>CAVLGL010000080.1:14610020-15977163 GCA_963668995.1 Parnassius mnemosyne
TAGTCTATCTAAAATCCACTGCTGAAAATAGGCATCCACCATAGATTGTTCTTTTTTTTTGTTCTTTTTAAAAAACGTTACCCCCACACTAGGATTTTCTCTTGTATCGTGGAGGCAGTTTACAAACACAAATTTCACAAGGACAAACATCCAGACCCGGAACAATCATTTGTAGGCCATACAAATACTTGTTCCGTGCGGGATTCAAACCCGCGCCCCCAGCGCAGCAACTCATTGCTAAGCCACTGCGCCACGGAGCCGTCAAAAAATAGATTGCATTAGAGGGAGGATATTTGCCATTGTTACCCCCTCCTCTCAAAATAATAAAAATCCTTCTCTTGTTTCATCGCCCTTTGTTGCCTCTTACAAGATCTACGGGATGTTATATAATAGTGGATTCTCTTATGAGGCCGTTCACGGCATCTGCCACTACACTTACGCCAAACATACGTGGTAGAGCCACGCTTCGGCTATATTAAGCTTGTAACACGAATGGGTCGGCTCGATCGGATAAGGACCACACTCACAAAGTACCAGCGTAAAATAGAGACGTAATGCTGCCGTGCTTTGTATGGTGTGTATGGGGAATCGGAGACCCTTTTTACTGGAAACGGAGCATTCCATCTTAGTTACTACTCAGAGATGACAACGCATCTGCATTTTGATTCTTAACTGAGGATAAACATAGATGTCTACTTAACATCAGGTGGACTGTGTGCTTGTTTGTCACCTTTATTCTATAAAAAAAAAAGACATGCTGCTTTAGTTTGACGTGTATTTATCTCCGAGTACGTGGTTAATTAGCATTAAAATTCCAATTACCAATGTCATTGGTGTCGGCGGTGATCGAACTTGGTTTGCTAACATTCTATAAAATTCTCTTGTAACAATTTACCTACAATAACTTTATATTAAGTTTAAGGCTTTATTTGTCAATAAAATTGATTATCAAAGTGATCACGGCTACTTAACTACCATATTCTTTGCTAAGCAGTCTAACAAATTATGCTTATTTTTAAATATTTATAATCAGTTTACAGTTAACTAACAAATGTCTAAAATTACGGAAAAGATGCCTTCGGGCGTTCTTTACCTTTATGCAATTAATTACCACAGTTTCCTTGTAAACAAGATGTAGATGGAGTGACGACCTGGTCAGACATGCAAGAAGTCGATGGGTGCAGGTGGCTCAGGACCGTGCTCTATGGCATTCTTTGGGGGAGTCCTATGTTCAGCAGTGTACTTAAAAAAGGATGATGAAGATGTATTTTATCGCGCTGTCAAAATGGTAGGAGCCAGATTATAATTTGGTAAATCGAGGTGGGTGGGTTCACTATTGGACGTATATAAGCTTTTGTTTGTGTATTTTGTACACAACGCAAACGCTCAAAGGTAACGCAATGTGTAAAATAATCATAAAAATATAAGAAATCATTTAATAACACTGATATTTTTATATCACAACGTACTTAGAGTTTTTGTAATATTCTATTTCCTATTAGAATAACGAGACTTCGATGATATAATAAAGCTAAAAAAAATAAAACTAGGCGCGTGTGCAAGTTGACGACAAAACAAATATTTGAGCTGACGCAATGTCGCGGAAATTTGCCATTTCGAATTCGATATGTTCATTGAATAACCTGTAAATAGCAATGTCGTTTGTTGACTATAAAAAAAAAGAAACTGAAAATTTTTAATCGCGTAAAGGTCAACACTTTTAAATATTTAAATTTATATTTAAATTTTGTAATATAGAGGTTATTTAATGAATAAATGTCTAGCCGACATTCGATAACTAGTTTGACTATATCTATGTAATTTAAATTTGCAACGCCTTTGTTTATCATTTGAACCAACAATATGTGATTTTAATGACAAACGAATGCCTAATTCACACTAAACACTTCGTTACCGTTTTGTTTTTGCAAAGTGCTATCTACGTTCAGTGCCGCGCAAGCGTTTTTAAACAAATAATTCATTCGGCTATTCACGTTACTTTGTACTGTGTAGTACCGGTGTATGAATATCCACTACCCCATAATATCACCCCGTGGCTGTTGTAAAAGGCCACAAAGGGTAAAATGTTGAACCAGTTTCTAATTTCTTATATGGTTCTTTCATGCATTTACTGCACTGAAGAATGGCAATAAAAAACTCTTTTTATATATCAGGCAATAATGATGCTTAAACAATATATAATATTTTTAAAATAAGTACAAACAAGGACAAAACAACATCTAGCAGCCTGTTTTACTGGTTAAAAATTGTCGCCAATAACTTTTTGAAGAAATTAGTTAGTAGTAGAAAATAGTTTAATGACAAACTCGTGAAAATATCGAACATACCTGTCTGTGTCTGAAAATATTTGTTTTGCCGGAATAGTGAATAAGACACGTTTAAATTTAAATCTTCAATGGAGCTACCTCACAATTGGGTTGGATCGTCCGGAGAAGAACCACATTCACACAGAATGGCAGCATAACGCTGTGTCCCATACCTCATTCTAAGTCCTCCGGGGTGACGACACATCTGCATTTTGGTTCTTTATCGAGAGTATATGTAAACGTATGAAGTCCACAGTGGAGTAAGGTGCTGATTTGTCACTCTTGCTTCATTAATTCTTCATTGAAGTATCATCATCATAACAAAAAGTCATGACTTTCTTTACGTGGTAGATCTATGCTGCAGCTATATTAGTGGTATAGTTGTATCAAGAATAGGTCGACTCGACCGGGGAAAGACCACACTCTCACAGAATACCAGCGTAAAATAGCAGCTTAACGCTGCTGTGTTTCGTATGTGAGTGTAGAGAACCGGAGACCCTTTTTACTGGAACCGAGGCATTCCATCTTGGTCCTCACAGGTGACGATGCATTTGCATTCTGATTCGTGATCGAGGACAAATTTAGATGTCTTTGGGCCACAACAACCACTTACCATCAGGTGGACTGTGCGCTCGTTTGTCACACTTATCGTATAAAAAAAAACTTCCAATAGATTGTAGAATAGATGTCTCAAATATGCATTTTCTAGATGTAAAGCGTGTCGTGTCGTTTATGGCAAACTTTATCTTAATAGTATTTTTATCCCACGGTATCCAGTTGGCAGGTTGATCTTACTTGTAGCTTGTACTATGCACGTGTACATTGATTTAAAGTGTGTGGCTCAAAAGTAAAAAAAAATTATCGAGTATCGTCAGAACGGAAAGTAAAGGGAGAAAAATTGTTCGTGGTGATGTAAAAAAAAATGAATATTTCATTTACTAAGCAGCGGATTAAGAAGCGCTCGCCTTGTGAGATAAAACATCTATACTGGAGAGCCTTTATACAAAAGATGAGGAAGAGAATTATAATTAAAAAAATTGTTTTCAAAAATCCATATACTCGTTGTGTGAGTCATCACCTTCATCATCATTAGAGCCCCTCACAAGTTCTCTACTGAAGATAGGCCTCCCCCAGGGAATGCCACAATGCACGGTCTTAGCACTCTGTATCCATCGACTTTCTGCATCTTTTACATATAGAATGGGGCTGCCCCATACTTTGCTTACCTGTACGAGGTTATCACTTTGGTTGTCAGTTCTTCTAGCTATATGTCCCCCCCATTGTCATTGTATGTGTGTCTGAAGTATAAGAAATATCATCATTTATGGTTTTATTTTCTTTTGCATTTCAGGCAAACTGGTTCAAAGCGCAACAGTACTGTCGATTCCATGGTATGCACCTCGCCTCCATTTCGTCACAAGAAGAGAATGACAAGCTCGAGAAATATGTAAAGGATTCGGGTAAGTTGTTTTACTTTTTTTTTAAATTTCATAATGACTAAAATAGGTTAATTGATGATTTTATAATACGTTATATTTTATAACTAATACAATTAAAAAAACAACAGTAAACCTATTTAAAGAATAAATTGTTATTATTATTACGTAAATAAAAAACTAATGACCTCATGTCGTATTTGTCAAAGTGCCTGGCTACTAAGCCATTGCTCCTGACTTTAAAAATTACAATTCTAGTCTATATTAGGCAGATAGGTATTTTTACTTTTGTAAGTGTTATAAACTAAGTGTTGATGCTGCCAAAGACGGAAAAGCACACTGACATATCTTAAGAAAAGCTTAAGGGACCTTCAAGAAGAGTCCATACTCCTTTCTAAAAGGCCGGCAACGCATTTGCGATTCCCCTGGTGTTGCAGTTGTTCATGGGTGGCGGTAATCACTTACCATCAGGTGAGCCGTATGCTCGTTTGACCCTCTGCCATAATATATATATATATTGACTGCCTTGTCGGTCTAGTAGTTGTAGTAGTGTGGCTGCTGATAATGAGGTCCTGGGTACGATTCCCGGGTCGGGCAAAAAAAATCAATTATTGAGTTTTTCTGCCAAGAAATTCTCAGTAGCTGCCTGGACTCAGGAAGTTGGCGGTGTCTCAGCCACGTGCACGTAAAGCCATTGGTTCTGCACCTAATCTCTCTCAAGTCGTGTCGATTTACCGTCCCATCGGATTATGAGAGTGAGGGAATAGAGAGTGCACCTGTGCTTGCACATACACTTGGGCACTATAATCCTGTCCTGCGCCGATGGTTAGTCTCCGTTGAGACTGACCGCCGTGACCGAAATTCAGTCTGGAGGACATTATTTTTATTATATATAATATACTTGTTATGCAACATTCTTAATCTAAGGTTCGTTTGGAACTACCTTGTTACCCAAACGGCCTCCTAGTTTAAAAAATAGCTCCACCTAGACGTAGAGTCTTCACCAACTCGTGCGTCCTTTATTGTTTTTTAATAATATTGGAGTAACAAAAGAGCTTACAGTCCATCTGTTTATATTTGGTGACTACACCCCATGCAGAACTGCAACCTACTTTAAGAAAACATGGTCAATGATGACCCTTAAGACTAAGTCGGAATGAGAAACCTATCAAATTGGAAAACAGTGAATGCACTGTTATTTAGTGGCATGCTCAGAAATAGAGGGTGGTACCTACAGAAACGGATTTATATGTAGACCAGGTGATCCTACGAAATAATCTTCCGACTATATACTGAAATTATGGTTGCATTACTTATTGTAAATTTTTATTTCTTGCCTTATTAAATTTTAACAGATTCCTAAATGTAAAAAAAAAACTATAAGCGCATAGCCAAGCTGTCTATTATTTGTTTGCAGTGTTAAGAGTGATACACGAATTCATTGACTACCTGATGGTAAGTGGATGCTGTACCCCACAGACAACTATACGTTATCACTCCTGAGTAACAAGATCAAATGTTTAGAAGTATAATACTGAGGGTATCCTGCTTTTGTGACCCACAATGCTAAAGAGATGTTTATGCTGTGATTTAACGCTAGTATTCTTCGATAGCGTGGTTTTACCTCAAAGGTCCTAAATTTTAGAGCAACTTCAATACTTTATCAAAATGTATCACCTGCACTCGGGTTATAAATTCGTCGTCTATGAGAACTGATGAACTGATAAACCATGTTAATTTAAAGTTTTAGTAACCCATTTTAACGATAAGTAATTCAAATGATTACTTTACAGGCTTCGGTCGAGAACACTTCTGGACTTCAGGCACTGACTTGGCTGAAGAGGGTAGCTTCTTCTGGATGGCCAACGGAAGACCTCTCACCTTCGTCAACTGGAACGCGGGCGAGCCGAACAATTTCCGATATGAAAACGGCGAAGAAGAGAACTGCTTAGAACTTTGGAACAGAGACGACAAAGGTCTTAAGTGGAACGACTCACCTTGCTCCTTCGAGACGTACTTCATTTGCGAAGTGCGAACAGATTGATGATGGCGTTGCACTTAGGCGCCATTAAGTATTGTGATAGCAGATTAGTGTGCTAGAAACCAATTTTGTTCTCAATTCTGTATTGTTATATATATTGTTATAAAACGGACGAACAAAAAAAATGTTCCAACGAATTGGAACTGTAATGGAACATACTTTCAACCTGATTTGTAAATTTAAATTATGATTGTTTTTTTTTTCAAACTTCAAAAATTATTTATTTTAATTAATCGTAAAAAAAATCATTTCTACGACAGTTAATTCGAGTAATTGTTGCCTAAAATGTGTAGTTTAAGATTGAACGATCACTGCCTTATGACCTCCTTTACCTTTATTTCTAACTCTTTCTTCTAACTCTTTGTTTTACAAAAACCTCTGAGCCTTTGGTTCAACGGACGTTCTTGTCCATAGTCAACGTAGTGGGTAAATAAGCAATAGTTACCTTAGTAATAACTGTATAAATAGTTTTAAGGATCAATAAAGATGTAAAGTTACTTTATTCGTTTCATTTGAACCAATACTGATATTACTTATACATACATACAGAGACATGAAGTGTCTGTCTGTAATATCGAAGTAACTGCCTTTTATATCTAGCTGAGGGAGTTATTTGCATGCCATGCCACGTGAACAAATATTTTTAAATTTATTGTTCCTTGTCTGTCTGGGCTTATCTTCGGAATAGCTGAACCGGTTGTGATTGTGATGAAACTTTACGAACAGATAGAGAGCAAAGCCAGGAAGGACCTGGGCTATATTTTTCTGAAAAAACGTAATTTATAAAATAAGTAGTTTTTCATTATCCTAAATCTAAATAGCACCACATTAATACAGAGATTAATAGATCATATCCAGGCGAAGCCAAGGGGCTTGCTAGTATGTTTAATAAGAAAGTAAATAATAATTTAAATCTGTTTAAAAAGATTCGATCAACCAAAAATTTTTCAAGGAATTGCTTTTTTAATAGGATAACGGTGACAAGCGAGCACACAGTCCACCTGATGGTAAGAGGTTGCTGCGGCCCATAGACTTCTATAATATCTATCGTCGTTTGCGAATCAAAAAGCAGATGCGTTGTCAGCCGCGATGGCTAAGATGGGATGGGTCTTTTCCAGTGAAAAGGGTCTCCGCTTCGCTACACTCACCATACGAAACACAGCAGCATTAAGCTGCTATTTTACGCTGGTATCTGTAAGAGCGTGGCCCTATGGTCGTCGAGTTGACCCATTCGTGTTACAACTATACTATTAATATAGCTGCAGCATGGCTCTACTACGTTTAAAACGCTGATTATGTTTCTGAAAAACAGGCTCTTCTGGAAAAATATAAATGCTTCAGAATCTACACTCGTAGTACACTCTCGGTTACAAAATTTTAATGTTTTCTAAAATTAAATGCAAACTGTTTAGTTATAGTAAAAGTTTAGTTGATAGTATATAACGTGAAGTCTATATAAGTCTCACTGCTGGGCACAAGTCTCCTGCGCCCCCTTTTTCCTAAAGAGAGTTGATTCCGATTCAGCAGAAAGGCCTCAAAAGCCAATGCCAGTCTCACAGGTGGTGTTTAGTGGGTAGGCACTTAGGTTAGGTTAGGTTAGTCGCAGTGAGTCCCACATAACAACGACAGCCGACTGGTATGCTTAGAGCATTCACCACCTCCCTTCCTCGCTTTCCGGAGGGTAGCCCTTTTCAGTTGCTTCTGGGCGCAAAAAAAAGCACAGGTCTCCACTAATTTCTAAAAGGATAATGGTGCAAGTAGGTCGTTGCGATGCTCGTTCTGTAAGGTTTACTTATGATGTTTTCATTCATCACCGAACACGTAATAGATTAGCACTTACAATTGCGATATTAAACTATTACAGCTACGCCAACTGGGTTTTGGGTTGCCGTGTACAGTGAAATTTATCAGTACATAATACGCTTGGTCTCTGAGCTACCTACGTACCTTCCTTCAGCTCCTAGCACACGTGTTCATATATCAACATCAACAACACTACTAAATATAGTGCTTCACTTACTATCAGGTGAGCCGCATGCTCGTTTGCTTCTCTTACATAAAAAGTCCACATAACCGCCACGCTCTGTGTTCACATTGGAAACCACATTTCTTTGTTATTTTGAGTTGTTATCTAGAAGATGCTACTGTTCATCTCCTGTTTTATTCCCTTCTATCGCCTCCTCCAACACCCTCGATAAGATATGGGGTACTGCATTCATTTACGCCGCCACTACAACTTGCATAATATAACACGTTACACGTTACATTTAACGTGTCATTTAAGGATTGCCTTATAGATTAGCTGTCGTACATTTAATATATCTTAGATATTACTTGGTATAATATTTTCTTTATTTTTGTTCTGTATCGGAAGCGGCAGAATTGCCGGCTCAGTTAAACGTTACCGTTATTACTGATTTTTAGGGTTCCGTACCTCAAAAGGAAAAAAACGGAACCCTTATAGGATCACTTTGTTGTCCGTCTGTCTGTCTGTCAAGACCCTTTTTCTCAGGAACGCGTGGAGGTATCAAGCTGAAATTCATATCAAATTCTCAAGTCTACTGTCCCTTGGAGCTGTGAAAAAATCAAACCTCTAAGCCGACGCAATCAAAAGATACAGCCGTTTATGCCGCAAATTTTCGACATTCGCAAGGGAATCAAAACTTAGGGTATTTATTAACTATAGGGTAATTCCCGTGATCTCAGAATCTTAAAATTTGGTATGAAGCAACGTTTTATGGCACAGATAAAGGAAAAATTGCGAAAAGCATAAATTTTTAGTTACATCATATAATAAAAATATTTTTAATAATATTAAACTTATATACCTACGGATTTATTCGGAACTCTCGATGCACGAGTCCGACTCTCACTTGGGCGGTTTTTTTATTGATTGTTACGTTACCTTTACCGTTCCAGCCTACTAAAGTCCACTGCTAAACATAGGCCTCTCCAATAAATTGACTCATAGAGGGATATTTGCCAGATTTGCTTGGCAAGCGGGTTGGCAACCGCAGTTGTTATTCTTAGTCGTTATTAGGAATACGCTGCTGCCCATCTCCTGATTTGTTTCCTTCTATAGCCTATTAGACCACCCGAGGCATGGTATAGGATAGTGTACATTCTTACTACGTCACTCCGACGCTCTTACATTCCGATAGTTACGATTCTAGTAAAATAAACTGACAGCTATTTCAGAGAAATAAATAATGATGAAACGAATATTTTCTTTAACAAATTTTACGGAGCAGATATTTTTAGAACTGCACTAAAACATCCTCAAGCAAAGTACCCCGATTACCCTTCTCAGTTCATGATAAAGTAATTATACGCTCAATTGATGCATTCGGATGTCGAGAAAATTTAAATGAAAATTGCGCTTCCGACCGTTATGCCCTTTCCGCTCGTTAAAAATCTCATCAACAAGAAAACGACTTAACCGAGCGACCAACGATCCCATTTCGTTGAAAATTTATTTAACAATGTGACTTCTGTCACAGTTGTTTTTGGTTTGATGTCGAAATAAATCGGGTCGATTGTTTACTATTAATATTATACTCGTACATACATTAGTAATTATTTAATTGTTTTATTGTATAAACTGCAACCATCACGTTTGTTCTCATTTTCTTAATTCATACACTAATATTGTAATATAGGTCATCATCATCATCATCATTACAGATGGTCACAAGTCCATTGTGGATCATAGGCCTCCCCTAAGGAATACCACAAAGCACAGTCCTGAACAACTTTCATCCATTGACTACCTGCATCTCTGGTCATTTATTGGGAGGGTCGCCATACACTTCGCTTGCCGATACGAGGCTGCCACTCGAGAACCTTTCTCCCCCATCGGTTGTCGATTCTTCGAGCATATAGCCTTATAGCTAGTGTATTTGATACTGCTTCTTGTATCCAGTTTCGGTACTTTAATTGATTTAGTTTAGTTAGATAAAAATTAATCGACCGTATTGTCGCGGTATAAGGCAATGGAGGATGTTAAAGGAGGCCAATACCAAGAGGCACAGTCAACTGAGAGACATTCTGCAAACACCGCAATAATTTAGACAACCAACGAAAAATGTCCAGGATAAAAGGTTTATTGATTGGTTGATCGATTTTCTTATAATATGATGTGAAACACAATATTAAACGACAAACAATCTTGTGCTATCCGAAAATAATGGGTAATTTCCCAAAAATGTGTATCAAGACCGGTGGCGGAGAGCAGCGTAAAAATATGCAAAACGTTCGATACTGCTACCCCCCAATCCGTCTGCCTAAAAGGCAAATGCAGAGAAAGCCTCTTTTCCCACTGTGGACTGATGATGTCCTCCTGACACATTTTCGACAAACAATTACTGTTGGAAGCTGCTAGATTCAACAGTACTTGTAAGCAGCCATTCTCTGCATTTCAACATTTTGTTGAATTGATTGTTTAACTTATTATTTTTTTTTAAATCGATTAATTGCTATTTTTATATTAAAAAAAATGGTTTTAGTGGCTTATAGTGTAGATTTATATTTATAAGTCCACATGGAGGGTCATATCTATCAACTATCAACACGATAACTTTCCACTATTCTATATGGTCCTGTGTGTGTCGTAAGAGACGTCAGAAGGAAACAAACCAGGAGACAGGCAGCAACGCATTCCTAGTAACAACAAAAATCGCTACGACGATCACAACGAAATCGTTACAACGGTTTTATCGCTGAAAGTGATTTCTTCCAGACAACCTATGGATGGACAGGCTCGTAGAGAACGGAAAGTTGTGTTGTTTGGTGATGCAAAAACAGAGCATAATCTAGTATCAATATATAAATTAAATCTATATATTGATACAAGAAGGGAAAACTTTGTGCTCTTTTTAAGCATATTGCACGCATTGTATAGTGTAAGATTTCGTAAAGTTAAAGTTTATTTAGAGAAGAAATACATTAAATAAAATATTCATTGTTTATTTACGTTCATACTGTCAATGCAAACACATAAATGTCTTTTGAACAAATTATTTCTTACTGCCTTTATTGCATACATCGAACGCGAAGCGGACATGTACTCGTAGTGCTATTGTCACCAAATCAAAAAACCGCGATCCACTCAACTTAAATTGCTCCACCAGCTTTATATTGCACTCACAAAATAAAAAAAGTACACCAATAGCAAGAAGAGATTTCAATTAATACTTCTGACGTAGTTATAACATTACTGCAAACCTTAAGCGCAAAGCGCGTAGGTATGTTCTAAAAATCCTAAAAATCAAGATTCCAACGTTTTGTCACATGAAATCGTATCTAACAATCATATTGAACATATAAATTATATAAAAAGCACATTGTCAGAAAAATTAATTAGAACTTTTTGTTGAATTGAAATTGATTGTTGAACTTTTTAATTTTTTAATTTTGTTTAAATCAATTAATTGCTATTTTTGCCGACTTCCAAAAAGGAGACGGTACTCAATTCGACTATATGTTTTTTTTATGTGTGTTACCTCATAACTTTTTACTGGGTGAACCGATTTCGATGATTTTTTAATTTTAAATTATTACATAAAAAAGTGGTTTTAGTGGCTTATGGTGTAGATTTATCAAGTCCGCATGGAGGGGTAAATACGAGAACTTTTGAAAATATCAATTGTTAAACTCAGTCTATTTTTTAATCTTTTCCTCCATCATGGCTACCCCAGGGAATGTAAATGACAGTTAATTTTTTTTTGTTTAGTTATAATTAATTTTTTTCGGCTGAGAAATCCCGAAATTTTCGGTGTTTTGAGCAGCAGATAATTTCTAATTGAAGTTTTACATAAAACTATCGGATTTTTTTTAAAACGTTACGCCTACACTAGGATTTTCTCCTATATCGTGGAGGCAGTTTACAAACATAAATTGCTCAAGGATAAACATCCAGACCCGGAACAATTATTTGTAGGTCATACAAAGACTTGTTCCGTGCGGGATTCGAACCCGCTGCCCCCAGCGCAGCAACTCATTGCTAAGCCACTACGATACGGAGCCGTCTTTGGAATTGGAAGTATAGTAATGATTATAAATATGTATAATAATTAAACTACTTTAAAATTTACGTAGGTATAATCATATTATACGTCATGCACAATTGGATTTACCAATACTTTATTTATTTGGATTATTATTTTTAAAAAAAAGTTAATTACAAGTTATTTCACTTGTACGTCAGTTAGTCGGTATGGATGTGAACAAGATATCTTTCGAAAAGCTGAACTTATTATTTTGATTTTTTTATTACCTAAAAACTTTAAAGTTAGAAAGCCTTTTGAACTCACTATTGTAAACCGTCCCGTTCATTAATATTTTATTTTATTAATTATTTGACAATTTTTTTTTCAGTAACAAGATTTTCCGAATTATATATTTTTTATTAGTAATATGTTTAATATATTAATGTGCAATTGATAGGGAAATACAGCTTGCTTAATATACAAACCTCAAAGTTGTATAAGCGGTTAAATAAGACCAGTAAGCGACCACTAGTAATATAATATATTATATTACTAGTGGTATAATATATTACTAGTACCACTAGTAATATAATCAGGGGCGTAGCTACCACCGTATCAGCCGTATCAATGATACGGGGCCCCAGGTTACAGAGGCCCCGAACGTATGTAAGCAAAAATTCTAAAGACTTCTATGGGACAGAATGTTGGTTTGAATTGTTTGGCTAGCTTAGTTCCTTGGAGTATTAATTGGAAGTAATGACTTAGAGTCAATATAAAATTATTTTAATTCAATGCGAGAGTTTTTGTTCCTTTTGTGAAAAATATTTACCCTTCATTTGGGCCCCCCGACAAATTTGATACAGGGCCCCTCTAAGGCACGCTACTCCCCTGAATATAATATATTATATTACTAGTTGTATAATATATTACTAGTACCACTAGTAATATAATATAATATAGTGTCTTACGTAACATATATAACATATTATTTTAGATATAAATACATGGAAATATGAATATATACAGTATATTAAAGCACGAAATTAAAAATTAGGATAGCGAATTTGTACATAATATGCTTCAGAAAAACAGACAGGGTGCGTCTCACTGACAGAGGTAGGGCAATCCATAGCCGAACTGCTTGAACAGTATTAAATTTCCTGATGATCTCATAACTTTTGAATGGCAAATATGAAGGAATCAAAACAATTCTTAAGGTAGTTAAAGTCATTATATCATAAACTATTTCAAGATCGTTTAGATAGTTTAAGATTTTGTATTAAATACGAGAAATAAACTTTTTTTTTTGAATTTATCCAAAGGTCTTTAAAATAACTTAAATGGATTTCATCATTCTTGCTCTTGCTCTAGACAGGAAACGCATACATATCGATCACTACGACCCGCAAAACCACCAACCTAAATTTTTGCATCGGATCCACATTCACGGTTAATGTTCAGAACTCTTTGACAAAAGATATACATTAATGTGTGAACCGAATGAAGATTATCAAATCTGTAGAACAAAAGCCTTACAGATATGTATCTGTTTGTTACCACGTTTTATTTACTCGCTTTCGTGCATGTCTATTCGTGTAATTGATTTTAATCTAACTTCCCGATGAGCTGGAGACTTGAAATTTTGAACATAGCTCAGTCTTATAAAAATGTAAGAACATGAACAATTATTTCAAGCTGTTACTTTAATAATTATATACGCCAGAGAGAATTTCGGTCACGGCGGCCAGTCTTAACGGAGACTAGCCATCACAGGTTCATCAAGTTCACCATATGCACATTAGCACATTCACCATCACATACACGAGTGTGTGTGCAATCACACGTGCAGTCTCATTTTTCTTACTCTCATAATCCAATGGAATGGAAACCCTACACGACCGGAGAGCGATTAGACGACGCAGGATCAAAGGTTTTACGTGCTTTCCGAGGCACAAAGGTGAAACACCGCTAACTTAAGCGACGCAAAACTCATTATCAGGTCTGAATTGGCCTGACCCGAGATTACGATAATTACGATCACTAGACCAATGAGACAGTCAAAATTACTACAATTTTTTAGCTTACTAATATCTTTCTGCGAATCTGTACTGAGTGGTAAAAATCATTTTTGCCTAAGACGCCGTCTGGTCTGACACCAACCTTAGATCTATTTCTGCTGCTATTCTGGTTTAAAAGGTCAGTGAACCAGACAATTAGAAACTGTAAGGTACATCATCCTAGAACTCGATGTGACAACACATTTTCTAGTTTTTTTTTGTTTTACTATCAAGTTAATCTTAACCTTTTTTTGGTTAATTTAAAAAAAAAACGTTACCTACGTTACTAGGATTTTCTCCTGTATCGTGGAGGCAGCTTACAAATATAAATTGCACAAGGACAAACATCCAGACCCGAAACAATTATTTATTTTGTAGGACATACAAATACTTGTTCCGTGCGGGATTCGACCCCGCGCGCCCCAGCGCTGCAATTCATTGCTAAACCACTACGCCACGGAGTAGTCAAGTGAACTGAGGTTCGTTTTCCAATGAGAAAATGGCGGCGTATTGATTTGAAATTAGCTGAAGCACAATCCCACAGACTGGGGATGCGGCGAGGTTCGTGGCTCTTCGTTCAACAGCCGTCTGCTTAGCGTAATGAATACAGGCAAATTTTCTAAGTTATGCATACTATTTGGTTCATTCTTCAACTGACATTAGTTAACTGTTATTAGTTTAATCTACTAGTGGGTTAAAAGAGGTTGTTAAAGAAGACGAAGAAGTAAATCACTCTAGATCACAGACTGAGTAGGAGGTTTGGAAATGGTAATTATGACATACAGAGTAATAAACTTATTCTGATTTAATATCTTTTTCTATGAGAAAGTTTGCAATAATAGTAATATTACGAGTTACTGTTGGGCGTATGTAATATTGTTTTAATTCCCGCTAGGTTTCTTGCTGGTTCTTCCCAGGACAGAGGTTTTTTTTTCGAACCAGTGGTAAAGTAAAAAATGACTTTCAATAAGAATTACACATGTGATCTATATTGAATAAAAATTATTCTATTCTATTCTATTCTAATTTTATTTGGGACAACTAATAAAGAAAAAATTGACTGTGATGAAGAGATGCAGGAAGTCGATGTATGTAGGTTGGCTTAGGGCCAAGCTTTTCTAGGGAGACTTATGTTTAGTAGTGGACTTGGGATGGGTTGTAATGATGATGATGATGATGATGATGAATAATGTATTTTTAAATTTAACAAATTTTATATTTCTAAATACATATTTTTCCCCATAATCTGCGCACCTTTAACTGTCGTTAAATAGGTACTTACCCCGTACTCTAACATTAACACAATTAACATATAATTAAAATAATATATTTCTTTCGGAACTATTTTTAAATTTCTTATACGAGTATATTTCAATTATCTTTAATTTATTAACATTACTAAATAATCATAATATCGCATTTTGCTTTCGGCAATAACATAAAAATAAAATCGTTTCCATGTATTCCTTAAATTTATTAATAAATTGCGCACGGCGTACTTCCATCCAATCTTTGAACATTAATTAGCTCGTGGTTATAAAGAAAAATATGATTGCGTATTGCGACACTTTATATAAGTAACAACTTGAAAACTTTGTTGAATAAAGTATTCATTTCTACAAAATCTTTACCTTAATTAAGAATTGTATGTTATGTTGCCATGCTCAACGGGGTCCAATCACTGTGTAGCTAAGGTACCAGTACAAGGTTCGTTAATTGTGTGCCTTTTTTTTTTGCGGATGGCTAATCATCAAATGACGCCTTTCGCTCTGGGTGGAGCGGAAGGGAGTGTCAGACTTTTACTGACTAAAAACCATCCGTGTTCCTTCAGTGCCCTTACGTTCCGGAGCCGCGGTATCTCTTTCGAACAGCCCGCAACCCCGGCAGGTGTCGGCCCTTGCGGGCCCCTTCACGCTGCTGACAGCTCTTTGAGGCGCGCGTGGAACAAAACGCGCCGTCGACACGGCCTGTGCCACGGCACGAGCAATGGGTAGCTCGCCGTCCACAGGCCCGCGCCTACGGTGGCCGGGGGCCACGACGTAGCCCCCGACGCCCGGGGCGTCTCCCGCGCGGCCGGGAAGGAAACCTGCTGCTCTCTCCTTCTCCCGCTCCGCCACCTCCTTCGCTAGCATCACTGCTTCGCAGAAGGTGGTGACGGCATCCCATTCCGTCTCGCTCCGGACCATGGCTTCGGCCAGGGCCGGACGCGAGAGGTCGCCGCCGCCTATCGCCGCTACGAGGACACGGCGGTGCTCCGCCCAGGCAGGGCACACCTCCACGGTGAGCTCCACCGTGTCCTCCTGTCGATCCTCGCAGTGGGAGCACCCGGGCGTTTCCTCTCGCCCGATTCGGTGCAGGAACCTCCCGAACACACCATGTCCGGTGAGGACCTGCGTCAGGCGGAAGGTGAGGACGCCGTGGCGTCTCTCAAGCCACTCCTCAAAGAGGGGTCTTATCGCCGCTATAGTGGCGTGCCCAGCACGGGGTTGCGACAGTCGCTCTCTCCATGTCGCCATGAGATCATGCCGGAAGTCTGTCCGCTGCACGACAACTTGCCGCGGCAGCGGGGTTTCCCCCCGGCATAGTGCCTCCGCGCGCCATTCGTGCAGGCGCGCGAGGACTATCGCCTCCAGATCCCATGGCGGCAATCCGGCAAGGAGGCACGCTGCCTCGCGGGAGATCGTGCGGTAGCCGCGAACCATTCTTACGGCAACCACCTTTTGGGGCGCCTTCAGGTGGTGGACGGCAAGCCGCGCCAAACCACGCGCCCACACCGGGGCCCCGTAAAGGGCCATGGACCGCACAATCCCCGCGTAGAGCCTCCGGCAGGAGGCGTTTGGGCCCCCCAGGTTCGGCAGGAGCCGCCTGAAGGCAGCCCCGGTCCGTTCCAGTTTGGGAGCCAAACGTCGGAAGTGCTCAACGAAGTTCCATCGGCCGTCGAGGACGAGTCCTAGGTACTTCAACGTCGACTCGACGCCGATGGATACCCCTCCTACCATCGCTGAGGATCCCGGTGGTGGCCTGTTCCGAGGACCATGGAAGTGCATGGCCTCGGACTTGTGCAGAGCCACCTCAAGACCCAGCTGCCGGATCCTCTCAACGACTATCGCAACCCCGCGTGTCATATTTTCCGCCGCCGCCTCGTACGACCCCCCCTTTGCCAGTACCAGCGTGTCGTCAGCGTAGCAAACTACGCTGACGCCGGTAGGGAGGTCGGCGCGCAGCACCCAGTCGTAACCGATGTTCCACAGGGGCGGCCCCAGAACCGAACTTTGTGGGACACCGCACGACATCTCTCGCCGGTTCCACTCACCGTTGCGACCGGGGTAGATGACGGCCCTATCCGTCAGATAGTCCCCGACTATACGACGGAGATAGGTCGCCACCCGGTGATACCGGAGTGCCTCCCTAATGCAGCTCCAGGGCATGGAGTTGAAGGCGTTGGCGATGTCAAGAGCCACCGCCAAAACAACCCCCCCCCCCCTGGCCACTGCATCCCCCGTCGTGAGGGCTCTCACGCGCATGATGGCGTCCACCGTAGAGCGCCTCTTGCGGAAACCAAACTGGTGTTCCGCAAGATCCGGCCCCGTCCCCGCAAGGTGCTCGGCGAGGCGGTTTGCAATGACTCTTTCATAGAGCTTGCCCACCTCGTCGAGCAGCACCACGGGCCGGTATGCGGACGGAGAGTCCGCAGGGCGCCCCGGCTTCCGAATGAGGACCAGCTTCCCCGTCTTCCAACGAAGCGGGAATTGGCCTCTCTCCAAGCATGCGCTTAGGAGCCCCTCCAGTCGGGGCCCGAGAGCCTCCGAAGCCAGGACCCAGGCTTTGCCAGGCAAGCCATCGGGTCCTGGGGCGGTATTCCTGGCCTTGAGCATACGTACCGCCACTCTCAGGTCTACCCCGGTCCCTTCCGGGATGCCGTCGTCGTCGTCCTGGTGGTCCGCTTCCGGCACCGCAGGTGGCGGAGCCATAGGCGGGGGCGGATGTTCCCCTCGCGCAGGAAACAGAGCGCTCACCACGTCCTCCACGAGCTGAGGCCGGAGACTCTGCGTCAGCGGGGGGGCCCAGGTGCGGAGTTTATCCCGCATCATCTTGTAAGGGCGCCCCCACGGATCTCTGTCGAGAGTCTCCAGCATCTCCTCACGGGCCCGATCCCGGGCCCGCATGACAGCCTCCCGGAGGGCGGTCTTTGCCGCTCTGTATCCCTCGTAAAGCTCCGCCTCAATGGCTGCCGCATTCGGTGGACGAATGCGGAGCCTGCGATGCCTGGCGTACAGGTGCCGCGCGGCGACACACGCCTCGCGCAGAGACGTCAGCTCACGCGACCACCAATACACCTGGCGCCGGACGCTTCCTGGCTGGACGCGGGGCATTGCCACGTCACATATCTCGGACATGGCCTCCTGGAACCACCCTGCCTCATCATTGACGTCGGCAGGCCTATACGGTGATGACACCTAGGCCTGCACGATCGAGGCTTCCAGGAGGAGCTCTCGGTCCAGCTGCTTCAGCGCCCAACGCGGACCACTCGGCGCCTGTTGGACTGGCGCGCTCGAGGGCTGGGTGGAGACGTCAAACCGGATGTACCGGTGGTCGGAGTAGGTCTCCACCCCCTCCATGACTCGCCAGTCAATGGCACGCGGCGACAGAGCGGGGCTAGCGAACGAAATGTCCACCACCGACTCGCCCCGCATCCGCACACACGTGGGGACAGAACCCCGATTTAGGACGACCAGGCCTGTCTCCAGAGCCCAGTCTTCCACCATCCTACCCCGCACATCTGTACGACGAGAACCCCAAGCCAAGTTCTTGGCATTGAAGTCCCCGAGGACAAGCACGGGGAGGGGATAGCTTCCGACGACGACTGCTCTCAGCTCTGCAAGAGAGTTGTGGAGCTCGGCGAGAGATCGGTTCGGGGAGAAGTACACACCCACAACGACGAACTCTCCGAACCGTGCTGCTACGCACCCCTGACCCCTCCTGACACCTTCAAGGGTCGGGGTACCGGCGGCGGCCGAAGAGATGATGGCCACTGAGCCACCGCCGAGTCCGCCACCCAGTCCTTCCTAGGCCAGACAAAATACGGCTCAGCGACCACAGCGATGTTAATCGACCACTGCGCCATGCTCTGGAGCAACAGATCCTGAGCGCAGGCGCAGTGGTTGATATTCGCCTGGAGGAAGCTTAATGGGGCCGTTATAGGCATTCCATTTCAGCTTCCTCCACGGGCGCCCCTCTGCAGGCGTCGGTGTCGCGGCGGCGGCGGCGGCGACAGTGACAGCGGCGGCGGCGGCAGTTGCAGCTGCGGCGGTGGCCATAGAGGCGGTGGCGGCGGAGGAGGGCCCTCCCCTACCCGCGGCCTTGGCCTTGGCGGGTGACACGCAGGCCCTGCTTCCGGCCCAGTGATCGGCTGGCTTACCGGTCGCCGCACATGCATCACAGTGCGGCGTGGCGCAGCAGGTCGCCGATATGTGTCCGGGCTGACAGCAGCGGAAGCAGAGGCCACTGCGGTCAACCTCCGAGGCGCATTTCACTGATAAGTGATGCCCCACGAGACAGCGGTGACACCTCAGAGGTCTGGGCTCCAGCAGCTTAACCTGCGCTGAGACCCAGCCCACCAGAAGCCTTCGGCCCTCCACTATGGTTTTGGCCGCCGTAACAGGGCAGCACACCATGGCGGCATGCATACCCTGTTGATCCGGACGTATGGCGCCTGACCTGACCTGGTCAGTAGTGCACCCCCCCGGACCTGGCGACGGCGGCCACCAACTCCTCCTCCGATACCGAGTCGTCCAGACCCATGATGCGCAGGTCTGCGCATCTGACGGGCCTGGACACTCGGGCCTCGTCCGCGTTCAGAGACGCTCTGAGCTTCGCAGCCAGAGCGTCCGCAGTCGCGCCACTGGATTCCCCGGGGATCTCCAGCATACGGGCCCCCGTCTGGGTGACTTTGAGCCGGAGGCCCCCAGTGATCCCGAGCTCCCCGAGATCCACCGCCTCTTTCGCCTTCGCGAGCAGATCGCGGTAGGTAACGCCCTTCTTTTCCGCGTCCGGCTGTAGTGTAATCACTACAGCTGCGGTCTTCGGGGCGCGGAGCCTAGCCGCGATCTTGCGCGCCCTGAACTGGCGCTGCCGCTCCTGCTCTTTGGTCTTTTTGGCTGTCTCCTTCCCCTTCTGTTTGTCCCCGACCACCTGCCAACCGGCTTCTGCCGCGGGAGGTGTAGGGAGCTTGGGGGGCGGTGGCGGCGGTGGCAGCTGGCTTGCCGCTGGCGCTGGCCCATACGCCGCAGGCACTGGGGCTGGCGCAGCCATCACCTGTGCTGCCGCCTTGCCCTTTTTCGCCTTCGCCTTGCTTCTCTTTCCCGTCGCCGGCTTAGCCGGAGCCAGTTCAGCCGGTATCGGTTTTGCCGGAGCCGGCTTTTCTGGGGGGGGAGGGGCAACTGCAGCCCCACCCGAGGGCTGGCTGGACGGCCCCGGCCTGGATGCGGCAGCCGTGACCGTCGCGTAAGAAGCCGTTGCCGGCCTCGCCGCCGTCTTGTTTGCCCCTAGGGGGGGGGGGCGCAGGACGATGCCCTCCAGCACGGAGAACCGGTGCTGGAAGGCAGCCAGCTCCTGCCGGACCAGGTTCAGAACCTGGTTCTCCACCGGCACGGGCTGGCTTGGGCGCTGCGTCTGGGGCGCCGCGCGAGAGGCAGGCTCATGTAGACTGGCCAGGTCTGCGCGGAGCTTCTCATTCTCCTTCTGGAGAGTCTCCATGGCGGACGTCAGGCGGGCCACGTCCGCCCGCAGCTTCGCCATCTCCGCATTAGGCCCAGCCCCAGCAAAGTTGGCCTCCGCAGCCGCCATGATGGAGGCGGAGGCCGCGGGAATGGCCTTGACTTTCGAGGAGGACTTTTGCTTGTTGGCCACGACCTTGATCGCGGCCTCCACCTCCTTTACGAATCTGGCCTTACGCTCCACCTCGGAGCCGCCAGTCGCATCTGTTTCTTCGCCTGATTCCCGAGCCGTATCGTCCGGGTGGCGCCCCTCCTCGGCAAGCTTTGCCGCTCGTTCGGCCCTCTGATTAGTAGAGAGCTCCCTCCCCTTGCCTCTCAGCCCGCCCCGCCTGTTGGTGGGGATTTTCCGGGCCGAAACCTCCTCTTCACCGGATGCCGACCCCTGGTCGCCATCCCGCCTGGACCGCTTGCGGAAGAACTTGCTGGTCTCCGCGGTCCTAGGCTCCACTTGTCGGGAGCTCTCTGAGCCTCCCTCGCTGTTCGATGCGGCGTCGGACTCTGTCCCCGCATCGTTCCTCCTCTCCTCTACGTTGCCGTTGCCGGCGGTTTTTGTTTTTTGTTTGTCTTTGTTTTCCATTTTTGTACTCACGAGTATGGGGGAATTAAAGGTCCACCTTGGCAGAGACCCCTTACCAAGGTAAGCAGATTTAGAGGTCTGCAGGTACCCTGGCCAGGAGCGCACTAACGACTGATTTGTTCATAGAACCCCGTCAGCCATCCATCCCCTCGCGGTGCGTCGCCGCTTGAGATTCGGGGTAACTTTTTATAGAGGTTTTCTCCCTCGCGGTCCGGGCGGTTAAGCCAAGACCCTCGGTCCCTATCAAAGCCGCGAGACGTGATCCACGACACTTCGATACTGGGATTACGAGACTGGCGGTGACAGCAAAGGATGAATCCTTCACTGTCTGCCCGGAGGCAGGGTAAGTGCACACCGAGCCCGCCCTCACTCCTCTGCTATGCCCTCTGCTGATCAGAGGGTCACGCAGTGGAACGCACCGTTGGTCCGGGACGGACCCCCCCATGTCAGAATAATTAGCCGCGGCAGTACCATTCCCCAAGGAGTAAGAATTTCTTCTCATTTCTCGAGGAAGATTACTGCCGCGCCCAGGGTGCACCGGCCCAGTATCTGCTCTTCCCTCCAGACGTATCGAGAGGGACCCGCAACTACCAGGCACACGTGGAGGACTTCTGAATTCGCACCCCGTTAATTGTGTGCCTTAAATTACGTTTTAAGTATATATATATATATATATATATATATATATATATATATATATATATATATATATATATATCACAACAAAAATCATGTTTAACGTCCATGTCACACCTATGCCGGTAGTTGTTGGGAGCACTAAGCTCGAAGTTGTTGACGAGTATGTTTACCTGGGACAAATAGTCCGACTAGGTAAGTCCAACTTCGACCGAGAGGTCAATCGACGGATTCAACTCGGCTGGGCAGCGTTCGGGAAACTACGACACATCTTCTCGTTAGACATACCTCTAAACCTGAACACGAAATTGTACAACCAGTGCGTGTTGCCACTAATAACTTACGGATCTGAGACGTGGTCCTTCACTGCTGGCCGTATGAGGAAGCTCAAGGTCGCTCAGCAAGCTATGGAGAGGGCTATGCTCGGGGTTTCTCTGCGTGATTAACTTAGAAATGAGGATATCCGCAGTAGAACCAGAGTATCCGACAGAAACACTTATTTATTTTCGAGAGTGGTATGTCGTGCCTAGTGTGGTGGTGCTGAGGATGGTAGTGCTGGGTTTGTCGGCGACGGGTATGGTGCGCGATTGAGGGAGGGTGGGAGGTCCCCTTAAAACTGGGCAGGACACATCATTTTCTTTCTTTACGCGGAATTAAGCAAATTAGTTAATAACAACCCGATTTTTGTTTCGTAAAATTTCTAGTTAAGGCAAAGATTTCTTACATTAAAAGGCTTTTAGCACTCCCTTCTCCGCGGCATGCATATTTTGTCCGGAACGAAGTAATCGTGCAACATTCGGTGAACAATGAGTTACTTAATGACTTTAAAACGTTTTTGCTTATTATCAGAAAATTAAAAATCTAAATAAAAATGTATCCGGTTAAAAAATCTTATTTAATAACATGCTTCTTATATTATATCAAAATATTATATGGTTATCCCTTAAAAAAAGAGAATTCAAATTCAGTCTTTTTCCGGCGATTAAATTTTAATGTTCTTATTTCGATTAATATACAGTATTTTAAAAATCCATTCAATTAAGAATTTTATTGGATATTTTGTTTTGTATATTCTATGTAGTAAGATGTATCAATTCTCGAGCGTTAAGATCGTGCCTAAAGTATTAATTTATTTAGCCATAAAACACTTTAAAGGAATGTATAATGTTTGTAGTTAAAACGTTCTGTGGCATTTTTTCAAAATCCATGGTCAAATTCTGATCAAATTTATAAAGTAGTCTTTGAATCAAAAAACATCTTATGTATATGCAATTAGGTACGTTCATCTAGAAAGTAACGAACAAGTGTACGTAAGATTATTTGCAGTTGGACCCGGGCCAACAATCTACTGTGGTTTGTGGTTTTGAGGCTGTGTCAACATTATCCACGAACATAAAATATATTACACGACGAAGTGAAGAGCTTTTCAACTTACCATCTTCGACTGCATTACACTTACCATTATGTGGGAAGTTAGTCAAACAAGACTTTGATTTTAAAAGTGTACATTAAATAATTAGAATTAAGTTAAAGTTACAACCTTTATACGTCCCACTACTAGACCCAGGCTTATTCTCGTTTATGTGAGGGTTTTAGGGCAAGGAAATGTCCATGGCTCTACCAAGTAATAAAATGTGTATATCATATGTCTAAATAACATGTCTGGGAAATTCAGCATAAGTTCCAACTTCTCATCTCGGAAATACATCAGGTTAGGTTACATAATGGTTACAAGTAGTAAAAATGTGAGATGTTCAACTTGCTCTCTTGCTTACGCAATGAATCATTATCATTAATAAGACAGCGTAACGCACTATTCATTCAGTATAGAGCAATTACAGATCGATCATACCATAATATGTTCTTGTCACAATTACACACTGGTGTAACGTGAAGGACAATTATATGATAATACCAAAGCACATGAGTAAGGAAACCGTACCGTTCAGAAGCAAAGCTACATACAACCGCGCTATGATAATTACACTACTACAAGCTTTAGGCACGTGTGTGCGTGAGCACTGGCGGCTCGTCACGTACAATACAATACACGTACAGAATGAAACTGTCTAAAACAGTAAAAACAAATGCAAAGCAGCTTGGAACATTATCCAAAACAAAACTGTAGCTAATAATATCCCAAAAAATATTAAAGAATTAAAAATAAATAATAAAATTAATAGTGACAAAATACTAATGGGCGAAAATTTAAACAAACATTTTATTTATTCACTGAATGAAATGAAGCAAATTGACAAAACATTAACCAAACATAATATGAAAAGTATTTTTTGAGTCAGTATTTATGAGATAAATAAAAGTAATACTTTCCTTGAAAAACACACTATCAGTTGGTTACGACAACATAGCAACTGGAATCCTTAAGATGTGTGCTGAAGAATTATCGCCAATTCTGTCACATTTGGTTAACCTATCGTTTATACAAGGATCCTTTCCAACAGCTCTCAAATTCTCAATAGTAAAACCGCTACATAAAAAGAATGATAAATGCGACATAAATAATTATCGACATATATAATTAACTACTTTAGTACCTATACTGTCTAAAATCTTTGAAAAAATTTGTATTCTCACACGTGGTAGAGCCATGTGGCAGCTATATTGTAGTATAGTTTTTTTTTATAGGAGAGGGGGCAAACGAGCATGCGGCTCACCTGATGGTAAGTGACTACCGCCGCCCATGAACAACCGCAACACCAGGGAAATTGCAGATGCGTTGCCGGCCTTTTAAAAGGGAGTAAGCTCTTTTCTTGAAGGTCCCTAAGTCGTATCGGTCCGGAAAAATCGCTGATGGTAATCGATTCCACAAGGAGGTCGTGCGAGGAAGAAAACATCTTCTAAATCGCACAGTGGTGGACCGCCAATCATCCAGATGGTGTGGATGGTATCGGGAGTTCTGCCGCGATGTGCGTTCATGAAATTTGGCGGCTGGGATTAATCCGAACAATTTCTCAGAGCACTCCCCATGGTAGATGCGAAAGAAAATGCAAAGAGATGCAACATCTCTTCGCAGTGCCAATGAATCGAGCCGATCGGAAAGGGCTCGGTCGTCGACGATTCGAGCCGCTCTGCGCTGGATGCGGTCAGCGGAGATGAGATGCGGAGGATGCGGAGCTGATACTGGGGAGCCCCTGCCCAGAGATGGGAACAACCCTCCACCTCCCATGGCCCCACCGACCCTCAGGTCATACGGGCCGAATCTCGGGAGATGCGCGCGGTACTTGCTCGTGGCTCTTTTCCCGCGCGCACTTTCTTGACTCCCTACAAATATTTCATCTATTCCTTGTCCCAATTTTACGTCACTCTCCCCCTTCTGGGGCTGACGGCACTATAACGCCTACGACATCGGGCCCTCCTACCAGCATTCTCTCCTACCCCATTCCACGATCGCGACACCCATGCGCAAAACTCGCGCAGCAGCCCGTAGTTCACCCCAGTGCCATTGAGTCAGATGATATTGCTAAGGTGACTCAGCACAGCTGCTCCAATTGTTGGGTCGGCAAGATAAGCGCCAGCCCACGGATGACCGCTCACCTGCACGGTCCCCGCAACCTGGGAGTACTGTTATTGTACAAGAACAATGTCCAGGTGCAGTTCACGCGCCTGATGGGCAACTCAGCCGTGGCAAGCTCCCCCCGACCCAGGTTATTTGTCCTAGTCGTAATGCCTTGTCTTCATGGTTGTCTACGGGGCCATCCTTACTGGTAGTATTGAGTGCTGGCCACAGAGCGTTGCTCTGCATACAGCCTTGCTGGGCAGTTCCTCGCCATGGTCACGTGCGAGCCAGAGTCAGATCTACCAAATCGCTTACACGTAGCGCACTTCTTCTCCGTGGACTTGCAAGCGCCGCGCTCATGCCCTTCCTCTCCACATTTTCCACATACGACCTCCTTCGATCGGCAATACTTCGCAGGATGCCCATACTGTTGACACCTCTGGCAGCACGCAGCAGCAGCAGAGATGGGAACAGTATTCCATGTGAGGCCGAACCTGCGCCTTGTAAAGTTGCAGGCGGTGTGCCGGCATGAAATACTGTCCCGCTCTGCTGAGCACGCCAAGCTTTTTAGAGGCCAATTTGGCCTTCTCTTCCAAGTGACCACGAAACTGCACGTCACTCCATATGTCGACTCCGAGGATACCGATACTTTTGGACTCTACTGCCTCCGCCCATCTAAGGGTCAGGTAGACCAGAAGATCACCAGCTGATCGACCACGACGAAAACCGTATTGGCGGTCACTAATCAGCTGCACGCTAAATCGCTAAATCACTAATGCACGGGTTCCCGAAGGAAGGCGAACTAGTTTCTCGCCAATTCTGCCTATGTGCTCTGACTTTGCCTTGGCAATAACTCTTTTGAAGGACCTGGAGGCGAAGTTATACTTCTTTTTTAATGTGCTGGTGTTTAGATCCCGAGTCACCGAAGCCGCAGCTCAGGCTTGATAACACTCCTGCTTACTGCGCAATGCAGTTTTACAGGAGCGACCAAACCAAGGCTGAGATCTGCCTCCGATGGGTACCACAGATGATGGAATAAATAGTTCCATTCCCTGTAGCACCACATCAGTGACAGAGTCAGCAACAGCGCTGGGATCATCCGGCGAGAAGCAAACCCGCCCCCATGGGTAGGATGCAAAGAAAGACCGCATTCCGTCCCAATCCGCCGACCTGTAATGCCAAACACGGCGGCAACCTGCAGAACGCAACCGCGAAGGGAGCGTGAGTGGCACCATACTCCGGATCAGACAATGGTCCGAAGAGCCGAGAGGGGCATCGACGGAAACCTGATATCCGTCCGGATGAGAGGTCAGCAGAAGGTCCAACAGGGAAGGTGTATGATCCTCCACATCTGGAATCCGCGTAGGCGAAGTAACCAGTTGTGTCAGACCATATGCCAAGGCAAAGTCATAAACAGATCTCCCCGCATGATCGGTTAAACGCGAACCGAGCCATTCGGCATGGTGGGCGTTAAAATCGCCAAGGATCACGATCTCTGCGGATGGGACCTGTTGTAGCAAGGAATCTGTAGCCATTTGGACGTGGTCGATGAGTCGGTCTGTTTCGGCATTACCGCTATGGGACCTATAGAGGCACCCGTAGACGCGCGGATGGTCATCGCTGTCTACGCGTAGCCAAAAAAGTTGTAGCACGAATGGGTCGGCTCGACCGGGGAAGGACCACGCTCTCACAGAATACCAGCGTCTAATAGCAGCTTAACACTGTTTTTCGTATGGTGAGTGTAGAGAACCGGAGACCATTTTTACTGGAAACGAGGCATTCCATCTTAGTTCTCACGGGTGGCAACGCATCTGCATTTTGATCGTAAACGAGGATAAATGTAGATGTCTATGGGCCACAGCAACCATTTACCATCAGGTGGACTGTGTGCTCGTTTGTCACCCTATACTATAAAAAAAATCTAGAATATATGACTATCTAACAAAATTTTACATTCTAAAAGTAGAGCAAAATGGGTTTCAAAGAAATAAATCGATCATATTAGCAGCCTATTCATTAGTTATCGAAATGATTAGTTGTATAGACAAAGGGCAGTATTTATTATATGAGTAAAGCTTTTGATGTAGTGTGTCATATCTTAATTGATAAGCTGTACTACTATGGCATTCGGGGCCCAACATTACTTAGTAGGGAGTAGTATTAGTAGAGAACAGTGTGTTGAAATAAATGATATAGACGTTAATAATGTAATGACATCGTACAGATCCAAATATAAACACAACCATAGTGGAGTCCCACAAGGGAGTGTCCTGAGGCCTCTTCTCTTATTACTTTACGTGAATGACCTACCTGACTTTATCAATTGCAAGTCTGCTCTTTTAGCTGACGACATTTCAATTATAATAAGTACTGATACTAAATCCAATTATAATGATAAAATAATGACAGCTGTTATAAGTGTCACAGATTGGCTATACAAGAATAGACACAAAGTCAATTTTGGCAAAACAATAATAATACAATTTAACCTACGGAAACTATTGACATTAAATTAAATGGACAAAAAACTAGAGGAGGTTCAAAATACAAAATTCTTGGGGATACATATTGATGATGATGTCACAACTTATTTACCGTGTTTTATGCAAATAAATGATTCTTGATTCTTTATTCTGCTTTACGCCGGTTAGGCCAGTGCTCAAACTCTGGATTATGTAGTGAATAATAAGTGTAAAATTTTATTTTTTAAACTTTTATTCGTGGCAAATGAAATATAAAAAAGTGTCAATATGGTTTACTGTACTGTTTGTATGAACCATAATAGAACAAATAAAAATATTTTTTTTAATTATCACAAAGACTCCACTAGGTAAGTAGTAAATTGACTATAATTTATTAGTTTTAATGTGTTAGTTATCTCACCTATAACTATAGGTGACTCACCCACCTATAAGTGATTGCATAGTTATTTTTATAATGTTTATAATTGAATAATTACGTTTATAAATTAATACGTAGGTTCATGTTTTTTTTTATTATTATTTCAGACGGCAAGACTAGTTAAAAGCTGTCGGACAACTTTTTGATTATATAAAAGACTGACTATGTGAGAATCACTTCAAAAAATTCTGTGTTAGGTTTTCTAAAAAAAGACCTATAAAATATTCATTTGAAAATGATTTTCCAACACTAAATGCCAATGTAAGAATGTATCTTAAATTAAGGTATGAATTGCTTGAGCAAACATTTTGCGAATATTTTTATCTCGAATGAAACATTGTAAATATTGGTAATGAAATATTAAAACCTGTGCAAAATTGTATATTTGGACATAGTTACGCAAAAGGATCGAATGTAATTTGTGTCAAAAATGTTCAGTTGAAAAATAATGTTTGTGGTCTATACTATTATGTGATGCAACAATTTTAGCGAAAGTAACACAAATAAGAAGAAAAATTACAAACACACACACAAGCGTATGGCTTCTCTTCGCTTCAGATCTATTCTTCAAATTTCATAACCTCAAATTAGCTTTCTTTTTAGGGTTGGATCCTTATTGCATAACCACGATCATTTGTTATGCTATGTGAGTGCTTTCCAATAGATTATTAAAAAAATACTTTATATTATATTCATAACTTACATATTTAATTAAAAGACACAACAAATTGTTGAATAACAAAAATTATAAAAATTAAATAGAATAAGCAGTTTGTAAAAAATTATTCTATATCTTAAGTATAAAATAAAAGCTGATGAACGTTTTGTTCATTTAATTTTATCCTCCTGTGCCAACCCTACCAAAATAGGTAAAAATTTTGACAGCTCCTTAGAAGCTTTGCCTCTGTACGGTTTATTTACTCATGTGCTTCTACTCTTAAGCTTAACCGTAGAGCACACAGTAAAGAAATCATACCATCATTCTCTAAACCATTTCCCATTATCTGGGGTCGGCGCAGTAAATCTTTTTGTTCCATTCCTCTCTATCAGCCGTCATTTCCATACTTACTCCTTTCATTCTCATATCACTCTTCACACAATCGATCCATCTTTTATTCGGCCTTCCTCTGCCCGTGTGTCCCTCCACATTCATATTCAACACTCGTTTTGTGACATGACTTTCATTCCTCCGCATCACATGCCCAAACCATGCCAATCTGCTTCCTCTCACCTTCTCTACCACCGGCGCTACTTTCAGGCTTCCTCTTATATACTCATTCCTTATCTTATCCATCCTTGTCACACCACACATCCATCGTAACATTCTCATTTCATTCGCATGCAGTCTATTTTCATCCTTCTTCTTGACGGCCCAGCATTCACTTCCATACATGACGACAGGTCGGATGATCGATTTGTAAATTTTCCCCTTCAGCCTTATTGGCATTCGGGGATCGCACGTTGTGGCTGTGACCTGTCGCCATTTCATCCACCCTGCGTTAATCCTATGCTGCACAGCTCTATCTATTCCGCCGTCGCCTTGAATGAGGGAACCGAGGTACTTGACATCTGAGCAGATAGGCAGTATAGCGCCATCCAACGACATTGGTACAGGACTGGAAAGACCGCCGAAATCACAGCACAGATATTCGGTTTTGGATCTGCTGATCTTCAGGCCAACACTTTCCAGCCTCCGTTGCCACCCCGTCAGTCTGCTCTGTACCTCGATGCCTTCTTCCCCGACAAGCACGATGTCATCGGCAAAGAGCATGCACCAGGGTGCCTCATCCTGCAGGTCCGACGTCAAAGCGTCCATAATCAGTAGGAAGAGGTAAGGGCTCAGTGCCGACCCTTGGTGCAGCCCTACCGCCACATCGATACTGCCCGTAGTTCCCGCGGCAGATCGTACACATGTACGGGATGCTCTGTACATAGCACGGACCAACCTCACATACTTCCCAGGCATACCTTTCATCTTTAACGCCCACCACAAGACCTCACGGGGAACCCGATCGTACGCCTTTTCAAGGTCGACAAAAACCATGTGCAAATCTTTATGCACGCGCTTGTACTTTTCGCACAATTGGCGTAATGCGAAAATGGCATCTGTCGTACCTCGACCGGGCATGAATCCGAACTGGTTTTGTGTTATCTCACACTCTTCTCTCATTCTTCTCTCTATTATTCTTTCCCAGACTTTCATCGTATGTGACATGAGCTTTATTCCCCGGTAACTGCTGCAGTTTTGAACGTCTCCTTTGTTTTTAAAAATGGGAACCAGTATACTACTGCACCATTCCTCAGGTATTTGTTCTTCCTGCAACAATTTACCGAAAAATAAACTCAACCACTTCCATCCATTCGCCCTCAGCAACTTCCACACTTCTACTGGTATTCCATCTGGGCCGACCGCCTTCCCATTCTTCATATTCCTAACAGCCATTTTTACTTCTTCCACACTAATTTCTCTCACTAAGCCCATATTCACTGGTGGGTTTTCAAGCATACCATTCCATTCATTCTCCTCATTCATCAATTTCTCAAAATACTCCTTCCATCGCTTCTTTATACTTTCATCGTCAGTCAAAATCCTTCCAGAATCATCTTTTATACATTTTACATGTAAGACATCTCTTCCATTCCTTTCTCTCGCTCTTGCAATTTGAAAAAGTCGTTTTTGACCTTCGGGGCTTTCAAGGGACCGATATAATTTATCGTGCGCCTCTGCCCTACAAATAGCAACTTCCTTATTCGCAAGAAATCATACCGTACAGAGGCAAAGCTTCATACAACCGCGCTGTGCTAGGTACACTAGGGTTTTTTTTTTTTTTTTTATAGAATAGGGGGCAAACGAGCATGCGGCTCACCTGATGTTAAGTGACTACCGCCGCCCATGAACAACCGCAACACCAGGGGAATTGCAGATGCGTTGCCGGCCTTTTAGAAAGGTGTAAGCTCTTTTCTTGAAGGTTCCTAAGTCGTATCGGTTCGGAAAATTCGCTGGTGGTAATTGATTCCACAAAGAAGTTGTGCGAGGGAGAAAACTTCTTCTAAATCGCACAGTGGTGGACCGCCAATCATCCAGATGGTATGGATGGTAACGCGAGTTTTGTCGCGACGTGCGATGGTGAAATTGAGCGGCTGGAATTAGTCCGAACAATTCCTCAGAGCACTCCCCGTGATAGATGCGATAAAATACGCAAAGAGATGCAACATCTCTACGCAGTGCCAGTGTATCGAGCCGATCGGAAAGAACTCGGTCGTCGACGATTCGAATCGCTCTGCGCTGGATGCGGTCAAGTGGAAGGAGCTGGCACTGGGGTGCCCCAGCCCAGAGATGAGAACAGTATTCCATGTGGGGCCGAACTTGCGCTTTGTAAAGTTGCAAGCGATGTGCCGGCATGAAATACTGTCTCGCTCTGCTGAGCACGCCAAGCTTTTTAGAGGCCAATTTGGCCTTCCCTTCCAAGTGACCACGAAACTGCACGCTATTCGATATGTCGACGCCAAGGATTCCGATACTGGCTGAGGCAGCAAGGGGATTGCCTTGAAACTGAGGAGATACGACAAAGGGGTTCTTTTTAGGGGTAAACGCGCAAACTTGTGTCTTCTGGGGATTGAATTGGACTAGATTTAGTCGGCCCCAATCCGAGACTTTGTTAAGCAAAGACTCGACTTCAGACACAAGTTTGTCCCGGTACTCGGCGACGTTTTCCCGAGAAATATTGGCACGGCCGGTATATAAGGCATCCCCAGTGCTGTCGTCTGCATAGCAATGAATGCTACCAGTTAGCAACATATCATTGATATGCAGGAGAAACAGCGTTGGTGATAGCACGCAGCCTTGTGGAACACCAGCGTTGATAGGCTTGTAATCAGAGCATGCACCGTCTACTACGACCTTGATGCTCCGATCAGCAAGGAAACTGGTGATCCATTTGCACAATTTCTCGGGAAGCCCATAGGAAGGAAGCTTCGAAAGAAGCGCCTTGTGCCAGACCCGATCGAAGGCCTTCGCTATGTCCAAACTAACGGCCAATGCCTCCCCCTTGGACTCTACTGCCTCCGCCCATCTATGAGTTAAGTAAACTAAAAGATCACCTGCTGATCGACCCCGACGAAAACCGTACTGACGGTCACTGATCAGCTGGTGATCCTCAAGGTACCTCATGAGCTGGCAGTTTATAATGGATTCCATTATTTTGGAGAACAAGGAGGTGATGGCGATAGGCCTGTAGTTGGACGGGTCTGAGCGGTCGCCTTTTTTAGGGATCGGGTGGACCAAAGCTGTCTTCCATGAATTCGGGACTACGCCTTGGGAGTAGGAGTACCGGAAAAGACGCGTTAAAACCGGTGCCAACTCCGGAGCACACGTCTTCAGCACAATGGGAGGGACTCCATCGGGCCCACTCGACTTGCTGACGTCCAGGGAGAAGAGTGCTTTGCGAACCGAGCGCTGTGTAAATCGCACATCCGGCATGGAGCACTCACATCGCGGGATGGTCGGCGGTGTGTTCCCCCCGTCATCTAGAGTCGAGTTGGACGCAAAAAGAGAGCACAACAGATCGGCTTTCTCTTTTGCGGCATGGGCCAGTGAGTCGTCCTCTCTGTGCAGAGATGGGAGGGATGGCTGACAGAAGTTCCCTTGGACAGCCTTGGCGAGAGACCAGAATGCACGGGTTCCCGAAGGAAGGCGAACTAGCTTCTTGCCAATTCTGCCGATGTGCTCAGACCTTGCCTTGGCAATGACGCTTTTGAAGGACCTGGAGGCGGAATTATACTTCTTTTTAAGTGCGCTGGTGTTTAAATCCCGAGACGTTGATGCGTCAGCCCAGGCCCGGTAGCACTCCTGCTTATAGCGTGATGCTATTTTACAGGAGCGACCAAACCATGGCTGGGATCTGCCTCCGATGGGCACCACAGAGGATGGAATAAAAAGTTCCATACCCTGAAGTACCACATCAGCAACAGAATCGGCAACAACGCTGGGATCTTCCGGCGAGAAGCAAACCCGCCCCCAAGGGTAGGATGCAAAAAAAGACCGCATCCCGTCCCAATCAGCTGACCTATAGTGCCAAACACGGCGGCAAGCTGTAGATCGCAACTGCGATTGGAGCGTGAGTGGCACTGTGCTCCGGATCAGACAATGGTCCGAAGAGCCCAGAGGGGCATCGACGGAGACCTGATATCCGTCCGGATGAGAGGTCAGCAGAAGGTCCAACAGGGAAGGTACATGGTCTTCCACATCTGGGATCCGCGTAGGCGAAGTAACCAGTTGTGTTAGACCATATGCCAAAGCAAAGTCGTAGACAGATCTACCCGCATGATCGGTTGAACGAGAACCAAGCCATTCAGCGTGGTGGGCGTTGAAATCACCGAGTATCACGATCTCTGCGGATGGGACCTGTTGTAGCACGGAGTCTGCAGCCATTTGGACGTGGTCGATGAGTCGGTCTGTGTCGGCATTACCGCTATGGGACCTATAGAGGCACCCGTAGACGCGGGGATGGTCGTCGCTGTCTACGCGCAGCCATAGGATGGACAGGTCCGTACCTTCAAGGCTGCCGAGGCGTCGAAAACAGATGTCCTCTCTGACGTATACACAAACTCCAGCCCGGGGCACAAAGGAGTGTTCCAATTTGTATCCCGGGTAGGAGAGATATGAAGTATCAGCCGGAGAGGACACCTGAGTCTCGGTTAAAAAGAGCAAGGCCGGCTTCGCCGTCTCTAGATGGTAATGGACAGCGTTAAGGTTGGAATGAAGTCCCCTGATGTTGCAAAAATTCACGGATAGCGTGACAGGGGTCGCCTTGGTTGTATTGCTCCGCTTGCCCCGAGCAGCATTAGTTACGAGCGGAATTTTGCCCCCCCCAGAATACGCGGGGCAGCCTGAGCACCCACGCTCAGGAGTGAAGTAGTTTGTTCGTGGATGCTCAGCGAGGGATTCTCCAGGGGTGCTGGTACCCTCCTGGGGTAGTCTTGTATTTAATTCCACTACCATGTTGATGGGGGGGGGGGGGGGGAATTGGGCCTCCGGCCACCTGCACTCACCAAACGCAACGCAGAGGTAAACCTCTACTTCACGCTGGTATTCTGTGAGGTCGTGGTACCACCCCGGTTCGAGCTGGCCCATCCGTGCGACAGCAAAAGCTACCGCTTGGCTCTACCACTGTGGGTGAGTGGGGGGAAGATCGAACGGTTTTTTGATGAGATGAGCAGTGTTGTGTTTGACGTCTCGTAAAACAGTACATATTAACTTAAGCTAAAATTATATCTATAGTGAAAAAGAACATATTTTTATATCATATCGATAAATCCCTGTTATATTTATTCGAAAGCAAAAAAAAATTAATTACAATATTTTTATCGAAAGAAAAAACAGGAGGAAAGATGAAAGGGTGATGGGGAAAGATCGAAGTAGTTTCTAAAATCGTTCAAATTAATGTCAGACGATATTGACTGTCAGTAGGCTACAATTTTAATTGTCCTGACACTTCAGAACTGTCTATAATATCAAAATACCTTCAAATAACACAGATAACACAACTTATTTGTTTTTTATATTTCAATCTTGACCCGCCGGGGAAAGATTGAACTAGAGATTCTCAAACTTTTCACTTTACTTGGATAAGATTATACAGAAAATGAAAGATATCAATCATATATTTTTTTTTAATGCCAAGATAATTTTAAACACAACAATGTACCTTTTATTATTTTTGTCAATAAAATACGTAGCACAAAACGTAAAAAATTAAATATTTCAAAATTAAACCGCTAACCAATTAATAAGACCTTAGAAAAATGCCACAACTAAAAACATAGAAAAACTTCTAAAAAAAATATTATCTAAACATTAATAAAAAAATTGGTAGTAGATCCACGTCTACAGTTTACTGTAACACATAAATGGGCAGGGTCGACCAGTGCGATACTACTTTCTCACAGAAAATCAGCGTGAAGTGGCTGCCATGTTTCGTCTGGTGAGTGAGAGTTCCGGATGCCCGTTCCTTTTCCCCTTTTCTTAAGGCCACCCGAATGTTGACGTTTGCTAGATAAACCGATGTGACGTTGCATTGATCTAGGAGCCGTGATGTTGCATTTACTAACGAGTGTCTGGTGGTCTTTCCCCTTTCTTTAAGTTCCATAGAATCCTGTTCCTATACCTTATGAGAAGGCAACGCACAAGTAACACTCCTGTTGTTTCTTGTGTCTGTGGGCAACGGTGAAATCACTTAGCCATCAGGTGACCCGCTTACTCTTTTTGCTTACTTTTTTTAGATAATATTAGCTGAAATTGTGCCGCTGACAATTTATATAATGGCTGTAACAAAACAAAACATTTTTTCAGGTACAGTTTGAGAACACGAGACCATTTGTATGACTTTTCAAAACGGGGCAAGATGGAACCTTTTATATGTTTATCTTACCCCGTCAAATTTTGGCGGGTAAAGACGGAATGTTACAATAAATCCTAAAGTCCAAAAAGTAGCGATATTTAGACATAGCAACATAACTACCAATTAAAAATAATAAGTATGTATACAAATAAAAAAAACTCGTACCTACCTCGTAAATCAAGTTACACGACACGGGGTAAGATTAAAACACCCGACTTGCTCGCGTAAAATTCACAGCGTAGATATTCCCTAATAACACACAACCGATCTCTCAAAACGACAAGTGCCGACTTAGGTGTGGTATTAACAAAATGGCGGTCTTGTGAATGTTGCCTGCATTGGATAAATTACACAAAATCTGTCTTTACTGATGCTTTTTTGTCTTACCCCGTTTTTCATCTTCTCCCCCACTCACCCTACTACAAGCTTGAGGCGCGTGTGTGCGTGAGCACTGGCGGCTCTTCACGTACATGAGAGTTTTGGGTTTCAGGGTTTTGTAAAAAATAATAAGTGTCAAATTTTCTTTTTTAATGAATAATTCGTATCAAATGAAGTATAAAAAAGTGTAAATATGGTTGACGTAGATTTAAATCTTATCGTGGTTGCCGCAAGAGATACCGTTGATTTTGTAAATAAAATTAATAATTTCTTTGATTTCTTAAACTCAAGTACATTGCGATCTCCTAATAAATATAAAAGAGCTTTTCGATGCGATAGTTATCAAATTGAGTTTTTAGAAGAAATGCTAACATTTTTCAGGAACTTAAAATCAATAAGAAGCGATAGGCAGAAAGACGTTACAAATATCATGAATTTCATTCACGGATTTCAAGTGTCTAAAAATGTTTAATACAACTTCATGAAGAATTAAAATCAGAAGAAATAAAATTAATTAATATTTACGAGACATCATAATCAAGATTGTCTCGAAAATTTCTTTGGAAAAGTCAGACAGGAAAAGGTAACTGTTAAGAACCAACATGTCGTATAGTTAGTACTGCTTTCAATATATTTATAACCAATATCTTAAGGAAACCTCAAGATACTAATTGTGAATACGATTTCGATATGTTACTTATGAAACCAGAATATTGTCGTATTTTAATTCACCACCACCGCAATCTGACAACGTTACCGCCTGTGTTAACAGTAAGAACAAATGATTATCTATTTGATTCACCAGAAAAAAAATGATTTAGTCTATGTGTCGGGATATTTGTATATAAAGTCTCGAACACCACAAATGTAATAAAATAAATCTTTCTGAATAAGTTTCCATTTATCCTCAGGATGATCCTTTTTGCTAGTTGTTATCAGACTCATAGACGTTTAAAAGATTTTTTTTAAATTTAAGTTAATTTTGATGAATAAAATAAAAACGCTTATGAGGCATGCACTTTTGGATTTTCCAAACTATTTTTGAATTTAACCTAAAAGAGCCAAAGCTATCATAATTGACAACCGTTATCACTACAGCCTATTAAATTCCATTACTGAACATAGGTCTTCCCTATAGATTGACTAATAGCATATTTGCCATAATTGGAACGCTTGGCAAGCGGGTTGGCAACCGCACTTTTTTATTTATAGTCGTTATTTTCAGATTACCTATAGCATTTAAGCGGCTTCAATTTCCTATTAAAGTATCGTGTGCCCTCACGATAATTAAGTCCCAGGGACAAATTTTCGCGCTGGTGGACATCGACGTGAGAGAGAGTGCTTTGGTCACAGTAAATTATATGTTGGTTTGTCGAGTAGGATCTTTTGAAAATCAATATATTCTACTACCACATACCAACAGAGGCATATACAGTACACAGAGAAGCTTTAAGGTAATTTAAATTTGGACTCGCTCAGGGTTACGTCATAACATTGTTTAATCTGTGCTCAGGGATAGAGTAGCTTTTCAATGGTAAAATAATTTTTAGAATCGGCATTTGTCCACGAGAACCGAGTCGCGGACGGGTCAGCTAGTTTAAAGTAAGTCAATATAATCCGTAAAACTAGTTTCATTGAAGACTAACAAATTCCTCGGTATGTAATGAGTTTCGACGTTCTATCCCCTTTTCTTTCCTAAACAAAGTAGCCGAGTACTTGAGGCTTAGGCCATACTTTATATTCTACAGCCTCTATTAGCTTAACGTTCAAAAACTAACTGACTTTAAAAAAAATCGTCTATGTTTTTTATAATATAACGGAATATCTGCGCAATTGCTTCACCAAATCTTTTATAAAGGATCTCAAACGCTTTAATTAAATGAGAATTGTGCTGTTAAATATTTTAATTATTTTCTGTCAGCGCTTTGAAAAGCCACAATCTGCGCATTGAAAATTAATTACTGCTATTTAAATATTTTATTACCTTACATTATTCGTAATAATTTATATAATTTGCACTGTTTGTAATGAATGATAATTATTTTAACATTTATTTTTAAACGATAATTTTACTTGACTGATATAAAAAAGGAGATTTACAATACGACTGTTATTTAGATGTATGTAAACGATATTCTCAACACAAGCCTGGAGTTTTAATTTTTCTATATACTTTATTAAAAGTTAATTTATGAGCTATAATAATATCCAAAAATATTTTGTAAGTCGTCGTTTTTTACATTGCCAATTAATAGCCGATTTTCTGAAAGGTTGTATATATTAATGAATTTTGCTTGTTTGGAATTTCATTGACCCTTAAATTCTTAAATATTTTTGGTTATTTACAAAGCATATTATGTAATATGTACCCATCCATTAATCCATTACAGTTACAGCCTATAAAAGTCCACAAGTGTACTTAGGCCTCCCCCGTAAATTGGTCCCTCTTGGCAGTCGAGTTGTCAACCGCAGTTTTTATTATTTTGAACGTTATAAGGAAGATGCTGCTGCCCATCTTCTGTTTCAGTTTCCCTCTGTCGCCTATTACGACACCTCCTGGACGGAGGTGTCGTGCGGTAGTCAATATTCTTAAGCCGGCCACTACACGGTAAATAAATATATGTATGCAAATAAATAAAGCATATGTATGCAAACTTTTAAAATTCGGTCTTGCTTTATTAACCCTTTCGATGTCCCGTGTACTACATATAATTCATTGCTATTGTCTTACTATTGTGTCTGAAAATTGTACAGTGAAAGTGTTAAAAATAGTAGGCGCTACGCGACAAAAAAATCATTGATACTAAATACGTATAATATTATATTCTACGTAACATTTATAAGGTAAGTACGACCATATCTTTAGCAGACTGAGGGTTGTATAGTTATTGAGTTTGAAGTCGTGAAACCTGGTTACGTAAGTCCATAATCGATAAAACATTCTCGTGCTTAGGTTTTAAAGACTGATGAAAATATGAATAGAATGGCATCACTGGTTGTGACTGCTTTGACACTACTAAATTTTATACCTTGTTTGTGTTGTTTACAGGGGTATGTCACAACATACCACTGTAAACAAAGTATAAAATTATAATAGGTATAGTTAAAAAAATATGTACGTTGATCGCATTTTTAATAGAAGAGGTGGCAAACGAGCATGCGGCTCACCTGATGATAAATGAGCACCTCCACCCATGAAAATCTAAAACCCAGAGGTTTTTTAAATGCGTTGCCGGCCTTTTAGAGAAAAGGCTCTTTTTTTGAAGGTCCCTAAGTCGTACCAGTCTGTAAAAACCGCTGACGAAAATACGCATAATGTGGTCGTGCTTGGCAGAAAATTCCTTTTAAAACCACGGTAGTGAAATGCTAACCACGGAGATCATGTAGTTTCTTGTTCTCTCATACACGCCCTGTACATGAGGTATGTAACACCTATAGTAAACAAATGTTGGCTAAAGGAAACATGAACGTTAATAGCACTTGTTGCTATTCGATTCTGAAATTTGTAGGTCGTATTAATAGACATGCGACCTTTTATTGTGATTGCTTTGCTTATCAATGTGATCTTTATGGCTTGTCCAAGCCTGAGCATATTTGTATATAAAGTTATTTTTTTATAAATATGAAGTGCTAAGCAATATATGTATGTTATGTTAGAAGATTTTAATGGAAGGGTGAGGAAGTCTGGTTATGAAAGGATATTAGGAACGTTTGGCTATGAAAGTATAAATGAGAATGGTGAAGACCTCCTCACCGTATGTGTGAAAAAGAATCTTTTTGTGACGAACAGTTTCTTTCGCCATACGAGGATTCACATGCATACATGGGAAAGAGGGGATGATAGAAGCATGATAGATTTCATAATTGTGGATGAAAGAATGAGGAGTGCAATGGTAGAATTATGGTTACTTTAATGAACTGGTCATTAAAAGAAAGGGGTATGAAAGTGAACGCAAGTAAGACGAAAGTAATGATTTTTGGAAGAGAAGAAAGTAAAACGTTATGTGAAATAAGAATAGAAGGGGAGTTGATTGAGCAAGTGGATGAGCTTGTATATTTGGGATGTTTATTTAGCAGGGATGGTAGATATGATAAGGATATAAAACGACGAGAGAACGCAGAAAATAGAGTGAATGGGGCTCTACACGCTATTATGAGGAGTCAGAATGTGTCAAATAAGGCACGTATGGCAATTCATAATGCTGTGTTAGTCCTTACTTTAATGTATAGTAGTGAAAGTTGGGTCTGGTAGAAGAAGCATGAGAGTAGAAAAAATGCTGTAGAAATGCGGTCCTTAAGGAGTATGCAAGGGTTGAATCTGAATGACAGGGTGAGAAATAGTGTGATAAGAGAAAAGTGTGGTTTGCAAGATGACGTTGTGACAAGGATTAAGAAAGGAATGCTTCGGTGGTTTGGTCATGTAGAAAGAATGAACGAGGAAAGAGTGACAAAGCAAATTTATGTTGCAGAAGTGAACGGCAGGGTCGGAAAAGGACGCCCTAGACGAAGGTTTATCGACCAAATCGGCGATACATTAAAAATTGGCCAGATTAGGAGTACCTTTAACCGACGAGCGTGTATGCGTAGATATATGGATGTAAAGGAGGCGAGATAGGTGTGTCAGGATCGCGCCAAATGAAAGTCCGTAGTCTCTGCCTACCCCTCTGGGTGACAGGCGTGAGTGTTTGTGTGTGCTAAACAAACTTATAGTCCACTGATGATAAGTGGTTACTGCAGTCTATGGACGCATGCAGCCAACTTCCAACTTCCAACTTCCAACTTCCATCTTCCAACAAGCTACAGATGGGCTATCACTTTTGAGGACTAAGATGGATTGCGTCAGTCTGTAATTATACTGGCTCTCTATATCCTTCAGACTGGAACACAGCAGTACAAGCATGGTAAAGGGAGATACCATGACTTTTTTGGGTTAATAAAGAAGAAGATGTCTAAAGTTCATGATAACATTCGGTAGCGCTATAGCTAATAATAGATCAAACGACACCAGCGTTTATAACACTATCCGCCACGGCTTTGCACATTTATTTCTGGATCTCGATAACAACGCCACCTACCAGGTCCAATTGTAATTTTGGTGAATAAAATAAAAACGCTCATGAGGCATGCACTTTTGGATTTTCCAAACTATTTTTGAATTTAACCTAAAAGAGCCAAAGCTATCATAATTGACAACCGTTATCACTACAGCCTATTAAATTCCATTACTGAACATAGGTCTTCCCTATAGATTGACTAATAGCATATTTGCCATAATTGGAACGCTTGGCAAGCGGGTTGGCAACCGCACTTTTTTATTTATAGTCGTTATTTTCAGATTACCTATAGCATTTAAGCGGCTTCAATTTCCTATTAAAGTATCGTGTGCCCTCACGATAATTAAGTCCCAGGGACAAATTTTCGCGCTGGTGGACATCGACGTGAGAGAGAGTGCTTTGGTCACAGTAAATTATATGTTGGTTTGTCGAGTAGGATCTTTTGAAAATCAATATATTCTACTACCACATACCAACAGAGGCATATACAGTACACAGAGAAGCTTTAAGGTAATTTAAATTTGGACTCGCTCAGGGTTACGTCATAACATTGTTTAATCTGTGCTCAGGGATAGAGTAGCTTTTCAATGGTAAAATAATTTTTAGAATCGGCATTTGTCCACGAGAACCGAGTCGCGGACGGGTCAGCTAGTTTAAAGTAAGTCAATATAATCCGTAAAACTAGTTTCATTGAAGACTAACAAATTCCTCGGTATGTAATGAGTTTCGACGTTCTATCCCCTTTTCTTTCCTAAACAAAGTAGCCGAGTACTTGAGGCTTAGGCCATACTTTATATTCTACAGCCTCTATTAGCTTAACGTTCAAAAACTAACTGACTTTAAAAAAAATCGTCTATGTTTTTTATAATATAACGGAATATCTGCGCAATTGCTTCACCAAATCTTTTATAAAGGATCTCAAACGCTTTAATTAAATGAGAATTGTGCTGTTAAATATTTTAATTATTTTCTGTCAGCGCTTTGAAAAGCCACAATCTGCGCATTGAAAATTAATTACTGCTATTTAAATATTTTATTACCTTACATTATTCGTAATAATTTATATAATTTGCACTGTTTGTAATGAATGATAATTATTTTAACATTTATTTTTAAACGATAATTTTACTTGACTGATATAAAAAAGGAGATTTACAATACGACTGTTATTTAGATGTATGTAAACGATATTCTCAACACAAGCCTGGAGTTTTAATTTTTCTATATACTTTATTAAAAGTTAATTTATGAGCTATAATAATATCCAAAAATATTTTGTAAGTCGTCGTTTTTTACATTGCCAATTTATAGCCGATTTTCTGAAAGGTTGTATATATTAATGAATTTTGCTTGTTTGGAATTTCATTGACCCTTAAATTCTTAAATATTTTTGGTTATTTACAAAGCATATTATGTAATATGTACCCATCCATTAATCCATTACAGTTACAGCCTATAAAAGTCCACAAGTGTACTTAGGCCTCCCCCGTAAATTGGTCCCTCTTGGCAGTCGAGTTGTCAACCGCAGTTTTTATTATTTTGAACGTTATAAGGAAGATGCTGCTGCCCATCTTCTGTTTCAGTTTCCCTCTGTCGCCTATTACGACACCTCCTGGACGGAGGTGTCGTGCGGTAGTCAATATTCTTAAGCCGGCCACTACACGGTAAATAAATATATGTATGCAAATAAATAAAGCATATGTATGCAAACTTTTAAAATTCGGTCTTGCTTTATTAACCCTTTCGATGTCCCGTGTACTACATATAATTCATTGCTATTGTCTTACTATTGTGTCTGAAAATTGTACAGTGAAAGTGTTAAAAATAGTAGGCGCTACGCGACAAAAAAATCATTGATACTAAATACGTATAATATTATATTCTACGTAACATTTATAAGGTAAGTACGACCATATCTTTAGCAGACTGAGGGTTGTATAGTTATTGAGTTTGAAGTCGTGAAACCTGGTTACGTAAGTCCATAATCGATAAAACATTCTCGTGCTTAGGTTTTAAAGACTGATGAAAATATGAATAGAATGGCATCACTGGTTGTGACTGCTTTGACACTACTAAATTTTATACCTTGTTTGTGTTGTTTACAGGGGTATGTCACAACATACCACTGTAAACAAAGTATAAAATTATAATAGGTATAGTTAAAAAAATATGTACGTTGATCGCATTTTTAATAGAAGAGGTGGCAAACGAGCATGCGGCTCACCTGATGATAAATGAGCACCTCCACCCATGAAAATCTAAAACCCAGAGGTTTTTTAAATGCGTTGCCGGCCTTTTAGAGAAAAGGCTCTTTTTTTGAAGGTCCCTAAGTCGTACCAGTCTGTAAAAACCGCTGACGAAAATACGCATAATGTGGTCGTGCTTGGCAGAAAATTCCTTTTAAAACCACGGTAGTGAAATGCTAACCACGGAGATCATGTAGTTTCTTGTTCTCTCATACACGCCCTGTACATGAGGTATGTAACACCTATAGTAAACAAATGTTGGCTAAAGGAAACATGAACGTTAATAGCACTTGTTGCTATTCGATTCTGAAATTTGTAGGTCGTATTAATAGACATGCGACCTTTTATTGTGATTGCTTTGCTTATCAATGTGATCTTTATGGCTTGTCCAAGCCTGAGCATATTTGTATATAAAGTTATTTTTTTATAAATATGAAGTGCTAAGCAATATATGTATGTTATGTTAGAAGATTTTAATGGAAGGGTGAGGAAGTCTGGTTATGAAAGGATATTAGGAACGTTTGGCTATGAAAGTATAAATGAGAATGGTGAAGACCTCCTCACCGTATGTGTGAAAAAGAATCTTTTTGTGACGAACAGTTTCTTTCGCCATACGAGGATTCACATGCATACATGGGAAAGAGGGGATGATAGAAGCATGATAGATTTCATAATTGTGGATGAAAGAATGAGGAGTGCAATGGTAGAATTATGGTTACTTTAATGAACTGGTCATTAAAAGAAAGGGGTATGAAAGTGAACGCAAGTAAGACGAAAGTAATGATTTTTGGAAGAGAAGAAAGTAAAACGTTATGTGAAATAAGAATAGAAGGGGAGTTGATTGAGCAAGTGGATGAGCTTGTATATTTGGGATGTTTATTTAGCAGGGATGGTAGATATGATAAGGATATAAAACGACGAGAGAACGCAGAAAATAGAGTGAATGGGGCTCTACACGCTATTATGAGGAGTCAGAATGTGTCAAATAAGGCACGTATGGCAATTCATAATGCTGTGTTAGTCCTTACTTTAATGTATAGTAGTGAAAGTTGGGTCTGGTAGAAGAAGCATGAGAGTAGAAAAAATGCTGTAGAAATGCGGTCCTTAAGGAGTATGCAAGGGTTGAATCTGAATGACAGGGTGAGAAATAGTGTGATAAGAGAAAAGTGTGGTTTGCAAGATGACGTTGTGACAAGGATTAAGAAAGGAATGCTTCGGTGGTTTGGTCATGTAGAAAGAATGAACGAGGAAAGAGTGACAAAGCAAATTTATGTTGCAGAAGTGAACGGCAGGGTCGGAAAAGGACGCCCTAGACGAAGGTTTATCGACCAAATCGGCGATACATTAAAAATTGGCCAGATTAGGAGTACCTTTAACCGACGAGCGTGTATGCGTAGATATATGGATGTAAAGGAGGCGAGATAGGTGTGTCAGGATCGCGCCAAATGAAAGTCCGTAGTCTCTGCCTACCCCTCTGGGTGACAGGCGTGAGTGTTTGTGTGTGCTAAACAAACTTATAGTCCACTGATGATAAGTGGTTACTGCAGTCTATGGACGCATGCAGCCAACTTCCAACTTCCAACTTCCAACTTCCATCTTCCAACAAGCTACAGATGGGCTATCACTTTTGAGGACTAAGATGGATTGCGTCAGTCTGTAATTATACTGGCTCTCTATATCCTTCAGACTGGAACACAGCAGTACAAGCATGGTAAAGGGAGATACCATGACTTTTTTGGGTTAATAAAGAAGAAGATGTCTAAAGTTCATGATAACATTCGGTAGCGCTATAGCTAATAATAGATCAAACGACACCAGCGTTTATAACACTATCCGCCACGGCTTTGCACATTTATTTCTGGATCTCGATAACAACACCACCTACCAGGTCCAATTGTGAATTTAAGCTATTCTCTAATCAACTTAATCATACACACAAAATTTCAACAAAATCGGTCCAGCCGTTTAGGAGGAGTTAAGTCACATACACAAGGACGAAAATCTAGCGGTGACCGTTACTGCACATAAGTCGGGCTGATTGGCTCGTGCGTATCGTTCGCACGCGCTGATTGGCTCTCAAGTCGCATTCGTGCAATTCAATTCGTGTGCGTCCCCTCCACGTTTCGTTCAGCGCTAGACTTACGTGCCGAAACTTGTACCTTTTGTTGGTTTTTATAACAAGATTTGATTTTGTATAATATAAGAGACACAGTTGCAAAAAAAAAGTTAGCGCTAGTTGCAGCCATAAATCTGCCAACACTCATCACACTTCAGGGGCAGCGCGACGACACAATAGTCACTTTATTCTGTGATAACGGCATATTCCCACTCTTAAAAAACTTAAATGCCCGTCTTTTCCTCAGTAATGAGAAGAGACCTCTTGTCGTCTTTTAAATACATCTTAGCTTTTTAACTAAAAAAATAACTTCTATAAATTAAAAAGAGTATATATTTCATCAAATATTTCACACAAGTCACCAATTTAAAGACTAATGATTATGCTATGCTACCTTTGTACAATCATTCACAATACTGCAGCGAGTGAGCAGACTAGACTTTAAATTATTAATTAAAAAAGACATGTGTTTGATAAACAAGTGAATATCAATTTTTGTCGAGTTCCTGTTATTAAACTATCAAATTATAAATTATTTTTATTTAATCATATACTAATTTTATCATTATATATAAATTTAAATTATTATAAAATATTTTTAATAAAAAATTAATGTATACAAATTAATAATTTTCCTCGGTAATGAGAAGAGACGAGAGACAACTATAGGATCTATGTAAATTGTAAACTGTTTTTTAATACATAATATGTATAAAGTAATAAATTGATGTACTTATATTCATTACAGATCCATTAAAAGGAGAGCGAAGTTTCACACCCCTATGTAGATAACGTGCATCATCTCTATCATCATTACACAAATTTTACTTAAAAGTTAATATTATCGTTCGTGTAACATTTAAAAGTTATTTAAGTCTCTGTAACGACATCCACCGCGGGGATCGTAGCCCGAGGCAAACGTGACATGCAACTGAATAACTTAACCGTCACGTGAAGCCAAATTTTCCTGCCTCTGTCGCTTTTCTTTATGAATACATGCATGCAAAAGGGAGCGAACTATATGCATAAATTATAAAAGCTGTTTGATATATAATCCTTCTTAATATTTTTTTTACCAATATATTAAACAAATAATAATTAAAAACAACAAACAATTCTAAAAATATAAAATACCTGTCTGCTAGTCTGTCGTATACGTATATTTTGTTTTATAAAAATATTTTTCTCCATAGTCCGAAACTCTCTCAGAAATGGTAGGAGTCCATTCTCCGTCAATGTTTACATAATACGTACAATACATACATATTCTATACAATATTTACCGTTTTTTTTTTAAATTATTACTGATGGGTACTGCTGTGTAGAGAGCACTTAAGTTATTAATTCTTAAGTTTATTAAATGACGATGTTTTACTTTTATTAGAGCTGCGTGTCAAAAATTAGTAAATCTGAACACTTCTGGAATTAATTTGGTATCCGACCACCTGTACGTCTGTCTTGAGGGATTGTTTTAGAAACTGTTTGTCGTAATAGTTAAAAGTTAAAGTTACAGCATTTATACGTCCCACTGCTGGGCACAGGCCTCCTCTCTTTTCTGGGAGGGTGTTAGGGCAAGGAAATATCCGCCGTGCTGCTCCAATGCGTATTGGCAAACTTCACGTCTTAGAAATATTTTTTTTCTTATTTCTCAGACATGCAAGTTAGCTCACAATGTTTTCCTTCACCGCCGACCACGTGGTAAATCAGATTTAAAATTGTAATTAATAATTTAAAAGTTAAGTTGTCTTTTTCTCATTCAGTGTATGGAGATTTACTTTTAAGGATATGGCAATCTTATATATAGACCTTGTTCGGCGGTACTGTATACTCGACTCCATGTCGTATCGTGAAAAAAAATGCTTTTATCATCTGCGTAAGCAATTACATTTGAATTAGGCAATTTTATTCGAGGATATGCTGAGATGCCCGAGATCGATCCCTACCGACATAACAAAAATTTATTAATTGCTATTATTAATTCCGATTAGTCACGGAATCGGTGATGACAAAAACATGGAGAAAATTTGTTTATTTTTGAGACATCCATCTCAAATATAAAATATTTTGTGATGTACTGCAGCAGCACGGTGGACCAACTGCTCCATTATTCTTTCAAAATTGAGAATAGGCCTGGGCCCAACTGTGGGGCGTACCTTTGCGGACGTAACTTTAACTTCTACTACAATATATACATAAATGATTTAGATATTTACTGCCACGCATTTATATCCCGTTTGGTTTAGTAGAGCTCTTACACAAGCGATAAAATAAACACGTAAAAATATTTATATGAAGTAACAGAAACCGACGGAATAACCTAGTTGATAATGATGAATTTGCCGATTTTAGAAGAAATCAAAAAATACACAGAAATAAAACAAACCGATTTTTTTTTCTGGACATATTATGTTAAATCTAAAAGAAGAAACAAAATTACTTTCCGAGAACAAGTGACATCGCCGCGGGTACAACTTGTTATCCCACTTGTTACTGACCTTTATAACGGCCCAAATTGAATATTAGATATGCCTGAAATTATAAATGTTTGTCCTTAAATAAACAAAGATAGCTTACATTACTCTAACCAGAAACAATCACTTAACTATTGTGTATTGTGTTTATCCTTTTAGCGATTTGAATTTCAGAAGTGTTTTTATATCAGCAGTATAATTTCTTTTAAACATGACTTCAAAAAGTAATGATTTCTTATATTTACGCGAACACTACACATTGAATAAAACTATTTTTACGGATTTTATCGCGTTTAATTAACTTATTTTATATTCCCGACGTTTCGGTTGCTTTCCAGCAACCGTGGTCACGGGGGACTGAGGTCACGCGAAAGAACATCGATTCCTGCCAAGGATGATACGTGAGGCTATTGAAATTAAAAAACATCCTAATTTCAATAGATAGGGAGGCTGGGTACTACCACCTGCTTGGGATCCTGTAATTCATAAAATTAAAACTAAACCCAAGCATACCACTGCAAGACTTCAAGACACAGTTAGTTCATTCTGCGTAGATCGGACCAAAATTAATAATTAAAACGCTGAAGGTACTCCGGGTTAACTTTGACATCGGGACGTCAATCACCTCAGTCCCCCGTGACCACGGTTGCTGGAAAGCAACCGAAACGTCGGGAATATAAAATAAGTTAATTAAACGCGATAAAATCCGTAAAAATAGTTTTATTCAATTCAAAAAGTAAGTTCATTTTGTGTTTCTGTAAGGCTATGCCTATTTTGATTTAAAATGTCGCAAAGTATTCATATCACAGATTACATATAAGATATGTCACATTCAAACATCACGATTTTTTATAACGATTTCCACCTGTTATTATTAGTGACATTACAGCACCCGCTAGTAAAATTGGCGTACATTGACCAATATAATTGTGTTCTCAGGTTAATTGTTGAAAAATCTTTGAAACTCAATGACATTGTTGATATTATAAATAATGTAGATTCGGATGACGACCTTCTGAGTGAAATCACATTTTTCCACCGGAAAGTTCAAATACTAATATGACTGACGAGGAATCTGTCGACGAAGATATTGTATCACTGCAAAATATCCCAGGTTTGTTATATTGATTTGAATTATTGAAATAATGAGTTAACTTAGTATATAAATTAGTAACTAATTGTCATAGTTTTTATCTACAGTCAATATATTATATCGATTTTCAAATTCCGAACTAAGAGCTCCAGCAGAGATTGTGCTTCAAGACTCTTCAGAGAGTGAAGGGTCTGGTTTTGCATTTGTCTGCGTTAGCTAAAAGAAGGGTCATGGAATCTTTGCCAGTAGATGAGGAGCAACAGATATATTATACATTAACATCTGATATATAAGAAAGTTTTTCACGCTATCCCATTATTACCCCGACCGTAAAGAAAACCAAACACGTGGCGTAACAACCGTACTCCAAATGAAAGTTCACAGTGCTGCAATCGTCAGGGCCCACAAAATCTACGTTCACCTATGTATTACCATGAAAGTATTGTGAAAGACGAAGTCATTTAATTATTGTTACACTATACAAATCTGAATGCAAGTCAGGAGAATGCCGTAGGCATTCATATAATGTGGCAACAGCAGAAATGAAGTGTTTTCTCGCTATGCTTTTGTACAGTGGATATGTCGTGGTGTGGCGTTAGATTTATGTACTGAGAAAAATCATCTGATATCAACTTTGATATTATTTATAATGCTATGTCAAGAGATCGGTTCACTCTATAAAAGTTATAAAGAACTTGGATTGGGAGCCAGTGTTATTTTAAAATTGGCTGATGTATTGCAGTCGCATCACCCATGTACATATTTCTTTTCTTTTATTTTTTAATTAATTTTCGTCAGTTCCTCTCATCACGAATTGAACAATAGGGGAGTGAAAGCTACACGGATAATTTGTGAACTCGTATGACTAAATTTTCAAAGACACAGATAGAGGAACATTCGTCTATACAATGCGATTGAAATAAGAATAGGAATGTCAATGACCTCGAATGACCGCGATCTGTCAACTGTTACTTGAAAAGTAAGGCTTGCAAAGAAAATTAATTTTCCACTTTTATATTTATTTAACTCAGTCTTAACCAATGCTATTTTATTTATTTATTTTATTTATTTATTTATTTATTACAAAGTATAGTTATTTAATAACATCCGACAGTACAAATAAACTTACAAAAGTTTTTCCATGTACCGCCAATTCGTAACTTCGATCATGTTCAATCGGTTCGCGTTGCGACAACTTATTTAATGACGTATATACGTCATTAAATAAATTTAAAATTTATGAAAATTTATATAAATGGTGTGACAAAATAGCAAGATGCTTTTTTTATCTCGGTGTAACTAACCATATTTTGCTTTGGTACAAAGCAAAATATGGTTCCAAAGCAAAATATGGTTAGTATGAAATGAAAATTAGTAAATTAATAAATGTATATATTTATTAGTATTTTTTTATTTATTTATGTATATTATATTATGATGAGTGTTAGTGGATATAGTTTTATATTTTAGTTTAAGTTATTATTAGGTATCGTTAACAATTTGTCGATAAAATACTGTTTAAGCATATATTTAATATTTTTTTCAGTAAGTTCATTTTTTATTGGTTTGGGAATTTGGTTCAAAAGAGCGGGAATTTGATATTGTAATCTAAATTTTCCATACATATTTTTGTATTTTGGGATAATCATATATGGATTAAGGGCTTGTCGAGTAAGTTTTGTATAAATACGGCTAATTTTTAAATAATTTTCAAGTAGCAATAGGTATTTCACTTTGTCGTGTACTGGTAGTATTTTGCAATGATGGAAAAGACCATAAGGATTTTTTTTTATATTTATCTTTTATTTTGAGAGGGGTGATACATTTAAGGATGCGCAACTGTAGCTCGTATATTTTTTCAAGGTGGGTTTTATAAGTGCGTCCGTAACTGCTCAACCCGTACGAGACTATTGATTCGCCGAGTGCATTATATAGTAACAGTAACATCTGGTAAGGTACTTTACTCTTGATGAGATAAAATTTTGCAAGGATTGCTCGTAGCTTATCGCATACAGATTCAATGTGATCAGTCCATTTCATACGATCATCAATTATTAAACCTAAATACCTACATTATTCTACTATTTCAATTTGGGGACATTCACAGTTGTTATTATGTGCTGAATTTTGGATATTATGAAGACATGTACGATTATGAGCTATAAGAGTAATGTTATGTTTTAATCTATTTTGACTGGAGCTCACGTACATCATTTTAGTTTTATTCGAATTAAGTACTAGACCTGCGTCATGTGACCACTGCATGAACTTCGTAAAGTCTTCTTGTAACAGTTTTACCGCCTTATTCATATTGTGGTGGGCTACCACCAGACATGTATCGTCGGCAAATTGGAAAATTTTTGAGTTTTTAATCAATTTATTGATATTATTCACGTAAGTGATGTAGTATAGCGGTCCTAATACTGAACCCTGTGCTGTACCTTCACTTACCAAAAGTCATAATTAATTTTAAAAATAATTTAAAACTGGGTTTATTTTTCTATTCTCATTGTTGCCACATTTCGCCAAAAAATAATTAATAAATTAAACAAACAAGTAATAAACAAAACAATTAATTAAATAAATAAAATAATTATTTATTTATTCTTTATTCGGAAACCCTTAAGTCACTTCACAAAGCCAAACGATCTTGCGGTGATCGTACTGATCACTTAGTTGAGTCTAAATATTCGCAAGGCATTGCACAATTTTGAATAATTTAAAATTAAACGTTTTGTATAGCCGACTTCAATATAAGTTATTAAAAATAACTCAAAAGCTATTAGTCTGGCCTTGATCATATTCATACCAGGGCCACATGTGAAATACCAGCTTTCAAATAAAAAAGAATAATCGAAATCGGTTCACCCAGTAAAAATTTATGAGGTAACACATAAAAAAAAAACATACAGTCGAATTGAGTACCGTCTCCTTTTTGAAGTCGGCAGAAAAGAAAACAAATTTTTTATATGGTAAATATTTTCTATCAATCTATAAATTGGTAATCTATGAGGGAGGTCTGTGTTAAGCAGTGGACTTTTGGTTGGCTGTAGTGGATAGATGGGTGGATGAAATGTCTTACATATTTACGTCCAAAATTATGTTTAATTGCGTATCACATGCGTGGAGCGGATTTTTTTTATTACCTAATTAAAACTAAACAGCCTGCAAGCAAACTTGTCAATAGTCATCTATCTCACTACCGTCCGTTATAACGCCGTTAGAAACCAGGATTTTTTAAATATTTATTCTAGATATACATAAAGTTTTAAAATTTACAATTTCAGTAATATCTAGGATAAACATTTTTAATCACGAATACTCGTAGTCGCAAAGCGAGCTTTGCACTTTCGCTATTTTCTTAAAAACTTAAAATCGGTTTTCCTAGCTGCATTCGGAGAGTGAAGGTAAAGGCACTGATAACTTGTGAAGTGGTAAAAAGGTTAGAAGAACTTTAGTACGCTTGGCTTTGAAATGGAAGTGCGCTATTAGTCTTATTGTTGTGATCGATGAATGCGCTAGTTTTACTTGGTTGTAGGTTGAGATTTCTAAGGAAAAAGTCCTGTTTGATAAAATATATAATATTTAAAAAATATGAGTAAAATAACATTTGTGTACACTAGTAACTGAAGAACAAAGCTATGAAGAACGAAGTAAAAAATCCTCTAAAAAAAGATGAACCACAACTTCATTCATTGATTATTTATAAGCAGCATTACATTCATTATATACTGCGTCTTGATCTCGATTTTTTTTTATAGGATAGGGTGACAAAAGAGCACACAGTCCACCTGATGGTGAGTGGTTGCTGTGGCCCATAGACATCTACATATATCCTCGTTTGCGAATGAAAATACAGATGCGTTGTCACCCGTGAGGACTAAGATGTAATGCCTCTTTTCCATTAAAAAGGGTCTCCGGTCCTCTACACTCACCATACGAAACACAAAAGTGTTAAGCTGCTATTTAACGCTGGTATTCTGTGAGAGCGTGGTCCCTCTCCGGTCGAGCCGGCCCATTCGTGCTACAAGTATACTACTAATATAGCTGCAGCATGGATCTACCACGTATAATCTTGATCTCTTATACATGCCATATATCAACGACATTAGAGAATCCAACATCCCATAACGTTTCTTTTTATGGATTGCAACAGAATACTGGCAGAACTGCTACATCATATTTTTAATATGTGCTTAAAACATGCAACATTCCCGGCCACATGGAAGATCTCGAGAGTCATTCCGGTTCCGAAAGGTAAGTCAAGTACTGATGTGAGCAGTTATAAACCTGTGGCTGTACTGTCGACGGCAGCGAAAGTGTTCGAGTCAGCTATCCACCGACGGATGCAGTCACAAATAAGCGCTCATCTCTCCGACGCGCAGCACGGGTTTAGGCAGGACCGCAGTACAGCCACCAATTTGCAGAACTTTATGGCCCAGGTAGTACCGGCAGTTGATGCTGGAATACAAGTAGACATAGCCTACTTTGATTTTAAAAAGGCGTTCGATACGGTGAATCATGATATTTTATTAAAAAAGTTGGCTCAAGTCGGATGTACTTCGTATGTGCTCCAGTTCGTCGTCAGCTACATGAAGGATCGACAGCAGTACGTAGATTACAATGCGTATGAATCAGGACTATACTATACATGATCCGGTGTGAGCCAGGGCAGCAATTTGGGGCCTATTGAATTTTTAATAATGAGAAATGACCTACCAGAAGTTGTCAGAGATAGTACTTGTTTATTATTTGCAGTTGACCTAAAACTGACGCTTCCGGCTAGGGTTACATCTGATTGTGAAAGTCTACAGGAGGATATCAACAGAGTGGCGAAGTGGAGCCACGAAAATAAATTGTATTTTAATGTGTGCAAATGTTCGGTGTTGTCTTTCACGCGTGCGCGTGAGCCGATGCACTTCGAACACAAGATGGAAGCGACAACGATGACGCGTGTGTCTCAGGTACGAGATCTCGGAATCCATCTCACCTCCGATCTAACGTTTCGCGAGTATATTGTTGAAACTTGTCAAAAGGCGTATAGAAACCTAGGTTTTGGCCTGAGACAGTCACGAGATATCACAAATATTACCCACTGAAAGTGCTTTACGATGCTCTGGTTAGGAGTAACTTGGAGTACGGTGCTGTTATATGGGCTCCGCACGAAGAAAAGTACAGCCTAATGCTAGAACGTGTCCAAAACAAATTTATGAGGCACATGTACTTCAAACTGTATGGGGTATATCCGTTTTACCCTTTGAGGTATCCCACATTATTCGTGCTCGGGATGGTCGGGTACAATCAACTCAGAGTGAGACGGGAGTTTGCCCTGGCTGCACATGTAGTGAAGTTGCTCCGTGGTGCCACGTGCAACGCGGGGGTGCTGCGCCACCTGCAGCTGTGCGCACCGGACCGGTACGTGTGGCGGCGGCGCCGCCCGCCGCTGCTCGCGGTGCCCGTGGCCAGGACCAATTTACTTAGTAACTCACCTATAGTACGAACAATCCTCGTAGTGAATAAAGTTCACGAGAGGATTGACATATTTTCGAGTAATCTGAGTGAACTCGCTAAGGTACTTTTATACATAGTTAGTCATGTAAGTTAGTTGTAAATACATAGTATATTTAAGTAGATTAGCGACACTATCGTAGTGGGTTTGTTTAACGCGTAAGGATAATTGTTAAGTGTGTGTGTAAATAAATAAATATTATTCCGTGGGTATCGTAAGAAGCAACAGAGGGAAACTGAAACAGAAAGGGAGCAGCAGCACCATCCTGCTCCAAAAATAACGGGTTATCAACCCGCTCATCAAGTCCTAAGAGACAACATCCGAGCATATAAAACTAATGATCCGCCCGGCTACGCACGGTTGATTTCTGGATCTCGACAACAGCGCCACCTATCGGGTCCAATTGTGAACCTAAATCATTCTCGAATCAACATAACCATACACATCAATTTCACCAAAATCGTTCCAGTGGTTTAGGAGGGGAACGCCTGGAGGTGGTGACTGAACAGTCACATACACAGACACAAGAATTATATGTATACCTTACCAACCCGCCTATGTGAGAATGGGTAACTAACTTAAGATATACATATTAGCTCTAAGCGACAGTAGCCAAATTAAGATCGCAAACTAAAGAGTTATTGAGCAGCTGGCGTGAAATACTCCTAAGATAAATTTTCTAAGCATACTTGGAATGCTTACAGAAATATAAGTAATTTAAATAATATAGTTAAAAGCTAGTTAATTGCTCTCCTTTGAACCGGCCTGTACCGACAGGCACCATATACGAGATAGTGTACCGACATTTATCGGATTCCATGTAGTCTTTTTAGGATTACCTATATCCGCCTCTTTCGACACCCACGAAGCGGAATGGGTTAATGGATACACCTACGCCAGCATCGCAATATTTGTTACTCATGTTATAATCAGATAAATCCATTGTAAGTAGAGTCGGTTTGTGAAAGTTAGAAGTTTTAATTTATTTGAGAACTTTTTAATTGAGAAAGAAACGGTAATTTTTATACTTAGGTACTGGTATGTCCAGCATGGCACTGTAACCAGGATAACAATTATGTGACGCAGGTAATCAATTACAAGATCTTATCAAAAAAATTCACGTATCCGTCTGCAGGGCTTAATCAATTTCATTAGTAAAATTCTTATCGTTTTATGAGATATCATCGATCTTAGAGGGTTATTATATTTCATATTAATAAATATTATTAATATTTAAGCAAAAAAAAAGACGTATTCTCCAACATATGAACGTATGCTAAATAATAAAACAATAGCTCTCAACTTCAACCGTCGAAAAACAATACATGTAAAAATAGACATATTGACCTTTTGTTATAGCTATAGTATGAGAAGAAAACCAACAAAACACTTGTCCGATATAATAAAAAATACAATAAAGCTAGGTATACTCAGCACTCCGACGTTCAAAGCAAGAAAGCAAAGCTATATTACAATGGGTACGGGCCTCGTTCACAGAATGACAATGACAAGTATACCTACCACTCAGCTTATTGCTGGCTGGTTGCAAAAGAACAAATATGAAGTCGTATAACACACTGTGTCGTCTGGTACACTAATCATAAGTTTAGTTAACATTCACATTTAAATTCTAAATTTCTTGGCGACCGAGCTAAGCTTGGCGTAAAGAATAAAATATAATGTTCTCAGAGAGATAAACTTGGAAAGTAGAAGATTAACTAAATAAAAAAAAATATCATCCCAATCGTTAGAGCCGTTTTCGGGAAAGAACTTACCTATAATATACGTTATACAAAAACTGCTCAATTAAAGATTTAGTTGCGAGGTTTGATTTTTTTTTTGTAGTAATACAAGCACAACGGAGTGCGGTAATTTATGGGAATTAAAACCTTTAAGCTTATTATATAAAAATATTTAGCGTAACAAAAAATAAGTTGAGAGACAATTACCCATTGAAGTTGTCGCTTTTAGGTGTCAGTCAGCGTGCATCGTAACAACTTCATGGTGTCGTTTTTAGCAGTCGTTGTGCGCGCGTATCGTAAAAAATTCACTCTCATCGTTTTTCCCAAACGCCCCAAAAGAAGTAAAACTTCAATAAACTTATTATATAAAAGACGCAGAATGAAAGTAATTGTTGATTGATATTAAATAATGATGAATTATTTCGACATACACATTTCTTATAAAACTATAACTTTCTGTACGCCATTCAAACTTTTCTAAAACTTTGAACAGATTCTAGTAAATGTTCTGGTATTTTAATAAATCACGTAGACTCTTAGCGTATACTATGTCAAACTACTACACCGCTCGTATTTCGGGTTCTAATGGCAGCCAGTAACAGGTTTTGAGATGATGAGTGAGTTGTGAGTATTAAATAATATTTGATACTCGCAAATTTTATTCGGTTGCCTTAACTAAGAAACATGATTTTTTTACACCTCCAAGAAAATGTGGACATTAATTTTAATTAGTTCCTGAGAAACCGAGTCATTCCTCTACTTTCCCCAAAATTAGAATCGAATAAACAATTATTATAGCAGTAATATCTCGAGAAATAAGAGCTCCCATTGAAATTTTATAGGTCGCAAACCTTGCCAGCACAACTTAAATTATTAATGGAATTTTTTTACGCGGTAGATCCAAGCTGCGCTGCTATATTTATAGTATAGTTGTAACACGAATGGGTTGGCTCGACCGGGGAAGGACCAAGCTCTCACAGAATGCCAGCGTAAGCTTAACGCTGCTGTGTTTCGTGTGGTAAGTGTAGACAAACGGAGATGAGGCATTCCATCTTAGTCCTCACGGGTAACAACGCATCTGCATTTTGATTCGCAAACGAATCAAGTGGACTGTGTCACCCTATTTCTATAAAAAAAATCGAAGTGTTAATTTTTTACCACATGCTATGAAAATAAAAGTAACATGTTGTAAAGTGCTCCAAAAGAGGAGGTCTGTGCCCAGCCGGCTAGATTTATGAAGGCTATGTTAATTTACTTTTTTACACATTGCAACACATCTCGTAAATAGTATTGCCTTGAAATCGCAACAGCAATACCATAATTTTGTCTTCTACAACTAAAGATTCACTTTTGGTCGTGCTCCCAAATCACGGTATGAAGTTATGGTGTAAAAAGCGCAACTCTTGGAAACATTCCATTGCCAAATGTACCTTTCCAATATTTGAAATATTTGTCATAATTGCCAGATTTGCAGTTTACAGGCCAATAAATTTATTAGTTCCCGTCAGAACAGTTCAACACACGTAAATAAACAATATCATCAATTGATTTAAACAAGCGTCGACAGCGCCAGAAGAGTATTTAAAACATTTCAAATAAATCGTTGTTAGATTCTCTATCTTTTTCTATCAACCCGCAAAATTCACAGCTGGTCATCATCATCATCATCACTATTACAGTCCTTCAAAAGTCCACTGCTGAACATAGATCTCCCTCAAGGAATACCACTTGCATCATTCGACTTCCTGCTTATTTTACTAGCTCGTCACTCCATCTAGTGGGAGGCCGCACAATGGAAACGTAATTTTGAATAAATTCCACGTAAAATTAGACCCTAATGGTGTGATTTACTGGTAATTTTTTTTTATAGAAGAGTAGACAAATAAGCATGCGGCTCACTTTATGGTAAGTGACTACCGCCGCCCATGAACAACCGCAACAACAGGGGAATCGCAGATGCATTGCCGGCCTTTTAGAACGGTGTAAGCTATTTTCTTGAAGGTCCCTAAGTCGTATCGGTCCGAAAAAATCTCCAGTGGTAAACAATTCCACAAATAAGTTGTACGAGGAAGAAAACTCCTAGTAAAACTCACATTGGTGGACCGCCAAGCATGCAGATAGTGAAGATGGTATCGTGAATTTTGACGCGATGTGCGTTCGTGAAATTTGGCGGCTGTAATTAATCCGAACAATTCCTCAGAGCACTCCCCGTGGTGGATTCGATAGAAAATGCAAAGGGATGCAACATCCCTACGCAGCGCCAGTGAATCGAGCCGATCAGAAGTTGGTCGTCGACGTATCGAACTGCTCTGCACTGGATGCGGTCAAAAGGAAGGAGCTGGCACTGGGGTGCCCCGGCCCAGAGATGAGAATAGTATTCCATGTGAGGCCGAACTTGCGCTTAAAACATGTAACAAATCTAATAATTTACATGGCTTACTTGGTGGATGCCTATGTTCGGCAGTGAACTTTTGACGGGCTATAATGATGATGATGATGAAACGAATACAGATCAGGGAGCAATAAATGTTCATATACTAGTTCATATACTAATCCACAGTAATTGATTGCAGGTATGCGTGTTGACTTAATAAGACATTCATCCACAACCCCACAGCCCTTTCATAAAATCGTTCCTTGAACCCGCTATCGAGCAAGCAACGCTTGACCTCCGACCTTTATCAAATCACGCAGTGCCGATAGATTTTCATTCTGCCTCAGTACCCGAGATCTAATTATTCTCTTATATTTAAATTTCTTCCAATCTTTTTATAATCTATTTATAGAAAAAGATTTAATAGATTTATTTTTATAAAAATTAAATTTCTCAGAGAGCTTTGTTCTAAATTCGGTTTTGAATAAATCGCAATTTTTAGGTCAAGTCCGAAACATACACTATCCACAAAATATATTTGAAAAAACTATTTAATACAAATATTTAAAAAGATTTTTTTGTAAGTATATAATTACAATATTTAGTCTGTTCTGTCTGTTTAAATAAAATGTAACTTTATACTAGGGCCATAAAGTCTTTGAATATTAATTGCAGCAGAGTTCTATGACGCACCAAACGCACCTATAAATTAAATGGCGTCATCGATACAGAAACTTGTACAACAGGTATGACAGAAAGGTTAACATCGCCGACGGGGGCGAGGTACACCCCCTGACCTTTAGAGCCAGGCGTAATCCCTCTGCATTACCACGCGACATATTATTCCCAAAGCTGTCTTATGCAATCGCTTTTTGGATTTGGATTAGCGGTTTATTGCGAGCGCACCTGTCTAGATGGGTAGATCGGGCGCACTGCAGGGCGGCTGGGCGGCGCGGCGGCGCGTTGTTCGCGCATGCGCTTTGCCGCTGCTAAAAAAGCGACTCCTCGGTGGGCGCACTGTGTGCCGCACGCTCGTAGCGGCTCCGCGTACCGCTGTTGGGGCGAGGTCCCGAGTGTCGGGTGTGGTCGTGCGTGTGCGGTTGTGACGTGCAGTCGCGGGATGCGCCCGGCGGGCCCCTAGCGGCCCTGTCATGGCGCACTCCGCTCCCCGCGCCCGCGGCCTCGCCTTCCCTCACGCACCATGAGCGACCTGCAGGCCACCTTCGAGTTCAGCGTCGAACTCTACAAGTTCTACAATGTCGATCTCTTCCAGAGAGGGTGAGCCATCCTGGCATCGGTCATAGTTCATGGCATTTTGTTACGTATGTGATATTGTTAACTGATAAAAGGTCAGACGTGTAGGCGGTGTAGGCCGGACACTTGTTCATCAGTGATTAGCGTTATTTTTACAGTGTATTGCGTTTAACACGCACGTTCTATTCATTATTCTAAATCTAATCAAAAACATACTGTTTGAATTAAGAAACTGTGTTATATATGTTTTTTTGCTATCAGTGTTTGATAATATTGGTTAACAATATTACACGAATTATCGTGCACTGTTTTTTATTTTTTATTAAAAGATACGAGTAAGGATGGGATGTGGATCATCGAGTCTTTTAGAATTTTAGATTCTCATACTCCTAAATAATTTCTTTCATTTTTGTGCAATAAGTGAAAGAATAGCGCTTGTAAATTTTCTCTACATGTGGTAAAATTATTTTTTTTTAAATCGCTCCACCGATTTCAATAAAATTTAAAGTAAAGTGGGAAGTATACCCTTTCAAACAAAAAAATAATTTTCTTAATCGGTTCAGGCGTCTTTGAGTAATCGGTGAACATATATAAAAAAAAGATTCCGACGAATTGCGAACCTCCTCCTTTTTTGTCAGTTGAAAATAGGTTATAAGTGTGACTTAAAAGACAGTACGTAAACGTGACCAAGCACCGGGTACATGCAGCTAGTGGAGTACTTACCTCAATTTTAGTTATATAATGAACTAAACAGGAAATAAAAATTTTCTTATAAAATGTGACGAAAATATCTTAAGAGTTCACTAAAAGATTTACTCTAGAACATCTTGCGATTAAATTAATTTATAATTTCAACTTTTGAGAAATTTTTATATATTTTCTGACAATCACTTTAAAATTCTATAAAACCTATGTTTTACATATTTTCAGCGATGTAAAATGTGTAATCATAACATTTATAAAGTGAAGCACGAGATTTCCTAGCACAATTTAGCAAACTATTATTAATTAGAGCTTCAATCGCCCATCATTTCAAACCTCCAATCAAGTTATCATTACAGCTGCTATACATACCTCTACCGAGGAAGCCACAAAGCACGGTCCTGAGCCACCTACATACATCAACTTCCTGCAAGTCTTACCAGGTCGTCGCTCTATCTAATGGGGGGCCGTCCTATCATTTTCGGTTCTTCGAGCTATATGGCCGGCCCATTGCCACTTCAGTTTACTAATCTGTTGGGCTATGTCGGTTACTCTGTTTCTACTGCGGATATCCTCGTTTAAGCTTCGGATAAGCTCACTGAGCGACCTTGAGTTTCCTCATACGGCCAGCAGTGAAGGACCACGTCTCACATCCATAAGTCATCACTGGCAACACGCACTGGTTGTAAAATCTTGTTTTCATGTGTTGAGATATACCAGACGAGAAGATGTCTCGTAATCTCCCGAACGCTGCCTAGCCACGTTGAATCCGTCGCTTGACCTCTTGGTCGAATTTGGACTTATCTAGTCGAACTATTTATATATTTTGTGGATAATCGGAATTCATATATATTATTTTTCCTCCGATTTTCTCCCTCGGCTGTGTACAATCATTTATAGAAATATGATAAAAACTGGCCCAATATACTTAGTTTACATTACCTATAAAAATATATACATGCTTCTCTTTTGAAAGGTCAACGCTGAAATAAAAGGAATATCTCATAGGATTAGAGATTCATTGGAATCTTGGCATAAGATAATTTAATATGAAGTTAAAGACAAACATCCAATAGTAACGTTTTCGCAATGCTTGTAAAAAACGCCCAGTTCTTCGCTAACACATCTGTTGTAGCAAAGAAATTTAGAAAACGATTGCTAATTTACATTAAAAGTGACTAATTTACCCAGGATATCAAATTACTTCTACTCAATAATGAAATCAGTGATGGTAATTTGTGGATATATTGCAGAATGTATAAATTACGCAACAATTTTATTTAAAACGAGGAAGTTTAATTTGATTTAAATATAATACCTAATCCATGGACTTTAATAGCCTGTAGCGGTAACGGTAACGACAATACGTATTATGTTTTTTGGTTAAATTTGTGGTTATTAATTAATAATTATAGTGTATGTGTTGAACTGTACTTGGGGTAAAAAGTCGGAAAAACAATTAAAAGTGAGTTCCGATTATCCACCCTTACTTGGATTTTTTAGGGTGGATAAACAGAATAACCCCTCGGATATCTATCGTAGCCTTACTGTACATACACTTCAGCACTTCAACATACAGACAGTTAACTTGGCACCGCTGAAGGGACTTTAACACCACCCAAATTTCGACGGAATCAAAGGCTTTCTCATGGTCCACATGTGCAAATCAAAGTTTATGATTGTACTCTTCGGTCTCCTGTACAATTTGCCGAAGGGTATGTTTGTATGAGCCTGAAAGTCGACGAGTTAGAGTACGAGGCTAGAAGTCGTTAAGTCTGCTTGTGAGACGATTCGTAACGACTCTTAACAACAGCACGTAGACGGGGCTCAGAAGGAAAATCGGTCTGTAGTTCTTCAAGTGGTGCCTTTCTTGAGGAACAAAACCACCGCACTTCTGTTCCACGCCTCCGGAGTAGACCCACAGTTAAAGAGTTTCTAAAGTACTTCAAGTACTGGTTTTCTACCCGCTTTCAGAAGCTCCACTGTAATTCCATCCTTGCCCGGGACCTTGGCCTTTATAAGGTGCTAGAGAGTAATTCTAATCTCGTTGAAATTGACGTCATCATCGGAATAGAGTCGGTTAAGACTTGCCCTTGGAACGTTACTAACACTTGCGTGTGGCTCCAACGATGACGTGTACAGCTGCCCGTAGAATCGCTCAATCGCACTCAAAATCTCAGGTGTCCCGGAAACGATGCTACCACACTTGGTCTTCAGCTTTGACAGTTGGCTCTTTCTGGTAGACAGATCTCTGGCAAAGACTTTGGAGCCCTGTTCCCGCCGCATGCATTTGGAGATATATCTTGTTCAGTTTCCTGTATTCTGTTATCGTCTTAAGCATTGGCAATCGCAGTTGAACGGTTCGGGGATTCTCCATCTTAAATGAACCTCATTTTAGAAGTGAAGAATTCTTCATGGATATTCCAAAAATTCTGTTAACAAAAAATAAAAGCTGATAACAAAGAACTAAAATGAATAAAATTATTTCACATTCTGAAGTCGGTGCTAAACCATAGTGTGTAGAAAAATTAACGATCCAACTGAGCCTGTTTTACCCACAGGCTAATTAGACTAAAGCTAAGGTGCAAGGTCAGCACAGGGGGCGCCGAGTTTACCTTTGCAAACATCACTTATTTACAAAATTAAACTAGGTATGATATTCTCAATAAATAATAGAGCAAGTGCCGCAAGCATTTTAAATTACTTCTTCCTTATTTTTGGTACAAAATAAATATATTATTTTGTACGTGGTAGAGCCAAGCTGCAGCTATATAATGGTTGTAGCACGAATGTGTCGGCTCGACCTGGGAGGACCACGCTCTCACAGAATAACTAGCGTAAAATAACAGCTTAACGCTGCTGTGTTTTGTATGGTGAGTGTAGAGAACCGGAGACCCTTTTTACTGGAAACGAGGCATTCTATCTTAATCCTCACGGGTGACAACTCATCTGTATTTTGATTAGAAATCGAAGATAGATGTAGATGTCTATAGGTCACAGCAGCCACTTACCATTAGGTGAACTGCGTGCTGGTTTGTCATCCTAATCCTATAAAAAAAATTGTAATAATAAGAAATTAAATTATATGGTGCTTTTCGCCTTTCGTTGACAGGCTGTAATTCGAAGTATTTAAATTGCTTCTCTACTCATAGTTTAGTCAGTTATTAAAGACCATAACTGAAATTTTTTATAATAATGAATTTACATACAATTGATATTAAAAAAAACCTATATATATAGTAATATTACAAATGTGAAATAAATCTGTCTGACTGTCTGTTATCTTTTTGCAGCTGCTAAACAAATATCTATAAATTAAGGATATACCGACTGCATCCTGAGAATAGGATAGCATCAGGAAAATACCTTATTCTCACAGAAAAATTTAATTTAATATGGGCATAAAGCTAGTTAAATATAAAAATCTAGTAAGTTTATCGTGGTTTGGGCAGTCAGAAGCAGTACAAGCCGGGGAGCGCATTTTCATAGTTAGCCTAGGGCTGTCAGAACTCTAAATCAGGTGTTGATCACATTCTCGGTCTCAGTCGCCTCAATAGTTACATTAAAAACTTAATTTACTATTTGCCACATTTAGGGGTAGAATTTTTCTCAAAATTTATATGGGACCACCCCGAAGTACAACCTATTTAATAAAAAAAATAATCTTCAAAATCGTGTCTCATTTGACAAAGATATCGCGTAACATACGTGCAAAAAAAAACTGTCAAATGTAGAATGTCGAAAACCTCCTTTTTTGAGGTCGGCTGAAAAGAATTAAACTTGCAATTAAGTGCAATGTTATATCGACACGTTTTTAAAAGTACTCCTTTAAATTTTAATACCTAATTTTTTTTATAGGATTACAAACGAGCACACAGTCCACCTGATGGTATGTGGTTGCTGTGGTCCTTAGACATCTACATCTAGCCTCGATTACGAATCAAACTGCATATGAGTTGTCACCCGTGAATATTAAGATGGAATGCCTTGTTTTGTTTCCACTAAAATAGGTCTCCGGTTCTCTACACTCACCATACGAAACACATCAGCGTTAAGATGCTATTTTACGGTTTACGGTGGTTTTCTCTAAGATCGTGGTCCTTTCTCGGTCGAGCCGACCCATTCGTGCTACTACGATTATACTATTAATATAGTTGCAGCATGGCTCTACTACGTATAGACGATGATGAAACTGATGATCAGTGACAGCAATAACAGCTCAGCAACCACAGTCCAGTGATCCTCCAGTGATCTGTGAGCAAAGAAAGCTTAGGTTTCAAAGCTGCGGATGAATATGAATTGCCTCTTTCTTAACTTGCTAACTCTCTCTTGTACTAAACTGGTTATAGGGCAGAACAGTGTTTAATGGTTGAAAAATGTAGATTTTGGTACCCACCCGAACAAATTGCGAGACGAAAATAACCTTACCGCAGAATTTTAAACTATTCTTAATCTTTTAAAAAATAAGCGTGGATCTAATTAAATAATACTGGCAATCATGATAAGGTCCGAAAAAACGAACCATTTTATTTTGTACTAGCTACTACCTATACTAATCAAACATTGTTTTTAACAAAGCTTTGGCTACACGATTTCAAATCACGCATAATGCATTTAAAATATACGTAACTCTGCAAAGAAAAAAACTATTTATTAGTCTATAATCATTTTGTTTAGCACTGTCTCTTTTAGTTATGGGGATATGTGGGTTAGGATACTAAACAACAAAAAATAAAAAATAAAAAATCGTTCGTGTCACTTCAGTATTAAGTATACAAAAGAAGTAAAAAGTGTTTTTTTTTATTTTGTCAATTCCTAAATCATTGATATTAATAAAACTAAGGATTTATGGAGTTAAAGTTATTGCGCCTATAATATATACAATATAGCTCCTCAACCAGCTATTATTTTTAATACTAATATTATATAATGAAGCATAGTACCTACAGTGAGAAAACCAATTTCAAATTAGTTAAGAAAAGACTCTCTGGTTTGCTGCCTTGCTGACTAGCTGGCTGGAAAACTGCCAAAACTCAGTAAAATTTCTAAAAAATAATTATGGATCAAATAATCAAGTTTTAAAAAAATTATATCGCTTAACGATTGATACTGCTGTTGAGCTTATTAAATATATTTTATGATAACCCAATAACAGTACGTCATCATTATATTATAAAATGAATGTTTATTTTATATCACTAAGATGTATGTTCTTGTGCATTTTATAGTAAACCTATTCCACGACGCGGGATAAAATCTAGTATGGGGGAAACTTTTTTAACACATTAAAAAACCATAACAGGTCGTGGAAAAAGATTCCTCGTTTTTTGTTTGTGTAAAATTAAAGAAAAATCTCTTTGGTCGTACTGTTTGTATCTGGCTGGTTTTAATATCAATACATACAGACATTAAGAAATGAAAAAGTAAAAAACACTTTCCCGACATTTTCAATTGTTTTTCTGTCCGCCAAAATAAGTGAATCTAACGAAGAAATTCTGAAGTTTTATTACAAACCAGCTGTACCCCGCGACTTCGCCCGCGTGTATTTTGGAGTTTTCATTTTTTCGGGTGGAACCCTAATTATTATTAAAACAAAAGTAGCCTAAGTTACTCGTTATAACATTAGCCAGTGAAAGTCCTGTCAAAATCGGGCCAGATGTTTAGGAGATTACACGGAACAAACAGACAGACAGACATTTTTAAAACATTTTTGAAAATTGTGTTTTGATTATAAGTATTTTTGAATACTGGCTAGATGAACTTCACCAATTTTAAAAATATAACGTTTGCGCTTGCTGAAAATAAAAAAGACATTAATTGTCATTCATTTTCAAATATAGAGTGGTCGAAGAAAGAAGATAGGGTAGCGGTTATCGCGTGGTTACGCGCCAAACGATTCACTAAAGATTCAAGCTTTGAAGACCGTAAGACGACCGGCCGACCTCGTACAGTTAGGGCACCTGCGATCATCAAAGCAGTGAAGGCGCGAATCCCACGAAATCCTGTTCGTAAACAAAAAAATCTTGGCTCTTCAGATGGGCCTAAGCAGAAGCACGGTCAAAAGAGTGATCAATGAAGACCTAGGACTACGAGCTTATCGTAAGAAGACCGGACATTTTTTGAACGAATATTTGAAAAAATTAAGGCTGGTTAGATCACGCGCTTTGTTATGACGGTACGCGAGAAAAAAATGCCGCAAAATTTTGTTTTCGGATGAAAAAAGTTTTAACATCGAAGAAAGTTATAATAAACAAAATGATAAGGTGTATGCCCACAGCAGTGAAGAAGCCAGCACGTGTATTCCGAGGGTTCAACGAGGACATTATCCTTCGTCACTCATGGTTTGGCTTAGAGTCTCATATTCAGGCTTAACTGAGGTGTTTTTCTGTGAAAAATGTGTAAAAACCAGTGTCAAGGTGTACAAAAATACCGTCCTAACAACCATAGTGGAACCTCTTTCTCAAAATATGTTCAAAAACAGACATTGGATATTCCAACAGGAACGAAGCACGCAAAACTGGTTGACGGCCCATGGAATTGACTTTATCGGACATGAAGACTGGCCCTCTTCTAGTCCATATTTAAGCCCACTGGATTATAAGATATGGCAACATATAGAGGAGAAAGTCTGCGCTAAACTTCATAAGAATTTGGAATCTCTCTGAGCATCTTTGGCTAAAGCAGCGGCAGAAATAGATATGAGTGTGGTGCGTACTGCGATTGATGATTGGCCGCGTCGATTAAGGGCATGTATTTAAAATAGGGGAGGGAATTTTGAATAATGTAAATAAAATTGTATTCTAAATTAAATTACCTTTCATTTCATATATAATTTCCATATAATTATCAAAAAGTGTATCATTAATGTTATAAAAAGTTTTTGACAGAACTTATGACCTGACTAAGTACTTTCATATCTATTTAGTATAAAGCTGTTATATTACAAACAGGCATTTCAATTTTATTTATTTGTATGTATATGTATTGTATAGAAAAGGGAAAAATGCCACTCCAGCCACGAAAAAAATTTGTGACTTTAATGAACCGAAAATGCAGTGTCAGTTAGAGAAGCACAAAATTGGTTCAGGTGTTTTCAGTCCACGATTTTTGATGTCAATGATGCAGCTCGCTCTGGTCGCCCTCGTACGGATAAAGTCTATTAAACTTAATGGAAAACTACAAATAAGATTAATTTTCTGATGAAAAAAAAAGCTAGTAATCGGGGAATAATAAATGTTTTCTTGCTCTCCTGTAATGTTTTGAAAAATTGAGGTTAGTCCCTTTGCGGCGTTAGCGACGATTGTTTATGGCCAATTCTTGTTCTTAGTTTATATTAATGAGTTACCTTACCTTATAGGGGATAGAGGTATACCTGAAGAGAAGATGTGTCGTCGTCCCGAACACTGTCCAGCCGAGTTGAATCCGTTGATTGGCCTCTCGGTCAAAGTTGGAATTACGACACATCTTCTCGTTAGGTATACCTCTAAACTTGACAACGAGATTGTACAACCAGTGCGTGTTGCCAGTGATGACCTATGGAACTGAGACGTGGTTCTTCACTGCTGGCCGTATGAGGAAGCTCAAGGAAACATGGAGAGGGCTATGCTTGGGGTTTCTCTCCGTGATAAACTTGGAAATGAGGATATCCGCAGTAGAACCAGAGTGACCGACATAGCCCAAAGGATTAGTAAGCTGAAGTGGCAATGGGCTGGCTATATAGCTCGAAGAACCGACAACCGAAGGGGAAAACGGTTCTATATTGTCAGCCTCGTACCGGTAGGCAAAGTGTAGGACGACCCCCCCACTAGAAGGAGCGACGAACTGGTAAGACTTTGTGGCATTCCTTGAGGGAGGTCTATGTTCAGCAATGGACTTGTGAAGGGCTGTAATGATGATGATGAAAATGATAGAGGATAACAACGTCATAGTGTTATTTGCGGACTTCATTGATTTTTAAAACGACATTTAATAAAATATGACGAAGTGAATTACGCTATCCAAACTAGTATATTGGCTTAACGAAACCAATTTTTTTTTTCAAATTACACGAAAATAAAATATATAAAATTTATGATACCGACTGCTAAACATCTAAATAATAATGTTATAATGAATGGGGAACAGCTGGGTCTTACTTTCAGTACCGTTTTTCTGAGAATAACTCTAGATTAGCGGAGCTTCAATGGGACCCAATATATCTAAACTTTGTTAGTTTAGTTTAGTTGGAGACTTAGTGCTGCAGCAATTGCTATATAAAGGATTAGAATTCTTTCTACTGGAGAAAAGAGCTATTTTAAACCTAGAAAAACAAAAATTGTTTTATAAAAAGTGTTATTAAATTATTAAGGAATAACATGATTGATAATAGCCCCGGACTGAGAAGATCGATGTACATCACGCTGTGCTCATGCTGCTTCAATTGTAAAACTTTGTAATAAATATTTTAATAAAATCCTACTGGTTTCTTGCTGGTTTTTCCTAAGGCAGGGCTTTTTTCCAAACCACTGGTAAAACCATAAACGACTTTCACTAATTATTACTTTTAATCTAATTCTAATCTATTCCTTTCTATACTACGTATATGATTATCGATATGCCTTTGGAGTTAGGTATAATCTGGGGTATAATCGATATATCTCAACATTAATCTGTACCGCAGCTGTCAGTCCTAAAAAGATAATATGTCGTTCTTCATATAACTAAAAGTCAATCAAATGCTACATAACGACCTTTTAGAGAACGCCAATATATTCGTGTAGAATCTACTAGTTAGTCAGTGGCCAATATTTCTCGGGAAAACGTCGCTGAGTGCCGGAATAAAGTTGTGCCTGAAATCGAGTATTTGCTAAACAAAGTCTCGTATTACAGGTAACTTAATCTAGTCCAGTTTAACCCCCAAAAAATATAATTTGCGCGTTCACTTTTGAAAACCTCGAAAAAACGGCCTAACCCGTTTTAAAAACCAGCCACACGAACAATTCTTGGATGACGGCAGTCATCATAAGGTGAGCCGCATGCTCATTTGTCCACTTTTTTCAATAAAATGAAATAACATAAACAAATTGTACACTAAAAAAAATGTATAAAATAAAACAATGTTTACGTTCAATGCTTTCTTGTTATCTAACCTTCTTTAAAAAAAGTCTAGAATGCTTCTTTTAGTCATAAATTATTTAAAGTAACCTAGTGCGTATGGAATATCGCAAGAATATGCATATCGAATGGTCGAGCCAGAATTTTTATTCACTGTATTCACATTTTTCCACCCGCACCTACACTAAGATTGTAAGATTGTACGCTACATTGTTGTAAATATTCTGAATGATAAAAGTACTTATGTCTTTATAGGTTAGGTATACTTAGGACTGCTATTTGATGGTGGGATTCCAAGCGGTATATATTTATCCGATTGGAATTTCACCATATTACATATTTGGTAATATTACCAAATTTATTATAATATGGTGGATATTTGTTAATTTTGTAGGGATGTATACCTTTATAACTTTCTATATTTTGAAAAAGTGCCTCGATGAGAAGTTTTTTTTTTTTTTAATAAACAATCTTAAGAAGTTGAAAGTATAGTGATATGAGATGTTAATTTACTAAAACGGTGACAAAAATAATAGTACAATTACTGTGACTGTATAAAATGTAGGAAAAGCTTGAGTTGACAAACAAATTTACAGTCCATCTGATGTGAAGTGACTACTGCAACCCATCGATACCTGCAAACAACTTCAAACAAAGAAGACAACAGTTGCATTATCGCCTCTGAGAACCAGGACGGACGGACGGACGGCTACGGACGGACGGACGGACGAACTCATTTAATACTGGCTCTCTATACCCTTAAGACCGAAATCACAGAAACCCTGTGATGTAGGCACTCCTGCTTCAAAGCAGAAATATAGCTCAAGATCGTAATACCAATGGAGACGGACTTCTTGTTAGATAATTTAAAATTAAAAATTTTGTACAGCCGACTGCAATATAAATTATTAAGAATAACTCAAAAACTATTATTCTGACCTTGATCAAATTCATATGGGACTACATGTTGTAAAGTACCAGCTTTCAAATAAAAAAAATCATCGAAATCGGTTCGCCCAGTACAAAGTTATGAGGTAACACACATAAAAAAAACATACAGTCGAATTGAGTACCATCTGCTTTTTGAAGTCAGCAGAAAAGTAGTCTCACCAACAAAACTATGAACATTGAACCCAATTAGTAGCTTGAAAAAAAAAGCACATGTTCGGTTGTTATACAAAATGTTATGTTACAAAACGCTCCCGGGAATACGCCGACCTTTTCTCCGAATGTCAACCTAAAATTAATGCGTACACCCTTCTAATTGAGGGAATTAGCTCTGACAATCCAAATAAATCCAAACTTTCACGCTTTACTGCAAATTTTACAGACAGGTGACATACAAAAGCACTATCAGTGCGAGAGTATCGAATCTGCGCTCACCAGCTCTTTTGTCCAGCGTGGAGAGTGTGGGCCAGTACCAGATTTCTCACTGTTCAAAAAGAGTTATTAACAAGTTATCTGAACATCAAACAAAAATGCAAGTCTTTTGGGGGCAAGGTCTGAAGAATATGGTGGATCAGAAAGGGTCTCTAGAAAGAGAAATTGGCAAAATCAGCAGAGTTCAAGGTTTGTCAATTCCTGTTGTGCAGTATATTAGCCGGGCGTAGTTATGAAAAACCAATGGCGAAAAGCAGCTCATCAATCTGAGTTGACCGAGTGCCACCTTTAATACCATCATTTATGATTCTTGACAAAAATGGTTAGCAGTAACTATGGCACTAGACAGCAAGAATCTTTAGTGAATAACACCAACAGTAGACCCCAACAAACTGTCACCATAAGCTTCTTGTTGTTAATCTTTCGTTTCGGGCACTATTTGGCTTGGGCCTGGATCTAACCACCCTAATGGAGGCTTTTAAAAAACAATCAGACTCAAAATTCCCTTCTTTATTTGCCGTCTCATCAAAATCAAACATGAATCTAAAGCTTGGACAAGACCCTCTCGCTTTGCGTCATTTAGTTCGTGAGGTACTCATTTCTCAAACTTCTTTTATTTACCAAATTGCTGTAAATGATCTGACACACTGACACTCACATCAAAAGCTGACGCTAGCTGCGCCGTAGTTTGAATTGGATCCACTTCCGCTATCGCCTTTAGTTCGCCATATGAACCTTTTTGCCCGAGGTTCATTTGTAAGGTCAAAATTTCCCGAACAAAAGCGATTGAAACAATGACGCAATATTCGTTCAATACTAGTACTAGTTTGCGTAGTGAAACCCTTTACGTCATTGATATTGCATATTATTTGAGACGCTTTGTTATAACGCCGAAACTTACATTTAAAAATAGCACATTTTTTTTCAGATTCTATAGTTATAAATATAGCGATATTATAGAAAAAAAAAAACAAAGAAATTTATAAGTAATTTTGAAAAAGTAATAACCCTGTAATATAAAATTAAAAAAGAAAACAAATTTACCAGTCCACAAATAATCAGCTCTACAAAACGGCAGTTTTATTAGGTAAATACCGAAAATGTCAATTCTCCTAGAAGTTTAATGGGCAATTGAGTTATTTTTGCCTAAGAAATCGTTTAGGTTTGTATCGCTCTTTTGACTTATTATTGCTGGCGCTGGCAAGCAGTAGGGAATCTTCTGCTTCAGTGATTCAACTATTTCAGTGATGCTGTTGAGAATCGAATTGATATTGCATGTGTACTGTGAAATTTAAGACAAGTGAGCTTCCCAAAGGAATTACGGCTCTCGCTATTTCAAAATCAGCTACTTCTTACGTATAAATATGACGTTAATCAAAAGCAAATTTCAAATATCCCATTTGTATATTACTATGTCTGTGTATACCCTGTCTAAGCGTGGAAGCCTATCGAAACTTCATTTCCTTTCCATACTAGTTTAAAAGCGCGCTGCGTCACGACACACATGACAGTCTAATTACAAAGCATTTTAATTAACACTATCGGCACTCACTTCCAACCACGCCAAAATATGATTCAGAATAAACCTTATAATTAGTATTTTTGTGCTTTCTTACCTCTTGTTACAACAAAAAAATATCCAGTTTAAGTGTACAAAGATTTCGTCAAATAGGTTACGTCAATGTTTTTATCTCTGTTATTCTTCTAAGCAGAAGTTAGTTAAAGATTATTAATTGTTTGAATTTTACACCTATAAAATAAACATAAATTGACTTATTTTTTCAAACGATTATCATTACAACATGCAGCAAATATGAAGGACTGTTCGCAATATGAAGGATAGCATATTAGATGGAATGGGAATAGCAACCAAACCTCCTTCATCTCTGACGTTGCACCAAATCCCTAATCTTGGTTATTCATTCATTCATTACAGCCACTTATAAGTCCACTGCTAACTACATCCTGAAGATTTTCTACAGATTTTCTTAAAAATCCCCTCTATGAATCTATCATAACATATACATAGCATAAACACTCACACCTGTCACCTAGAGGGGTAGTCAGAGACAGGCTTCCAATTGGCACAATCCTGATTCTATCACTTGACATGGTCGCCTGGCGGGTTGGCAATCACAATTTTTATTCATTTGAGTTGTATAAAGGATGCTGCTGCCAATCTCGCTAGAACAAGTATTTGTAGCAAATTTTTGTAGCAAATAATTGTTTCGGGTCTGGATGTTTGTCCTCGTGCAATTTATGTTTGTAAACTGCCTCCACGTTACAGGAGAAAATCTTAGTGTGGTGGTAACGTTTTTTAAGTAAAAAGAAAAAAAATCATGTTTCATATCATTCTATAGCCTTATCGACGCTTACTATATGAAATAGTGTAGTAGTTGATCTTACGCTATCACCATACGTCTCTATGTGTGGTTAGGATATAAGTATACGATTATTTATCGCACTATTTATATCTACTTGAAATTTTAGTTAATTACTGAACCGTCCACGACGCGCGAGTTATTCTCGCCCCACCTGTCCGCGCATTAAATGTCACTTTTTTTACGACCGCGGGAGACTGTCTCAACAAAAACGATTACTACTGAAAAACTACTATAAAATTTTCTCAAAAAGATCAAAGAATTCAGAATTTAATTTAGTTAAAAGAAAATTGGTCAAATTAAAAATAAAGGATGAAAATAAAGCTTAAAAATGGGAATATCAAAAAAACTTATAATATTTACTTTATATTATAATAGTACATGATATTCCCTTTAAAATGACACCAATATCTATGACATGTTATTTACTCAATATAGTGAGTTTTGCGTATTTGGGATGTGTTTTTAACAAGAATGGTAGATAGGATAATGATATAGACGACAAGTGAATGCAAGAAATAGAGTAAATGAGGCTCTACACTCTATTATGGGAAGTCAGAATGTGTCAAAAAAGGCACGTATGACAATTCACAATGCTGTGTTAGTCCCTACCTTAATGTATGGTAGTGAATGTTAGGTGTGGCAGAAGAAGCACGAGAGTAGAATAAATACTGTAGAAATGCGGTCATCAAGGAGTATATTAAGGGTGAATCTGAATGACAGGGTAAGAAATTGTGATGATAAGAGAAAAGTGTGGGTTTTCAAGATGATGGATTAAGAAAGGAATGCTTCGGTGGTTTGGTAATGTAGAAAGAATGAACGAAGAAAGAGAGACAAAGCAAATCTATGTTGCAGAGGTAAACGTCAGAGTCAGAAAGGGACGTTCCAGACGAAAGTTTATCGCCCGAATTTATTGAACATGGGCCAAATGAAGAGTACCCTTAACCGATGAGCATGTATGCGTAGGTATTTGCATGTAAAGATGCGAGAGAGGTGTGTCAGGATCGTACCAAATGGAAGTTCGTATTCTCTGCCTACCCTTCTGGATTAAAGGCAAGAGTGCGTCAAAATTGCTAAACGTCTAATACTCCATCGCCACCAACCTGGCTGCTACGCGTGGCAATTACTGTAAATCCTTACTATATATATATATACAAGATGCACATGTACAGCAGTCGACCGTTAACGGGCTGATGGTTATGAGGAACTGAACAATAACTATGTATGTCACCAACAGTATGGCTTGTTCACTACAGCCAAATCCAGCATTTTCTTCGCTTTGTCATTAATGAGTTCATATAAGTAATTTATGCTAACTTCCGGCTAGTTCGTCCTTTGAAGACTCTCCTACTCACTATTGCAGCATGAATTTGCTTTGTCGCTCTTTCCTCATTCATTCTTTCTTCGTTTCCAAGCCATCGAAGCATTCCTTTCTTAATTCTAGTCACAACATCTTCTTGCAAACCACACTTTTCTCTTATTACATAATTTCTCGCTCTATCATTCAGTCAGCCCTAACACACTTTTTAATTGCCGCATTTCTACAGCATTAATTTTACTTTCATGCTTCTTTCTCACACCCAACTTTCACTACCATAGATTAAGGTAGGCACTATCACAGCTTTGTGAATTGCTATACGTGCCTTTTGTGATACATTCTGATTTCCCACAATACATTGAAGGGCAACATTTACTCAGTATTCTGCATTCACTCGTTGTTTTATATCTTTATCGTGTCTACCATCCCTGCTAAACACACATCCTAAGCACACAAAATCATCCACTTGCTCAACCAACTCCCCTTCTATTCTTATTTCACATATCGTTTTACTTTCTTCTCTTTCAAATCCATCATATTCGTTTTATTTGCATTCAGTTTTGAAAATTAAACCAGCTACTACGAGTATAATAGATAATAATAGGTATTAATATCCCATACAATATCATATTAAACATTCCTAGCATAAAGCCATGTGCTACTTATAACAAATATTGTGTGCTTCAGATTGTGAATTTGTATTGTGTGCTGAAGATAAACCTGCTCTCGACTACTGTTTATTTGCTTTCTTTGATATTAAAAACATGGAATACATACAATATTACTTTAACATATTACGAACATATATGTATTTATATTCGAGCCGAGGTAGCTCAGACACTAATAATATTTTACAGTCGATCACTTCTAAGATAACATTTGTGGCTCCTAAATAGTTTGGCTCGTTAAAAAATAAAACAGAACAATAGTTTGGTACAGTAATTGTTTTAATATACTAATTAAAATTCATATACAATATTAAAAACTATAATAATAAAAAAAGAACTAAAATTAGAAACTTAAATTCAAATTAAATTTACTACTGATTTGGAAAATATATCTGTTATGGCAAGAAGCGAAAAAGAACAGGCACTTTTATAAATTCCATTTGACGGTCAAAAATTTGTGATGGTGTAAGAATATCCAATACCACTTATCGTCAGGTGGACGCCGTAAGGAGCGACAGAAAGAAACAAGTCAAGAGATGGACGGCAGCGCCTTTCTTCTTCTAAGTACATAAAACCAACAACGTTTCCCAACCCGCGTGGCAACTATGGCATACATCCCCCCTGAGTTATCTGTAGGCTATGAGGGAAGCCTACGTTCAGCAATGGACTTATATAATAGGCTATAACGGTAATTTCTTGAAATAAAACAAAAATTTTATGATATGCAATTAATTGTACTAGATCTGGCATTATTGTATATTATTATTTTTTTACACTACAAATGTAATTAAGTAAATACATTTTTTATGTTAACATATTGCGATTTAAAACTTTTCCTTTTCTTTAATGCACCCACAAGCTCTTTAGTCAGGTACAATGTACGTGTACGTACTCAGAAACATTTGCAAGAGTACAGAAAAGTTCTAAGCATAAAGTTTTTTATGATAGAATCTTTTGAAAGAGAGAGATCAACTTTACATGGTAGAGCCATGCTTCGGCTATAAATAAATAAAACAAAATAAAATAGCCTTTATTCCTACTACAATACAAACATGACTTATTATTAATCTAGGTTATAATAGTACAGTATTATTAATATGTATGTATGTATAATATATGACTTAATTAACACTAGTAGTAGTCGGCTCTCCTAAAGTAAAAGATGAAGAGATATTTGAGATATGTGGACCCCTTAGGATGCGAGTGGCTCGGGAAAGAGATTTATGGAAAGGCTTAGGAGAGGCCTACGTCGCAGAGGCTGCGGTTATATTAGTAATATGGTTGTAGCACGAATGGGTCGGCTTGACCGGGCAAGGACCACGCTCTCACAGAATAGCAGCGTAAAATAGCAGCTTAACGCTGCTGTGTTTAGTATTATGAGTGTCGAGAACCGGAGACTCATTTTACTGGAAACGAGGCATTGCGTCTTACTCCTCACTGTTGATAACGCATCTGCATTTTGATTCGTAATCGAGAATAGATGTAGACGTTTATAGGCCACAGCAACCACTTACTGTGTCATGTCGTGGAAGACTCGGTTTGAACGAAGTTCCTTTCATAGTATATTATTATTGATAAACGTATTATATTATTGATTAAGAGATACAAATAAATGAATTACTAGCCTCCATTAAAATGAAGCGTCATTTAATATAATATTTCTTTCATGACAAGTTAAGAAAAAGTGCGTGAGAGATGGATATTATTCCATTTCGCTCGTTCTATAGAAAGGGGGTCATGACGGAAAAATCTTACACTTTTTCTCACCTAGCCCCCATCCATCAAATTCGTAACGTGCGATAAGAAACTTCGTTCCAATAAAAAAATAGATGCGTAAAATTTTAGAAATACTTTTTCCAGTCCGTCTCAGATGACGTTTGCTGGAACGATGCTTGCTTATCGTCCGGCGATAAAAACCGAAAAAAGAAAGTCAAATGATAAGGTTCCAAAGTGCTCTAAGGACCCAAGAGCTTAAGAGCTCCAAGAAGTTTCTTATTTCTCTACTTCGATTTCTTAAAGTAATTGATACCAGATAAATCGACAAAGTGAAAATCTAGCAATCAAAATGTTCCACTTTGGTAGGTGTTGATTTATTTTGAATCATCGAAACCGTCAACGTTGAGTGACTAACGCTTTTTATCTGGATCGTATGATAAATTCAAGATTCACCACCTGTAAAAATGTCGTAAGCACGCCGATATATACTTGCTGCAAATTTAGCAAAATCTTCACCAGACCGAATTTCGGTTCCGGCGGCCAGTCTGAACAGAGAATAGCTATCTGCGCGGGACAGGAGTATAAGTGTTCTCTCTACGCTTTCTCTTTCATAGTCCAATGGCAATCCGACAATGCATGAGAGAGATCAGACGCAGGACTAACGGCTTTACGTGTTTTCCGAGGTGCGGGAAAGAATGCCAACTTCCTTACGGGCTGTTACTGAGAACTTCTTGTCAGAAAATCTTAACACCTGACTTTGGCCCGACCTGGGATTTACGAACACTATACTAACAAGGCTGATAAAAAATAATTAATTAATCATGTCAAAGCACCACTCCACGCAAGGAGGTTGTGCGTATAAAATCTCGTGAACGCTTCCCGATTCAATCTGCAATATGTGCTCAGTATCTTCAAACGCAATTCTATTCAATTAATTTTTTTACTGCTTTCACGTTTCCTTCCGTAACAACGGTCAAAGGGCTTGTTTCTTCGCCTCTAAAAGTTAATCGACGTGCTGAAATTTGTTATACCAGCGGTACACGGTTGCCTTACAAAAGCCTTTATTCATAAAGGTCACTTGAAGTCAATGAAACGATACGTCCGGTTTTAGGCGACATTTGAAAAACACGATATTCTAATTGAGCTCGTTATAAAATACGGTGGGAAAGATTTGTATTTTTACTTGTAAATAATCTTATTCTAGACATACATAAATATAATATTATAGATAGATAGAAAATTCTTTATTGCACTCAAACAAACAAACATTTGGTACAAAGGCGAACTTAATGCCAAAAAGGCATTCTCTGCCAGCTAACCTTTGGTAGTGTGGTGAGAGTTATGGGTAGAGCCGCAACAGAGGGAAAAAAAACTAACTTACTTTAGAAACTAACTTCACATATTATTCAATAATATAATATTATATAAATATGTTACTTTATATATATTGACACTTCATACACACACATATATACATATATATAAATATATATATACATATAAACAAAAATACATACTATACCAATAAAATACATACAATCTAGTATAAGAAAATATAATATTATATAAACCAATAATATTAATCAAGTAATTTTAAATAATGTGCCTCAACCTTACGTTTAAATGAATTTATTGAGGGAGCATCTTTTATATCTCGTGGAAGGTTATTCCAAAGTGTAATTGATGATACCGTAAAGGAATCTGAGTAGTATGTAGATTTATGCAACGGGATAGTTAGAGTTTTATTGGACATCGAACGGGATAAGCTTAAGTATGAAAAACGCTCTTTCAGATAAGCTGGGGAACAAGGATTGTAAAGAATACCATACAAAGTGGTTAGAAGGTGTGTGTTCCGGCGAAAACGGATGTCGAGCCACTTAAGTCTTGAGCGAGATTGTGATATATGATCAAACTTGCGCAGGCCAAAAATATAGCGTATGCACAAATTGAGCAGACGGTCGAGTTTGCTAAGCAGTTCCTCAGTTATATCTGGATAAGCAATATCAGCATAATCTAAAATAGGAAGCAACAGAGTGTTGACTAACGTAACCTTGGCCGTCTGAGGGATAAACTTTTGCCAGAGCTTTAATGAATGCATTGTGCTAAAAATTCGTTTCCGAACCTCACTAACTTGTGACACCCAGCTTAGGACGTGAGCCAAAATTAAGCCGAGGTTTTTAACCTGCCTAGCATATTCTAAATCAACACCGGTTAGAATAACCTTAGGCAGATGTTGATAGTCGAGTCGGCATGTAATTTTTCTGCTGCCTATGATTATAACCTGTGTTTTGGCAGGATTTAATATTAGTCCATGACAGCTTGCCCACTGATGAACTGCAGCAAGATCCAAATTCATTTTGTCAACAGATGCATTTAGGTCATTTACACTAAAATGCTGATACAGCTGGACATCATCTGCGTACAGGTGATACTTGCTGAAATTTATCACGGAAACAAGTGCCCTGATAAACACAGAAAAAAGCAACGGAGATAAAACACCGCCTTGAGGAACACCAGCAACAACGTTACACCAGTCGGAGAACTTATCATCAACACGAATGCGTTGCCGGCGTCCCCGAAGATAGGAACTGAACCATTGTACAACTGATGATGTTAAATTCAGGGATTTTAGAACTGCTAACAGAATGTCGTGGTCAACACAATTAAACGCGTTACTGAAGTCTAGGAGGACAAGATGAGTAAGTTGACGATTATCCATCGCAAAGCGGATATCATCAGTTATTTTAATTAAGGCCGTGGAAGTACTGTGCAGTGGACGGAAACCAGACTGAAAAGGATTAAAGAGGTTGTTTTTGTTTAGAAATTTTGTGAGTTGATAATGAACAACCTTTTCAAGAATTTTAAAGAAGGAGAGGATAGATATTGGCCTATAATGGTTGAAATTAGCAGGAGAGCTGTTTTTGGGGATAGGAATTAGGAACGCTTCTTTCCGCTTGGTAGGGAAGGTACTGGAGGCAAAGGAAAAATTTATTAGATGAGTGACATGGGAAACTATTTGGTCCAAAATCGGCAAAACCATATCGCGTCCAATACCATCTGGGCCAACAGCTTTGCTGGATATAACGGATACAATTTTTTTACTTCATCATCAGTCACTGGTTCGAAACAGAAAGGAGTCCAACATGGTAAAAGGAAAGAAGTAATATCTTTAATGGTATCGCTTTTGACTGTTGAGTCCAATGTAACTGGCGAAGAGCAAAAGTGTTTATTCAGCGCTGATAAGTCAAGGGAGTGACTAACATTCTGATTCCTTTTACCAAAGCCCAGGCTGCGCAAGTAACTTCCATATATTCTGGGTTGAGCAAGTCTGAATAGTATTGTGAATGTATCGGCGTTTGGCATTTCGTATCACCTGGTTGCAGCGATTCCGTGCCTTTTTAAATCTTTCCCAGTTCTCATCACTGGGCAAGCATTTATGTTTTCTTTTTAAGCGGTCTCTACGTGCCATAAGAGATCGAATATATGGCGTTAACCAGGGTGCTGGTGCCCGTTTCATTTTTACTGGTCTTAAAGGCGCTACTTTGTCATAGGATGTCATTATAATGTTATTGAATAACTCCAGTTTATTGTCAATATGATTAGTGTTATAAAAGTCTGACCAATTAGCACTGCATATCTCATAATTTAATAGCTGGCGATTCAAACGGACAAGGTTACGCTGAAACACAATTTTGGGAGTTGACTTAGTTGATTTAAGAGCATATGATGCGAAAATAAGATCGTGATGTGAAAATCCAGGAGCCACAAGTTGGCCATGTAGAGATATACGATCAGGATTGGAAGTAAGGATCAAATCTAGTAAAGAGTGTGTATTATTGACGTGATAGGTGGATTCAAGATCAAGAGTTTTAATATTGCTTGATGCACATATGAGTTTAAGCTTATTGGATCTAGCATCATTTCGAATAAGGCAGGTGTTAAAGTCACCCATGAAAATGGAATGAGAATAGTTTGGGAGATGCGTCTCAATCAGCTGTTCCAAATCATTGAAATAATTTACAGAAGGAGGTGCATAAAAAGCACCTAGTAAGAAAGGTGTCTTGCGTACCATTATTTCAATGAGGATGTATTCCATTGATTTAGAATAAATCTCAGGCGATCTGGAAACGATCCTGTATGGTATGTCTGATCGCAGGTATATGGCAACACCTCCGCCTCCCTTGTTTAATCTGTCATTCCTAATGAGATGATAACCAGGAAGACTGAACAGAGTAGATGGTAAGCTAGGTTTAAGAAAAGATTCTGATATGAGACAGGCATGAATAAGACTGTTTTCGAAAGTTGCAAGAAGATCTGAAAAGTGAGCCGGAACACTTTGTGCATTAATATGACATATATTCAGATTCCTTTGGTAAGGCTCAAGAGCACCATTTAATATATCCCCAAGATGAGGTTCAGGGGAACCTTGGCCCGGGGAAGACGTTGATAACGAGGAACTTGTAGAGTTAAAGTAGTCAGATTCTAAGGAAATATCCATCGTAAATTTAAGATTAATTTATAAGTTTATTTGTATATTACTAAATAATAACAATCATAAAATATATATATAATTATTATAATAAAAATTTTATATAAAATTTGTATATAATATATATAGATATGTACAAAATAAATGCTAAATGAGAAAAAAAAATAACAATAAAAAGAAAAAGAAAAATATAAATAATTGAACAATTAATTTGCTATACCGTGGGTTCAGCAAAAATAAATTGTTATTATCATGCCACATATACTACCAGTTAGAACATTAGAACTATGTCAGGAGGAAGTACAATTTATTATAATTTGAAAAAGAAAACAATATAATACGAGCATATAATTCCGGTTAAAAACAATATTAAATTTACTATAAGAGATAAAAAAAAAAATTCACATTGTCATTTCTCAAAAATTGATATTGACATTACAAACTAAAAAGATATAATTTTGAAGATTAGAAAACGTTTGAAATTCGATGTTCTATGGGTTCTGTTTCGAGTTAAATTATATGAAGCTATCAATGATAAAAGTTATTAGTATTTTTAAGTAGTCATAGGTAATTTATGCCCTACAAACAAAAGTTAGAAATGATAATTGCATAAAATCCATGACGGTAAGTTACATATCATTAATTAACATATACAATTACTCAATTATGCAATAATAGGAAAAAAAAAGAAAAAGTAAATGTATTATAAAGAGACTAATTTTACAACTTTTTTCCAAGTTTAGACCGTTGTTTGGAGGCCACATCTTTGGAAGTTTCTGAATTACTCACAGGATATTCAGCCAGCTGGTCTAGAGAAACAAGACGTACCTTGCTGCCATTACAGAGCTTAAGATATATGTTACCATCTTGTGTCCAACACCTGTGCATACCATGTAGACGTCGAGCTTCCTTGAAAACTTCTCTCCTATGAGGAGTAAGAAATTCAGCAAGAGAAATATTACTTCCTTTCAAAGAGAGCTTAGCACGCCAGATTTCCTGACGAATGGTATAATCTGTAAACTTTACCAGCAGCGCCCGAGGATTTGCTGTTGTGTATTTTCCCAATCGATAACATGAATGAATCTGAGTTGAACTAAATGCATGTATTTTTAATTTTGATGTCACTAGGTTTACAACAGTGTCAATGCTGTTTTCTGCATCAGACTCTTCAATGCCCCGGATTAAAAGAAATTTACGCCTGCTCCTGTTGTCAATGTCATCAGTCAATTGTGTAAGGGACTGAACTTGCTTTTTTAAGATCTCCAGAGCAGTCTTCATAGTTTCTTTGAACGTGATAAAATCATTGGTGAGAGAAGTGATATTAGGTTGAGAACTTTCCAACCGGGCTTCAAACGAAGACATGCACTCTTCAAACTTTTTTTCTAGTGTTTTTACGGCATCTTCTGGTTTATTTTTTTCAAGATTTCGTCTTCCAGGCATAGTGCAGTGTTGTAGTGCAGTACTGAAGAATAGTATTTGCAGCAAATGTGGTAAACTAATACATGTGCTATGGGATGATAGTCACTATTTAAAATGAGTAAATTTTAATGGATTATGTTAAAAAAATATACCTAAAACTTGTAAGTTTAACTATTTTAATTATTTATTAAAACAAGACGCAAAAAATTATGTTGTTACTCATTGTGCAACTACCCGCGAAAAAAAAAATTATAGTGTATGTCTATAATATTGTTACTGGCTCCTATTAAACTCGGAGGTTATTTGCATACTAATAATCTTTATATCTAAAAATTACGTGTCACATTGTTTGTCCGTGATGAACTCTTAAACTACTTAACTGATTTCAATGAAAATTTACACACTGTGTGCAGTTTGGTCCAACTTGATAGATAGGATAGTTTTTATTCCGATATGTGACCCTCAGCTTTTTTATTGCTAATTTCAGTTTTTTTTTTTTTAGGAAAGGAAATAGTCCTCGGAAAGGGCAGAACAACGTCTGCCTAGTCAGCTAGTCATAATATAAATAAAAATTATTCAACTTTTATCCCTCTGTCTGTTGTCTGTCCGAGCTTGTCTTCAGAATTGCTAAACCGATTGTAACACAGATAGAGAGCAATGCCACGACTAGGCTGTATTTTATCCGAAAACCTTTAAAGTTTTTTTTTTTAATTGATTCTTTCTTTGTTGGTCTGATCTGATACGAAAAACTTTTTCACTAGACTTTCTGCGTGACCTGTCGTATGAATTGTAATAATAAATTATGTAGATGTATGCATATGACTATGTATGCATGTTAATTTATAAACCCTCTTTATACAGTCTAAGTAAACGATCTATATGTTTTAAAAATTATGTATTTTTATTTCAAATGCTAGAGTTAAAACGGAAATATAACTTTTAATATCACTGAAAATAAAGGGTCGGAAGTTACAAGGTCAAGTTGTTTATGAAAGAATAAAAAGACTTAGGTTTTAAAATACACCCTGATCTAAAACTACATATTTTTTATTTATTGCGAAAGGGTTCATGATCGATTTTTGTAACAGTGGCAAATTATATGGCCTGTATATACTCCAACATTCGGTAAACCAAAACTTAAATGCATTGCTGCCTTTCTGGATCACCTTGCTGTTAGTAGCTACGAGATACTACCATTATCAACAATGTTTGTGAAAAAAACACTCTCTCACACTTCGATATTTAACTTCGATCTTAGTTTAAACACGTTACTTCGGGCAAAGGTTGATTAAGAACAAGTTAAGGAGGCTTAACATAAAGTTGCAGCGTTGAGGGCCGCGGGTTCGAAACCAGCACGGAAAAGGTATTTATATGGCCTACAGATAATTTTGCGAGTATGGATGTTTGTCCTGTGCAATTTGTGTATGTAAATTGCCTCCACCACACTGGAGAATAATCTTAGTCTTAATTTTTAGCCCAAAAGAAGAAGAAGGCTCACAATTGAATTATGCGTTTTTTTTACGATGTATACCGATTTCAATTAATCCTTTTGCATTATGTAGATATATCCTACTTCAGGGTAAGTTCCCATATTTGGAGAAAAATTGTACCCATTTGTACCCATTGCACATTAAGTATATCAAAACAGGGAATGATAATTTTTTATTATGATTTAGACAACATTGATTATTAAAAGACATAGTAAGTATATAGAATTTCAGCCCCAACTTCAGAATGTAAAATTACTTTATTGTTTTTAGTTCTTTGAATTCAGCTTTTACTTTTTATTTAAAGTAAATTTTAACCGAGAACAAAAAGGAGTAGGTTCTCAATTCGAGTGAATGTTTTGTTTTGTATATATGTTACGCGATATTCGGCTGTTCGGCTATAAGGAAGCGAGATGGAATAATATCCATCTCCCTCACACTTTTTCTTATCTTGCCATGAAAAAAAATATTATTTTATTTCAAATGATGCTTCATTTTAATAGAAGCTAGTAATTCATTTATTTGTATTTGTTAATCAATAATATAATACGTTTATCAATAATAATATACTACGAAAGGAACTTCGTTACAACCGAGTGTTCCATGCACTCACGCATGTTTTTTTTTTTACTTACACGAATGGTACATTCAGAATTTAACTTATTTCCATCGTGTTTTATTTTATTTCGAAACTTTTATTGCATCGCTCCTAATCTATCAATAGGACATTTATTTTTGTACACACTAGCAGAGCGGAAGCGTGTAAAAATAATTTAAGTAACCCATTTCTAAAGAAGTTTTGGCATTAAGAAGTGGGTAATGACGTTTTTAGCATATGGATAATTTTTTTTATATGAAATTCTGCACTAGAGTAAGAAAACTTCGACGTTGATTTCTCCGTAAATGTGAGTAGTCTTTATGATCACGGAAAAGAAAAATTTGGTTTTCTTTTTTCTTTTAAAAAAATTACCTCTACACCTGGATGTTATCCTGTATCGTGGGGACAGTTTACATACATAAAGTTCACAAGGGCAAACATCCAGACCCGGAAGGGCCATAGGCCATACAAATACTTGTTCCGTGCGGGATTCGAACCCGCGGCTCGCAGCGCTGCAAATCATTGCTAAGCTACTGCTCAACGGAGTCGTCGGTGTGATTTTTGTCTACGTAAATCTGTATTGGTAAACCTTTAAAGTCAGAATAAACATTGGGCTTGAAAAAATGAGTACAGGAGTACTCCTGATCTTAACTCAATATACAGTATATCTCCAATGCTGTAGAATAACTCCCTATCCTATTGCTTGGAATGATCCTCTCTCGTTATACCCGTATATATTTTAAATCGGATAGCAGAGTAGCATGTACTCTTAACTAAATTAATTTCTTGTAAAATAAAAAAAATCATAGACAAACCGATTTCATTTAACGTGTCCTATTCACTGTGGACAGTTTCTGACCCAGTTCCAAATTAAACTACCGCCACTCTGCATGTGTGATGTCTATGCAAAATGCCAAAGATATTTGATATAAATACATTTTAAATAGTTTATATATCGTGTTAATATTTACAGTATAACTAATAATATTTTATTGATTAGTAACGGTATGATTTTTATTTCAAATAAAATTCTATAAAAATAAACATAAAGAAGAGGAGTTAAGACTTCTTTAGTCACTGTAATATATTTCAAAAAGTATAAATCATTTTAAAGCATTATTATTAAAATTCTAAACACTGATAAATATGGAATGATAAATAATTTTAATAAAAAGTTCTTACCATAAGGTTGATATAGTTTCGTAATGACGTCACTAACATACGTATTGATATTTTCTATAAAATACGTGCGTATTTTAAGTTTGCAACTGAGGCATAATTTTGAACCCCTATCATAATTTTAAACATTCACAAAAAGTAACTTCGAATAAACTATAGACAACACTCAATAAAAATATCACGCCACGTGTGTCTATGCAATTGTTTTGTATGCCGCATTGAATTTACTACAACAGGACGTAAACATGACAAAAATATATTAGTATATATCTGGACCACATGTAAGCTAGACCACCTGTTACAATTTAACTCCCAACACCCACGCCATACGTCAGTGAATATTAGACGGTTCTCTAAGACCAATATCTTAACGTCAACAACTCAGGGTACTCAAGAATAAAAGATGCGAATTGCAAATGCCACGTTAAAACAGTTACTTTACTGTGTAATTTTAAGAGCAATTTTAAAAGGAATTAAGCATTCGTTATTCAATTAAGCATGCATTTGTTCTGTACCTGATATTTCTGTAATGCCTGTTGAATTGTAAAAAGGTATAATACCTTTCGAACATATTAAATACAAATGAACGACTATCTTTAACTCGCCGTGTCTACCGTTTCAAGTTTTGACAAAAGCTGGAACGTATTATGATTACGGATTGGGCCTGCATTCTGGGATTTTAACAAATATTTTTCTGAATCTTTCTGCAAAAACAACATTTTATTCGCTATTTTTAGTGTGCCGTGCCAAATTCAGCAAAACGGTACATTTTTAAAATAACCTTGATGCTGCGTCCGTCACAGAGGAGGTTTTCTGAGAATATTTTTCGTAAATGATATTTTTTATGGTTATACATATATGTAGTTACCCAACCACATGTCTGTATTTGAGTTAATTCGAATTTTCTATTCAAGGTAGTTTTGGGGGGTAATAATGTTTTCTTTAATCGTCCCGTGGGTCATAAATTAAGAACTCAAGACAAAATAACAGTTTTTGCGGGTTACCTGTCATAATCCATTGGCGTTATGAAAGGCCATAATAAGGTACTTTCGTAATCTTACATAAAAAAACACGTAATAATGATAAGATCTCTTTTACTCAAAACTTGTTTACAGTTTAATCATCATCACAAATCCACGCACAATAACAACAAAATACGGTTCTGAACATCCATCGACTATCTGTATGTCTCACTGGGTCATCACTTCAATTCATGGAGGGCCCTCCCTACACTTCGCTTGCAGGTACCAGGCTACCATTCTATGACCTTTCTTCCTCACAGGTTGTTGGTTCTTTGAACCACATGGCCAGCACATCGTCACTTCAACGTACTGATCCCTTCAACTCGTAACCACTGTATAAAAAGCACCATAATTTTCTGTAGTATATAAACGTTTCAACTAACCCAAATACCTAATATCGTCCGGTGAAACATCCTCACATGTCGTAAGAGGCGACAGAGGGAAACAGAAACAGGAGATGGGCAGCAGCGTCTTCCTGATAACAGCTGAATAAAAATAGCAAACTGCGGTTGCAAACATGCCTGCCAAGCGTGGCAACTATGGCAGAATTTTCCGTGGAGCAGTGGACTTTATTAGGCTATAATGAATGGATGAAATACATTAAAAGTTTCCAAAAAAGTAAGACGTGTATACTAAAATGTTCTAGAAATCGGGTTATACGTTCGAAGCATCCTAATTCCTTTCTGAACGCTCACTTACACTTCAATCATATTATATATATGCACGTATTTAGTAGCCGGCGGCTGTGGTCGGAACCCTACGTTAGCCGCGCAATAAATTGATTTAGGTCGAGACCGACGGACAGGTGTAAATGAATTGGGGTGTAAAATGATTTTATCTTTGCGCAAAAACTCTGTGCGCAGAATCGTTAGTACACGGTCGTTTTTACGCAGGTTGGTGATTCATTAATTGATTTGCATTTTCGTTTTACACATTTAGGAAACTCAACTGATGGTGATTGTTAGATTTTTATATAAATTACGCGATGTGTGTCATCGTTGTAAGAAACTGCAAAACTTCTACTATAGTGTTAATGTAAATATTTTGTATGTAAATGTTTTGTTTTTTAGTGTTACGCGCCACTATTAATGTCTTGTACATGGCAACACTAGTTACACTAGCGCCCCCTAGTGTCGAGTAAATGAAAGTATCGCGCGCCACTATTAATGTCTTGTACATGGCAACACTAGTCACACTAGCGCCCTCTAGTGTCGAGTAGCAGAACTAGGAGAGTCGAGATCCTTCCAGAAATTTCGGGACCGATATGTACTCGAACATTCTAGATGTCGCTACAGTAGAAGGTTCTGGAAACTATCTGAGGCCCTATATAAGGCCGGTATAGACCACGACCGGGGCAGTATTGAATTGGCGATACAAGAGAATACTTCGAAGCGAAATAACGGCGAACTGTGTTTTATTATTAGTGTGATTTTAGATCGTAATTAGTGTTGTGTAATTAAAGTGTCAATTTTGGTAATTCAATCGGCAGTTTTTAATTGTCTCGAACCCCAAGCTCGTAACAATTGGTGTCAGAAGTGGGATCAAATATGCCGATTTTACCTAAAGACGACACGGAGGGTATCCGTACCCGAAGTCAACGCCAACAGGAGACGGACCAGAGACGATTTGGTAATGCAACGCCGCAAACGTCGGAGGGCCAGTTGCTAACCACGGAGGCTGGCCCGTCAGCAGCTCCTGCATCTGCAGCACCTGACTTAGGTGCTCTGATGATGATGCTGCAGGATCAGGCTCGCCGACAGGAGGAACAGGCCCGCCGACAGGAGGAACAGGCCCGCCGACAGGAGGAACAGACCCGTCGGCTGGAAGAGCAGCTGCAGCGCGGTATGGAAGAACAGATGCTCCTCAGGAAGGACCTTCACGCTACCTTCGGGAAAGAGATAAAGGAGGTGAAGGATAGGGTTGCTCAACATGACAACCGCCTGTCGGAAGCTGAAACCCGAATCGACCAAGTGAACAATCGGGTTGACAACGTGATGGCTGATGTGAAGAAAACGCTGGACGACCTCAAACTTGGGGATGGAGTTACAGCTCCCGTGGTAGCTACAACACCTTCGCTACGTGGATTCAAAGTGCCACCGTTCGACGGGACTTCTTCCTGGTCGGCCTATAAAATCCAGTTCGAGGCTGTCATGAAAGCGAACGGCTGGAATAAAAGTCAGGCCATGACTGCTCTCACCCTAGGCCTGCGCGACCAGGCATTAACTGTTCTGGAAGCTCTCGGTAAGGAAGTGACTTACGAGCAGCTCCTTGAGGCATTAGAGGCGAGATATGGCGACGCTCACCTGGAACACGTCTTTCGTGCGCAGCTCAAAGATCGCGTGCAACGCAGTAACGAAAACCTGCAGCAGTGGGCCCTTGAGGTGGAGAAGCTGGTTCGAAAAGCGTACCAGTCTGTACCTGCGCTTATTGTAGGGAACCTGGTGCAGACATTCATCGACGGCATCCGCGACCTTGAAGTCAGAGCTGCTGTGAGGCTCGGGCACCACGAGACGCTTAAGGACGCCTTGACCCATGCACTGGAGGTGGAAGCCGTGCGGCAGGATCATCGTTCCCACCGCGTCAGGGAGGTTGCAGCAGCTAAAGTTCAGGACCGCAATAAAAGCTACAGCCCTAGGTGCTACGGCTGTGGAGAAAGGGGCCATCTTCGATCCAGCTGCCCTAAGCGAACTGTAAAAAGGGAAGGTGATCGATCTCGAGAGGGTAGTGCGGATAATAGCACCGCCCAGCAGCAGCAGGGAAACTGGCGGGTGCTGGCTGATGTTAAAAGAGCCCCAAGGATTTCGATCTCACAAACTCATGATGGGAACAGCCTAATCATCAAGGGCGAAGTCAACGGAACGCCATGTAAACTGACCATAGACACTGGAGCTTCTCGCACGGTTGTCAGTTCCCAACTTATAAGTCGGTTCCTTGGTGACTCCGCATACAACCGAGAACGCATTAATTTGGTGACAGCCACTGGTCAGCGCATACCCGTCCGTGGAGAGAAGGAGATGGAGTTGAAGCTAGGCAACATGATCTACCTGCATAATGTCATCGTGGCTGATATAATGGACGACTGCATCCTGGGCCTAGACTTTATGAGGAAGAATTGTTGTGAGATCGACGTTAAGCAAGGTGTTTTGAAATGTGGACAAGAAGAACTTTTCATGGAAGGGGCGTTACCAGGGAATGTGTACAGCCTTAAGAAGATTGTTCTTCCGCCGAGATCGGAAACGATTGTGCCGGTTAGTCTTCCTCGGAGTCCTGGGCAAGCTCATCGTTGTGTACTCGTGGAAAGGGTAGACAATGACCTTCCATGGAAAGTGGCTCGAACCTTGGTCAGAACCACCGACATCTCAGGAGTACGTGTGTTGAACCTTTGTGATCAGGAACAGATTATAGAAAAAGGCACATTGGTTGGTACTAGTGAGGAAGTGGATTGGTTGCGTCGGTGCGAATATCTATCGACCGGGACCCCTAGCAAGGATGGACAAACGAGAGTGACCACACTTTTAGAAGACTGTCGCAGCGTTCTCTCCCCGAATGAAATGGTCAAGGCGAAGAAGTTGTTACTCAAGTACGCCAATGTTTTCTCGTCAAACGAAGCTGACATAGGAAAGACTGGCTTAGTTCAACACAAAATAAACACAGGACAAGAATTGCCTATTCGTCAGCGGCCAAGAAGATTGCCTGTAGCACGTGAAAAGGAAGTGGAAACCATGATTGAGGGAATGGTGAAGGATGGTGTTATTGAACCTTCATCTAGTCCATGGTGTTCACCTGTGGTGCTGGTAAAGAAGAAGGAGGGCAGCATGCGGTTTTGTGTTGACTACCGCCGCCTGAACGACGTTACGAAGAAGGACAGCTATCCCTTGCCTAGAATTGATGACACGCTGGATATGCTCACAGGCGTAAAGTGGTTTAGTACGCTGGACCTGAAAAGTGGCTACTGGCAGGTTGAAATTGACCCTAAGGACAAGGAGAAAACTGCATTTTCCACAGGAAAGGGTCTGTGGCAATTTAAAGTCATGCCGTTTGGATTGTGCAATGCTCCAGCAACGTTTGAAAGGTTGATGGAGCTTGTACTTACCGGGCTAATTGGAGATGCCTGTCTCGTCTATTTGGATGACATCATCATCGTAGGCCGTACGTTTGAGGAGCACCTTCAAAACCTGGAACGCGTGCTCATGAAGATCCAGAGTGCCAACCTCAAGTTGAGTCCAAAGAAGTGCTCACTATTCAAACGGCAAGTTAGTTTTTTGGGGTATGTAGTGTCGGAAGAAGGTATCCGCACGGATCCAGAGAAAATTGCTGCTGTCAAGGAGTGGCCGGTCCCAAAAGACAAGACACAGGTTAGAGCATTTTTGGGTTTGTGCTCTTATTATCGGCGATTTGTGAAGAACTTTGCAGATATAGCCAAACCTCTGCACAAGCTAACCGAGGAGAAGCGACAATTCTGCTGGGATGAAAGTTGCGATATTGCATTCCAGGAGCTCAAGAACCGCCTGTGCAAAACACCTATTTTGGGGTACCCTGATGCGGGCAAGGAATTCATAGTTGACACAGACGCAAGTGATATAGGACTTGGCGGTGTGTTGTCTCAACGGAATGGTGATCAAGAGATTGTGATAGCGTACTTCAGCAAGTCGTTGTCAAAACCGGAAAGGAACTATTGTGTCACAAGACGGGAATTGCTTGCTGTGGTAAAGTCCTTGCAGCATTTTAGCAAATATCTTCTAGGGCGGAAATTCCACTTACGAACTGACCATGCTGCACTGAAATGGCTATTGCAGTTCAAAAATCCGGAAGGACAAGTTGCGAGATGGATAGAACTACTGCAGGAATACGACTTTGTGATCGAACATCGCAGCGGGAAATCTCATGGCAATGCAGATGCATTGTCAAGAAGACCTTGCCCTGAAGATTGCAAGCATTGTACTAGGCAAGAGGGTAAGGAAGTGGTATCTGTGAGAATGCTCAGGACAGACCAGCTCAGCAATGAGTGGAAGGACAGCCTACAACATGCACAGCAGGAAGATTCGGACATTAAGCCGATTCTGGAATGGATGAGGGCCAGTGCTCCTAAGCCCAAGTGGAGCGACGTCTCAGCAATGAGTTCGACCACGAAAAGCTATTGGGCCCAATGGGACAGCTTGCTGATTCAGGATGGAGTCCTGTGCCGTAAATGGGAAAATGGTCGGGGAGACAGGTGTCATTTGCAAATGGTTGTCCCTAAGGCTAAAGTGCCGGATATTCTACAGTGTACCATAGTGGTTGTTCAGGAGGCCACCTGGGAGTTAAACGAACTCTCCTGAAGATCCGAGAACGGTTTTACTGGGTCCACTGTCGTGACGATGTCGAGGACTGGTGCCGCAAATGTACAAGTTGTGCGGCTGTAAAGGGACCTCAAATTCGTAGTAGAGGCGCATTGAAATTGTACAATGTTGGTGCACCATGGGAGAGGATAGCCATTGACGTTGCGGGGCCGTTTCCAGAAACTGAAAGTGGTAACAAGTATTTCATGGTAGTGATGGATTACTTCACTAAGTGGCCAGAAGTCTTCGCCATTCCAAATCAAGAAGCTTCAACAGTTGCAGATAAACTAGTTCATGAAGTCTTCTGTCGTTTTGGAGTACCTTTAGAGATTCACAGCGATCAAGGAAGGAATTTTGAGTCTCAAATATTCCAGGAAACTTGCCGAGTTATGGGTACTCAGAAAACACGAACAACTTCTTACCACCCACAATCTGATGGAATGGTAGAAAGATTTAATCAGACATTGGAGAGGTACCTAGCAAAAGTTGTGGAAAAACGGCAACGAGACTGGGACAGGCACATACAACCGTTTTTGTTGTCATATCGAAGCGCTGTTCACGAAAGTACATCAGTGACACCAGCTTTCGCAAACTTTGGGAGAGAATTGCGGCTGCCTGCAGACCTGATCACCGGAATACCACCTGATGCCCCACGCAGTATAACCGATTATGCAAATGACTTGCGGAACAAAATGAATGACATTTATGAGCACGTCAGACAGACGGGCCAGCAAACGTCTGAGAAGATGAAAACACGGTATGACCGCAAAATGAACAACAAGGGCTTTGATGAAGGTTCACTAGTGTGGTTACACAATCCAGTTCGCAGCAAAGGGAAATCTCCTAAGCTTCAAGCTAAATGGGACGGACCGTACCGGATTGTGACAAGGATCAATGATGTAACCTACCGGATACAGAAAGGTGCCAGAGGTACTCCTAAGATTGTCCATGTGGATCGACTGGCGCGTTATTATGGGGCCAATAATGCTCGGGACGACCATGTCTCAGGAGGGGGCAGTGTTACGCGCCACTATTAATGTCTTGTACATGGCAACACTAGTTACACTAGCGCCCCCTAGTGTCGAGTAAATGAAAGTATCGCGCGCCACTATTAATGTCTTGTACATGGCAACACTAGTCACACTAGCGCCCTCTAGTGTCGAGTAGCAGAACTAGGAGAGTCGAGATCCTTCCAGAAATTTCGGGACCGATATGTACTCGAACATTCTAGATGTCGCTACAGTAGAAGGTTCTGGAAACTATCTGAGGCCCTATATAAGGCCGGTATAGACCACGACCGGGGCAGTATTGAATTGGCGATACAAGAGAATACTTCGAAGCGAAATAACGGCGAACTGTGTTTTATTATTAGTGTGATTTTAGATCGTAATTAGTGTTGTGTAATTAAAGTGTCAATTTTGGTAATTCAATCGGCAGTTTTTAATTGTCTCGAACCCCAAGCTCGTAACAGTAGTATAGTTGTAGCACGAATGAGTCGGCTCGACCGGGAAAGGTCCACGCTCTTACAGAATACCAGCGTAAAATAGCAGCTTAACACTACTGTGTTTCGTATGGTGAGTGTAGGGAACCGGAGACCCTTTTTACTGGAAAAGAGGCATTCCATCTTAGTCCTCACGAGTGACAACGCATCTGCATTTTGATTCGCAAACGTGGATAGATGTAGATGTCTATGGGCCACAGCAACCACTTACCATCAGGTGGACTGTGTGCTCGTTTGTCAACCTGTGCTATAAAAAAATATGTATTTAGTTCTTATACCTATATACTTGTGGATTTTATAGGTTTATCTGAATTGGAACTGGAAACCATCAAAATATTAAAATGTTTTGGCATAAAAATAAAAAATTGTATTTCGCAATCTACACTCGCGATTGTTCTAAGATAATACAAATATAGTACGGCCTTACTCTTAAAAATAGACGTTAATAATTATTTATGTATTGCTAGAAAGTTGCTCTCGATATTTCTCAATAAATGACAATAGAAAAGACAGGTATAGAGATAAACAGTACTTAATTTAAGTGATGCCGATAATATTTTATGGTTGAAAATGTCAAACGTAATAAAGATATAAATTATAAATATTTAACGATTCCTTCATATATATATTTAAAAACAAGTACATGTTCATTATTAGCATAAGAGACAGTAGTCTATTGGTTAAGGATCCGAAATTCGAAATTCGTGGGTTCGATTCCAACTTCCTCTCTACACACCAATATTTTAGCTCAATTGAAGTTGTTCCCATTAATATTAGTAATGTTGAAAGAGGACTGCTAGTATTATTTTTATAAAAAATAGACTTATTGCGGACTTGAAAGGTAGTGACAATTGATAACAAGAACAAATGAATACTTAACATTATTACAAACAGACAAACAACCTATGATTTCGCCTAAATTGATGTAGGCAATTAATATTTACAAACTTAGATGACTTTCAACAAATATTCTTTTAATCTAGGTATCTCTGTAATATATAAAAATCAATTACAGTCCGTTAGTTTCGCAAAACTCAAAAATGACTCGACTGATTTTGATAATTTGTGTGTATTTGAGTAGGTCCCTCGATGTTTAAAAACTCGGTTTGAGCGAGTAGATGGCGCTGTCGTCGAGATCCAGAAATCACTCGTGCTAAGCCTGGGCGAATTCTTTAAAATACTACACTACACTAAATAAAATAATACACCAAAGCTCGGACAGATTCAAAAGACGTCATTAGATATGTATAAAAGCTTATTAAAGCATATAGATATATAGGGATGTATATAAAATGTATTTTATGCATCCTCTTAACCATTTTTTTTTTAAGAAAAACGGATATTTTAATCATTACAGTTTCGGAATATTTAAAGGAAAAATAATACTTTATCTACCGACTTCAAAAAGGAGCCGATACTCAATTCGACTGTATGTTTTTTTATGTGTGTTACCTCATAACTTTTTACTGGGTGAACCGATTTCGATGATTCTTTTTTTATTTGAAAGCTGGTGCTTCACATGTGGTCTCCAAAAAGATCAAGGTCCGACCAATAGTTTTGGAGTTATAATAATAATTTTTACATATATATATGAAGTCGGTTGCATAAAATTTTTAATTTTAAATTATAGCTTAATCTGATGATGAATGTCGAAATTATTTCAAAACAGCATTTTTACATTTTAAATTTGGCGTCACTTTGCGCTACCACCATCCAATTTCATCCTGTAGATGTCGTAAGAGGTGACTACGAGAAGTGCCAGAAAGATATGTTGACAACTGATAGATATATGATAATATAACAACCTCGTTTACGCCAGCCGTAAAATACCCACACCAGTAATGGGTAGTATGGTCAAAGGCACTGCAATACCTTACCTGCGGGACCTCTGGTACTGCAATAGACAATTCACGTGCCAAGCATGACCATTTAATTAAGTGCAACAACAGGGAAAGCCCATGTTAAGCAACGAATTTTTAATCTAATAAAAAAAGAAGAAGGTTAAGTTTCTTGGAAACATAGCAATTGTGGCCAACCTTCTAGCACTATTCGCTTTGGATTGCTTTAAAGATAACTGATGATCATTTATTTATTTATTTATATAATTTGCATACCACAAGAATTACATACATTATACATCAATTGACAACTTGTAGGGGCATAGCAATTTTCAAGAGAGTAGTTTCTAGTTTAAATACTATAGAATTTGAGGGTATTATGGTCATCCGGTTAATATTGTCACTTTCTTATAACTTAAAAACTACAGCTTTGTTAGCATGGATTGCTCTGTGATCCGATAGCTCTTCATCAGGCAATCAAATAAAAGGTTCAAATCGTCGCTGCTTTATCGACGCCATTTTGACGATTGATATTATAGTAAATATTTTAGTCTATTTTATTATTATGTAGTGTAGTTAGTTTTTTTTTTAAGTTGGTTTTTCTAAATTTCCTAATTATTGCCAAAGCTTGTTTGCTATTTTTTTCTTAATATATTAGTTATACTACACTACTTTGTGTTTTTGTCTCCGACTACCTCCTAGTTTTGGTTTTATAGGGCAGCAAAACTTAAGGTGACCATACTACCCTCACGTACCTTAAATATTAACTACTTCTAAATACCAACTAACATTTTTCTAACATTTCTAGTCTAACATCTATTTATTTGCATCTTTAAGGAATGCTATAGCAACATTATTCAGATTAACAAATGCAAGCGCCATCTAGCGGCGGCGTAAGAGAATACACCACCCCATATCATCCCGTGGATGTCGTAAGAAGCAACAGAGGAGAACTGACAACTCAAAATAATTTCTATTTCCTATTTTTATTTTCAATTTTCTTTTTTTAATAACGCTACCCCACACTAGGATTTTCTCCTGTATCGTGGAGACAGTTTATAAACATAACTTGCACGAGACAAACATCCAGACCCGGAACAATTATTTGTAGGCCATACAAATATTTTCAGGATTCGAACCCGCGGTCCCCAGTGCAAAAACTCATTGCTAAGCCACTGCGCTACAGAGCCGTCAAAGTAAATAAAAATTATAAAAGTAAAGTTAGTTGCTGTTACTAACTCGCCTGTCAAGTGTGTAAACTATAACAAATATCCCTTTATGAGGTCTATGGGGAAGACCTGTGTTCAGCACTGGTCTTTGATAGGCTTTAACAATGATGACGATGATGATGAATGTATTGAAAATAAAAGATATATCTAATAAGCTTAATGACAGCTACATCCAACGTAATTCTATCTAATTGGAAATGTTTCATTAGGAACATTCCACAGTGGTAGAGCCACGCGGCAGCTTTTGCTGTCGCACGGATGGGCCGGCTCGAACCGGGGTGGTACCACGACCTCACAGAATACCAGCGTGAAGTAGAGGTTTACCTCTGCGTTTCGCTTGGTGAGTGCAGGTGGCCGGAGGCCCTTTTTACTGGAAATGAGGCATTCCATCTTAGTCCTCACGGGTGGCAACGCATCTGCATTTTGATTCGCAAACGAGGATAGATGTAGATGTCTATGGGCCGCAGCAACCACTTACCAGCAGGTGGACTGTGTGCTCGTTTGTCACCCTTATCCTATAAAAAAAAAAAAAAAAAAAAAAAAAAAGGAACTCAATTTAACTCGCAACACAAACGCGTGACAGGATCAACAAATGGATCTAATCACATTGGCAAATCGAATTAGTATTTTACAGGGTTGCCACTTTTACGAGTTCAGATATAACATATAGATGTTATTGTGCGCCAAAGCAAATCAAATAAAACAGGGAGATTGTTTAGCTGTTTGTAAACACAAATTTACAAAACAGCTGAACAATCTGAGGCAACTATTATTAACCTGTTATGTTATAATAAATTAATCTAAAAGTAAAAATCTAATAAAATAAATAATTAATAAAATAAATAATTAATTTGGTATCGTTGGTAATTCGGTAATAGAAATGGGTATCGTCGGCGACAGAGGGAAACAAACCAGGAGATAGGCAGCGGCGTTTTCCTAATAACATTTAGAAAATAAAAAACTGAAAATAAGATGGTGATTAAAATAAAAAATGCATATGTTTAATTTAATGGATCAACTTTTGAACATTTTGGAAATAATTTAATTATGTGGGTATTTGCTCCGTGGTTGTCACACATATTGCGTATCGTTAGTATTTGATGAATAAATAGCATTCAAAAAAATATATAATATAAATTTCTATGCTTTCCGCAAGGTAATTCACAGTTCCTTTAACAATTCATAAAATATTCCTTGGTTTCATTTGGCTCGCATTTCATAATACTTCAGACGTCCATTCTCTAAGAGGAGATTCGATCAATTTTTAGTTTATTAATTTTTAGTTATCCCAAGTTAGACCACTCTAAAACTTTCTCTTATGATTTGAGGGCATTTTGCATACATAAATTGCACACAAACTATGGCAGACCCAGAAAATTGATTTGTAACCTATACAAAAAATATTCCTTGCGGGAATGGAAACTGCGTCCCGTAGTGTCGCAAACAAACACCTTTGTGAACAGAATGACATGATCTTTTTTCAGACTGGCATCTACAGTGCAATATAACGACACGATTAATTTAAATACGTTTTCTCTCGTACTTATAACAACTTCCCTAGTTTATCTACATGTTAAGAGCAAAACCCTACAGAGCATTGCGGAGGCGGCGCGGCTTCTGAGCGATGCCGTAGCTGCGTTCTACATTAAAGAAAATTAATATATATGACAGGTATGACGTGATTGAAACACCCCATGTTGACACGATGCGACGCTGCAGCGGTTATGCAACCAACTCAATGATTCTAATGCCACATCTAGTCCTTTATTGTCCACAAAGCGTTTAACCGCATAACGCTAAATCTCCAGCCGCTATGGCGCATTGCAACGTCGCAAAGGCCGTGCACTCATGCGGCGATATCACTGTGTGGCTTCGCCCTTAGGTTCACCTATCTAAGTGATAGGTCAACGTACGCATATAAATAGGAAGTAAGAGTTGTATATTAGAACTAGCATATATCAGTATTTCTACGAATGTGGTATGATTCGCGTTTGCGGGCATTGTTTAGAAGAAAACAGACGACATGCCGGGTCGTTACGCGGGGAATCCATGCCGCTGCATCATGGTTCATATGGATTAATGTTTCATGGGTTTATTTTATTTTTGCAATTGACTTCGCAATTGCAATTCGGTTGTCGGCTCTTTCGAGTGAGTTTGCGAGTGACAAAATTATGTGAAATAAAATTTTCTTAAAGGTCCGTATTGGGTCAGAAATTGAAATCGCTGGCGATAGCCGATTCCACTATTACTGCTAAATCTCACAGTGGTGGACCACCAAACATCCAGATAATTGTTAGTTCTTTTGTATAGAATAAGCGTGACAAAGAAGCACGCATTTCAACAGATGGTAAGTGGATGCTGTGGCCCATAGACATCTACATCTGTTATTAGTTGGGAATCATAATGTAGATGCGTTCTCACCCCTGAGGGCTAAGATATAAGAACGACTCATTACCGTACCGTAAAATGTAAAATGTTTCTACGTGGTAGAGCCATGCTGCAGCTATATTATAGTTGTAGCACGAATGGGTCGGCTCGAACGGGGAAGGACCACGCTCTCACAGAAAACCAGCGTAAAATAGCAGCTTAACGCTGCTGTGTTTCGTATGGTGAGTGTAAAGAACCGGAGACCCTTTTTACTGGCAAAGAGGTATTCCATCTTAGTCCTCACGGGTGACAACGCATCTGTATCTTGAGTCTTTATTGAGGATAGATGTAGATGTCTATGGGTCACAGTAACCACTTACCATCAGGTGGACTGTGTGCTCGTTTGTCACCCGATCCTATAAAAAAAAAGTTTTATAAACATTTTTCTTTTTCTTCTTCACCAACCTATAAAAGTCCACAGCTGGGCGTGGACCTCTCCCGTTGTAGGGAGGACGGAATCATCTTATACTATATTATTGTTTATACGAAGATATTTTATGAAACATAAGTATATAGAAAACTAGCAGTTTTTGTTACCATTGTAACCTCTTTAATTATTTAATAATTTAAATATCGTAAGTTTCTCATACGAGCAACCCGGGTTCGATCCCCGCCGGCACCGGTGAAATTATTGATTGCAATTTTAAGTGCTGTTTTACCACGTGCTCGGCGGTGAAGGAAAACATCGTTAGGAAACCTGCATGTATGAGAAATAAGAAAAAAATTCGAAGACATGTGAAGTTCGCCAACACACATTGGGGCAGCGTGGCTGACATTTCCTTGCCCTAAAACCCTCTCAGAAATTAGGGGAGGCCTGTACCCAGCAGTGAGACATATATAGGCTGTAACTTTAAATTTTTTTACTTTAAACTTTTCATTGTACTTGAACTTGATATAATTTTATTACTTAGGTACTAAAAAATGCAAGGTTTGCATTCTTTTACCTTTACGGGGTCGGTGTAATGTAAGAGTACTTAGTAATAAACGAAAACGAACTTTCATCGAAGTAAGACGTTCTTTTAATTTAGTAACATCCCTCATTACAACCCTCTGGCCACCCAATTAGGGGTTGTTTTAAATAATTGCAAAATACAAGTTCATTGATTTCATTTATAGAATATTTTCAGTAAGTTTCGAGTCAATCACTTCGTAAAAATAAAAGCTTCATAAAAACTGTAGAAACAAGAAAAAAGTCAAGGAGATATGTGTCTAGTATTCTAAGAAGGTTACAGTTTACCTGCGTCAAGAAACAGAACTGTTTAAATTTCAATTTTCTAGTTCTAGCGGTTTGTGCTTTGCGTCATAGATGAGTCAATTACTCAGGACATCTTCTTTTATATCTATAGATGGATAAACTGAAAGATGCGCTGAAAATAAACGTAGACGTCACAAACATATGCATATGTAAGGATGTAAGGCAGCCGGTACGCTTATTCCGTCTACAAAACCTCCTACTTCCTACTTTTATGGTGTCAAGTCACATGAAACACAGCATTATAGACATTGAAAAACCAGCGACCAGCGTAAAATAGCAGCCCTTTTTACTAGAAAAGAGGCATTCCATCTTAGTCCTCGCGGGTGAAAACGCATTTGCATTTTGATTCTTTATTGAGAATAGATGTAGATGTCTATGGGTCACAGCATCCACTTACGATCAGGTGGAATGTGTACTCTTTGTTCACCCTATAAAAAAGACATAAATGAATTTTAGAGGAAATTAAGAAGCTTTTTCGGAATTTTCCATACAGAATAATACTATGTTTAATCGTTTCCGATTCAATAAGAATAAAATATATTTGATAGCCGTAAGGCCTAGTGGTTAGATTATATACTTGACCGCTTATCCTAAGTTCGAATCCCAACTAATGAAAACATATGTGGAAAATACTGTTGGTTTTCATGTTTGGTTGTTTATTACAAAAGGGTAACAAACAAACGAACAGTAAATTAAGAATCAAATTGCAGACGTGTTATCAAATGATTATTTCACGTGTAGTGGAAGGTTATTACATAAATATGATTTAGCAAACATATTATAGGGATAGCCAATGTGTATATAATATATAATAAAATATATTATACATATGTTTTGTGTGAGTGTGTACATTTACGTAGTATGTGTATTTTTTTAAGTTGTATTTAATATACACATATACACAAACATATGTGGATATATATATATATATATATATATATATATATATATATATATATATATGCATGTTTAGTTTTAATATAGTATACAATACTTTTATACTTGGAAATGTTTACTTTGAGTGAATGATAGATTCATTATTTTTCGTTTTATGTTAGCACCGATATCGTCGCGGGCGCAATACGGAATCAATATTTATCAGGGCTCCGCTGAAAATCAGCGCTGCTGCAGTACCTGTGGTAGCATATGCTGAGACGCAATCCTTTTTGGCATCATATTACTCACTCTTGCTGAGATTTATTTTTATTTGTGTTTTTCATCTACCTTGTATGTTTTTTATGTCTTATTATTTCTAAATGTATATTTTGGGTGTGTATTGATGCTAATAAAACATATGTCTATGTATATGTCTATGTCTATGTCACCCATATGGACTTAAGTAAAAACGAAACACATACGCGTATTCAATATGCTGCTATTGTTCGCTTGTATTTTGTGCGAGCGCGGTCCCTTTCTGCACGAGCCGACACATACACATACTGCAGCCATAATACGCTATAGCGTGGCAATATCGCGTTGTTTTTTATTCATTTTTTATATATAATTGAAGTGACGCAGGAAATAGAGTGAATGGGGCTCTACACGCTATTATGAGGAGTCAGAATGTGTCAAATAAGGCACGTATGGCAATTCATAATGCTGTGTTAGTCCCTACTTTAATGTATGGTAGTGAAAGTTGGCTCTGGCAGAAGAAGCATGAGAGTAGAATAAATGCTGTAGAAATGCGGTCCTTAAGGAGTATGCTAGGGCTGAATCTGAATGACAGGGTGAGAAATAGTGTGATAAGAGAAAAGTGTGGTTTGCAAGATGACATTGTGACAAGGATTAAGAAAGGAATGCTTCGGTGGTTTGGTCATGTAGAAAGAAAGAACGAGGAAAGAGTGACAAAGCAAATTTATGTTTCAGAAGTGAACGGCAGGTTCGGGAAGGGACGCCCTAGACGAAGGTTTATCGACCAAATCGGCGATACATTAATAATGGGCCAGATTAGGAGTACTCTTAACCGACGAGCGTGTATGCGTAGATATATGGATGTAAAGGAGGCGAGAGAGGTGTGTCAAGATCGCGCCAAATGGAAGTCCGTAGTCTCTGCCTACCCCTCTGGGTGACAGGGGTGAGTAGTTTGTGTGACAAACAAACTTACAGTCCATCTAATGATAATTGGCTACTGCAGCCCATGAACACCTGTAGCCAACTTCAAACAAAGAACTACAGATGCGTTATATATTACGCTCCTCACGGCCTGTAATTTTACTGGCTAATATATACCCTTCAGACAGGAAACAATAACACATACACTGTTTCTTGGCAGCAGATAACGGTAAGAGGGTGATACCTACTCAAACAGACTCCTAGGCAAAAGAGGAGTCATACCTTTTTTATTTATTTTTTATAGAGTAAGCGTGACAAACGAGCACATATATATACATATAATGGACGCACTTGTTTATTTTAATTGTAATTTGTCATGTGTGCAGAAGATATAAGTGTTGGAATAAATGTATTTATGTCTTTATGTCTTACATAGTTCACCTGATGGTAATTGGATGCTGTGGCCCATAGACATCTACATTTATCCTCGATTAAGAATTAAAATGCAAAATCTCGTTTCCAGTAAAAACCTCCTAAACCTGTGTTCATCCTAGCTTTATACTTTACTATTTATTTGGATATACCAAGATCCAAGATACTCTCTGATATTATCACATAAGCATTAGGTTCAAAACGAATTAGCCCCTCTGTTACACAGGGTTATTTTTAAAAAAAGAGTAGCCAAATTTTAAACTTAAGTACAAATACGTAAGTATATGATAATAATAATTATATAAAATATACCGTTATTGCAGTTTCTGAAAATACGATTATATAAGGCTTTACTTTTTTCTTAAATTATTTCAAATTGAATGTGATTTATGGGCATCAACTACGCGTAAGCGCGCTACTCTGTGTGAGTAGCGCGCTTCAATTCACTACGTTTTGGCCCACCGATTGATTCGTACGAATTTGTACGTGCGTAGTAAAATAATAGGCGTTAGATATTTATGAATAATAATCAGTTAAAAATGCATTACCACGCATTCCGAACTTAAAATATTAAAAGGACAGAATGTTTGAGATCTTTTTATATTAATTTTTCTCACCATTCGCCTATTTGAACCATCTCTGCAAATTCGTTCGTATATTGCAAAATAACCCTGAATACTTTTAGCGCTATAACATTTCCCGCGCAGTTTATAGCACTGAGCGTTGGATAAAATCGTGGTCGAAATTCAGCCAGGAGAATAACACCATCATGTCGTAGTCAGGTTCCATGCAAATTAATATAAATGAAAATAAATTGGCCCATTTTGCGTCCATTTTTATAAAAAATATTTGACGAAAATAATTAAGGAATCAAAGACTCGTGGAGACAAGATGGCATTATTTTAAGGGCCTTTAAGATGAGATAAGGGGGAAATTTATAAATTATTTTAACATTTATTTGATAATGGATTAGCATTCTCAAAAATATGTGCTAAATGTCTTTAACCTTTTACCCGGTTTTTGGCATATCAATATAGATGTAATTTTTATAACTGCGCTATAACAATTTTATTTTCTATTTTAATTCCCAACAAATGTTTGGCAATAAGTGTGTGAATTCAGTTCCCCGCTGAATGGATGATGCATTTGGCATGCATGACAAACATATTTCTCTATATTACAGTGGATGTTCTTCCATGACGTTTGTGCTCTTGACCAGTAGACAATTAGAGCTTTATCAGGCTCCGGACTTGCAGCTGGAAATATATGCCTTGAGTGGCTCCTGCATAAAATGTTTATGGGCTGGTGCTGCAAAATGCGACCTAGCAGCTTTGAACTCAATGGAAAGGCGTACTAAGGAGCTTATTGATGACCCGAATTTGGTTAAAACCAATGTTACCAGCACAGGCGAAGAGGCGAACTCAGGCGCAAATTAGCAAGCATTTCGGTTTTCTACAGGACGCATTTAGGAGAGTGTGCGCAGGAATTGCATAACTTAATTCCTCCTTCTCCTTTCCACCATTGGACCATCAGACGTTCGGCCATGCTCCACCCTTTAGTTGTTGACTTACCACGCATTCGAAACAAAAGGTTTAAAACGACTGTTTGTATGGGAATCATAAAAAGCGACTTCATTTTTATTTTTTAACGTGGTAGAGCCACTCTGCGCGTAATACGGCATTGACTTTAAGCGTGATGACGTATGGCGCCTTCTTACTTTTCGCCCCATGGTCACTTACTGCAGTGTTTAACGTGTCTTCTAGTTAGCCCGACAGTATAAAAAACTATTATATAAAAAAAACATGTAATTTTCTTTTTTTTATAATCTTTTTTGTATTTAATTGTAATTTTTTTTAATTTCTTAAATCTTTATTTGTAGAAATATTTCACAAAAAACTAATACTAATTACTTTAACATATACACTTAGAATACTCATATATTTTAATAGCATTATCTCAATAAGTATATAATGACGATCAAAGCGTTAAATATCACTTTAACAAGTCACCATGAGTTAGAGTTAGAGTTATCTTCACGCACAATCCCTAACGGGGTAGCCAGAGAGAACAGATCGCCAAGTGTCACGATCCTTACATACCTCTTTCACCAGTCACCATAAATATCTTTAAGCGTTTACACGTGGTAGAGCCACGCTGAGGCTACATTATAGTTATAACATGAATGGGTCGGCTCGACCGGGGAAGGACCACGCTCTCACAGAGTACCAGCAACTTAATGTTGCTGTGTTATGTATGGTGAGTGTACAGAACTGGAGAACCTTTTTACTAGAAATGAGGCATTTTAATCGCGACAAAATCTACTTGCCATCAGGTGGACTGTGTGTTTTTTTGTCGCCCTAATTCTATGAAAAATGTCTAGCTCATTATCATTTAGTCCAGTCTTCAGACTGGATGTGGACGTACTAATACAGTATAAAGTACTGATTGGATACCTACTTTCACGGCCATCGCACACTGTTACATCATATTACTTCTCACAAAGCACGCCATCTCCTCTTCGGTCAAGGTCATTGGATAACACTTATGAAGTACACTCATGGATCATTCAATAACACTTATAAAGTATACTTACTATCGGCTTGATAACACAGTAGTTAAGCGTCTGGTTGCGGCTCTGCGGCGACAGGGTTTCAAATTCCGCACGGAACTAGTTTTATAATATGACCTCGAAATAAATAATTGGTCTGGATTATTGTCCTTGTGCAATTTATGTACCTAGTCAAGTCATAAGTATTGTCACACAAAACTTTTCTTTTAGAATGCTGGCCACAAAAAAGTTTATTGAATTCGAATTTCGAATTTTTCATGAAAATAAAACTGTATATTTTTTAGAATTTTACTCATTTTTAAATATGGAGTGGACGCTTAAAGAAGACCGTGTTCCAGTTATTGCGTTGCATCGTTGCTTACGCGCCAATTAAAATTTTTGACATACTGAAAAATTTGAATATAACTAAAAGATTCGTTTATCGTACCATCAAACGATACAATGAAGACTCTAGTGTAGATGACAGGTCAATAAGTGGTCGCCCTCGATCTGTTAGGACTCCAGCAGTGATAAGAGCTGTGAAGGCGCGAATTCAAAGAAATCCCAAACGTAAGCAAAAACTGTTGGCCCTTCGGATGGGGTTACACAGCAGAACCACGGTGAAAAGGGTGTTAAATGAAGACTTAGGGCTTTGGGCATATGGAAGAAAAACAGGACATCGTTTGAATACTCGTCTAATGGACCTGAGACTGAAGAGATGCCGCGCTTTGTTGAAGCGGTACGCGGGAAAAAAATATCGGGAAATTCTTTTTTCGGATGAAAAAATTTTTACCGTAGAAGAGAGCTACAACAAACAAAATAATAAGGTGTACGCACACAGTAGTGAAGAAGCGAGCAACCGTATTCCGCGTGTCCAACGAGGTCATTTTCCATCCTCGCTCATGGTATGGTTGGGAGTTTCTTATTGGGCCTTAACAAATGTACCTCATTTTTGTGAGAAAGGTGTAAAAACGAATGCAGTTGTGTATCAAAATACAGTCCTGACGAACCTTGTGGAACCTGTTTCTCATACCATGTTCAATAACAGGCACTGGGTATTCCAACAAGATTCGACTTTCGACGGTGGTAGAGCCACGCAGCAGCTTTTGCTGTTGCACGTATGGGCCGGCTCGATTATTGACTCGATATTGGGCCGTGTTAGTACCACGACCTCACAGAATACCGGCGTGAAGTGGAAGCTCTGCTTCCGCGTTTCGTCTGGTGAGTGCAGGTGACCGGAGGCCTAATCCCCCCCCCCCCCCCATCAACATGGTAGCGGAATTACATCATAAACTACCCCAGGAGGGTATTGGCTACGCGTAGACAGCGACGACCATCCGCGCGTCTACGTGTGCCTCTATAGGTCCCATAGCGGTAATGCCGAAACAGACCGACTCATCGACCACGTCCAAATGGCTACAGGTCCCATCCGCAAGGATCGTGATCCTTGGCGATTTTAACGCCCACCACGCCGAATGGCTCAGTTCACGTTTAACTGATCATGCGGGGAGATCTGTTTATGACTTTGCCTTGGCATATGGTCTGACACAACTGGTTACATCGCCTACGTGGATTCCAGATGTTGAGAATCATACACCTTCCCTGTTGGACCTTCTGCTGACCTCTCATCCGGACGGATATCAGGTTTCCGTCGATGCCCCACTTGGCTCTTCGGACCATTGTCTGATCCGGAGTGTGGTGCCACTCACGCTCCCCTCGCGGTTGCGTTCTGCAGGTTGCTACCGTGTTTGGCATTACAGGTCGGCGGATTGGGACGGAATGCGATCTTTCTTTGCTTCCTACCCATGGGGGCGGGTTTGCTTCTCGCCGGGTGATCCCAGCGCTGTTGCTGACTCTGTCACTGATGTGGTGCTACAGGGAATGGAACTATTTATTCCATCTTCTGTGGTACCCATCGGAGGCAGATCTCAGCCTTGGTTTGGTCGCTCCTGTAAGACTGCATTACGCAGTAAGCAGGAGTGTTATCAAGCCTGGGCTGCGGCTTCGGCGACTCGGGATGTAAACACCAGCACACTTAAAAAGAAGTATAACTTCGCCTCCAGGTCCTTCAAAAGAGTTATTGCCAAGGCAAAGTCAGAGCACATAGGCAGAATTGGTGAGAAACTAGTTCGCCTTCCTTCGGGAACCCGTGCATTCTGGTCTCTCGCCAAGGCTGTCCAAGGGAATTTCTGTAAGCCATCATTACCATCTCTGCACAGGGAGGACGACTCACTGGCCCACGACGCAAAAGAGAAAGCCGACCTTTTAGGCTCCCTTTTTGCGTCCAACTTGACTGTTGATTACGGGGGAAACACACCGCCGACCATCCCGCAGTGTGAGTGCTCCATGCCGGATGTGCGGTTCTCACAGTGCTCGGTTCGCAGAGCACTCCTCTCCCTTGACATCCACAAGTCGAGTGGGCCTGACGGAATTCCCCCAATTGTGCTGAGAACGTGTGCTCCGGAGTTGGCACCGGTTTTAACGCGTCTTTTCCGGTACTCCTACTCCCTAGGCGTAGTCCCGAAATCATGGAAGACAGCTTTTGTCCACTCGATCCCTAAAAAAGGCGACCGCTCAGACCCGTCCAACTACAAGCCTATCGCCATCACCCCCTTGTTCTCCAAAATAATGGAATCCTTTATAAACTGCCACCTCATGCGGTACCTTGAGGATCACCAGCTGATTAGTGACCGCCAGTACGGTTTTCGTCGGGGTCGATCAGCTGGTGATCTTCTGGTCTACTTAACTCATAGATGGGCGGAGGCAGTAGAGTCCAAGGGGGAGGCATTGGCCGTTAGTTTGGACATTGCGAAGGCCTTCGATCGGGTTTGGCACAAAGCGATTTTTTCGAAGCTCCCTTCCTATGGGCTTCCCGAGAAATTATGCAATTGGATCACCAGCTTTCTTGCAGATCGGAGCATCAAGGTCATTGTAGACGGTGCATGCTCCGTCTACAAGCCTATTAACGCTGGTGTTCCACAAGGCTGCGTGCTATCACCAACGCTGTTTCTTCTGCATATCAATGATATGTTGCAAGCCGGTAGCATTCATTGCTATGCGGATGACAGCACTGGTGATGCTCTATACACCGGCCGTGCCAATATTGCGCGGGAAAACGTCACCGAGTACCGGAACAAACTTGTGTCTGAAGTCGAGTCTTTGCTGGACAAAGTCTCGGATTGGGGGCGACTAAATCTAGTCCAGTTTAATCCTCAGAAGACACAAGTTTGCGCATTTACCGCTAAAAAGAACCCCTTTGTCGTATCTCCTCAGTTTCAAGGTACTCCCCTTTTTGCCTCAGTCAGTATCGGAATCCTCGGCGTCGACATATCGAGTGACGTGCAGTTTCGTGGTCACTTGAAAGAGAAGGCCAAATTGGCCTCTAAAAAGCTTGGCGTGCTCAGCAAAGCGGGACAGTATTTCATGCCAGCTCAACGCCTGCAACTTTACAAGGCGCAGGTTCGGCCTCACATGGAATACTGTTCCCATCTCTGGGCTGGGGCTCGCCAGTGCCAGCTCCTTCCACTTGACCGCATCCAGCGCAGAGCAGCTCGAATCGTCGACAAACGAGTCCTTTCCGATCGGCTCGACTCATTGGCACTGCGAAGAGATGTTGCATCTCATTGCATTTTCTTTCGCATTTACCATGGGGAGTGCTCTGAGGAATTGTTCGGATTAATCCCAGCCGCCAAATTTCACGAACGCACATCGCGGCAGAACTCCCGATACCATCCACACCATCTGGATGATTGGCGGCCCACCATTGTGCGATTTAGAAGATATATTCTTCCTCGCACAACTTCCTTGTGGAATAGTTTACCACCAGCGATTTTTCCGGACCGATACGACTTAGGGACCTTCAAGAAAAGAGCCTACTCCTTTTTAAAAGGCCGGCAACGCATCTGCAATTCCCCTGGTGTTGCGGTTGTTCATGGGCAGCGGTAGTCACTTACCATCAGGTGAGCCGCATGCTCGTTTGCCCCCTCTCCTATAAAAAAAAATTCGGCGCCAGCTCATAGAGCGAAGAGCACACAAGACTGGCTGGCGGCGCGTGAAATCGACTTCATCCGGCACGAATACTGGCCCTCCTCCAGTCCAGATTTGAATCCGTTAGATTACAAGATATGGCAACACTTGGAGGAAAAGGCGTGCTCAAAACCTCATCCCAATTTGGAGTCACTCAAGACATCCTTGATTAAGGCAGCCGCCGATATTGACATGGACCTCGTTCGTGCTGCGATAGACGACTGGCCGCGCAGATTGAAGGCCTGTATTGAAAATCACGGAGGTCATTTTGAATAAACTTTAGTGTCATAAGAATCTATGTTTTGTTAAGTTCATTTTGGTATATAAATGGTTACATAATGAATAAACTTGTTTCAATTATTTTATATTAAACACGTGACAGAATTTATGACCTGACTAGGTATGTAAAACGATACATGAGAAAATAGAGGCAGTAAGGTTTTATAAAAGAAAGAATATAAAGAAAGTATATAAATTGTTGATAGATAACACAACTACTTTTCAACTATTAGATAACTACTTGTTATTATATATTTTTTGGATAATCTTACTATATTATCCAGACCGAATTTCGGTCACGGCGGAAAGCCTCGACGGGGAGTAGCCATCGACGCAAGGCAGGATTATAGTACCCAAGTGTATGCGCAAGCACAGGTGCACTCTCTATTCCCTCACTCTCATAGTCCGACGGGATTGTAAATCGACACGACCGGAGAGAGATCAGGCGCAGGACCAACGACTGTATGTGCTTTCTGAGGCTCGGGGGTGAGACACCGCCAACTTCCTGACTCCGGGCAGCTACTGAGAATTTCTTGATGGAAAAGCTGATTTTTTGGCCCGACGAGGCAGCCGAATATTACTATACGGGGTATATGAATAATTTATCGTAAACTGCTTTTATTTCATATTACCTAAACACTTTTTATCGTTTTTATTATATCGGACATAATGTGATGCATAGATATTGTGGCAGTTTTATACTATACGAATAGCTACACACTACACACAAATGCTTAAAATACCATAAATATTTTCCTGGCTACTAAAATTAAATAAACATGGAGTTGGTAAAATGACATTGTGATCAAGACAATATTTTTAGAACGACGGCAAAGAATCAATGTTGAAGAAAATGGCAGATATTTATGGAATGTTATTTAGCTCAGCGGGGGCCGGTTGTAGCATGTCGCAATTTTTTAAAGTAAATATTAACATTGTGTTTAAATTTTAACCGTTCTCAAAGAATCAACTTTGTCATCTACGACTGCTTGAAATTTTTTTTTCATTCTGTCATTCATAAATTACAGCCAAATCAATAGAAGCCAAATCAAATCAAAAGTCATTCATATTTGCCATAGTTGCCATGCTATTGAAGCATGTTGACAATCGCGGCTTTTTATTGTTTTTGATTAGTTATCAGAAAAAAAGCCGCTGCCGGTCTCCTTTTTCAGATTCTCTCTATCACCTCTTACTTAACCAATGGGATGATATGGGGTAGTTATGATTGTAAATAATAATGCAATCATTTCAACATTGAGTTATTTTTGTTATGGCTATCTAGTAGCTTATTAATTTTTGACGGCTCCGTGGCGCAGTGGCTTAGCAATGAGTTGTTGCGCTGGGGGCCGCGGTTTCGAATCCCGCACGGAACAAGTATTTGTATGGCCTACAAATAATTGTTCCGGGTCTGGATGTTTGTCCTCGTGTCGGAATTTATGTTTGTAAACTGATTCCACGATACAGGAGAATATCCTAGTGTAGGGGTCACTTTTTTAATACAAAAAGTCAAATTAATATAGGTACATAGAATTTCATCATCATCATAAATTATAGCAGACTTCACATGACCACTGCTGAAAAAGGCCTCCCCCAAGGAATGCCAAAAACACGGTCCAGAGTCACCTGCGCCTATATCCATCGACTTCCTACATATCTTACCAGGTCGACATCTATCTAATAGGGGCCACCCTAACACTTCACTTTTTGATAGGATAAGGGTAACAAACGAGCACACAGTCCAGCAGCATAGCTCTATCACGTAAAAAATTCACTTACCTGTACGACGATACCATATGAAATTTACGACCATAATTAGTGTTTAATGCTATGTAGTTGTTTGATTAGTTTATAAGTTTACGTAATCCAGTGTTGCACACAAACAACACGACAGCAAACTCTCACCCAGCAAACTAAGTGGAAACATGCCCGAGATTTATCTCCGTGATATAACCCGAAAGCAGAACACCTGCAGCATATTAAAGTAAACCAAAATATCCAAACTTCATCATAAATGATTATTTGACCAGGCTATAAATAATATTTATTTATTTATTTAGAAAACCAACAGCTCTTATGAATATACAATGTCAATAATTTATAAATGATTATAACAGCCAATTATAGGTTTCCCTGTATAAATCTTAAATGGTATCTCCTACTCTTAATACATATCAAATAAGAATAAGGTGAAACTAGTAAACTATGACTAAGAGGTATGCGCGTGCGCACGCGCGCGCACGCACGCATGTGTGTGCGTATGTGTGAGTGTGTGTGTGTGTGTGTGTGTGTGTGTGTGTGTGAGTGTGTGGGTGTGGGTGTGTGTGTGTGTGTGTGTGTTTGTGTGTGTGTGTGTGTGTGTGTGTGTGTGTGTGTGTGTGTCTGTTCGTGTAGGTATGGGTCAATAGATATATAAATAAATGTTTTATCATACGTATTATTTATAATATATCAATATAAAAAAAAACAATAAACAACATATGAAATTATACACTTTAATGTTATAATAATAGGTATGCAAATAGATAAGTTATTTACCGTAAAAGCTTGAGAACTTCTTGTTTGAATTTATCTTTGGACATGTAAAATATATCTAAGTTCGAGAATTTTTTATTGTATATTGAGCAAATCCGAATCAAGGGTGAGTTTCTTCCATAGTTAGAATTTCGAGCGTTGGGGGCGAATAAAGGGGTGTGTCTTGTACGCTTCTTGGGTACATTTACATTTATAGCAGATAGCAAAACCGGGGAATCCAGGTAGCTATTAGCTATATTAAACAAAAACATCATATCTAAGAGAGTACGTCTATTTTCTAAGGACATTACTTTATATATATAGTCATCATTATCTCTGGTTCAGTTTAATCAGTATATTCTGCATCTTATATTTTCTTATTATATATATATATATATATATATATATATATATATAATTATATGTATGTGTGTACATATTTACGTTAATTGTAACCGGCTTCGTAGTTTTCTCACTACCCAAAATTGACTGGCTGAGAATGTGTTTAGCACATTTTGATCCTGTACTTACGTGAGTTTCAATAAAGCTTAAGTAAATAAATGTTATAAATAATATGGATATAAATACTATAAACATATTAGTATTTTTATTCAATTTAAAACAGGCAGACACGTTACTGACAGTTACTATTTTATATAGAACTATACTAGGTAGTTACAGTTCAGGCTTTAAAAAGTTTAACAACATCCAACATCCGTCCATTCGTAAAATTAGTTTTATTCAAATGTGTAATATAGTAATTGTATTAGGATCTCCTATATTTAGGATATTTATATTCTAATACAATTACATTCTCGTACATATCGCGTTTCATAGAAATTCGAAGCAAAACCCTGACCACGTGGACTATCAAGAACACGCAATTTTTTATAACACATAGTCCACCTGATGGTAAGTGAATGTTGTGGACCATTTTTTATAGGATAGGGTGACAAACGAGCACACAGTCCACCTGATGGTAAGTGGTTGCTGTGACCTATAAACATCTACATCTATCCTCAATAAAGACTCAAAATGCAGATGCGTTTTCACTCGTGAGGACTAACATGGAATACCTCTTTTCCAGTAAAAAGGGTCTCCGATCTCTACACTCACCATACGAAATACAGCAGTGTTAAACAGCTATTTTACGCTGGTATTCTGTGAGAGCGTGGTCCTTCCCCGATTGATCCGACCCATTGGTACTACAACTATAGACTAACATAGCTGCAGCATGGCTCTACCACGTATAAAACCATAGACCATAGGTATAGACACCTACATCGACCGTCAGTTACGAATCAAAATGTACATGCGCTGTCACTCCTTAGGATTAAGATGGAATGCCTCGTTTCCAGTAAAAAAGGTATCCGATTCCCTACACTCATCGTACGAAGCACAGTAGCATTAAGCCGATATTTTACGTTAGTTTTCTGCGAGAACGTGATCCTTCCCCGGTCAAGCCGACCTATTCGTGCTACAAACATAATATAGCTGCAGCATGGCTCCACCACGTCTAAATTTCCACCATGTTCTTCGGCTGTTGCCCGCATAATGCAGTTGAACTTGCGATTATACAAATTGCGGCTAGCCACAATCGTAACTGCAAAATTCGGTTCAGAAAACGTTGAAACGGTGCTATCAGGACAAAAAATAAGAAGATGGACATGGAAAAAGTACTGTATACTACATCTTTACATACTATACCGATTTAGATGAAATTTTTTATATGTGATTAAATTGATTAGAAAATGTTTTAGGTTCACAATTGGACCTGGTAGGTGGCGTTGTTATTAACATCCAGAAATCAACCGTGTGAAGCAGTGGCGGATCGTTAGTTTACTCTATATAAAGAAGAAAAAGTAGGGAAAGAAATATTAAGTGTAGTATCCATCCAATTCATATGCACACCTAACTCGATGGAGGGTAACCACACACTAATAAACAGTGCGAAAAGCAACTATGCGGCTACCCGGTAGTCGAGCTGTAGCTCCCCGACACAGAGAATACATTTTATAAACGGAAACTTCGACCGACCGGAATTGTTTACGGACAGCCGTATCGCATTGCGAATAGAAATAAGTTTTACATAAATTTTTCGCTCACAGTCCGTACGGCAATGCGGACAGAATTGAGTGTATACTTACGTATATACTGTAATAAACTCATATTGTTGTCATGTGAGGTGAGTTTGACGGCTCCGTAGCGCAGTGGCTTAGCAATTGAGTTGCAGCGCAAGAGCCGTGGGTTCGAATTCCGCACGGAACAAGTATTTGCATGGCCTACAAATATTTGTTCCGGGTCTGGATATTTGTTCTTGTGCAATTTATGTTTGTAAACTGCCCCCATTATACAGGAGAAAATCCTAGTGTGGAGGTTACGTTTTTTTTTAAAAAAAAAAGAAAGTAATAAAAGTAACAGTGTATGGGAACCTATCACATCATTTTGTCCCGTGAATGCCGTAAGAGACAACAGTGCGAAATGTCATAAAGATTTAATGGATCTAATTTTGTTTACGCCAAACGTAAGATACGTAACTAGATCCCGTATGGCGTCAAATTGTGGTCAATCTATGGCCTCATAAATATGATTATTATTAGGTACAGATTTATTGGGAAAGCCTATATTCAACAGTGGACTTTTGATAGTCTGTAATGATGATGATTATGATAAACGATGATAAGATACCCAGACCGGCGTAGGGAAGTATTGTTAAAGGTTAAGAACGGCTGGTACTACGATATGCCAAACGTTCAGGCAAATCCACTCTACAACGGGGCAGTTTCATGTAATGTTGTGGACTCTTACCTGCTGATTAATAAAAAGAAGAAACTTATAAACGCATTCGTATTTCACAGGTTGTACCAAATACGAGTGGGCCTTCGAGTATCCCCGAAATTGCCGGTTCAAATCGAGACATCAGTGTCGAGCGGCAATGACACGGGCAGGTCCGGGCGGCCGACTGCCAACGCATCACTCGGCGGCTTGGCTGCATCGAGAGCCTTCCAGATAATGTACAGAAACGAAGAGGTCACATTGCGGAATATCGTGCAATTTAGAGCACATTTGTTAGGTAAGACAAAAAATTTATCAAAACAGTACTGGGCAAAAATATATATATTTCACGAAAAACTTTAATGGAGGTTCAGTGCAAACGATGTCTGGGGTTTGTTGGCTTCGCCGATAAAGATGTTAAGATTTAAGGAGTCCTAAATATGTGTTTGCCCACCTATATTACAAGTGTACAGGTCAAATACCTAAATACTGCCGGTACGTCACCAGTTTTCTTTTGCGAACTTGTCTGACACGCTGCCGTATTTCTAGATAATACCAATATATTATAAGGAGTTTTCTCGTGTGCTTTCTTGTCTCAAATCAAGCATTGTTATATAATAAGCATACATTTAGATTCACGAAAACTGATGACAGCATACAGCTCTGTGGCCACAATATTGACCTCACTTTTGGTCTCCTTCAAGCTGTTAAACCTAAATTATACAAGATGATGTTGTAATTCCTCTATATATTTTACAAGGTTCCTTTTATATCTTTTCTAGTCGACAGCCGCAACCTCAAGGAGTCCCTGGAACGAACGGAATGGAGTTTAGGCGTAGAACTATGGTGCAGCGAGGGTGCTCAGTCCAGTACCCTGGCGCCAGTATCCTGCCGCGTCCTCAAACTTCATTTCCAGCCTTCTCAGGGGCTGCATTACCACCTACCTGTTCTATTCGACTACTTTCATTTATCGGCCGTGTCCATTACCATTCACGCAAGTTTAGTTGCTTTGCATCAGCCTTATATCAAGTAAGTTACACAGTTATTATCATAGAACTATGTTACAATATTATACATTTACTAGGTGACCTGGCAGATGTTGTTCTACCTTTTTTATGAACTTAAAGTGACAAAGTTAAGGTCTACCTGATGGCAAAGTATTTAATATAGCCTCACGCCGTAGTCGTTCGAGTTCGACATCATCAAATATAATTGAGCGCATGATGTACATAACTCGGTCTGCCAGATTTTGCTCCATGACGGGAACAGATGGGACGCTAACCCTCCAGTTTCTTCCCCTTTCGCCCTAAAGTACACCCGCAATGCGTTTGTGTTCATAGTTTTTGTCCAACGCATGCGGCGTAATCCACCAGTGGCAGATGCCGCTTGCCGAGTCAGAGAGGACCCTGCCGACACCAAGCTATCTAGTGGGGATGATTGATGCGGGGTGTGCAAGGTAGTCTTGCAGTAGCTCGCGCTCGGCTGCTACCGCATGCTGTCGCGTCCAGCGATAGCTCCAGACACGCCCCGGCAATCCCCAAACACCGGCCTTTTGCTAGTACTATTTTTCTCCATCATCCAAATGGGCGTCAATGAACGGGAGACGCCCAGGCCCGGCACCGTTTCAAGGTGCGGTCGTAAGCATTCTGCCGAGTCACGGCGCCCGCACCTCTTGGCAAGGCGCTGACTGACTGCGCTGACATAGCAGTTTTGTCACTTAACTGTTACGTCAACGGGAGATGGGGTCATCACTTCCCCCCGCCGCGTTTCTTTTTATTGTTTAAATCTTTTTAATGTAGTTATAATATCTGAATCACCAGGATCAGTAATGGCCACTATGCATACCAAATACTATAGGTATTTACCACATGCGCTTCCGCTGTAGTGGAGTACTGCAGTTTTTGCCAAAAGAGCGTAATACTCAATTTCAGATTTTCTTAGTGGAGGACCATTTTGGCAATGATGACAAGTTTACCTTTTCCTTGACATAATTGCTTATATCGAAGGCAGTATTTGCCAGATTTCATAACCAATACCAATCTTGAGTTGATATATTGTATATAACATGAACACCGAAAGCCAATTTCAAATAGAAAATCCTACAGATGCGTTTTCACCTCTGAGGACTATAATGGAATGCTTTATAATCTGTACTTATACTCCATACAGTGTTGCCTGCACACTATTACTATTTGGCGGCAAAAATGGGTAAAAGGATCTTACTTACCAAAAAGTACTCCTTGAAAGAAAGGAAGTTTTGCCACCTAGCCCTTCTATTCGATAGGTGACACGATGAGTCTTTTTCCGAATTCACTCACGGCTTTCTACAGTGTAAATATAGAATATATTAAAACTCAACCACAATGCCACCTATCGGAACAAGATTTTGTGACTTTCTTTTTTGGCTTGATTTTGTGACTTTATTTTTTGACACTGAGTTATTTAGTCCATAAAATACAGATTTTGATAATATTGACACATCACCATTGTCCTAGCATTGCTAAGAACCTCTGGGTAGAGGGTAATAGAGTTCTATGGTTTTGTGCTATGAACCATGGTCTCGAAAAACGAATATATTATATGAATATGACCTCAATCAGTCAAGTCGTTCAGAGGCTACACGATCACTAACAGATGCACAAACGAATTAATATTAGTATATACATTAACGCTTTCTGTGGTGAAGTAGTCTTATATTAATAAGATTGAAAATAATCAGTCTGAATTTTTTTTACCAGATTTGGATGAAATTCCGCAATCAGTTCATATTTTGCTATTTAAAGTAGTAAGAAATTGTTAAATATAAATAATAAAATTGATTTAAATTTTTTGCATGCTGCTACGAAGAAAAAGTATAATGCAATACGTTCAAAGTTGGTAAGTAAATAGTGATCGTGAATAAGTTAATACAAACTATAATGCTATTCATTTTGCGTTTACTTTCGTGCATTTTAAAAAACGTTCCGGGCTATTTATAAATATAGGTATAAGTAAAAAAAAAACAAATCGTAACAACAGAAAAAAGAAAATTGATAATAAATATTTTAATTTTCAGTACCCCACGCTCCAGCAAACAATGGGGAAAATTGATGAAGAATGCGGGTTCTAACTTCAACACATCTGGCAGTTTCGAGAACATTCTATTCGGATCGAGCGGGAAATGCGCCGGCGGTAACTCTAGCAAGATAGCACACGCAAGGTGAATTTGCTTTTACTCCTGTTACAAGCACAGAATTATTAGGCTAATTACTTTATGTTTACAAGTATTTTAACTACTTTAAACTACTAGAAATCAAATTTTATATTAACAATTTAATTTTTCGTTTTCACAATGAAATGAATATAAGAATCGGTCCACCGATTTTTATTCTAATTGGCAAAAATTGTTTGAAAGGCCAACGCTTTTTCTTTTTGACGTATGAACGAAGAACAATTTTTAGGGGCACATGTTGCACTGTGGCATAGGAGGGTGTTTGGAGAATCATAGTTGCGAGCAGCATATTTTAGGGGATGTCATTTTAGGAAAGTAGTGAACTCTCCGCTTTAAATTTAACTCCACTAACATTGTAAACGAATGGTTAAAAATACTCTTGATGGCAAAAGATTTAACTGGTGTAGGTACGCAAGTAACGAGGGCTATACTAATGTTTAGTTTTTGGATTAGTTTTTAGTTTTATTCTTCTTATCTTGCTGGACATGAGTTTCTTATTTAAGCGACTTCTAAAAAATGAGGAGGTTCTCAATTCGAATTGTTACGCGATATCTTCGCAGATTGTGAACCAATTTTGATGATTTTTTTATTAAAAATTTTATACTTAAAAGGTGATTCCATATAAATTTGGCGAAAAAAAATTTCACTCCTAAGGGTAGCAAATAAATAACTTATTTTATAGCAATTTGAAGTCGGTTTTTATTTTTTGTTAAAAGTTATAATTATTACTAGCCCCCATGTGTCAAGACGCCCGCAGGGGGTTGAGAGCTTATGAATGACCGTGTGTCAGCCGACCCCGTGTGCCCATTTGGCAGTTAAACACGCCTTGTTTAATCTATGTTGTTCAAAAATAAAACGCTGTTTTAATCTTTGAACGACATAGATAAAGCCGCAATGTAACGTTTTCAAACGTTTTCGAATTGAACATTTTCGATTGCTTCAATCTGTTTTTGTTTTGCCGCGTAAAAAAGAAGATAGATATTAAAAAGTTTGTTGTGTGAAAAAAATGTAATGAGGGGTGTGTGTTTTTTAATCTCTTTTGTCTGTATTATACAACTCTAAGTGTTATTATAGTATCACTATAATCTTATTTCTGGACAATGGTGTAAGCAAACTCTCTTCTAAAACTTATTCTTATGGTGTCAATGTACACTTTTGTAAATACAGTAGTTTTATGACTTCTGTCTATGAGAGTAATATAAAACTAAAAAAATAAATAACAGCCATAGTACAACTTAAATCTGTATTAAGTGACAGAATATTGTCATTTTGCATGCGCTGCGTGTTTATATTGTGCTAGTAAACAAAATTAATTTGTTATCGATAAGTGGCAAAATGAAAAAGATTTGGTGCAGTAAAAAGGCCACGTTAAATCTAAATTAAATTTATTAAACACTATTTCCAAGACAAGATTTTTCATCTTTTATGCGTATATCTTAAGAGAGTTACATTTTATGTTAAAAAAACTGCTATACAGCATAATTAATAAAAATATAATATTATAGAACTGATTAAAAACCAATAGCTGCATGATATAATCCATAACATACTTAGTACAGCTACTAAGACTATAAGACCCTCGAAATAGCGTTTAGGCTGTTTACAAATTGCCGCCATTTTAAGACCCATAAACACAAAATTAAAAATATAAATTTGGGAATATTAGACATTAGTCTTAGCCTATACCTACCATTATTTCAGTTTGATTAATGATCACTGTACCTCAATGTGAAAAAAACATTAATTTAATTTTTTTATTCTAACCTATACACCCAATATTTAGTTAACGTATTTAGTATTTTGTCCTTATATTATTTTGTTATTTTCCTGGTGCGGCAATTTTTCGTTAGAAAACATATACAAGTTTACCGTAAAATTAATTTGGCACGTACAATTCACCAATTATTATCGTCAAGCTCAACTCGAATTCGCATATAATATTAATATGTTAAATATATGTACATAGGTACATTAAATGTCGCCATCATTCAATATACGTTTTTTTTGTTTTATATTCATTTGTACTGCCATTCAAAAACTAATTTAGAACATTTGTCTTTATAAGTTACTTATAAAATAATATCTGTAGTGTAATAGTTTCCTTGCACACCAAATAACAGCTGTTCATCATCATCATCATTACAGCTTTTCACAAGTCCACTGCTGAACATAGGCCTCCCCCAAGGAATGCCACAAAGCACGGTCCTGAGCCACCTGCATCCATCGACTTCCTGCATGTCTTACCAGGTCGTCACTCCACCTCGTGGGGGGTCGCCCTACACTTCGCCTACCGGTACGAGGCTGCCACTCGAGAACCTTTCTTCCCCATAGGTTGTCGGTTCTTCGAGCTATATGGCCGGCCCACTGCCACTTCAGCTTACTAATCCGTTGGGCTATGTCGGTTACTCTGGTTCTACTGCGGATATCCTCATTCCTAAGTTTATCACGCAAAGAAACTCCGAGCATAGCTCTCTCCATAGCTCGCTGAGCGACCTTGAGCTTCCTCATATGGCCAGCAGTGAAGGACCACGTCTCAGATCCGTAAGTCATCACTGGCAAAACGCACTGGTTGTACAATTTCGTTTTAAGGTTTTGAGGTATGTCTGACGAGAAGATGTGTCGTAGCTTCCCGAACGCTGCCCAGCCGAGTTGAATCCGTCGATTGACCTCTTGATCGAAGTTGGACTTACCTAGTCGGACTATTTGTCCCAGGTAAACATACTCGTCAACAACTTTGAGCTTAGTGCTCTCAACAGCTACCGGCATAGGTGTGACATGGACATTAAACATAATCTTTGTTTTGTCCATGTTCATCTTAAGACCTATCCGTTGGGAGACACTATTGAGGTCATTGAGCATAGTGCTTAGCTCCTCCAGCGATTCTGCCATAAGGACTATATCGTCGGCAAATCAAAGGTGAGTGATGTACTCGCCATTGATGTTAATACCGTATCCTTTCCAGTCCAGAAGCTTAAAAACGTCTTCCAATGCAGCGGTGAAGAGTTTCGGGGATATGACGTCACCCTGTCTTACACCTCTCTGCAATTGGATAGGTTTCGTACTCTGGTCCTGTACTCGGATAGCCATCGTAGCTCTACTGTACAAGCACTTCAGCACTTCGATATACCGACAGTCAACTTGGCACCGCTGAAGGGACTGCAGCACCGCCCAAATTTCGACGGAATCTAAGGCTTTCTCATAGTCCACATACACAGTACACATGGAAGTCATCAAGTCTGCGTGCGAGACGATTCATAATGATTCTCGAAGACAGCACGTAGACGCAGCTCAGAAGGGAAATCGCTCTGTAGTTCTTCAAGAGAGCATTGTCACCTTTCTTGAAGAACAAGACCACCGCACTTCTGCTCCACGCCTCCGGTGTAATGCCACCATGGAGGACGGAATTAAAGAGCTTCTGAAGGACTTCAAGTACCGGTTTTCCATCCGCTTTCAGAAGCTCCGCTGTAATTCCATCCTCGCCTGGGGCCTTGCCGTTTTTAAGATGCTGGAGAGCCATTCTAATCTCGCTCAGACTGACGTCCGGGATATCTTCGGAATAGTGTGAATATAATAAGACTCGCTCTTGGATCGTTACTCACACTTGCGTGTGGCTCCAACGATGACGTGTACAGCTGTCCATAGAACCTCTCAATCTCACTCAAATCTAAATCTAAATCTCAGGTGCCCCGGAAACGATGCTGCCACACTCGTTCTTCAGCTTTGACAGTTGGCTCTTTCTGGCAGACAGATCTCTGGCAAAAACTTTGGAGCCTTGGTTCCGCTCGATCGCTTTTTCAATATAAGCTGTATTGAAGTTGCGTAAGTCCCGCCGCATGCATTTGGAGATCTGTCTGTTCAGTTGCCTGTATGCCGTCAAATCTACTGAAGAATGTAGCTTCATCTCCCGTCTAACAGCCATGTGATTAAGAGTGTGATTGGAGAGTTTTTGTGTTCTTCTGCGGCGGGTCTTGTAGAACTTAGCTCCGACCGCATGGACAGTTTCCACGAGCTTGTCATTCATATCGTCCACTTCATTGCAGTCTTCTAGGCACTGAAAACGGTTTTGTAACTCGAGCTGAAAGGTTTCGGGACTTTGGAACAGAGTACGAGGGGGACGGAGCGCTGACTTCATTAGACAAGACCTCTCCAACTTAACGTTTTGGTTCAGTGTGCCTCTAACCATTCGGTGATCGCTACCAGTTTTCACCCTAGCGATCACCGAGACATCACTGAACAGTTGTCGTCTGGTCGTCATAATGAAGTCAATCTCATTTTTTTGTCGAACCGTCGGGGCTCGACCAGGTCCACTTCCTGTAGGGCTGTTTCTGGAAGAAAGAGTTCATCATAAAGAGTTCCTCTTTCTCCATGAAGTCGGCCAGCTGCTGGCCCCTTGGGTTCCGTTGCCCTATTCCATATTTCCCTACTTTCAGCTCACCGTTCTCTCTTGTGCCTAGTTTTGCATTGAAGTCTCCCATTAACACCGTATATTGGGTTTTGGAGGAATGCATGGCTCTAGAGATATCCTCATACATTTCCTCCACCTCCTCATCAGGGTGTGTCGAGGTTGGTGCGTAAACCTGTATGACCTTCAGCGAATACCGTTTAGTGATTCTGAGTATAAGGTACGCAACCCTCGTCGACACAGTCCCGATCTTTACAATGTTGTTAACGAGAGATTTGTGGACAATAAATCCGACACCTCCTTGGGACAGATGGTCGCCCTCCCGGTGATAGAGCAAGTTGCCGGATTCGAGGATTACCGTGTCCTCCCCCTCTCTTCGGACTTCCTATAATATGCCAGCGTAACTTGTCTATCTCTTCTTCCAGCTCCACGATCTTCTCGTCAGTCCTCAGGGTGCGTACGTTGTACGTTGCCAGCTCGAGTCGTCGTGGGTGGCAACCGAACCTTCACCGGAGATTCTTAGCACCCCCTGCCCCGCCGTTACCATGGTCGCCACCGTAGCCAGGAATAGTGGGGCCGCCGGGGACTGGGGGCCGTCTGTTTGTTGCTCTAATCATTGGGGGGTATTTGCCATAGTTGCCACGCTTGGCGAGCGGGTTGACAACCGCAGTTTTTTTATTGTAATTTTGGCTATTATCAGGAAGATGCTGCTGGCCATCTCCTGCCTGTTTCCCTTTGTCGCCTTTTACACGCACGGGAAGATATGGGGTAGTGGATATTCTTAACCGCCACTATACGGCAGTAATAACAGCTGTTATACAGCAGTTATAGAGCCTCTGTTATGCTTGTACAGCTACTGTACAGCATTACTAACGCATAAAGCTGCATAATTTGTGCTAATGTTTTACTTATAAGAACTGTATAAGCGCTTATACAGCTTTTATACAGCCAGAAAATACAGCTTCTGGTATAAAAAACGTACTTCAATACAGCTCGTATACAGCTTGCATGCTGCTTGGGTTCTTACGAACCCACGGGACGAAAAGGGGTGATAGATTCTCTTATGTCACCACTATACGGCACAGTTTTTAGTTTTACTTAAAGTTAGTGTTTCAACCCATAAAAGTCTCTCTCCATAGATGGCTTCATAGGGGGGATACTTGCCATAGTTTCCACACTTGGCAAGCGGGTTGACTACCGCAGTTTTTTTTTTTTTTAATTTTTAGTCGTTATTACGAAGACACTGCTGCTCATATCCTGATTTGTTCCCTTCTGTCGCCTCACAACACCCACGAAATGTAATGGGGTAGTGGATATTCTTACACTGTCATTACACAGTAATAAATAACTTAAACTAGAAATAATTAACTGGGGAATGTAAGAGGGAACCGTTTTCCCCAAATGTCAATCTCACCTGTACGCAGTGCAAAAGACCTATTAAAGAAGCTGATTATGTGAGGGCAATAAATATCATACGTAAAAGAACATCGCACAATATCAATTTTTTGTTGATTTCAGACAAGTTCACGCTGAAGTGTGCGGTATTCTCCTGGGATCTCTAGAGGGACTGCAAAATGCACTTACTGTATGTGGCTCCACTGGCGTACTCCTTAGTCCTGAGGAATCTTCTTCTAATTCTATAGTTGGAGAAGTATCTCAAAGGATAAAAGATCTTAGTGACAATAGCAAAGTTAGTAAATATTGTTTTCATATACAACGCTACTATATACAGTTTTTTTTTTAAAATTTAATGTAATTTGTTTCAAATTCTGTAGTTAAATAATATAAGCAAGTGGACATTTTTTTTATTTAAAAAGAAATTACCACGTTATTATCATATATTGCATTGTCATCCGAATTTGAGCTATATTCAAAATATCCAGTTTCCAGCTCATCGGGAAGTTAGTTTCAAATCGATTACTAAATTCCACCCGGAACGACAAAAACGTGGTAATATTGCTTTTTAGCTGCTGCTGTAGAAGACGAAATGAAATATGATTCTACTCTTCCATATTCCATTATCCCTATTCTCGGATCTACTTTTTTATAGAACAAAGGTGACAAACGGGCACTCAGGTAAGTAGACACTGTGGCCCATGGACTATTAGATTTACATTCATCCTCGATTAAGTATCAAAATGCCGAAGCGTTTTCATGCCTGAGGACTAAGATGGAATGCCTCGTTTCCAGTGAAAAGGGTCTGCGGTTCTCTACATTCACCGCACGAAACTTATGCTGGTATTTTGTGAGAACGTGGTCATACCCCGGTCGAACCGATCCTTTCGTGCTACGACCAAAATATTGCTACAGCGTGATTCTACCACCTATAAAAATATGATAATCTGTTTTATATGTCAAACACTTTTTTTTATAGGAGAGGGGGCAAACGAGCATGCGGCTCACCTGATGGTAAGTGACTACCGCCGCCCATGAACAACTGCAACACCAGGGAGGGAATTGAAGATGCGTTGCCGGCCTTTTAAAAAGGAGTAGGCTCTTTTCTTGAAGATCCCTAAGTCGTATCTGTGTAGAAAAATCGCTGATGGTAATCGATTCCACAAGGAAGTCGTGCGAGGAAGAAAACATTTTCTAAATCGCACAGTGGTGGACCATCAATCATCCAGATGGTGTGGATGGTATCGGGAGTTCTGCCGCGATGTGCGTTCGTGAAATTTGGCGGCTGGGATTAATCCGAACAATTCCTCAGAGCACTCCCCGTGGTAAATGCGAAAGAAAATGCAAAGAGATGCAACATCTCTTCGCTGCGCCAATGGATCGAGCCGATCGGAAAGGACTCGGTCGTCGACGATTCGAGCCGCTCTGAGCTGGATGCGGTCAAGTGGAAGGAGCTGGCACTGGGGAGCCCCAGCCCAGAGATGGGAAGAGTATTCCATGTGAGGCCGAACCTGCGCCTTGTAAAGTTGCAGGCGTTGTGCCGGCATGATATACTGACCCGCTCAGCTGAGTACGCCAAGCTTTTTAGAGGCCAATTTGGCCTTCTCTTCCAAGTGACCACGAAACTGCACGTCACTCGATATGTCGACTCCGAGGATTCCGATACTGGAAGAAGGGGAGTGCCTTGAAACTGACGTACGTAACGTACGTACGACAAAGGGGTTCTTTTTAGCGGTAAACGCGCAAACTTGTGTCTTCTGAGGATTAAACTGGACTAAATTTAGTCGCCCCCAATCCGAGACTTTGTTCAGCAAAGACTCGACTTCAGACACAAGTTTTATTTTCATAATTTTCATAATTTCATTTCAATCAAATCAATTTGTGATGTATATCGTACGTCACAAATATCTTTTGGATTTTTCAAACGTTAGCTCTACACTAGAATTTCTCCTCTAATGTGAAGACGTTTTATATAGGTGATTTATTTTCTTGTTCTTCCTTTATCGGCCCAAAAAAGTCTACATCTGGACATGGCCCACTCCCGTGAAAGGAAGGATTTACCCTAATCATCAAGCTTGACAGGTGGATTGACGATCGCATTGCCAGAGGTCTGACGCTGCTTCCCGTCGTTGGTCTGGGTATTTATCGAAAGCCATAAGATTTTACAGGCATTCCCCATAGCCACCTCTAACGACACCCACGGAACGAAATAGGGTGATAGATTATTTTACACCCACCACTCGTCATACAAATAATGAAGAAAATAATAAATAATATACGAAGAAACTTTTTCCCCGGCCTAACTATACCATTATTTAAATGAATTGGAATAGAACCAGCATGATAGTGATCATCTCCAGGGTTTATTTCGTAGCCCTTTTTATATGGTTTATTTTGAATTAAATTTTTATGATTGATAAACATTGAACATATTGTGAGATTTTGTTGTAAAACCATATACATTGCCTCCTAAATGTGTTACCAATTCCGAGTCTAGTAACAAGCTTGTTCTTAGTATTCAAAGTGTGAACACCTATATTATGTTCTAATCAAAGATATTTATGTTCTAATTTACAGACATTTTTTGTTCATAAATATATTGTGAGGTTAAAGTTAATGTACTTATTTGTTTAAACTTTTCATTAAGAGGCCCTTTACATTGTAGTTTTGCTATTACGGCCCTCTTTTGCAAAATACTGGTGAGAATGGGCATATTCCGGTAAAGGAAGTATTTTGCAACTATCGCCATGCTTAGTAGGTAGATTGGCGACCGCATTAACCTAATTCTCGTGTCCTGGACCTTCATTATTCACAACTGACATAAATGCAAGATGGCTACCTCCTATGAAAAGTATATGATGAAATGCTCCCATTCCGAAATAAAGAGACTCAAACTTATTCTATTTTTAACTTAGAAACCGGAGGCGGGCTTTGAAGAAGAGTGGGCAATGGGCGCAGCACATGACATTGCCCGACTGTGCGCAGAGGTCACACTTCGGTGGCGCGCCTTTTTACACCATACAACCGATCGTCCGCACGTTCATCACGCTTTAGCTGCTGCACATCATGCACTACGGTATAATATTTCTTTTCTTTTATATTTTATAATTCCTCCTTCTACCTTTCACCATTAAGCAACCACACGCCCGGCCAGCCTCTATCCGCTCCTTGTCGACTAACTACGCATTCGAACCGAACGGATTGGTTCGTCGTTCGCTACGCGATCAGCAAATATGTGAAATAATTTGGGAGACAGACTACAATGTAAGTATCTTCGAAGGAAAAGTGAATATCCTTTTGCGAATCTAAGTCAGTGCGATTTATTAACTTCGCCTGTTTCACCAGTTACCATCAGGTTAAAAAATATTTTAATATCGCTAATTAATGGAAATATAGTAGCACTATTGAAACAAAAAAGAATAATGAATAGCAATGAGTAAGGACATGCTAGAATTTCTGTTAACACAAACGATATTTCGTCACATGTCACATCGATAGTTTTCAATCGACTCTAAACTTAAAGATTCCACAACTCGACGTAATTGTCATCAACGTTTTTTTTTTAAATATCAAAATGACAAACAAGCTGACAGTCAATCTGATAATTATAGAATACTGCAGACCATGAACACTTCAGATGTGTTATTTTTAAGTATTTTAAAATTTAATACCTTACAGCTCAAAACGATACACGAGCTGACAGACAACCTTTAAAGATTTGAAAATTTAATGCCTTAGTTAGCTACTTAACTCATCAAACTGAAAAGCAGCAGTTGGAACATAATGGCGAAGAAATAGATATAGAGAGAAATACCTAGCTAACTGGACAGACTCTTAAACAGAAAACAAGCTCTACCATCTGAACGAAGATACATACCTACGAATATTAATACCACAACTATTTGTTATATTAATAATACGTTATACACAACGTTATATTAATAATACTCTATTTTATATAACATTCATTTCATGGTTCTAATGAAATATTGTGGCTTATTTTTCTATTAAAGGATAAATATAATATATTAAAAAAGATAACAATATGCATATATTACTCCTACCAGCATCAAACGCTTCTCCGAATGCTTCTTCGTGCTGGACAACCCACGCCACTCATTGGCTGGTTGCTATGATAGCAACTACCAGTCATACCAAAGTGTGGGTGAGGCGGCACGTCGCTCCCGCTACCTTGCCCTCTTGCCACCTCTACCAGTTCACTGCATTGCATTAGACGGTGATCCTCACATCATGCCTATTATATTTGAGGATAGGTAAGACTATAAGAAATTCAAATACTGAGTTGTGTAATTTTATTTTTGAATAAGTGCAATAAAGGTTAATGTTTTAATTTTTTGCATGCAGATATCAAGATACTGCAGAATTTGCGAGAAGACGTTCATTTTTAAATTCTAGCACCAATAAATCGGGCAGTGGTAAGTAATTCTTGAAATTTACTTTCTTAGGGTAACATAGGATAACATACAATTACTTGTTCTCACTTTGAGATTACATTAAACTATATATAACCTCTTTAATTTAAATTTCTAAATAAGAAATATTATTTTGCTCATATTGCAGATCCATTCTTATGTTCAGAACCTTCAAGGGAAGACTGTGGCTGTAGTGTAAGCTCAATTATAGACTCAAGAAGGCCTTCTTCTGAAGCTTCTAGAGTAACATCAACGTTACCAAAAACTATAATGGATGTTCTCGAACCACAATACAATGCGCCAAAAAGTAATGCACAAAACGTAGTACAAGCTACTTTGACTTTAGCACCTCAAAAATCAGCCCAAGGTTCTCCTAAAAGAACAATAGTAAAACAAAATGTAGTAGAAATAAATAAACCTCATAATAAGCAATTAGAACTAACGGGTAGAAACAGGTACATTGTACAGAATAATCAAATAAGCGAAATTCAGCTTCCTCCTAACAACGTATTTTCTTCATGCTCTATTCAACAAGGACAACAGTTATCAAGATATTCAGCGTCAACGTTATTAGATATTAATGCTACAAAAAATAATGTAGGAGGGCCACGAACGGTAAAAGATAAATCTGAATTGAATGAAGTATTCAGTCAAAAGCATGCAATCACGAGCGGTGTAAGCACTTTACCAGCAAGACATAGTAAATCGTTGGATCAACTGAGAGTTTCGCAAATGACACCGCTGAGTGTACAAACATTAACAAAAAACTTACGAAATAATTCTAATTCATCTGTTAATTACCCTAAACCTTACCAACCTCCCCAGCAAGTGAAACCCACTACTTTGCCACGAAGTGTAACGACGACAACATATCCAACAAGTACAACGACTAGATGTGGATCTAAAGGCGATGATTATAGACGAAATATTAACGAGTTTAGAGAGAAATACAAAAATCCATGTAATTTCAATGTGAATATTCACGGAACGAACAATGAAGTATTCCATAATGTAGGATATAATAAATACGATGGAAACACAAACTCTAATCATAACCAAGTTTATGGATACACTTTCGGTAATCAGGGTACTCTGCAAGTAAATAATGTAATTCGTAATCCTTTAGAATTTCAAAGAGGTTATAGAGTAAATTTACCCCGTCCTATGTTGCCTCCGCGTAATTCTTATCCACCAGTTAGTGGTAAAACTCAAGTAACTGATCAGAGTAGCTTAGTATCAAATAAGCATGTTCATAGATCTAATTCTACACACATATTTCATCAAAATATAGACAGTCAGCAGCAACAACAAATTGATATCGAAGCAGCACGCAACCAACTAAGGCATGAATTAAATTACTACCTTCAGAAAGGAGACTGGAGTTATGATTTCAATACAGGTAGCTTAATTCAAAATTATCAAAAGAAATCTAGTAAAAGCAGTGATGACAGCGGATTTGTAATGACTTTAGACAGAAGCAGTGACGGTACTTCCAAATCAAATTATTCTAAAACTCCACCGTCGACTCCGCATTCCACTATGCCATCAGTGAGGCATAAAAAGAGTCGATCCAAAGAATCTAAATTAAATAACAGTACTAAAGAAGGTACTAAATTGAACTCAAGTCGAGATTCGCTAAGTAGTCATCATTCTATTATATCAAGGGATAGCAAATCTGATCGACATACATCGAAATCCGACCGAAGCACCCCAAAATCTGATAGAGCAACGCCTCGGTCCGAAAGAGGAACTCCTAAATCAGGTGGGATAACTCCAAGATCAGGATTAGCAACACCCAAGTCTGGAAGAGTTACACCAAAATCTGGAACAACAACACCGAAAAGTGGCAGATCGAGTGGTAAGCCAGAAAAACGAACGAAACACAAAGCCTCAGAAAAAATGACACAGTTAATGTCTGAAGCGGCGTCATCTTCTAGTAACGAGAGTATACCATTTGAACTTAGGAGGTTAGAATCTTCAGTGAGTGTTCCGTATAGCCTCGACCATGGAGCAGAATTAAGACACTGTAGAAGCGCTGCTTCAGTCTTGGATGAACCTCATCTTAACAATACTTTTGGTTCAGAGTCCTTACCAAATTTAGCGCCCCCACCCGCATTTGAATCACCTCCATTAGACATAACAGATAAAGACTTCAAAATTATGCCTCCTGAAAATTTTTTGAGCAAAAAAGAAAAACAAAGTAGTAATTCTACGTCTAGTTTGAGTGAACAAAGTGGTTGGGTTTCTAGTGGAAGAAGCTCAGGACCATCTTCACCCGATAATGGAAGTTGTCAATTAAATGAAAATTATGCGCCACCTAATAAATCACCGATTTCTAAAGTTTCCAATAAATTGTACGATACAGCGACCGAATTTCAAAATCAAGATGGTGAAAAAATAAGTGACTTTAAAAGAACTGTTTTAAACGGTGAACAACTACGAGAAAGGTTACTAAAACTTGCAGTAAAAGCTGCTCAAAATTCGAACGAAAAAATAGAATGCTGTGACAAGGAAGTATGTGAAGAGTGCACTATTTGTAGTGATTCCATTTGCACGGATAGTCAATGCGAGTATAACAAAATATTACATAATAATGGCATTGATACGGGATGCAATTCCGACACTTGTACAGCGAGTTGTTTTCAGCAATATTCTGAATCAAGTAGGAGTAAACTTAGTCAAAGACACAACTCATTTAGCGGGATACAAGTTAAAACTTTAAGTACTGTTCCCATTCCTACAAATGAAGGCAATGTTAAGAAATCTAAGATTGGTGATAATCTGCATCCATATATACGAAAAGAAATTTCACCTAAATTACAACCATTACCTGCTAAATCTGATTCTCTAAAGAAAACGAAATTAAAAGACAGAATAGAGTACACAGAAAAACTTTTGGCAGCAGAAATACGAAGTCTTACTGTCGATCGCTCTTGTAAAAGTCACACCAAAAAGACATCACCTACCTCTACTTCTGCTGGGCAAAGATATCAAAATAAGGCCAAATCTGAAGTGGACCTTAGTCATTATGGCGCTGACAATGATTACGAACACTTACCACCACCACAACAATTTAGAGATGCTCCTCCACCACCCGATGCATTTAAGGTAGAGCATTTTTAACGTTTTTAAATACTTATACTTAATTATATTTTGTCAAATATACACTAAAAGCACATTTTTCATTTAATTTTACAGGATCCACCAACAAAGTCACCAGTATTAAGTAGGCAAAGTAGTAAATCTTCAACACCCTCCAAAACACCAAGAAAACAAGCAAGTCAACCCTCTACCCTTCAATTAGATAATCCCTTATATCACGTCTGTGAAGGTAAGGAAAACGAATACACATTCTTATGCTTCTAGCTTCTGCTTATAATAATACTAACTAATACGCTGTTGACACCAGGAATCATAGAGAGGCGAAAATTAAGGCCTCATCAATCTGTCAATGCAACAGCCACAATTTCGGCTAGCACGCTTAACAAAAGTCAAAGCACTGGGGAACTTGCTTCTAGAAATGAGAATGGAAATAACAAAGGTAAACAGCTAGTCTTAATTATTTTTCCTAATTATTTTAACTAAACTAACTAAGATGCACAATAAATTATTTGATAAAATATTTTGTAATGATTTGGTTTCTGGCCATTGAAGTTATTTAAAATTTCAGAGCAACGAGAAAGCAACCTCGTTAGTATATTTGGGCTGGCAGAATCAGAGCGTTTATTCGTAAAATGTAGAGAAGAATTCAGGCAAAGCGTTAAATATCCTGGAGCTATATATTCAGATTTTCCGCCTATAGAAAATTCTCTACCGTACTTTCATATCAGCGATGAATATCGTATGTTTAATCCAGAAGGTAAAAAAGAAAACTTATTCCATTTTTATTAATATTTTAAATTTATACAAGTAATCTGTTAAACTTTTAATTCTATATAAAATAATAACAAATATTCGACATATATTCTAGGCTTGCATCTTATAATTTGCGTGCACGGATTAGATGGCAACGCTGCAGATCTGCGACTAGTAAAAACATATCTGGAGCTTGGTCTACCAGGTGCTAGGCTAGATTTTCTGATGTCTGAAAGAAACCAAGGCGACACATTCTCTGATTTTGATACTATGACTGACAGGTACGCTTTAATGTTACTATCAAACATAATATAAAACTACAGCAGCCTTATGATGAAGAATGCAAACTGCGAAACTAACTCCGCCATTTGACTACTGTCTAAAGTTGTTATATGTAACGGGAGTATTAGTATTGTAAATAAAATAACTAGTATTCCTTTTTTATTATGCATAAAAAATTACATAGATTATGTTGTCAAATATATAACTTCGTTAAGACGTATTTTATTGTATTTATTTTACATTGCAGACTCGTTCAAGAAATTTTGACGCACATACAAAACTCGAGCGAGCCAGCTAGAATAAGCTTCGTAGGTCATTCCTTAGGAACTATAATTATTAGATCTGCACTAGCGAGACCACAAATGAAGGCTTACTTGGGAAAATTGCACACGTTTCTGTCTCTTAGCGGTCCACACTTGGGTACATTGTACAATTCCAGCGGTCTAGTAAATGCGGGTAATTATAATTGTTCATAATTTATAAAGTAATTAATTTTTTTTCATTCATTTCAACTTATCAACTTTTAAGCATTCCTAAACAGAGTGCCTCATAGATTAGATAGATAGATTGCAATGCTTGGAAGGCGATCTAGAATCCTAAGTTTTTTTTTTTGGAGATATTGTTAGGAAAATGCTACCGTCCGTCTCCTTGCCCATCTTGTGTTTCATTTCCTTCCATTGCCTTTTATGACACACCCAGGATAATATGGAGTAGTGAATTTTCATACGCCACTATACGATGATGTTCTATATCAAAACTACCACATATTTTGCTTATTTTATGGTGTAATCTAAGATGTGAATCTTAGATTGCACATTATTAATGTTTCTTTAACTAAATTGCATATAAATTCGTGAATAATCCACATATTATGATTCTATATCAACATATTTTGGTGATCATCAAGTTTATAAATAAAAATCACAATATCTTCCATCAGAAAAAGTCCAATAATCTCAGCACAACGCCGTGATCGCCATGTTTGTTAGATTTATGTCGCCCACCGCGCTGTGTACATTGGTTTCTAGACCCATACAGAATCAATCACAAAATTGAAAATGGCGGGATTGAGCTACTGTCCAAAGAATCGATGGACCGATGAACTGCTTAGACTGATCAGTCAGTCGAAAAACTTGCTCCAAAACGGTGATTTTTAAAAAAGTCAATACTGATAGAACAATAATGTCTTTAAGATACCTAAAAATACAGTGATTATCTTTTGTTTTAAAAAGCAGTAGTCACCTATTTGTAATATACCTACTAATGTGCAAATCTAGAAAATACTAATTTACGCAATGTGAGTCCATATCTGTGTTGAAAAACTTCACTACGAAACAATTCAATCAAGATTTACGGGATACATTCGAAATGCCCTGCCATATTGCATGCTGGTGAGCCGAATTGAAATGTTGAAAATTATCTACCAAAATTGTCCACGCTCTATGACAGCACTGATCAAAGAAATGGTTAACAAAAGTCGAAAAAAAATGTTTTCGCGGATCGTTCTGTTGATGTTGAAGAAACAAAGAAATCGTTGGGTAATGTGTATAGCATTATACATAAAAAATTAGCCGCACATTAAGTGCCTTAGGTACCCAGAATGTTTGCACCAGACTAGCAACTCGTGATTTTAATTTATTTCTGAGATTGAAGAATTATCTGAGAGTTCTTAGTAAAACAATACAGGAATTTATAGGTGCTCCAGATGAAGAGTTCTTTAGAATGGGAATCTTATGCTTAAAAAGATCCAAGTGCACCTTTTAGTGTAATGCAGACATTACACACTAAAAAGTTTACTAAGTATACACTATCTAAAATTAAAATTAAATTTAATGAATTCGTAAAAAAGTAACCGTAACATACTTATTCTCATTTTTATGGAACATATTTACATTGTATAGGAAATTATTATTTAAGACATTTATAAAAACATCCTATCAAATTCATTTATTAAAAAGTAAACTAAATCCATTTCAGGTATGTGGTTCATGCAAAAGTGGAAGAAATCTGGTTCCTTACTCCAGTTATCACTACGCGACGCATCCGACCCTCGTCAATCTTTCCTCTACCGGCTAAGTGAAAGAAGCCAGCTGCACCAGTTTAAACATATTCTATTGTGTGGCTCTGGACAAGACAGATATGTTCCCTTACATTCCGCACGCTTGGAACTCTGCAAAGCTGCCGCCAAAGACACCTCATTATTGGGTCAAGCTTATAGAGAAATGGTAACTTTTAATAAATAAGTTATTTACAATATCTTTACTTTCATTAGTACTAAAACTATAATTGATTCTAAAAAAAAATTGCAGACAGTAAAAAAATTCAGTAATACACACTGACAGGCAAACTAGGGAGCACAGAGCCAAATACCTTCTCACTGAAAATTCTGTTTAGCGTTTTTAAAATGGATCTTGTCCCTTCAATGGACACCCGGAGCTTCAATCAATCAGCAGGCCTTAACCTCGTGCGAGCGAGCGAGTTCCAATTATTTGAATTTTATTCTGAAAAGATATTAAACAATAAATTCCGTTTTTAGGGTTCCGTACCCGAAGGGTAACCAACGGGACCCTATTTCTAAGCCTCCTCTGTTCGTCCGTCCGTCCGACCGTCCGTCTATCCGTGTATCTCATGATTCGTAATAGGTAGACAGTTAAAATTTTCACAGAATGTGTATTTCTGAAGCCGCTATATAACAACAAATATATATAACAACAAATAATAAAAATAAATTAAAAACTCCCCTACTAGAAACGTGTATTACGATTGCACGGAATAATGCATTAACTATTTTGTTTTTGCGCTTTAGCAATTGAAAGAATAAATTAAAATCTAAATAGTACTTCACTTTTCCGCCATAAAGACTCTTGTCGCACCTGCTTACAGCGTTTCAGTACATATGGTTTATTTTTAGGTACATAATATGGTGTCACCGCTAGCATCACGCTCCTCCAATGTGTCCGTGGTTCGCTACGACGTGCAGCACGCTCTGCCGCACACCGCCAGCGCTCTCGTCGGCCGTGCAGCTCACATAGCCGCCCTCGACTCCGACCTATTCATAGAAAAGTTTCTCTTGGTCTCCGCACTCAAATATTTCCGATAGAAAAACCTTTAATTACTCAAATGTTAATTATACTTGGGCATGAGTATGATTGAAATATTTAAAAAAATTGCCATTTACGTACCTACATACCAAGGTTTATTTTCTCATTCGAAGATTTCATCGCAAATATTTTTTTCAAGTTTTGTCCACGAAGTTTTTGCTATGTTAATGAAATTGAAATTGATAAGAAATTTGGCACTATTCGTATGTGATGAAGTCGATAGATGCAGGCGGTTTGAGACCGTGCTTTGTGGTATGGGAAGGACTATGTTTAGCTGTAATGATGTGTTGATGCTGATGAGTGTGTGACCTGCGCTGCGCTACTTTAAGCCATGAAATCTTACGCCATTAGATATGCAGTTCTTCTGTTATTGAATAACTATGTTAATTACTAGACTTTATATTTGTATCTTTGGTTGTGATTTTTTTCATTATACAAATTGTTTTGAAAAAAAGCTAATTAATACTTATAAAAAAAAGCCCCTTTTTCTATGTATGGCCTATTTCTTTTAAAAATTCTCTTTGATATTGACTTTTTTATATAAACCATGTAAGTTTAAATGTAAACTATTTTAATTATTTAAAAGCCTAATTAAATTTGAGTCTCTGCAGTCTTTCTTTTTTGCTTTAATTTCTTACAAATAACACCAAACTACAAGGAATTTTCAATTTACACTCGATAATAATCGATAGTTACTACGACGATATTTGAAATGGAAATGGCTGCTTAATCTATCTAAAAGTGTGATAATCGCCTAGAATTTATTATATCCAAACTCCAGAGCGACTATGAGCTTCATTGAATAACAATGAAGCAACATTTTGAATTAAATAGCATTAAGACGGATCTTTACACCAAATAATTAAGACTACAATTTAGCTAATGTAGATATTGTAGATTTATTTGTATTAGTTATTACAATTGATTGATGTGTCATAAATGGGATGGTACTGGAAAATATACAGATACAATACAATATTAAACAGAACTTAGAATGTACCGATGTTCCATTTCAAAGCAACATGCAGTAAAAGTATGGTATTTAAAGTACGAACCTATATCCATCTAAGAATGATAACTACTAATATTGCAGCTCGTTGCTCGTCTATCTATGAAATCGATATTGTTAGAAATACTGTTGGTCACTGACCATATTATCGTGAATAGGTACTTTAATTTAAATTGAATGTTTAATTTCATGATCTTCATTTATTGTAAGACACAAGACATGCGATCGGTGTCAAAACAGTTTGTTTTTGTTAAAACATTTGGCCGTTTCGAATTCTGATTCGGAGATAATAAAGTATCGTTAATAATGAAGTTTCCGTGAAATTAGCTATCTTTATTTGTAATACTTTTACATACCATTTTGAATTGAAATGGCACGTCTAAATGTTATAAGTAATTATGTTGTAAAATATGGAAATGATTACATACTCGTACATTTGCTTTGGAGAAAATATATTATAGAATCAATTTACAAAAAATATACACTGCTCAAATTCGGTATCAAAAGCAGATTTAAAAATGATTTCTTATATTTACGCGAACACTACACATTGAATAAAACTATTTTTACGGTTTTTAATTTTTATCGCGTTTAATTTGCTATTTTAATTCCCGACGTTTCGGGTGCTGTACAGCAACCCATGGTCACGGGGGGGACTGAGATGTTTGACGTTCCGATGTCACAGTTAGCCCGGCTGCAGTCTGTGAACATGTTCAAGATCGTCCCCGCCATTACATCAGATTTGATAGACCACAAATCCTCGCAAAAGAACACCGATTGCTACCAAGGATGATACGCGAACCTATTGAAATTAAAAAACATCCTAATTTCAATAGAGAAGATGGATGGGTGCTGCCATCTTCTTGGGATCCTATAATTAACTAAATTAAATCCAAACCGAAGCATACCTGCAAGACTTCAAGATACTGTAAGTTCATTCTGCATAAATCGAACCAAAAATTAGTAAGTAGCCGCTCCCCGTGACCAGTAAAGTTGCAGTAAACAAATTAAATGCGATGAAATCCGTAAAAATAGTTTTATTCAAATTTAAAAAATTAAAAGCCTCATAATTTTGTTACCTACTAAGTAAATACGTCAGTCAATATCTTGTAAATAAATTATTTTACGCTGATAAGGTTATTGATTCTGCCGCACTAAAATTTGATATAGGGATATTGTTCAATTTTGGTATGGCTATGTTTATACTTACTTATATATATTTTTCTTTACATAGTATTTTTTATGTTGTACGTATAATCTTTGTCTATTTCTTCAGACAATTTAATCAGGTTTTTTGATGATTAATAGACTCTCGAAGATCATTTAATATAATTTAACAATTAAGAATTCCTTACAAATAATAAAAACTCTCTTTATTATGAATGTTACTTCATTAAAGTACTCAAAGTAATTCTTTGAAGAAACTGATTCAAACCTTCAAATTAAATTTTATTTGAATAATAAATGTATAAAACCAATACTATAATATCTAGTGAACAGTTAATGATTACAAGAACTTTCAAATTGTATTTATTTATCACTTATAATGTGGCAACACTTCTTTTACGGTTTATATACAAATTAACTTCTTTGTATTATTTTATTTTATTAAAAGAAATAAACTGCATTCAACTCCTTACTGAAATAAACATAATGAAGTTAACATTGTAAATTAAGCTGATAGCCTTAATCAGAATGAAAAGTTAGAAACTAAAGTTGTAAATTTTTATCGAATGTTAGACTGATCTTTAAAATTATACGATTATTAAGATATTAATAAGTTTCATAGATTATCTTTTATTGATCGTAGTGGTTATTGTTTTATATAAAATGATCTTGCTCTGTCCACTTTTGTCGATTAATCTGTAGGTAAAATATTATACAGGGGCTAAACATTTCTAATCTTATTTTAAAAATAACCATTTTGCGTATCATACAAAGTTTTTTTAGTCTGTACTCAATTAACTTATCTTTATGTTCCTTAAGAAAATGAACAGATAATTACCTCATTTTTAATTTAAAAGTTTTGAAACATTAAAAGTTTATCAACAAAAACATTTACATATTTCTACTTGCACATGCTTTACACAAAGGCAACGCAGTGATAATAAGGCCTACCGCGTTTATACAATTATTAAATCGATCAAACTATTTAAGCCGAGTTGTGTGCTTATGAGGTTTTATGACTATTAAAATGTTTGGTCAATGGTCGTGCGCATTACAGTCGATTCAATAATTATTTTACTACTTTTTCTGTCGAACGGTGGATTTTACAGCAATCAATTAAACTTAATAATTATAATTTGCATGATAAATAAGAAAGTACCAGTTTGCACTTTGCTACATATCGTGCTTAATAAACGAAATAGGAAAAGAAAATATTTCCGGTGTTATATGATATTTCCGGAAATTATAACGGTGCTAGTTCAAAATAGTCGCCGTTGTTTAGTAGAGAATATGTGCCTCCCATTACATGGTAATATACAATGAATGAGCTTTTGGTCGAAGTTGTTCGATTAATTAATCAAAAAGCAGTCGATGTAGGTTTCTACCGACTTCAAACAGGAGGGGGTACTCAATTCCACTATATGTTTTTTTTGTGCGTTACCTCATAACTTTTTTCTGGGTAACCCGATTTCAATTATTCTTTTTTCATTTGAAAGCTGGTGCTTCACATGTGGTCCCATATAAATTTGATCAAGGTTTGACCAATAGTTTTTGAGTTATTGTTAATAATTTATATTGAAGTCGGTACAAAATTTTTATTTTAAATTATTCGATATTTTGTCGAGCAACTACTATCTAATTGATAATATACGGACCTTCATACATTCCCATAAAATGTACACATACAACTTAACAGTTGTTCTATTAAATATTATATATGTATGCGCCTAGGTTGACACTCAATGAACACATCGCGACATTGCTAAATAAGCCCTGACTGCGCTAGCACATCTTATTAGTTTGTGGCCCTAACTTTTAATCATATCCAGTAGATACTTACTGAAATAAATGAATTGCTAATAGCAAAATTAGTAATTTGAATATTAATTTTATGAAATATATGAGTGTTTTCTTTTATTAAAGTATCAAACTAAATTAATCATTTGTCGTGCTATCGTAGTTAAATACAAAACGATCACTAATATTTCCTGTAAGTGTTAAAATTCAATGTATATCATTTTACTTTTATTGATCACCATTATTTTTAGGTATTATATTATAGGTATTAATTTCAGGCAAAAATGATCTAAGTCTGACAGGTCTGAAAATCTTTTGTTTATTGTATTTTTTTTTTAATTTTGCTATCAGAGATTTTAAGAAATATAATTATTTTATATGCTAGTAACTAGACACATAATGTATGAAGAGTAAACATCTGTAAATAGGGGACAAAATTTTATTTGTAAATTAAATCCGTATATTTAATGGCAATGTGTCGATGTTATACACTTATTATAATAATAAATAAATAAATAATAGATGAAACTTTTGATTTGAAAGCCGTGTTTAAAAATGTCAAAAAAAAACAACTTAATACGTCTTTTATCTACGGAGTAGTTTCATTGTATATGCATTTGTTATAACTTTAACAGAAACAGAAGTATTTTGCATCACTAGTGAAGTTTTACTACGTGGTAGAGCCATGTTGCAGCTATACTATGGTTGTAGCACGAATGGGTCGGCTCGACCGGGGAAGGACCACGTTCTCACAGAAAACCAGCGTAAAATAACAGCTTAACGCTGCTGTGTTTCGTATGTTGAGTGTAGAGAACCGGAGACCCTTTTTACTGGCAAAGAGGCATTCCATCTTAGTCCTCACGGGTGACAACGCATCTGCATCTTGAGTCTTTATTGAGGATAGATGTAGATGTCTATGGGTCACAGTAACCACTTACCATCAGGTGGACTGTGTGCTCGTTTATCACCCGATACTATAAAAAAAAAGTGGCCGATTTAATAACTGGCCATACCTCTCTATGTAATCTATATACGTAGCTTTAAAATGAATACAGTGGAATCTCGATAACTCGAACCTCGTTAAGTCTTAATCCTCAGTAAGACGAAAAAAATTGCCATTCCCTTCCGCTGAACCCTTAACACACATACAAAAATCGCAAAATTCATGTTAAGTCGAAAACTCATTAGCTCGAAATTTTTTGCATTTCCCTTTAAATTCGACTTATCGAGATTCCACTGTATATCATTTGTTTAGATGATCGCTGCCCATCTCCTATTTTTATTTTCCTCTGTCACCCCTTACGACAACCACGGTATGACATAAAACAGAAGATAGGCAGCAGCATGATCCGAACCCGCCTGCTGGGCGTGGCAAAAATGGCAAATATCCCCCATATGACGCAATCATAGGGGAGACAACAGTGGATTTGATAGATACGACTTCGGGACTTGCAAGAAACGAGCTTACTCCTTTTTAAAAGGACGGCAACGCACCTATAATTCCTCTGGCGTTGCATTTGTTCATGGGCGCTGGTCTATATTTACCATCAGGTGAACCACATGCTCGTTTGACCTTCTTCTATAAAAAAAAAATGGTGAGTGTAAAGAACCTCTACTTCAACATTAACTCTTCCGCTTACACTTTTAATCGAACAACCCAACAATGTAATTATTAGTGATCGGAATAGGTAGGTAGTGCAATTTTGTGGGATTTCGTGACGTTATCGTAATATGGATATGCTTTTAAATCCCACTTAGTTGGAATTAAATACCGTCAATTTAATTCTAAAAATTTCAAGTACTAAACTTGATGGATAAAATTAATAATCCCGGCGTGGATGAGGCGATTTATACGACCTGTACTCTTATTGGATAATAATTGAAAAAATTCCTAAGCGTTAGGCGGTAGTTGGAAGTGGTGCAAACAAAAATACCTAGTAAATGCATTAGTTATTGTGGCGATGGTTGATAAGTGTGGTAAAAGTCATCATGTGCGAGAAAAGAGACAAAATTATATTAGTAAGCGTTGTCACGTTCTTTTCTATTGTCCCTTATGCAGTTGGGTTTTCATATTACTTACGTTCTTTGGTTTGTTATGTTGCCGCTGTGGCGGTTTGAATTGATTTTGTTTGGACAAAGATCCCGGTAAATTTTATTTTATTTTACTTAGGCTACTTTTATTAAAAATATGATTAAGGGTTTTGTGCAGAAAAGTTAAAACACATTTCTTTCATAAATTCTAAGCGGACGAAGTCACGAGTAACAGCTTGCTTAGCAATAAATTAGCGCTGACATTTTGCAAACAACTTTATTAAATTTAATTTTTCTTTATTATTTTGGAAAAAATATACGGATAAGTAGTTTTTTGAACGCAGATATGGCGTGCAGATTGAACATTATCATGAACTATTCTTTGAATCAATAAACCACATTATTTACTGTAGTAAATGTGAATGCTTAACATAAAAGAACTCTTCTAAAGCCCCAAGAAGATTTTTTTTATCGAGTTTCTTATTCTCTGTAACTATTTTTATTTCTCTACTAGGAAAATTATCTAAATTTATAAAAAAAATGTTGCTGCTTTATTCAAAAAGTATTTACAAGTATTTTTCCAAATAATTTACAATATTGCAAAGTATTACTTGTATAAAGCTGTTAGATTATTTTTATAATAGGTTTAAAAATAACAAAGTATAGCAATGCAGTAAATATTTATTTTTGTAAGAAGAAAAACATTTGATTATAACAAATCATAAAATCCCGCTTCCCACAAGGCTTATCCATAATAATACTATGTTTAAGGTCGTTCACCCTAAATTGCACTACCTATTCCGATCACTGGTAATTATCGATCAATTTCGACGTAACGTCCTACTAATGCCGCGGCCACACACATCGCGCTAGCGCAAATATTCGCGTTATCTCAATGTATCTTCGTGAATACTTCGTCACTTCATGCGAAGTTTCAAGCACATCGCTTCTCTGTCGGAATTCTCGCACTTCAAAGGGTTTTATCGCGATGGACTTCTCGTGCGTAGCGGCACGTACCTTAGCCGAAGGCGAAGTTTTATCGCGATAATTCTATCGCGATATGTGTGGCCGAGGCAATTATTCGTCCTCCACTGTTGAATGCCGACGAACGAATGACCCATAGATAAATAAATATGTAGCTTCACCAACTGATTATTTTACTGAATTTCTAAAACTTTGCGATTGTGACTGGAAAAGGGAATCAATTTTTACATTACTCAAAAGGGTTAAATGTTTTTTTTTTTTGTTGTGTTTAACCGTTTGGACGTGATTTTAGTTGTCAGCAGCTCCTTTGAATTTAATTGAAACGTTACTATCACACACTGTACGTAAATCTTAGGTAGGTTAGCTTATTTTATTAAAGGAAATCTTGCTTGCAGAATGTCTGTCAACGTACATAATCGCGATTGCTTACTAGTTGAAGCCATTTCATAACTCATGCATGGATTACAACACGACGACATCTACTCTAACTGACTCTAGCGACTAGCAAGTAAGGAGCGTGCGGCTGCGCAGCATGTGTGATGGTATCCGCCCCCACTTTCCTACGTCAGCACCAGGTCCATGACTCGGAGTTCTTGGCGGGGTAGCTGGGGCACAAAACCACAGAATAAATAATAGTACTAACGTAACAAACTAACTTTAAACTTATTAGTATTACCACATTACATCGCTCGCGCTCGCAGGATATGTTTACAATACAAATCAGGCTTATTTTCAAGATATACCAGCTAGATATCTGGTAACCTACATATTAGTAAACAATGTAATAAAAGCTGCGATGGTGGCTTGAAATATACTATCGCCATCAGCTGTCCCGTTAATTTATCATCAAAATATTCCTAGTTAAATATACTTGATGGTATAGATTGAATGGGTATAGATCTTTTTGCCTCATAAAAACTACCTATGTTTGTCGTTCGCGTTTGCGGACACTTCTCGCAAACTAATTAAGGCCGACCAAATACATACGGAATTCCATTTCGTGATTCTGTTTCGGAATCCCGAACCGGGATTCCATGAATAAATCACACACATACGTTTATTTCCGTTCGGAATAACAAGGCTCAGTTGAGAGACGCTAGCCATTGAGTCTAGACATTCTGCCAGCGAATAATAACGACTATTTTCTGATTCCGATTCCATTGTTGCTGTATCATTGTTACTGGATGCATATTTCCTGCATTTCTAAAAAAAATCTATGGTATATCCAATTTACAAAGCGGGTAAACGAGACTGTGTTAACAACTACAGACCCATATCGATACTTCCATCGATTTCTAAGCTTTTGGAACGCATAATCAATAAAAGATTAGTCAAATACATAGAAGGAAATGACTTTATTTCTAAAAGTCAGTTCGGTTTTAGACCAGACAAATCAACTAGTGATGCAGTCCATGAGGTTACTGACTATATTGTAAGTAATCTGGACAAAGGCAAGAAAACTATAGGTATATTTTTGGATCTTGCAAAGGCTTTTGACACAGTGTCCATTCGTTTATTATTACATAAACTTGAATCTTTTGGAATACGTGGTGTTCAATTAAATTTACTCGAAGAATATCTTTCTAATAGATATCAATGTGTTAAAATTAACGATCATGTTAGTGGAGATCTATTATACATGGTGTGCGTACAACGGAATTCCGTATGTATGTCGCCGGCCTAAGAATTCCATTTCGGGATTCCGTTTCGATTTTCCGATTCGGGATTCCGAACGCAGCAAGTCCATATAAAATCTATGACCCGCCACACACGTACGTTATTTTTCCGTACGGAATTTCTCCGATTCGAGATTCCGTATGACCGCCTGTGCGTTCGGGATCCCGAACGGAAAAAAGCCGCTTCGAACGCACGTCTTCCATAGATTTTGTACGAGTGGCAACACACATACGTAAATTCCGTACGGAACGCGCTCAGTGTTCGTCGCACGACCGAAGCGAGTAGGTGTGTTTATCTATGTTTTTACATTTAATCTTGTAGGTGTATAGTTTTTCGTAACCTTTTATCTTATTTTATTTAATAATTCGTCGAAAGAGTTTACATACATAAATATTTAAAAAATATTTCTGGATAGATAGATCTTTTTACATAGTATTGACTATATTGCAAGCTTAGGGTGATAAGGGCATGCACCTAGTAAGAATGATACAGCATCAATGGATTCGCAATTAGAAAATCGTCGTCATTATTCGCTGGCAGAATGTCTATACTCAATAGCTAACGTCTCTCAACTGACCCTTGTCATTCCGAACGGAAAAAAAGCGTGTGTGTGTGTGATGTATTCACGGAATTCCGTTTAACGAGATTCTGTTTCGGAATTCCGAACGGGTCGGCCACACACATACGGAATCCCGTTTTGCCCGCAAAATGTCGAACGGAAAACGACCGTACGTGTGTGGCGGGTCATAGATTTTATATGGACTTGCTGCGTTCGGGATCGGGAAACGGAATTCCGTATGTATGTGGCCGGCCTTAAATTTAAGGATAATATTTGAAAACGTGGCGGAGAAAGAAGTTATTTTTACCAGTGCTTAACTCCCACCCGATGGTGAGTAATCATACAGCTGAAGATTGATTGATGTAGTATTTTATTTTACTTACTCTGTTTCATATCAAGAAGATATAATTGTATTTTTGAATCCATATTTACGATAAAATGTCGCGACGAAAACTAAAAACCGATGCCATGCTTATCGCTTTTTATTTCGCAGTCGCATATAGGTGCATAATTATGTGTGCGTCAATGCGTGTTCTTACAATAAGTTGAACATGGTTTCTGTATCACTAGTGTTCTGTTTTCATCTACTTAAAAACTAGGTAGTATTAAAAATACTGTGTTACGTGTTGAACACAGGGACTTAAATACCGTTAAAATACAGTAACGTTATCTGTGCAAGTGTGAGATAACGTTATGTTTAAGAGAAACGATATGTCATAACGATATTATGCAAAGCTTTGTTAGTATATAACGTTATAATTACGTTACAATAAATTTGTCAATTAAGCGTTTCTAAAATATTGTTATCACAAAATCATAATGTTATTATTTATTGTTCTATGCCATCTCTTTTACTCGTATGATCTATCGAACGCAGTGCTCTAAAGTTATAGGCTAAAAAATACGTTTTATGGTCGTCAGCGCAGCAATTGAATTATCAAGTAGTAGTACATACAACTCGGAATATGGGTTTTTCAAAATAAATAGTTCATAAACTTTGTATAATATTCATTCATAACAATAAAATGATGTTCTTAATATCTTACTGCATACATTAAGGATTGTGTAGACAAAATAATTGTATAGAAGTTGAAATATTCTTCCATATATTATTGTTAAACTAGATTATATGTCAGATTGCCCTTGAATTTCATAAGTAATGTGGAAAAAAACATGTGTGAGTGTCGTGGAACACTCGGTTGGAACGATGTACATTTCGTAGTATACATTATTATTATTGATAAACGTATTATATTATTGATTAACAAATACAATGAATTACTAGCGTCTATAAAAATTAAGCGTCATTTAAAATAAAATAATATTTCTTTCATGGCAATATAAGAAAAAGTGCGAGGGAGATGGATATTATTCCATCTCGCTTTTTTATACGTCAGAAGGGGTCGTGAGTCGTGACGGAAAAATCTTACATTTTTTCTCGCCTAGCTCCCATCCGCCGAATTCGTACCGTCCGATAAGGAACTTCGTTTCAATAATTGACGGCTCCGTGGCGCAGTGGCTTAGCAATGAGTTGTTGCGCTGGGGGCCGCGGGTTCGAACCCCGCACGGAACAAGTATTTGTATAGATTACAAATAATTGTTCCGGATCTGGATGTTTGTCCTTGTGCAATTTATATTTGTAAACTGCCTCCACGACACAGGAGAAAATCCTAGTGTGGGGGTGACATTTAAAAAAAAAAATAAGTCTGCCTTGTCTATTTAATTTGTTTGAATTCCAGGTTGATCTTCCACATAGATCATCCACATATCAATACAGAGTTGAACCTCTACTTAGCTTATCTGCTTATACTACATCAATCAGTAGTATTAAAGTGACACCAAGAAAGACGATAATGTTAAAAAAATATCTAAATTAAAGAGAAGAATAATAGATAAAGAAAAGAGTTAAAAAATGGACATGCTCAAAAGAAAGTATAGGATAGATCTAAAGGAATTCAACATATATATTATATTTATATAATACAAATTCTCTGCCACTTCAAAATATATTAGTATTAAGTGATTTTCTTTCCATGCACATAAGAAAATAACATTGTTTTGCAATATATTAAATGTGGATAGAGAGGAAGAGTTTTGCTAAATGAACTTAAGTGTGGAGATTGTATCGCAGTTTGGCATTCTGAGCTTCTCAGTATAATCGTTACTATAATTATTTATATCCTTAAAGATAAAAGAGGTTAAATTTACCCATCAAAAGACGAGTTTAAAAGTAAAAAGTAAGAATAATAAGGTTTAAAAATCTTAATAAATACAAATTATGTATATTTTTTAAAAACGTTATCTCCACAAATTTTACTTTTATAATTAGATTTTCTCCTGTACCGCAGGGGACGTTTACATACATAGATTTCACAAGGATAAACATCTAGACCTAGAACAATTATTTGTAGGCCATACAAATACTTATTCCTTTCGGGAATCGAACCCGCGGCCCTTAGCACTGCAACTCATTGTTAAGCCACTGCGCCACGGAGCCGTCAATAAATTGTCACCAGGATCCTATATAATTTTTAGTTATTTTTGATTTGTTACTCTAAAAAAGTATAAATTCCTACGTGCTTAATAAGTACACACACACTTTTTTATTACATTAAGCATCTTTCAATTTAAAGAACAGTGCAGTTTTCATAAAAATCGCTTCAGTAGTTTTCAAGATAATGTTCTGTTAAGCGTAAAGTCGGTTTGAATTTTTAACCGATTTCAAAAAAGGAGCTTATCAATTCAACAAGTATGTATGTAATATTATTGGAACTGCAAAATATTCGCATATAATTATCTATTAGGCCTTCCAAGCAAATATATAAAATGGTATACGTGTATATATGTATGTATGTTTGTCCACGCATGTCTTCGAAACTAGTTAGATCGTGATCATTAGTTTTTTTTATTTATTTCAACTTGGGATTATTTGCTTACATTTATTTGAACTTAGGGAATAATATCGATTTCATCAAAATCGGTTCACTAGTGTTTATGATATTGGCTAAAATAATATCGCTTAGTTAAATAATTAATATTTTAATTTTCTTTATGGTTTAGTTATACATATTAAAATAATAGCAACACTAATTACTACTAATTCAACTTTAACAACTTTATAATGCCTTTGAGACGTCTAAGACCTAAATCTCTCCTGTGACCATGATTGCTGTAAAGCATTCGAAACGTCGGGAACCAAAAATTAAAATAAATTTGCCAGAAAATCTGAAAAGGTATAATGCATTAAGATATGAATAGGTACCTATATAATAGGTAAATATGACAAGGTATGATGTGGTAGAGCTATGCTGCAGGCTGCAGCTATATTAGTACTATAGTTGTAGTACGAATGGGTCGGCTCGACCGGGGAAGGACCACGCTCTAAGAGAAGGTAAAGTAGGTTGGTGTCCTGTTTTTTAGGAGACCCTGTACAAATATAAATACAATATTTTTCTTAATAAATACTGACTGGAAAAGGCGCATTCTTTTCCAGTCAGTATTACACGTTATCTACGATTTTTGCTTAACTTACGTTCAAAACTTTTTCGCATCCAGCAACTAAACATTTTGAAATGTAAGTATTTTCATCAAGATTAAAATATCTATAAGATTTATTAATTTTTTAACGATCCATTTCCAATATTTGTAAACAAGTGTGGTTCGAATCAATTAGAAAAAATAAATACCTATATGTATTTATTTTTTATAGTTGTACCTACTGTATAATTATTAATACGTCGCAAATCGCAACTCGCAAGCGGTTGATACTTGATATTATCAAATGTTCATTCACTTTACAACGTTGCCAGTTTGCTTCTGGAGTGAGTGCGGTGCGAGGAATTCCTCGTCCGTCCAATCTATCTAGTAGACCAATTGGATCCCATCCTCACCCATCTCGTCAGTCACGCGGATTCGCGCGCCTTTGAAAATAAATAGATTTGGCAACGTCGCGTCTTTATCGTTATAATAATGTTAACTTGCCTGTCACAATTTTGTTCTGTTACTCTTAAAACGTTATACTAAATATTGAAAACGCTATGCTTGCTGAGGTAACGATACCATTATAACGTTATTATAACGTTATACATTCTGTTATTTATAACGTTTTAAGTCCCTGGCTTGAACATAAGTATTTTTAAGAGCTCATCGATTGTATGGTAGGCGCCCGCCAAACCGCCTACCATACGATGGAAAAGCTCCACGTCCAGCGGCTTACTATTTAATATCACATACAGTGGAATAAAATTCAAGTACTTGCAACGCTGTTTTCTTCTTGAGTCAATTTTGTGTACTGTACGTACTCTGATAACGAAATAAAAGTATCGATGCTTTATCGTTTTTATACGATACCTACTCGATACTTTTATTGATATATTCTCGTGACAATCTAAGAAGCCCGATTTGACAGCTATAAAAATACTTTGTGTAATGATGGGGAAAAAAATTAGTTGCTTTAAGAACTGATTCTCAAGACATATCGATTATTTAGAGTTTGTAATGGACAATGTAGGTATCTACATCGTTTTAATACAATTACGAGTTTGTAATATTTAACAGTTTATCATCAATCCAAACTAAGTTTAAATTTCGGCCAGTTTTAAAGCCAAGACATAAACTAAAACCTGACATACTCATTTATTCCAGAAGGCTTACGTATAATAATAAATTATATATTATATAGGCACGCCACTGATATGCACCGTACGACGCCGAAGCGGGTCCTATTCAAGAATAAAATTAACAATAAATAAGTGTGGTTGGATCAGGTAAATAAATAAATTCAGTAAATTCGTAACATTTTTATTCACTTTCCTCACTGGATGATCCAGAAAAATTTATCATCATTTGAACTGTCTTCATCGGTTAACTTTATAATAAATTCATTTTCAATCAAATTGTCAAAATGTACCTCTCTTCTAAAGTCTTCCGTTATAATTTTCTTTGTCCTTTCTACTAAATTGATCCAATCATCTTTTGTGACGCGTGCACATGCTTCTTTAAGAAGACCAAGCATTTTTTGTGGTGAATGGATGTCTTGTATTTTGGCGTACAGCATAGCCTGTAAAAGAGGTTAACTATGTCTCATCAATAAATATTACCTTGTCCCAGTTGGTTATTTTATTAACTTCTCTTAAGAAGAATCCTCTTTGTAGTATTAAGTCATACCTTTCCATGAATATTTTCCGTTTGTCTGCTTTTTTTTTGTATGAAACCCAATATTTTTTAGAATCGTTTTAATAGATGTTGCACTGCCATCATATAGGTTTGCAGATTTAAGGGACACAAGTAATTTACTTACGGTGGGGTGTTCTTGTCTTGTGTAATAGCCGTAAATATGGGATCTAATAGTATCAGCATCAAAATTATCGATACCTGTCACTGGTTTTTGTTTTTATTTTCCGCTTTTTTGGTATGTGCAGTACATTATCTTCACAGCCAGAAGGCCCGTATTTACATACATACATACATAAATATAATCACGCCTCTTTCCCGTAGGGGTAGGCAGATACCAGTTCTTTCCACTTGCTACGATCCTTACATACTTGTTTTGCTTCGTCCACTTTCATTATTCTCTTCTTACATGCTCTACGGTTTAGGGTACTCTTGACCTGGCCCGTATTTGCCTTTATAATACTCCGGACAGGTTTATGCTAATTCCAAGTACTTGTGTGACTCGTTCTTGTACTTGCGTAACTTCTAATAGAGGCCTTCTATTTGCTGACTCTCGTTCAAAGTACTCGTGCAAATTCAAAACCAAGTCACGAGACTGGCTGTTAAGAGTACCTCCTCTTTAATATAAGATCTAGTTTTTGCAAAATCAAAGTATGAACTCCGGCCTTTTTAGCCAAACTATTTGCAATATTAACATATTAAATATCAAAATAAATCTAGAAATATATTTGGTCAGATTTTGCTTTTATAAGTTTAAACATTAAATAATACGTTTCTCTCTTTTCTAAATGTAAAAGTATCGATTTTTTAGAACATCGATTTGGTCAAAAAACTATTTATATCGGTCACAACACTACGGCAACGAACCCAAAGATATAACAGACATGGCATTGTAATAACGTCCTGTCGGAATATTAATCGACGATTAATTCGTGTTTTAAGTGCATTTTTCCAATATAAAGTGAAACTTTGTGCTTACGAATGATACTCATTGTTATACTGTATGAATAACATAGTAATTATTTGGGATTATGAATTTGATTTTTCAATTTCTTACGTAGACGTTCATACAAAGTTATCGCGGCATGTGTAATGAGAAACGTTAAATCGGGCTTTTTAGATTGTCGTTACACTGCACGTCAAAATACAAGAGCTCCATTCACCACAAAAAATGCTTGGTCTTCTTAAAGAAGCATGTGCACACGTCACAAAAGATGATTGGATCAATGTAGTAGAAAGGATAAAGAAAATTATAAAGGAAGACTTTAGAAGAGACGTACATTTTGACGCTTCGTCGTCGTAGGGGTGCATATCAGTGGCGTACTTACATAATATATAATGTATTATTATACGTAAGTATTCCGAAATAAATGAGTATGTCAGGTTTTAGTTTATGTCTTGGTTTTAAAACTGGCCCACATTTAAACTTAGTTTGGATTGTTGTAATAACTGTTAAATATTACAAACTCGTAATTGTATTAAAACGATATGCCATGAGAATAAATTTTAAACGATGTAGATACATTGTCCATTACAAACTCTAAATAATCGATATGTCTTGAGAATCAGTTTTTAAAGCAAACAATTTTTTTTCTCATCATTACACACAGTATTTTTATAGCTATCAAATCGGGCTTCTTAGATTGTCACGAGTATATTATAGTGTTGAATATCATCAATTTTTTTACTATGTATTTATGTACTATACATCACAATATCCGCACCGGGTACCTACTCTCTATGCTAACAACGCCTTTAGTTTGAAGCTTAAAACATATAAAAGTAACAATTCCTAGTTTATCAGGGCATAAATACTCGATTCAAAAATAAATAATATAAAATAAAATAAAATAGCCTTTTATTTCCAAAATCAAAAAAATTCAATTAATTTTTATTTATATATAAATTGACCTTATTCAATTCGTACTACCATTAATATCATTATCAATTATGAACATTATTAAAATATTTTAATATAATACATTATGACATTTAAAAATTAACTTATTAATGAATAAGTCTTTGATGTCATATCTTATATAAATTAAGCAGTACACTTACATTTATTTAGTTTATTATTATTAAATATTTAAATTAATTAAAACAAGACTCAACATAACAAGACTATTAGCATAACAATATGTTTAGTATATAAAGTCCCTGATTTCGGAATGTCTATTGACAAAGGCCTCCTCCAGACTTTCCATTGTTTCCGGTGGAGTCGCCAATAAGGTCCAGCCATATTTTTTAAGTCATCTTCCCACCTTCTACGCTGATCACCCCTGCTCCTTTTGCCATCTCTTGGATACCAATTAGTGACAATTTGGATCCATTTTTCTTGACGGTTCCTAAGCATGTATCCAGTCCATCTCCACTTTTGTAAGTCTATTCTTTGTAGAATATCAGATACTTGGGTTTTGTTTCGAGTGTCTTCGTTCCTAACCCGGTCGGTTTTCTTTATATCAATCATGCTTCTCTCCATCGCTCGTTGGCATGTTAACAATTTATTTCTGTGTGAAGCTGTAAGTGCCCAAGATTCGCATCCGTATGTTAAGCAGGGAAGAATACACATTTCAAACACTTTTAGTTTTCCTGCCACTCCCAATTCTTTGCTCTTCATTATTTCTTTTAGCGACCAATACTTTTTCCACCCATTCGCTATTTTTTTATTTATTTCCTTAGATGTTAGGTCTTTCAGTGATATGATTTGGCCTAAGTAAGTGTATTCTTCTACATATTTTAGTACTTCACCGTCAACAGCTATTGGTATCTGATTCGTTCTTTTCCAAACCAGCTTTTTTACTTTCATTTGATAGATCTTGTATCATTCTCTCAAGTGTCTTAGGATTGTCTTTGAATAAAACGATGTCGTCGGCGAATCTGAGGTGGTGAAGTAAATTCTTGCTGAGTATTTATCGTAGACTTGTTTTAATATTTTTATGTCCGTTTTGTGAATTCCTTGCCTTTCTAGACTCTCCCAGATGATTTCTTGGTATAAACTATCAAATGCTTTTTTATAATCTACAAAGGCCAAGTAGAGTGCCATGGTCGAAAAGTTACGTCTAAAACCCGCCTGTTCTATTGGTTGGTTTTCGTCTAATTGAGGAGTGAATCTGTCAAGAATTATTTTTGCGAATATTTTGTAAATGCTCGACATTACGCTGATTGGTCTGTAATTATCTATTTCATCGTTTGCACCGTTTTTGTGTATTAATATAATATTTGATTTTGACCATTGCTTCGGTATTTGACCTCTATATAAGAATTCAGTAAACATTCTTGCTAGTATTGGACATAATTCCTCAGATGTTCCTTATAGAGTCTCATTTGTAATCTTGTCTGGTCCGGGTGCTTTATTTACTTTTTGTGAGCTTAATGCTTTTTGTTGTACCTACTCTCTATACTAACAAAGCCTTTAGTTTGATGCTTAAAACATATAAAAGTAACAATTCCTAGTTTATCAGGGCATAAGTACTCGATTCAAAAATACTTAACATCGAAACAAAAGTATCGAGACCATCAAGGAATCGATTATTTTATTCCTAAGTCTGTGGTCAATTGGTGGGGTTATCTCTAGTTTCCTAGTCTCTACCATAGATAAATATATATGTAGCAAGCTAGTCTCTACCCCCTTGTCCTGGCCTAAAGGTCTAGATACCAGGCCATAAACTCCAAAAAAAAAGCCCCTTGTCTATAGTCACTAATGGTAATGTCTAGCTCTAGTTAGTCTGTGGTGGGCAGTGGGGCCACAGAACACTAATACCCTTAGGCGGGCGGCACGGTTCATTTGGAGTGTATGTTATTGGTTAGGTTTACTTTTTCATTAAACGTATTAAACGATATTATAATAAACAATTGTATATTTTTGTGATTATTTTATCAGTGCAAGTGATTCTGTATAAGCATTAACCTTTAAGTCATACATAATTGACGTATAGGAAATGCTGTTATTGCTATCAGTGAAATATTTATAATATATACTTAAATAAATCAAATTTATTTTCTATAAAATGGGAAAATTGTTGAGTCTTTTGGCACGCGACGATTCGAACTGCTGTTCGTCGCCTCGATACGATATTTTCTTGGATTTCGAGAATGCTGCACCCACAGACACTGAGCGCGATGTTTTTGAAGAAGTTCAAAGAGTTCTCCTGGATTCAGAAAAAATCCTGGAAGAAATACAGTGCTATAAAGGAGCTGGAAAAGAAATCCGTGAAGCTATAGCAGATCCTTCACGAGTTACTCAAGAACGAGCCTGGCGCGCTGTAAAACCTTTAGTGGATAAGCTTTTGAGATGTTACCAACACTCCGTGGAATTGCAACGGGTGAGTCACTTCGTTTTTACCTTATAAGTATACCTATTACATTGGAATTCTGGTTCTATTATTACATTATTAAATTTTTAACTGTAGTTTCTGCCTACCTTCAAATTAAAAAATAATGTATAGTCTTATCCACCCACTAATAAATGTCTTATGCCAGTATTCAGTATTCAGAGACGAAAACACAAACTTCACAATGCCTTATGTAGTATATTATCTATGCTTCACAACCTAAAAGGACTGAAAAGTCTAAATTGTACTGCATAGATTTTAAGATAAATAATAAATTTAGTGTACTCGATATTGTCACTGAATACTTAAGTTAAGTGTAGCGTTTTTATCAATTACTTAATCATTTAAGCTTTAAACAATTTTACTAAACTACTTTATTATGCAATATTTAAATAGATTATTTGAAAACAATCAAATTAATTAACCAAAATAAAATTTATTGTATATGATCATCTTCATCAACAATACGCTTGAATAAAACTACTTTTACAGATTTTATTGTGTTTAATTGTATTTTTTTAACGGGACATCAATCACTTCAGTCCCCTGTGACCTTCGGTGCTGGAAAGCACCCGAAATGTCAGGAATAATAAAATAAGTACAATTAAATGAAACTAAGAAATCATTAAACAGTAGACTTTTTAATCTTTTCATAAAACTAAAACTTATGAAGATTGCAGTATTTAATGGAATTAAAAATTCATACAATGTTAATTGAAAATCTAAATGGTTATTTTATGAGTGCTTATCAAATTGGGAGTAGATGAAGCCTAAACTGCATTTCCTTGGTACCTAGTTCTATTGACTTATGTTTTGTATAAACCTCAAATAATCGCACAAGAGCTTATTAATAGTAGATATAAATGTTTTTCAACAAAAAATTAAGGCCCGCCACATACATATGGAATTCCGTTTCGGGATTCCGTTTCGATATTCCGATTCGAGATTCCGAACGCAGCCTGTTCATATAAAATCTATGACCCGCCACACACGTACGGTAGTTATCCGTTCGAAAGTTTTCGCCCAAAACGGGATTCCGTATGTGTGTGGCCGACCCATACGGAATTCCGAAACAGATTCTCGAAACGGAATTCCGTATGTATGTGACCGGCCTAAAGCTAAGTAGCATTGTGCCAGTGGAGCCATATTATATGAAAATGAAGTTGGGGCCCATTTAAAAAAAAATCCAACTGGACATAAGTATGTTTGATCTCCCGTGCTCATGAATCCAGTAGCTTTGAAACTGCATTAGCTGAATAATTTTAAACATGTATTACACAGGCTGCCATTAAATTCTAAGAGTGTACTGAAAAGAAGATACAGAATAATGATTAAATTATATGCCAATTTAATATTTCATCTTATTTATGAAGAATGACTGGTGTTTCTCTATTTGAAGAGGGCTGCAGATGCTCATCAGAGGCTTCTTAGCATTAAATGGACTCCAGTATTGTCTCATTGATTTTCTACCGACTTCAAAAAGGTACTCAATTTGACTGTATGTTTTTTTATGTGAGTTACCTCATAACTTTTTTCTGGGTGAACCAATTTCAATGATTCTTTTTTTCTGAATGCTGTTGCTTCTCATGTGGTCCCATATAAATTTGATCAAGATCTGACCAATGGTTTTTAAGTTATTCTTAATAATTTATATTGAAGATGGCTGTACAACATTTTTAATTTTTAATTATTTTTGTGTTGAGATAAGTAATACCATGGTACATGTAACAGTATATTAACATTAACTCATCAATTTAAAACTTAAGTTTTATTGTCAGGAAAGGGACAGGAAATGTCAATCAAATCCATTGAAGTTATAAACACAAAGACTATAACAAATAACATCTATTTGTGTTTTATTATTTTGTAGTTTGATATAGAGCCTTATCAAAGGATGTTTATCCGTATCAGTATGGTGGGTAATGATGTCACATATTTATGATAGCAGACTTTCAAGATAAAGGTGTTATCATCTAATAAAAAACTTCATGCACACTACTTTATTTATTAAATAATTACGTAAAAAACATTTCACTCTTACTACTACTAACTTGTTAAAAGAAAATATGCTACAAATAAGTTGCATATGTAGGCTATATGCAACTTAAATTGACATAAAATGCTAACAATGAAGTTCTTACAGTGTTTATATTGCCTCTGCTCTGATAGACTTCTAGGAAACTTCATGTAAGGCTGGTATTCAAAGGCAGTTTCAAGCTTAAACCCAAATTCACAATGTCAAAATTTGAATCTAGTCATTTTCATTCTTCACAGCACACACTTACCATCAGATGGACTGTGCGCTAGTTTGTCACTCTTATTCTATAAAAAAAAAAACCTGAAGACTAAGATGGAATGCCTCATTTCCAATAAAAAGGGTGTCCGGTTCTCTACATAAGTGTAGGAACATACAAAACTCAGCAGCATTATACTGCTATTTTACACTGGTATTCTGTGAGAGTGTGGTCTTTCCCAGGTTGAGCTGACCCATTGTTGCTACAAATATAATATAGCTGCAGTGTGGCTCTACCATGTATAAATAAAATTATGTTATGCAAATCTAGATCTCTACCTACTGGCCTTTGTGTGGTTTAATGTTTACAGGAAAATTACCACTGTAAGCTAGCTGTGACATTTAGTAGTATAAATAAAAGCCTTGGCTTATAAATATAGATTAAAGGGTGTTCATTCTACCATAAGCATGCTGTCACTTGAACCATTGTTAAAGGTGATAAGGTTACCGCCCACAGCTATTCCCTCCTGTATTTATGACTGACGTAATTGACACTTGTTCTAGAAATTTAATTGAAGGTTATTCCTAAGAGTGAAGAATTAATGAATGCTAATTTAGAATTAGCGACGACTTTTAAGCGTCCTTTCAAAATCTTACCCTACTCTAGACCAGCTGCGAATAACTATGCGACTATGCATGGAATCACACAGTAGTGTGTCCGCCAAGTTCGGAAAGGAAAAGGGTGACACACCAGCAGTATGTGTATTACAAGAACCATTTGGAGATACTTTCGAACCGCTCAATAATATTAAATTGAAAATTTCAAAAACCCCCCATAAACAAAAGAACTGATGATCTCCAAACGACTGAAAAGATTTTCTTGAATTATAGAAAAAAAACCGCACCAAAATCGGTTCATACGGCGCCACAGACAGACACACAGACAGTCAGACGCACATAGCGGTAAAACTTATAACATCCCTGTTTTTGCGTCGGGGTTTAAAAACTTTTAGATCTATTCCTACACTTATGTAGGCCTAATAAGCATTCTTTGAGTGCCTAAAAAATCCAAATTTCATGAATAAATCTGTTATAGTTCTCGAGTCATTAAGGTCTAAAGAGTGCGATTTTTTTGTCACCCGCTGACTCACTAAAAATTTAAGCCAATTCTAGATTACTTACAAACTAGACTAAAACTAGAAATTAAATTATTCGGTGTAGAAAAAGTGTCGATAAAGTTATTGTTGCGATTAGTTCCGCGCACTGTAACTTAAATAAAAAAAAAAGAAAACAATGAAGCATAAACGCAATAGACGGGTTGGTAAACTGCGGTTACCAACTCGCCTGCCAAGCAAGGCAACTATGGCAAATATCCTCCCAATGTGGCAATCTATGGGGGAAGCCTATGTTCAGTAGTGGACTTTGGATAGGCTCTAACAGTAAGGTTTACATAAGAGAGCGTTCGGCATCCCATTATACTTTTCATCCACACTGCAAAACTGCAATAGTAGGATACTTGGGCTATATAAAATACGAGTAATACCGCGTCGGGCCCCAAAGATATCTAAAGTTATGAGAAATGTCGCTTCAACAACAGACAAACGTCGCTTCGGAATAAACATTTCACACAATAAAAATTGATTTTCTTAGTAATTCAAACCAATCATCATGCTTTGTGGCATTCCTTGTGGGAGGCAGTTCAGCAGTGGACTTGTGAAGGGCTGTAATGATGAAATGATGATGACTCTGTTTTCAAGGTATTTCGTCACTTAAGTTTTAAAAGTAAAACTCTGCAAACGTAAAGAAGACGCTGTTGCAATTTAGAATCAAAAGATGTCTAGTGTTGGTGTTAGCGTGGCAGATATTAAAAATCCGTGAGGCCAACAGTTGACTGTTTTGCTTTCCTAATGATAAACGTGCATCATACTCAAAATTAAAACTAATATCGCTGTATACACTGAACTAAATAAACACTGTGCCGTGGTAGTTCACGGGCTAAGCGCTCACTGTAAATTTGACAGTACGCGAAGTCTATAAAAATTTGAAATTTGAAGTTCGCCGACACGCATTAGGGCACCGCGGCGGACATTTCCTTGCTCTGAAACCCTCTCAGATATGAGAGGAGGCCTGTGCCCAGCGGTGGGACGAATATAGGCTGTTACTTTCATACACTAAACTGATATATTATACGAGGGCTGCACTAAAAGTATCGGGAATGGAATATTTCCACTGTTCCTGTCATATAATTTTTTTTTAATTGAAAAGTCCTTGGTTTTAAAAATCGAATACCATTTATTTATTTAAAAAAAGATTCTCGGTCTTGTCACAAGGTTTTGTCAAACTTGTTTAGTCGTTGAGAAAATGGAATTGACTCGAGAAAATTCAAGAGCGATGATTTATTATGACTTTCGAAGTGGTTTAACACAAAAACAGTGTGTTGACCGGATGATTTCAGCATTTGGTGATGAAGCCCCATCTAAAACCACAATTTATCGCTGGTTTGCTGAACTTTAACGTAGACGTGTCAAGCTCAGTGATGATCCCCGTCAAGGTCGTCCAAAAACTGCAGTCACCCAAGAAAACGTTGATGCTGTGCGTAAGCTGATTGAGTAAGATCGACATGTGACATACCGCGAAATTCAGGCAACTTTAGACATTGGCATGAGTAAAATACAAATAATCTTGCATTAACAATTAGGTGTAAAAAAGTTGTTTTCCCGATGGATACCGCATTCGCTCTGTGAAGAGCAAAAAGCGGCTCGCGTTACTTGGTGCGTTAGAACTCTCGAAAGATTCCACGCAGGATCCTCAAATGCTGTATACAACATCGTATCAGGTGACGAATCCTGGATATACGCATACGAACCCGAAACAAAAAACCAGTCACGAGTTTGGGTGTTCGAAAATGAGTTAAAGCCAACGAAAATTGTTCGTTCACTGAGTGTTGCAAAAAAAATGGTGGCCACGTTTGTCTCCAAAACCGGCCATCTTACGACTATTCCTCTTCAGGGACAAAGAACGGTTAATGCAGAATGGTATGCTAGCATTTGTTTGCCACAGGTCGTTTCTGAACTCCGTAAAGAGAACTGCAACCGCCGCATCATCCTCCATCACGACAATGCGAGTTTTCACACCGCACACAGAACAAAAGAGTTTTTAGAGCAAGAAAACATAGAATTATTAGACCATCCGCCGTACAGCCCCGACCTAAGCCCTAATGATTTCTATGCTTTCCCTAAAATAAAGAATAAATTGTGTGGACAGAGATTTTCATCACCTGAAGAAGTTGTGGACGCCTACAAAACGGCCATTTTGGAGACCCCAGCTTCCGAATGGAATGGTTGCTTCAATGATTGGTTCCATCGTATGGAAAAATGTGTCAAATTTCGCGGAGAATACTTCGAAAAGCAATAAATACATTTTTAAATAGTAATGTTGTGTCACTTCCTTGATTTCCGAAATTTTCAGTGCCGCCCTCGTACTATGTACGAAAGCACATAGTACTTGTAGTTTCGCACGTACGTACTAAATGGCTGTATAATTTTTATGAATAAACTTTTTAATATAATTTTGCTTACTTTGCAATTTTTAGCCTGTTACTATTTGTACCAAATTTTCAGAAACTGCTAAACACGTTGGACAGGTTACTTAACAACTGCATACGATTCATCTTTGGCCTGCGCAAATACGATCACAAAACAACACCCGACTGCATTAACTAACGAGAAAAATACAGAAGGTAGGATCTTCTGTATTTTTCTAGTTAGTTTACAACTTTGTGTAATTCTTAATAGGAGCATAAGACTGTATAATTTAAAATTTTGTACAACCGAATTCAATATAAATTGTTAAGAATAACTCAAAAACTATTGGTCAGACCTTGATCATGATGATTACATGGGACCACATGTGAAGCACCAGCTTTCAAATAAAAAAAGAATCATCGAAATCGGTTCACCCAAGGTATAAAGGTCAAGGTATAAATGACCCTACATACACACTCAGAAACGCGTAGAAAGCATCCATCCTGTCTTTGCCGTCGCGCACTCGGGTAAAAAGAAGGTTATACTTAATTGAAGCATAAGCAAACCAGAATCACAACACATCTAATCATCCAATTTGGTTACCCACAACCCTCCCGCGTTCTCCCTCCCGGAGCCCGATGCGACGTAACGGCTTACCTCCGCCCCGCGTTTTATAGTGATGCAGTGACAATCATCCAATCAAACGATCACAACTCGCATAGAAGTCGCGTGAGAATTGCTTCGAATAACTCATATTGCATCCTCTCGGGGCAATGTAGATATAAATTGTGGGAAGACTGACAATATCATTACAATCATCGTGACTGTCAAATTTTAGTGAAACTATAATATACTATCTGTAAACAACTTTGGCACCTCTTTGATATGAATCCTACACAAAGGCATTATTTGTTTTTTTTATTATTATTTCAAATTACCTCCTATTTCCACCACCACCACTATTACCACTTATTGCAAGACTTCCTCGACGTTACTCTATAAAACCTTTTCATTAGAAAAATGAAGGAGGTTTATGCATGCGCTTATGTTTACGGCACTGTAACTAGGGGGAAATCAAAATTATGTTGATTTATGGTTTCTGTTAATCCCAAAGGTTGACTGGTATAGGAGGATGCACGAGGTATTATAAAAAAATACAATATTCGTTTACTTATTGTATTTAAGGTCGATAAAGTAATAAGCGTATATTTGCAATAATTAAATATTTTTGTTGTTCTGCATAAATTAACTCGTATTCGTTACCTTAAACTAATATATTACCCGCCTTCTCTATATTGGTACCTATATCTTTCTAAAATGTTTTTTATTCAAAACTGATAATATGAACTTGATCATAATATAGATCGTAAGTTTGTTGAATGAATAAACGTCACATGATAATATGCAAAAGATTATGTAGGTACGTGCTTAAACTCGATCTGAAAAGGTTTTACTAGACTCTGTTAATAAAACTTTATATAGTTGTGCACTTCTTAATGTAGGATTATTTTAATAATCCACAATTTACGTGTTCAATCAGAAACCTCCCGAGAATTACATTCAAGTTCAACTGAAAGTTATGAAGTTCTTTCTTAAGGTCAATAACGGCATTGACCCAATGACCTTAGGCTTACGTTGTGAAACTGACGTTTAGTTCATTGACAATAGGTACTCGACCTAGCCCTTGCAGATACTTTACTGTCAACTATAACGACGTAACAAAAGAGTGAAAATAAAGGATTTGTAGTTAGAAATCTAGGTTGTGTTAGTGTAGGATGTTTTAAAGGTGCAAGTAGTTTTGGTTCTGCGGTCATCAATCTGGATTTATTACATTTTTATGCATTTATTTATACATTTTGTATACATTTGTAACGTACTAGTTTTCATTTCAGTACTAACAATATCTATAAATAAATTGTCGTATCGCGACGTAAGGCGAGAATCTGGATTGATTCTCGTCAAGTGTTTGTCGTAAGAGAAGACAAACGGTAAGGCCCAGAAGTCAATGATGTCATATCCATTGGAGGTCACGGGCCCCTTTGAATATTGACATGAGAACTCTACTAGTAAACTACAAATGTATAGTTCATACCCTCATCAGTACAGTCCAGCAATGGACACGAGCTTCTCCTATATAAGGTAGAGTTGCCGTGATCGAATTGGCAATATACGAGACGATTTTACCGCCATCTATTGGAGATTACAAGAACTTCTGGGCCTTTCCCATATTTAAGGTTTTATTTGAAGGTTGTTTTCTTTTCCTTTCTTATCCTTTTTCGTTTTGAAAATGTTTTGAAATAGCAATATGAAAAATCACTAATAACGTCCGAAACCCACATCGTTAATATACAACGCTAACAAAAATGGTTACTTTCAGAGGACACATTTTTAAATTCGTTGTCCAGTCACAGCCACGCTTCGGGAATTATCTTGTGAAACGTGACTCTGGCAAACGCCAATCTCTGTGATAAGCATTCAATACGTACCTACTACAGATAAAAGGCACGCGGATGCGACCCGCTTGTCATTACGTGAGCCTGTACGGATATTACGTCCACCATATGAAATTTTCAAGGGACTGCTTATATTAAATATTGACAAATTATTTAAGCTCCTCAGACCCGAGACCACTTTGTGTTTGGTAATGAAATAAAATTTTAAATGCAGACTTATAGACCCCTAAATGATAAAAAAAAAATATTTAAAAAAATTATAAGTTATTAGTTTTTTTTTAATTGTACGTCTCCTATACAAGACTCTGGGTTTTAACATGTCAATTTTCTAATACTGTAATCAAAACGAAAAAATATGAATTAAAACGTTTATTTAAACAAAAACGTTACAGTTACTTAGACAGATTCATGATAGCGTTTGTAGCAATTTCGTCCTATTACAAGGCATAAATGCATGTTACAAGTAGAGCAAAACACTCTAGCTTTCTTGCTTTTACATCCTGGCATTCGGCATCTGTGATTGTCATTTTGTTCATCAATCAATGGCAAATGACCAGCCATGGCTGTCATCAGTTGAACTGGAGGTTGAGGTATACATTTTCTTTTACGGCTCCAAGGTTGTGCTTCTTCTGTTGAGTCGTCTGAATCTACTTCATGAATTATGTGTATCTGTTCCCTCGCTGGTGTAAAATAAAGTAATGAATTTGCAATTTGCACTTTGAACTCCAAGTAGTCCAAAATGTTTTTTTTAGGGCATTCTAACAATTTAGCTTCATTCCTGTATACAAGCCATCCAGCAGCTGCCGCAAAGTCAAAGAAGTGGAAAATCAGACGAACAGTCCATTTTTTGGAACGTGCTCTAATTCTGTAAAAACTGATGACCCTGTCCAACATATCTACACCGCCCATCATGGTATTATATTGCTCTATTGCAAATGGTCTGTCAATTTGGATATACTGTTTAGTTTTTTTACACCAACGTCTGCATTTGTTGATGGGTTCTTTGGAATCAACAGATGATGCCATTATTACTGGTTTGTTATCAAACCACTTTAGACATGCCACATTACCGTCACTGCGAACGAGTTGATCCGAAGAACCACGTCCTTGTTTTCTCAACTCATTGTCAGTTTTGAAATTGCAGTTTTTAGGTATGTTTGCCTTTCTAAGAGTACCTGTTGCCTGCATCTTCTTTGAACGTAATTTGTCCAATAAATCCAATGATGTAAAGTATCTGTCCATGTATAACTTAACTCCTTCAGGCAAAGTTTCAGATAACTTCAGCACAACTTTTCCGCCAATATCAAGACCTTCAGCTTCATTGGTTGTGAGTATTGTATCTCCTTTGCCCTCATACATGAAGAAGTCTAAAGGCACACCATCTGGAGTAGTGCACACGAAGTTTTTTAAACCACAGGGGTTTGGTTTTCCTCTTATGAACTGCCGCATTGATACTTGACCCCAAAAGGGTATCATCTGCTCATCTACACTAGTATGTTGAGATCTGGGAGTTTCTAGGCAAGCTTTTCTCACAGTTTTGATCAAAGGGTTAACTTTCCAGAATTTATTTTGCTTGGATGCTTCATCCACCTCAAGATCATTTACAAGTTTCAAATTTGTCCGAATTTTAAAATAACGGTCTCTAGTCATGCGGTCTGCTATCATTGCAACCCTTGTCCTGTTTGCCCAATACATTCTAATCCTTGGCAAGCCCAAATAACTCATAGCTATAGATATGCCAAAAAACAATTTAATTTCTTCCTTAGTTGTGTTCAGATTTTGACCTTTCTTCAATAAGTATGTCTGGTTTGAATAATTACTTATTATTTCAAACATTACTTCAGGAATATATCTCAAAAAATATTCAATTGGTTCTTGTAACAAATTAACGCGACTTGCAGCTAAAGGTTGACAGTACATGCCTGGTGGATATGGAGTGAAATCATTTTCATGCTTGAAATATAGTCGACGACTTGAAGTCTGACGAGCAGCAACAGCAGCCAATGGTACGTCATCATCGCTCGAGTCGTCGTTTGAACCTTCATTCTCCAGCTCTTCCAGGCGTGGTTCAAGATCTTGACTGCCTTCGAAGTCTTCGTCAGAAAGGCCTTCAACGGTAGAATCATTGCCATCAAACTCTAAAATTCTTGCTATGTCGCTATCCGTCATATGGACTGCAATACAAAACAAGTAAATGAATAAAACGATCGGATGAAAACAATTAAAATACCTATAAAATTATTAAGTCTGAAACCCCATGTCCCCTCTACGGGACAATCATGTACTTGACGCGATACTCGGTAAAATATTTGCGGAAATTTGAAAGCAATATCTTATTTTTATCTTACATACTTTAAAAATGAACAAATACATTCGTTTTTAAACTAAAATGCGTTAATTTCAACAAAATCAATTAAAAACTTACCTTGGGCAGCCATTTTTTGCAGAAATTTTCAACCACTAACTTCAAGCTGTCAAAAGTTTACAAAAATGAGCGCCAAACATGGTTATTTTTTTTTTCAATAAGTGACATCTACATTGAAATAAATGTACTAATAATTAGGAAGTTACACTTTGATAGGCGCTGGAGGGCAGTACTAGAAAAAAGGTCTCTTATAGGGGACGCCAGGTCCTAGGAGGTTAATGAAGAGAGAAAGAAGATCCATTTCTGATACAGCTATTAACCGTGAAAAGAAACAGTGAAAGAACCAACAAGAAACCCAGCGGGACCTTTTTTAAAAATATCAGCTTACAATCATGTATGTTGCACAATTAACAACACTAAAACAAATTAGAAATAGCTTGGTAGCGATCACCTCATCGTGTAGTGGTGGTATAAAAATATCCATCCCATTCGTACCGTGCGTGTCGTAAAAAAGAACAGAGGGAAACAAACAAGAACATGTAAACCAGCGTCATCTTAATAACAGCTAGAAAATAAAAAAACACTGCGGGCGCCAACCCGTCTGCCAAACATGACAACTATATCCCCCATATGACTGAAGAATACTATATGAATATATGACTATATGAATCTAAGGGGAGGCCTATTATGGTCAGCAATGGACTTTTATAGGATATAACACGTTACGGATATATAGGTAGATAAACACGGCTATAACACTTAGTAGTATTTTTTTTTTATAGAATAAGAGTGACAAACGAGCACACAGTCCACCTGATGATAAGTAAGAGGTTGCTGTGGCCCATATACATCTACATTTATCTTCGTTTGCGAATTAAAATGCAGATGCGTTGTCAGTCGTGAGAACTAAGATAGAATGCCTCTTTTCCAGTAAAATGGGTCTCCGGTTCTCTACACTCACCATACGAAACACAGCAGCATTAAGCTGCTATTTTACGCTGGTATTCTGCGAGAGCGTGGTCCTTACCCGGTCGAGCCGACCCATTCGTGGTGCAGCTGTACTATTAATATAGCTGCAGCATGGCTCTACCACGTACATAAAAGTAATTTTAAATATGAGAAAATTATTTACTAACATCCACATGCGAAAATAAAATTTTGCGCATTACCTGCTTTCGAGAGAACTCCATTGTTATTCTCTTCTCCATTGTTTTCATAATGTAGGTAATTAACTACCATTTAATTTGACGGAAGTTGAAGACCGCATTTCTTAATAGTTAGAATACCTAAATACCGTGTCGTTGGCCCGCAGTTCAATTCGCAGTCGTAGTAATTCTTTGTAAAAAAAGAAATTAAGTATATTTTTCCTAGAAACATGATAAAATAAATATTTTAAATAAGTATTCAAGGATTAAGATGTATACATTACATTTATAATACTAATTTTAATTTTATTGTAAGACCTATTGCCGAGGCAAACGCGCATCCTGGTTTCAGTGTTCCACACGTCAGCTGGTCGAATATCACACAAACTAGAAAAGAGAAGTGTTCAACAGTGGTAGAGCCACGCGGCAGCTTTTGCTGTCGCACGGATGGGCCGGCTCGAACCGGGGTGGTACCACGACCTCACAGAAAACCAGCGTGAAGTAGAGGTATACCTCTGCGTTTCGCTTGGTGAGTGCAGGTGGCCGGAGGTCCCTTTTACTGGAAATGAGGCATTCCATCTAAGACCTCACGGGTGACAACGCATCTACATTTTGATTTGTAATAGAGGATTGATGTAGATGTCTATGGGCCGCAGCAACCACTTACCATCAGGTGGACTGTGTGCTCGTTTGTCACCCTCATCCTATAAAAAAAAAGAGAAATAAATCATTAAAAATTAAAAATTTTGCACAACCGACTTCAATATAAATTATTAAGAATAACTCAAAAACTATTGGTCAGAGCTTGATTTATATGGGACCACATGAGAAGCACCAGCTTTCAAATAAAAAAAGAATCATCGAAATCGGTTCACCCAGAAAAAAAGCTGAGATAACACACATAAAAAAAGAAGAAAAATATACAGTCGAATTGAGTACCGTCTCCTTTTTGAAGTCGGTAGAAAAGTAATAAATCTATGTTATCATTCGGTATTAATCACAAAACTCTTAAAGTGAACGTTGTGTGAATTCCATAAATATTTAAAAAAAATTATATGTAATATTTATCACCCACGCTCGGCCTGGATCGGAGGATGCCGTAGGTGGTACGTCTCGACGAACCTTACCAAACTCCGTGTACCTCTTTAAATGCGAACAATGACGGTAAATCAACCTATCAATGTATGGTTGCCAAACGTTTAGTTTTAAAGCGGATATTTCGAGTATGCAGAGACACGAACAACAAGTCATATATACAATTTATGTATGTATTATACGAAGTATCAGTTTTGGCTGGGTTAGAACCCGCGATAGTGAAGGTCCGGGTTGTCAAAGTCATAAATATCTACAATAAAACATTACTTACAACTTATAAACCTCGATTGTGCCTCTGTATTTTATACTCTATATATTTTAGACATACTATAAGTTCATGAATTTTATGAGTTTTTATTTTTTAGGTAAATTATATTAAGAATGAAAAGAATGTTTGTTTAATATTATAAAAGATTATAATCCATATCTTACCTAGAATATCCAGGAAGTAACGAATTTGATTCGGATAATTCGCAACTATATGCATGAGTTTTAGTTGAACATTGGGTGTAACATTCAATGAATATTAAACCATAGAGATAGCTGTGACTGTGACTTGGAGTACGTCAGAGAACAATAGTATGACTGTTGTATAAAATTTTATAGTGGCGCCATATTAGGTGCGGCTTGCAGCCTGTAACATTTCGCAAGGTATGACTTGATCACTCGAAATACCACTTGGAACACATTTACAGAAATATGACTTGAGAACACAAAGAAACGCAAACTTAACGTCAGGTGTATTATAACTGGTTGTATAAATGCACAGCTGCTACCCACAATACGGCAAAGGCAGATGCATTATGTTTTAGTCTCGTGAAATTTTATACTTATTTTGTAAACAATAACGTTTAATTCAGATCGAAAACGTTTCTTTTTTATACGTTATTCTTTAATATTTCGATTACCTACTATTTATCTATCGTTAATTAATATTATTCCTGTGGGTGAACCTTATTTATATTTTTAATTTTATTTTACAAAACGAAATTTTCTCTTTTAGTTTACTCTTCCCATATTTCTTTATAACAAAAAAAAACTTTATATCTTTTAGCTTTTTCTATTTGTTTAATAATAATTTTAATGTCTTTACTCCTTTTCTACCGACTTCAAAAAGGAGACGGTATTCAATTCGACTATGTTTTTTTATGTGCGTTACCTCATAACTTTTTTTTGAGTGAACTTATTTCGATGATTCTTTTTTTTTATTTGAAAGCTGGTGCTTCTCACGTGGTCCCATATAAATGTGATCTAGGTCTGACCAGTAGTTTTTGAGTTATTCTTAATAATTTATATTGAAGTGGGCTGTACAAAATTTAAATTTTTTTATTTTCTACCTAGGAGTTCGACTGGGTAGGTACCCCCTTATCTATATCTGCCGCCAAATAGCAGTGCTTGCACTGCTGTGTTACTGTTAAAAGGGTAAAGAGAGCCAGTATAAGTACAGGCTATGAGGCATTCCATCTGAGTCCTTACGGGTGACAGCTCATCTGTAGGCTTCTGTATAATTTTGCTGTAAATTCGGTAAGCGAACTTAGTCTTATAACTTATTATTACTGCATTTTTATAAAGAAATAAAACAAACTTCATCCTTAGTTACATTCAATTGGTCTCAGTGCTTCAATTTTTAATAAAATTTTATAAACAAATATTATCCTCATTCTATTTATTGTCGCGTGCCAGAACGAATATTTCTGAGTGGTTCGTTCTCAGTCTTCGTCCTTCGTCCGCAATGTTGTATTTCGTATTTCGAATTGCGACCACAATTGACAAAATAAACTTCGTGTAAGGATGTAATTTTACATCCAAAAAAATGTTGAACATAAAATGTTCAATACTTCTTTTATTGTTTACTGTATTTGGAAAATTGTGTAGTTTAAATATGTATTTACCGTTGGTATGATAATTTTCTCTTAAGCAACGTTTTATGCTAATTACGTTTAATGCTAACTGTTAATACGATTATTTTGCCGGCCTGTATATTATATAATAGTTTTCTCTCTTGTCTTGTTTATGGTTATAATTTTCTATAAGCCTAATTTAACTAAATTTTATGTCCGCTATTTGTTCTCTTGAAAATTATAGTACCAATTTTCTTCACTACAGGCTCCACGAATACTAAATAGCTGAAACAGAATAAAATAAAATAAAAAACGCTAGTCATAAATCTTAATAAAAATGATGCGCGCCAAATTTAAAAACCTAGCGCTAGGTTTTTAAATTTGGCGCGCATCATTATTACAAAATGACGGTATGTTTTTTAAATAATAAAGCTTAGTTGCCAGGCAATAGACTAAGCTGGCCTGGTTTTTTATACGTGAACATTGTTCTTAGAAAAAAAAAAGGCCGTCGACAAAAGCGCTGTCAATTTTGTGCCCGCCGCGTCGTTCCGTTTACGAAAATTCAACGCTGTTGTTAATATCTTCATAAGCCACGAAAGGCTCCTTTGTATTTGCGGTAATGGGGCTATGCAAATTATACAAGCTTTTTTAATATTCGTTGGACTTTAGATGTACAGTGTTTATCACCTTATACCAACAGTCTTTAACTTTATACCAATGGAACTGATATTAATAGCAATAAGTCAAGTAAGTTAAATTACAGTTCTTGTTTAATATTAGTTATAAGTAATATCCCTCTACGCAATGAATACTCCTGGTACAAGCAAGACAAAAAGAACCGCGTAAGATCGAACTAAACGTATCGGACAAATTTTTTTTTTATAGGAGAGGGGGCAAACGATCATGCGGTTAACCTGATGGTAAGTGACTACCGCCGCCCACGAACAACTGCAACACCAGGGGAATCAGGGAATTTGCAGATGCGTTGCCGGCCTTTTAAAAAGGAGTAGGCTCTTTTCTTGAAGGTCCCTAAGTCGTATCGGTCCGGATAAATCGCTGGTAGTAATCGATTTCACAAGGAAATTGTGCAAGTAAGAAAACTTCTTCTAAATCGCACAGTCCACCACATCCACAGAGTGCAATGGTGAAATTGAGCGGCTGGAATTAGTCCGAACAATTCCTCAGAGCACTCCCCGTGATGATGCGATAAAATACGCAAAGGGATGCAACATCTCTTCGCAGCGCCAATGAATCGAGCCGATCGGAAAGGACTCTGTCGTCGACGATTCGAACCACTCTGCGCTTGATGCGGTCAAGTGGAAGAAGTTGACACTAGGGAGCCCCAGCCCAGAGATGGAAACAGTATTCCATGTGAGGCCGAACCTGCGCCTTGTAAAGTTGCAGGCGTTGTACCGGCAAATTAATATTTTGAGTTTGAGTTATAAATTAATATTTAATTCTCAAATTCAAAATTTAACAAACTCCGGAAAAAACAGCTGATGACATTGAAACAGGTGAAACGGTTTTGATAAAACGTGTTTAAGAACTATCGCTAGAAAATCCGCTTATAAATTAAAGAAAAAAACCGCACCCAAATAGGTTGATCCTTTTAAGAGTTACGGTGCCACAGACTAACAGACACACAGCGGTCAAACTTAATAACACTTAACTATGCCATTAGGATGTCAAACAGATGTCTTTTTTTATAAATTAAGATTTTTGGCTTTGATGCTTGTCTTTTAAGCCATGTCTTCATTTCATTCGGGATCCTCGCTTTTATAGATTTTCAGTATCAATTAATAATAATGATTTACGCTTTACAGTATGTTGATGTGTCACATTGCGTAGTTTTGAGAGATTTTGACGACAACTTAAGCCAGTAAGTAGCCAGTTGGCGGTAATATCTCAAAGCTCCTAAGCAGACAGACACCTTATCTTGAGATTCACATCTCCATCGGAACACCTGTTTGACCGTTTCCACTAATAGTTCATATGCCCAGACATTTACATATCAACATGCACTTCAAACCATTATTTAAACAATAATACAGGAACAGCAATCCGTCGCCGGTCAAGTTCCCGGCAAAATTTCCCACCTCAGTCTCTCCATTCACATGGATGTTGAAGTTGAAGATCAGATGCCCTAAAATTAGTTTTATTTCTATAAATACTAGCATATAGCAAAACACGTATTTTTATATTGATATTTGCAAACGCACGGTACATCCTACTGCCACATGTGCACTCGCAAATTCTTAGGCGTTTATCCATAACCACGGGTACATTTTAAGTGGGTTTTAAGCACTAAGTAAACCTAACGAATTTAGACTTATTAGTAGCGTGATAGCTGATATAGTAGTTTTAAGTGGTCGAAACTTCTTTACCCTAAAAACCTCAGAAATGAGAGAAGGCATGTACCCAGGAGTGGGACGTATGTAGGCTGGAACTTTTAAAAGGATAGTATGTACAATGAGTAGAGATATACTTAGTAAGTATAATGATTATACGAAAAAAACCGGGTTAACAGGCAATAAGGTGATGCTGTGTGTATGGTGGGATTGGAAGGTCATCGTTTATTATGAGCTATTATGTGTTTCTGATGAGTTTATGATCTCATCTACTGCCATCAACTAATGAGACTCGTCAAGAAATTGAGAAAAAACGAACGGAATTTATCAAGAGCAAAGGAGTGTTTCATCATGATAACGCCAGAACCACACACATCTTTGCCCACTCAGCAAAAATTAAGAGAGTTTAGTTGGGAAGTGTTAATGCATCGACCATATAGTCCTCACCTTCAGATTTTCACCTGCGTCTATCACACCGATCTTTTCAGAATTCTTTATGTAGTAGGTTAACATCCTCTCTTGGACTGTCAAAACTACTTGTCGCATTTTTTTGATCAAAAATCCAAGATTTCACCACGTACAAGATGACAACAAGTTATCGAACAAGATGTCACATATATAATATAATTAAATGTAATTTAAAAAAAAAATGTCTTTAATTTGTGTTATAAAGTAGACACGAAGAAAATTTTCTCCAATCTTTTATAACGTGTGTTGAATAAATATTGGTTCTATTGGTTCGATTTGGAACTAGATTCTAGAAACTATAACCTATAGGAACTGTGTTCAGTCGTGAATTACGAGTACAAAACGCATTGTTTGCCATTAAGGCTGGGTGTTCCTGTTTTTGTCCGTTTTAAGATTTTGATAGCCAAATTATTACATTTAGATTCTGAAAAAAAAATATTTTATATGCATTCTTTCTCCTTGCCGTGTAGTGGCGGTTAAGAATATCCACTACCCCATATCTTCCCGTGGGTGTCGTAAAAGGCGACAAAGGGATACAAGCAGGAGATGGGCAGCAGCATCTTCCTGGTAACGGCAAAAATACAATAAAAAACTGCGATTGCCAACCCGCTCGCCAAGCGTGGCAACTATGGCAATATACCCCCCATGATGAAAGTTACGAAGAGACGGCCCCCAGTCCCAGGCGGCCCCGCTATTCCTGGCTACGGTGGCGACTATGGTAACGGCGGGGCAGGGGGTGCTAAGAATCTCCGGTAGAGGTTCGGTTGCCACCTACGACGACTCGACCTGGCAACATACAATGCACGCACCCTGAGGACTGACGAGAAGATTGTGGAGCTGGAAGAAGAGATAGACAAGTTACGCTGGCATATTATAGGATTATCCAAAGTCCGAAGAGAGGGGGAGGACACGGTAATCCTCGAATCCGGCAACTTGCTCTATTACCGGGAGGGCGACCATCTGTCCCAAGGAGGTGTCGGATTTATCGTCCACAAGTCTCTCGTTAACAACGTTGTAAAGATTGAGAGTGTGTCGACGAGGGTTGCGTACCTTATACTCAGAATCACCAAACAGTATTCGCTGAAGGTCATACAGGTTTACGCACCAACCTCGGAACACCCCGATCAAGAGGTGGAGGAAATGTATGAGGATATCTCTAGAGCCATGCATTCCTCCAAAACCCAATATACGGTGTTAATGGGAGACTTCAATGCAAAACTAGGCACAAGAGAGAACGGTGAGCTGAAAGTGGGGAAATTTGGAATAGGTCAACGGAACCCAAGGGGCCAGCAGCTGGCTGACTTCATGGAGAAAGAGGGACTCTTTATGATGAACTCTTTCTTCCAGAAGCGGCCCCACAGGAAGTGGATGACGACCAGACGACAACTGTTTAGTGATGTCTCAGTGATCGCGAGGGTGAAAACCGGCAGCGATCACCGAATGGTTAGAGGCACACTGAACCTAAACGTTAAGTTGGAGAGATCTCGTCTAATGAAGTCAACGCTCCGTCCCCCTCGTGCTTTCAGCTCGAGTTACAAAACCGTTTTCAGTGCCTAGAAAACTGCAATGAAGTGGACGATTTGAATGACAAGCTCGAGGAAACTGTCCATGCGGTCGGAGCTAAGTTCTGCAAGACCCGCCGCAGAAGAACACAAAAACTCTCCGATCACACTCTTAATCTCATGGCTGTTAGACGGGAGATGAAGCTACATTCTTCAACAGATTTGACAGCATACAGGCAACTGAACAGACAGATCTCCAAATGCATGCGGCGGGACTTACGCAACTTCAATACAGCTCGTATTGAAGAAGCGATCGAGCGGAACCAAGGCTCCAAAGTCTTTGCCAGAGATCTGTCTACCAGAAAGAGCCAACTGTCAAAGCTGAAGACCGAATGTGGCAGCATTGTTTCCGGGGCACCTGAGATTTTGAGTGAGATTGAGAGGTTCTATGGGCAGCTGTACACGTCATCGTTGGAGCCGCACGCAAGTGTGAGTAACAATCCAAGAGCGAGTCTTATCCGACATTATTCCGATGATATCCCGGACGTCAGTCTGAGCGAGATTAGAATGGCTCTCCAGCACCTTAAAAACGGCAAGGCCCCAGGCGAGGATGGAATTACAGCGGAGCTTCTGAAAGCGGGTAGAAAACCGGTACTTGAAGTCCTTCAGAAGCTCTTTAATTCCGTCCTCCATGGTGGCATTACACCGGAGGCGTGGAGCAGAAGTGCGGTGGTCTTGTTCTTCAAGAAAGGCGACAACGCTCTCTTGAAGAACTACAGACCGATTTCCCTTCTGAGCCGCGTCTACGTGCTGTTTTCGAGAGTCATTACGAATTGACTCGCGCGCAGACTTGACGACTTCCAGCCTCCCGAAAAAGCCGGTTTCCGAAAAGGCTTTAGCACCATAGACCACGTACATATCCTTCGGCAAATCGTACAGAAGTCCGAGGAGTACAATTTGCCACTATATCTGGCGTATGTGGACTATGAGAAAGCCTTTGATTCCGTCGAAATTTGGGCGGTGCTGCAGTCCCTTCAGCGATGCCAAGTTGACTGTCGGTATATCGAAGTGTTGAAGTGCTTGTACAGTAGGGCTACAATGGCTATCCGAGTACAGAACCAGAGTACGAAACCTATCCAACTGCAGAGAGGTGTAAGACAGGGTGACGTCATATCCCCGAAACTCTTTACCGCTGCATTGGAAGATATTTTCAAGCTTCTGGACTGGAAAGGATACGGTATCAACATCAATGGCGAGTATATCACTCACCTTCGATTTGCCGACGATATAGTCCTTATGGCAGAATCGCTGGAGGACCTAAGCACTATGCTCAATGACCTCAATAGTGTTTCCCAACGGATAGGTCTTAAGATGAACATGGACAAAACAAAGATCATGTTTAATGTCCATATCACACCTATGCCGGTAGTTGTTGGGAACACTAAGCTCGAAGTTGTTGACGAGTATGTTTACCTGGGACAAATAGTTCGACTAGGTAAGTCCAACTTCGACCGAGAGGTCAATCAACGGATTCAACTCGGTTGGGCAGCGTTCGGGAAATTACGGCACATCTTCTCGTCAGGTATACCTCAAAACTTAAAAACGAGACTCTACACCCAGTTCGTGTTGCCAGTGATGACATACGGAACTGAGACGTGGTCCTTCACTGCTGGCCGGATGAGGAAGCTCAAGGTCGCTCAGCGAGCTATGGAGAGGGCTATGCTCGAAGTTTCTCTGCGTGATGAACTCCGAAATGAGGATATCCGCAGTAGAACCAGAGTGACTGACATAGCCCAACGGATTAGTAAGCTGAAGTGGCAATGGGCCGGCCATATAGCTCGAAGAACCGACAACCGATGGGGAAGAAAGGTTCTCGAGTGGCAGCCTCGTACCGGCAGGCGAAGTGTAGGGCGTCCCCCCACTAGATGGAGTGACGACCTGGTAAGATATGCAGGAAGTCGATGGATGCAGGTGGCTCAGCACCGTGCTTTGTGGCATTCTTTGGGGGAGGCCTATGTTCAGCAGTGTACTTGTGAAGGGCTGTAATGATGATGATGATGATGATGATTCTTTCTCCTTACATGCAAATCTTTGCTTACATGTACATCACATGGTCAATACACGATACAATACAATTTTCTCGATAGAAAAAAAATACCGAACTACGTTCGATTTGCAGCTTTTTTACGAACCAAATTTCATTTTAAACAAGTACTAATACCCTTTTTTTCTATAACAAATATCAATTTATAGGTAATTCATTTTGGAATCAATTCCACCCGATCGTTTTGTTTTTTCATTACATTCATTAAAAAAATTATCGATTATTCAAGTGATTTTCGATCCGCTAGCCGCTGTCACTTGCTACTGGCAACTGGCAAGTTCCCAGTGGAGGTGGGCAAATTGTATCATTTTTGGGATTGGAACATTTGCATCTTGATCACTGAAATGTTCCGAAACACTGATATGTTTCATTTGGCTCATTTGTATCAACGACTCAAAAGATATAAAAGAAAGAATGTTCCGAATACATTAAGTTGCGTCGCGGGCGTTTATTACTGACTGATCCGTGAAATGTTATGAGGCAACAATGCTGAATAATATAAATGCTTAGATTATTTATTGTGTACCGTAATAACATTGTATATAAAATCGATTCTCCTTCATACTTTAACAAAAATGTCACTATGTCAATTCGTTATTTACAAAAATGTCCATTTACACAAAACAGCAATGTCTATGTACACAGAATTTACTCGTAAAGTATCATAACTCTAAACTTTATGATGAAAAGGAAGAAAGTAGTCACAATAATCACTACGCAAAGAAATCCTAAATATAAGTCAGTATGTTTTCGTCAACAGGCGCTAATGAATATAAACAATTTGACAAGTGCCGCATCAACGTAAAATGACAACTTGTTAATGCAAACGTTACATACAAAAAACGACCGTATAGTATTTGACACATAAGCGCCTTAGTGGTAATTTTTACGTGCATGAATAACGTCAGCGAAAATCCGTACGAGTTGAGTGATACACTTCTTATTTGTTATCTCTGACTTGTGTGAATTATAATTATTTCGCACGCTCACTCGCCACTCGTGAGTCAATAGTTAAGTTAATCATTGTCTCAGTCTCTCTCTCTCGCTCGTGGCTCAGTCGCCTCGCAAGCGACGCGTCGCGCGAAATGAGCAAAGAGCAAAGTAATGTTTCACTGTTCCAGATACAAATGAAATATTTGAAACGTTGTTACTGAACCAATATTTTGTGTCACTTCAGTGATTCGTATCAGTGAGTCGTTTCCGTAAAGAGATACACACGCCTAGTTCCCAGTGTCCCGCGGGACGTTGCCGAGGTAAGACCTATGCCAAATTTTTGCGCGCGCGCTTTTCTTCTGCTACGTCAATAATATTTAGGAAATAAAATAACTATAGTGTTATGGAACTTATATAGACTATAGTTTAGCTTTTGTTTGTTTGTTTATTTCTCATTGTGTAAATATTTGTTAATGACTTTATTTTTAAAACAATATTTTTGTGATTATTTTGTAAATATCACGATCCGACGGCCCGACTCGATCTTTGCGACGATCGCTTGTAAATACCTAAAGCGCTTGGAACACCCAGCCTTAAATGTAACGTATTTCCGCAAAGCAACGCTAATCTTTGTTAGGACTTCGTCTCTAGTAATAAATAATTTCCTTGACCAAGCTAATGATTTATGTATATTATTGTTTATTAACTAATTGTGTTGTACATAATAAAGGAGATTTAATAATATTTTAGTAATCTGATTTGATTTTCAAAAATTTAAATAATACGACTAGAATCTTACTTATGTTTGCATTTTGTGTTGTAAATTTGTTTTATATATTATATTTTGGAACGAAGTTCCTTATCGGACGGTACAATTTTTGGCGGATGGGGGCTAGGCGAGAAAAAGTTTAAGATTTTTCCGTCACGGCTCCTTCTGACATAGTGTAGACGGCCTTGGCGGCTATAAGGAAGCGAGATGGAATAATATCCATCTCCCTCGCACTTTTTCTTATCTTGCCATGAAAAAAATATTATTTTATCTGAAATGACGCTTTCATTTTACCAGATGCTGGTAATTCATTTATTTGTATTTGTTAATCAATAATATAATACGTTTATCAATACCTAATAATATACTACGAAAGAAACTTCGTTCCAACCGAGTGTTCCACGACATTCACGCGTTTTTTAAAACATCTTTTATAAAAACGTCGATGATATTGGGTGGATGCCCCTAATACCCTTTGTCCTGATGCCCTGCCCCTAATAGCAGTCTTTTCGCCTTTTACCTTCATAAATAAAGTTTCTAGTGGTCTTATCTATAAATGTTGTCAATTAAAAAATTATTCGTCACAAGAGGAAAGTATATTTCGAATATTACCACCCAGTTATAAATCTATCAGTATTAAATTTAATATTAAAACACTCAGGCAACGGAAAACGGTCACTTTCCTATTATTATTATTTTTGACAAGTTCTACTCCCCATAAAATTAGGCTTATTTTACATGATCTCGTCCTTAAACTTTGTAAGTTGCATGAATATGACTATGGACGTAGTTAATTAATGAGGCTGTCATTAGATATACGATATGTATGGAGTGCATAATGTCAGCCGTCAGACTGTTATTTGATTTGAGGTACTAAATAAGAAGTACCTAATTTAAGCCACGAAATATATATCATGATATGACAATCCTGATTTATATTTACTGGAACTGGAATAAATATCATTAATTACGATAACTTATTTTGAGACGAAGTTAAGATGAATTCGTCTATGATATAAAATAGATTTTTTTTTAAATTACAGTTTAGCAAATGTTGTATTTCATATTTTTTATCAACCATTATTTGTTGTATAAAAAGAATACTGTATATTATATTTATTTTTGGAGGAAGGCAAAATAAGCAAATAATTATAACTTAGTACATAAACGAAAAACTCATGAAAAGCAAATTAGTTCAGGACCGTGCTTTACAGCAACCAGTCATGTTCAGCAGTGGACTTGTTTTGTGCTTTAAAGATGATGTCGAAACATCATCATCATCATTACAGCACACCACACAAACTTGGGTAATCTTTATATATAAAAATTACGTGTCACATTGCTTGTCCGCGATGAACTCCTAAACTATTGAACTGATTTCAATGAAATTTTGCACACTGTGAGCAGTTTGGTCCAACTTGAGACATAGGATAATTTTTATTCCGATAAGTGACCCTTAACATTTTTTATTAGGAATTTAAGGATTTTTTATTGGAGAAAGGGTCATCTCAGGAAAGGGCAGAACGACGCTTGTCTGGTCAGCTAGTTAATTTATAAGAAAGTGACGTGCAACATAAATTTTTATAACAATTTGTTTCAATTAATTGTTCAGTGTCATAAGAAAAATTTAACTTCTTAAAACCAAAACATTTCAGTAAGGTAGCTAAGTGTACGTAGAAAAACATTAAAATAAAATAAAAATTATTTAAATTGTTTTATATTACATGCTCATGACACGCATGATTTAAAATTAGAAGTTGTTACGAATTTATTATTGTGCATCTAAAACTTACCTACAAATAGGTATTTACGAAAAACTCGAAAAGACATAACCCTATGCTAGGCTGACATTAGAGACACAAAAGGATGACATTCGTCACAGGGTGGCTGGAATTAGAGCCATTACGCCTTTTTCTCTATATCGTCATTTTCGAAAGTGTTCTTGAAATATAATATGTTCATATAATTGTATATGAATGCTCATTACATTTTTGGATAAATAACCTATCGCTTAAACTAAGATTTTAAAAATATTGTTCTCTAATTAAAATAATACAAATTATTAAAGTTGAAATTGGCACTAAAAGGCTGGTAATAGGGGCATCCACCCCTTGTATCTTATAAAAAACTAGCGATCCCCTCCGGCTTCTTACGGATGATTTTATTGATCTCCACAACAGCGCCACCTACCGGGTTCAAATGGGAATCTAAACGATCTAGAGACCCATTCAAACACACTCAAAATCGGTCGAGTCGTTTTTGAGTTTTAGCGAGACTATCGGACAACAATTAATTTTTATATATAGAGATATTTAGAAGATAGAGATATATATTGAACAACGAAAACCCGGGATTTATTCATACAGCCCATAAACCATGACACTCGTTTGCTTTTTCTGTTTGAGAGCGTTTATCGTTATTATTTACTGTTTCTAAGAGGAAAAGAAATGTTGTATAAGTTTTATTGACGGTTTTAAAACCGTTTACACTTTGTCCTACTTAGCTGTCACAAAATGGCGCACTATTGTCGTCCGTACAAAAACGACTTTATAGGTCCGATACTTAATTGACCGTTATTACATCGATGCAAGCGATCGTCATAACGAACCGATGTCAAATGCGTATTTAAACAATAGAGAGTTCTACGTCCACTTTACGACATTAAATTTGTGTCGCATTGTGATTTATCTACTTAAGTCTTTCAAAATATTTTCTCTTTATAATAATTAATTAATATTTATTTATTACAAGAGTCATTTGATATTCTTCATTATTTCTAACAATATCGTTCTCAAGTAAAGAGGCTGCGATTATTAGTTATATTTGGAACTCGCTGATACCCGCGTCTTCGTCCGCGTTGCTTGCACACAATACTGAACACGTTGTTTTTAGATAAGGGCCAAGTGTCTAAGAAATAAAACAGAAAACCTAATTGAAATCTATCCATTAGTTTTTCCGTGATGCATGCACAACTGCAAACCTGTATCATTTTTAGATTATATGCAGCATAGAAAGATGAAACTTCACAAACAGATAGACAGCAATCCATAATCTAGGCTATATTTTACCCAAAAACTTAAAGATTAAAAAAACTGAAAATTGATAACATAAATGGTTTTTGCCGTATAATATCATATCCTACCCTAGCGAAGGCATAATATAAATATTGACATTACAAATGTCTTAAATTATTCCTGAAATTTAGTTTTTTTCTTGGACACACAAAAACAAATGACGACACCTCCGATCTGGATCCGTCGGGCACGACTAACATAATTATAGTTTTATTTCATAGCATCCAACTCTGTGTCGATGGACAGTTTATCAAATAGGACATAGTTTGACAAAGTAGTCAAAAGGGGGAAGTAGTAATCAGCTAGGAAAAATTCTTCATAATTTACCTTTTATATGTTAAAACAACGGCAACGGTTGACAAATTTATCATTTTCTTTTTTGTTTCAATTTCGAATTCAAAACATTAGGAAGAAGAAACTGATACAAGTATCGCTGTAAAAATGAACAGTTGTTCGTTGTGTGGAACAGAGTAAATGGTGCATGCAGAACATAGCGCACTCGGACTGCGAGCGCTTGCTCTCAGTGGTTTCCGGAAATGCATAATTGCATGTAATGTATGTCAATAAGCCCTAGATCTTACGAATTATATTTAATCCTCGATTTCAGAACTATGGCAAAAGAACTAAAACGATCATGCTTATGTACTCCTTGTCGGTTTTCAATCCTTGATATATGCAAACAGAAACTGTCAACTTGGCTATCAGCCTACCATGCATATAATTAGGTACGTCAGGTTTTGCTGATGTTTGTGCTGCCAAGAGGTTTTTACGGCTTGTGTTTGAATGAGCCTACCGTATGGTGAGTGTATAAAATATCCGCCACCCCATATCATCCCGTGAGTGTCGTAAGAGGCGACAGAGTGAAACGAACTAGGAGATGAGCAGCAACATATTTCTGATAGCACCTTAAAAAATACCAACTGCGGTGACTCTAACCCACCTACCGAGTGTGGGAACTATGTCACATCCAATCTATTAATTTATTATCTATCTTACGTTCAGCAGTGAACTCTTGATATGCTGCAATGATGATCAAAATGTACCAATGAAATATCTTCAGCGCGCCGTTTAAGTTAGTTATGCGGATCCCTTCTTTGACAGTTTAATTAACTCATGTCTGTCGATCTTTGCAGTGAGAACAACCCATTCACGCATGTGTATGACTAACGTACAATGCGGTACGCGAACAAAGAATGCCACGAGAGTAGGGTGAGGCACGCGAGTGTAAGATGAGATACGCCAGTGTTGAGTGGGACTCTCAAATATACATTGAGTAGGGTGTGGCACGCGAGTGTAGGTGTGAGGATAACGAGTGTAGGGTGATTCACGCGAATGTAGTAGGGCCAGGCACGCGAGTGTAGCTTATATAGATAAATAGACCGCCCAGTATTATGCGTAGTTACGTGTTCTCAGATTATATTGAATTTCTAAGACATACTGGTTTCCTCACAATGTCTTACTTCACCTCGCTGGGCACGTGGTATACTTACAACATACTAATTTCACTGATTACTCTCAAATAAATTGTCTACAATATTTGAAAACCCCTTACACGCATTAGGGCAGCACGGTGAAAACTTCCTTGTCCTCTCAGAAATTAGTGGAGGCCTGTGCCCGGAGTGAGACGTCTCGCGTACAAACTGCAACTTTACCTACTATTTAGCCGTCTTCAAAAATGTAAGAAATTCTGAATTCCACTTCGACGTTTTTGTTTTGTATGTATGTTACGCGAATCTTCGTCAATTGTGAACTGATTTTAATAATTGTTTTCTTTATTAACTAAGTAAATACTTTAGCGGCGATCCTATCTATACAATCTATACAAATAGTTTTTTACTAAATGCATATGAAAGTATAATACGCTACTTATAACAAAAAAAATTTAAATTTTTGTCGTTTTGTCTGACTGTCTGTTCGTTCCGGCTAATTTCCAAAACGGCTGGACATATTTTGACGGGACTTACACTGGCAGATGGCTAATGTTATAAGGAGTAACTTAGGCTACTTATATTTTAGAAAAAGAAACCAATAAAACGTTCCACGCAAAAATAAATAAAACCCAAAAAATCCAATGGTAATAAATTTCACGCTGACGAAGCCGCGGGGAACAGCTAGTACTACATAATTTTGGAGAGAAAAAATAGTATTTAGTTAGTAAACACTATTTAGACGACGTCTCAGTTATTGTACGTGGTAGAGCCATGCTGCAGCTATATTAGTAGTATAGTTGTAGCACGAACGAGGAAGGACCACGCTCTCACAGAAAACTAGCGTAAAATAGAAGCTTAACGCTACTGTGTTTCGTATGGTGAGTGTAGAGAACCGGAGACCCTTTTTACTGGCAAAGAAGAATTCCATCTTAGTCCTCACGGGTGACAACGCATCTGCATCTTGAGTCTTTGTTGAGGATAGATGTAGATGTCTATGGGTCACAGTAACCACTTACCATCAGGTGGACTTTATGCTCGTTTGTCACTCTATCCTATAAAAAAAAAAACGTGTATTTCTTAGTCAAGTTAAAATGGCTACAAATTAAACTTTATTAAACGTAAAAGCCGTCTTCAGAGTACTACCTCAAACTAATTAAATAATTTCCACATAATGGCTTCTGAGTAGTAAGTGCTAAGACGTGATTTTTATTAAAGATTGACGATATTGAATATCGTCGTTACTTTTAATAACGAATTAATTACCATCGTTATTACATGACAAGTAGTTGCAATAAATTACTGGTTACCGTTTTTAGGTCATCTATTGGGCTTAAGTATTTTATTGCCCACTACCGACAGTCGGCGCATCTCTATTAATTAATAAACCTTTGTAGGCGCATGGCTCGGTAACGGCGACGGTGCAATTCAACGTTACAAAAGTTAACAATCTATCAGTTTGGTTATAAATAACATTTTCCTAAGCGGCAATATAAGTTACACACTACAACCATTATTTTAGATTGAGTGAAGACTTTTTTTCTTTGCTTAACGTTTTTAAATTACTGAATTGGCTAGCTGTGTCCGAGTGTACCGAGCATTTGTAGTTTTCTATTGCAATAGCTTTTTTATTACTCAACATGTTTCCAGAAGGCATATTGTAGTAGAAAATAAAGGGAATCCGAAATTTCATATTGCCGTGTATAATAAGAAACGACGGAGAAAACGTGGATGAGAAAGTGTATGATTACAGACTTCAGTTCTTAAAACAGGTAAACAGGTAACGTCAAGGTAACAGCCTTGATGCGTCCCACAGCTGGGCCCAGACCCTCCTACTCATTCCTGAGGTTTGTGAAGCAATGAAAAGACCAAAGTGAATAGCACTTTAGTGTATTAGCGGACTAAAAATTATTGTTTTAATTCTATGATAACTTTAAACCGAGTTCAAAAAACTAAAACTTTCAATATTCGGCGCGTAAGTTTTTTTTTTTTGCGTACCTATGTTTACCGATTTCTCGGAATCAACTTAACTGATTTATATAAATGTTTCCTCTTTTATTAAATAGGTTGTATTATAACCTATTTGATATATATTGTTTATAAGTTGTATCAATATATATGTGTTGTAACTTATTTTTTAATTGAAACTATATTTAACCTACGCATTAGCCTTTATGTTGATTTATTCTACCCCTAACCGGCTTTCGTTGAATTACTCACGTACTTAATGTTAGTAGCTACACGAGATACCAACCTTCGTCGGGAAAGCTTATAGCGCAATACTCAGCTACGTTGCTTCAGTCCTATTGACGGAAGAGTCGTAAATTCTTCGTTAAATATTCATGAATTGGGGACAGTAAATGTCGAAGAAGACAACTGTAAGAACGTCCACTAGCTAAGTATGTAATAAACTGTTAAAAGAACTATGTATGTTCTCTTAGCATGTAGCTATAAAATTCTGACTATAATGAATTACTATTTATACATACTACTTGCGAGATGATGGATATCTTCTTTTTATTTCTTCTTTCTGGACAAAGTATTTAACTTGATCGACACACCTGTTTAGCGATTGCAATAATAAATGTCTCGCATTTTTAATTGCTGGTTACCGTGTGGTATCAGTGACCAAATCGTCATCTATCTAACCACAAGATCTTTCTAGTCTTTCCGAAATTCTCCTCTAACGATGCCCATGGAATCAAATGGGTTGATAATATTGTAATGCATCTATATAAAGGTGTATCTCACGTTTTTTTTTTTGAAGAGAAAAAATATTGCAACTCCATAGGTTGCTAAATGTTAACAAAGGCATTTTAAAATAAACTAACGTACCTGTTTCCTACCGCCAAGCAATAGAGCGCCCAAGTAGTAGTGGACACTACTATGCCGGTTTGAAGAATATGTAATGCAGTATAATTATATATAGTCTATGCCATGACATCTGCCCACAAGGAATGTGGTCATATGGGATAGTCTGCTATTTGTTACTGGGATTCCATAGCCGTTACTAGAGTGACAAATAAGTCTCAACAGCTCACCTTATTAGATGGACTGTTGGCTTACTTGTTGTTACTTCTAATATATTCAAGTGAATATTTGTTTATTTGTTCATATTCTATGTGTTCTTATACCATTCATCCGATTACGATGAAACATTGAGAAGTGGTGGTGCGCACACCCGCGAAGATTCCTGTCAAAAATTATTTGAGTAGCAGAATTCCGTCAATTAAACTCTGGATAACGGTGTGGGGTGCGTTACATGATAAGTTTGTGTAACTGTTTATTGTTCCAAATTGATAAAATGAAAATAATAATAAAAACATTGCAAATTACAACGCATGACGGACACAGCTAGCAGCAGGTATAAAGATAATTTGTAAATAGGTAGTGAGCTGCCGAAAAATGTTTTTGATTTTACCCCACAGTCTGTTAAAAAACGCTCATGGTAGAAAATAAAATATCTTAACCCAATTTTTAACGGTGTTGCAAAAGTTTCGTCGACCTTTCATAACCGCCTAATTACGTTCATTTTGGGGTCAAACGTCTTGGTTCATTTCTTCTAAACACGCTCACCGCCCCGTTGTATTAACCCAATGACTTGGAAAAAGATTCGTTGTTACCCTTAAAAAGTAATTAATTTTGGAATCTATAAAGGATACGCAAATAGGAACATGAAATAAAGGTCAACAAAGTAATTTTGAGGGCATTTATGTAAAACTGTTTTTAACAATTGCAGAGAACGATGAAACATCTAGAAATATTCTTTATTATTAGAACGCCATACAAAAAGCACTATTTAAGCGAAATACAAAAAAAATAGCTACACTTTCCACAAAAGTTCTAATTACAGGATTAAAGTTTAAAGTCCACTGCGGCACATGGGCCTCCCCCGTTATAGGGAGAGGAATTGCCCGCTTAGCAGACGGATAGACGATCGCAGTACTTGACATCTCGAACCTTCGACGCTGTTACCCATCGACGATCTGTACATTTTACACCTGGCGTTAAGGCGAGGATTTCCTTGCTTCTTCGCTGCATGCATATTTGTCCAGCATGAAGTAAGAGGTGGCCAAAAAGAGACTTTTTTTGTAGAGTAAGGTTGACTATCAAGCACACAGTCCACCTGATGATAAGTGGTTGCTGTGGCCCATAGACATGTAGATGTAGATCTATCCTCGATTAAAAATCAAAATGCAGATGCGTTCCCACCCCTAAGGACTTAAATGGAATGTCTCGTTTCCGGTAAAACATGGTCTCCGGTTCTCTACACTCACCATACAAAACACAGCAGTGTCAAGCTGCTATTCTACGCTGGTATTCTGTGAGAGTGTGGTCACACCCCTGTCGAGCCGACCCATTCGTGCTACAACCATAATATAGCTGCAGCATGGTTCTACCACGTCTAAAGCTAATAGACATAGAACCTTGGCATGAGGAACTCAGTCTTTCAAGATCTTTAGACACATTAAGAAAATGCTATGATTACTGAAGGTTGGTTGGCTTGAACAACTATAATTTCTACTTTTATGCAAAATACGTGTTAAGTTATGGAGTAACGGAATTCAGCCCATAACTAATTTTATCAAACTATAATATAATAATAAAGACCCTAAAAAAATTAGAAACATTTCAGCTTATTATCAGGAAATAAAGTACCTACATGTAAATGTCAAATTCATATTATTGAAAAGAAATATATTATGGTTATTTATCACTTAATAACAGAGAACCCGAACGTGAAAGTTTTTCCAGACCATTAATTTTTCTTCGCGATTAATATAAATGAATTTAAAACTCCATTCCATTAAGAATTTAATGGAATATTTCATGTACATATGTCCACGTTTTGTTTTTGTTGTCAAAATCTTGTCTAAAATACGATATTTTGTTAAACATCTGACTTCTTGACAGTAAATAAGATAAATACGAGTAAGTATAGTGGGCGTAAAGGAACCCATCACACTGTCCAGTCCCGTAGGTAGCAGAAACTTTAATAAGATACTAATGTTATATTGAGAGAACGTTCTTACTATTGTGGGTCCGTACGGAGCCCAATTTTTACTAAGTCAGTATTATCTAATATAGATAAGTTCAAAAAGTCAATTATTATTTTTTATTTTATGCTTTGATGTTTGTTCTATCTACTTATTAAGTGGATCATTAAATTTGAACGAGAATTTTCACAAGTAATTAAAAGTTTAAAGTGTGCTTCAAAGATAACGACGATTATTGAGGTATGTTCGGACAAACAAAAAAAAAATCAGGTGATAATAAGTATAATTTTTATAATAAAAACCTATTACACAAAGGGTACATAAACTTCTTCATATAAAAAAACATGCAGTATGGACTATAGTCTCAAAAATCAACAATTACAGGAACTTAACTGTTTACCTTGCCTAGTATGGAACTTTTTTATCAAGAACATTTGGAGTCAATGTAAGAATTATTGCTTAATTTTTCAACTTCCCGCTATGTTACTTGCATAGACACTTTGGCGACCTTTCATCTCAGGGGTACCTCCTTTAGAGCTGGGGCGGCATCAGAAGCAGCTGAACTGAGTAAGTGGCGCAAAATGAGTATCTGAGAGATGAGTACATATTTGTGCCATTGAATGTAGAGACTATCGGTCCGTGGGGTCCACGTGCGGTGAAGTTCCTAAAGGAACTTCATCCGCGACTAGTCGTTGCTACTGGCGATAAGAGGGCTGGTTCTTTTCTCGCTCAAAGGCGTAAAGTATTGCCATTCAGTGGGGAAACGCAGCCAGCGTTCTTAGCACGATACCGCGTGGAGGAGGACTGTTTGGTAATTAAGTTACTATTGTACAATATATACTTTCATTAATTCTCTATGATTGTACAACTGACTTCAATATATATATATATATATATATATATATATATATATATATATATATATATATATATATATATCGTTAATAATATATATATATATTATTAACGATAACTGGAAAACTATTGGTCAGACCTTGATCAAATTTATATGGGACCACATGAGAAGCATCAGCTTTCAATTAAAAAAAGAATCATCAAAATCGGTATACGTAGAGCACAAAGTTATGAGGTAATACACATAATAAAAAACTTACAGTTGAATTGAGTACCTCCTCATTTGCGCGTGAGTGTGAGTGCGCGTGCGCGTGCGCTTGCGAGTGTAAGTTGCGCATGCGCGTGCGAGGATGCGTGCGAGTGCGCGTGCGAGTGAGCGTGTGTGTGTGTGAGTGCGAGTGCGAGTGGGAGTGCGAGTGCGAGTGCAAGTGCGTGTGTGTGCGTGTGTGTGTGTGTGTGTGTGTGTGTGTGTGTGTGTGTGTGTGTGTGTGTGTGTGTGTGTGTGTGTGTGTGTGTGGAGCTTGACCGATTTAAAACAAACTTCTCTTATTTCTCACATATCCCGTGAGGTCATAATATAGTGTCCAAATCACTTTTCGACGCTTAATTGCATAATGATTACTTATTGAGTTATCACTAGAATTGATTATGTAGTTTTTTAACAAAATATTAAGTAAATAGATACGTACTGAATGTACAAAACCATATATAAAAGCATGTTCTGTTCTAATGTTTTTATCTATGGTATATAAACAAAAGAAAGTGGAGTAGACGTGTTATGAAGTGGAGACCTCGTCTAATAAAACTTAGTGTGGAGCGCCCCCTGACTAGATGGAGCGGTAGAAACTGGATGTGGGTAGCCAAATTTACCGAATACCGTTCCAAGTGGCACGCCTTAGAGACCTATGTCCAGCAGTGAACTGCCACAGGCTGATGCTGAAGATGATGATATCAACAACGTATAATTTGTATCATTATATCAGCAAACGTAACCAACAATTATATGTATTCCCTAATTAACTTTTATTTTAATTCGCAAACGAAGATAGATGTAGATGTCTATGGGCCACAGTAACCACTTGCCATCAGGTGGACTGTGTGCTCGTTTGTCACCCTAATTCTATAAAAAGAAAACAGGGGAATTACCTAGTGTGCAGGTGACGTTTTTTTTTTTAAATGAAAAATAAAATATTATACAAATTACAGAATTTATATTAAAATTGCAAAGATTACCTGTTTCATAAATTGTTTTCTAGCTAAACCTAACATAGATCTAGCATATTAACTAAGTTTTGAACCCAGTATTCGAAAATAAAATATTTTTTTATAAGGAAAATATATCCAAATATTCAAATAGTTAATGTAAAACTGACGATAATATTTTACTGAATATATACCTATTATACACATATAAACATGAGGTAACACACTTAATATATTCATCACGGTACTGTGAGAAACATCACAATCTCATATTATAACTAATGCTATCCGTGACAAACATCTGGCTTAATTTATTGCTCAAATCTCACAATTGGGCGACAACTGGCATTAATTCAATAAGCATTTATGCGGTTCATGTCTGGCGTCATAATTGGAAATAAGTCGCTGTGTTTACTCACGAGTTTTATTGCACTTCGCTCAGTAATTTTATACGTTTGTAATGCTTATTACATTTTACTATTGTAGGTCTATTGGTCGTAAATAATGTGCAGTAAATCATACTTACATAGGTCTCTTGGACGCAAATATATTGTGAACCAATCATGACACTATTATTTATTCATTTACCGTTGCTGTTGCAGGTTATTAAAAACCAAGTGTGGAGGGAATGTTTTTATATATTATATTACTGAACATAGGCCTCCCCATAGATTGCCACATTGGGAGGATATTTGCCATGGTTGCCACGTATGTCAACCGCAGCTTTTTATTTTTAGTCGTTATTTGTAAGACGCTGATGCCTATCTCCTGATTTGTTTCCCTCCGTCACCTCTTACGGCACCCACGGGATGTTATGGGGTAGTGGATATTCTTACACCGCTACTACACGGTTTGTCTATTAAGTAGCGCCATTTAAATAAGCACACATTAAATACAGCCAGTATAAATACGGGCTATGAGGAATTCTAACGCATGTATAGCCTTCTATGTTTGAACTTAGTTGCAGGTGTTCATTGGCTAGAGTAGCCATATACCTTCAGTACAGGTAAACTGTAACTTCGTTTGTCGCTTCTTTTTTTTTTTTAAAGATAACTTGTCACATGGGCTTTTTTACTATAATTTAAAACATATTTTAATAAATACTTAAAACCACTATATTTACGAATGATCTGTTACAATTTTCAAATTCAATATTATATTGTTTCAGTTATGAAAAATAATATGTACGTTTTAGTCCGTTGTATGGTTTGAGCGTGATGACAACTGTTATCTCCACGTTATCTCCTCCGATCGCATGATTTTATGTACCTACATGTTTTGAAATATTCATTCTTACATAATACATACAGAATATTGAACATATTCATTCTTCTATGCTTAATCCATTTCTCTTCCTTAGGTATTATTTATGAAAAAATCTATAAATAGCGGTTCACTGAGAGATTTGACCCTCTTTTTACCTCTCTTTGCCCTTCCTGCGTGGCTCCCGTTTATTTCTTGTTTAACGTTTTCATATCTATTTGGATTTAAGCCACTACTTTTTGAATCGTCTTGGTTATAGGGTAAACAAACACATCCAGTTTTATATACAGTATTTAAATATGTATATTAATTAATAATTATTTATCATTTCAATATAGAAAAATGTGAAGTTGGATTTACTTTTATAGTGTAATGAAATAAAACAAGTGCATTCTGCAAGCTAACTACTATATTTTTAAAATTACTGCAAAACGTGTTTAATTGCATGTCTTAAAACATAAAATCATAAAGTTTTTTTTCATTTCAATTGGTATTAGTGGCTACAGATTTTATTTTTAAGTTCCTTTTTGTATTAGATCATTTTAAAGTTCCATTTTCTTAGTGATTCGGTTGCCATCTTCATGACAACATGTTCATTCCAATTGTTGCCAATCACATTAATACAATGCTACGTTAAGGAAAATAATTAACTTCTATGATTAATTGTGTTATTTTCCTATAATGCCTACTTTTATTAAACAAAACATGTCCCACGCTCAACACATGCTCAACTTATTAAAAATCAACTTCTAATTATGGCTCGGTTCACATGTGCATTTTGCTTGAAATTGTATCAAAATCTTTAGAATACAAAAATATACTGTATACCACACACCCCTCGTATTACATCATACTTTATTCCTGCGGGATGACTCTAGCAACCGAAATTCTGAAGCCTGTATGAGTCAACCGAATGTCGTGAATCATCACAATTAATTTATGACACAACGTAACAAATAGTGTACCAAAGTCACGTTAATACGAACAAAAATATCCTCCGTGTTAGATGCACTGTGAAACCTCACGCGTTGTTAGACATTCAGGGCCGCCTGACGATTTAATAAAAGCAAATATGGACTTCGCATGTTAGCATCTTCAGTGTAAATATAAAGTTTCACATGTAGCCGTGAGGTGATTAGTATTAACATTGTGTTAACATTAATAACCGTAACAAGATACTTAAATGTTTATTGATTGTTTAATTGAGTGCAATCATTTGTTTTTAACACTAGAGTAACAAACAAGTATTGCAAAATTCACGGACAACTGCCAATTCCAAACATAGAGGGATGCATATTGAACAAAATAGGTGCTGCCTATTGACTCTGTGTCGGTTTAATATTTCCGAAGTCTTAAAAAAGCATTTTTGCATAATGTAGGAAGTTGAAAAAAGATAGAGAAGACCTACACTCTCATCCTAGAAGAGAATCCTAGAGTCCTCATATTTTTTTGCATCAATACCTATCAATGTCCACTGCTTAAAATATGCCTTCTCCATAAATTACCATATTGCGTTTTTTTTTTCAAGTTTTTATTGGAAAGACGCAACTACCCATCTCCTGCTTTATATATAACCAAAAGGAGTCCTTTCGCCTTTAAAGTTTTTTTTTTTTAGATACTGATATCTATTTACTAGTAGTCTTTATAAGCCAATGCTTGTAAAAAAAAATAACTACATATAAACGTGTTTCGCGGCAGGTCACATGTCTATTTCCAATAAATAAATGTTGTTGAAAAGCTATTTATCCGTAGGTAAAGAGGCGTATTGCTTGTCTTGATTAATTTCTAAAAGTATGTGTAAAGCACGCTGATAGTTTAAACCATTATGTACTGTTCTATTATAAAAACTTTCAGACGTAAACGAATGGAATCAATCTAATATAATAAAAATATTAATCAATCAATTTTGCACGTTGATTAAATATCTGGAATAGATAGACATATCTCCTTACTTAGAAATGTTTTTTCTTTCAGCTGTGTTAGTGTTTTAAGAAGAAGCGAACAATTTGTTCTTATACTCGGTAGAAATAAAAACAATATTATTCATTATGAACAGACGACTGAACAATTAGGACATTCTTGTCACAGTTGAATCGTTATTATGCAAAGAATGTGATTAGATGCCGGAACAATAATGCAAAACAACGAGCACTAACCGCGCTCTGCAAAATGCACAACATAATCAAGCCGTTCGCTCATAAACTCTACCATGCATGTATCTCATTACGGGGTGAGCGGGGACGACAGATGCCTGAATAGGGTTACCACATGAGTTTAGTATTGATAGGATATGTTTATGAGAGTTTAGTCCGTAGTATTTGCAGAAATACAGTGCTAGTTGATTACCGAAACAGCTAATGGATGAACTTTGTCAGTCTTGCAGGAATGAGTTGCTGCGCTGGGGGGCGCGGGTTCGAATCCCGCACGGAACAAGTATTTGTATGGCCTATAAATGATTGTTCCGGGTCTGGATGTTTGTCCTTGTGAAATTTGTGTTTGTAAACTGCCTCCACGATACAGGTGAAAATCCTAGTGTGGGGGTAACGTTTATAAAAAAAAAAAATAATGCGCTCCTTATTTAAAGGTAAGTAGGTATAAATTATAACTAAAGGTATATTTATACGTGGTAGAGCCATGCTGCAGCTATATTATGGTTATAGAACGAATGTGTCGGCTCGACCGGGGAAGGACCACGCTCTCACAGAAAACCAGCGTAAAATAGCAGTTTAACGCTGCTGTGTTTCGTATGGTGAGTGTAGAGAACCGGAGACACTTTTTACTGGCAAAGAGGCATTCCATCTTAGTCCTCACGGGTGACAACGCATCTGCATCTTCAGTCTTTATTGAGGATAGATGTAGATGTCTATGGGTCACAGTAACCACTTACCATCAGGTGGACTGTGTGCTCGTTTGTCACCCGATCCTATAAAAAAAAATCTACCTATATATATTTAAATAAGCGAAATACCACTGACTGACTGACTCCATCACGAGATCGCTAAAACTATACACCCGATTGACTTAGAATTTAGTATAGTTACTCATTTCGCAATGTAGACGCTCCCTAACGATTTTACGATAGTCGCCTCAAAAAAATTAATAGGACCCGCAATAAAATATTGTCGTGCGCCCAGCGAAGCGAGCGGGTATCAGCTAGTATGCTTATAATTTATAACATAAAATAAATATAAAATAATCACTTACGCCTGTCACCCAAAGGGGTAGGCAGAGACTACGGACTTCCATTTGGCACGTTCCTGACACACCTCTCTCGCCTCCTCCACATCCATATACCTACGCATACATGCTTAATTTTTAATCAATTATAAACTACCAAACACGCAAGATTTAGGCGTGACACGGTCATTTATTTTTTCACAGCCGGTTATATTCGTCTGCCGTCGTTCGTTATCCTACTGACGAATGTTTGTTTAGTTTCCAAAATAGCAAAAATAAATAAAGACGAATAACGACTTTATTTTTCAGACAATACGCTCACAAACGTCATCGGAATTAATGAGGGCTAATAATATTCCGATCACCAGATGTCGCTAGTTGACACTGAGGTAAAGTTTTTTGTTACACAGTGTAATTTAATTGAGAAGTTAGTTTTTAATAAAAGATTATCAGTTTCTAGAGTATTATATTAATACACTAAACAATGCGTCAGTGGTCTGGTCTTTAATTTTTTTTACATTTTTAACTTTTTTCTTAATTTTTCTACTTTTGTGAATATCTGTTGTTCGGTTTACTTATTTTTAATCTAATTAATATAAAATATAACTAATATTACAGAAAAACATTAACCTTTACATTTTCCAAACAAATTAACTTCCCCGCTATGAAATCTGTCAAATATTTTACCTCACTTTTAAGTGGCGTCGCCCTGGTGGCAGAAAAAGTCGTGGATGCCCTGATTGTGACATAGTTTCTGCACATTATCAATTAGCCCGGCTGATATAGAATTTCTAGACCTTTGCCAAACAATGGAATTATCATAAAATAAATATTTATTTTTCTTAGCGTAATAGAACGTTAAGTGGTTTTGACAAAGAATGTTAGCCAAAATTACATTTGACTTAATACTTTTTTAATTTTTAAAATTAAAAAAGTTCGTTTATTCTTTCAATATTATATTTTATATTATTGTAATGTACGGGCCATCCCAGCCGTACCTACCTTAACCTACTGTCACTGATACTGCGAGTATTCACTGATAGTAGTCTGAACTTTAAATGAGGTAAGATTACTTTTGACTAAGAACGTTGGTCAGAGCAACTTTTGACTACAAAAATCAGTCAAAACTGTTTTTGACTAACGACATAGGTCAAAACTATTTTTGCAGTCAAAAGTGGTTTTTGACTGTGACATATACATACTATATTTACATAATTTAGTGGACTTAAAGAATCATGTAAATTATGAAGAATTGTATATAAAAGGCAATTAAAACAATAATGTTGTAAAAATAAATATTTATTTTTCTTTGCGTAATAGAACGCGTCATGAGGGCATTTGCAGCAGAACTAGAGATCAACATAACTAATAACTTGCAGTAGTACAGAGGTTTTTAGTACTTCATTTTAGGCCATTTTGTCCTCGGGGTTGATAACATAGATATCTGCATTTTTATTCAATCGAGCTTAGATGTATATCGTCGTATGTCTATATCGTCTATAGGCTACAGCATCCACTTATTAAGTGGACTGTGTACCGATTTGTCACACATTTTTAAGAGTAATATGTTTAATCTTTAATATATTTCTGCTGTCAAGGAACAGGGCACAATCTTGCATTTTTTTTATAGGATAGGATGACGAAGGAGGACATAGTTCACCTGATGGTAAGTGGTTACTGTGTCCCATAGACATCTACATCTATCCTCAATAAAGAATCAAAATGCAGATGCGTTGTCACCCGTGAGGACTAAGATGGAATGCTTCTTTTCCAATAAAAAGGGTATCCGGTTCTCTACACTCACCATACAAACACACCAGTGTTAAGCTGCTATTCCACGCTGCTGTTCTGTGAGAGCATGGTGCTTCCCCGGTCGAGCCGACCCATTCGTGCTTACTATAGCATGTTTTAGTTTGAAGTTTGAACATTTCATTTTAATCCTAAAGGGGTAACAACCCATATGTGGCCTCGTTGGTTGCCGTTGTCCATAGGTTGCAGTGACCATTTACCGTTAGGTAGACCATTAACTCCTTTATTACTCCAATTATTAAAATCTTTAATTTTCGGATCGTAATTCTGTTATGATTGTCCCATTGGGTTGAACATTGCATCATAGCCTACCTATCACATAAACATCAAGGTATGTATCGTCTCAATAAAAAGCGTTCACAATTTTCCACGTTTAATGCTAATAAGAACCCTTTTATCGTAGGTATCTGCTCTGTTTCAGAGCTCTGTCTCAGCCAGCACAGAGAATCGTCCGCGTCGATATTTTTTTTTTTTATAGAATAGGGGGCAAACGAGCTTGCGGCTCACCTGATGGTAAGTGACTACCGCCGCCCATGAACAACCGCAACACCAGGGGAATTGCAGATGCGTTGCCGGCCTTTTAGAAAGGTGTAAGCTCTTTTCTTGAAGGTTCCTAAGTCGTATCGGTTCGGAAAATTCGCTGGTGGTAATTGATTCCACAAAGAAGTTGTGCGAGGGAGAAAACTTCTTCTAAATCGCACAGTGGTGGACCGCCAATCATCCAGATGGTACGGATGGTAACGCGAGTTTTGTCGCGACGTGCGATGGTGAAATTGAGCGGCTGGAATTAGTCCGAACAATTCCTCAGAGCACTCCCCGTGATAGATGCGATAAAATACGCAAAGAGATGCAACATCTCTACGCAGTGCCAGTGTATCGAGCTGATCGGAAAGAACTCGGTCGTCGACGATTCGAATCGCTCTGCGCTGGATGCGGTCAAGTGGAAGGAGCTGGCACTGGGGTGCCCCGGCCCAGAGATGAGAACAGTATTCCATGTGGGGCCGAACTTGCGCTTTGTAAAGTTGCAAGCGATGTGCCGGCATGAAATACTGTCTCGCTCTGCTGAGCACGCCAAGCTTTTTAGAGGCCAATTTGGCCTTCCCTTCCAAGTGACCACGAAACTGCACGCTATTCGATATGTCGACGCCAAGGATTCTGATACTGGCCGAGGCAGCAAGGGGAGTGCCTTGAAACTGAGGAGATACGACAAAGGGGTTCTTTTTAGCGGTAAACGCGCAAACTTGTGACTTCTGGGGATTGAACTGGACTAGATTTAGTTGATTTAGACTTTGTTAAGCTAAGACTCGACTTCAGACACAAGTTTGTCCCGGTACTCGGTGACGTTTTCCCGAGAAATATTGGCACAGCCGGTATATAAGGCATCACCAGTGCTGTCGTCCGCATAGCAATGAATGCTACCAGTTAGCAACATATCATTGATATGGAGGAGAAACAGCATTGGGGATAGCACGCAGCCTTGTGGAACACCAGCCTTGATAGGCTTGAAATCAGAGCATGCATCGTCTACTACGACCTTGATGCTCCGATCAGCAAGGAAACGGGTGATCCATTTGCACAATTTCTCGGGAAGCCCATAGGAAGGAAGCTTCAAAAGAAGCGCTTTGTGCCAGACCCGATCGAAGGCCTTCGCTATGTCCAAACTAACGGCTATATCGGATATATCGAATGACGTTCAATTCCGCGGTCACTTACGAATGAAAGATCAAATTGGTCTCCGAAAAGCTTAGTATGCTCAAGTAGATTGGAACAGTATTTCATGCCGGCACACACGGTGCCAACTACTTAGGGAGCAGCCCGAATCATAGACAAACGAGTTCTTTCCGATCGGCTCAATTCACTGGCGCTGCGAGAGATGTTGCATCCCTTTGCATTTTCTATCTCATTTATTACCAGGAGTGCTCAGAGAGATCATTCGAATTAAAGCCATCATCGCACATCATACTGTACATACATACGGATGTGCTTGGAATTTTCAACTTCTTTGTGGAATCGGCTACCACCGGTGATTTGTTTGGTCTTATACTACTTAGGGGCCTTCAAGAAACGAGCTTACTCCTTTCTAAAAGGCCGGCAACGCACCTGCAATGCCCCCGTTGTTGCAGTTCTTCATAAACAGCAGTCGTTTGCCCTTCCATAAAAAATGGAATGTTATTATGACAATGTAATATGATTTAGTTTCGTTAGTAAAAAGTTGATATCACTTTTTCATATACATATTATGAAAAAGTTAAAACTACCTGCAGCTCTATGCTTACCCTATTGCTATTGCACTTTTATGCAAAAGAACCGACGGCACTGTATAAACCGAGTGTCGAGGCAGCCTAGCGACAGTAAAGTAACAAAGGTGAAAAAGCCTTTGTACTCGGAACTTTTTTTAATAGCATAAATCTTTCTCTTTTTTTCAAATAAGAATAACTCCAAACATTAGACTGTATACGAAGCTATCTTTGGCGTGTAACCTCTTATAAAATACCCAGTGTTATTTAGTAGATGAGCAATGTGATAATGTTGAGTAGATAAACAAACTATTTATTGAATTTAACTTTTACTTATCGGCATTGGTAATTGCATTAGTTAAATCTATTTCGACAATCTTAAGATATTTTTTTCACTTCCATCCCATCGTTATTTGATTAATGAGTGATCTTACTATACGTAAAGTAATTACAACAATAATTTATTTAAAAATTTGAATAAAGATGTATATGTTACAGCTAAAATTCATGACTGGTCAAATCCACTCTTGTAAATATCACTTTTTACTGATTTTTGCAGTCAAAAGTGGTTTTGACCATTATGATTTTTGACTGTGACATATACGTATTATGCATGCTATATTTAAATAATTCAGTGGACTTTAAGAATCGTGTGAGTTGTGAAGAATTGTACATAAAAGACAATTAAAACAATAATGTTATTTCCGAAAAGGATTCCTCAAAAATCTGTTAAATTATTATTTTTTTATATACATATAGCTTTGTTTCAAACACTGGTGTCTTCAAATAGATCGCACTGATAGCAGCGTGTTTTCACTGAGCATTTAATGACATTGAATACCCCGGCACTTATAGATAAGGTGTTGAAGCGGTATCAATGATACTTCTGCTATCTTCGGCTAGTTTATTTAAACACTATCGTAAGATTTAATTTGTATTGTATTGTAATACTAGCTGTTCCCCGCGACTTCTTCGCTAACTTCGCTTGGAATTTGGTATTTTTTTGCCCGGAACTTTTTTCCTTTTTCTAAAATAAAAATAGTCTAAGTTACTCCTTACAACATCAGCTATCTGGCAGTGAAATTTCCGTAAAAATCGGTCCAGCCATTTTGGGGGATTAGCCGGAACAAACAGACAGACAAAAATTTTAAAAACTGTTTTCTAGTTATAAAGTACTGTATATATTTTCATACGCATTTGGTAAAAAGCTGTTATTTTGACATTACAAACAGACACTTAAATTGTATTTATTTGAATAGACTAGCTGGCTAGGCAGACTATGTTCTACCATTTCCAAAGACCTTTAGTTCTATAAAAAATCCTTAACTCGCAATTAAAAAAAGAGCAATGGCAGACTTTCATACATAAAATTAGTTGAGAAGAAATGGTAGCGTCTATATACCAAAAATATCTTAAAATGTTAAGCGTCAGTCCCTTAATAAATCTGTCAAAGAATTTCGTACTGAGAAGGCGTCAAAAAAAAGATATTTACATTTGAACCTTTTTAGGTTATGTCCTATGTCACTTGGAAAAAGTCATGCTTCCTGTGGTTGTTTAATGTTAGCTTAATACATAATACATAATTGAGAGTTTTTAGATTATTGTATCTCTATTATATATTTGCATACTATAAATGTATATTTCTGGCATGGCTCCAGGGCTTTTGTGTCATAGTGACATTCTCAGAAGGGCTAGAACCCAGAGCCGTAAAGCCAATAAAAAAAACAGTGACATTTTATTTTAGCTAGTGTTGGCATAACATTAAATGGAATTGTTACATAGTACTATGATTGAGATAATGCATTATTGTAGGAAATTCTATATAATTATATATATACAGGGTGTTTTTGGAACGCTCCCGAAAACTAAGACAGGCGACAACACCAAGTATACCTTTGATCATGGGTCACAAATAAATTCGATCCTGATGAAAAAAAAATCATCTTTTTACTAGGTTTTATTAGCTTTATTCACGCGCCATCATGTTAGTACAGCTAAATGAAACGATAATTTCATAAAAAATATCATGAAAATACTGAAACATAAAACCAGCAGTGGAATGACTGAATTGATATCACCTGACCTGAGCTAGATAAAGGTCAATGTACGCGCGAACACAAATTCGCGCGGCCCGCAACTAGCGGGCCTTCCCACAATACCTAATAATTTACAACACGTGTCTAAATACCTAACTTATCTACTTAACCTACTATTTTGCCACTGTGCTTATCTCCACGTAGCCACTTTAATCCGAATTTACAGGTTAAATAACCCAAATAACTGGTTCGATTCCCCGCTAATGAAGAAATACTTAAATGAAATGTAACCAAGGTTGGAGTCATGCGTTTTTATTCATCGTGTAGGTATGTTTATTATTCTCGTGTATTCAGTTATGTACCTATTCAGATTAGTCTAGTACTAAGTTATTTAAAAAAAAATAGTTATGAAACAGCTTACTGCTCTAAATCCTCCGTGGTCTTATGAGATGCGGCTCAAATTGTGCTCCATTCATTTCAAGGCAGACTTGGGTGCAGGCGGGGCATCATCGTGTGGTCTTCGACACAGTCCGTACGTAGTTTCTCGAAAGCATCCACGATCCTTTGGCGCATTTCTTCAGCACTATCACATTCACGATTAAAAACCCTTTCTTTCACATACCCCACAAAAAGAAGTCTAACGGAGTCAGATCTGGTGAGCGAGGTGGGCAAGCGTGTGGTCCTAGTCTGCCGATCCAGCGATCATCAAATAGCTCATTGAGGCGCTCACGGACGAACCTCACGAAATGTGGAGGGGCACCATCATGTTGGAACTATGTGCGGCGATATTCAGCCAACGATAGGTCGTTTAAAATGTCAACCAACTGTTCATTTATAAAGTTTAGGTATCGCTGTCCGTTCAGTCGCTCTGGCAGAAACACTGGTCCCAGTATGCGATCCTTAAATAAACCTGTCCATACGTTAACCGACCATCGGGTTTGGTGCCCGGTTTGTCGAACAGCGTGCGGGTTAACCTCTGAATACACGTGTGTATTTCTTCGGTTCCACAGGCCGTTTCTGGTAAATGTCGACTCATCCGTCCAGATAATGTGATCAATGGAACCAGGCACACGTTGTTGCTGATATAATAACCAACGGCAGTATAATAACCACTATAAACGTACGCGTTAGGCATTATTAAAACAAAAAAGAATCCAAAAACGTAACAAAAACTTTAATATCAACACGTAATCACAAGTAAATTTATTAAACAAAACGATTGAACTGTCGCTCGCGCACGCGTGTACAAAATCAACACCTGAAACCTACTGCGTCACAAGCGTGAGGCGACGGGGTTAGGCATTCTGCCGTCATAATAAAAAAGGAAGTAACTAACAAAAACGTAAAATGGAAATAAAAAATAAATTGATGAATTTTTCTTTCAGACCCCGTGTCTAAAGTATATTAAAAGGTATCTATATTGAAATATATACGTAGAGACATGAAGATTTTAAGGACGAACTTATTTTTTTTTAAATTTGTTTATTTATTTAAATAAAACGAATTTTCCTTTTCATCTTAGATTAAAAAATACACCTGGCAACACAAAAACATCGAAGGAAAGACGCATATAACTATTTGGGTCTTCCCAACCTAATAAATAAAACAAAACTACCATTCATTTAACATTTTTACATATTTTGGAAAGGTCATTTGAAGTTGAGAGGACGCTAATAGTAATTTACTACTTTTTTCTTAGTAAATATTAGAAAAGCATTGGTAGTGAGACACAAAAAATAACAACCCGCAACTCTTGAGTAATGATTTTAAAGGGGATATCATACAAGACTTACTACGATAATAATTAAAAATTAAAACATTTGTACAACCGACTTTAATATAAATAATTAAGGATAACTCAAAAACTATTGGTCTGACCTCGATCAAATTTATATGGGACCACATGTGAAACACCAGCTCTTAATAATAAGATATAAGCTCTTAATAATAAGATATAAAATAATAAGACAAGAATAATTTAAATTTAAGTAATCGATGCAAATATTGTTAAAGATGACGTAGCAACTGGTTAAATAAGTCTTTTCTTTTATGTTGAATTTGTATAAGTCTTTTCAACTAATAAAATGTCATCTGTGATCAACAGCTACGTCTAAAATTCTGACGATAATTTCTAAAATATTCGAATAGTATATAGTAGTAATAGTCGAATGGTATATTTAACTCATTTATTCGAAAATTGTTAGATGCGCCCTTTTTTCTTATGACCGTAGCATTGCTTCATACCGAGCTAGATACAGGTCGACAGCGGAGTGAGTGTGGGTACAGTCGCGTTCTAAAGTACTACATGGTATTGGGCTATTGTTTTATAATATTATAGTAATTAATTGTTTTATTGTAGAATCATAATAGGTGTTTTACTAGCTACTTAGAACTTTGGAAGAGGTGGGAATTAAAAATAGATAATGTTTACATGAGCATTGTTTGTTATTTCTATCGTAAAATATAAAGTAGTTTGTAACAAAAAAACTTAAGCTAAGGGTGACACGCCGTCCATTATGACGTCTTGGGTCACATGGAAGCCAGATGTTGATGGTGGGTTGGTGTTACTGGATGCTACTTCATCATCACTTTCATCTTCGATTGAGCTTCCGTCATCAGGTCGATCACATGGTAATTTTTTCGGTATTCTTCCTCAACAATTTTAACTTTACTGCACAATTTTCCCCATTCACTTTTTCGTTCACTAGTTTAGTCATAAAACAATAGATATAAATAATTTTTTTTCCTTCCTTTTTAAAACATCGTCGCGAGTCGCAAAGTAAGCTGTGTATGCGACTGTATTTTTGGAGCGAACAAAGCGCGGGAACCAATAGCATGCAGGCACAGTAATACTGGCCAATATGTGATAAATCGCTCAGTGCCCAAGTTCAAGGCCAGCGTTCTTTTTTCACCGTTCACGCGTACATTAACCTCCATTAGTCAGGTGATATCAATTCAGTTTCCACTGCTGGTTTTATGTTTCAGTCTTTTCATGATTTTTTTTATGAAATTATCGTTTCATTTAGCTGTACTAACATGATGACGCGTGAATAAAGCTAATAAAACGTTGTAAAAATATGTTTTTTTTTTCATCAGGATCAAATTTATTTATGACCCATGATCAAAGGTATACTTGGTGCTGTCGCCTGTCTTAGTTTTCGGGAGCGTTCCAAAAATACCCTGTATATATATATATATATATATATATATATATATATATATATACTATCCTATGTCTCATGTTGGAGCAATCTATATACATCGGAGATTAGAGTGACCGATCATCATGACACGGGATTTTAATATTATAACATAAAAATACTTGTAACAAAATTTGTGGTATAAATGCATACTTTTTCTCCAAATACCAGCCTCACATAAGGGACCGCTCGTCGGGTAATTGAATCGGTTTTTGCTATATTTCATTTTTGCTTAGAATGTGGGCGGAGAATTGGCTATAGAGTAGGGCCTTTTGGTGTTACTTTAAATACTTAATTTTTCTTCTTCGTCAGTTCGTAATGCCTCCTGTATATTATTCGCGAAGTAACTTTGACGAAGTGTTCGTTGAAGTCGATCGCAGTCCGAATAACGTGACTACACACTCGTGTAGCACGTTATTCGGACCTACGCACACATGCTCAGTCGTCTTGCGTCGTCCGCAACCTTAACATGAATAAGGTTCAAGAGGCAGCTACTATATCTACGTAATTGTGTAAACAGTACGACGTCAATGCATTAACCATAGATAAATCATTATCTAAAAAGCTTATATATTTAATATTTATATGTAAAAAAATTTAATATATAACTGGCGTACGCCGAGTAGTGTAGTGAGACGCCTCGTGTAACTTCGGGGCACTTCGCGGAGTCCTTTGAGCCTTTGACTCTGGCACAAAAAACCGACAACGATTGGAAGTCGCCCGAGGCGAAGCGAGGTTGCATGAATCGAATCGAAGTACCTCTCTACACTATTCTCCTCGCCCAACTTCGATCAACTTCGCGAGTAGTGTAGAGGGTCCTTCAAAGGCCACTTGGACTCGACTTCACCCGTTACAAGACGATTGCCGTACCAGATGTCTTGCACATTTGACGCTATTCCTCATTAATTGACCGGTATTTTACGCTTTAAGTTACATAGTACGCGTTAAGACAATATAGCGCTGTCTATCGGGAACCACACGATCTTTCTGATCCGATCTGTCCCGTGGGTGTCGTTAGAGGCGACTATGCTAGTCAGTCGCCTTTAATGACACCCGCGGGACGAAATCTGGTGTTGGTTTCTCTTACCACCACACGGCAAACTTAAAAAGAAATTAAATATTGACAATTATGTTGGTATAATATATGTTGTCCCACAAATTAACGTAGTAGCCAGAAACTGCCGTTAGGTCCGGTGGTGATAGTTATCAGAAAAAAACCTGTCATGTACTTTTAAGATTATAGGCATTCAAAACAAATGTCTAAAATTGAAAGATGATCTTTCAAGTCCTGCGACTTCAAATCTTTAATTTTTTTCATGTTTTGTTTTTTGATGATTGATTAATGAGGGGGGTTTTCTGTAAATAACAGTCTAAAGAACAATGGCAGACTTTCATACATAAAATTAGTTGAGAATGAATGGTAGCGTCTATATATCAAAAATATCTTAAAATGTTAAGCGTCACACCCTTAATAACTCTGTCAAAGAATTTTCTCCTGAGAAGGCGTCAAAAAAAGATATTTAGATTTGAACCTTTTTAGGTTATGTCTTATGTCACTTAGAAAAAGTCATGCGTCCTGTGGTTGTTTGATGTTAGCTTAATACATTCTCAACATAATGTGCCCTACCTACATAATTGAGAGTTTTTAGATTATTGTATCTCGCTTATATATTTGCATACTATAAATGTATATTTCGGGCATGGCTCCAGGGCCTTTGTGTCATACAGTGACATTCTCAGAAGGGCTAGAACCCATAGCCGTAAAGCCAGCAAAAAAAAACATTGACATTTTGTTTTAGCTAGTTTTGCCAATAACATTAAATGAAATTGTTACATATTACTATGATTGAGATAATGTATTATAGTAGGAAGTTCTTTGTAAGAGACTTCTTTTCAAACATATTACTTTTATTATTAATATTACTGATAGTATAGTTATTACTAATAATAATATAATATAAAAAAATATTTTGTGTTTGTGTGTTGTGTTGGTAGTCTTACAAAGTGTATACGAAAATAGTAAATGGCAACACTTGAATAGAGTAAAATGATTTAAGTCATTTGATATTCGCAAAAATGTTTGTTTTTTTCTGTGGCTTTAATTAAAATACATTTTTATTTGTAAAATCGTAGAGAAATAAGAAAACTCATTTTATATATAACTTATTTCTAGACGCAATAATTTTTGTCAACTATTTTTCTGCCTTTGTTCTTTATAGCACATCACCTTAGCTTTAAAAAAATGTCACTTTTTTTTTGTCCAACCACGTAATATATATATTTTTAATATTATTTATAATTTTTGTTTAAATATCCTCTTATGAGTGATTTTGCCATGATTTCCACACTTGGCAGTCTTTGGGCTTATCTTCGGCCATGGACTTTAATAGGCCGTAATCGATAGATTTAAATATCCATTGATTCGAGTGATGAAAACGGATCCAACTCGATTATTGCGTACAATGTTGTGATGCAGACTCGCAGAGTGTAATATATATATGTAAGTATTTGCGTTGACGCAATTTTTATGCGCAATGCGCAACAGGCCGGCGCGCCCGTGAACGAAATTTTGACATACCTTACCCACTAGATTTACTCGCAAAATGTTGTGATGATTATTCTTAGAATATTATTTTCAAATTCTATCAAAATATTATGTATCGTATAGTAATTTGGTATTCACATTGGTGTGTGTTTCAAGAAAAACTTTTATAGGTTGATGATTGATGCGGATAACGTTTTCCTCTTGGAACCGATTATCGTTGTTAGTCTATTTGATTGAACCCAAGCATCCGGACATTTTTCGGTAAACGTTAGTCGGTTCTACAACAAGCCGTACTTGTAACTTGTCCCAAGAACGAGTGATTTTACTACATAACCCACAAATAATAAAACAAAATAAAAACAAAACTCCAGGCCCTAAAAAAATATGATTTTTTGTCATAAGTAGCCAATGTAAATATTCAAAATAAGATATATTTGAACTTTGTTCACGCCGAGCCCAAGCTTGTATGGAACCAAGTTCATCTCCTTTACCGTTCAATTTCCAGACAAAATAGAAATACAATATTCCGTATTAATTGGTACATTGAACGGAGAGTGGGTCATTCATTATGCATGCTGCAGCTGGAGTCCGGAGTCGTAAATATGTAAGTTACATTTGGTCGGCCTGAAAAGATTGACATCAATACTAAGATTATATTTATTGTATATCTTCTAAACATTATGCGAGTTCTGCTGTTATGCGCACAGCACATAACAGCTATTTTCAAGTTTATCACAAGTCTGCAAACACAGACTCTCAATCATCCAAACCTACCCGCTTCCGATGTTAAAGTTAACGTCAAGCAAAAGTCACCTTTCTACGTAAAATGAATAGACCTTCAATTTATTATCATAAACATTTTCCCATTTGTGCATTTTTTTGAAATAATTGCAAAAAGCTAGGACCACTATTATAGATCCGCGGTTTTTTTTTAAGTCTAAAATAATTGCACATGTATTAAATACGCTTGTTATATCTAATATCTGATGTTCTTCAATAAATGCTCACGAACCAACTTTTTGTAATATTTTTTAATTTTCCTTTTTTGGATGTACCAAATGTTACACGTGGTAGAACCATGCTGCAGCTATATTAGTAGTATAGTTGTAGCACGAATGGGTCGGCTCGACCGGGGAAGAACCACGCTCTCACATAATACAAGCGTAAAATAGCAGCTTAACGCTGCTGTGTTTCGTATGATGTGTGTGAGACCCTTTTTACTGGAAATGAGGCATTCCTTCTTAGTCCTCAAGGGTGACAATGCATCTGAATTTTGATTTGTAATAGAGGATAGATGTAGATGTGTATGGGCCGCAGCAACCACTTACCATCAGGTGGACTGTGTGCTCGTTTGTCACCCTTATCCTATAAAAAAACCTATTTAATCTATACGACAAACCTGCAAAATCTTTTTGGCACTGCACCAAAAAATCGCATTCTATCGAGATAGCCTAGCCAGATAATTGTCCCTCGTGAATTGTTATTTCAAAATACAAACTCAAAGATGGTGTGGATGGTAACTCATCTTCAGATACCATCCACACCATCTGGATGCTCTGCGGTCCACAACTGTACGTTTACTAGGAGTTTTCTTCCTCGTACGATCTCTCTGTAGAATAGTGTACCATCGGCGATTTTTCCGCACCGATACGACTTAGGGACCCTCAAGAAAAGAGCTTACTCCTTTCTAAAGGGCCTGCAACGCATCTGCAATTCCCCTGGTGTTGTAGTAGTTCATGGGCGGCGGTAGTCATTTACCATCAGGTGAGCCGCATGCTAGTTTGTTTGTTCTATAAATAAAAATAAAATTAGAGGAAGAGGTCGCTGTATCAGTTTTTGATAATAGGCCGTCTTTTTAACAATTTGTATTTTATTTTGTCTGCCGACTTCCAAAGAGACAGTACTCAATTCGTCTGTATGTTTTTTTTTATGTGTGTTGCCTCATAACTTTGTACTGGGTGAACCGATTTTGATGATTCTTTTTTTATATGAAAGCTGATCGTTCTCGTATGGTCCCATATGAATTTGATCAAGGTCAGACCAATCGTTTTTGAGTTATTCATAAATAACTTAGATTGAAGTCGGCTGTACAAAATTTTAAATTTTAAATTATGTATTTAAAAAAATAGATTGAAATGCAAACTATGTGTGATATGTTTTCAAAATTTAAAGAGAAGAGTAGATACGACACAGTATTGTCCTGCATGCCCAAAGTAACAAGGCTTGTGTTTAAGACAATATTTTATAGATTATCTTAAAAATGATGTTGACGTTAAAAGAGTATCTACTACCCCATACCATCCCGTGGATGTCGTAAGAAGCAACAGAGAAACACTGTAATAGGAGATGGGCAGCAGCATCTTCCTGATGATATCTTCCCGCCTACCAAGTGTGACAACTATAGCAAATATACTACCTACGAGGAAATATACGGCGGATGCCTACGTTCAGCAGTGGGGTTTTGATAATGGTTAAACATATTATGTAGGTATTGACCATTAGCATATGTATTTACTCAAACTTTTTCCTCAAACTTTAACGACAGCATAACTTGACGGAATAAACATCCATAAAACTATGAAGTGTTACAAATATGATGTTAAAAATACCGCACTCTTGTACTGCACTCACGTGTATTATTGTTTATACGTGGTAGAGCCAAGCTGCAGCTATATTATAGTTGTAGCACGAATGTGTCGGTTCGTCCGTGATAGGACCACGCTCTCACAGAATACCAGCTTGAAATAGCAGCTTAAAGCTGCTGTGATTCGTATGGTGTGAGTGTAGAGAACCGGAGACCTTTCATTTACTGGAAATGAGGCATTCCATCTTAGTCCTCAGGGACGACAACTAGGATGATTTTTAATCGAGGACAGATGTAGATGTCTGTGGGCCACAGCATCTACTTACCATCAGGTGGACTGTGTGCTCGTTGGTCACCCTTATTCTATAAAAAAAAACCATTTCTCTTTTAGAGTTGTCAAAAACGAGCAAGCATAAAATAAACAATCCAAACTGTATCCATTCAAAAAAAAGTGATACCGATCCGGCACTTCACCGCATTACAGTCACAGCACTACACCACACTAGACATATGCGCAGGACAAGAATATAGTGTTTTCCTATGTATGGGCGCCGCTTTTCAGAATTTTTTGACAGAAATACCCAGTAACCGACTTTCTGACCCAACTTTGGATCTCATGATCAGTAGTCAACCACTACAACCGCTATACCAACGAGAGAGTCGCTGACTGCCTACGGCGATATATTAAAGCGATGAATCACCGTGTTCAACGCAATATTTTACATTTTTGCATACTTCCAAGATAAATAATAAAATATAAACACCCAGAAAGATAATATCAACAATTTTGTTGCTATTTATAAAGGGACGTTAATTCGATGAGAGGTTTTCGCCTTTTTTTGTTCAAGGTTAGGCAAGTATTTGCCACTTTTTAAATTGGTACTAAGGTTTTTCATCTAGTAGCCCAGAATAGATAATAGTACAAGTATAGTAGGTACTTTTATTGGTTTTGTTAACGCTATAAGTGCGCGAAGATTTGGAAAAAGCGTTATTATATTTTTTTACCGATATCAAAACTTTTAAAGTCATCTACAGCAGACCACTACTCAACTTAAGAAGATTGTGATAGATAATGATTTCTTATACTTACGCGAACACTACACATTTAAATAAAACTAATTTTACGGACTTTATCGCGGATATTACCTCGAAACGTCGGGAATATAAAATAAGTTAATATACGCGATAAAATCCGTAAAATTACTTTTATTTAGATTGTTATAGATGCTTAATTAATTTGCCGTCAGTGCTGCCATCAATTATACGTAGAAATTACATTCCAGTTACTATAAATGGAAATTTGTTAAAAAATCAGTTAAGTCAATTTTTATATCATTAAGCATATTAATAAAGTGTCTGCCTGTAATATTGCAATTACTAACTTCTATTTAGCTGAGGAGGTTATTTGCCATAATATTAAGACATATAAATAATTATTTTTCTAATTTTATCTGTCTGTCAGTGCGTCTGTCCGGCCTAATCTTCGAAATGGCTGAACCCATTGTCATAAAACTTCACGAACAGATAGAGAACAATTCAGTCAGGAGTGATTTGGGCTATACTTTATTCAAAAAACTTGACTTTTTAAAAAAATATATAAAAAATTGATAAAATAAATGGTCTTTCATAATATTAAGTCTAAATAACGACACATGAATACATGCTCTATACTAGCGAAGCCAGGGCAGGCCGTTAGACACTAATAAAATCCAACTCCAAATTCTCGTAATTTTATTCCGGACTTTCCGGCACTGCGTTTGTAGAAGTATTTACATAGCTCCGAGAAAAAATACTGCCCTATTGTCATAAACTGTGCATGGAACAAATTTTCACATATTTTCTTTAATCCTGTTCATATGTACAGATTGGCATTAACAGTACTTACGGTTATTTTGTCTCTGTGTTTTTCTTAGTAGCTTTACTAAATAATAATCACAACAAAGAAATTAGAATTTAATGGTTACGGTTTAGATATCTTTTTCCCAATGGCATAAAATTCATTAAATTCGTTAAAGAAGGTAGAGGAAGTAGGACAGTGGATATTATTACTACAGTAATCTACACAATAGCTAAAATTATACTTATGTTATACATTAGAAGAAGTATTTTTTTATTATGCTAGTAAAAAATAGCGAAAGGAATGTATTAAGTATTACAGCGACTATCATCATCATCAATCAGTCCTCTACTGAACATGCCTCGTATAAGAAATTTCATTCGAAATTTATGGCAGATTTGTTCAAAATAAAAAATATCAGTCAGGCGTTAGCATATATTTTATCCCGTTTCACCCTCGTCTCAATCCGTTAGATTTGACGGGAAATCCGTCAAGTCGGCACTGTTTACGTGATCTTTTTTTATTATTATGAATGATACTAGATTTCATTGGAATATTAAATTTATTTTTCTATTGCAGGTAGTGCCTCGACTGTTGCGATCACTAGTGGGAGGCGCCATGAGTCCTACTCAACATCTGGAGCAACAGCAAGCCTTGGTGAAACAATTCGCCGAAATATTGGAGTTCGTTCTAAAATTCGACGAACACAAGGTGAGTGTGTAAAATAGAGAGCACCTTATGTAAATAAATCGTCTTTTATAAACACCAACAAAACAGAACAGAATACAATCGGACGGTTATAACTAATAGTTAGCAAAACCTTTGTATTTTATTGTAAACAAAAATTTGAAGTGAAGACATTACTTGAGTCAATCTTTATAGATCCTTATTAAATGAAGATGAAGTCTCACAATGTGACAACAATCTAATGTTTAAGGGCCGATTTTTTAATGCACAGTTAAAATGTGTTATTAGGATAAACTACAATGTAAACAAATTGAAAAGCACAGTTAAATGAAAATTACTGTTCAGCCGTTTCACTTCTATATTCAGTCAGGTTATAATTTATTCCATGGATAACAGGATAAATGATATAATGGATAAATTATACAATTTGAATTGTGTTCTTAAAATAATACGTACGCTGGGTAATAAATAGTTATAGATAGTGCTAAACTGCAACGTTTCACAATATCGTTTTATCTATACAATTTTATTTTAATTTAAACTTTATTAAGTTAATAGTTCTGTGCTGTAAATGCAAAAATAAACGATAAATAATACGCTATTTTTTGGATTGTAACGGACTTAGTATCATCATCATTATCTTGCAAACATCCGGCGGATACACGTCTAACCCAAATTTTAGAAAAATTTGCAATTATCGCCCTACTTCGCAAGAAAATGGTGATTGTATTCACGCACGCTTCTTAGATGCTATACATAAAGAAGAACTTAACAGTATATGAATAAATTTTATTGATTTCAAAAAGTTTACTTATGAGCACATCTATTTATCCATTCATCAATCACAGTCTATAAAAGTCCACTGCTGAACATAGGCCTATCCCATAGATTGCCTCAGAGGAAGGATTTTGCCATAGTCGCCAAGCTTGGCAGGCAATCTGGCAATCGCAGGTTTTTATATTATTAATTAATATTTGTTATTTAGAAAGGTGTTTTTGCCCATCTTCTGTTTTAATATCCCTCTTGTGTGTGTTGTTTGTTGTAGTGGAAATTCTTAACATACCATTACACGGTTTCCTTTAGGAACATAATATGTGTAGTTATGTATGTATTATGCTAACTTACAGATAGTACTTACTTTAACATCTTCCAAAAAATGTCGGGTATTACATCAATCACTAATAAAAAACTAGATACACACAATCGGTGAAATTAAGGTTAAATTTACATTAATATATATTTATTTTAACTAGAATCAAAACAATTGGCGACAGTTTTTAGAGAACTTTTGCATGGGATTGTGTATCTAGTTTTTTATTAGTGATCGATGGGGTATTATGACAAATAATACTCCTTAACTTGTGGAAGTCCTCTTGTCACAGTGGACATTTTACAAGCTGATACGAGGGCGGCACTGAAAATTTCGGAAATCAAGGAAGTGACACAACATTACTATTTAAAAATTTATTTATTGCTTTTCGAAGTATTCTCCACGAAATTTGACACATTTTTCCATACGATGGAACCAATCATTGAAGCAACCATTCCATTAGGAAGTCGGGGTCTCCAAAATGGCCGTTTTGTAGGCGTCCACAGATTCTTCAGGTGATGAAAATCTCTGTCCACGCAATTTATTCTTTATTTTAGGGAAAGTATAGAAATCATTAGGGCTTAGGTCGGGGCTGTACGGCGGATGGTCTAATAATTCTATGTTTTCTTGCTCTAAAAACTCTTTTGTTCTGTGTGCGGTGTGAAAACTCGCATTGTCGTGATGGAGGATGGTGCGGCGGTTGCAGTTTTCTTTACGGAGTTCAGAAACGACCTGTAGCAAACAAATGCTAGCATACCATTCTGCATTAACCGTTCTTTGTCCCTCAAGAGGAATAGTTGTAACATGGCCGGTTTTGGAGACAAACGTGGCCACCATTTTTTTTGCAACACTCCGTGAACGAACAATTTTTGTTGGCTTTAACTCATTTTCGAACACCCAAACTCGTGACTGGTTTTTTGTTTCGGGTTCGTACGCGTATATCCAGGATTCGTCACCTGATACGATGTTGTATACAGCATTTGAGGATCCTGCGTGGAATCTTTCGAGAGTTCTGACGCACCAAGTAACGCGAGCCGCTTTTTGCTCTTCACAGAGCGAATGCGGTATCCATCGGGAAAACAACTTTTTTTCACCTAATTGTTCATGCAAGATAATTTGTATTTGACTCATGCCAACGTCTAAAGTTGCCTGAGTTTCGCGGTATGTCACATGTCGATCTTCCTCAATCAGCTTACGCACAGCATCAACGTTTTCTTGGGTGAGTGCAGTTTTTGGACGACCTTGACGGGGATCATCACTGAGCTTGACACGTCCACGTTGAAATTTAGCAAACCAGCGATAAATTGTGGGTTCGGATGGGGCTTCATCACCAAATGCAGAAATCATCCGGTCAACACACTGTTTTTGTGTTAAACCACTTCGAAAGTCATAATAAATCATCGCTCTTGAATTTTCTCGAGTCAATTCCATTTTCTCAACGACTAAACAAGTTTGACAAAACCTTGTGACAAGACCGAGAATCTTTCTTTAAATAAATAAATGGTATTTGATTTTTAAAACCAAGGACATTTCAATTAAAAAGATTTTAATATGACAGGAACAGTGGAAATATTCCATTCCCGATACTTTTAGTGCAGCCTATGTAAAATATAAGAAGTTTCATGGAAATTCCGCAACTATTCTATTTACCGTATTTTACATAAACATTTCATAAATCATGGTCGGAATTACGAAGTTAAACTATAATATTTACTTCCGGAGTTATGTCACTGAAGTAATGAAGTTATTTAATTTAGCTCGTATATGATAAACGGAAGTTAATAATTTATATTACCCTTTCAATTGACGTCGATTTATTTGCAAGCACAACATACATTAAGTGATTACAAAGCTATCAGAGACCTAGTCATCGTATATCGGACGTACTAATAAGGCTGCGAATCGATTAACAATTTGTCGAGTATTGTAATAGAAAGTGAGGCTTGGCTTGACCTCGTCGAGGGGTGACTCAGCCCCTTTATTGTTTTGTTTGTTTATACTATTGTACAAAAGTCTTTTTTTGTTACGATTCCAACAACAATACTCATAATTTAAAGTTAAAGTTACAGCCTACTCCGTCCCACTCCTGGGCACAGGCCTCCTCTTATTTCTAAGAAGGTTTTAGGGCTTAGAAAAGTCTGCCGAGCTGCCCCAATGCGTGTTAGTGGACTTCACATATCTTCTAAAACATTTTTTTAATTTCTTCAACATGCCGGTTTCCTCACGATGTTTTCCTTCACCGTAAATCACGTGGTAAATCAGGACTTAAAATTGTAATTAACAATTTCATTGGTGCCAGTGGGGTTCTAACCAGAGTTTATTTACGGTGAGCGCTTAGCCCGTGAGCTACCACGGCTTCATAAGTTATTTTGACTAAAATTGAATTGAACTTGAAACGATTTTATTTTCACAACGCAGATGAAAACACCGGCCATTCAAAACGACTTCAGCTACTACAGACGTAGCGTGTCCCGCGGTGGCCTTATAAACTCCGAGCTGCCTCCGGACGCAGAACCGCATTTGGGCGCCGAAGTAGCAAACAGGATGTCTCTGTTCTACGCACAAGCAACCCCAATGCTAAAAGTTCTATCAGAGGCTACGAGCCAGTTCGTCAACGACAACCAACAAGACTTAGAAAACACAACTGAGACCCTCAGCACCATGGCTAAAGTTTGCCTGAGGATGCTGGAAAATCCGTAAGTAATTCATACTTTTTCTATATTTAACAAGCTACTATTGGTAAACTTCTCCATGCTTAGTTATCCCCTCTTGTCAAGCTCTACAATAATATAACATAACTGACTATCAGACCATTATATTGACATTAATAGTCGTCGTGATTGGCTCGTTAATTATGCACTTAGCCATTACTCAGGCATACTCACGCTACGTTTGTGATATCAGATTAATTATAAATTGTAGACTTATGTCATCATTATCATCACAGGCCATGAAAGTCCACTGCTGAACATAGGCCTCCGCTATAGACAACTTCATAGAGGGGATATTTGTCACGCTTGCCACACTTTTTTTTTCAATAAGGATCATTCTTCTGTCCATCTCATGTTTCTCTTCACTCTGTTGCTTCTTACGACACCCACGGTATAATATGGGATAGGGAATTGTCTTATACCGCCACTAAACGACAAACGAGATGTATGTTATATAGAGTAATATTTATATACTATCGTTAGTTAAAGCAATAACAGCTGTTATAAATAACATCTATTGTAACAAAATTACTCATGATAATACCATGTAATGTAATACATCTGACGCAATTATTGCATTTTTATCATTCTTATATCTATACATCTATACAAATAAATAAAATTGAAGTGTCTGTTTGTAATGTCAAAATTACACAGCTTTTTACTAAATGTATATGAAAGTATATTCGGTACTTATAACAAAAATACAATTTTTAAAGTTTTTGTCTGTCTGTCTGTTTGTTCCGACTAAGCTCCGAAACGGCTGGACCGATTTTGACGGGACTTTCACTGGAATGACCGAATAGCCGATGTCACAAGGAGTAACTTAGGTTACTTTTATATTTTTAGAAAAAGAATTAGGGTTACGCGCAAAAAATAAAAACCCCAAATAACACGCAGGCGAAGTCTCGAGTAACAGCTAGTACAACTATATAAGTGAATCATCAATATATAGACTCGATAATACATATTGAAACCTCAGACCAACAGAATGAAAGACGGAACGGGTAAAAACACGCACTCACGTACGTACACATATGCATCTCCAAATCATTTGCAAAACCAATAGCATGTCTTTTAGGTGCATATGTGTGCGTCAAGCTGAGAACATTTACAGCCTGATAAAGAAAGAAAGGAGAATGTGTGCGTGAGTATGTAACAATAAAGTTGAGCATTGTTTCAGCATCATCTGAAATATTTGCAGAGCTCAATCTATCTTTGTTGATTTGAGATTGAAACTTATAATAAGAATAAAATACAATGTGTTCATGTCTTTGCTGTTCCAATTTCAAATGTGTCCACTCTCTTGTCGATATTGCCTTCTACTTTCTTATTGTTTACAAACCCGTCAATAGCGACTTAACAATAGCGTAATGATTAATGTAATTTAGTATCTTAACAGAAGCGTTTAGTTGAAGGTCGTAAAATAAAACTTTAATCATGAATAACAGTCATAGAAGGCTATAGTTTTGTAGCTACACTAGAATTTAAATGTTCGTATTTTGTCAATAAGTACATATAAATAAAACTGAAGTGTCAAAAGCTCAGGGAGTGATTTGCATGCCATAACGACATAAACAATTTTTTTAAATTTTTGTCTGTCTGTCCGTTCTAAGCTCCGAAATGTGTGAACCGATTGTGATGAAATTTTACGAACAGATAGAACAGATAACCAGGAGGCATCTTAGCTGTATTTGATCCGAAAATGTTTGAAGATTTTTTTTTGAAATAAAAAAACGGCAAATTGATAAAATAAAATGGTTTTTAATTATTATGTTTAACCTAAATAACCCCACATTGATAGATTCTATCGCGAGCGGGGCGGGTCCCTAGTTAAGGAAATAAATATTCATCATCATCATCTTATTATTATTTAACCCGTAAACGTTCACAGCTGAACATGGGTCTTTACAGTGGTAGAGAAGCTTTGTCTTAATCATCACGCCTGACAGGAGTATTCCATCAGGACCAGGACCAGGCAATCACCGGTCTGGGTATTTACGAAAGGCGTTAGTTATACCGCCAGCTATAAGAACCATAACATCCTTCTTGTATATAACCCACAGTTGCCTAGAGATAAATACCCATGAGACTAAATAGGGTGATGGATTGTCTTACGCCATTACCACAAATTCTTAATATTTTATTATTAAAATACAAATTATGGGAGCCAGGTCAAAATCGTCTAGCTAAGGGTCAGGCGCTGTTGGTCACATAGAACCCACCCCCTCCACCCTGATCAGGCATGGTAGGTGTTTTGGCAGCGGCATATTTTTATTAATTTGAGTTGCTAGGGTGATGCTTCTGCCAAATCTGTGTCAGCTTCCTGTTTTCGCCTTTCACGACACGGCGATTTGGAGTAGTGGATTCGGAGCTTGTAATGAAAAAAAATGGGAGTCCATGCAAAATTTTTGATTTTAAACAAGTGTTCGGGGTTATCGAACTTTTTGTCCGGCATTGTCAATCTAGGTAATGGCGACCCCAACTCAAATAATAACAAAAAAATTAAAATTAATAAATTAAACGAAAATAAAAAAAAAACCTCTGGAACCCTACCTTATACAGAATCAGCATATACATAATCTCGTTCTGCGTAGATGGGACCAAAAATTAAAATTTAAAAGCTGACGCTAGCCGGACTAACTATGACATCTGGACTCAAACACCTCAGTCCCTATCCTATACCAGTGCTATAAAGCACCCGAAACGTCGGGAATTAAAAGTTAAATTAAACGCGATAAAATCCGTAAAATTACTTAAATTTAATACATCATTAGTTTCTTCTCTATGTGTATTCAGATGTAACTTAAATAATATTCGAATAGCTTCTATCATTAATTTGTTGCTGGGAATTTTGCAATGTTGTACCTATAGCCCTAAATGAGTAAAAATTTCACAACCACATTACATCGGTCTCAAAAAGCAGACACCGACAAAAATCCTAAAACAACTACGTATCCATCTAATTGAATTCACTCTAATTGAGTTTCCTTATTTATTTAAAGTTATGTATTTTAAGGTTTATATACGTGTGAAATAAAAAGTGAGTTTGTAAACTTACAAGAAACTAGTTCGAGTGCGCGTACCACGCTAGTCGCGGATGCATAAATCAGTGATATCCCCTTTGCACCAGATTTAGCATGACCCACATATCAACGTTAGCTTTTACATTTTCGCCATTCTAGATATTTATTGTGCAGTCTATATTGATTCATTCAAATGCTTTTACAATTATATACATTATACATTGTAATTATAAAGTAAAAAAGAGTGTTCTCTTTTTTATTACCTCATCGCCCGATCTTGATTTCCATTTGTTTCATAAAGTTTTGCAGTTAAACTAATAAATGCTAAATTATTTTATGATTTCATTGTTTAAAATACAGACAATGAATGTTTGAGTTAATGAATACTTTCGTGAGAAAGGAGAAGGTATATAAGGCATATAAAGTTATCACGAGCTAGAAAGAATAAGGATGGGTTTTCAAAGAACGTTTATGTTGGAATTCTGTTACATAAAGAATTATGTAAACCACAAAAAAATGGCGGGACTTAAGATTAAGAGTGTAGGTATTATATTATCTACATTTAATACATTCTATCTCATGGCTCAGTAATTAAACTCCTGAAAAAAGTTAGGTACTGGATTCGAGTTTTACGTACTTTTGCCCCAGTAAGTTTGACTTAGGGATGACAACACATCTGCATTTTGATTCTTAATCAAACAAATTAATATATGTTTATATTCAATGTGAATTCGTATGTTTAATTTTTAGAATGGTCTTAGTTCAGTTAATTCTGGCTGAGATTCGAACACTGTACCCGTCATATCTTTGAGCTTTGACTACATACCTTTGGCTACTAACCCACGCAGTTGTAAGCACACACCTGCGCTAAGATTAGAGTATACATTTCATTTTTAATTTTCACAATTTTTTTTAAATTATCTTTTCGTTTTTATTAAAAAGGTACTTATTTAGGAATTAACTCGTTTATGATTTTACTGGTTTCGAAAATAAAAAAAAAACCGTTTCAATTTCCTCTGAAAGTTAGTTCATGAATATTGCACATTGAGCATTAAATGCGACAAAAATGCGTATGTTTTGCGAGCCTTCTGATACATTTAACCGACTTCAAAAAAAGGAGCAGGTACTCATTTCGACTATATTTTTTTTGTGTAAATTCGGTTCTACAAAATTTTTAATTTTACCCCTTTTTATAGTTTTTGTTAGACGATTGCAATACTTGTTTTTTTTTGGGTTCCGTACCCAAAGGGTAACCAACGGGACCCTATTACTAAGTCTCCACTGTCTGTCCGTACGTCCGTCCATCTGTCTGTCAGCGGGCTGTATATCCCTACTAGAACCGTGTTTTACGATGATACGGAACCCTTCGTGCACGAATCCGACTCGTACTTGTACCTCGTATGGGCCGCAGCAACCACTTACCATCACGTGGACTGTGTGCTCGTTTGTCACCCTTATCCTATAAAAAAAAAACATTAAATGATTCCTTTTCAACAGTTATAATTTAAACTTATAAAATATGTACATAATTTAAAAAAGTCTATGGGAGCTCATTATGTCCGCGCTTTCTTATCTTTTAAATAGTCGTCTAATTGGTCGTATCCTTTCTTCATAAGAATGCTTTTACATGCACTTAGAATGTATGTAAAGGCGAATCAGTAATATTACGGGGAATTTGTTTCTGAATTTGAATAACAGCATAAAATAACAGCTTAATGCTGCATCGTGTTTGTTATGGTGAGTGTAGAAAACCGGAGACCTTTCTTATTGGAAACGAGGCATTCGATCTTAGTCCTCAGGGGTGACAACGCATCTGCATTTTGATTTTTAATCGAGGACAAATGTAGATGTCAATGGACCATAGCATCCACCTACTATCAAGTGGACTGTGTGCTCGTGTGTCGCCCTTAGCCTATAAAGAAATTTTTCACATTTACCAAAAAATGAGCCGACATTTATATGGAGTCTGAACTTTGGAACAGCAAATTTAAATTTGCGCTGGTTAAAGTTATGGGTATCACTCATTTTGTCAAAGACGTTAAAATAGTTCTTTACATTAATAATATTGTACAAAATGAATTGTGATGCAACAGTTTTTTTTAAAGGTTAGGGTGACAAACGAGCACACAGTTCACCTGGTGGTACGTGGTTGCTGTGACCCATAGACATCATTATTTGTCCTCAATAAAGAATCCAAATGCAGATGCGTCGTCACCCGTGAGGACTAAGATGGAATGCCTCTTTTCCAGTAAAATGGGTCTCCGGTTCTTTACACTCACCATACGAAACACAGCAGTGCCAAGCTGCCATTTTACGCTGGTATTTTGTGAGAGCGGCGTGGTCCTCCCCGGTCGAGCTGACCCATTCGTACTACAAATATACTACTAATATAGCTGCAGCATGGCTCTACCACGTATATTTTTAAGTTAAGATGTTTATTTCTTTAATAAGGACTCCGAGTCCCTTGCCATAATATTGTAAAAGTTAATAAAGTATCGCTTCATTGCTTTAAAACACGGTAAGCTAGGAAAGCCTAAGCTAACATCCTTCCTGTTTAATCAGGGCGTCACTCCATCTAATGTGTCGAAGCCCACAACACTGCACGCCGGTTGTCAATTCTTCGAGCAATCAGCACGTATCATAGTACCTTAATTGTGTTACTCTAATTACGTTTTTCTAACTTTATCGGATTGGAGGAAATCGGCAACCCCAGAATTTTAATATGTTGAATTGATATCAGGAAGATGTTGCAGCCCATATCCTGTTTCATCGGATAGTCCATTCTCGTACGTGGCCACTATAGACACAATCCAGTCAGAAGATGTGACCATTCTGTAACCAACAAAAGTTAACAACATTGATCTTAAAGACGTTAAAATATTAATTACAGCTACTTATGCAAAAAGATATCACAGTACAACAAGTTCTCATTTCTTGCCGACAATGAATTCAACGACGGTCGGTCCCATTGTATACTAGATGGAACAAGGGCGTGTTTATTGTGTTACGTACGGATCGTATGCAACCGCAAGCCCGACATTGACGTCCGTGTTCACTTGAGTCACAAATTGATTGAAAACACTCATCTATGCAATAGGTAATATAGCAAAACATCTATAGGATGTAATTTGTACTGTTCTTAACCGCCTAGTTAATAATTCATCATCATTATTAACTATTTACGAAAAACTTGAGATTGGCCTTTTCGAAAATGCACCACCCCAACTAGCTGAAAGAGTTGTCCAATTTAGTTTTAACAATTTTGAACGGGTTTTCCGATGAAAAATCTCTACCAATAGCGGCTCTGCGCTCGTCTTAATATATTTATTTATGAAGTTTATAAAGTTAAGACAGCCTATATTTGTCCCACTGCAGGCAACAAACATTCTATTATTTCCGGGAGTCTGTTGCGTTTAGGCCTGCCAGATGGAAAAATAAAAAGGGTGACCAAATTAGTGCTACTTCGCAAAATAGGAAAATTTTAGAAAAAATGGAAGGGCGCCTTCAAATTAGAGGCGTGAGGAAGCGCTGCGGTGGTGCTACCAGAGAAACGCTGCCGTGGCGCAACTGTGTCGCAGTTAACGTTGCCACTTTAGTGACAAAATCACTAGATTTAGTAAATTTAAGGAGATAGATAGTGATATTCTGAAAAAGAAAATCACTAAAAATTATTTGATGACTTTTAGTGATATTTATCAAATCTTGCAGAATTTAGAAAATACATATTAGCAACCCTCTTTACCTGTCGGTGAATCCCCAGTTTATGTCAAAATAGCACTACTTTTCTCGCATTACAAAATAGTAATTAGACGTCTTTGTTTGGTAATGCTAAACCTACCTTGAGGATTTCCCGACTAATAATGAGGACTTAATACGTTCAGTGAGTGCTGAATACTGAAAGGTTGAAATATGAATAATGAAGTGTAAGATGGTCTTCTAATATAAAACTTAATTGGAATCGTGGTGGATAATGCCTCTGTCATAACTGGAATCAATAATGGCATACGCCTACTTAATTAAATTCTAGTCAAATATGTTTGCCACTCATTCACACTGTTTCACATGCGTTAGAAGCAAATGTGAACGCAAAATATAGAGTTTCTCATTAGAGAAACCTATAATTACACATTCACACATTCACCCAAACGCTGTGATGAGTACAAAGATATATATGATACAATAAATTGTGGCGAGAATACTTAAAAAATATTGCGCTTTTGTGATAGTCGTTGGCTGTCCGTTGAAGAAACTGTGACCAGGATGCCGTCTCGATTTTGTGTTATGTTTATTCACATTATTTTCACAATTAAAATAGTATTTTTATAATATCTAAATTACAAGGTAGGTAACCTTGTAATTTCATTTTAAATAATTTGGTGAATTCTAGGGATTTTTTAAAGTAAAAATATCCCAAAATCTGGGGAAATTTCAGACCATAACTAGTGATAATTTTTTCTGCAAGGTGGCAACACTGGTCGCAGTAGACGCGTGTCAGTAATACTTCGGTAAATTATAGTGATGTTTGTCAGTTACGCGATGGGATCCGACGAAGAAGCATTAATCCCATGCGTTTTTCTTATGAATCCGATTAGAATAACTTTCAGAACTACTATCCCATATCGCAGGGTGATTTTTAACTTCCTCAATAATCACTTCAATGTCAAGTTGATCTGCATTCATATTGAGGTTCAATATTAATTAAAAGCGTGTCACTTCCCTGCGCAGAAATGACGTGAGTGTGTCACGGTAGTGGCGCTGCAATCGCGCTTTTAGAAATTGTATGAAAATTAGTAGCGGCGCGGCTAGCGCACCACAGTGGCGCCACTGCAGCGCTTACTCACGCCTCTAATTTGAAGGCGCCCGAAGACATCCTACTTAAATGAAAATACTCTTTCATCACAGTCTATCAAAGTTCAATGCAGAACATAGTCCTCATCGTGTAGATTGTCTAGTAAAGGATATATTTGCCACAGTTGCCACGCTTGGCAGATGCGTTGGTGACCACAGTATTGTATTTTCTAGTTGTTATTAGGAAGACGCTGCTGGTCGTCTCTCGTTTGGTCTCTAGGTTTGTTTCCCTTTGTCGCCTCTTAAGACATCCACGGGACGATATGGGCAGACCTTGATAAAATTTATATGGGACCACATGTGAAGCACCAGCTTTCAAATAAAGAAAGAATCGAAATAGGTTCACCCAGTAAAAAGTTATGAGATAACACACATAAAAAAATAAACATACAGTCGAATTGAGTAACGTCTCCTTTTTGAAGTCGGTAGAAAAATCTGCCTAAAAAGGAAAATAAGGTTCTATATTTAAAAAATACACACACAAAGTCACAAACAAAAACAGTCACAAAGAGCTGTTGTTTGGATGTCAGAAATACTGTGCTTCGTGAGAAAATAGCAAGTAATACGCACGCAACTCCTTCTCTTTGCGGACCCCGCACCATTGAAACTATGTCAGGTTGCTGCAAGCAAACGCAGTGGTTGTTAACCATAGAGTAGTGTGCACTATCATGTGTGTAGCACGCGTGAACCAGTCAGTCAGCCACCATAACTTAAATCTTGGGCGAACCCTCTACGATCAACCGGCGAACTCTTAGGGAGTTCGCGTAACCTACTTTGAGAACCCCTGCTTTATGCAACCGTAGCCGCGTTACTCCAGCGCATATTAGGCGTAGATACTTTACATTAATTTATTAGAAACATTTTTGACGTGACAACGTCTTATAATTCGAGGAAGCTGGCTGCACGCACGAAAAAACGACTCATGCGGCGTTACCTTGCTCTGAGGCGTTCCATTTAAGGCATGAAGTGCAAGCGAGAGCGCGGAACGAGCGACAAAGAGGCACAATCGGCGTTGTCACGTTCAACTATCGTCAGTAAACCGACTTTACAGACAACCGATTTTTTTTCACAGACATGCAGCAGATATTTTTTTACGTGGTGGAGCCATGCTGCAGCTATACTGAATAGTTGTAGCACGAATGGGTCGGCTCGACCGGGGAAGGTTACGACGAAGGGTACGCTGGTTTTTTGTGAGAGCGTGGGGTGCTCTCACAGAAAACCAGCGTAAAATAGCAGCTTAACGCTGCTGTGTTTCATATGGTGAGTGTAGAGAACCGGAGACCCTTTTTACTGGAAACGAGGCACTTCGTATTAGTCCTCACGGGTGACAACGCATCTGCATTTTGACTCGTAATCGAGGATATAATATGTAGATGTCTATGGGCCACAGCAACCACTTACCATCAAGTGGACTGTGTGCTCGTTTGTCACCTTTATTCTAAAAAAAATCTGCGCTTAAAATTGTTAATTTCAATTTTAAGCGCATTAAAATTGCAATTAACAATTTTATTGGTAGTGGCATAGATTGTATCCGGGTTGCACTCATATTTTGTATGTTTGCTAGAGCCACGCTGTAGCGTATTAAGGCCGCAGCACGAATGGCTTGACTCGAACGAGGAAAGAACACGCTCTCACAGAATACCAATGTATGTAGTATTAGTGGTAATAAGTAGCAGCATAATACTATTGATTTCTAATTGTGAGTGACGACAACCGAAGACTCTTTATTGGTAAAGAAACATACCATCTTTGTTCATAGGGATGGCAAAACATCAGCATGTTCTTGGTGATCATCCATCAAGTGTAATGCTCATTAGTCATAGTCTATAATAACCGGCCAAGTGCGAGTCGGACTCGCGAATGAAGGGTTGCGTACCATCGTAATAGACGTTTCTAGTAGGGGAGCCCCTTTTAATTTTTATTATTTGTTGTAATAGCGGCAACAGAAATACACATTCTATGAAAATTTCAACTGTCTACCTGTTACGGATCATGAGATACAGCACGGTGACAGACAGACGAACGGACGGATGGCCGGTCCGACAGCAGAGGCTTAGTGATAGGGTCCCGTTGGTACCCTATTACTAAGTCCCCTTTGGGTACGGAACCCTAAAAATCAATCGTGTACTCTATTTCTATGCGCACAACGTTTGTGTTTGTGATTGTAATTAATTACATAAATTATAATTAAATTTCTAACAGTTAATGAACCAAAACAAAGTTTAATTACCAACTACGCTCTTCATAACCTAGTTCATATTATGATTACTTACGACTACAATTTCCGTTAAGACGATTCATCATTTGTTAAATTTTAATTTACATACCCACATATGTTTCTCAGTTATGATAACTAGGTATAAAATTATAAACGCAATTGTTTTGGTTTTAATATTTGTGGTACATAAGAGGCATCATCCCATCCTACCCTGTGAGTATCGTAAGTTCGTAAGTAGGGTTGCCAACTGTTATTGAGAGAAATATAGTATTTGAGGAACATTTTAGCAAATGATAGATACGAACAACAAATGGTTAAATTAAAAATTTTGTACAACCGAAAATTTCTATAAAAATATAAATAAAAATTCAATATAAATAAAATGACAATACTATCAATGTAGTCGAAGTCAATTAAATACGTATTATTAAGGATAACTCAAAACCTACTGATCAGATCTTGATAAAATTTATATGGGACCACATGAGAAGCACCAGCTTTCAAATAAAAAAAGAATCATCAAAATCGTTTCACCTAGAAAAAGTTCTGAGGTGACATACGTAAAAAAATACAGCCGAATTGAGTACCTCCTCTGTTTTTGAAGTCGGTTCAAAAGAAACTTGACCTCGTTAAAATTTGGCTAATTTACTCTTCATGAGCAATCGGTAACAGTCCATTTATCTCACCCCTATTATATACAGTATTTGCTTACTGGTCAAGTTTGACAATCGCAGTACCTTACGTCTCGCATTTTTGTCACATATTTGCAACACTGTAACCACCTATATCTTGAAAAATATGTCCTATATCACATCGTGTTTTTTCTTGGATGGTCAGAAGAATAAATTAAAAGCGTTGCTAAATGATAGAGAAGTGTCTTCTTTATTTCGGCGACTGTTGCAAATTGCAATAGTTGTCCTTTCAAAAAAATTACGGGGTCATGATACAGATGAATCTATATATAGTCACCGTATCATAGATTATATTATTTCCGGTTATGAAAAGATGCGTTCATAACATTTCGTATAGTCTTCCTAATCGTGCATAGAGTATTGCTGCTATATATGGGCTGGAGCTGCAAAATGCCACCGAGCAGCTTTGGACTTAATGGAAAGGCGTCCTAAGAGGCTTATTGGTGATCCAAATTTGGTTAAAACTAATCTTACTAGCCTCGAACACAGGCGCAACGTAGCCAGCATTTCGGTTTTCTACAGAATGCATTTCGGAGAATGTGCGCAGGAATTGCATAATTTAATTCCTCCCTCTCCGTTCCACCATCGGACAACCAGACGTTCGGCCAGTCTCCACCGTTTCGTTGTTGACTTACCACGCATTCGAACTAAACGGTTTGCTGCGTCGTTCATCATGCGTACAGCAAAGGAGTGGAATAAGTTGCCAGCATATGTGGTTCCATTCGATTACAATGTGGGTGTCTTCAAGGCAAAAGTGAATAGGCTTTTGTTAAGTCAGTGCGCTTCACCATCTTAGGCTACATCACCACTTACCATCGGGTGGGATTGTAGTTAAGCTCTGGCTTAAAATAATATAAAAAAATCATATCTGGTGCAAACATATTATGAAAATCCCCTTAATGTTTTTCATTTCCTTGAAGTCTAATGTTTCACCACTAAAACTCCGTTTTATAGTTTTAAAACAAACTGTTAGGTGGTTTATTTCGCACAGAAGTGCCTGCAATTGCTTATCAAACATCAGCCGTTCGTCACATGTTCGTAATTTCGTCAACACGTACTGACTGGCCCGTTGAATAGAGCTCACACTAGCATACCTTATACGGATGGATTAAATTGAAATTCGGTCTTCATTGGTGGACATTGTGATCATAATTAAAATGTTCTTTCGTCAATACTAGAAAAGCCTGCAAAAGTGTTTTACCCGAGTCTCGTCCTTTGTACACATTTAATTACAATCGCCAAGCTTGGCAGGCTGATTGGTGCCTTGCTGATCACCACGTTTATAGATTCACAGTTTTAAACGCCTCGTATCTTTATCAACATTCGAGTTATTTCTAAAAATTCCCATAGTCATCTCTTACGATACCAACGAGACAAAATAAATACCTACATCAGTCATGTATTCTGTGATGTCGGCAAAACACAGTAAAAAAATAAAGTTTTAATATTTTTTGTGAACATAATATCATCCAGACCGAATTCGGTCACGGCGGCCAGTCTGAACGTAGACTAGACATCTGTACAGGACAGGAATATAGTTCACGAGTGCGTGCGTAAGCACAGGTGCACTTTCTAATTATATTCATTGACTTTTATAATTCGATGGGATGATAATCACAGGACCAACGGCTTCATGTACTTTCCGAGGTACGGGGGTGAAAGACCGCCAACTTCCTGGCTCCGGTCTCCTACTGAGGATTTCTTCACGGAAATACCCAGTAACTAATTTTCGCCCGATCCGGGATTCGAACCCGGGACCTCATGATTATCAACCGCGTTTACGACCACTAGCCAAACGAGACATTCCCAAAATGGTTCCCCAATTTGTGACTGAGCGTCGGAATGTTATTCGATTGAATTGATAAATACTTCCGTTAGGTTGAGGAATGTGAGGGGGGGGGGGACAAATAAACATCGCAATTGTACGAAGCCTTCCACAATCATTATACTGTCACAAGATAGATATCAATTTCATCATCAACTGTAAAGATGTTGCGTTTTATTGAACAAAATCTTTGAAGGCCCACTTTACAAATTATTCTCAGCCAATAGTTTTGGGAGTCTGGAACATATTCAGCCAGAGCCATAATAAGTGGTCACCGTGATAAACGGGTGCCGTCCGTGCGCAAGCACTTCCTTATCAAGCGCGTTTCGATGATACATCGGCCCGTTCCAACATTGAAAGTGACAATGGACTGTACGGCGTGAATGACAACTACCGCCATTCTAAATTACGATTGATATTATTGTATTCAAGGACTTGGTAATTGAAAAAAGACTTGCAAAAGGCAATTTATATATATTAACTACGAGACGAATAGAGTTATTTTAACTCTATTCGTCGTATCATTCGTAAGGTAATTCTAAAGAAGCAAATTTAGCATCATCTTACGATTTTACTTTCTTTTTTTTTTATAGAATAGAGTAACAAACGAGCACACAATCCACATAATGGTAAATGGTTGCTGTGACCCATAGACATCTACATCTATCCTCAATAAAGAATCAAAAGGCAGATGCGTCGTCACCCGTGAGGACTAAGGTGGAATGCCTCTTTTCCAGTAAAAAGGGTATCTGGTTCTCTACACTCACCATATGAAACACAGCAGTGTTAAGCTGCTATTTTACGCTGGTATTCTGTGAGAGCGTGGTCCTTCCCCGGTCGAGCCGCCCCATTCGTGCTACAGCTATACTACTAACATAGCTGCAGCATGGTTCTACCACGTATAGTCATTTTTTAATCTTAATGGCTACTTCATAATTTTTTAATCTCAATGACTACTTCACATGTGCGAGTATGTCATAGATTTTATAGTATATGGGTGACAAACGAGCACACAGTCCACCTGTTGGTAAGTGGATTCTTAGCGCAATATATATACTTAGTGGAAGCGTGGCTCTACTAAGTATATATATTGCACTTTTCTAATTGACTGAGTAGACTTAACATTAATTTACAAAGGAAAATATATGCAAAAAAGCAAAACTTACTACTGGCTAACTTGAACTGGCGACGGGAAAGTTTACCAGTGTACGTGAAATACATTTAGTAGACAATTTTGACACTGACGAGTCTGATGTATGCAATGACACGCTTCGCTTTCTATAATGTAATATTATAATTTTCAAGTTTTTGTTCTTAAAATAGCATTCAAAAGTACGACACAACACTGCGATATTTATGGCTGTTGGTTGCCTACGATCGGCGAATTGATTTTCTGTCAGGGCCTAATTGCTTACGTGCCCGCTTCCTGACTTGTGTAAATCTAGGTTGGCGTTCACAGACTGCCTAATGCTATTGCAGTAGTTGAATTCAGTAAACAGTGTACCTTTTTTTAATGCTGTACCTTTAGAATTCTTAATATGTAGGTTAATAACTATGAGTAAAACACAACAATAATTATTTTATTAAAGATATTAAAGCTGTGTAAAATATACTTCAGGGCAACAGTGATTTGTAATCATCTACTGATTTTTAAACTTTATAAAATGTACAAAGCTAAAATCTTATCATAAAGCTTTGCGATTAAAAACACTATGTGTATTATATCTAATTTTTATTTAATGAAAGCATAGACAAATGATAATCAACGTCTTAGATCTTAGCGTTTTTACTTTCCCTTTTTATTTAATTACTGATAAAAATTAAGCTTTCAAACACATAAGTGATGAAGAATATTTTCATTATGATTTCTTATGTTTACGCGAACACTACACATTCAATAAAACTACTTTTACGGATTCTATCGTGTTTAATTAACTTATTTTTTATTTATTAATTCCCGACGTTTCGGGTGCTTTAAATGGGTGCTGTAATGCACCCGAAACGTCGGGAATTAATAAAAATAAGTTAATTAAACGCGATAGAATCCGTAAAAGTAGTTTTGTTAAATATTTTCATTATTAAATAAATATATGTACCCAATAATAATATTAAAAAAAAATCCTTTTTTATGGAATGGGAGTGACTAATAAGCACACAGTCCACCTGATGGTATGATGATGTGGCGCATAGACATCTACATCTATCCTCAATTAAGAATCAAAATGCAGATGGTTGTCACCTCTGACGACTAAGTTGGAATGCCTCGTATCCAGTAAAAATGGTATTTGGTTCTCTACACCCCCCATACGAAACACAGCAGCATTAAGCTGCAATGTCACGCTGATAATGTGTGAGAGAGTGGTCCTACTCCGGTCGAGCCGACCCATTCGTGCTACAATCATAATATAGCTGCAGCGTAGCTCTACTACGTATAAAATAATATAATAGAACTGACTTAAATTTTCCTCGAATGTGGTATACAATATCAATAAGCAAAATCTATAAATTAATCTCGAAGATATTGTGTTGTATTAAAATACAAAAGAATTGTAAAATTCGCCCTATTTTAATTTCGGTTAAAAATTCATTATAATGTACTTACTGTACCTATATAAGGGCAACAAAACAAATTTTCCACTGATTTCGTTATATTAGCTGTAAGGAAATCGCTGAAGGCTGGCCTACATAGGCTTACATTGTTGTTATTCATTTGAGTTAGATAATTGCATTTAATTTGTTTACCAGTGTATTTGATAAACCTCAATATCCAATATTTTTGCCTTGGATATGGGCACACCCTGTTGAGAATCTTGCAACCCGGATATACATCCGCGTGTACACATCGTTTTATTGTGTCATAAATCTCAACTCATGTTTGAGCAAACATAACATGGACTATCCAAAACTTCCGCATTTTCTCTAACTATATTCGTATTACACAATTTTATTATGTTAGTTACAGAAAAACTTGTTTTAGTAACACATAAAAATCATATATAAAATGTATTGCTTAAATTCGAACATCTGCTACATATTAGGTTTGTACGATAAAAACTTATTAGATAATTTAATTATGTTTTGAATTATTGTTATGCGAATTGATTGTTAAAACAAAACCTTACCAAATAACGGTGATGATAGTGTAAACTTATCTTGAACAATTTGTTTTGTAGTTCATATTGATTCTAAAATACTTCTATGTAAACTCATAAGTTTCAAAAGAAAACACGGTCGAGTTTTTGTAGTTACTGTTTTAACCATAGTGCAATATGTTTAATAATTTAAAAGCAAGCCCTGAGTTTATATCAGTATTAAAAAAAATACTTTAAATTGATGATATCGAGATAGGGCGTACCTACATCCAAGATCCATATCGAGTGTTTACATAACGGATAATAAAAACACAATATCGACACGACATGCCATGTGTAACAGAATGACCTACATACGTTTTCCGTGAAATTATAACTGTATTTGACATTTCACCGTTAGATGATATGAAATGATGATGATGAATGATGATATGAAAAGGGACTGATTTTGTAGTACGTTTATTTATACAGCTTTACATAACACAACAGAAGCGGAGAACATAATTTACTTTTGCCGACTACAAAAGAATAGGACAAGTGAATAGGCTTATGTAAAGTTCCTCCTTTTTTGATGTCGGTTAACAAAAAGGCAACTACATCTATCCTCGATTTAAAATAAAAATGCTGATGCATTGTTAACCCTGAGGACCAAGATGGAATGCCCTGTTTTCAGTAAAAAGGGTATCTGGTTCTCTACACTCACCGTGAACTCAGCGTCTGAAGCACAGCAGCATTAAGCTGCTATTGCATGCTGGCATTCTGTGGGAGCGTTGTCCTACCCCGTTCGAGTCGACACATTCGTGCTACAGCTATAATTTAGCTGCAGCATAGCTATACACAATAAAAACTTATATGTGACAATTTCGATAGTGGCGGCGGTGATTGAACTCAATTACCCAGCTGCAGTACCCACGTTTCATGATATTTTAAGGACGCCTTCTCTGGTGAGCTACCACGGTCCAAACAAAGTAAAGATTATTTTATTTGAATTGTCATTTAACTAGCTGTTCCCCGCGACTTCGCCCGCGTGGAATTCATTACGATTGGATTTTTTTTTCGCGGAATTCTATTTTATTTTGTAAAAATAAAAGTAGCCTTAGTTACTCCTTATAACATCAGCTATCTGCAAGTGAGTCCCGTCAAAATCGGTCCAGCCATTTCGGAGAATAGACGGAACAAACCGACAGACAGAGCCAAAAATTTAAAATATTGTATTTTCTTATACGTACCGTATATAACTATATATGCATTTAGTAAAAAGTTGTTATTCTGATATTACAAACAGACACTTCAAATTTATTTATTTATATAGTTAAGATTACTAATGTAATATGCTATATTGTTTAATGACTATCATAGACCATACCAACATCAATGGGATCAAATATTTTCATGAATGTACGGGAAATTGGATAGACGTCTAATAACTAACTGAAACTGGTTGTTATAGTTTATGAGTAACCCATTTAGTACGTTATTATAGTTAGCATTTTATAGTTATAATCAAGGCTATACATTTTTCTTTCCAGAAAACTCGTCGCACAATTCAGCCGCGAAGAGACATCGCTTCTGGTCCTTCGTGTAATGGTTGGACTCATCATCCTATATGACTGGGTGCATCCCTCGGGCGCCTTCTGTCGTTCCTCGTCGGTAGACGTGAAGGGGTGCGTTAAGTTCCTGCAACAGCAGCCGCCGGCCAAAGCAGAGCCCTTACTTAACGCGTTACGATATACCACGAAGCACCTCAACCACCAGTCGACGCCGAAGAATATCAAGACCCTGTTGGCGGCGTGAGGACACCATTCAAGCCTTGCATGTTGCTGTGGGGAATGATTTGACAATAAATACCTGTGGGGATTTCTCGTCGGCATGCATTTTTTGTTGCTCTAGTTAACTTGTCTTTTTATTGTAGTACAGTCGTTTACATATTTTTTAACATACACTAATTGACAGTTATTTCGTATAGTAAAATACCTTTGTCGTTAATATATTATATATACCTTTCACGACGTATAAACATAGGGCAAAGGTAAAATGGCATTAGTTTTTATTATTGTAAAATATAGTAAAAATGTTCAAGTGTGTGTATCCAGCATAAAAAAGTTATAAAAGTAGTGACAACATACATAATATTTTCTATAAAAAACCTTATAAAATGTTCATTTCGTTGTTCTTTTTTTTGTATAAAAATGATAGACAATAACCGTTTATTGAAATATAGTTCTGGAACACAGACAAATTTTCAGTTTAATAATATTATAATTGTAGTTTTTATTAGACATATTGATCTACAATAAATAGACAAGATTTAGATAAATTAGTAATAATAAATTAGTATATATTCAAAGTATGATAATGTTAAATCATCGTCTTCGTTTGGAACGAGTGTATTTCCTATGCAGAATTATAACATTCTATTTTGGTAGTTTCATAAGCCATTTTTTGATATCGAAATAATATCACGTTTTCGTAAGTAATTATGTGTGTGTGTGTGTGTGTTTGATTGGCGTATGAGTTGTATTTTAATGTAAAACACGCTTAAAGTTGCGACGATTAAGTGTTTTATACATTATTATCCTGTGTCCTTATTGTTATACAAAGATGTTTAAAAATAGATTTTGTTTTGATTTATGTCATTCAGTGAAGATTGTTTTATTACTGAACATCATTTTTTTTGTTTAATTGAAGATTGTCTTATTATTGAACATCATTTTTTTTTTTGTTTAATTATATTATATATAAATATACTATGAATAATAATATGAATACTAAATTATAAATTAAACATAAAGTGGAAAAAAATCGTCACAACTTAGCGTTACATTTTAACTACTTAGATAGCAAAACAATTTAATATTTAAAAATTATATATTGATCACCTTTTAGAACTCAATATATAGATATATTTATGATATAAAACGCTTCAAAAGCAAAATATTACCCACGAACAAATTTCTGAGAAATCTTTCCCTTACCCCACTCGTGTGCAAGGTCCGTGTAACTCTGTAGGTATTATGTATGTTACAACTAAAAGGCCGGCAACGCATCTACGATTCTCCTGGTGCTGCAGTAGTCACCACCAGGTGAGCCGCATGCTCGTTTGCCCTCTCTTATATAAAAACAAACTCACACCAGAATTTATACAAGTCAGTCGCAAATTGTAAGTTAGAATATAACCTACTGTTCTATGTGAAAATTTATTAAAATAAGTTTAGACGCAAGTATTATTAAATATTATCAAACATGAGCGTAACCAAGAAATCTTTAGTAAATTGGTCTTTAGATGATAAACTAAGAAGATATTGTTTCCTAGTTACGCTCATAGTAAAAGTTTATTCCGTCTCATCCTATTAATTGATCATGTCTATATATTGTTTGCATCTATTGTTATAATTCACATTACTATATAATTGTTATGAATTATGTTTTATTACCAGGTAGCATAATTTTTAAATATACAATTAAATAGATGTATGTTTATTTTACAGAGGCATATGTGTTGTTACTCCTCACATTCTATACGGATTATGTTTTGTTTGTAACAATGCAGGTATTAAAAAAAATAAGCATTTCATATATTATTATCCATGTCCTTTAAGACTGATTTTAAATTATAGTTTTCAGACTCAGAGAATTAACCCTTAAAAAGTCACACTTGGCTTGATTATCGTTGACTAAAAAATTATGTATTTGGCAAAATGAGGCTCATACAAAATACCAAATAAAATATACAACAATAGCTTACTTTCCTTAACATTTTATATTTGTGCATGTATACACTGCCTTCGAGTTATAATTGTGATTTTGAATGTAGTTTTATATATGTTTCAATAAGCATGTATAAATAATACCTATAAGCTATAAATACTTTAGTTATTATACTTGCGTTATTTGGACTGTATTTACAATCAAATAACTTTAAATTATAATAATTGGATAATAAATTAGTATAATTAACAGCCGCTATGTGCGCTCAAAGTAACTACTCAAAAATTACGTATGCTGTTGAGAATTCTGTTAAACTCATCAGATATTTTAATTGATTCGTTATTTATTTAGTGTAGCTTCTAGAAACTTTTAAAATCACTAATATATATGTATGCCAACAGTGATGGTGTAAATAAGTCCGCCCTTTGTATTCTTTTGTAATAGGGAGTTCAATAAAAATGTTTAAAACTTATATAAAACAAAATGTATAATTACATTCATTATGATTATTTAATCCGTCAACGGATCTTGATTATCTAAATTTATTAATATACTTATAATTCGAATTTAATTATATTCTTATTTACCTGTCACATTAGCACAAATATTCTATCCTTAGTGCTAAGATTGTTTAAGTATTAACCTCCTAGTAAATAAACTTAGTTACATGTATTACTTGCACAGTTAGCACAAAATTATAGTTATTTTTAGATTAGGTAATTCTAATATCTTGTTGACGTATTTCCATAATTTTAATCATGGCTGTTAATTGCAATCCTCTAAATATCGTATACTCACATGAAATTGCATTTATTATAAGGAATTGATTTAAATTGCATTGTATAAATAAAATCCAAAACAAACACTGCCCAAAGACATATATCTATTTTTATAAACGTCATTTTACGAAGGATATTTCAGTATCGAATTCCTGACTACTGAATAATACACTATGTCAAGTCTAATAACGTACTATGTTAGACTTCGGCTTAAATTAATAAATAACAAAATCAAATTCATGTTTTTTTTTTTTAATAATGACTTAAGATAATATGGGAAAAAATCACTGTAGTCAATGTTAGTCAAAAGCACAATTACGAAAAATGTATTTTTAGTGTTAATTGTATGAATCCTATTTGTTTTGATAACTTATGTAGATGTTACGTTTAAGATTGATAATTACTGTATTTTTATTTAATTCAAAGTTAACAATATACCAGCAAATAAACTGTAATATTAAAATTTCTTACATTTTATATTTATTCAATTAATAACCTGTTTATTATAATGTTTCTTGTTTGACCGAAATATAATACTTAGTCATTTATTTATTGTATATAATAAACACACCAAAGTTATGATAAATAAAAGTTTAACTTAGTATCTTCGTTTTATTTTCTACAAATTAACACAGCATTTAATACTTATATAATATTTACAAATTACAAATGTCTAGAATGGATAATAAATAGAATAAGTAAATCTTAATTGTTCGCCGGCCTTGGTTTCAATATTAACTTGCCCGTCTCGTCACAAGACATATTAAAGTCATTTAGAACAGAGCGAGTGCGTGCCGTAATTATACTGGGCGCTATAACCTTCCTATGCACTCCCATCATAAATAATACAACTGGAAAGAAAGAAATAACTTGATTAATATATAAACTAAAATACATTCTTAACAATCGATACCAACAACAGGTCTATGGTTCTGCCGCTGACCCAGTGACCAAATGAGCAGCGCATCTTAATACCAACACTCTGCTCCCAACGCGTCCCATGCTCAGCTGCTGTGGTCAGGTGAAAAAGTTATCCCCCCATTAGTGTCCAACAACAAGCATCGGGATAGGCCAACCAAGGTGGATTCGTCACAACAAGGCGGAGTAGCAGCGACATGCTCTAACTCCTTGAGGAGTGTCACCATGAGACACCATTTACGTTGTTAAATTAAATGTGTCAGGTTGACGTAAGAAAATCCGTCACCTCGTTTAGGTCCATAGATGGGTCTTTAAGAGACAAATGTGAAATCTCACAAGAAAATTAATAACTTTGGACAGATTGCGGTATAACAATCTTATATACGCCAGACTTAAAATACTCAGACTTGTAATGGAAAGCAGCATCAAAGGTACGAGACATCTGTGGGAAAATCTCTCCAAAAAACAGAATACACTTTGATATACTAAAAAATGAAGAGAGGAAGCTTGTGTTTAAGCATGCATATTAACCTTAATATAAATTGAGAAGTAAAAAAATTAAATTGCAACTGTTAAAGTTGCATCCTATATGTATATGTCCCTCTGCTGAGCACAGGCCTGTTCTCCTTTCTGGGAAGGATATGGAGCATTGCATGTTTGTAGATTTAATATGTCTCAAGTTATACAATAACACATGTTACTGTTACCACTACATAGATGGCCCCCATATTTTGATACAGAATATTTGCCATAGTTGCCAAGCTTCATAAGCGTGTAGGGTGCCACAGTTTTTACCTTTTAGGAAAGATACTACTGCTCATCTCCTGGTTTGTTTCCCTCTGTCGCCTCTTAAGACACTAATGGGACGATATGGAGTAGTGGATATTCTTACACAGCCTATTCCTACACTGTCAAAATGTGTAATTGTACATTTTTGTAAAAAAAATATAAAAAAAATACATATGAAAGCAGTAATTACCTAAAAATGTTGAGGTAAATGCGAAGAATGGGTGATTCCAAAGTGACTGTGTAAGGGAAACCACTGGTGTAAGTGGATCAGTCAACCAATGCCATGCCGCTATTGCAGTACACACAGATACAACTGCCAAAAGGACTGGAAAATCAAATATTAAAATTAGACAAAGAGAAAATATAATACATTAAAATGCCTAAAGGATAAAACAAACAAACCCGACTGAGTAAAAAAGTTTAGTGAAAACAGAAAAAATTTATACCCTATGTCACTTCCACGACTAAGACGAATCTAATGACACCGCTATGTTTAAATCCATCAAGCTGTTTAGGGTACGGACATACATACATTCGAAAAAGATTACCCTCCTTCTGGAGCAGTTGGGTAATTACATAAAATCAAAATATTTACTTTGTATTGTACAAGTGGAACAACTCTACAACTAGGATTTGATTTATAATACATGGGATGAATAAGGTAATGAGCTATTATTTGAACAACTAATATATAGTTATTGTCTATATTTGTTAACTGGAACATCATTCACACCCTCATATAATATGTAAAAAGTACCATACATATTTTTTAGAGTTCCGTACTCGAAGAGTAACCAACAGGACCCTATTACTAAGCCTACGTCTATTCGTCTCTCTGTCATTGGGATGTATCTCAATGATCCGTAATAGGTAGACAGTTGAAATTTTTACAGAATGCGTATTTCTGTTGCTGCAGTGCTATAACAAATAATAAAAATAAATTAAAAATTGAAGGGAGCTGCTCCCCTATCAGAAACTTGTATTACGATGGTATGGAACCCTTCATGCGTGAGTCCGACTCGCACTTGGCCGGTTATTTTACCTAATAACAACTGATTAATTACTGTAATTTTTTATTATCATCTAATATTGTAGTGTACAAGAAGAGTGACAAACTAATTGCTCTCATAAATGAAAGGAATTGCACCAAGTCACTATTCACTCACAAAGTATAAAAGCTTTAACTTTGACATAATGTTTAAGTGAAGTCCATTGTTTTGGTTAATAAATAGTTAATTTAATAGAGTTTAGTTTAAATAAAGAAAAAAATAATATAACTTAATTTTTAAACATCACTTTAGACTACTTTACTTGATGCTAGTGCTAAAAGAATTTTTTTTTCTTTTTTTATAGAATAGGGGGCAAACGAGCATGCGGCTCACCTGATGGTAAGTGACTACCGCCGCCCATGAACAACCGCAACATCAGGGGAATTGTAGATGCGTTGCCGGCCTTTTAGAAAGGTGTAAGCTCTTTTTTTGAAGGTTCCTAAGTCGTATCGGTTCGGAAAATTCGCTGGTGGTAATTGATTCCACAAAGAAGTTGTGCGAGGGAGAAAACTTCTTCTAAATCGCACAGTGGTGGACCGCCAATCATCCAAATGGTACGGATGGTAACGCGAGTTTTGTCGCGACGTGCGATGGTGAAATTGAGCGGCTGGAATTAGTCCGAACAATTCCTCAGAGCACTCCCCGTGATAGATGCGATAAAATACGCAAAGAGATGCAACATCTCTACGCAGTGCCAGTGTATCGAGCCGATCGGAAAGAACTCGGTCGTCAACGATTCGAATCGCTCTGCGCTGGATGCGGTCAAGTGGAAGGAGCTGGCACTGGGGTGCCCCGGCCCAGAGATGAGAACAGTATTCCATGTGGGGCCGAACTTACGCTTTGTAAAGTTGCAAGCGATGTGCCGGCATGAAATACTGTCTCGCTCTGCTGAGCACGCCAAGCTTTTTAGAGGCCAATTTGGCCTTCCCTTCCAAGTGACCACGAAACTGCACGCTATTCGATATGTCGACGCCAAGGATTCTGATACTGGCTGAGGCAGCAAGGGGAGTGCCTTGAAACTGAGGAGATACGACAAAGGGGTTCTTTTTAGCGGTAAACGCGCAAACTTGTGTCTTCTGGGGATTGAACTGGACTAAACTTTAGTCGGCCCCAATCCGAGACTTTGTTAAGCAAAGACTCGACTTCAGACACAAGTTTGTCTCGGTACTCGGCGACGTTTTCTCGAGAAATATTGGCACGGCCGGTATATAAGGCATCCCCAGTGCTGTCGTCTGCATAGCAATGAATGCTACCAGTTAGCAACATATCATTGATATGCAGGAGAAACAGCGTTGGTGATAGCACGCAGCCTTGTGGAACACCAGCGTTGATAGGCTTGTAATCAGAGCATGCACCGTCTACTACGACCTTGATGCTCCGATCAGCAAGGAAACTGGTGATCCATTTGCACAATTTCTCGGGAAGCCCATAGGAAGGAAGCTTCGAAAGAAGCGCCTTGTGCCAGACCCGATCGAAGGCCTTCGCTATGTCCAAACTAACGGCCAATGCCTCCCCCTTGGACTCTACTGCCTCCGCCCATCTATGAGTTAAGTAAATTAGAAGATCACCTGCTGATCGACCCCGACGAAAACCGTACTGACGGTCACTGATCAGCTGGTGATCCTCAAGGTACCTCATGAGCTGGCAGTTTATAATGGATTCCATTATTTTGGAGAACAAGGAGGTGATGTCGATAGGCCTGTAGTTGGACGGGTCAGAGCGGTCGCCTTTTTTAGGGATCGGGTGGACCAAAGCTGTCTTCCATGAATTCGGGACTACGCCTTGGGAGTAGGAGTACCGGAAAAGACGCGTTAAAACCGGTGCCAACTCCGGAACACACGTCTTCAGCACAATGGGAGGGACTCCATCGGGCCCACTCGACTTGCTGACGTCCAGGGAGAAGAGTGCTTTGCGAACCGAGCGCTGTGTAAATCGCACATCCGGCATGGAGCACTCACATCGCGGGATGGTCGGCGGTGTATTCCCCCCGTCATCTAGAGTCGAGTTAGACGCAAAAAGAGAGCACAACAGATCGGCTTTCTCTTTTGCGGCATGGGCCAGTGAGTCGTCCTCTCTGTGCAGAGATGGGAGGGATGGCTGACAGAAGTTCCCTTGGACAGCCTTGGCGAGAGACCAGAATGCACGGGTTCCCGAAGGAAGGCGAACTAGCTTCTCGCCAATTCTGCCGATGTGCTCAGACCTTGACTTGGCAATGACGCTTTTGAAGGACCTGGAGGCGGAATTATACTTCTTTTTAAGTGCGCTGGTGTTTAAATCCCGAGACGTTGATGCGTCAGCCCAGGCCCGGTAGCACTCCTGCTTATAGCGTGATGCTATTTTACAGGAGCGACCAAACCATGGCTGGGATCTGCCTCCGATGGGCACCACAGAGGATGGAATAAAAAGTTCCATACCCTGAAGTACCACATCAGCAACAGAATCGGCAACAACGCTGGGATCTTCCGGCGAGAAGCAAGCCCCCAAGGGTAGGATGCAAAAAAAGACCGCATCCCGTCCCAATCAGCTGACCTATAGTGCCAAACACGGCGGCAAGCTGTAGATCGAAACTGCGATTGGAGCGTGAGTGGCACCGTGCTCCGGATCAGACAATGGTCCGAAGAGCCCAGAGGGGCATCGACGGAGACCTGATATCCGTCCGGATGAGAGGTCAGGAGAAGGTCCAACAGGGAAGGTACATGGTCTTCCACATCTGGGATCCGCGTAGGCGAAGTAACCAGTTGTGTTAGACCATATGCCAAAGCAAAGTCGTACACAGATCTACCCGCATGATCGGTTAAACGAGAACCAAGCCATTCAGCGTGGTGGGCGTTGAAATCACCGAGTATCACGATCTCTGCGGATGGGACCTGTTGTAGCATGGAGTCTGCAGCCATTTGGACGTGGTCGATGAGTCGGTCTGTGTCGGCATTACCGCTATGGGACCTATAGAGGCACCCGTAGACGTGGGGATGGTCGTCGCTGTCTACGCGCAGCCATAGGATGGACAGGTCCGTACCTTCAAGGCTGCCGAGGCGTCGAAAACAGATGTCCTCTCTGACGTATACACAAACTCCAGCCCGGGGCACAAAGGAGTGTTCCAATTTGTATCCCGGGTAGGAGAGATATGAAGTATCAGCCGGAGAGGACACCTGAGTCTCGGTTAAAAAGAGCAAGGCCGGCTTCGCCGTCTCTAAATGGTAATGGACAGCGTTAAGGTTGGAATGAAGTCCCCTGATGTTGCAAAAATTCACGGATAGCGTGACAGGGGTCGCCTTGGTTGTATTGCTCCGCTTGCCCCGAGCAGCATTAGTCACGAGCGGAATTTTGCCCCCCCCCAGAATACGCGGGGCAGCCTGAGCACCCATGCTCAGGAGTGAAGTAGTTTGTTCGTGGATGCTCAGCGAGGGATTCTCCAGGGGTGCTGGTACCCTCCTGGGGTAGTCTTGTATTTAATTCCACTACCATGTTGATGGGGGGCGGGGGGGGGGAACTGGGCCTCCGGCCACCTGCACTCACCAAGCGCAACACAGAGGTAAATCTCTACTTCACGCTGGTATTCTGTGAGGTCGTGGTACCACCCCGGTTCGAGCTGGCCCATCCGTGCGACAGCAAAAGCTACCGCTTGGCTCTACCACTGTTGAAATTTCTGCAACTTGCACAATTCAACCTTTGGCTTTAGTTTAGGCTGAAGGTTGCAGCAAAAGCCGAACAATCTACTTCACATATAGCTGAAAATTGACCTTTATTCTTGAATACTACATAAGATAAAATTATTATAAATAATATCTACATATAAGCATAGGAAATAAATCTTGTACTTACTTCTCCATCTCATAGTGGCTGGTTGAAGACATGCTATAACCTCTGTCAGTCGACGTTCAAAAGCCTTCAAGTCTGTAAGAGCACCTAATACATCAATCATTTATATTAATGTAGAGGTTAGTAATAGCCATCAAAGATTTTGTATTACATTAAGCTGGAAAACAACTATGATTAAAAATAAAAGTAATATTTTTCATAATAATTTTTGAGTTTCATACCCCATATTACCTGGGATTTTCTTTTGTTTAGGAAAAAAATATGCCACAGTAGATCCATAGGCAAAGACACTGCAGATGGATCAGCTGGTCTGACTGATTTGGTCCACCTACACAGTGTAGGTGGACCAGATCAAAAAATCTTATTACTTTTTTATTTGTTTCACCATTTTGTCTGAAGCTGCACCAAGTAATATGACTTATATGTTAAGTCATATTTGGAATAAATAAGATAAATACAGCAATATTAAGGTGCAACCTTAATATTGCTGCATTATATGGAGTATGCTTATGCAGTATCCTTATCAATTATCAGTATGTTTAAGAAGTTGCAATAATATTAACTTTATGAATGCAATAATAATAAATATTAGGATGGAGTATTTTTTTTAAAAATAAAACAGACATTGTTGGGTTTTTTGGATACTAAAATATATACAATATCTATTGAATAACTTCAAATTATGCACTTATAATCAAATGAGCTGTTAAGCACAAGTACTCCATGAATATAATACACTAGACCAGTAGCTAAAGGATCAACAGCACATTGACCTTTACCTGATATAGAGATACCATTACAATCTGAAGAAATGCTTATCATTGTTCATATCATCCAGATTTTTACTCTTAGTATTCATGATCGTCTTGATATGCAGTAAATCTTAAAACAACTTCAGTTATGATTTCAGAACTTTTATGTACTTATGCTTCGATATCAACATGGTAAAGGGTTAAATGCATAAAATACCGTCACATAAAAATCATATTTTAACGTTTATGTTACTCACATAAACAATTTTGTACTTCAGGCCCAAATAAGAATAACAATGATAGTAAATTAATAAAGTTTAGGCATACTAAACTAAAACCTACCATCACAAGCCGTTTGTTCCAATGACATTTTCAATAGAAAATATTAGTAACGTTTCATACGGAAACAGTATTTGTAATGAATTACTTCAAAATAGTCCTCAAAATGTTTGACCTAAACCTAATTTCAATTCAAAGCAAGGGTAAGTTGAAGGTGCCCGTTTATATTATTTAGTTACTCTTCTATTACAACTTTGTTTTCAATTCATCTTTCAACAATTTCATTATGAAATGACTTTTTTTAACTACCTTTACGGCTCTGGGTTCTAGCTCCTCTGAGTATGAAATGACGTTTGTCATTGTCAGCACAGACTATACTCAACCAAATCTACATGGAGGTTAAAGAGAAGGAGAAAGCCGATCTGTTGAGCTCTCTTTTGCGTCCAACTCAACTCTAGATGACGGGGGGAACACACCGCCGACCATCCCGCGATGTGAGTGTTCCATGCCGGATGTGCGGTTTACACAGCGCTCGGTTCGCAAAGCACTCTTCTCCCTGGACGTCAGCAAGTCGAGTGGGCCCGATGGAGTCCTTCCAGTTGTGCTGAAGACGTGTGCTCCGGAGTTGGCACCGGTTTTAACGCGTCTATTCCGATACTCCTACTCCCAAGGCGTAGTCCCGAATTCATGGAAGACAGCTTTGGTCCACCCGATCCCTAAAAAAAGGCGACCGCTCAGACCCGTCCAACTACAGGCCTATTGCCATCACCTCCTTGTTCTCCAAAATAATGGAATCCATTATAAACTGCCAGCTCATGAGGTACCTTGAGGATCACCAGCTGATAAATGACCGCCAGTACGGTTTTCGTCGAGCTCGATCAGCTGGTGATCTTCTAGTCTATCTGACATAGCGAAGGCCTTCGATCGGGTCTGGCATAAAGTGCTTCTTTCGAAGCTTCGTTCCTATGGGCTTCCCGAGAAATTGTGCAAATGGATCACCAGTTTCCTTGCTGATCGGAGCATCAAGGTCGTAGTAGACGGTGCATGCTCTGATTTCAAGCCTATCAACGCTGGTGTTCCACAAGGCTGCGTGCTATCACCAACGCTGTTTCTCCTAAATATCAATAATATGTTGCTAACTAGTAGCATTCATTGCTATGCAGACGACAGCACTGGTGATGCCTTATATACCGGCCGTGCCAATATTTCTCGGGAAAACGTCGCTGAGTAGCGGGACAAACTTGTGTCTGAAGTCGAGTCTTTGCTGAACAAAGTCTCGGATTGGTGCCAACTAAATCTAGTCCAGTTCAATCCCCAGAAGACACAAGTTTGCGCGTTTACCGCTAAAAAGAACCCCTTTGTCGTATCTCCTCAGTTTCAAGGCACTCCCCTTGCTGCCTCAGCTAGTATGGGAATCCTTGGCGTCGACATATCGAATAGTGTGCAGTTTCGTGGTCACTTGGAAGGGAAGGCCAAATTGGCCTCTAAAAAGCTTGGCGTGCTCAGCAGAGCGAGACAGTATTTCATTTACAAAGCGCAAGTTCGGCCCCACATGGAATACTGTTCTTATCTCTGGGCCGGGGCACCCCAGTGCCAGCTCCTTCCACTTGACCTTGATCAGGTGAGCTGCATGCTCGTTTGCCCCCTCTTCTATAAAAAAAAAGGAAACGATCGCTGTAGAAAATAGTGTCCCAGAAATATGGACAAAATAATAGTGCAACTAGTGTTTTGTCACTTAATCTTGAGCGCAAATGATTCAAAAGCTGTAGAGAAAGCTCCAACTCTATACTGGTAGAAAAAATGCTTCTTAAATTATGATATGCTAATTCTAAATATTTTCCCCTAGAACCGCCGTTTTCATATGGAACTATTTCTATATTGATCAATATAGAAATAGTATATCCACATCGCCTGGAGTATTTTATATATATTATCTGGAGCCCACAGTTTCTTTTGAATTGCCATTTATAATTGCTTCTTCAGCGGTAGTGTGTCATATTTGTCATTCCTGTTTGTATTCTCCTCGTCTGTAGTAGAAACAGAAACGTCAATCGTTTGTTCCGTAGCCTGAGTCTGACCAAGCTGATGTAGGTCTCCAATATATTTTCACATTTCGCCATCATTTGGCCTTAGAAAGATGTCGGAGTAGTCATCATCTGATGAATGAAAATATGATTTAGGATCATGCAAATAATTCAGAGTAGAAGCCTCCAACAACCTGCGCTCTTTTATCCTTCGCTTCAAAGATGGGACAAGTTCACTAGCAATAGGTTCATAATGCATAGCCTCTAATTTTTTGAGCATGGACATCAAAGCCATATCAGACGTCATCAGATTGGCGTTTCTTTTGCAAAGTTCTTCAACTGTCGCTTTTAGGATTTCAAATATGTACATTTCTGAGATCAACCAGTTTTTTGAACTCATCCTCAGATGTTTCCAGGTCCTTATTTAAATATATCAGCGCCTTTTGAATACGGATTTTGAGTTTGACAAATCTTTCTAACATGTCTATTACACTATTCCACCGTGCCCTAAAATCTAAAATCAAACTGAGCTCATGTCCTATTTCTTGTTTTACATATTTCTACAATTTGGCATCATTTTTAAAAAGGCGACTTTATGAAAAGTTTCGCAACTTTTTCGATTAAACCTCGTCATAGTAATCTTCTCCATAACATTCCGAAGCAGATCGTCATCTTCCAGTTCGCTAAGTTGAGTTTGGGAACTGTTTTCTTTTTATAGAGCACGTCGAATATCGCTAGCTGTATACCATGAGCAAGGCATTGCTGGTGGAAAAGTGCTGCTTGTCTTCCAAATGGGATCATTACACTGGCACTGTCAGTAGTTGTACAGACTAAGAAACAATTCGGATGCGGATAACTTCCAGTTACTGCAAACATGTTCTGGTCGGCATGCTATCAAACACTTACCAGACCAAGAGTGGCAAAATTATGGGTTAACATGAGTCTGTAGATATTAACGTTCATAAATTGACAATTTTCCAAACTCGTCCATTCATCCAGTGTCAAAGACAGTTTCACTCCGTCTGCTTTTAATTTGCGCAGTTTAGTAATCAAAGATAATTTCACTGTCTCTGTCTGTATTAGCGTGAGTGGATTTTGAAAACTTGACAAGCAAAAGCGCCAAAATCATAGTTTAAACATTGGCCTTAAGAAGCTTGCCTTAAGAAGAGAGCCGTTAACCAAGCCGCCAAGTCGTGCAAAAAGGCATTACGCCAAGCCAGTTTCGACCTCATTAAACGCATCGGCACAAAGCTCTCTGTCAAACCATCTGGCAGAAGAGCTTTTTGGTCTCTACCGCCAAAGCGGTCGGGACAAACTTCTGTCGGTCTACACTGCCTCCGCTGGTAAAACCAGATGGCTCACTGGCGCATGCGCCTAAGGAGAAAGCGGACTTATTTGCTTCTCTTTTTGCTTGCAATTTGCGTCTGGACAGTAGCAACACCGTACCATCTCAATTACCTCACTGCGGTACCTCTATATCTGAGGTCCGTATCGCCAACAAGGAGGTTCTTAAAACCTTGCGAAGTCTAGACGTGAACAAAGCTAGTGGACCTGATGGTATACCAGCTATAGTTCTAAAGGTCTGTGCACCTGAGTTGTCTCCTGTGTTGACACGCTTGTTCCGCCTCTCATTCAGGACTGGAATAGTGCTTAAGTCTTGGAAGCTGGCCAATGTACAGCCTGTGCCTAAAAAAGGTAGCCGTACCGACCCTGCAATTTCAATTACCTCCATACTCTGCGTGATTATGGAGCGTATATTGAACGCCCACCTCATGGCATACCTAGAGCAAAATGATCTCCTCAGTGATCGCCAGTACGGGTTTCGCCGAAATCGATCAACTGGGGACCTTCTAGCGTATGCCACTCACATATGGGGCGAAGCCCTCGAGAACAGTGGTGAAGCACTTGCTGTTTCACTCGATGTTTCGAAGGCTTTTGACAGGGTTTGGCACGCTAATCTATTGGGCAAGCTTTCAGCGCACGGCTTATCCCCTGGCCTAATTGTCTGGGTGAAGGACTTTCTGAGTGAACGGTCTCTCCGGGTCGTCGTTAATGGCTGCTCATCCAATACTATGGCGACTAATGCCGGTGTTCCTCAGGGGTCCGTTCTCTCCGTAACTTTCTTCCTGCTGCATATAAATGATCTGCTCATTCCCGGTGTCTATGGATATGTAGACGACAGCACAGTTGTGGAGAGATACCAACCAAGCGCCCGGGCCAGTCGGGATCAAATCCAATCAGAAAGAGAGGCTATGGTTAAGCGTGCGAGTCTCATACTACAGGCAGTCTCCGAATGGGGCGATGCCAATCTCGTGAGATTTAACGCCTACAAAACACAAGCTTGTCTTTTTACCGCTAAAAGGAGCCCGCTCACTTTGGCTCCTACTTTCCGGAATGTATCCTTGGAGTACACTGACCGCCTTCAGTTGTTAGGGATTGAATTTTCTCCGAACCTAAACTATGGGCGGTTCATTGAGTCCAGAGCCAAAGCAGCCGCAAGGACACTTGGTGTCCTTGCAAGGGTGCGGCGGTACTTCACGCCGGGGCAGCTTCTTACCTTATACTATGGAGTGTAGAGTAGAAGGAGAACCATCTTATAAGGAGCGAAGGTTGAAAAAGTGTCCTACTATTTACTGTAAATAGAGGTTCCAAAACCTACCACAATAGCGCTGGCGTCTGAAAAACTACGACATGAAGATAGCTGTTATGAACGGAGTGAAGTCAGCTGAATTCAAATATTTCATGACTAGAGTAGTTAGTTAAACGCCAATATACAAAATCTCAACTATTTACGTAGTACAAAACCAAGCGGATTGATCGGTCCTTATTTATTTCTCCATCTTATTCTAAATACTTTTGGCGCTTCTTTTTAATTTATCCTATGCTACTGCAGCGCCACCCTTATTGGACACGTTTTTAGGGACACTTTTCATATACAGAGATGGTCCTCTTTCTACTCTACACTCCATACCTTATACAAAGCGCAAGTCCGGCCGTGCATGGAGTACTGCTGTCACATATGGGCTGGTGCTGCAAAATGCCACCTGGCAGCACTGGACTCAGTGGAGAGACGTGCTAAGGGGCTCATTGGTGACCTTAATTTGGTTGAAACCATTCTTATCAGCCTCGAGCATAGGCGCATGTACTACAGTATGTATATAGTACACAGTATGATATGTAACATATATTACATCTCATACTGTAAATATTCATTCGATCGACCGAGTGATATTTTCATATTATATTTCGCCCCCTGTACCCTGACCACCGTTCCGCGCCGCTACTACGTCTTCAAGTTCGATTCTGTCATTAGATAGTAAACTTGTGCGTAGTACGTAGGTATACTCATGTATTAGTAACTTTTCTTCATAACATTCAATAAAAAGTCTAAATTCAACATATTCCTCTCTAAACTTTATATGATTTAATATACAGTATCGACGCTCCCTGTTTTTACTTAAAAATAACACACGTAAACCGAATTCTGCATCATCTTCCTCTGATGAACTGTCGAGGCTATCTAGCAAAATAATATCCATTTTGTTTGAGAGACAAATTTGTTCGTAATCTTAAACGACGCGTGTGGTGTGATACAATGACGAACGCAAACTGGTTAAAAGATACATCTCAGAGTGTGAAAGCCAGTCGCGGGATATAATTAGTGACCAACCGAAGGTTCGGTTTCGGATTCGGTTTCGGCAAGTTTCGGCAAAAAAATCTAGTTTCGATAATGGTTTCTGTTTCGGCAAAAAATCTGCCGAACCTTCGGCGGCGCCGAAACTCAGTGTTTGGATTATCGTGCGTCGTTCGGCTGAGTTTGTGACTCGTGTACTATTCATAATTATACAGAAACAGAAACTTTTTTATTCAATATAGATTGTAAATAATACTTATTGAAAGTCACTCTTTTGTTTAATAACCACTAGTTCGAAAAAAAAAGCCTCGTCCTTGGAATTTTTTTTTTATATTTCATTAATTTGTCATTTGTTTACGATTTGGCGGCAAATTGAAAATTGTCTGTCACTCGAGCATGAATTTAACGCGAGAAAATTTTCGTACAATGATTTTTTATGAATTTCGATGTCATTTAAGTCAACAAGAAAGTTATGATATACTTTGATTGGCCTTTCACCATGAAGCTCCATCGTGTACCACTGTTTAAAAGTGGTTTAATGAGTTTAAACGTGGTCGCAATAATCTCACTGATGATCTGCGTGAGGGACGGCAGTGTTGTGCGGCGTAGGAAAGAGTGACTTATCAGCAGATTTGGACAAGCTTAGGCATCGGTATGAGTCAACTGCACAAAATCGTTTTTTTTTTTTTTTTTTTTTTTTATAGGATAGGGTGACAAACGAGCACACAGTCCACCTGATGGTAAGTGGTTGCTGTGGCCCATAGACATCTACATTTATCCTCGTTTGCGAATCAAAATATAGATGCGTTGTCACCCGTGAGGACTAGGATGAAATGCCTCATTTCCAGTAAAAAGGGCCTCCGGCCACCTGCACTCACCAAGTGAAACGCAGAGGTAAGCCTCTACTTCACGCTGGTATTCTGGGAGGTCGTGGTACTACCCCGGTTCGAGCCGGCCCATCCGTGCGACAGCAAAAGCTGCCGCCTGGCTCTACCACTGTTAATGAGCACACAGTCCACCTGATGGTAAGTGGTTGCTGCGGCCCATAGACATCTACATCTATCCTCTGTTACAAATCAAAATGTAGATGCGTTGTCACCCGTGAGGACTAAGATGGAATGCCTCATTTCCAGTAAAAAGGGCCTCCGGCCACCTGCACTCACCAAGCGAAACGCAGAGGTAAACTTCTACTTCACGCTGGTTTTCTGTGAGGTCGTGGTACTACCCCGGTTCGAGCCGGCCCATCCGTGCGACAGCAAAAGCTGACGCGTGGCTCTACCACTGTTAAAACGTTGTCTCGCTATCCTATAAAAAAAATTAATAACTTGGTAGTTTGTTCAGTTTTTGATTTTCTAAGAACTTTCAGTGTCGCCCTCGTACCTACTCATATCTATTAATTCCTGACAAGTCTCGTATTCCATCAATGAAACAATCGTGGTCTTTGAAGGAAGTTACAACCGCCTCGCAGTCGCATTTAAGAGGGGCTTCTTGCGAGGTCCCAAACAAACACACTTACATAAAGAACAATGGCCAAATTTCTATAGGAGCTGGACTTGACTTTAATTTTTCATGTCCCAAAACAAACTATAGCTAGATTGGTTTGTTTTTATGTTGTTAACATCATCCCGTTTGAAAATCATATCTAAATAGCCACAATTTTTTATAATAACGTCAATTGAGGTTAGCATCACATATGTAATCTTCTTCAGTGATCTAAAGTAAGAATTAGATTTGTATTATGATGTACGATTGTGTATGAAGGTTTATGTTAGTGTTATAAAATAAGTAGGTATGTAAATATGTACTATTATTGAATAATTCCACTAGCGGATCTTAGAATTACTCTGGTATCAAGCTCAAAAACAAGATGGCGGCGAAGTGTATCAATGCATATGTTACAATTAACACATAGCAATCGCAGGGCTAGTTGTTTGTTGTGTAGCTGTAGTCTGCACGATGTCTCTCACAAATATGCAAGATGTAAAATCGGTGTCCAGAAATCAAAAGCACAGAATAATCGTTACAAATGGTAGTTATCAGTCTGTAAAACAATGCCGAGGTCAAAACAACAGAAGGAAATATAAAATACTACAGTACGTATCACAATCTACAACGAGTGAAGCAAATAAGATATATAGATATGTATATGATTGCCGGGTGACATTCAATGTCGATCGATAACCACAGATTATGTAACTTGACAATGACAAATGATATCCCGTTGTACGTAATTGAACAAAACGCTTAGCTTACTATCAAGCTACATAATCATATTTGTGATATGAATCCAGTACATAATAAATCAGTATAGTAGTTGATTTGATGCCTGCATACTAATTGAATTAAATTACAATGAACAACTATTCAGAAAAACGTGAATAATTAGTCTTTGAACACAAAGTCCTTTCATACGTGAAATGAATCGTCATTAGGTTCGTTCCAGTGCGTTCAGAAACCATTATTTTAAATAATTTCGGAACAGTTACAAAAACATAAATAAAAGGATAACTTTTTTGTGGCTACTTAGAGAGGTATTTTTTGTGTTTTTAAGACCTTAAAAAATAGGGATATTTTTCATAAATATTTCATATAGTGACGCCATCGTTTCATCGTCTGGTACGATTTGGCCAACCTTCTTTGTGACCTTTTTTTCGAGCGTAAAAGTGATCAAATTAATTAATCATCTGTGGTAAAGTTTGGGGGCATCGCATTTTAGGGGGCCCCGTGAGGCCCCTCTAAGTGCTGTGGGCGGGGGCAGATTTTGTATATTTTCTGGGATTTTGTTAAGTTGTGTGTATATTGTGTGTAAGTGTGTGAGTGTGATATATTAAGTTAATGCTCTCATTGAATAATATTAACAATATTGTGAACTCAGTAAAATATGTTCTCAATTAGCGAGTAATTTTTATAGGTGTAAGTATTGATTTTTCTACAAAATTGACTTAAAAAGTATTTCTTAACGTTAAATTGTTAATTTTTACTTTAAAATAAATAAATATATTGCTACATGACTATTACAATAACTGTTTTTCATTAACATGCATTACCTATCTATATGTGTATAAAAATATACCAGATTTTAGTATACAATAAAAAATTAACATGTCTAAATAAGTTTCGGTTTCGGCCGAAACTGACACCCAGACCGAAGGTTCATTTTCGGTTTCGGTTTCGGTTGAAAATCCTGTTTCGGTCGGACACTAGATATAATTTATTTCTCGGGATATAATATATAGTAGGATTCCATAGCGAAGAACGAGCTTTACACTCATGACACAAATACTTCTTACAGTCATACATTATACATCTTAAGAGAGATGAACGCCATTATTAGTATAAATTATTATCTTGTTAGTACCTTGGTATAAGTAATAACTTAGAATATAAAACATAATATGTGATCCTTTAAATTTCATTGTACTTAGATTATGTTAGCATAAAGTAAAAACTCTTTAGATTATATTATTACTTAATTAACTTTTGCTTGCATCCTAATATTTGTGTAAATTAACAGTGGGATATGGCGCTAACAGTATATGGCACTTTCAAGCTTGTAAACCTTATAAAATAATGAATGAAGGAAGATGACTGTTACGGCCCTCAGCTGCCCCGACATAGGTCGACTGGGCTAGGGCCCACAGTAACCCACTCGACGAGCAGCCGAGGATTCGGGCCCAATGGCCTATGGATAATTATTATAAAACGGCTGACAAACAAACAAAACTTACCGAGTTCCGGAGGTAGGGTCGACTACAGGGCACCGTCAGGTGGTAAGTAAGTGGATCTAAAGTGGTGTGTGAAAGTGTGTAAATGTAACCTGACGTCCGCTGTAATCCTAGAGCAGACCCACAGGCGCTGCTTTTCTCCACAATGTGCGAGTGGGCGTTCACCAATTGAAACTTTCAACTTTTATTTCACTATATTAGTTTATCAATTTTATTATACATTCAATTAACTCCAAATTTAACTAAATCGAAATCAAACAAGTGACACACGGCACAACTAAAGAACGGTCGGTCAAAGTTCAATGTTCCATGTTCACTTAGCAACAAATTATAATCGAGCAGAAACGCGATCTCCTCTCGAGTCACAAATTTTTAGCGTTCCACTCGACAAGGTCAATGTCTTATTACGATATCAAAATGACACACGAACAACTCGTCGATGCAAATTAATGGCAATAGAAGTTAATTTAATCACTCAAAACTCCCGAGACGCCTCGTTGCCACGCAAACACGCACTAACCAGACAACACTATCCGAGGCAATCGACACGCGACCCAACTATACGAGAGTAGCTTCTAGACTTACACGGCGTCCGCGCCCAACTCACAAAACTATCACAAAAAAGAATTATATAATAAGACCTGCCTCGTTGTCAAATATACGAACGAAATAAGGTAACTCCAAGGAGGCGATTCCGAGCGCAAAATTCCAGGCCTTAGGCGTGCGCGCACAATTAACCACCTCGGCCGCACCCAACCAACTAACGGTCGCGAACAATACTAGTCGACAAGGCAGCGGCGTTCAAGAAACTGTTGCCAGAGCACACGGCTGCCCCCCCCCCCCCGGCGGCGTTTACCTCACCTCAATACCATCGGATGACGCGCCGAGCGCGCGTCCTGGATGCAAATTTCAAATGCTCATATTTGGCCTAAACAATGACATTTATACAGCTATCCTATTTAGTACCACAGTACCGCAGAATATTCATACGCATTAAAAGACATACATACATAAACACTCACGCCTGTCACCCAGAGTGGTAGGCAGAGACTACGGACTTCCATTTGGCGCGATCCTCACACAACTTTCTCGCCTCCTTTACATCCATATATCTACGCATACACGCTCGTCGGTTAAGGGTACTCCTAATTTGGCCCATTTTTAATGTATCGCCGATTTGGTCGATGAACCTTCATCTAGGGCGTCTCTTCCCGACCCTGCCATAAAAAGAATTTGTTCTAATTTTATGATTCCCTATATGAGAGTCCATAATTGATATCCTAAAAAAAATATCGAATATCGACATATCGTGCTTAAATATATCGACGATATACATAGATATTTTTATGAGAAAATATCGATATTTCGATATATAGATATTTTTTACCCAAGCCTAAAAACTAAACAACGAAGCGCACGTCAATTTTTTTATAACAAAGAAAAAAAGCGCGGGAACCTTGAAACGTGATAGGCGCCTTTTTTAAACCAAAATTTTAATTTTGTTTTATTTAGTTAAAAAGCACTAAACTTTTATTGTTTTATTGTTACTGGGTTTCCTCATCATGGGGAAACGTAGAAAAAAAAGTTGCCGGGAGAAGAAGAAGTGTTTGAAGAAACGACTGAGGAGGAAGAAATTGATACCAGTACTGAGGAAGATCCTGAGAAAGAGCAGCGCAAGTATAAGCCGTACTTTGTATCTGACTACAACAGGAGGTACCCTGAGGACTCTATTCTCGTTGATTTTGTTGTATTTGTCGAATCAAATGATGAAAGAAGGCCAATCGGCACGCGGGACATGATGTCTCTGTCCACACATATGAAGAGGTTCAATAAAGGCATTAAATATTTGCAATCTATGAATAAATACAAAATAGGTGTTCATTTTGAAAAGCCCTCTCTAGCGAATGCATTTTTAAATAATATTACTTTTCTTAATGAATACAAAATGAAGGCATCTATCCCAGCTGTAGGGACAGAAATAACAGGAGTCATAATCAATGTTCCCACTAATCTTTCTAATTCAAGAATTTTTGGTATGTTAACGACTTACAGGAAGATAAAGGTTTAGTTAAAAATCGCTTTCAATTTACACAATTTTTATATGAGAACACCATAGATGTTGCTCTCATATGTGAAACTTGGCTTAAACCTAGGCACAATTTTAGAGTAAAAGGTTATAATATTATACGATTAGATTCAGGTAATGATCATAATGGAGTAGCAATACTTCTACATAACAAAATTGGATTTCGTGTTATCAATACATTCTCTGATGACTCATTACAAAATATAGCTATACAAATACAATACAATGATAAATTATTAACTTTAGTTAGTGTTTACTGTCCCCCTAATTCACCAATTAATTATAATAAATCCAAATTAGATAATTTAATCCAAAGTTTGCCACAGCCAGTCTTTATAGCTGGTGATTTCAACGCCCATCACACGTTATGGGGATGTACTGAATTAGATTCACGAGGTAGGGACGTTCTTGCAAGTATAGATGACATCAATCTTGTAATCTTGAATGATTATCAGATGACTATAGTAGGATCTCATAGATGGAGGCAGAACGCATTAGACTTAACACTTGTTTCATCTTCACTGGCTCTGTCTTGTGAGTGGCAAGTATGTGATGATGATTCTCTAGGCAGCTATCATTTTCCTGTAAAGACAAAAATTACGCTCAATAATCAAAATTTTCAAGAAACAGCTGTATCAAATAACATAAACTTAAAATTGGTAGATTGGTCAAATTATTCAAATTTAATAGATAATTTAATTAAAAATTATAGTTTTGATTATAGTAATCCTTTACAATGTTATACAGGCTTAATAGAACTAATTAAACAAGCCATGCATGAATCCACACCATCCAATCAGTCTTCTAATTGAAATGTTAACATCTACTTGCAATCTTTTAAAAGAATTAAAAAAAACATTCTCTACCTTGGTGGAATTTAAAATGCAAAGAGGCAGTATTAAATTGTAAAAATGCATATTTAGTATTTAAGAATGATCCCACAGAACGAAATTATATTAATTTTAAAAGACAACAAGCTGTTAAAAAAATTACTTTGAAGACTGAAAGACAGCTTAGCTGGAAAAAACTATGTGAAACTTTTAATAGACCTACTCCAATGACTAGAGTATGGAATTACATTAAAAAGTTTAACAAAACTTTTGTTCATAATCAGCGGCGGCCTTAGGGGGTGGCGAACAGGGCAATTGCCCGGGGCCTCGCTCTTGAAGGGGCCTCGCGCAACAACCCAAGCAAATTTTAAAAAAATATGGATTTTTTTATTTAAAACTTTTGATTTTGATCCTTAATTACTTATTAAGGTTATAACATAACGGTAAATTAAAATAAAGTTAACTAATTCATTCATTCAAAACATAATTGAAAATTTAATTATGTAGTACTTGAATATCGCGCCTCGAAACACTTGAAGATCGTTTTTTTAATCGCATAGCACTCGTGTCAGCTCGGGGGTTGGGATATAATGTTGTGCTCGTCTATCGCTCGGGGAATCCCCATGTTTCATTTCATTCGTCAACTGTTGTCACCTTGGAATTATTTTGATTGCAGTATGAGTTACAAAATCGTTACTGTACCTTACATATCTTTCAATTTTAGTGACTATTACGTTCTTCTAATATTTAAAGTATTGAGTGAGCTAAAAAAAGTGTAAATTATAGTATCTGAAGTATTGAGTAAGCTGAAAAAGTTTAGAAAAGAACTGTGTGATACTGAAAAATTATTTCTGACTATTTGTGCGAAACAAAAACGAGATTTAAGAAATGAGTTTGCGTGATCGTGATTGACAAAGGTAGAAAATTTGAGTTTGGTAGTTCAGTAAATGAGCCATCAAAAGAAAGCAGGCAAAAGAAAATCTTTTTGGATCTTTATATAACTATATAAAAAGTGATGATCAAGAAACCTCTATGAAACATTTATTGATTGAAAGTGCCTCTAATCCTGATCCAGCTGAAAACATTCATTCCACATCATCACGGGTGCCGCCGCCATCATTAAGTAAAAACAACGAGGATGATGATGAATTAACTACATCATTGTCTCTTAGGTCACCGCCGTCAACGCTATCCAGTCAAGAACACAAATCTGAGCCCGAGTCTGTGTCTTTATCCATGACTGCTGGAATGGAAAAATGACCCCGGTGTGGCCTATAACAATGACTGATGTAGACTGAACTGAGATTGTATTAAAAGGTCCAATCCGGATTAAAGTTGATTTATTTTCCGTAAATGATAATGGACGGTGATTCAGCGAATATCATTATAATAAGATATTAGTTAACGGTGAAAAGCTTGACAGGCGCTGGATGATCTATTCACAAACAAAAGATGCCGTTTACTGCTTTCCGTGTCAAATATTCGGGCCAGAAAATACAAAGATTGGAACTAGTGAAGTCACACAATGTGATTGGAAACACTTGTGTGATTACTTAAAGTCCCACGAATCTAGTCGACAGCACAAAGATTGTATGTTGAAATGGATTAATTTATAGAATGGTTTAAAAAGCTGTTCCTATTGACTTCTTGGCCCAGTCACAAATTGAACAAGAAAGGCAACGTTGGAGAGACAAGCGGCAACTTTATAGATTTAGTAAAGTTAATAGCCCGATTTGATCCCGTGCTGAGACTTCACCTAAAACAAATAAAGCACAGGACGATTAATGACCACTATATCGAAAAAAGTATTCAAAATGAATTCATACAATTAATGGCAAATCACGTGAAGACTCAAATTGTTGAAAAAGTAATAAATAATAAATATTAGTCGAATATTCTTGGATAATAATTCAATTCAATTCTCAAATTCTTCAATTATAGTAATCATTTTATTACATATACAGTTTAAATTGAGGAACGTTTTATTGGTTCCTTAGCCGTCGAAAAAACCACAGCTGAGAGTTTGACTAATTATATAATCACATAATTAGAACAGTTAGGTATATCATTGCAAAACTGCAGAGGCTAAGGATATGATAATGTGCCAATATGCGTGGTGAAAAAGTGGTGTCCAAAAACGTATTCTTGAAATTAATCCACTTGCTTATTTTTTTACCTTGTGGGATTCTTAGCTGGAATCTTATCATAGGAGATGCAGCATCATCTTGTGTCCAAGCAAAATCTTTTTTTAGTTTGCTACAAAGGTTGTACACTCTGTTTGCCGGCTCAAATCAGAGGTGGACTATTTTAAATGTCGCATGTAAAATCATTATCGCTAAAACCACTTTTGAAACTAGATGGGAGTGCAGGGTAGCAGCGGTGAAGGCCATTAAATACCAACTAAGCGATATATGTGATGCTTTAAAGGATTTAGCAGAAAATACAACAGATTGTCATTTGGTCAGTGTATGCCATTCCATAGAAAATAAAATAACTACCTACGAATTTGTAGTTTCACTTGCCATATGGAATGAAATGTCATACCATATGACAAGTGAAACCACAAAAAAAAAACTTAAAGAGATAAATTTTATAAGTAAAATGTGGGAAAGCGAAAATATGCACTTAGATGTGGCTATACAACACAACACCTATTCGCATTCGCAAACCAAGACGTGAGAGAAATAGCAGAGGAAAATATATTGACAGACAGTTCAAAGAAGTCAGAAGACGACGTAAAAAAAAGGCGTTTTGATTATGAAGGGGAAAATAAAGCTCATTAATTAAATGCGGAAGAAATTTTCAAACAAACTATATTTGTCATTGTCGACAATGTTTATGCAACCTGCCATCCCAGGTTTGAGGCTCTCAAACATCATGGGAGCATATTTGGTTTCATGTATAATATAAAAGAATTAAAGGAAATTAGTGATAGTGAACTTTTAAAGCAATGGAGCGATCTATGACAGTAGGAGAATCATGTGATATTGATGGACGTGAATTGTACGAAGCACTGAATACGTTCATCCGTGTATATGAAGGAAACGACGACATTATCTCGGTGATGGAATACTTAATAGAAAATAAATAACTGATGTTTAGCCATTATCGAAATAGCCCTAAGAATTATTGCTACCACACCTGTTACAGTTGCGTCTGTTGAAAGGAGGTTTTCGAGGCTTAAAATTATTACAACATATTTGAGGAATTCGATGACATGACATGCTTTCAGCCCTTGCTATTCTTTCAATCAAAAATGACGTAGCTCATTCGTTAGATTATTGTGCTTTAAATAAAGATTTTAGGCTTAGGAAAAGCCGCAAACATCGATTTAAAAATTTATCATCTCTGTATTTGTTAATTTTGTAAATCTTTCAATATAAACTATTTTAAAACTCAAATATTATTTATTTGTATAACTTTAGCATTTCTCCTGAAACATGACAAATACCTAAACCAAACAACCAGGCCTACATTCGCATCACATACTTTTCACGAAGGACAAATAGCCTCGTAAAGACCTGTCGCCCGGAGCCTCGCAATAAGTAAGGCCGCCTCTGTTCATAATAACACATCTGTCATAGATTCTAATTGGGCTAATGAATTTTTGAAAAAATTTACTCCAGAAACAGATGAAACACCTCTAACCCCTCACTCCTCAAATGATAATCATTGTGATTATCTTACCAAACCTTTTACCTTGACCGAATTCAATTCAGCTGTTAACTCTAGAAAATACACTACTTATGGTTTAGATTCTGTTCCATATAAAGCTTTAAAAAATATGAATACTGCGTGTAGAGAACTAGTTTAGAAAATATATAATATGTTATGGTTTCATGGCTTAGCTTTCCATTTACTCCCATCGAGTTGGCGGTTGATACGTATTTTTACAGAAAAGTTACACTATTATAAGCACACACACAAAGTTACAATAAGCGGAAGCGCGTAATTTTTGAGAAAAAAGTTATTGAAAATCAATTATTCTTGCATTGTTTATATCTAATTCTACCATAAAATAGACGCCATTTTGTAATGTCATTGTCGTCAGTAGGGATGTCGATTCTTTCCGACAAAGGTCGATTTTTAAATCGGTTCAAATCGTAAGCTGATGTATCGATTCATAAAAAAATCGATTTCTAAAATATCTATTTTTTTTAAGTTTGCATTTATAATGTAAATATAATTCCATTTTATGAAAAACAAGAAAGATATCATAATAAATGATCTCTTATTGAAATTTGTTTTATTTCAACAGTACCAATTAGGGCAGATAACAAATAAAATAGGTTAGGTTCAACTTATGTCAAAGAACCTAATTGATTGACCCCGATTCCACCTGGTACGAGTCTGTCCTACCTCTAGAGTGGTTTTATAGAGCCGGAGGTGCGTAGGGGGAGCAGCCTCCGCCTGCTGTAACAAATGCCTGCGAATTGTTACGCTAAGGCGTAGAGGCTGCTCTTCCCGCAGCGCCGAAGACGTAGCAGTTTCAAAATAGATACAGAAATCCTTCTAAATCAGTCCCCCTATATTTTATTATATTATATTTACATTATAAATGCAAACATGAAGAAAATATAGATATTTTAGAAATCGATTTTTTGGGAATCGATACATCAGCTTACAATTCGAATCTATTTAAAAAATCGATATTTTTCGGAAAGAATCGACATCCCTACTGACAATGACAATAAAAAAATGGCGTCAGTTTTATTGTAGGATTAGACATAAACAATGTAAGGATAATTGATTTTCAATAACTTTTTTCTCAAAAATTACGCGCTTCCGCATATTGTAACTTTGTATGTGTGCTTATAATAGTGTAACTTTTCTGTAAAAATACGTATCAACCCCCAACTCGATGGGAGTAAATGGAAAGTCGTACCTGGTTTCATTCACTTATTCCTAACGATTGCAAAGAAGATTGTTTGATACCCATTTTAAAGCCTGGAAAAAACCTCACATTGCAGAATCTTATAGACCTATAGCACTTACATCTTGTATGGGTAAAATATTTGAGCAACTTCTAAAATCTAGATTAGAATTTTATCTAGAAAAAAATAGTCTTTTACCATCAAATCAGTTTGGATTCAGACGCCGTAAGTCATCTAGAGAAAGTATTGCATTTCTACATTTAGACATCTTTAAGGCTATGGAAAATAAAGAAGTAATATTTAGTATATTCTTTGACATTGTTGGTGCATTTAATAACGTTAATCTTCATGTACTCGCCGCAGAGTCGAGGTCTTTGGCCATTCCTGAAAAAATTGTAAAATGGATATTTAACTTTATACATGAAAGAAGAGTTTTTGCTAAAGTTAATAATAATAATAATACAATTATTGGGCCTAGGCTCAGTTATAAAGGTGTTTGTCAAGGAGGAATATTAAGTCCTCATATCTTTATTTTATACATATTTAAATTAAACAATAATTTAGGATCAAATGTTACTAATTTACTATATGCAGATGATTTGGTCATATATGCCTCAGGAACAAATGTCAAAAACTTGGTAACCACTTTAAATGAGGCTTTAAAGAAATTGCACATTTACTTTTCATACTTAAATTTAGATATTAGTACTGAGAAAAGTAAAGTCGTAATATTTAATATAATTCGTCCATTTAACACTAGAATAATTTATAATAATACATTTTTACCAATAGAAAGTTGTGCAAAATTCTTAGGTGTAATTTTTACAAATAATTTATCTTGGACCAAATACGTGAATTCTATTTCAGACAGAGCTTCTAAGGCCTTTAATGTATTAAAAAAAGAGCTGATCCAGAAATATTATTAATGTTATATAAGTCTTTGGTGAGGAGCCATTTTGAGTACGGCTTTCTTTGTTTTGCATCAAATAAAAAACTAGTAAACAAATTAGAAAATATATAAAATAAGAATTTAAGACTTATTACCGGCTCTATGAGAACAACTCCTATTGTTTCTTTACAGGCTGAATGTCTTACTCCTCCTATCTTACTTAGGTTTAAATATCTGAAATTTAGGTTTTTATTAAATATTAATTCTTTGTCTCATCACCCTCTTTTTCAAAAAGTATTATTTTACTATAATAGTATGTCTCCTATATCTAACTCAGTCCCATATATGCTCCATGACTTTCATGAAGTGATACGATCGTTAGATTTCGATACGAACAATATAATATTCACAAAAGCACACATACTTGGCCTTGTTATAAGGGGAATTATGAATGTAAATTCAGTGATATACACATAAATATTGATGAAAAATTGAAAAGAAAAGAAGAGATTTATGAACTTATATCTACATATGATGAATATCGACAAATTTACACAGATGGTTCAAAAGTTGAAAATAAAGTAGCCTGTGCATTTTACATACCTCATCTGAAAACTGGACGTGGCCTTTCCATTCCTGCATTAGCAAGCATATACACTGCAGAATGTTATGCTGTCTTAAATATATAGAAGAACACCCACATGCATCTAATAAATGGTTATTGATCTCTGATAGCATGAGTGTCTAGAAGGCACTGAAGGCAAGAGCTTTAGATGCTAAAACGTCTTTCATCATATATGAAATCAAAAGTTTGTGGTGGAAATTGAAAGAAAATAATTTGGAAGTAAAATTTTTATGGACTCCGTCACATATTGGAGTTCAAGGAAATGAAAGAGCAGACCATTTAGCTAAAAGTATAGTTACAGCTGATATTGACAGGATTACCGATGTTGCAATACCACATACAGATTTATATTCAATTTTAAAGCAAGAGTTAAAAGAAGAATGGAAAATGCAATGGAATGCTGTTTTAGAGGCAGGAAAAGGTCGTTGGTATGCATCAATTAATTCAGAATTAAGTATTCCTTGGTTTTCTTGCAACGATATGCGAAGATATCATAGCAGAAAATTTTATACAATAATGTGCAGACTTAGATTTGGCCACTATCGACTGAACGCTCATCTTTCCAGAATGAGAATAGTAGCATCTGCAACATGCAATTTCTGCGATACAGAAGTAGATCAGACTGCAGAACATATAATATTTAACTGCCCAGCGTACGCCATAGAAAGATTGCTACTCATTGAAAAACTTATACAAGTTTATGAAAACTCAGAAAGCGGCCCGCGTGCCCTGCAAGATGTTCTTAGGAATACTAAAACATATTTAGCACTTCGTAATTTTATTCATAATACTGTAAAAGAAATATGTAATATGGTATCCCTGTTTTTGAAAATATTGGATTGAAAAATCTACATGGATTGAAACTTACAAAGAGTATAATGTAAAGAAGACTTGGCTTTAGCCTTTACGGGTTTTTGAAAATATGAAGAATTAAAGAAAATAAGACTTGACTACGGTCTTTATGGATTTTGAAGAGATGAAAAGAAGAAAAATAAAACTTGGTTCCGGCCTTTACACTCTAAAATTCTATATATTCAAAATAAAAAAGAGAAGGCTGTATGGCTTAGTTCCTTTGCCTGCTCTCTCGAGCGAATAATAAAAACAACAAGCAACAACAATTTATAACAAAGTTCAAAGGTTAATGGTTTATAAGTTATCTAAGTATTTAAAAGTTTATCAGGTATGCGAAACTTATAGTTATTTATTTTTTATTTACTTAAAATTATTAAGGTTAAATAGATAAACGTTAAATTATATCTCACGCAAATATAGATGTTATACATGATTACTTGTTAAAATAAATTTGTTTATTGGTCTTAGGTTTTTGTATTATTTTCGCTATTTTAAAGTACTTACATACTGGACTTCTTTTATACTTCTAACGATTATTTATGGTTTTACTTTGCGCTCATTACCTACGAAATTCACGCGGGGTTGCTCAGAGACTAGCCCTCGCCGGAAATTTTTCAGTACACGAGCAACCCGGGTTCGATCCCTGGCACTCAATCAATTTGTTAGTTGCAATTTTAAGTGCTGATTTATCATGTGAGCGGATATATTTTTGTTAACTTTGCATAATCATCTTTGAAATTCAACTAACATCAAAGAAATTAATTAAAAATATAGAACTTAGTTAATTACTGATAACAGTAAACGCAATATTACAATATATTAGTAAACTAAAGAGTGAATCTCAAAAATTTTACTGTATAAAAACTATACTACTAGACTGACATTTTCTCATTTTCATTTCTTACTAGAAGAGTAACACTTTTTCAAGATGTATGTATCTTACCTTTTATTTTTAGTATTAAAAAGTTAACATTATTTTGCAGAATGTTGTTAGCCAGACATTTTGTAAACAGTATGAAGCAGTTGGTCCCTAGGACCAGGACAATGGCAGCTCAGGCTGGACCTTTAGTGGACTTATCTATTGATAATGATGGTATAGCAATATTAACTATGAATCGACCTCCTGTTAACAGCCTTAATCTAGAATTGTTAGAAGAAATAGGCAAGTCCCTGGATGAAGTGGCAAAAAATAAAACGAAAAGCATGATCTTAACTTCAGTAAGTTATAATAATTTATAGCAGCATTTTAAAAAGAGTAATGAACAACAATTTCCTTTTCTGTGCTAGATATTTTTATTCATTGCAAATTTGTGTTATATTTTCACAAAATAAAATCCATATAAATTATGATAATTTGGCAGTGAGCATATCTTTTTGAGTAATTGAAATGACCTTAAAATGAGTTGCAGTAAAATTATCTTAAATTATAATTGTCTCATCTTGTTAGTACTGATTTCAAGATAACTCCAGAAGCTACAATATAATGAAACTTATGCGCCTATGTTAAGCCCCATATTTGAATAAACACATCATTGAAAGCCTCTCTTTACATTTATGAGGGTTATGGTAAGAACAATAATAATACATTATATATGTGGTAGAGCCATGCTGCAGCTATATTGGTAGTATAGTTGTAGTGCGAATGGGTCAGCTTGACCAGGGAAGGACTATGCTCACAGAATATCAGCATAAAATAGCAGCTTAACACTGCTGTGTTTCGTATGGTGAGTGTAGAGAACCAGAGACCTTTTTTACTGGAAATGTGGCATTCCATCTTAGTCCTCACGCCTGACAATGCATCTGCATTTTTATTCACAAACGAGGATAGATGTAGATGTCTATGGGCCACAGCAACCACTTAACATCAGGTGGACTGTGTGCTCGTTTTATCACCCTATCCTATAAAAAAGCATTTTGATTCATTCATATTCACATTCATTCTAAAACTTTATTTCCTTAGTTCCAAGTTTAATTCGGTTGTTAAATTAACTGTATAGATTAATAAATTTTCAGTCATCACCATCAGTATTTTCAGCTGGATTAGACATAATGGAAATGTACAAACCAGACTTAAAAAGAGCAGAGATCTTCTGGACAACATTGCAAGATGTTTGGATAAAATTATTTGGGTCTAGCTATATAACTGCAGCTGCTATTAATGTAAGATTTGATTCTTTTTACTCTTAACTACATCTAAAGTAAAGAGAGTGGCATGAATTAGATTATTAATTGAGAAAATAAATTGTTTATCTTCCCTTATATGTAAAGTGCTCCAAGGAGCTTAATCTCATATTATAACAGTTTTTATTGTACCTTACCTTATTCATTAGCTAAAAGTCTAAAACTGGAAATGGGTCTTGTTGCTGCTTCTAGTCACCAGTCTGAATATTTTATGTCTGGTGTAAATTAAATATTTATAATACCATCTATCAGAAGCCTTTACATTTTTCAGGCATTTTCGATAGTCGCCTCTAATGACACCTGTGGGACAAAATGTCACAGTTTATGCTCTCACAGAATACCAGCGTAAAATAGCATCTCAATGCTGCTGTGTATGGTGAGTGTAGAAAACCGGAAACCCACCCTATTTACTGGAAACAAGGCATTCCATCTTAGTCCTTCCGGGTGTCAACACATCTGCATTTTGATTCGTACTTGAGGATGGATGTAGATGTCTATGGGCCACAGCAACCACTTATCATCAGGTGGACTGTGTGCTCATTTGTTACCCTTATCTTATAAAAAGAAAAGTTAACACATTTATTAAGTAAATAAAAAATATGTTGTTAGTGATATTATTACTAGTTTGTAGTTCAAACTATACTTCCTTCTTTAATATACAAACCTGTCTGGATTTGTAAATTTCAGCTCATGACAATATTCATATTAAAAGAGTGACAGAGACACACAACACACCTTTGACCAAATAAATCACTTTATTACTTTTCTCATTTTCAGGGCCACGCACCAGCTGGTGGTTGCCTTTTATCAATGTCCTGTGAATATAGAGTTATGGTGGAAGGTAAATACACCATAGGTCTTAATGAGACTGCTCTTGGCATAGTAGCACCCACTTGGTTTATGGATACGATGTGCCACACTATACCTATTAGACAAGCTGAATATGCTTTAACCACTGCCAGGATGTTCACAGTAGATGAAGCTCTACAGGTAAAAAAGGAAAAAAGTCCAAGCATTACATAAAAAATTTCCTATTTAAACTAAAATTGCTTGTAGTGGCAACATTCATTAATTAACCATTAATTACAGCCTATAAAAATTCACTGCAAGTGATTATAAACTAAGTAAAAACACCCAATACTGATTACCAAACCCATCCCTTTATGTAGTAGTTATAGCGAAAGCCCTTTTTATAGGGAAGCCACAACTCTCATAGGCTGATGAATGGAATAAGTGGGCTTTAGTGATAATTTTAATATCATTATCATTTTCGCAATTTTCAATCTATACCCATATTTATTGGCTAAACTTAGTCCAAGTAGCTTGCTGTTCTTTGGGTCTGCCTTCGCTTTCAGGAATTACAAGCATGATGTATATGTACATAGTCATAAAGAAGAATGGCCAAATTTCTATAGGAGCTGGACTTGACTTTTATTTTTAATGTCCCAAAACAATGTACAGCTAGATTGGTTTGTTTTTATGTTGTAAACACCGTTTTAAAATCATATCTAAATAGCCACAATGTTTTATAATAACGTCAACAATACTTTTGGGGTTAGAATAGGGTTACCATATCTCAGGATTTGTCCTGAGATATCAGGATTTTTGAACTCTTCTCAGGGTTGCGGCTGGATTTTGCAAATCTCATGAAATCTCAGGATTTTTAGAATTTTCAATACAATACAGCTTACATTTTAAAGATCTCTTTAATAAAATGTTAAACAAATTAAAAATAATCTTCCTTTGGTAATAATTGCACAATTAAAATCAAAACTTATTTATCTTAGTAGATACTTAAACAGTTTTATCATACTTAATATGTGAAGATACCTTTTTAAGTAAGGTTTTTTTCTTTAAGTATTGATTTATATAATGATTCACATGTTAAACTCTTCAAATTATATTGAATTAAAAGTATAGCTCGAACTGAAGACACTGTTAGTCGGTTTCTTTCATTCGACCATTGAGCTCCCATAATAGACAAAATTCTTTCTACGTTTGCATTCTGGGCTGTAATTGCAAATATATATTGACAAATACGCATTATCTCTGGTAATCGTGAAATACCTATTATTGTCTTGAAAACGGTTAAAGCATGGTATTGAGTATTTCATTTTAAAAAGAGATTGATTGATGATGAGTTACTTGAGTATGGTTAAAACAGTCCATTCTTCGCAATGGGGTGGAACTAAGTCAGTGTGCGACACTGCTGTCATAAGGGCGGTGTCACCGCCTATAATATTATTATTTATTACTTTTTTTTTAATTGTTAAGTATGTTGGAGAGAAATTTCTCAAACTGTAAAAAATCTCAGGATTTTGCAATGGAAATCAGGCCTTGTCTCCGGACTTTTGATTTTTACATCTGGTAACCCTAGGTTAGAATAAACAACTACCTTTTATCCGACTGCGACGTAGCCTAAAAGTGTAGTCAGCGATAAGCGAGGAGGGTAGTTAGCAATCTCGTTTCCATTTATTTCGATTTCTTTAAGATCATTATCATCAGTATCACAATCCACAACGAGTGAAGCAAATAAGATGATGTGAATTATTACCGGGTGATAATCAATAGCGTCGACCGATGATCACAGATTATGTAACTTGTCGATGACAAATGACGTTCCGTTCGTTCGTTCGTAATTCAACAAAACGCTTAGCTTACTATGAAGCTACATAATTATTTTTATGACATGAATCCAGTACATAATAAATTAGTATAGTAGTTGATTTGATGCCTACATACTAATTGAATTGAATTACAATTAATAACTATTCAGAAAAAAGTAAATAATTATAGTGTTTGAATACAAAGTCCTTTCGTACGCGAAATTAATCGTCATTACGTGCGTTCCAGTGCGTTCTGAAACCATTATTTTAAATAATTTCGGAACAGTTACAAAAACAAAAATAAATGGATAACTTTTTTTTGTGTCTACTTAGAGAGGTATTTTTTGTGTTTTTTAAGACCTTAAAAAATAAGGGTATTTTTCATAAATATGGCATATAGTGACGCCATCGTTTCGACGTCTGGTACTATTTGACCAACCTTCTTTAAAAATTATTTAATTACACTAGCAAATGAAAAAACGAATAAGTGATAATTAAATGGTTAGTCTAATCATTTGGTGTCAGTTATTCCCTAAATTTATATTCACCACCAGGACCATCTAATACACCAAATTGCCTTGATTTTATCATACATCTCACTCGTAAAATTAAAACCATTGAATACTACAAAATAAATAATATAACTGTTAATGCAAGCAAGTGCGAATGTATTAGTTTTACAAGGAAATCTAAGCCAATTCTAAATAAATATCACTTTGACGGATTAGAAATCAGCCGAAAAGTAATTGTTAGGGATTTAGGCGTAAATTTTGATCATAAAATGATACTATCCGAACACATTGATTACGTTAATCAATAAAGCCTATAAAAATCTTGGTTTTGTTCTTCGCATCTGTAAACCATTCTCGAATATTAATTGCATTCATATTCGAGAATGGTTTATTTTGCGTATGTCAGAAGTGTTTTGGAATATGCTAGTTCGATGTGGTCTCCACAGTACAATGTCTACAAAAGCCGCCTTGAGCGTATTCAAAAAATATTTGTTAATCACCTTAACTTTCGCTGTCGGAATAAAATCGATACTTACACAGACAGTTGCACTGAGCACGATCTCTTATCTTTGGAACACAGGCGTGTTTTGCTTGACATGGCTTTGTTATATGATATAATAAACGGTAATATTTACTGTCCATATCTTGTATAAAGAATCACCTTTCGTACTCCAAAATTCCGCACCCGCAATACTACATTGTTACAGACTCCCTGGCATCATTTCAAACTACTGTCGAAACACTGTTCATTCGCGGCTTGCTCGTACATAATATAATGAACAATTTGGACACATTGACCTCTTTGCGAAATCTAAACTTACGTTTAAAGATTACATCAAGAAAACTATTAAGAAATAGAGCAGTTGAAGTTAAAATCACATACAATCATATATTCTCTCATCTATTTTTTTCTATATGTATTTTTTGAGCTTTGTGGCATTCTTTGGGGGAGGCCTATGTTCAGCAGTGGACTTGTGAAGGGCTGTAACATAGATTACCTCCTAATAGATTCCGCATACAGGGCCACAAACGCGCGCAACACATACTTGCTGTAGCTAGCATACGAAGTGAAGCTAAGAATCACGACATAAGTAACGACCAAGTTTGTGATCCGTAGGCACGTCCGACTTCTTGACAATTTAAAAATAGTTTTGAATCTAAAATACATTACAAATGGCTTCCTGTGTAGTAAAATGGTGTGACAAGTCAGCTAAGACATCCAGTTATCAAAAAGATGGCATAAATTTTAATTGGTAAGTAAATTCTATTCTTATCACGTTAACCTATTTCAAATGCACCGGAGATCAACTTATACTGGTATATTAATGGTGCAAAGTGATAACAATTAAGCACCCGTTGATGTCTTTTTGAAATGTCCCTTTCACTCGTTACGTAAATTAGAATAGTTGTCTTTGTCTAACAACAGCACGTGTAGCGATAGTGTTGTGATTTTTAAGTCGATATTTGTTTGGTCAGCGTTTAATTATTTTTATCGAAGTCATATTATTTTATAAAAATAGTGACGTATCATTGTGGTACCTATATGTTATAGGTTTCCTAAATGCCCCGAAAGGAAAAAAAGATGTGGATCGACGCAAATTGTCGAGGGGACGAATGGTTTCCCACCAAAAATAGTGTACTATGCTCAAAACATTTCACAGAAGACAATCTTCATAATTTTATGAAAAACCGTATAAAGCTGTTGGATTCTTGCCAGTTTTGGTACGGACTTTTGCATTTTTTTTAAAGATTAGTACTAATGTAAATTACACAATAATATCATTAAGGCGCAGGTTGAGCAAAATGTCGCGCTAGTCGTTATTTGTGCGGTTTTTAGAAGCTATCTACTTTTTATTTAAAAGATATATCAACAAATAAAAAACACATTATATTTCTACATAATCTTGATTCCATAAAAGCTATATCCAATTTTTTTTAAAACGAATAAATATTAATATAATCTCCTTACAACGAAACCACATAAATGTGAAATTATTATTGATAACATGGATCTCCTCGTAAAGTAAGTATTATTTTATTTTGCGATTTACACCAATGGATAGACAATTTATTAATAAACATTTCTATAGTAAATTTTTTTTCAAAAGACCAAAATTTGATTTTATTAAGAAATTATTTTAAAATCTGGGCATATTCACTGCTCACGGGCTTGCTAGAGTCAGTGAGCCCTGAGCTCTTCGACGCGAAGCCCGTGTCGTTAGAGCGTCGACCAGCGCCGCATACACTCACGTAATATCAGTCGATAAATAATATTACTTATTAGGTTATTTATAGGTAGTATTATTTGTTTGTTTTGGGTATAATTTTTCGTATTAGTTATACATATATTTGTTGTGTTTTTTACTGCGCGATGAAGCTTTTTGCGTGTATTTTCTTTGAAGTAAATGCAAATAAAAAAATGAAGCACCATTGGCATGTAAGGTTCGAATCCATAATTAAAATTTCGATAAATATTATAATTTACACTATAAAAGGCTAATTCAATATTATCACCCAACCACAATATCTTATTACGTACAGTACTGCCTCGTTGGTCTAGTGGTTGTAGTAGTGCGACTGCTGATCATTAGGTCCCGGGTTCGAATCCTGGGTCGGGCCCTGTCAGTTATGAGTTTTTCATTTATGTTCTAAGTTATAATTAGTATTACTAAGTTATAGTTTTTTGCTAAAATATAGTATATTATTTATTGCTTGTTTTTTCTTCTTTTTCAAAAAATAATTGAGTACATAAGGTGTTCTATACTTATAATTCGGTAAAAAGTATCTAAGTAGGTACTAATATACCTACTTTTTACTACTAAAAATTTTTATAACTAAATTTAACTAAAAAGACTAAACTGACCATTTATTTGTTAACTCAAAACAGGACATGGGTTTATTTATACTCTAAAAACTATAACTTTATACAATTAGTGTTCACTGTAAAATTATATTCGGTATAGACGGTAATTATTAAATGCAACATATTTTTCTTAATTATTAATTACATTTGTCAGTGGATTAAATTTTCTTTAATAAAGTTGGTGATGATTTTAAATAAAAATAAAATTCTGCTCAAGTTTTTTTATTGTTATCTTTGTTAACAACATCGCCTTTAGAACTCTGGAACCGTAAGTGTTTCTTTCAGACGTCCACAATTTATTCAAAATAAAAAAAATACTCTTTCTACCGGAGCATTCGTAGCAGGTAGACATAAAATATATTCGATTAAAAAAAATTATGTTGAAGATTGTTGACTTTGAATACTTCCATCCAACGAGTTACGGGACAATTTTGTGTCCCGGAGCTTTGTTTGGGGACAATGGGACAGGTGACCGAGAAAAGGGACAGTCCCGTTCAAAACGGGACGTGTGGTCACTTTAGCTATAACCCGGCGACGGCTACGTGGGGCAGTGGCTTAGCAATTAGTTGTTGCGCTGGGGGCCGCGGGTTCGAATCCCGCACGGAACAAGTATTTGTATGGCTTACAAATAATTGTTCCGGGTCTGGATGTTTGTCCTTGTGCAATTTATGTTTGTAAACTGCCTCCACGACACAGGAGAAAATCCTAGTGTGGGGGTAACGTTTTTTTACAATTGAAATTGAAAGATTGAACCCTTATACTTCTTGTTGATTTTTGTATTAGTACTCGTAGTTAGGTATATTACTTTTCAATACGTGACACGTAAAAATTAACAATAATCAAAAACACATCTACGAAACATCCTATTTATTTATTTATTCTTTCTTGCACCAAATATTTGTACAAAAGGCGAGCTATATATTTATTTACCTATAGTGAATAGGTATCTTTTAAACTCACAATTTTCAATGCTTCATTTTTAATATATAATTAATTATAAAATTTCATAATTAGATAATATATGAAAATACATAATTCTAATATAATGCAACTAATATACCGAATAAAAAAATGAAAATACATTTATCGTTGTACGCTGTGTGTATTTCCATAAATTAGTTCATTGATGTTGAAAAAATAATACTACGTTCGTACCTACAATAGGTGGTGGCGTCGTACATATTTCAAATAAGCAATATATTGAGGCGAGCGGCGTGCCGCCGGCAAAATGCTCAAGGTCGTTCGCATGGAGTAGCCCCTTAAGTGGTTGAGTGAAACATGATGTTCTTATATTTAGGTAAATGTTACACGTTGAAATCAAGCTATTTTGAACGGATTTATAAATCATAAAACTTGTAAAAGTTATAATGTGATTATTGTTTTGACTTGGTATTTAGTGTTACATGAACTTCAGTATTATCTTATTATAATTACTAAGTACATCTAAATTTGGAAGACGTGCCGTATGGTGTATTAATTAATAATACTATATCGGTAATGTTTTAAAAGAAACGAATATGTATTTCTGATTTAGATTACTGGTTCACCGCTGAAAGACGCGAAAAACCCGCCAACACCTAAAAATCAGAGTCATTGCTTAGAAACGCCTACAAAACAAAAAATAATTTTTTTCCTATACCTGATACGCCATCTGCATTTAATACTCCAGTTAAAAACGTCTTTGTAGAAGAATCATCGAATTAACCAACGTAATGAACAAAAAAGATAAAAAAGTTAAAAAGTTAAGTGATTCCAACAGAAGACTAAAAACACAAATAGTTTCTTTGAAGTCACTATTGGTAGAATTAGAAAACAAAAATTCATTAGCAGCGGAAAACAATGACGCATTAAGTTCCTTAGAAAAATCAAAATCTAGAAAATCAGGCAAAATTGTTAGAAAAAAATATTCACCACAATTGAGAGCTTTTGCATTCACCATAAATTACTCAGCTAGGCTTATAATTATGTACGCAAAACATTTAATTTTTCTTTACCTTCTGTAAAAACACTAGGAAAGTTTGTAGTTTTAACACAATCAATTAAGCTTAATTATAAATAATAATAATAATAAAATAATATATATGATAATAAAAATAATAAATATAAATAAATAAGCATAATTAAACAAATAAATAAGCAGTTTTGTTAATGAGGATATTTTTCATGAAATAAAAAAATCACCAATTTGATCACGAAAGTTGTAATCATGTCATTGATTTAGCTAAGAGTGTTATGGAAAAATACATAGACATACTCGTAAGATTACTCTACTCATCCAGGAAGACAGATCCTAAGAATTCTGTGAGACAATTTTATACTAAGATTATCCATTTTAAAAATCAGTCAAATATATATTTATAAATTAAATGTACAAATATATGTATAGAATGATTAATTTTTTAATAAACATCAAATGAAAATTGATCAATATATTTATTTATCTTTATCAATAATCAATAAATCCCAAATTTATCGATCAACCTCCCAACCCTGTTCCATCACTATGGTTTGGTACATTCTAAGTTTGACTTTTAAATATCCAACCACAGCGCATTTGCCACGTCCCCCGCAACCCTTGCATAGGGCCAAATTTAGTGAACTCGAAACAGAACAAATATTCAATGATGCGGTATCTATTAGGGGGTAATCTGTGGGCTGTAATGATGAAATGATGATTTTTTGAGGCTACTAATATAAATATAAGTACTTAAGTTATTTTATTTAATATATATTATAATTAATTATTTGTATTATGTTTATACATTTTATATGTATATGTACATAAGTATGTATATATATATATATATATATATATATATATATATATATATATATAACTCTCTCTCTTTAAATATGTTTATCATTTCGTGAAAGTCAACCTTCAAGAAATATTTGTTTTATCCATAAAATAAAGTCTCTTTGAAACTAAATATTCTATGTTCAATATTAAGTAGGATATTTAATTTGGAACTAAATATCCTACTTATCTCACTAATATTATAAAGGCTAAATTTTGTGTGTTCTTTCTGTCTCCTTGAGCTTATTCCACACTAAGTATGTACTGTGTATGTGTAATTTTTTCACGAAGAAACGGCTGGGCTATTATTTATGTATGGGTTATACTACTTAATATCTCTGAGGGAGAACAAATAATAGACAAATTATTATAATTAATATAATTTTATTTACAAATAATTAAAATATAAATATTTTATTCCAAATTAGGCATCCGAATGCACTTTTTGAATGCCAATCTAAGAACATTAAATTGTATTTAAGTGATTATTTGCATATAGAATGTCACTTAAATATAACTTAAATATTTCGTAAAAATCAGCCTAAGTACAATTTCCTGCATTTTAATATTAAAAGTTGGATTACTGGGAAAAATAATTGAATTCTAATTAGGGCCCTGTCTTTTTGTTATTTTTATGAGGTTTACTGGACAAGAATACGGCCTGTTCTCAAAATGATTATAAACTATAAAAATAATATTTTCCGATTAAAGTTTCTTTATGTCTGAATGTAAAACAAATTTCAGCACCTTCGTATGATTATTTTACGAATACTGAGCTCTATGGACCTTTATATTTTTAGTTCATCATCTAGTGTCGAATATTTTTTTTTATAGGAGAGTGGGCAAACGAGCATGCGGCTCACCTGATGATAAGTGACTACCGCCGCCCATGAACAACCGCAACACCAGGGGAATTGCAGATGCGTTGCCGGCCTTTTAAAAAGGAGTAGGCTCTTTTCTTGAAGGTCCCTAAGTCGTATCGGTCCGGAAAAATCGCTGGTGGTATATTTAATTATATTTGAAAGCCGACGCAAAGAGATTTTCTAGAACTGTTTTAATAAATTAGGTGTAAAATTATTTACAAATGAAATGTGATGCATTCCATAACATCAGAGCATCTATCTGAGTAGTTTTTACACAATAAAACAACACTTAATCCTTTTCTTCTTAATACTACGAAAATACACCATTTTGCGATTTTGTCAACACATAAGCGCACAGGACGAATGCTGACAGAATACTAACTAAAGACACGCCCACTATGATGACGATAGGACCTACTTAGAATCACAGTGCACAGTTGGTTATGCCGTCTCCCCTTTGTATTAGCTTCATGGTCAAGCGTGAAAGTTTATTCTCTGATGAAACTTGAATGTTGTTGCATTACGATGGAAAAATGCAAAAATGCAGCATTTCTGAAACAGTGGCTTTTGGTTTAGATACCATAATGGTTTGGGCACGAATTTCAAAGGAAGCGAAAATTTTCGTTTTTGAAAACTGAGTCCATATTGCTCATGAGTGTAGTTTACACTTTAATTGTTTTCAGTCCATTTCACCTGCTGGAAAAACAAGACGGCTATACCGGACATTCAGATGGAGGTCACAATGCTCTTTTTTTAATATCATATGTGGAACATTCGAGATCTTTGTTGCACTATTTTTCTTAGTGTCTTTTAGCACACAAGTATAATAATACATTGTTTGTGTCTACAGTCATATGAATTTGTTTACAGGTTGGTCTAATTGATGAATCTGCCAGCGATAAAGCAGATGCCATTGATAAATGTAAGAAGTTTATTAGGAAATTCGATAAAATCCCTTCATTAGCCCGAGCAGTAACCAAACAAAAAATAAGGGAAGGGCCTTTGGTGCGATTGCAGAAAAATCGCCAACAAGACACCGCAGAGTTCCTTGGATTCCTCAAGAACCCCAAAATCCAACAGAGTCTAGAAATGTATATACAGTCCTTGAAGCAAAAAGCTGCCAAATAATGTATAATGCTTCATTGTAGTGTGTTTGTGATTTTATTACCAAGTTATAAATTTTATATCCTGTATATATTATGTAATATTTTTATATATTAATATTTTTTTGACAATTATTTTAATAAATAAGTATAATTTTATTGTAAGCGATGTTATAAATAAATTTTTCTATTTTTATTTTCTTTTATTGATTTAGCTTTTCATTTAGCATCAGCTTCTAGAACGAATAAATCGTGGGACTTGGTTTCGAATCCGCTGTCACTAATTAACTAATGAGTGGGCGACAGTAGGAATTAATAAAAGTAGACGAAGGTTATATGACCTTTACCATGAAAGATCATATATCCTTTCCGATGCCTTTTCCGAGGATTTTCGTTACAGTGATTGCGTCCATAATAGATTTAATTGCACCTCATTTTGCTATTATTTTTAATACTTGTATCGATTCTGGTGTGTTTCCTGATTTAATGAAGTATAGTAAAATAATACCTTCATTTAAATCTGGTAGTACATTGGACCCCGCTAATTTTAGACTTATTTCTGTACTACCAACTCTCAGTAAATTTTTAAAAAAAATAATTTTGGATCAATTGTTATTTTTTTTTAATACAAATAAATTACTTCATAAAAACCAATTTGGTTTTACAAGAGGTCGCTCGACCTCTGCCACCGGTGTTGAGCTCATGAAATATATTTTGGTGCCTGGGAGAATTCACAGGATGCCTTAGGATTTTCTGTGACCTTTCCAAGGCTTTTGATTGTGTTCATCATGAGACATTAATCAAGAAACTACAACATTACGGTGTAAAAAAAAAATAGCTTAGACTTATTACTTCATATTTAAGTAACAGAACTCAAAAAGTTGTGATCAATGGTAAAGGTTCCTCCGGATCGGTAGTATCAATGGGCGTTCCTCAGGGCTCGATTCTTGGTCCATTCCTGTTCTTAATCTATATTAATGACTTACCTTATCTTGTAGGGGACAATCACGATATAGTATTGTATGCTGACGATACCTCTTTAATTTTCAAACTCAAACGGAAATTAATTAATTATGACGATGTAAATAATGCTCTATCGAAATTAGTACATTGGTTTAACGCCAAAAATTTACTCTTAAATGGCAATAAGACAAATGTATTAAATTTACAACACCTAGTGTAAAAGCGTCGAGGGATACTCATCCCAATTTACCTGTTCGGTAGTTGTGGAATGGTATACGGGTATGCGACCCCGGCTTCCCTAGCTATTACTGTCCTATCCCTTGCCCTCCTGGACGGTAATATCCTACATTTCCTACCCTAACTTACCTTACTCTTCCTTTTCACGCCACATATCCTTCCCCTTTTCCTATTCCTTCCCTCCGCCAATCCAACGTCTGCCGCGCGAATGGATGCATGGCTAGGGGCGAGCCTAGTCGTTAGCGTGCCACACTGCCCTGGGACCGGGCGACCCCAGAATTAGGCTAGCCTTACCCTGGCATGCGGGGCTTTGCTGGGGGGGACAAACCTTTCCCGCGATATTCGTGGGAACGCAATGGATAATCATAAAAATAAAAATAATTTAATTAACCAAAATGGCGGCGATGTGGTTCGCCACCCATCACGTCTCGTTTCTCGCGGGGGCGAAAAGCGGCCCACGGAGTGCCGCTTCGCTACGTTGAATGTATGAGGAGGAATGGATGGTAAGGTAGATGAAGTATGTCAGATGATGGATGAACGTTGCATTGATATTCTGTGCGTGAACGAAACCAAGAGGAAAGGATGTGACACCACGGTTCATGGACCCTACATGGCATACTGGTCGGGAGTCCCCCAAACCAGCCGAGGCTGTCAGGGAGTTGGTGTGATTCTTTCATCTCGAATGGTTGAATGTGTTATGGAGCATGAATGTGTAAGCCCAAGACTCCTCTGGATTAGGTTAAAATTCGGACTCACTCGCTTTTTTATCCTTGGGGTCTATGCACCGATGGATCTGCGTGGAGCTGGGTCATTAAAATCACAACAAGAGAGAGAGGAATTTTGGGATAGCATGAGAGAGGTCTTGAATAAATGCGGAGAAAATGAACGGATCGTGATGTTAGAGGACTTTAATGGATGGGTTGGAGTAAAGCGTGATGGGTATGAAAGAGTTCTGGGTACGTTTGGGGACGAGAGAGTGAATGACAATGGGAGAAGCCTGCTTGAAGTATGCTTGGAATGGAATCTGTGCGTGGCCAACACAATGTTTGACCACAAAAAGATCCAGTTGTATACAAGAGATGAGGGTGAGTCTAGAAGTATGATTGATTTTGTAATTGTGGATGAAAGACTGAGGAAGAAAGTGCTAGACACTCGGGCATACCGCGGTGTAAGCCTCGACACAGACCACTTCCTGGTCATAGCCCGAATGCGTGGCCTCTTTAAACGGTGGCGACACCGAGGGGCCGAGCCTACGAGTGTTTTGGACAGAGTAAAAGTGGAAAATCTACAAGAAAAAGAAAAGAAAGACGAGTATGTAGAGAAACTGAAAAAAAATTTTAAACTGATAAAAGAGATAGGAGTGATTGAAGATTTGTGGGAGACATTTAAGAAAGGGGTCGTAAATGTTGCTATTGAGGTATGCGGGGTAGCTAAAAGAAGGAAAGGAAGAAAAATGATAACGTGTGGATGGATAAAGATGTACAAAGGGTTGTGCAAGAAAAGAAGAAAGCGTGGTTGGATTGGTTAGCAACAAAGGCTAACCAAAAAGTTCAAAAGGCAACGGATGACGAGATAAAGGAAGCAAGAACGAAATATAAAATATAAAAGATTGAAAACAGCAGCGAAAGAATTTGTGTCTAGAAAGAAAGAAGAACGAATGGATGATTTCGATAGGAGGCTCACTTAAGATTTCCAGTCAAACATTAAGTTTTTCTGGAAAACCATCAAAACAGCCAGAGGAAAAACTTCTACCTCGGAGCTGAGTACAATCAGGAGTCAAGATGGGAGCATTATAAAAGGAGAAGAATGTGTGTTAAAGAAATGGAAAGAGTATTTTGAAAGTTTGTTTGAAAGAGAGGAAACGGAAACTAATATAAATGTTGATGAAAATGAGATAAGCATGGATGAAATAGTGAAAGCGTTGAAAAGTATTAGATTAGGTAAGGCTGCAAGGTATGACAGGATTACCGTCGAGATGCTGAGGGCTGGACAGGGCCTGGTGGCTAGTCAGCTGTACCGCCTTTTCAATCTATGCTAGCGAAATGGGCAAGTACTGGGAGACTGGTGCAAAACAGTAATCGTGCCATTGTATAAGGGAAAAGGGTCACGGCAGGACTGCATAAATTACCGCGGTATAAGCCTTCTCAGCGTCGTCGGTAAATTGTATGCGAAAGTGTTGATTGAAAGGGTTGTGAATGAAACAGACGAGATGGGATGCACAAGCGGGATTTAGAAAGGGAAAGGGATGTACGGATGAGGTCTTTTCCTTGCGGTACTCATACGAGCATTGCAATCTCTTTATAGGGATTCTAGTGCTTGTGTAAGGATAAACGGGGCATACACTGAATGGTTTAATATCGAAAAAGGTGTTAGACAGGGATGTGTAGCGTCACCGTCGCTGTTTAATCTGTTCATGGACAATTGTTTGACAGATTTAAAAGAGAATGAAAGTGGGTTGAGAATGAATGAGTTACTCGTCAAATGTTTTCTCTATGCTGATGACCAAGTATTACTTGCGTCTTCGGCCGAGGAGTTGCAGGAGATGGTAACTGCTATGAGTGGAGCTTTTGTTAGAAAGGGAATAAAGATGAATGTAAGGAAGACGAAAGTGATGGTGTTTGAAAAAGATGAGGCAGTGACAGACTGCAATATTGTGATTGAAGATGAACAAATTGAACAGGTGAAAGAGTTTGTGTATCTGGGTTCAAAGTTTACAAGAGATGGAAAGTGTGAGAGTGATATCGAAAGAAGAGTGAATGCAGGAAACATGGTGAATGGAGCTTTGCACTCCTTTATGAGCAGTTGGAAGGTGTCTAACAAGGGTCGTTTGGCTGTGCATGAGGGGGTGTTGGTTCCGACACTCATGTACGGAAGTGAAAGTTGGGTATGGCAGAAGAAACATGAAAGCAGAATAAATGCAGTTGAGATGAGAGCATTAAGAAGTATGATAGGAGTTAAAATGAGTGACAGGATAAGAAATAGTGAGATAAGGAAACGTTGTGGTCTGAAAGAAGATGTAGTGACAAAAATTGAGGAAGGTATACTGAGATGGTTTGGACATGTCGAGAGAATGAATGAAGAACGATTGACGAAAAAAGTGTATAAGGCGAGTGTGAATGAAAGTGTTGGAAGGGGTAGACCTAGGCGGACATTTCTAGACCAAATCAGGAACGTCTTGAAAAAAGGCCAGGTCAAGAGTACCCTAAACCGTAGAGCATGTATGAAGGGAATAATGAAAGTAGATGAAGCGAAACAAGTATGTAAGGATCGTAGCAAGTGGAAAGAAGTGGTCTCTGCCTACCCCTACGGGAAAATATGTATGTATGTATGTAATGTAAAACATTCGAAAACCAATGTGCTCTTAAATGGGGAGGAGTTGAGTCTTATGGATACCACTGTTTTTCTTGCTATTGACGCGAAACTTCAATGGGGCCCCCATATATTTAAATTAGCAAGCAGACTTAGTTCTGCAGCATATGCTGTAAGAAAGAGAAGTCTCACAGATGTTGAGACAGCTAGGTTGGTGTATTTCAGTTACTTTCATAGCGTAATGTCTTATGGAATTTTGCTATGGGGTAATGCGACTGATATTGAAGCTATATTTGTTTTGCAAAAGAGAGTCGTACGGGCGATTTATAATCTAAATTGTAAAGAGTCCCTCCGAGAAAAATTTAAAGAAATAAACGTATTAACTTTGGCATCTCAATATATTGATGAAAATGTAATGTATTTACATAAAAACATAAAAAGCTTTAATAAGAATTAGAATGTTCATACCTTGAATACTAGGATCAAACATAAGCTTGTAATGCCAGTTACTAGACTCCACAGAATTAGTAATTCATTTATGGGGCAATGTATACGCTTTAACAACAAAATCCCAGAACATATTCAAAGTTTGTCAATAAACAAGTTTAAAAGTTTTATTAAAGAAAAACTGTACAAAAAGGGTTATTATAATATCAAGGAATACATTAATGAAAATAACCCCTGAAAATAAGGTGATCGCCACTGATGCTGGTTCTATGAAAATTCATTTAAAATTGTATAAACAAAATTATTGTTAAGTGAAATTATGTTTAAAAAAAGTCCCGCTGGGTTTCTTACCGGTTCTTCCCAGGACAGAGGTATTTTCCGAACCAGTGGTAAATGAAAAATGACATTCAATAAGTATTATGTAATAATCAATATTGAATAAAAATCATTCTATTCTACTAATAGCACAGTTGAAAGAGAGTATAGTGTCTATTATCATCATCATCATTACAGCCCTTCACAAGTACACTGCTGAACATAGAATGCCACAAAGCATGGTCCTGAGCCACCTGCATCCATCGACTTCCTGCATGTCTAACCAGGTCGTCACTCCATCTAGTGGCGAGCTGCTCTACTCATCGCCTACTGGTACTAGGTTGTCACTCGAGAACCTTGTTTCCCTTTCGGTTGTTGTTCTTCGAGCTATAAGGCCGACCCATTGCCTGATACACTTGTTCTGCTGCGGATTTCCTCATTTCTACGTCTATCACGCAGAGAAACCCCGAGCATAGCCCTCCATAACTCGCTGAGCGACCTTGAGCTTCTCATACGACCAGCAGTGAAGGATCACGTCTCAGATTCATAAGTCACCATTAGCAACATGCATTGATTGTACAATCTCGTCTTCAAGTTTTGAGGTATAACTAATGTCTATATTCTGTATTAATAGTGCGTAACAGATGTAGGCGTTGAGTGGCAATATAATGCAGTAATGCACCCACGCTAGAAAATTCGGTTCGGTTTAAAGAATTTTATATCTCATTAAGGCAGTTGTCACTTTAATGAAAACAATAATATTAATAATGTTCTTAAATAATCTTCTTTTAAACATATTGATTGAAGTTGCTTCATGTGTTTTGGAAGTTTATTGTTTATCTGGGCTCCTCCCTTCATGACTATACTATAAAAAGTCATGACTATAGTATAAAAATTCCTGACTATAGTATAAATGTTATTTTTACTATAGTCATGAATTTTTAAGTTATTTTAATGGACAAAGCTGTTACGAATTAATTCTAGGAAACTAAGTATATTATTACGTCCCATATATTGCAATTTTCTCTGTCTGACAAAGCATTTGATTTTTCCTTTTGTTAAGTTATTTTTTGACGACTTTACACGACGGACGTTTACAATTCCACTGGTTTTTGTATATATGTTATGAACATATTTTGATAGTTTTTTGTTTTTAATTAAATAGGTTATACTTTATGAGTGGTCCCATATAAGTTTGAAGAGTAAATTCCACCCCTAAAGATGGCGAAATAGGGAATGACATTGAGTTTGTAATATTCAAAACAACAAAACTAACATTTTGAAATTAAATCTTTAAATCGACACACTATTTATAGAATAAGGGTGAAAACGAGCACGTAGTCCACCTGATGGTAAGTAAATCTACATTTCTCCTTGATGAAGAATCAAAATACAGATGTGTTGTCATCCCTGAGGACTAATGGAATGCCTCGTTTCCAGTAAAAAGGATCACTCCGGTTCTCTACACACAACACGAAACACAGCAGCCTTAAGAGGAAATGCGGGCCGAGAGACTTGAAAATTAGGTATTTGAAGACAGTATCGCTGTCGCTCTTTGCGAGCGCTCGGCGTCCGATAACGACAATTGCAGATCCGACTGAATGGCCTAAGTAAAAAGGTATAATTCGAGGTTAGGCTCTCTACCACTTCCTTCTCCAATAATGGACCAATTTAAAATATTTCATAAACTCGATAACAATGATATACACTGTGTCCCTATGTTTTTCTTTTTTCAGTATTAGTTATCAAATTTAAACACTGAACCGCTTAAAACTAAACGCGAAAAACTTAACCGCTCTGTTGACAGCGGTCTAAATAGGCAATTTTGAGCATTTTGTAAGGGTTCTAGTGCTTATAAAGAAAATGTATCATCAAAAAGGAAAACATAGGGACATACTTAGAAGAGGTTGATATTTATTTTACTGTAAAAACTCACTGCTATTAGGTCATAAACTAGAAAGAAAATAAAGCGTTCGTATGGAGAAAAGACCATCCGCATTTCCTCTTAAGCTGCTATTTTATCTGATATTCTGTGAGAGTCCTACCCCGGTCGAGCCGACACATCCGCGCTACAACTAATATAACTGCAGCGTGGCTCTACCACGTACCTATATTATTTCTGTTTTAGCACCGACTTCATATTGTGAAATTATTTTATTCTTCTTAATTCTTTGTAGACTGTTTTTATTTTTTATTATAAGTATTTTTTTTTCTATTTGTATATCATCCGTACAAAAAATGATCACCGCGCATGTGTTCGAAATCCAACATGATGCGAACAATTTTGATTTACATACTAGTGGTTTTCGTCTGCTTTACTTTATTTTATAAATACTGAAGTGACATTCCACTAGATGATAAGCTACTGCAGATCATGGACAACTGCAGCCAACTTCAAACCGACTATGCTTCACAGCCTCTAGTTAATATTGTCTCTCTATACATTGAGACTGAAACACGGCAGTGTATGCACTGTTGCTTAAAACATAGAAATAGCCAGACGGATTGTTCCGTCTACTAAATTTTTTTATAAGTATGGTTTCATTTATTATATATAGATATTTTTGTTATTAATTGTTACTTGTTGTACAGATCTTTTTGTATGTTTAAAGTTGTTTTAATTAAAACAGAAGTTGAAAACGTGTTTAATACTTTATTTTAAATATCAATGAATAAATTGAATTGCATAATGCCAGTCAGTCACATATTATATTAAGATTGAACGTGAAAACTAATTTACAAATAAATATAGGTACAACGCTATTTGTATTCTTTTTTGCGAACATCTATATACATAATTGGGTCATTTCATTTAATTCTCTCCTAGTCATAATTGACATGTTATTTCATATGACATTTCTATTTATAATTTCTACGGGCGATTTCACTTACAAATGTCAAATAAACTTAAATACGTGGGTATATTTGCCTCTTTTTTAAAATATTATGTATTGACTTTACTAATTTGTAGGAGATTGTGCGAATATACAACCAACTCAGCACATTGATATAAAAAGTATTTTTTATTTTATTTTTTATAGGATAGGGTGATAAACGAGCACATAGCCTACCTGATGGTAAGCGGTTGCTCTGACCCATAGACATCTACATTTATCCTCAATAAAGAATCAAAATGCAGATGCGTCGTCACCCGTGAGGACTAAGATGGAATGCCTCTTTTCCAGTAAACTGGGTCTCCGGTTCTCTACACTCACCATACGAAACACAGCAGTGTCAAGCTGCCATTTTACGTTAGAGCGTGGTCCTTCCCCGATCGAGCCGACCCATTCGTGCTACAACTATACTATAACTACTAATATAGCTGCAGCATGGCTCTACCACGTAAAATATCTATGTATATCGCATTAGTCAATTACTTATAATTTTAAACACTTGTGGATTTGTACATTGGTGCTTATGTGAAACCGTTATAATTGTTCATGTAGTTGTAGTCAAAAAGAATTTCTCTTTTAGCGTTTTTCTTTTAATTATAATCGTCACCAAATAACGCAGCTGCCTCAGGATCGACGGCTTCCGTCAAACTCATTTGCATATCCGTCCATGCTTCTCTTTGATTGTCAATAAAATAATTTATTTCCAATATCCTGTCCCTGTTTCGCTTTATTTCGTTACTGTAAAAACAAATTTAAGGATTAAAATTATTTTGTGTTCACTTTGATAAATAGTTAAAAAGTAAAGTAAAGTTGCAGCCTATTTACGTCCCACTGCTGGGCACAGGCCTCCTCTCAATTCTGAGAGGGTTTTAGGGCAAGGAAATGTCCGCCGCGCTGCCCCAATGCGTGTTGGCGAACTTCACATGTCTTCAAAATATTTTTTTTTTCTTATTTCTCAGACATGCAGGTTTCCTCACAATGTTTTCCTTCACCGCCGAGCACGTGGTAAATCAGCACTTAAAATTGCAATTAACAATTTCATTGGTGCCGGGTTGCTCGAGTACTGTGAAGCTTACAGCGAGCGCTAACCATCTGAGCTACCACGGCTTTGATAAAGTTACACTACAATTATCGTCATCGCAAGCCACCACAAATCCACTGCTGAACGGCATCCTTCACATTTTGACATGTGAGGTACCCGCATCCGTAGACTACACTCCACAATACCCTATGCTTTTTCCCCCCGTAAATCCTGAATACTGGTCAACTCCTTGAAACTACACTCTTATTTTTGGTTGAAACATCGCAGGTTTTATGGTAATTTTCGCCTAGGTAAATGAGCAGAAGGAGCATAAGTAAAAATCCACACAAAATAAAGTAACAATAAATACCTATTCTAAATGCTGAAATTATCTTTTTACGCGTATTCGCATTATAGGCTATTAGATTACGTTGCTAATGATGATAAGGTATTTTTTTCGCTATGCACATTGAGTTATCTACGACCTTATCCTTAAAATGTTATCTTTATACTTACTCGTTAGTTCCACTTATGAGCTGGTCACGCCAGTTGTTGGCGCGTGTCATTAGAAGATCTTCGCGCGCATCGATGAAACGCATGTGATTGTCCGACGATTGGGCCACCACGTTCATCATCGTATCGCGGTCCATCATGATCTGTTTTTTTTTATTCGAGTTTTATTCCTCACCCTGTCCTGTCCTTAAAAATACTACTGGACGCAGATCCCTTAGGTAGTAGGGAGGATTAGCGATTATCGCCGCGATTGGGATGTGGATGGATGTTTGCAGTAGGTACACAACGCCTCGCACCCTTCACACACATGTGCTAGATGATTAAACCCGGCATCTTTCCAGTAGTGTAGCAAGGGGGGAGGGACGCCATAATTTTTTATAGCTATATTTTTTTAGAACACACATTCCACCTGATGGTATGATGATGTGGCCCATAGACATCTACATCTATCCTCGATTAAGAATCAAAATGCAGATACGTTGCCACTCCTGAGGACTAAAATAGAACGCCTCGTTTCCAGTAAAAAGGATGTCCGGTTCTCTACACTCACCATACAAAACACAGCAGCGTTAAGCTGCTATTTTACGCTGGTATTATATAAGAACGTGGTCCTTCCGTCCAGCGACCCATTCGTACTACAACTATACCAGTAATATAGCTGCAGCATGGCTCTACCTCGTAAAAATAATATATTGTTTTATTCATTTTTAACGGGCTTTACGGCTCTGGGTTCTAGCCCTTCTGAGCCTGTGTTTTATTCATTTTCTATAATATACTAGAGAATATAATAGTAGTAACTAGTGTTATGCCTAGAAGTCCGTCTAGGTGGGCACCACCTTCTTGCCTATCTCTGCTTACAAATAGCAGTGCTTGCACTGATGTCTTCCGGTGTGAAGGGTAAACAGTTAGCATAATGACAAGCTGTGAGGTATTCCATCTTATTACTCTAAGGCAGGGGTCGGCAACCTTTTGAGTCGGACGAGCCAAAAATTACAATTTACAAAATTACTAAGTTTTTAAAGAGCCACAATTTTTTTTTCTTGCAAACCATAAATAGTACTTCCATAAAGTAAGTTTCTTGATAAAAAACTAACAGCCTTTCACAAGTCTACTGCTGAACATAGGCCTCCCCCAAGGAATGCCACAAAGCACGGTCCTGAGCCACCTGCATCCATCGACTTCCTGCATGTCTTACCAGGTCATCACTCCATCTAGTGGGGGGTCGCCCTACACTTCGCCTACCGGTACGAGGCTGCCTCTCGAGAACCTTTCTTCCCGATCGGTTGTCGGTTCTTCAAGCTATATGGCCGGCCCACTGCTACTTCAGCTTACTAATCAATTGCCCTATGTTGGTTACTCTTGTTCTACTGCGGATATCCTCAATTCTAAGTTTACCACGCAGAGAAACCCCGAGCATAACCCTCTCCATAGCTCGTTGAACGACCTTGAACTTCTTCATACGGCCAGCAGTGAAGGACCATGTTTCAGATCCGTAAGTCATCATTGGCAACACGCACTGGTTGTACAATTTCGTTTTCAGGTTTTGAGGTATGTCCAACGAGAAAATGTGTCGTAGTTTCCCGAACGCTTCCCAGCCGAGTTGAATCCGTCGATTGCCCTCTCGGTCGAAGTTGGACTTACCTAGTCGGACTATTTGTCCCAAGTAAACATACTCGTCAACAATTTCGAACTTAGTGCTCCCAACAACCACCGGCATAGGTGTGACATGAACGTTAAACATTTTTTCATTTTCGTTTTTTCCATGTTCATCTTAAGACCTATCCGTTGGGAGACACTATTGAGGTCATTGAGCATAGTGCTTAGGTCCTCCAGCGATTCTGCTATAAGGACTATATCGTCGGCAAATCGAAGGTGAGTGATGTACTCGCCATTGATGTTAATACCGCATCCATCCCAGTCCAGCAGCATGAAAATGTCTTCCAATGCAGCGGGAAGAGTTTCGGGGATATAACGTCACCCTGTCTTACACCTCTCTGCAGTTGGATAGGTTTCGTACTCTGATTCTGTACTCTGATAGCCATCGTAGCTCTACTGTACAAACACTTCAGCACTTCGATATACCGACAGTCAACTTGGCACCGCTGAAGGGACTGTACCACCGCCCAAATTTAGACGGAATCAAAGGCTTTCTCATAGTCCACATACGCAAGGCAAAGTGGCAGATTATACTCCTTTGTCTTCTGTACAATTTTCCGAAGGGTATGTATGTGGTCTATGGTACTAAAGCCTTTTCGGAATCCGGCTTGTTCGGTAGGCTGGAAGTCGTCAAGACTGCGTGCGAGACGATTCGTAATGACTCTCGAAAACAGCACGTAGACGCGGCTCAGAAGGGAAGTCGATCTGTAGTTCTTTAAAAGAGCATTGTCGCCTTTCTTGAAGAACAAGTCCACCGCACTTCTGCTCCACGCACGACGGAATTAAAGAGCTTCTGAAGGACTTCAAGTACCGGTTTTCCACCCGCTTTCAAAAGCTCCGCAGTAATTCCATCCTCACCTAGGGCTCTGCCATTTTTAAGGTGCTGGAGAGCCATTCTAGTCTCGCTCAGACTGACGTCCGGGATATCTTCGGAATAGTGTCGGATAAGACTCACTCTTGGATCGTTATTCACACTTGCGTGTAGCTCCAACGATAACGTGTACAGCTACAGCCCATAGAACCTCTCAATCTCACTCAAAATATCAGGTGTACCGGAAACGATGTTGCCACACTCGGTCTTCAGCTTTGACAGTTGTCTCTCTCTGGCAAAGACTTTAGAGCCTTGGTTCCGCTCGATTGCTTCTTCAATACAAGCTGTATTGAAGTTGCGAAGTCCCGTCGCATGCATTTGGTGATCTGTCTGTTCAGTTGCCTGTATGCTGTCAAATCTGTTGAAGAATGTAGCTTCATCTCCCGTCTAACAGCCATGAGATTAAGAGTGTGATCGGAGAGTTTTTGTGTTCTTCTGCGGCGGGTCTTGCAAAACTTAGCTCCGACCGCATGGACAGTTTCCACGAGCTTGTCATTCATATATATATGAATAATAAACATAAATATATAATAAATTTTATTTAATAAAATTTATTTATAGAATATTGATAAATTTGGCTCATAACTTGTTGTTTTAAGTTTCAAACACCACTCTGAATTTTCATTTGTTAGTTGGCTTGTTACTTTACTTATAATTATATTCATGCAAGAGAACACTTGCTCACATGAATATGCTGATGCGAAGATAGTCAGTACTCAAAATGCCAACTTCTTCACCTCACTGTAGCAAATCCGGAAGATTATTCCATGCGTTGAATATAAGTGCTCAACTCAAGCCATTTTAAAGTGGTTCATTTTTGTTGCGTTACGTACATTCATTTCTGGACCTCAAACCCTTTCAAATTGATTTTCAACTCTGTAGATTTTTAACTCCACAAAGCTTTACTTTTTAAATAGATTAATTGAATTTCTAGAGATCCAGTATCAACTCCAAATGGCTCAGTGTGGATCGATTTTTAAATTGTTTTTTTTTTTATAAAATAAATAATATTTGCGTATGAAACTAAGGAGCCGCAGCTTCACATCCAAAGAGCCGCATGTGGCTCGCAAGCCGCAGGTTGCCGACCCCTGCTCTAAGGTGACAACGCATCAGTAGCTTTCTACTTTTTTCTGGTTGTTTGTTTGACGTTGGCTGCAGGTGTCCATGGACTGCAGTAGCAATTTACCATTAAGTGAAGTGTAAGTTCGGTTTCACTTCGGTGTATTTTTTTAAAAAAAAAGACTATATAAGACTTACCGATTTTATAGTTTTATGATAATTGCGGGATTGGGAAGGAAGCATTTTGGCTTAAGTGGCTCAGGACGACAGCAACCCCTGCTATGCCACTGGATTTTTCAGAAGCCATATAATATTCGAGGGATAATTATTCAAAAGTTATTATCTCTTAAAAAAGGACGAATGCACATACATTGATAAAAATATCTTATCCTGGATAAGTATCGATACAAACATTTATGCATAAACTTGATCGTAGATTTTAAATAAGGATAACTAACGATTTAATCTGTTCTTTGCGGTAAACAGTCAAACAGATAAGATTTGAAAATGCGCCTGTACAGAACATCGGCAAATAAAATCAATAGGCAAAGCAACCACAAATCGAATTTCCGGTAAATTTTTCTTTGCGGCGGCGTATCAACCCACCGACAGTGGGTTGCTAAGTGCCATAAGGCTAACTCTCTACCTTATTTCTACTTATACATACCTCTATCAAGTCTGGAGGTGCGTCGCCCAGCAACAGCCGGTTACCGAGCATGTTGGCGAGCGTGTCTGCTTGGCGCGTACTCCACACTAGTTCGCTCTCGCGCCACGCGCCGAACGCTCCACGCGACACTTCCAACAGCTTGCTCACCATCTCCGTTAGATTCACCGCGAACTGCGTTCGGGACTCCTGGGCACGATTATCTTAAGTTTACAATATTATTTCGCAATAAAACTACGTTGCAGCACAAATATGTTGGCGCAACCGAGAACGCACCCAATTCTTTTCACAGAATACCGGCGTAAAGTTGTAAGAGGACCCATCATCATGGTGTCGTAATAGGCGAATATGAAAATGCCTTAAAAAATCTTAGGAACCCGATAGATGGCGGCATATCCATATTGTTTACGCCTGACGTAATACCCAGACAGGCAATTGTCAATCGCCTCCCTACAGTGGTGGAGGCGCAATTCAACTGTAGACTTTTATGAGCTACTTAGAACTCGCGAGAACTCTAACTGGATTTGATGCAAGTTTAAGATAATACGAGAGCGAAAATGAACGTTTTTAGAACTGGCCGCTTGGAAACGATATAATAAAAAAATAAGTTCAATTTTTGAAAATGGAAATCTTTGCCAATATTATATTGTATGTGTTTTATTTATTTGTCATTTGTTTACGATTTGGCAGCAAATTGAAAATTGTCTGTGACAGGTCAGCATAAATTTAACGCGAGAAAATTTTCGTACAATGATTTTTATGACTTTCGATGTCATTTAAGTCAACAAGAAAATAATGATAGACTTCGATTGGCCTTTCACGATGAAGCCTCATCTCGTGCCACTGTTTACAACGGTCACGGCCACTGTTTAGCGGTCAGGATGCTTTGTGCCTGGTGGATACCTCATAATTTGACAGAGGCCAAAAAACTCCGTCGTGTTGATTAGTGTCGTGAAATGGCTCAAAGATATAACGGAGGTGACTTAAATGCCATGTTCGACATACTTACCGGTGACGAAAACTGGATTTATTGTTATGATCCTGAAACTAAGATACAGTCTGCTGTCTGGGTGTTTCCTTCCGTTCCGTTTTGTTTTAAAGGATCGACAAACAGTTACTTCAGAGTGGTACACTAACAATTGTTTGTCACTTGTCTTGGAGAATGTTCGGGAGAAACGACCTCGCAGTAGGATCCGCCTTCACCACGACAACGCCTCGTCGCACACCGCCAAGCAAACAATCGACTACTTGGCTACGTCAGACGTGGAATTACTGGGTCATCCGCCCTATAACCCCGTCCTCGCAACTTGCGAATTTTATTTATTTCCGAAAATAAAAGAAAAAACTTCGAGGAAAACGTTTTATGGACGCCGAGGAAGCATTGGCTGGCGTTTCTACATGCCGTCGAAGAGCCCCCTAATGACGAGTAGACAAAGTGCTTTTCTCAGTGGTTCCATCGGATGCAGCGATGTATTGATGTAAATGGACACTATTTTGAAAAGATATAATAAAACTAATAACTTGCTAGTTTGTTCAGTTTTTGATTTTCTAAGAACTTTCAGTGTCACTCTCGTAGGAGGCAAACTTGGCATCGATTATCTTTTTTTGATTGTTTTGTTACTCTACAAAGAGCAGAATAAACTCCAATAATTCGAAAGGTAGGGCCTGCTGAACATAGTGGACTTTGATAAGCATTAATGATCACGATAATAGTGACTAATCGTTTCCAAAGACAAATTATTACCTTTACCGGTACAGCCTATCAAAAGTCCACTGCTGAATGTATGATCCCCCCCCCCCCAAGATTACCTCATAGGGGGGATATTTGTTACAGTTTACAGTTGCCAGGCTTGGCCGGAGGGTTTGCAATCGCAATTTATTTTTTATTTTTAGTCGTTATTAAGAAGACGTTGCTGGTCATCTCCTATAGTTTGTTTCCCTCTGTCGCCCCTTACGACACCCACGGGACGATATGCGTAGTAGATATTCGTACACCCACTACGCGGTCAAACACAAGTTATTACACACCAGTGATATTTTTGCTCTGGAACTAGCTACCCTTTGTTGATACATAGGATTAACGGGGAAGCAATTAAATAGAGCTAAGCATAGTTAAACATTTTCTGCCGACTTCCAAATAGTAGACGGTAGGTACTCAATTCGACTGTATATTTTTTGTTATGTGTGTTACCTCATAACTTTATACTGGGTGAACCGATTTCGATGATTCTTCTTTTATATGAAAGCTGATACTTCTCGTGTGGTCCCATATGAATTTGATCAAGGTCAGACCAATAGTTTTTGAGTTATTCTTAAATAACTTATATTGAAGTCGGCTGTACAAAATTTTTAATTTTAAATTATTCAAAGTGTTATTATTTATTTACTACTACCTAGCTCTATCCGGCCACCACTGACCTCTACCACACGTTGCTCTGGCTTAAAATAAGGCAACTATTTGAATGTAACAGTGTGTCAAAGCAATCGGTGAAGGAATTTTGGAGATTTAAGACTTTGAACAAACGCCTAGATACGCTCTTGACGGTGATGATGAAAAAATCTAATTTTTACATTATAATTTATATAGAATATTAACCACATATTACCTCGCATTGCTCGAACAGCTGCATTTCTATTGTCATAAGGCTCTTCCAAAGTTCAAACAACGCGTCATTGAAGGTCTCTCCGAGGTCCACGATACTTGGCTCCAGTTGCTCTAGAGTTGCTTGTTTTGTTACGAACTTCACAATTATCTCGTTCATCTGCTCCACAAGACGCGCTTTTTTATCTTCAAACTGTTTTACTACCCTTCAATTGTAATTTGTTAAATTTGTTTTAACTGATTCAGTATATTTATTGTTTAGTTACAACTATAAATTAAAATGCATTTTATATATTCTTAGATCATTAATGATTTTACGTCGTAGTACAGCTATGCTGCAGTTATATTAGTAGTGTAGTTGTAGCACGAATGGAACCGCGCTCTTCCAGAATACCAGCGTAAAATAGCAGCTTAATGCTGCTGTGTTTCGTATGGTGAGTGTAGAGGACCGGAGACGCTTTTTACTGGAAAAGAGGCATTGAATCTTAGTCCTCACGGGTGACAACGCATCTGCAGTTTGATTCTTCATTGAGGATAGATGTAGATGTCTATGCAACCATCAGGTGGACTGTGTGGTCGTTTGAAACCCTGTTTTGATTTAGCGTAGTGTGTTCTGTGGATTGAGTACCAAGGCGAATGAAACATACATTTTCAAAGGTTGTATTGTGATCTTTCCCGTGTTTGTATCGCTGCAGCTTATAAGCAATCCCAGGCATCGGCAATTTTATTTTGCGAGGCGGATGGATTTTTTTTAAATTAAAAATTCTATCACCTGGTAAACTGTAGTTCACATCTCAGACCGGAACCTAGCAGTGCGTGTACTTATTTTGGCGTCAGTAATAAGCGGTAGATCTAAGACCTGGCTTTTTTATCGTGGGGCTAGGCATTCGGAGGCCCCGCCCGCAACCCCAGAAGCTATCTTTATCCCTCTATTTTATTAAAATATGTATAGATTTAACGTATTATTTATAACATATATAATATGTGAATATACGAAAATGTCCTTCTCTCAAAATTGGAAATCTCTACTATTAGTTTAATTTGCCTTTACACTGTTATTAGTGTCCGACCGAAGATTCGGCTTCGTTTTCGGCCACCTTTGTGAAACTTCGACCAAAATGGGCCGAAGACGAAGGTTTCTAACAAGCGCCAAAATTGACGAAATGTTACGAATGAGCGAGAGCGCGAAGGACGTGGCGACGCAATTTTTATCATTTAGATCAACTTTTAGAGTTGATTAAAATTACCTTTTTATAACAAAATTTTTAAAATCACATAATATTAGTTTTAGCCAATCTAAAACAGAATTTATTACGGTTATTAAGCCTTCGTCTTCGGCTTCAGATTCGGCCGAATGTTGTAGCGGTAGCCGTTTAATCGGCTTCGGCTTCAGCCCAAAATAAACCTTCGGCCGGACACTACTTGTTATTATGTAATACGTAATAACTTACTCTTTACTTTTATTAACGCTGTCAGCCAATGCATTATCCACAAGGTCTTTAAATAGTTTAATTTCGTACTGCCTCTCATTGTAAGCCTGTTGAGCGTACTCTACTAGTCCAGCCATCGTCTCCACATATTGCTCTTTGTATCTAAAAGACAATATATTTAAACAGCCATCCTGTATTGAAATTACATACCTAGATAATATATTATAATTATTGAAGCCACCTTGTATTGGCATGTACTTGTAATACAATTACGTAGCTATTCAGAGAAAATACAAAAGCAAACGAGTATGCATCCTGCCAAGTCTCAAACCGTAGCCAAAGGTTTAAAAAAGGCTCTAAGGGTGGAGTAAAGGTAAAATTAAATACCATGTCATAAGAGAAGTAGTATTGGATTAGGTACTGATTTCATCTCTGGGCGGGCACATGCCCAGAGATGAAATCAGTACCTAATCCATGTGAGGCTGAGCTTGCACCTTGTAAAGTTGCAAGCTGTGTGCCGGCATCAAATATTGCCACGCTCTTCTAAGCACGCAAAAATATTTAGAGGTCAATTTGGTCCCTTCCCAAGTTCGAACCGCGGAACTGAAATTTGACGCTGTAGGCTGCTGACTGAGCCAACAAGGGGAGTGGCCTGAAATTGAGGAGATACGAGAAACGGTACATTTAAAACGTAGTTAATAAAAACAAAACCAAAATATTTACTGATCATAGAAGTTCAACAGTTCTCCGCCCAATTTAAGAAGTAGCGATCCGTCCGGGTCTTTCTCAAACATGGACTCTAGAAGCTCCGGCCCGCTCAAGTACTCTACGAATGAGAGCGCGTAAAACTCAACCTTAGAATCGTAATCTTCTTTAGCAAGCCTTTCATTTTCTGCCTTTTCGTCTGCCTCGTCCAATTTCCGCAAGAGACCTCTTCAAATATAAAAGCATAATTTACATATGTGAGAGATATAATAAATGAGATGAGATAATAAATATACATTATTGATATTTTTAGGTTTTCAATGAAAATGCATTTCAAAGCAAGTTAACTAAAACTTAAGTAGTTTTTTCAAATAAGCTTCTTCTATTATATTTGAATTCAAATTGGTAGCTAAACAATATATATATATTCCTAACTATAAGTATATTCCTAAGTAGCTTCAATAAATTCATTACGCTCCTCACTCTTTAAATGGATATCAGATTTATTGTAGGTCAAACAATTTCAAAGTGAATGCTTTTTGTCGGTTAACCGTATAGTGGCGATATAAGATTATTACACTTATAGTCCCGTGGGTGTCGTAAGAGGCGAAAGAGGGAAACTGAAACAGGACATGGGCAGTAGCATATTTGTAATAACAACCTCTCTTCTTCTTTCTCTTCCCTCTATTCTTAATAAACAACCTCCACATCGAAGGCGTACACGATCTGCACAATGGCAGGCGGTACGATTCCACACAGAGTCTATCCCGCCCCCGAAACCGCAGCCCTCCCTCTTCGTCTGTTGGTGACCTTAGTCTGGACCCTTTAAGTGCCTGGGAAGATCCCTGGTCCCTATCCCGATCGGACCCCAAGCCCATGTCTTGAGCGCACCCTAGACCCGCACCTGGTTTCAGGCCGCACCCGGCGCCAAGACAATACAACAGGTGACGTAACTTTTATTTGCTTGGTTTATCTGTTCTTTGGTTTAGGATATCGTTTTATCTTAACTAGTGAAGGAAAATTATAAAAAAATTGCGATTGCCAATCCGCCTGCCAAGCATGGCAACTATGGCAACCCTATGAGGCAATCTATGTTCAGCAGTGGATTTTTATAGGCTATAATGGATGGGTGAATGGAATGGATAATCGTCCGTGTCTCTGCTAGTGATCGCGTAACATTTAAACGATTTTTTTGATTGAGGTCATATTCGCGCGATGGTTCATAGCGATGCTAGGGTCCGATAGACGGTGCTGTATTTAGGTATATTTATGGACAATATGAATAGGTTAAGTGTTACATAAAAGAGAGCAAAAAAAAGTCATAGAAAATCAACTTCTTTAATGAGACGGTAATTATACCAAAAAATGACTCATATTCATATTATTTGCTGGTTGAGCGTCAAAAGGTGTGCGGTCTAGTTATTATTAAACTAGCTGATACCCGCGACTTCGTCCGCTTTGCTTGATATATCAAGAAATATCACTAAATACGTAGTGCTTTTAAAAATCGTCGTTTCTTAAAACTTTAATAATACTATACTATATGAACATATCACAATATTTTTTAGATAAAGGCCACGTGCCTAAGCAATAAAACTTAGAAAACCTAATTAAAATCTATCCAGTAGTTTTTCCGTGGTGCGCGCACAACTGCAAACCTCTATCATTTTATTTATATAGATATTATACATATACAATCCGTAAAAAATGCGGAGTGATTTCGAAGTGAAACTCATCGCATCACCTACCGGAGAGGGCAGAATGTCTGCCGGCTCAGTTAGTTTATTATAAAATCTAAAAAATGACAAAACATTGATTACACTTAAATTATTTGCGTACAAATGCAATTCACTTACCTAAAAAGAGCTCTCCCATTTTCTCTCTCTTCGTCCGTGATAATTTTATAATCCAAGTAGGTCACCCTTACTAACGCCGACTTCATAAACTGATAAGCCATGGGATCGTCGCAGCATGGATTACCTTTAAAGCTCACTGAGCGAAGGAATCGGAATCTCCTTAAATAAGCCATCTGAACATACCAAGAAGACAGTTCTTTATTTATACTACGCAAGCCTAAGAAGTGGCTAATTATGTGTGGCTAAATTTCAATCATTTGACCCTATTCCGACAATGTTGGCTCCGGTTAGTAACCCAATATCTGCGGCGCAGTACCTGGCTACTCTGATAACTAGGCCACGCACAGAACGTATTATTTTCTTAGACCTCTCCATGTACGCTTTCTAAGGCCGCTCACATACATACGGAGTTTCGTTTCGGGATTCCGTGAATATATCACACAGATACGTTTATTTCCGTTCGGAATAAAAAGGGTCAGTTGAGAGACGTTAGCCATTAAGTCCAGATATTCTGCCAGCGAATAATGACGACGATTTTCTGATTGCGATTCCATTGTTGCTGTATCATTGTTTAGATGCACCCACATCTCCTTATCACCCTAAGCATGCAATATAGTCAATATTATTTAAAAATATTTTTTTTATAGAAGAGGACGAGAACGAGCATGTGGTTCACCTGATGGCAAGTGACTACCGCCGCCCATGAACAACCGCAACACCAGGGGAATTGCAGATGCGTTTCCGGCCTTTTAGAAAGGTGTAAACTCTTTTCTTGAAGATTCCAAAGTCGTATCGGTCCGGAAAAATCGCTGGTGGTAATCGATTCCACAAGGAAGTTGTGGGAGGGAGAAAACTTCTTCTAAATCGCACAGTGGTTGACCGCCAATCATCCAGATGGTATGGATGGTATCGCGAGTTTTGTCGCGATGTGCGATGATGAAATTGCGCGGCTGGAATTAGTCCGAACAATTCCTCAGAGCACTTCCTCATGATAGATGCGATAAAATACACAAAGAGATTTATTATAGACTACGCAGTGCCAGTGTATCGAACCGATCAGAAAGAACTTGGTCGTCGACGATTCGAACCGTTCTGCGCTGGATGCGATCAAGTGGAAGGAGCTGGCACTGGGGTGCCCCGGCCCAGAGGTGAGAACAGTATTCCATGTGAGGCTGAACTTGCGCTTTGTAAACTTGCAAGCGATGTGCCGGCATGAAATACTGTCTCGCTCTGCTGAGCACGCCAAGCTTTTTAGAGGCCAATTTGGCCTTCCCTTCCAAGTGATCACGAAACTGCACACTGTTCGATATAATGACGCCGAGGATTCCGATGCTAGCTGAGGCAGCAAGGGGAGTGCCTTAAAAATGAGGAGATACGACAAAGGGGTTCCTTTTAGCGGTAATCGCGCAAACTTGTGTCTTCTGGGTATTAAACTGGACTAGATTTAGTCGCCCCCAATCCGAGACTTTGTTCAGCAAAGACTCGACTTCAGACACAAGTTTGTCCCGATACTCGGCGACGTTTTCCCGAGAAATATTGGCACGGCCGGTATATAAGACTTCACCAGTGCTGTCGTCTGCATAGCAATAAATGTTACCAGTTTGCAACATATCATTGATATGCAGGAGAAACAGCGTTAGTGATAGCACGCAGCCTTGTGGAACACCAGCGTTGATAGGCTTGAAATCAGAGCATGCACTGTCTACTACAACCTTGATGCTCCGATCAGCAAGGAAACTGGTGATCCATTTGCACAATTTCTGGGGAAGCCCATAGAAAAGAAGCTTCGAAAGAAGCGCTTAGTGCCAGACCTGATTGAAGGCCTTCGCTATATCCAAACTAATAGAGGCACCCATAGACGCGGGGATGGTCGTCGCTGTCTACGCGCAGCCATAGGATGGACAGGTCCGTACCTTCAAGACTGCCGAAGCGTCGAAAACAGATGTCCTCTCTGACGTATACGCAAACTCCAGCCCGGGGCACAAAGGAGTGTAATTTGTACCCCGGGTAGAAGAGATATGAAGTATCAGCCGGAGAGGACACCTGAGTCTCGGTTAAAAAGAGCAAGGCTGGCTTCACCGTCTCTTGGTCGTGGATGCTCAGCGAAGGATTCTCCAGGGGTGCTGGTACCCTCCTATAGTTTTTTATTTAATTCCGCTACCATGTTGATTGGGAGGGGCGAATTGAGCCTCCGGCCACCTGCACTCACCAAGCGCAACGCAGAGGTATTCCGTGAGGTCGTGGTACCACCCCGGTTCGAGCCGCCCCCTGCGTGCGACAGCAAAAGCTGCCGCGTGGCTCTACCACTGTTAAATATAATTTTTTTATACGGATGTCTTTAAACCGTTTCGATGAATTATTAAACAAAATAAGATGAAAGATTACGAAAAGCTATACACATATCAGATTAAAAATGTAAAAACGTACATAAACACCCCTACTCGCTTCGTCGTGCGACTTAGCTTATCTATGCGACGAACACTGAGCGCGTTCCGTACTGAATTTACGAATGTGTGTTGCGACTCAAACTCAAAATCTATGCAAGACTTGCGTTCGGAGCGGCTTTTTCCGTTCGGGATTCCGAATGCACAGGTTGTCATACGGAATTTCGAATCGGAGAAAATTCCGGCCTTAGGACCGCCACATACATACGGAATTTGTGTGTGTGGTGTATTCACGGAATCCCGATTCGAGATTCCGAAACGGAATCACGAAACGGCACGCCTCTGGCACCCCTCTATGAGTATGAACGGAATTCCGTTTCGATATTCCGATTCGGAATTCAAACGCAACAAGTCCATATAAAATCTATGACCCGTCACACATGTACGGTAGTTTTCGGTTCCAAATTTTGCGGGCTAAACGGGATTACGTATGAGTGTGGCCGACCCGTTCGGAATTCCGAAAAATAATCCCGAAACGGAATTCCGTATGTATGTGGTGGTCCTTACGAGAGCTCTACGTGGCTACGTATGTGAGGTATGTATGTACCCACCTTGCTATTTGCTGACACGCTCCCACTCAAAAAAAAATCAAAGCTGATATAGTATATTGCAAAAATTGTTTTTTTGTTTCTATAGTAAGATCATTTTATTTATAATATAAGATATATTAATAACCTTTTCGAACGTAATTTTAGGTCGACATGTTTATTAGGTTTCTACTTTTTATCATTGCTATGTGATTATTGGACTAATTTGATTATATTTGTACGGAACCATAGATTCTGATTGGCATCCAAAATCCATTCCAGCATTCAAATGACTCAACTACATTTTTTATTTCATTGACAATCTTGCCTTCTATTATGTAACTTGCCTCGATATTAGAATTTCTTATTAGAGATTTTTTAAAAAGGGAACAAGAAAAGAAGACGAGATTTATTCAAAGGCGAGTGTCAATATTTTAATTCATCTAGGTATATACACTCACAGAAAAAATATAGAGCTATGCTGCAGCTATATTAGTAGTATAGTAGCAGCACGAACTCGACCGGGGAAGGACCACGCTCTCACAGAATACCAGTTTAACACTGCTGTGTTTCGTGTGGTGAGTGTAGAGAACCGGAGACCCTTTTTGCTGGAAAAGAGGCATTCCATCTTAGTCCTCACGGATGACAACGCATCTGCATTTTGATTCGCAAATGAGGATAGATGTAGATGTCTATAGGCCACAGCAACAAATTAGGCCTACCATCAGGTGAACTGTGTGCTCGTTTTTCACCTTATCCTATAAAAATAAAAGTTTTTGACACGAAAAACTGGCTTCTAACAAAACACTAACTTTGGGTCTACTATCCCAGATTTTATAACATTGTTTCCCAAGTTATATGTACGGTTGCCTGAAAAGCTGAGGGAAAAGAGTAGATTAGATATATTTATGTAAATCACTTGTAGGAGTGGATATATTTATGTACTAAATGTGCAAGTTGCACATTTGCCACATTGAACTAAAAGTAACCAATCTGAAAACGAGCTAAAAGTATCATGATCAGAAAATTAACTCTGCCTGTGCTTTTTGGTGCAGCCGGTCCCAAGCTCGGATAAAAGAGAAGGGGTGGTTCCGCCGGCGAGAGTAGATGTATCCGGTGGACTAACACATCCACCTGCGCTAGGGATGACGTAGTCCTGGACGGTTAAGCCGATTGTCACTGGGGTATATAGTGGCGAGAGGCTACACACCGTCTTTGGTCTCCAGATTTCAAGCTAGCCACAGATAGGGAAATGGCCAAGCGCCCTGTCCGAGGGTCGCAGGCGAGGGACGTGGGGGCTCCCTAGTTTTCCTGAAAAGGGCTAGGTGGTAGTAAAAAAGCCATGCTGACGGAGCAAGTGACAGTCTATTCAGGCAGTGGGGATGGGCCTTTTCAGCCTTGTCTGCCAGCTGGATCGAGCTCCCGATGTCGCGCTGTGAGCCATTTTCGCGTCCCTATATTTCCCCGGTAATCCTAACGCTTGAAACTCTTTTTGTTTTAAAGTAGGGCGTTTCCAAAGGTGCGGGATTCATGCAGTGTGGGAAGCCAGCGGGGACGAATTCTAAACACATAAATAATGTGAAAAATTTAAGGCTGATTAGGAAAGAGGGACAGGTGTCGGAGGTGCTTACCAAAGACATGAATGAACAAGGAGAAACAGCCATTAAGTTAACGGTTCCACAGACTGTACCATCCATCGTTGGCCCCACCAAGGGGGCAACTTCCATGCTGAATGTTCCCAAAACTAGTTCCAAACCTGAAGAGCTGGACGCGAGAAAGGAGCAAGGGACCGCGAGTTACAAAATTCCTGCGGAACCCCAGAGAACGGACGACCTTTTCTCTGCTGCCCGGCAAGTGGTGAACTGTAAGGGGATGGGCAAGGCACCCAAAAACGTGACTTGCTGACCTGATGGATCATCAGGTGGGTCTATCCCAACAGACAGTAGTGTAAAGGAAAAGAAAAAGAATGAGAAGCAGCAAGAAAAAGGCCGTAGAGAAAGAGCCACGCTGGCTGAGGTGTTTGAGGCTGGAACCAGTAACCGCGCTGAAACTGGGAAGGATAAAAATCCAGCACAAATGGAAGGCACGACCGCGGGGACCAGCTCTAAGATATCCGCCAGGAAGTAGCGAGCGGCCAAGCGTCCTGGTAAGAAGGAACGAGCAAAAAGATGATGGGAGAGTCCACCTCGTCGAGAGGCGAGCACAAAAAAGTGCAACTCGAACAGCAACCAAAGGCTGCAACAACCAGCTACGCTTCCGCTGCTAAAACCTAATGCGTGTCTTTATACTACTAAAGATATCTGTGCACAACCATAAACAGATTTCTGTTCCAGAGACATGTATGCCGTAGCAATACAAAATACACAGGAGGGAAGATTAGTCGTCGACTCGGTCTACATGCATGCAGGAAGACACTCCTCCCCCTTATAAACTCGTCAGGCTGGTGAATTTCTGCGAGAGGACCGGACTAGAGGTTGTGATCGGGACGGACTCCAACGCGCATCATCCCCTTTTTGGAATGGAAAAACCCAATGAACGAGGTAAGTTGTTAGTTGAATATCTATTTAGCACTAACTTAACCATTTTAAACACAGGTTCCGAATGAACTTTCATAAACAAACGTTGTCGCACAATAATCGACCTCACATTTTCAACAGAAGGAGCAGCTCAGCTAACTAATTACGGGACGGCATGTATCAGCCAGCCGGAGGTATTAAGCCCAAAAGAGCTAAGTGTTTTCACCGATGGTTCTAAAACAAATGAAGTTGTAGGATCTGGAACTTTCTCTGAAGACCACAATATCCACATATGCACACTGCTACAACACAGTTTTGCAGGCGGAATGTATGGGTATCATTCAAGCGGCTATAACAATAGGAAGGTTAAAGACTTCTCCATCAGAATACTGATCAATAGTATGGCGGTACTAAAAGCTCTGAGTTGCAATGTGGTGAACTCTAGACTAATATATGAATGCCATCAACGATTAAATGAGGTATGTAAACACAACAATGTGACTCTACAATGGATAAAGGGACACAGTGGATCCAGAGGCAACGATAGAGCAAACGAACTGGCCAGGAGAGGATCGACTCCGGCCACTATAGGGCCGGAACCAATCATACCAATCCTCTTTAGTAACGTTTGTTCACTGGTACGTAGAAACGTCACTAATCAACACGCTCTGCTTTGGAAAAATCTAATAGACTGTAGACAAGCTAGGGAGGCCCTGCCTGAAATAAACAGTCGTTTAACCAAGGTTCTAATGAGACTGAACAAGCCACAGATCAGGATAGTAACAAGTGCTATCACAGGACATGGCTTCTTTAACAAACATTTATTTGCCATAGATGTTACAGATAGTCCCTGTGCAGGGCATGTATGGGGGAGGAAGAAACGGCGATCCACGTGTTGCTGACATGTCCGGAGGTCGCTGCATACAGGGCTAAACATCTCGGCACGTCGGGTTCACTTCCCGAAGTTGCTTGCAACATCAAAGGACTGTTGAACTTCTTCGGGGAGATTTCATGGCTCAAATAATCACATTATTCTTACCACACCCAAAATACGCGCTTAGACGTGGAGTTGCGGAAAACAGCCCGTCGTAAACTAACCGATCTGATTTTCAGTACCATTAAAATTATTAAGAAGAAAAATATGATTTTATGTTTTATTTATTATTTCGGTTTTCGGCTAAAGGGATACTTGTGGTATTTCTCAAAATAGTATACAGAAAATCTAATTTGAGGCCACTCTTAAATATATTATTTTATGTTTAATACCTAATACTAAACTTGAAATTAGTTTTTAGCGCGATAAGTCCACTTATTCATATGAACAATAAAATTGTAATTTATTTTTCCTTTTATGAGTAATCTCTATACTTATATAAGAGTCTATTGCTGTCCGTTAGTCTCGCAAAAAATCGAAAATGGCTCGACCGATTTTGTATGTTTGAGTGGGTCCCTGGATGATCTAAACGATTCACAATTGGACCCGGTAGGTAGAGCTGTCATCACCCGTGCGCAGCCGGGGCGGATCGCTAGTTTATCATATATATTATATCATACATTATAGAGCCACGCGGCAGCTTTTGCTGTCGCACGGATGGGCCGGCTCGAACCGGGGTGGTACCACGATCTCACAGAATACCAGCGTGAAGTAGAGGTTTACCTCTGCGTTTCGCTTGGTGAGTGCAGGTGGCCGGAGGCCCTTTTTACTGGAAATGAGGCATTCCATCTTAGTCCTCACGGGTGGCAACGCATTTGCATTTTGATTCGCAAACGAGGATAGATGTAGATGTATATGGGCCGCAGCAACCACTTACCATCAGGTGGACTGTGTGCTCGTTTGTCACCCTTATCCTATTAAAAAAAATGTCTTACATAAAGTATAATAAAATAATAAAAATAGAAAACTATTAGGTAAACACTTAAGTAGTTTGTTTGACAAAAAGAATTAACGAATGGTGAGAAATTGGATAATCCACAGCTGTTTCTACGCATTTTATTTAAAACAAGAAAGTACATACTAGAAACAATTGAGACAGTTTTGTATAGTAATCTCAATAAGTTGATTAATTTCTAGATGGTAGGACTCGTTTTCTGCCTAGGAGTCCGTCTCGGTAGGTACCACTTTTTTTTCTCTTTCTCCCGACATGCATTACTTACACTGCTATATTCTGAAGGGTGTAGTGGGCCGGTATAGTAACAGATTGTGAGGCATTTCATGTTAGTCCTCAGAGGTGACAACACACCCGTAGTTTTCTTTATTTCAAGTTGGCTGTAGATGCCCCTGCGCTGCAGTAACCACATATCATCAGGTAGACTGTAAGTTTATTTGTTATTTTCAATTTTATAAAAAAAAACTTGAACGAAGTGTTTGCGAGATAATGCAAAATTAGTTCACAGACGGACCGCCAACCGACCAGTAAATGATAATATCAAGATGCATTAATTAAATATTATTTATAAACAAATATTGCTCGTTTTATACATTACGTGCCTCTTTATAATCTTCAATTAAATTATCTCCAATGCTAAAAACTAGTAACTTATTTAACTCCTCCATATTCTCTAGTTTTCTTATTTTATTGTGGAAGAGGGTTAGTACTTCCAAATTCACCAGAGCATTTAAATTTTCAATTTTTTCTATTTTATTGAACGATAAATCCAATTCGTTGAGACCCGTCAGTTGTTCCAAGTTTTCGATTTTTTCAATCAAATTGTGGGCTAACGTAAGTTTCCTAAGTGACTTAAGCATCCAAAGATGATCAATTCTTAAAATATTTTGAAATTCAAGACGCACTGTTTGCGCTTCGTCTAAATGAACACCTTCCTCTGCGAATAATCTTCCCGCTTCTTCTTTTGGTCCTATAAAACATTTTATATTTTTTTATTATCTACAACTATGAACAACTTTTTTTTTTATATAACTGGGAAAAGTAAATAGCAGAACATAATTTTAGCCTTAGATTGAATATCATGTTTTGATGACCAATTTTGATTACGGTAAAGTTCCAGCCTATTTACGTCCCACTGCTGGGCACAGGCCTCCTCTCCTTTCTGAGAGGGTTTTAGTTTTAGGGCAAGGAAATGTCCGCCGCGTGTTGGCGAACTGCTCCAATGCGTGTTGGCGAACTTCACATGTCTTCGAAATATTTTTTTTCTTATTTCTCAGACATGCAGGTTTCCTCACGATGTTTTCCTTCACCGCTAAGCACGTGGTAAATCAGCACTTAAAATTGCAATTAACAATTTCATTGGTGCCGGCGGGGATTGAACCCGGGTTGCTCGAGTACTGTGAAGCTTACAGCGAGCGCTAACCACAGCGGGAGATTGCGCTAACTTCCCAATATTTCCAGATATTTTCGTAAACTTATCAGTTATTTTAAAAGAAAATGTACAATCACCAAGATGAACGTGATCATTTACTGTTAGCTGTTGCGAAGAAATTAAAAATCGCGCTTCAAGTAATGGTAAGGGCTACGCTCGGGATTGTTTTGTTCGATAGATAGAATCCGTACCTAACGTATATATCGGCAATAGAACACGAGCATCCGAGATCATTATGTTTTCCGCAATAGAACACGAGCATCCGAGATCATTATGTTTTCCGCAATAGAACACGAGCATCCGAGATCATTATGTTTTCCGCAATAGAACACGAGCATCCGAGATCATTATGTTTTCCGCAATAGAACACGAGCATCCGAGATCATTATGTTTTCCGCAATAGAACACGAGCATCCGAGATCATTATGTTTTCCGCAATAGAACACGAGCATCCGAGATCATTATGTTTTCGGCAATAGAACACGAGCATCCGAGATCATTATGTTTTCCGCAATAGAACACGAGCATCCGAGATAATTATGTTTTCCGCAATAGAACACGAGCATCCGAGATCATTATGTTTTCCGCAATAGAACACGAGCATCCGAGATAATTATGTTTTCCGCAATAGAACACGAGCATCCGAGATCATTATGTTTTCCGCAATAGAACACGAGCATCCGAGATCATTATGTTTTCCGCAATAGAACACGAGCATCCGAGATCATTATGTTTTCCGCAATAGAACACGAGCATCCGAGATCATTATGTTTTCCGCAATAGAACACGAGCATCCGAGATCATTATGTTTTCCGCAATAGAACTCGAGCATCCGAGATCATTATGTTTTCCGCAATAGAACACGAGCATCCGAGATCATTATGTTTTCCGCAATAGAACACGAGCATCCGAGATCATTATATTTTCCGCAATAGAACACGAGCATCCGAGATCATTATGTTTTCCGCAATAGAACACGAGCATCCGAGATCATTATGTTTTCCGCAATAGAACACGAGCATCCGAGATCATTATGTTTTCCGCAATAGAACACGAGCATCCGAGATCATTATGTTTTCCGCAATAGAACACGAGCATCCGAGATCATTATGTTTTCCGCAATAGAACACGAGCATCCGAGATCATTATGTTTTCCGCAATAGAACACGAGCATCCGAGATCATTATGTTTTCCGCAATAGAACACGAGCATCCGAGATCATTATGTTTTCCGCAATAGAACACGAGCATCCGAGATAATTATGTTTTCCGCAATAGAACACGAGCATCCGAGATCATTATGTTTTCCGCAATAGAACACGAGCATCCGAGATCATTATGTTTTCCGCAATAGAACACGAGCATCCGAGATCATTATGTTTTCCGCAATAGAACACGAGCATCCGAGATCATTATGTTTTCCGCAATAGAACACGAGCATCCGAGATCATTATGTTTTCCGCAATAGAACACGAGCATCCGAGATCATTATGTTTTCCGCAATAGAACACGAGCATCCGAGATCATTATGTTTTCCGCAATAGAACACGAGCATCCGAGATCATTATGTTTTCCGCAATAGAACACGAGCATCCGAGATCATTATGTTTTCCGCAATAGAACACGAGCATCCGAGATCATTATGTTTTCCGCAATAGAACACGAGCATCCGAGATCATTATGTTTTCCGCAATAGAACACGAGCATCCGAGATCATTATGTTTTCCGCAATAGAACACGAGCATCCGAGATCATTATGTTTTCCGCAATAGAACACGAGCATCCGAGATCATTATGTTTTCCGCAATAGAACACGAGCATCCGAGATCATTATGTTTTCCGCAATAGAACACGAGCATCCGAGATCATTATGTTTTCCGCAATAGAATTCGAGCATCCGGCATCGAGCATCCAGCGGCGTAAGATCCACTACCTCATATCATCTCGTGGGTAACGTTATTAGCAGAAGAAGGAATGATGCATATCACAATAATAATAAAAAAAAAACCGCCTTGACAAGCGAGGCAACTATAGCAAATATCTCCCTATAAGGCAACCCATGGGGAGGCCTATGTTACTTGCACTCAAAGAGATTTAAATATATCTACTACTACTTAAATGTCTTTGCTTGCACTTAACATGCGATAAACTTTTAAGTGGCCCTAATGAAATAAATGAATAAAAGAAAACCGAGATAACGGATCAGCAGATACCCTAAAGCGCTAATGGGCAGGTCGTATATCTCGAAAATCCACGACTATTGGGAATGCAATATAGTTTCTCAACTGCCAGGCTTGTACTGGTAATCACAGTCGTGGGCAACGCCTACTTAATGGAGAGAATCTGATGAGACACTGCATCCTTTAGATTATATAGTTAGATCAGAGCATTCAGGTGCTAGGTACTTTTTGACAAGATATGGGGAAGGATTATGTTCACTTCAACAGGGGCTATGGTACTTAAGGCATTGAGTTATATGTACTACGTACTAGAGAAGCCATTCCAAACAAAAATTGTGTCCTACTCTATGTCTTCGAGCATGCGCGGGAGTAGTAGTCGCGCATGCGCTAAGACTTTAATTTGATATAAAATAAGATATTTATATAAAATAAATATAAGAATTTAATATAAAATATCTTAATTTAATATAAACAAACATATTATATTTCTAAATAAAATGTAATACTAATTATTTTATGGAATTCACAAACCTTCAATTTACGCAATATTTAGTTTGTATGGATTGCACTACAGTTTAATTGAACATAGTCAATGTTCGGAATGGCTTCTCTAGTACGTAGTACATATAACTCAATGACTTAAGGTACTAACACTTACCGTATTCTAATATGCATCGTGTGAGCATAGCATTGTCTATTACACCAGGTTCAATGTCAGGGTGAATTATCATCCTGTTTAAAGATTTCGTTTCAGTCATGTTTAAAAGAATCCTAAATTATTTAAAAGAACAAATGTTACATAAGTTTGACAACAATATGAAACTTCACATAGTAACTAATAACATTAGGTTATCTATGCATAGCAACCGTAAACAGCGTCAGGTAGGGTTGTCAACCTTGATTTTCTGCTGACTTCCAAAAAGGAGACGGTACCCAATTCGACTGTTTTTTTTTTATGTGTGTTACCATCATAACTTTTTACTGGGTCAACCGATTTGGATGATTCTTTTTTTTATTTGAAAGCTGGTACTTCTCGTGTGGTCCCATATGATCAAGGTCAGACCAATAGTTTTTGAGTTATTCTTAATAACTCATATTGAAGTCGGTTGTACGAAATTTTTAATTTTTAATTATTATAGGACCATCAACGGACCCTTAGTCTAATTACATATATACGTATGCAATTATAGTATTCTATGGTATGCATAGTGAGAAATCTGTCAAAATTTTTCACTGTCAAAAGCTACGTATATTTTACTTATTTTATTTTACTACTAGCTGTTCCCCGCGACTTCGCCCGCGTATAATTTTGGATTTTAACTATGTTGCGCGGAACCCTAATTATTTTTCTAAAATATAAGTAGCCTAAGTTACTCCTTATAACATCAGCTATCTGCCAGTGAAAGTCCCATTCAAATCGGTACAGCTGTTTCGGAGATTAGCCGGAACAAACAGACAGACAGACAAAAAAGTTAAAAGTTGTGTTTTTGTTATAAGTACCGTATATACTTTCATATGTATTTAGTAAAAAGCTGTTATTTTGATATTACAAACAGACACTTCAATTTTATTTATTAGTTTAGATATAGATTTAGAGGCCAATTGTGGCTAACAAATTTCAATAAAAATATCAGTAAATATATAAGAGAGTTGTTATAATTTTTTTTTTGTTTTCAGACATAATACTCATTTATAAAGGAAAATATTTCTGCTGCGTCGTTGTCAGCTTTCAAAGCATAACAACTACATACAATTTTTATCAATATGGATTTTTTTTTCTATTATTAACATACATTTTATTATATACAATATTACAAACTATAATAATAAAAAAAAAACTAAAACTAGAAACTTAAATTATCATATAGTCCTACTCCCCGCGGTATCGTGCCAAGAACGCTGGCTGCGTTTCCCCGCTGAATGGCTATACTTAGCCTTTGAGCGAGAAAAGAACCAGCCCTCCTATCACCAGCAGCAACGACCAGCCATGGATGGAGTTCCTTTAGGAACTTCACCGCACGTGGACCCCACGGACCGATAGTCTCTACAGCAAATGGCACAAATATGTAGTCGCCTCTCAGAGACTCATATTTGCGCCACTTACTCAGTTCAGCTGCCTCTGATGCCGCCCCGGCTCTAAGCGAGGTACCCCTGAGATGAGAGGCCGCCAAAGTGTCTACGCAAGTAACATCCCACACTAGGGCTTTACCTCTCTCCCAAGGGACCAATGTCTTACCGTCGGGTCTCCTGCCATCGTCTCTAAATATTCCACAAGGCTCTAAAACCGAGGGAACATTTATAGAGACAATAGCCCTTCGGATGACATCGTTCAAAGAACTGTGTCGTGAAAACCTACCAGCGCTTTTCTTACATGTAAATCCGTGGAGCCCAAACTTGTCGACGCTGCTACCACAGGGGCGCTGATGGGGTTGACAAATGGCTCCTAGTCGGATTCCTACGGCAATGCGCAAGCTTTCCCCATCAAGTAACGTGCCGAGATTACTTGATGGTAAAGCGTGTAACCAGTGACTAGATTCCTTAGTCGAAACAGCTAGAAGGCGTGCCTTATCTTGGTCACTATGGAAATTATGAAACAAATCTTTCTACACGCCCTGTACCAATGGAATATACCACTGTTTTTGTTGGTTAACTTCCAGTGGAACATTTTCACCAGGACAGAGCGTTTGCCATGTCTGCCCAGCCTCCGTAGCACAGCATAGGTCTACTTTATTATTTAAAATTATTAGAAGCAGGGAAAGCAGGCAATGCAACGCTAGAAAGATTTCTTACACCAATGCCACCAAATTTTATAGGTATTTAAAGTTAAATTTAGAATTTTTTCTATAGCTATTTTAAGATTATTATCAATATCTTTTAAAATATCCGAACATTTCCAGACTGGACGCGAGCGGAGTATGTAAATCTAGGTACAAGAAGACAATATTTTAAAATAGTAAGAGCTATGTGGGGGTTTAATTTATACAATTTATCAACGTGGTTTAAAAACTGATCAAATTTTGTTTTTAAAACAGGTTTAATACTATCGAAAAACACCAGGGCACCTAGCAGGTCCGTGCTGACAGTTTTTATTCCTGGACAAATATGATTGAAATTTTTAATTAAAATGTCTCTATGAGAAGTAGATAAATTATTGGAAAAAAAATATTTCACATTTATTGCTATTTGGTTCAAGACCAATATTTTTAAAATTTCGAAAAATATGAGTAAGATCACTGAGGACGTCATCTGCTCTACCTCCCAGTATACCGTCGTCTAGGTACTAGACATTCAGCTTGGATTTCGAATTTGAAATGATGGGTTGAATTCCCAAACTGAATAGTGCTGGACCCAATGGGTCACCCTGCTGAACACCGACAGCAAAATCGATAACATGGTTTTCGTAAAACAAGTTAGTATTTTGACTATAACATTGCCAAACGTAATGATAAATTTCGGGGATATTGTTAGCCACTTCTTTCAGCAAGGTTACCCTATCGATAGAGTTAAAAGCATTTCTTAGGTCAACCTTCACAAGAACATCTGCATCAGAGTTTGTTAAAAATGAACGCACTGAATTTACCGCCGCCTCAGAGCCACCTCTAGTGCCAAAGCCTAGTTGAGTAGGCTGAAATTTGATCTTAAGGTTAGAGATTATGTGCCTGCAAGCTAATTTTGAAATTAAGCGTCGAAATGTGGAACCAACGGCAATAGGACGGATACCGTTATCCTTTTTTTTGAAGGCACATAATCTTGCCCCATAAGGGAAGGAATGTGCTAGTTAGTCTGTGCTGTTCACGGCTACGCTTTCCAATCTAGGGGAATTTATATGACAAATATTTAACGACATTTTCTTTTTCTTTAAATAATTTGTTTATTCTAATTCCGTGATCGTATATGTGTGTAAATAAGTGTGTTGGTGCTGTAAATACAATGTTTCTTTATTATGCTCTAGTTCTGTAATTTTCTCATCTTTATTACATTTTTTATTATTTTTTTATATATCTATGTATTAAATGTAATTAGTTTGAATGTCTCTGGCTGATATGATGATGATCTCTAGCTTTTCTCAAGGGAGTGGTCAGCGGCGACCGTATCACAAGACATCGTGCAGTGTTCAGACTGTTCACAACCACGTTATTTCAAGGAGGCTTAAATATTCATAAAACCAGAACCCACAAGCCATTACAAGTCCAAGATTGCCTCCTACAAATAGATTCCCCACCGAACGAAAGCATTTCCTCAAAATTAAGCTATTTAAAGTTCAATTGTCCAGTTATAAAAAGAATGCCAAGGGGTGCAAGAAACACTGTAGCCCTCTCATTGTCATCGTGTATCAATGACATAATCAATAAAAATGATTCAGAAAGTTGGAAAAAATTACTTACGTTTTCATATCGTCCACAATATGAAACGATATGATTTGAATGTACTGCACTTTGCTAAAGATGGCGTAAGCAATGGCATCTCTCTCACGCAAAGAATAAAAGATACTTGTTTTAGCTCAGTAAATTCGCTTGACAAAACTAACCCACAAGATGAATTTATAAATAAAATTAGTTACAATATAATTAAAAAAACTGAATCAAAATTGAATGATGGCGATTTGAGAGGTGCCGCTTGCCTTCTTTTCTGAAGTGATGCGTTGGCCCCCGACACTCCGGAAACTTTGTATTCCCTGAGGGCTAAACATCCACTCCCATCGGCTGCCTTAAATTTACCCGATGCTCCTGACCCTTCTGAGCGTACACCGGAAGCCACTGCTGAGAAGGTACAGGCTGCGATCAGTTCATTTAGTAATGGATCGGCTGGTGGTCACCATGGTCTTTCACCTCAAGATATAAAAGATCTTCTAGGAACACTGGCCGAGACCTTCTAAGTGTCTTGACGCAATTTGTAAATTTAATGCTTTCCGTAAAAGTTTGCCCAAACATAACGCAGGTACTTTATGGGCAAAATCTGTGCGCTCTTAAAAAAAAGGATGGGAGTGTTCAGCCCATAGCAATTGATAACACAATTCGCCACATTGTTTTGCTTGCTGAGGCCAAGGAAGCCTGGAGCAATAAGACCGGGCCAGACCAGATTTTTCCGACAAACTCAGCAGAGCAGAGACGCAGAGGCTTTGGGATGAGCCACTCAGCATCCAGGTTCAAAAAAAAACATAATAACATAACATAAAAACATAACATAAACACTCACGCCTGTCACCCAGAGGGGTAGGCAGAGACTACGGACATCCATTTGGCGCGATCCTGACACACCTCTCTCGCCTCTTTTACATCCATATATCTACGCATACACGCTCGTCGGTTATGGGTACTCTTAATCTGGCCCATTTTTAATGTATCGCCGATTTGGTCGATAAACCTTCGTCTAGGGCGTCCCTTCCCGACCCTGCCGTTCACTTCCGCAACATAAATTTGCTTTGTCACTCTTTCCTCGTTCATTCTTTCTACATGACCAAACCACCGAAGCATTCCTTTCTTAATCCTTGTCACAACGTCATCTTGCAGACCACACTTTTCTCTTATCACACTATTTCTCACCCTGTCATTCAGATTCAGCCCTAGCATACTCCTTAAGGAACGCATTTCTACAGCATTTATTCTACTCTCATGCTTCTTCTGCCAGACCCAACTTTCACTACCATACATTAAAGTAGGGACTAACACAGCATTATGAATTGCCATACGTGCCTTAGTTGACACATTCTGACTCCTCATAATAGCGTGTAGAGCCCCATTCACTCTATTTCCTGCGTTCACTCGTCGTTCTATATCCTTATCATATCTACCATCCCTGCTAAATAAACATCCCAAATATACAAATTCATCCACTTGCTCAATCAACTCCCCTTCTATTCTTATTTCACATAAAGTTTTACTTTCTTCTCTTTCAAAAACCATCACTTTCGTCTTACTTGCGTTCACTTTCATACCCCTTTCTTTCAATGACCAATTCATTAAAGTAACCATCATTTGCAACTCGGCCGCCGACGATGCAAATATGACTTGATCATCGGCGTACAAAAGGCATTTGACGGTTGACTCACCCATTCTCAACCCACATTCTTCAACTTTCAAAGTTTGCAAACAACTGTCCATAAATAAGTTAAACAGCCACGGGGAAGCCACACATCCCTGTCTGACACCTTTATGAATGCCAAACCAATCCGAGTAGACCCCGTTGATCCTGACACAAGCACTAGAGTCCCTATAAAGAGATCTTAATGCCTGTATCAAGCCAGCACTCAACCCAAATGAGCTCAGTGTTTGCCATAACACATTCCTGTCCACTCTGTCATAAGCCTTTTCCAAGTCCATGAACGCACAAAAAACTTTCCGGTTTTTAGCCAAAAACTTCTCCGCTATCATGCGCATGGAAAAGACTTGATCCGTACACCCCATCCCCTTTCTAAATCCAGCTTGCACATCCCAAATTTTTCCATCAGTTTCTTCCATAACTCTTTCAATTAACACCTTAGCATACAGTTTACCCACAATGCTAAGCAAGCTGATACCACGGTAGTTTTTACAGTCCTGCTGCGACCCCTTTCCCTTATATATTGGGACTATAACGGCTTTGCACCAGTCTTCCGGTACCCGTTTCAGTTCCCAACATAAATTAAACAAGGTGTGCAGCAGGCCTGTCACCACACCATCACCAGCCCTTAGCATTTCGAGTGATACTCTATCATATCCGGCTGCCTTACCTGCTTTCATGCTTTTCATTGCTTTCATTATTTCATCTACACTTATCTCCCTACCTCTCTCCACTTCTTCCGGAATTTCTATTTCACTTATTCCAGACGACTCTTCACTCTTAAACACGCTTTCAAAATATTCCTTCCATCTCTTTAAATTCGAAACTTCATCATTCAGCATGCAGCCATTCTCGTCTCGTATAGCAGTTATTCTAGGCTGTTTTGAATTTCCCCTGGCAGTTCTTACGAGCTTCCAGAACATTTTAATATTTGCCTGGAAGTTATCAGATATCCTTCTATCATTCTTATCTATCCTTTCTTGCTTTTTCCTTTCAACAACTTCTTTTACTCTCTTATTTATACGTCTAAAGTCTGCCTTTTTTCTTTCAATCTCATCATTCATACCGCCAGAATTACCAGCTTTAGTTGCTAGTAAATCTAGCCATGCTCTCTTCTTTGCTTCAACTTCCATCCGTACCTCATCATCCCACCACAACGTATTACTTTTCCTTTCATTCGTTCTCTTACTTACACCGCATACTTCGGTGGCTGCATCCACCAAAACTTTCTTAATATTATTCCATACATTCTTCAATTTTAAATCATTCATACATAATTCATTCAACCCACTTATATTTTCCCTCAATCTGCATTTATACTTCTCTTTCACACCTTCATCTTGTAACCTCTCTATTCTTATACGCTGTAACGCAGTGGTAGACACCGATGTCCGATGCCGCCAACGCCTGAATAGACCATTAATTCGGCATAAGACCAAGTAATGATCCGTCCCTACGTTGGACCCCCGGTAAACCCTTGTATCTACCACTGCGCTCCTCATTCTTTCATCCACAATTATAAAATCTATCATGCTTCTATCATCCCCTCTTTCCCATGTATACATGTGAATCCTCTTATGGCGAAAGAAAGTGTTCGCCACAAAAAGATTCTTTTCCACACATACGGTGAGGAGGTCTTCACCATTCTCATTTATTCTTTCATCGCCAAACGTTCCTAATATCCTTTCATAACCAGACCTCTTCACCCCAACCCTTCCATTAAAATCTCCTAACATAATAATATTTTCATTTTCCTTACATTTCATCAACACCAGCCTTACCATGTCCCAAAACTGCTCTCGGATATAAGTGGGCTTAGACATATCTGGGGCGTACACCCCTAGCACAAACAACTTCTTTAAGCCCACTTTCATTCGTATCCACAGCAGCCTTGGGCTAACACATTCATACTCTTTCACACATTGACCCATTCTTTCTGAAAGGATGACACCGACTCCCTGGCATGCCCGCTCGGTCTCGTCTACTCCAGACCAGTAAGCGGTATACATGCCATGTGCAGTGACATCTCTTCCCTTTCGTTTCGTCTCGTTTACACATAACACATCTATTCCTCTATCATTCATCATTTCGCATACTTCATCCATCTTATCATTCATTGCTCCACATACATTCAGCGTGGCCAGACGGGCCTCCGCAATCCACTTTTCGCCCCCCCGGGAGACAGGACGTGACGGGTGGCGAACCTCGTCGCCGGTTTTTCTCCCGGAGATTCTTCGCACCCCTGCCCCATTAAAGGGGCGCCGGGAACTCGGGGCCATTTCTTTTCCTTCTTGGCTCATGGTGCGAACTAAAGGGTGGTAGATTTTATGCCGCTACCATACGGCGAGGAGCCGAGGCTGTCGTTTCGGCTTTGTCGCTCGTTTAGCACCACCCGGGGGATACGTGTAGGGTGGGCCTAGGATTAGGTGGTCGAAGCCTACGGACGCGAGCGACTCATCCCCCAACAAAAAAAAACGTTTTAGAAAACTGCGGAAACCCTATAGAACGAGCTCGTCTCCTAGTATCTGAGGAGAAGTAGTCGGGCTACTGGTTGAATGCACTGCCCTCGTTAAATATAGGAACACTCTTGGATAGTACTACTTTCTTTTTTGCTATCAGCCTGAGATTAGGTTTAAAAGCCAATGAGCTCCATCGCTGTCGCTGTGGCAAAGAGCTCGACATTCTCGGACACCACGGCCTCGTGTGCCAGCGGAACGCTGGTCGCATCCCTCGCCATGCAGTCATTAATGACGTCATTCGACGGGTCTTAACCACTACCAACATACCTGCAATTTTAGAGCCAAGCGGTATATTGCGGGACGATGGCAAGAGGCCTGATGGAATGACGCTTATTCCATGGAAAAATGGGCGCTCCTTAGTATTTGATGCGACTTGTGTTGACACATTAGCGCCATCACATCTCGCGGCGACTGCACAGAAGGCAGGCGCGGCTGCTGCTGTTGTCAAGTCTAACAAGCGACGCAAATGTGCTGCCCTCGGGGGGGGATACATGTTTGTGCCGTTTGGTGTAGAAATGCTGGGGCCGTGGGGTCTTAAAGCAAGGCGTTTGTACAGAGATATCTCATCACGCCTTGTGAATACCTCTGGTGACCCAAAAGCTGGCAGATATTTTGGTCAGCAAATCAGCCTCGCAATACAGCGAGGTAACTCAGCCAGTCTTTTGGGCACATTACCAACAGACGGCGGCGATTTAGCAAGTATTTTTTACTTAAATGAAGCTTTACATAGGTACCGTATAATTTTGTATAAGACGTTTTTCCTTTAATTTATTTATTATGTTAATTAGAAGTATTTATGTTTTAATTTCATTTGTTTATGTTGTATTTTATGTATAATATTATTTGCTAGTTTCTAAAATGAAAAGTAATTTATAAAATAAATTGCAATAAGGATTATTTTAACTTATAATTCATTACATTATTCCATCAAGATGTTTTCACGTTTTTTTTTATATTAAAATACAGATATTATATTAAAATAGTTATATTTAAATATTGTAAAATTATTATCAAATAAAGAGCTAAAAATAAGTGGCTACACCATTAAAGCGGCAATTTCATATATAAACTCCTATTATTCAATCTAAACATAATTGTATAAAAAATATTATTTTGTTTTTACATATTGTTAGATCGTTATTAAAGTCGACAGCTACATACAACAACACCTCAAATAATAAAACATCCAAAATTCGAAAAATCTTGTAACAACCTTCGAAATTACGAAGAGAAGTGACAGAGTTTTGGCGGGAAATTGACCGGCGGCGGTTTGCTGCTCCTGTATTATTGTTTAAATAATGGTTTGAAGTGGACTTTGATATGTAAAAGTGTTGCGATTTTGTGTATTAAGTGTCTACGCATGTGAACTATTAGTGGAAACAGTGAAACAAGTGCTCTGATGGTGATGGATTCTCAAGATAAGCTGTTTGTTTGCATAGGCACCTTTAGATACCATCGCCAACTATCAGCTGTCTGCTGGATCAAGTTGCCGCCAAAATCTCCCAAGAACTGCACAATGTGACGCATCAACATATTGTGAAGCAGTATACTATGAAGGAGTGGGGAAATTACAATAAACCGAATAAAAATACTTAAGACTTGGCCTAAAGGTCTAGATACCAGGCCATAAACTCCAAAAAAAAAAAGAGAAGTGACATATCTATCTCTCTCTCTTTCGAATACACCTATAAATAATAAAAATAGTACAAGTCAATACACTATGCTGCAATTTTTTTTTAAATTTTGTAAACAGCGTCAGTCTTGCCATCCTAGCGGTTTTGCCCTTAGATTGGGCTGGTGACTTTTTTACCTTCTTCGGCGATTAATGTCTAACCATAGATAAATATATATGCCTGACGTTTAGAGGTTTTTTATTTTTTTGCGATTTCTAGCGATATTTGATCGATTTGGGTTATTGTATTAAGTACTAAATTTCACATTTTTGACGATGTTATCTACATATCAACGCATTTTTTTGAAAAACCTTTGGAGGATTTTGAAAACTAATTTTTTCAATTATGATGATTGCCGTTGTAAAAGTAACTTAAGGTTTTGTGTTATTTAGAATTTGTTAAAATAGCAAAAAAAGGTTAAACATAATAAATTGTTCTACTAAAATAGTTTAATAATGTTCTCACATAACTGGTCGACTTTGTAATAAGTATTTCCGGGGTAGAATAAGAGTAACCAATATAGGGATCAGTTAAGTTGAAGTGGCAATGAACATGCCATTGCTAAGCGAAGTGTAGGGCCGCTTCCTACTAAATGGATTGACGATCTGGTAAGAGATACAGGAAATCGATAGTTAATTCCTTGGGGGTGGCATGTGTTCAGCTGTGGACTTGTGATCAACTCATCACTGATGGTGATAAATAGTTTTTATTAGGCGTGTTGGAATTGGGAGTTGATCTAGTTATGACAATTATTTTTGTAAGGTGGCAACACAGAATTGTATTTGATAAACTTTGACAATAGTGATTATATAGTGACAAGGTGACAAGTGAAATCGAAGAAATTTTTGTGTTATTTACTCGATTTTACACAAAAAATGTCTTTTTTTGGGGTAGGAAATCCTTTTGCGACGCCGGTTGGGCAAAAGATAGGTTTGTAAAAATTGCTGATACTTTTATTTTTCTTATCGCTTTAAAATTTTATTCCATAATGTTAATTCTTTTGTTAAACTAATATTACCTATTTATCAATTTATGTTTTGATGGGGTTGAAACTAATTGGTTAGATGTTTTGTACTTTATGTTCTTGATATTTGTAACAATATCTAAAATATTCTAGAAAATATGTCCTTTGAAGGTGTAATTGTTATAACTACGACACATTGAATTTACATTTTCATGACGTTACAGAACAAGCTACAGACGGGTCTCTCCCATCAGAGAACTGGGCGCTTAATATGGAAATATGTGATATTGTGAATAGTAGTGCCGATGGGCCAAAAGATGCAATTAAAGCTATTAGAAAAAGACTCACACAGAGTGCTGGAAGAAATTATACAGTGGTGATGTACACTCTGACTGTGCTTGAAACTTGTGTGAAGAACTGCGGGAAGTCATTTCATATTTTGGTCTGCAATAAAGAATTCATTTCGGAGTTGGTAAGCATTCTTATCACTTATTTCCTAAGCAGTATTCTTATTATCTTATTGAATCTTGTATGTACCAATGAGTGTATATAATATTTACTAGGAATTTACATGAGACAAGTTATATATGATTCTTTTTTCTATAGATAATAAAAAATAACATATTATTATTAAATATCAAAAGACATAAGGGTGTAGTTAGCAGCATTGTATTTGCTGCTGTAAAAGGGTTCCCAAAAGTTTTCATACATAGTCCACAAACTGGACTATGCTTATATACTACTAACTGAATTAACTGTTGACTTGATCTTTAATTATAATTCATGAAAATTCATAAATATCATGTTACATATTATTTTGTCATTACAAATTTATTCTTTTTTGGAGTTCTCCAATATTGGAGAAAAAAACTTTTTTCTCCAATATTGTTGAACAATTATAGGAACTCAAATTTTTCTCCTGTATTATGGCGGCAGTTTACTTACGTAAATTGCCCAAGAAAAACATCCAGACATTGAACAATAGGTCATACAAATAGTTGTTTGTGTTACAACTCAATGAGCCACTGTGCCTACAATCTATTTTAAAGTTCAAGCTTTTATGAGGGATATAGCTCATCCTTGTTAGCCTTATTCCAATATTTTATATTGCTTAAATAAATAGATCTCAAGACATTAATAATTTCTTGTTGAAGAAAATGTCGACAAATCACAAGATAATTGTGTCATTTTTGTAATACAACTGTATTTGCTGGTTTAAGCCAATCTTGCCAGTGTAGAGTACAGGTGCAGAGTAGCTAGCTATTTTAGAAAGTGCTCAGTAATAACATGATTCTTCTTCCTTCTCTATTGCACTACTTTCTTCTTATTTCTCTATTGCAAGGGGAGGTCAAAAAGTTCACAGCATGACAGAGAAGGGGGTGAAATTAAACATGAAATTATTTTTCCTTTCACACATGTTCTCCATTAACCCTAATGCACTTCTTAGACTGTTCAAACAACTTATTTATACCTTAGAAAAGAAACTGTTTTGTTAAGGCCCTCAAAATAGGCAGAAATTGCCATCTTCACTTCATCATTTATCTAAATTTCGAAGCTTCTATTTATATCTTTGTAAAAATAATAATCTGAAAAGGCCTAATCTACACTATAGGGAGCACTTATGCACTTGTGTAAGGAAGCCATCACAACATGACTCTTGTGAATAGGTGTGTTATCGTGTAAAAGGAGCACATCTAGAGACCATTTTCCACTTATTTTTGCTTTATTTTAATTTTTCTAGTAGCTTAGCGTAATATTGTCCTGTGATATTGACAACTTTACCTTGATTATCAATCAATAAAATTCCCTGTGAATCCTAAACTACGCCATAATCTTGCCAGCCAATTGTGATTGAACTTCTTAGGCGGTGCTGCACCTTTTTTTATGCCACTGCATGGACTCCTGCTTTGACACATCACAATGAACCTGAGTTTTGTCCTCAGACACAATTTGGTTCATGATTTTGTCTCTGTTCTCACTACACAGGTCCAAAAACTCGTGTGAAAACTCGACCCGCTGTTGTTTGTGAAGTGGTATTAGCATTCTTGGCACTCATCTTACACTGACCTTAGACATGCCATGATGGTTATAGAGAATGTTTCAAACAGTCGTAGATGATACTCCAGACATATCTGCTATCTTTTTTTTCTTCAGATGAGCATCTTTAAGATCAAGTTTTTCAACTTTTTTGACAATTTTTGAAGAAGTTGTCCCAATTTGTGGGCCTAAGTGCTAATTGCCTTCAATTAAATCTCTGCCTTGTTTAAAAAAGCTATGTCTATGCTATTGTTTTTCCAAGGCGAGAGTCCCCATATACAGATGATATATCTTCCATAATGTGGCTTTTTACCTTACTTAGTGAGGAACTCAATTTTCTCCACTGTTCACTTATCAACTGACATGTTTATCCTGATATATCTCAAAAGTTAATGTACTAATCTGGCTGAAACTCTCTCTGGCTAAAACTGGCATTTATATTTAACCCCTCCATTCAGCCTTTTGACCCGCATCATACTACAATATAAAACATATTTCAACCCAACCATTTGTTTTGTCATTTGTAAATGCATGCAATGATGAAATAGAATATAAATTTCTATAAAAATATGGGTGGCAAACAAGCGCACTGTCCACATAAATATAGGGCCATCCTGCAGCTATATTAATAATCAGGTGGACAATGTTCCCATTTTTCACTAGTATCTGACCAAAGCTTCAGCTTTGCTTTTGGCCACCTTCAGCCTAAAAAAGCCCCTTTGGCTTCACATTCGGGCTTCAATTTAAATCAGTTGAAGGTTTGGCCGAAGCCAAAGTTTTGATTAATTAAACAAAAATGTAAGAATTATTACACATGTTGAAGCCTCAGTATCCTAATGGCAGGGCACGGACCGCGAACTAGAAAGGTCGTGGGTTCGAATTCGCCATTCGACTATGGTCGTGAACCACTTCTAACAAGCATTTTAAGCTTACCGGAAGTGGTTAAAGGGAATATTAGTAATGATTAACAGCATTACTAGAATTTTTTTATAAAAAAAAAACGTGATATCAGAGAAGCGCGCCCGCTCAACATGTGAGACAATTCATACAAATTGTGTATGCGTATACTATATATTATGCATATATATTAATATTTTGTAATTATAATGTGTAATAATAGAAGATCACAGCAAAGGTTTATTAATCGATCTACTAAACCAATTTATTATCTTTCAAATATATAAGTACCATTATTTTTCATGGCCTATAAGCTAATGCAATTTTACTACCGGTTAGTGCAGTCGCTTCATAATGACGTGACGGCTCTAATGCCGAACTTACAGTATTTTTGTAGCGTAAGCATACCTACTGTGCAAAAAAAATTCGAAATGGCGTGTCAACCTAAACGTTCCAAAACCGTCGTAATCCACGAGTTGCTGGCCTTTGTTCAACAAAAATTGGACGTCATGGACCAGGTGTCTCTGGAGCAGATACTGATGACAAGCTTCACCGAGGACGAGATCATCCAAGCGAAAAAGGTGTTAGCAGATTCAGCCGTGACCCAAATCCGTCTTATCACATGTCACAGGGATGGACGCGGTAAGAAAGACCTGCAAGACATCTTCAGGCTGTTCAATGAGACCGACCCTGATGACATCCCAACTTTCGTCGTGCGTGATCTCAATAAGCTGCCTCCCGTGACGTTCGATCACGTAGACGTCACCAGATTGTTGAAAGACATCACCACGTTGAGAGCCGATATTACCGACATCCATTCCAAATTTGAGGAATCGGAACGAGCCGCAACAGAGCTGAGGAATGAAGTCAATATGTTGCGCAACATAATTGCAACATCTGCAAATTCACCGCCGTCGCAGAATGTGAATACGACACGCGGTAACCGTAATAGTAGTCATATTTCACCGATGATTGCGACTCCGTCACGCGATACCGTCTGTCAGCGGGTTGATGACCGAGAAACTAGGGCGACCTCGGTCGTCATTGCATCACCACCTCAACCCTTGACTGAACCCATTGGTACTCCTCCGCCGAAGCCAACCTCAAAACAAGGGAAGACGTTTGCGGATGTTGCCCGAAAATCTTTACAACCGGCACCCTCTTGTGGTCGAAAGCGGAAGAATGTAGAAATAAAATCAGTTCCAGTGGTGACCCAAGACAAGATTGATAAGGACGGGTTTACTCTTGTTGAGAAGAGACGTCGGTCGCGACCCGTCTGTAACCAGCGTGGGACCGCGAAAATAAACGCGAGTACAACTCTGCGTGCTGTGGAGCCAACCATACAACTCTACATCTCCCGTTTGGACAAAAGTACGTCGGGAGAAGACGTCCTGCGCTTCGTGGAAGAACGAAGCCGATGCCGCATTGAGGATCCGATCTCTTTACATTTGCAGCGTCTGGAGTCTAATAGGTTAACGAACTTCAAATCCTACGTACTCCAGGTTCCTGCAAAACATAAAGAGACATTCCTCGCTCCCGATTTCTGGCCCTCTGGGGTAGTGTTTCGCCGATACAGGGACGCGCCAAAGAAAAAAGTTCCCTAAATAGTGTTAAGTTATGTCTATATTTTATATATATTTTTAGGTTAAGGTATATATTGCTATGGGCCAATGTTCTTAATTTTTAAGTCCTTGATGCCTGAAATAAAGTTATTGTATTGTAATGCAATGGCAGGGACAGAAGGGCTTTGAATAACTTATAAGGTGGTCTTCATTTGTAATTTTTTATCTTCAAGTAATGAGCTAGAGAATGAATTAATATTCAGTAGTCTAAATGCATAATGTTAGAAAAGTACAGTGGAGAAGGAGGGAAAACACAGGAGAAGAACTTGTGGCAGAAAGATGTTTCTGATAGTCTGATGTTATAACAATATACATACTACACTACTATAGGTACATACTATATATATTGAAAATTGAACCTTATCAGTTTGTTTTATCAGTTTGATAGTTTGTTACTTTTTTATAGGCAAGCAAGCAAGTAGTCAAAATAACTGATATGAACTTGTGTTCTGGTTTCAAATTTGTAGTTTTTCTAGTTTAATTGTTTATCCAACCTGTTCCTGAATTTGTTTATGTTTTATGTTAATATCATTTTGATGGCAGCTTTTTCCATGCTTCAATCATTTTGAGTAAAAACTGCTTGTTATTATGTAACATGGCTCTAGCCAATTTGAGACAATGTTATCTAAGATGTGTGTTGTTTGAATACTGAAATAATAGTTTGACAAATTTTTAACTGGAACACAGCAGTTCCAGCACTACAATTTCGCGGCAAAAATAGGTACTACCCGTGCGGTTAATTTAATCGGAAAATTACATGGATCTCACAACTTTTTACGGTAGAAGAACTGAGTTGCGAGACTTGGTTTTTTTAAAAGTAATGTTTTTGATGACATTCTGTTTAGTGGCTGTGTTTAGTAAATTCAGTTGTTAGCCGCATCTCGGGCTCCTTTAACTTTGCAGTTAGGGCGTTTACTATTGTAAAGACATTCATGTAGTAGATACTCCTGTTCAAATTTATAGGTTATGTTGTCGATGTTTTTGCCATTTTTGCAACACAAGCGGGCGTCCGACGCTAAACGCTAAAAACTAAACACTGCTGTCCAGACGTGTTTAGTTGCAGACATAGATATAATAATAGAAGGAGATATGCCCGGTATATGAAAATGTATCGGAACCCGGTGTCTCCAGTTGGCCCCTACCACCCGCCTACTACTACACTTGCAGATCAGTAAAAGCAATAGATACGCATTCGCGCACACACACGCATATTATAAATCAGAACGTACTACACAATCAATTATAAACCGTATCCCTACAGAAACAGCGTGCATTTACCATGCACCGTAGTACTTACTCACACAAAAATATCAGTCGCTATCGTTGTACTGTGCATTTTAAAAACAAAAGCCATTTATTTTACATATACATTAGTGATTGACTAAATTGGAAAGTTATCGATTCTCTTCCAATTATACCAAAATTGAAAATAAAATAAATAAAAAACGATATGCACAGGAAATTATATAATAAAAATAAACAATATGTAGCTAAACGTAAATTATTAAGTACCTAACCTAACTAACAAATACAATTAAAAAATCCGGTTATGTTGGTTTAGATTGTCATAGCGTATTGAAAAAGTAGGTATTTTGGCATATGGTACTAGTTTTTCTAGGGAACTAGTTTGGTGGCCTTCCTGTGGCATCAATTCATTTCTTTTTTAAATTAGCATCTTTTGGAAAGCTGAAAATGTACGATAATAATTTATTTATCATTTACATATATCCTACGCAATTTCTTAACCTCACCATGTACCTGGCAAGCCTTTGTTAAAAAACCGCTGGTTGGTTAAGATATTGTTAAATATATGAAAACAAACACACACTCATGCATAACAAATAAATAGCTAGGAGAATTATGTTGACTTATTTTTAGCAAAAGTCACTATTATAATATTATCTGAATTCTGAACCATGCCAACTAGGTATAATAACGCATTCGAAGCTTTTGAAAACATAAAAGTATGGAATTAACACGAAGATAAGGCATAATATACTATAATTCAACCCAAAACATTTCACCGATGATTAACCTAATTATTTAAGCTACTTACTTTATGATCGCTAGTTACGAATTCAGTCTAGTAAACGGTGAAAATAATCAAAATAATTAAATACCATTATGTCACATCAGTCTTCCCACCGGGCTGAAACGGTTGACAAATTGAAAGAATAAACTATAATAGCAATTCGCCAATCGACATTGTTGTCGATAGCATACGTTAGTTGATCTGCGCAAGCACATCACTTAACTCATCGCAAGATACAGTGGCCGTACCAAATGAGTAAAGAAACCGACCAGAGGGGAAGCTACATACAAACGGCTCGCTACGAATACACCCATACATAGCGCAGCGATGTGTGCGTCAGCTCTCATCGACAGATTCACCGACGCTCCGTCGGGGTACAAACCGGTTTGCGCCGGCTCAGTCAGAGTATTAATCAGTCAGGGCTGTTAATTATAATATTTCGAAATTTTATACATCAATTAATTTATTAAGTTTTTTTTTGCAATTATTAAATAATTAGATTTAAGTATTATAATTAAAATAATTAAGAATTAAGTTATTATAAAGTTATATAGGTAAATAATAAGTGTTCTTCATAAGCAAAAATGCCTAATAGTTGTACAGTATGCATGAATAATTCTAGAGAAAATCAGGATATTTCCTTTTTTTTAATCCGAGAGATCAAGTGAAGTAAGTACCTTTTTACGTAATATACGTTATATATACACTATATTTTATTTTAATTTTTTCCTCATTGTTTAAAATTAATCGATACGAAACAGATCTTGATTTCGAACAATTAATAGATATTATGTTGTTACATTATGTAATATAAATAATAATTAATACGCATGCTGTTTTATACACTATATAATACTTTAATTTTTTCCTTATTGTTTAAAATTAATCGATACGCGAAACAGCTCTTGATTTCGAATAATTAATAGATATTATGTTGTTACATTATGTAATATAAATAATAATTAATACGCATGCTGTTTTATACACTTTAATTTTTTCCTTAAATTTTTCACATGCATCATGTGACAACCCTATCAGAATAGGTATACATTTTCGACGTTGTTAAGAAGCTTCCCCTCTGGTCCTTACTCTTTACTCTGTGGCCGTACTACACGATGCATCCCCATAAATAAAGTATCTCTATTTAATATTTCTATGGTTGCAGACATGCTGCGAGTTAGGGGGAAGGGAGGACGCACGGGATAGGCATACAGTCCACTCGCAAAATAATTTAAAATTAAAAATTTTGTACAGCCGACTTCAATATAAGTTATTTAAGAATAACTTAAAAACTATTGGTCTGACCTTGATCAAATTCATATGGGACCACACGAGAAGTACCAGCTTTCAAATAAAAAAAGAATCATCGAAATCGGTTCACCCAGAAAAAAGTTCTGAGGTAACACACATAAAAAAAAAAACATACAGTCGAATTGAGACTCCTTTTTGGAAGTCGGCAGAAAATAGAACACGTTTCTAATTACTTTACTACACAGGTTACTAATCATTTGCACTAATCAATCGCTGTCACACGTCTTTACTCGTAATCACCAAGCACCTACACTAATCACCTGCACTAGTCACTAATCAAAGTGAATAAAGGCCTTTACACAGTATTTTCATTAAGTTTCAAGTCAATCGCCCCGTAAAATAAAAAAATTTCGTACAAACTGTAAGACCCTACTTCATCTTCATATTGGTGAAATTTATTAAAACCCTTTCTTAGTGGATGCCTACGTCATAAATGGCAACTACTGTCCAAATTTCACACTGCTACGTGTAGTAGTTTGTGCTGTGCGTTAATAGATAAGTTAGTCACTCAAGACATCCTCTTTTATTTAAATTATTTGTATTATATATTATTTAATTATTACTATTATTTTTTTATTTTCTAAATTTTCAAAACTGCATTTAATTGACCAAAATTTATTATGAACGTGAGTGTTTATTTTTTAGTCTAGCTTCGCACTAGTCGAGAAAAACAAAGACTGATTGATCTGATTGTGATTGTTAAATTACTTTAAATTATATATAAATAAAAATATATATAATTTAAAGTACAAGTTAAGCAACATCAGGGGACTTCACTCTAACCTAAACGCCGTCCACTACCATCTCGAGACGGCGAAGCCGGCCTTGCTCTTTCTGACCGAGACGCAGGTTTCCTCTCCGGCTGATATTTCGTATCTCTCCTACCCGGGGTACAAATTGGAGCACTCCTTTGTGCCTCGGGCTGGAGTTTGCGTGTATGTCAGAGAGGACATCTGTTCTCGACGCCTCGACACTCTTGAAGGTTCGGACATCATAATTCACATTAATTCGAAATGTTACTAATTTTGACAAGTTGCAAGGTAATTTTTATCATCCCTAGATCAACTTCTAGACATGATTAAAATTACGTTTTATATATTATGTACAGTCAAAATAATCCTTTATTTTAAAAGGTTTAAAATCATTTATATTATTAATTTTCCAAGCCAATCTTGAACTGAATTTGTTTTTAAGCCTTCGGCTTCGGCTCGGGTTTCGGCTGAAGGTTATGGCGATAGCTGATTAACCGGCTTCGGCCTGAAATCTACCTTCAGTGGAACACTACTAGAGCTACATTATCGATTTTATAGGTCAAATGATGATTTCGGTTTTCTATATGAAGGATTGTGCAATTGCAATCTCTTATTTTAATTAGGTCTGCTTTGAGGCGATCAAAGTCTATTAGTGGGTTTGCGAATATTTTCGTGTCATTAGCGTACAAGCTTTTGGGTAGATTAAAGGTAATATTATAAACAATACTGGTTACAGAACAGAGCATTGTGGCACACTGCTTTGTATTTATTTTTTAACCGAGAATGTTTTGCAAATCCTCGCTCTGGTGGTTTTTAGTCGTATAAAACTTCAAAGCAAGCGTACAGTTTCCCTTGAACGCCAATAAATTTCAATTTATTTACCAGTCTACCTATCGGCACTTTGTCAAAGGCTTTTTCATAATTCGGATCACATCTATTGGGCTCGATAATTTTGATGGTGACCCAAGATGAATAATACGATTGAATATTTTTGGTAAACCATGTTGCTTATAGTCGATTATATCTTGTGCTAAACTATTATCTCCTCAATGAGCTAACTTTAGGCAGAATACTATTTATAGTTATGTATGTATCTTGTAAGTGGTAGAGCTTTGCTGCAGATATATTACTAGTGTAGTTGTAGTACGAATGGGTCGGTTCGACCGGAAAAGTACCACGCTCTCACATAATACCAACGTAAAACAGCAGCTCAACCCCGCTGTGTTCCGTAAGGTGGGTGTAGAGAAGCGGAGACCTATTTTACTGTAAACGAGGCATTCCATCTTAGTCTTCACGGCTGACAACGCATGTGCATCATTTGATTTGTAATCGAGGATAGATGTCGATGTCTATGGGCCTTATACTATAAAAAAAATACTGCCGGTAGGATATTCCTTTTTATTAAACGACCACTGGTGGTTGACTAGACACTTTCATCTTTGTTAATACCATACGTTTTCAAACATCAATGCGCAAGTTTTAGTTTATTTTTATTCGTGAAATGAAATATTTTGACTTTTGACATTGCATTAAAAAACTTGTACCAACAAAACGTAACTATAGCCCGGTCGCCGAGCATGTAGAATTTCATACAATGACCCGACATTATTTATTGAATGTACTACTTGCCCGCTCGCACACATGTGTTACATGCATGCACATACTGCCATCATCAGATATTGCAAACCTTTTCGCCGTAACAATAAAACTTGTTCCTATTCACGTCTTCTTTCATTTGTCTTGTCATTGTTATTCATTTTTCGGTTTACAAATTAACTCATAGAAGAACATTCACTTATAATGACCTTATAAACTATTTTACAAAAAATAAAGTATAATATTTAAACATGTGCTGCACATCGCACTTTTTCAGTAGTGAACGCGTTAAAAAATGTTATCGTAAATGTACTGCTTCAATTTTGATTTAAAAAGGCCAAATGAGTCGCACCCTTTTTTTTTGTATCATTAGGTAATTTGTTGTATATTTGTGCTCCCTCAAACATTATGTTCCTTTTACCGTGGCTAATTCTTGGTGTCGGCAAACAAATCTTATGTGTGTTTCTTAAATCGTCGACGAAGTGCCAATATCTCATATCTTAAATATGAAAGTTTTACAGGAAGCGAAAAAGACTTCTCATAATTTTATTTTATTTTTTATTTTGATTTCATTTGATAAATTCACTTTATTTTTGAATTTAAATACGGCCTGTTAATTGTTTTTTCCTGTAAAACCAGTATTTACTAAAATATTTATACATAGGAGGTATTGGTTTTTGTTTAGTTACATTTTGGTAAATCGAGAGGATAATAGGAGCAAATAATAAATGTAAAATAATATAAATACGTAGCTTTTTATTACAAATGAAAGAAGATTTACAAAAAAATATACCTACTTCAAGTGTTTTTAATGTCTTGGTTGTCTAAAGTGCTTATTTGGATATTATTATATGGACAAAACAAGAAAAAAAATTAGTAGTAACTTAAATAAGTATAACTTTACGACAACAAAAATGAACTTCTAACAACTCTTTTTAGTTGTTAGAAGTTTATTCATGTTCATGAACGAAACTTTAAATTATGAAACATTAGGTTCTTATCGCCTATAAATAAAAAAAACAACATCTTCATCATCATCATTATTACAGCCCTTCACAAGTCCACTGCTGAATATAGGCCTCCCAAGGAACGCCACAAAGCACGGTCCTGAGCCACGCGCATCCATCGACTTCCTGCATGTCTTACCAGGTCGTTACTCCATCTAGTGGGGGGACGCCCTACACTTCGTCCGCCGGTACGAGGCCGCCACTCGAGAAACTTTTTTCCCCATCGGTTGTCGGTTCTTCGAGCTATATGGCCGGCCCATTGCCACTTCAGCTTACTAATCCGTTGGGCTATGTCGGTCACTCTGGTTCTACTGAGGATATCCTCATTTCTAAGTTTACCACGCAGAGAAACTCCGAGCATAGCCCTCTCCATAGCTCGCTGAGTGACCTTGAGCTTCCTCATCCGGCCAGCAGTGAAGGACCACGTCTCTGTTCCATAAGTCGTCACTGGCAACACGCATTAGTTGTACAGTTTCGTTTTCAGGTTTTGAGGTATGTCTAACGAGAAGATGTGTCGTAGTTTCCCGAACGCTGCCCAGCCGAATTGAATCCGTCGATTGACCTCTCGGTCGAAGTCGGACTTACCTAATCGGACTATTTGTCCCAGGTAAATATACTCGTCAACAACTTCGAGCTTAGTACTCCCAACAACTACCGGCATAAGTGTGACATGGACGTTAAACATGATTTTTGTTTTGTCCATGTTCATCTTAAGATCTATCCGTTGGGAGACACTATTGAGGTCATTGAGCATAGTGCTTAGTTCCTCCAGCGATTCTGCCTTAAGGACTATATCGTCGGCAAATCGAAGGTGAGTGATGTACTCGGCATTGATGTTAATACCGTATCCTTTCCAGTCCAGAAGCTCGAAAACGTCTTCCAATGCAGCGGTGAAGAGTTTCGGGATATAACGTCACCCTGTCTTACACCTCTGCAATTGGATAGGTTTCGTACTCTGGTTCTGTACTCGGATAGCCATCGTAGCTCTACTGTACAAGCACTTCAGCACTTCGATATACCGACAGTCAACTTGGCACCGCTGAAGTGGCTGCAGCATTGTACTCCTCGGACTTCTGTGCAATTTGCCGAAGGGTATGTATGTGGTCTATGGTGCTAAAGCCTTTTCGGAAAGCAGCTTGTTCGGGAGGCTGGAAGTCGACAAGTTTGCGCGCGAGACGATTCGTAATGACTCTCGAAAACAGCACGTAGACGCGGCTCAGAAGGAAAATCGGTCTGTAGTTCTTCAAGAGAGCATTGTCACCTTTCTTGAAGAACAAACCACCGCACTTCTGCTCCACACCTCTGGTGTAATGCCACCATAGAGGACGGAATTAAAGATCTTCTGAAGGACTTCGAGTACCAGTTTACCACCCTCTTTCAGAAGCTTCGCTATAGTTCCATCCTCGCCTGGGGCTTTGCCCTTTTTAAGGTGCTGGAGAGCCATTCTAATCTCACTCAGACTGACGTCCGGGATATCAACGGAATACAACATCAACCTGGTACAATATAAAGTTATTAATAGCAATGAGATCAAAAATTACCAATAAACTTTTACTTAAATTCAGTTAGTAGCAGTTATTTCTATTAGTATTTTAAAGCATAAATAATTAAATAATGTTTTAGGAGATTTTGTTAGTACGTGCAAGATATTATTTTACGTCGATCTGCATTAAAATCTGAAAATCGCTAAAAACGAAGATAGGAGGTATTGGTACTTCATCGTCGAAATGATGTTTGTAAGTACGTTTTGTGAAAGATATTTCGGAGTGAATCTTGTTTGTTAAATTTTTTTGTATTAGAATGCAAGTTGTGTATGTGTAAGTTTGCTTTAAGTTAAATAATCGTGATTTTTCATAATATAATTGTTTCGTATTCGTTAGGCGATCATATTTAAAAAGGTTTTTAATAATTTTATTTTGTGATATTTGTAAGCTTTTAAGGTTTGTTTGTGCAGCACATCCCCACACCTCAATAAGGTATTCTAAATGCGATCTCACGAGCGAGTTATACAAGGTCATTCGAACCCTGCGCGGTATGCAACCAACTATTCTACGTAACGCTCCATTCAAAGCAATTAATTTTGATCTAACTTTTTCGATGTGACATCTCCAAGTGAGTTTATCATCCAAATGCAGTCCTAAGTATTGCTCTTGGTCCAAGCGATGGATCGTTTCATTATTAATAATTAGCGGTGCGTGGTGAGGGGTTGTTTTGTTTTAGCCGCAAATATCATATAAGAGGTCTTTTCTGCATAAATAGTTATAAAAGAGAGGTAACGTCCGCATATAAAGTTATATTTCCGTTTAACGTTAACCCTATCTTAGTAACATTATTAACATATATTAAAAATAGCAGAGGCCCTAATATTGATCCTTGCGGTATGCCACATTTTTATAAGTCGGGGGCTGCTGCAATAATCTCCTATTTTCACATATTGAAATCTATTATTTAAGTATGATTCAAGAATTTTAAGTGCATTTACTACTAAACAAGAGTTTGCAAATTAGAGTTTAACGACATTCCGTATTGGGATGCGCTCGTGATTAATCGTTCTCGGTTAAATAGTTTTTGAGGTTAACATGTGCGATGTAATATCGGAATGTATTCAATGAAAAAGAAGACGTGTTTCTCAGTTCAAGACTTTAATTATACTGTTCCCTTATTCTACATTCATTCATTCATGCATTCATTACAGCCCTTCACAAGTCCACTGCTGAACATAGGCCTCCCCCAAAGAATGCCACAAAACACGGTCCTGAGCCACCTGCATCCATCGACTTCCTGCATGTCTTACCAGGTCGTCACTCCATCTCGTGGGGGGACGCCCTACACTTCGCCTACCGGTATGAGGCTGCCACTCGAGAACCTTTCTTCCCCATCGGTTGTCGGTTCTTCGAGCTATATGGCCGGCCCACTGCCACTTCAGCTTACTAATCCGTTGGGCTATGTCGGTCACTCTGGTTCTACTGCGGATATCCTCATTCCTAAGTTTATCACGCAGAGAAACTCCGATATATAGCCCTCTCCATAGCTCGCTGAGCGACCTTGAGCTTCCTCATACGGCCAGCAGTGAAGGACCACGTCTCAGTTCCGTAAGTCATCACTGGCAACACGCACTGGTTGTACAACTTCGTTTTAAGGTTTTGAGGTAAACCCATGAGGTTTTGATTTTTTTTGCGCAAAACCCTAACCGCCTTATTCCAAAACACGGACTTAATATAGTACTGGAGTTAGTAATATATTTAAACCATAAACTAAGAAAAACGTTATTACAAAACGAAGATTATCTCTGGTTCAAGAATTATCTATGGTATTAAAGTTAATCTTTCGAGACCCCTAGTTTAGCTATGGTACTAACCTTTCTATATAGTTTGTGGTACTCTATACTAACCTCAATTTCGGTACTTCTTAATTTGAGGTGAGCGTTGTTTTCATTTGGTGTTATTAAAATCGTTAAAAATGGATATTAACATGACTGACTTCATGGATTTAGAAGATTTGGACATGCTAGACACCACTCGGCGACCTGATAGACATCGACATCGTGTGAATCCGTTTGAATTGAGTGACGAAGATTTTAGGTATAAGTATAGGTTCTCAAAACGTTTCGGAGAAAAAATAGTGGGTATCTTACGTGAGGATTTAGTGCACGACCCTCGAGGATGCCCATTGAGTCCTGAAATTCAAGTGGTTTGTGCATTACGCAACTGGGCTCGCCATGAAGTAAGTGCTGTTTATAATCTTGGTGGGGTCAATGTACCTAACATTACGCTAGATAAAAAGCCAAATAATACATATTATTGTTTTATTTGTAGATTCAAGACGATACAGCTGATTTACATGGTGTGTCTCAACCAGTAGTAAGTAGGACATGTAAAAAAGTAGCGGAAATTTTGTCACGGAAGTCCCGAGAATTTATTAAAATGCCTACTACTTTAAATGAACAGCAGGAAACCATTAGGAAATTTCGCAGTATTGCTAATTTTCCTACAGTAATTGGCGCAATTGACTGTACTCACATACGAGTAAAGAAATTGAATGCTGATGGGGGTCAGTTATATATTAATAGAAAAGGATTTTCTTCAATTAATGTACAGGTAATATACAAATATTTTAAATAGCTGTGATTGTCTCTTAATAACTTTACTTTATCATAATAGAAAATAATTTGTTTGACTATCTTATGGTAATAAATATATATTAAAATAAACCAGAAAAACATAAAGTACTAATGAGCTCTTATTTTACAGGTGGTTTGTGACGCTGACCTGAAAATCATGGACATTGTTACCAGGTGGCGTGGTAGTGTACATGACTCCAGAATATTCCGAGAATGTAGACTAAAACAGAGGTTTGAGGCTGGTGCATTCTCTGGAATATTACTTGGTGACAGTGGCTATCCTTGTACCCCTTACCTATTTACACCGCTGCTGAACCCCACAACACCACAAGAAGAAAGATATAATAGGAGCCATATCCGTACCAGGAACACAGTGGAAAGATGTTTTGGTTTGTGGAAGCAACGGTTTCGTTGCCTATTAAGAGGTATGTTTGGAGATATTGAAACAGCAAAAAAAACAATTGTTGCATGTGCTGTACTACACAATATGGCCATCGACATGAGAGAAGATGTGTTTTCTGGTGAGAGAGATAGCATTGAACAATATTCATCTGAACCTTTAGTACAAAGATATATTGCACCATCAATAAGGGGAAATATTAGAAGAAGACAGTTTATTGAAACTCATTTTCAGTAGGTAAACATTTTTTTTACATATTTATATAGCTATTTATAATTAAAATTAATAATTATATTTATAAAATTGTCAATTTTTTTTCAATTGTCTAAAGCTATGTATATATAATTTATTTTATTTTGTTATTCAGAGGCCAATTTTGGCTATAAAATTACATTAAGGATCAATAAATGTATAAGACAATTATAATAATATTTCTTTTTGATTTCAGAGATAATACCCATTTATAAAGGAAAATATTTCTGCAGAGCCGTTGTCAGCTGTCAAAGAATAACGACTACATATTCACCAATATGAAATAAATTCAGGGGAGTATTGTGATAATATTTCATTTATTGAGCAAAATGCTTTTATTTAGGCTATAAATGATTGTGTTTCAGGGAAAGATGCGGGGTACAGCACATTCCACATCAATATGAAGCTATATTATATAAAGATTTAAGTGCTTTAGAGATATGTTTAGATTTTTTAATAAATATCGTCCCTCCTCTACATTCACAGCCGGATTTCCTTTCCAGAGGTGCACGGGTCCACGGGGAGTAGGACTGTATGATGACTAAGTAATTAGGTTTAGTTTTTTTTATTATAGTTTTTTACTATTGTATATTATATTTCATTGTTATGTAAATAAAATGCATATTAATTATAATTATTTATTTTAATTATTAATAAAAGATGTACAAATATTTGCAGCAATTTAGTACCTGAAAATAATTGTTTCATATATGAGGATATTTACAAACATGTATCTGATATAGTCTCAAATATTTAGTTTTTTTATAGGATAATGGTGATAAACACAGTCTACCACACACACACATACACACACACAGTCCATCTGATGTTAAGTAACTGCTGTGGTGCATAGACGTCCACATCTATCCTCGACTACAAATCAAAATGCAGATGCGTTGTCACCCGTGTGGAGTAAGATGGAATACCTCGTTTCCTGTAAAAGAGGTCTCTCTCATACAAAATTTGTACAAAAATTTATCCAAAATTTGTCAATAAACAAGTTTAAATGTTTTATTAAAGAAAAATTTTATAAAAAGGTTATTATAATATCAAAGAATACATAAATGAGAATATTGGAAATACTGGAATTGAGGTGATCGCCACCATGGTGGTTCTATTAAAATTCATTTAAAAATTGTACAAATAAAATTATTGTTAAGAGAAATATGTTTATAAAAAAGTCCCGCTGGGTTTCTTACTAGTTCTTCCCAGGACTGAGGTATTTTCCGAACCAGTGGTAAATAAAAAATGTCTTTCAATAAGTATTCTGTAATAATCTATATTTAATAAAAATCATTCTATTCTATTCTCATTCTATAAACTCACCATAATAGACACAGCAGCATTAAGCTGCTATTTAACTTGTGTTTTTCTGACTTTCTAATAAAAATATTTGTAACTCTAATTTTCTAATTTTTAGGTTAGCTATTTTAATATTGTATTTATGTTCCTCTTCCATCATTTCCAGTTGTCTTTTTTTAAAATCTGTGTTACTTTTTACAATTGTTTGGTGTACATCTTCTCTTCTGTAAAATGAAATGAAATACTTAATGTAAGTTTTGTAGTTATTTTAGAAATTTACAAAGTATTCTAGAGTAATAAAAGTGCACTTAACCTTGTACACCAATTAAAGAAATATTTTTTAATTATTTTTAAATCAATTCATATTAAATTTTGCTTTTAATATTTGAAAACATGAAACAATTTTCAGTGTTTAAATACTAATTTTCACATTTTAAAAAGTATGTAATGTATCAGACTATGTAATTTTTTCAACATACCTATTTTGCAAGCTATTTTTCCTGTTTTTAATTTTTGTTATACCCCTAGTAATAATATCTTTATTGTTGGTTATTTTCACCATTTTGGCACTTTCTTCTGTATCTGTAGTTGGATCTATTTCTAAAAATTAATATAAATATAACAGTTTTAGAAAATTAACATTTATAATATTTACAAACTTGTATGCATATGATTGTAACTATAATAATAATATATTTTGCTTTTTAATAAATATTCAATCCGTATTATTTACCTTGCACATATACAACATTGGGTTCTGGATTTTCTACATTTTTAACTATAGCTGTGTCTGTTTTTTCAAAATTAAGGCGAGGCTTAGGGTCAGCAACTTCTTTTGATGTTGTAGCCACAGTCACTGGATCCTAAAATAAATCATTAAAACATTTATTAACATGTTTTTCTGTCACCTGTCATCTCTATTTTGCCCTTTATTGAATCAGGTATTTTCTATGTTGTAGAAATATTATTATGATCCAAGACAAAAGGTAATTTAATAAATTATTAATTATAATACCTAATAGACAAAAATAGAAAATTATAATCGGACTGTGTAGATAATCTATTTTTTATTATATAGACCACTATATATGAATTTGTGACATTTCAATTTTGAACATAATTAATTATAAAGAAATTTATGTTAAATTGTTACTAAGTATATTAAATTTTGAATATTCGGAAAATAATTTTGGATTGTAAATTGTATGCTTTAAGAGTAGATTTCAGAGCACTACCTAGGTTCTAAAGTAATGGAAAATAAAGTTCTTTAATTTTAATTAAATTTGTAAGACATGTAAGTAATTTTATTTACCACTGCATCACTATCATAATTATTAACTTCAACGATAAAGTCGTGAGGGGCAATGGACATTATTTCCAAGTCCTCAAGAGAAGGTGATGGAGGTTTTCCGCCACCCCCGGTCTTTGATTGTTCCCTCCTATATGTGTATAAGTTTGATTTAGCACACAACTTCATTCTTTTCCAAGATAATTTCAATTCACCATCTGATAGGCGTTTACCTGTTATCTCATTAAATCTAAAAAAAAAAATACGAAATCACGTAAACAATACCGTAACTATTTGTACACATAACAAATGCGATAAGTACTTACTTATTAGTTATATTCTTCCACTCTTTTATTTTTTGAATATTTACCGATGTTTTTGTCGACTTATTCTCTATTATATGTGCTGATTGTGAAATAAGTGTACGTAATATTTCCTATAATAATAAGAACATTCCTTTTAGTTGAAATAAGGATAATAGGAGGATAAGAGTATTGCTACGTACTGACAAATAAATTTCGATATTTCACTAACTTTTTCTTCAGAACTCCAATTTTCACCCCGTTTTTTCTTTTGTTCCATTATTATATAAATATAACTGTAATAGCAAGTACTTAATTAATTATTAATAATTTAATTTACTTATTATAAGGCTGCAATATAAACTATTTTGAACGTCTCGAATCCCGCGCTCGCGTTACCTCTGTAATTCACTACATTTCACGCTAGAGTTGTTAAACTGAAAACAACTTGATATAATCAAAAGCGCGTCAAAAGTATATGTCAAGCTTGTTCAATAGATTTTAACGTAAACAAATAACAATGTATGATATGTTTTTGTATTGATGGATAATTATTTAAGCATAATTAAATGTGAAAATAATATTAATATTTTATGAAACCGAACGTTGCATTGAATGAAACCTGTATGAACGAATGATAGAGTGTCATTTTTTGTTTTTTATCTGTGAATGATATTTAATATAATACTAACGTTGGTATTAACTGGTCCTCGGGTAGTCTGCGTTTTGTAATAAGCACACGTTTTAGTGCTGGTATTAACTAGAATATTGTAACAAACCTGGACTTCTTACTCCTAAACTTAACCCAGTACTAAAACATTTTTTTGGAATAAGACTGTAATTGTTTTTCTAAAATAAAAGTAGCCTTAGTTACTCCTTATAACATCACTTATCAGCCAGTGAAAGTCCCTTCAAAATTGGTTTAGCGATTTCAGAGATTAGCCGAAATAAACAGACAGACAGACAAACCGACAGAAAATTTCAAAAACTGTTTTTATGTTATACTGTTTATAGGTACTTTCAGAAGCATTTAGTAAAAAGATGTTATTTTGACATTACAAACAGACACTTCAATGTTATTTATTTGGTATAGATTTGCATTTTTGTCTAAATTTAAGTATTAGTTCTTGTACTGTTATTTATTCTATGGCATTAGGTATATGATATGAATTATATCAATATTTCTTTTCACAGGTAAAACTTATTGGCCCCAAAAATGACCCCCCTACAGTTGTGCAGGAAAAGGTATTAAGTCTCATTCAATGCTGGGCTGACGCTTTCCAAAATCAGCCAGAGTTGCAGGTAAATGTGATTTTCTTTTTATCACTAACATATTATATAGTACGTGAAGGTAATAATCCGGTTAATAGAGTCACTTTCTTATAACTCAAAAACTACAGCCTTGTTTGCATGGAAGGCTATGTTATACGATAGCTCTGCATCAGTCAAAGGGTCAAAAGGGCGCCGCTTTATCGACGCCATTTTGACAGTTGAAATTATAGTAAACATTTTAATCAATTTTAGTATTGTGTAGTGTAGTTAGTTTTTCATAAGATGACGTTTCGAAGTATTCCTAATTATTGGCAAAGCATGTTTGCTACTTTTTGTTCTTAATATTTTAGTTATAGTATACGATTTTATGTTTTTGTCTCTGTCCTCCTCCTAGTTTTGGTTTTATAGGGCTGCAAAGCTTAAGGTGACCACGTACCTTATGAATATGAGTCATTTGGTTCATAAATATAGAATTTGTTAATAGCTAGACTATAGCGCCGCATATTGAATTCAATCACAGATATGAAATATCATCTCGACATTTCATATCTGTGATTGATGATGAAATGAATTTGACTTCCATTCATCGAGTCTTTCAGAAGTTACACAATCACTAACAGATGCACCAACAATTATACAATAAAAATTCTACATACCTTTTCACTTAAGTTCTTTTCACAAATTTATTTACTTACTAGCTGATACCCGCGACTTCGTCCGCGTTGATTGATATATCAAGAAAACACATCACTGAACATGTATTGCTTATAAAAATCGTTGTTTCTTAAAACTTTAATTACTTTATATTAAATGAAGATATCGCAATATTTTTTAAATAAGGGCCTAGTGTCTAAGAAATAAAGCTTAGAAAACCTAATTGAAATCTACCCACTAGTTTATCAGTTATACCAGCACAACTGCAAACCTATATCATTTTATTTATTTAAATATTAGGGGCCGATTTAAAACCCTTACTAAAGTGAAAAAAATAACACATATTTTTTTTTGATATTTATGCGATAAATTAACGGCTTAAATGAAAAAAAAAATAAGGATTTTATTGCGTTTAGAAATAATGTGTAGTGTTCGCGTAAATATAAGAAATCATTATAATAAAATAATATGTTCGGACGAAACAAACTCCATAAAAATAAAAATAACATAGTCAATATAGCCCCAATAATTCTAATCACAGGCAGGAGTCGAATTGAAGACACAGTCAGGTAGGCTCTGAGACATAATTTTAATCCTCATAGGTGACAACGCATCGGTAGCCTTCTTTGTTTGAAGTCGGCTGCAGGTGTCTATAGACTGCAGTAGCCACGTACCATCAGCTGTAACCTCGTTTCACTTTAGTTATATTATTGAACAATCAAACAAGCTTAACTGTAATCGAAGTTCGATTGAGATTATACCTTGTCTCTCCGAAGACGATGGCAATAATACTATATGTTAGTATCACCTCTTATGCTCGATGGCGTCACATAAGTTAAAAATTTCTGAACGCATCCTCTACTTGCACATCATTAACGCCTCAATCTGTCAACTCATTTTAGTTTAAAGCAAAAGTCTGATTCTATTTGGGACTAATCCTGGTCTCATAGGGCATGGGTGGGTTCCATCGTCTTCGGGAGAGACAACAAGGTATAATCTCAATCGAACTTCGCTTACAGGTAAGCTTGTTTTATTGTTCAATTATAACCTTGTTGTCTCTCCTCGACGATGGAAATAACACTATAATATGAATGAATGAATGAATGAATATAGTTTTATTGTACACCACGAACAATACAAATGTCATAACAATAATCAGATTATAATATGTACAATTTCGCGGCCTTATCGCTACATAGCGATCTCTTCCAGGCAACCAAAGGTGTAAAGTAATACAAACAATGAATTGGTAGGTGGTAGGTGGTGCAATATAAATATACAAATAATAAATGTAAAAAAAGTTATAAATAACTAAGTAATACATGAAATAATATAAATTACTAACACAATAAAAGATAAAGTAAAACATATACATATACATACATACATATACACATATACATATATATATATATATATATATATATATATATATATATATATATATATATATATATACATACATATACACACAACACATATATATACAAAATTCCTCAAACAATAATATAAAGCTGATAGATACAATAAATACATAATCACACAGTCTATCCTAACGGTATCCGAACGATTGAGACAAGTAATGCTCTTTAAGTAATCGCTTAAAGATAACAATAGTTTGTGCCTCACGTATATGCAAAGGTAGGGCATTCCAGAGCTTAATAGACTGGACAGTAAAAGATTTATTGAAAAATGATGTATTGTGAGTTGGCACACTTAAAATGAATTTTCTAGAAGAGCGTAAAGGTTCCCACGGAAGCCCCACAAAATTAAACTTCTCCTTTAGATAGCGAGGAGTAGAAGGGTGAAATAATACACAGTACAGAATAGAAAGTATATGTATGTTCCGGCGAAGTTGGATAGGTAACCACTTGAGACGTGAGCGAAATTGGGAAATATGGTCAAATTTGCGCAATCCAAATATGAACCGAATACTAGTATTTTGAAGTGTCTCAAGCTTATTTAGCTGGTCCTCAGTTATGTCTACATAGCTTGCGTCAGCATAGTCGAGAATCGGAAGGAGAAGAGACTGTGCGAGCATAATTTTTGTAGGAATCGGAAGAAATGTTCGAAGGCGACGAAGTGAACAAAGAGCGACAAAAGTTTTCTTACTCACCTCATTCAGTTGGCGTATCCAATTTAAGGAATTATCAATATAAATACCAAGATTTTTGACATTGTCAAAGTAAGGGATAACAACTTCATAGAATACGATAGGTGGTACAGAGAACCAGTCAATTCTTGAGATAAAGCTCTGGCTACCAATAATGATAGCCTGAGACTTTTTAGGATTGACATTTAGGCAATATGATTTACTCCACTCGTGAATAAAAATTTAGATCCTTATTTAATGTAGCGATTGCATTCGGCAAATTCTCAAGAGTTGACTGGGTGTAAATCTGGACATCATCCGCATACATGTGGTAGAGAGAAGATATTTTATGAGTGATTGAATTAATGAAAATGGAAAAGAGTAAAGGTGACAACACGCCGCCCTGCGGCACGCCTGCAGTAATATCACACCAAGATGAGTGAGTTTCATCGACACGAATACACTGCCGACGGCCACAGAGATAACTTTGAAACCAGTCAATTACTGATGGAGATATGTCAAGGGAACACAACAGACTCAACAGTATATCGAAGTCAACAGTATTGAACGCATTACTGAAATCCAGCAAGGTCATGACTGTGAGTTGTTTATTATCCATACCCCACCGTATGTCATCAGTAACTTTGATTAAGGCAGTAGCCGTACTATGACCAGGACGGAAACCGGATTGTAAGGAATGCAATAAATTGTGCTTATTAAGGAAAAGGGTCAGCTGTTGGCAAATAAGTTATTCAGGGACTTTAGAAAGGAAAGGTAAGATCGAGATGGGACGGAAATCAGAGAGGTTGACGGTATTAGATCTCTTTGGAAAGGGTATAATATGAGCACTCTTCCAGGCTTGAGGGAATTTAGAGGAAGAGACACAAGCATTGAGTAAATCAGTGATAATGGGAGTAATAACATCAAGGAAAGGAACAATCATATTACGGCTAATGTTGTCGCTACCGGCAGCATTTGAGGAGATGGATAATATGGTCTTCTTAACATCACATTCAGTAAACTGACTAAAAACGAACGGAGGATAATTAGGAGTCGGAGTTACAGAAAGCGAACGAAGTGTTTGCAATTTATGTTCGCTATCAAAAGAGTTAGAAGGATTAGGAAAATGTTGATTTAATAGTTCAAAATCAACACTAGGAGGTGAAGCATTTAGGGATGTTCTACCAACTCCAACTGTTTTGAGAAACTTCCACACCCTAGATGAGTCGCCGTTCTCGACTGATGTATGAATATGGCGTCGTTGTGCATCTCTACATAATGTGTTGCATCGATTCCTGATTTTGGCGTATTTCCTTACGTTTTCCTCTGTTTTATTCCTCTTAAGCTTTGGCAATGCCACACTCTTCTGCAAAATAAGCTTTTTCAGATCATCAGAGAGCCATGGAGCAGGTAGGTGTTTAAGTCTCACATAATGCATTGGCGCGTGAACGTCATAAAGCTGAGTGAGAAGAGAACAGAACAGTTCCACTTTATAGTCAATGCATGGAGCTCTCTCGATCACTGACCAGTCAATTTTATAAGCATCTTCACAAAGTTGTTCAATATCCATTCCTCCAAAATTACGTCGCAGAACTAGTTTAGGTTTGATTTTAGGAGGGCGTAGTTTATACGAAAGATAAATTAAATCGTGATAAGAGAATGCATCAGCAGGACACTGTCCGTGCTTGAAAACTAAATTGGAAGATGACACCATTATTAAGTCAAGAAGGGAAGGAGTACTGTTAGGAGAGTTATGAGTAGCAGAAAGGGGTAGGATTTGCATATTAGACGCTTCAATTATAGCTTCAAGTTTTATAGATCGATTGTCGCCTTTAAGCAAACAGGTGTTAAAGTCACCCATCAAAATAGATTTTCTGATCCACTAATACTTGGTTATTTTGATTTGTAGTATTATATATATATATAGTATATCTCTGATTGTGATTGAGGAGATTCAGATTCCTCCGGTTTTCCTCTCTATGTTTATATACTACTATCTATATATACTTCTGAATCAGATTCAGATATAACTGTTAAGAAACAGAAAACAAATTACCTTAATGTTTATACATCCTTTATGAAAATCTATGGACCATGTCTAATGTTAGACTTAATATAATTATGTGTTAAAGGTTCTAGGCTCTGCAGCCGTAGCAACCTGATATTTGCTTTGGGATGACCATGGGTTCTAGGCTCTACAGCCGTAGCAACTACCATAGCTTGATCCAATAAGTATATATATGGTTCTATGCTCTACAGCAATAGCTACCAATAAACTACACATTAAAAACAAAATGGTCCTTGTTCTTGCAACTAATGCATTCTGTATAATAGACCAATTCTATAGATATATTCTATAGTGAGGTTTCTACTTATTGTTTTATTATCTTAAACAATTTCATTTTATATGAAATTAATTTAATATAAGAATTAAATCGGTTTTTTTTTTAACATAAATGTTAAATATTAAACGCACATGCTTAACAGATGAAAACACAATAAGAAAAAATGTTTGTAACAGATAATTATTTGAATTGTGTTGCTTAACGGAACAGGTAGTGACTGGTTAGTATTTAATCTTGGATGATTTTAGGTAGGAACCCAAAAAAACACAACTAAAAAGGTGAATTTCCATTGGGCCACGCGATGGTTGTATGGTATGTGTATCTTTAACAAATCCACATTTGATTTCTGATCTTTTTATGCAGCTATATTATGGTTGTAGCACGGATGGGTCAACTCGACAAGAAAATACCAAACATTCCCAGAATTCCAGCTTACATATCTGCTTTGTTACGTAGGCCGTGTTAATTTTGTACGCATATAATATGATAAAAATTAGTTGTTATAATTTATTTTCAGGGCGTTGGTCAAATTTACAATGAGCTTCGATCTAAAGGCGTAGAATTTCCAATGACGGACTTGGACGCTATGGCTCCTATTTTTACACCGCAGAGGGTATGTTAATAAAACGTAATATTATTCTAATAAAAAGTTATATAGTTCAGTTTTATTGCATATAATATACTCGTACCTGTAGTGAATTAGGGGTTAATCGCTCACTGTAAATTTTAAAGTACACGCGTAACCCAGTTCCCTATGTTAAATGTAATATTCAGTGAACTGATTAACGAAACATGTGAACAAAAACATCGTGAGGAAACATGCACGTCTGAGAAATGAAATATTTATCTTCTTGTAACATCAATTTACTTTTAAATATGCTCTACCTATGCTCGTTTTAAAAAAGCTTTATTTTCATAGTAAAATTATTCCGCAGAGCGTTCCAGATGGTGCTGAGCAAATAGTAGGATCTCCACAAAGATCTGCTACATTGCAGCATTCGCCCACTCGCCAGACACAGGAGACTGTTACAACCGCGGTAATTTACTACTCACCAAACGAAATACATTTCTTCAGTATTTATTAAAGGTCTAGAACCCAGTTCTTATATAGAGCATACTTCCTATTTCTGTTTCAGGTGACCTTATCGGAGAGTCAGACGACCAAGCTCCGAGCGGACTTGTCGGTGGTGGAAGGCAACATGTCTGTGATGAACGACATGCTTAACGAGCTCACCACTCAGCCGCACACTGAGCACCATGATAGCGACATCGAGCTGCTAAATGTGAGTTCAATATTATACTAGTAATATTTACTTATTGACCATGGTTTTATTAAGTGGTAGAAATACTTTTCTTTATACGGGTCCGTCTATTTCAGCCAAAGCAGTAGTGTGCGCACTGATATGTTCCAGTCTAAAGGGAATAAGGAACTAATATCATTTCAGACTATTATGTATTCTATCTTGGTCCCCAGAAGTGACAACGCGTCTGTTGCCTTATTTGTTTAAAGTTAGTCACCACTTACCATCACGTGGTATGTAAAAGTATTTGTAACATAAATATTGTTACGCGCCACTATTAATGTCTTGTACATGGCAACACTAGTTACACTAGCGCCCTCTAGTGTCGAGTAAATGAAAGTATTGCGCGCCACTATTAATGTCTTGTACATGGCAACACTAGTCACACTAGCGCCCTCTAGTGTCGAGTAGCAGAACTAGGAGAGTCGAGATCCTTCCAGAAATTTCGGGACCGATATGTACTCGAACATTCTAGATGTCGCTACAGTAGAAGGTTCTGGAAACTATCTGAGGCCCTATATAAGACCGGTATAGACCACGACCGGGGCAGTATTGAATTGGCGATACAAGAGAATACTTCGAAGCGAAATAACGGCGAACTGTGTTTTATTATTAGTGTGATTTTAGATTGTAATTAGTGTTGTGCAATTAAAGTGTTAATTTTGGTAATTCAATCGGCAGTTTTTAATTGTCTCGAACCCCAAGTTCGTAACAATTGGTGTCAGAAGTGGGATCAAATATGCCGATTTTACCTAAAGACGACACGGAGGGTATCCGTACCCGAAGTCAACGCCAACAGGAGACGGACCAGAGACGATTTGGTAATGCAACGCCGCAAACGTCGGAGGGCCAGTTGCTAACCACGGAGGCTGGCCCGTCAGCAGCTCCTGCATCTGCAGCACCTGACTTAGGTGCTCTGATAATGATGCTGCAGGATCAGGCTCGCCGACAGGAGGAACAGGCCCGCCGACAGGAGGAACAGGCCCGCCGACAGGAGGAACAGACCCGTCGGCTGGAAGAGCAGCTGCAGCGCGGTATGGAAGAACAGATGCTCCTCAGGAAGGACCTTCACGCTACCTTCGGGAAAGAGATAAAGGAGGTAAAGGATAGGGTTGCTCAACATGACAACCGCCTGTCGGAAGCTGAAACCCGAATCGACCAAGTGAACAATCGGGTTGACAACGTGATGGCTGATGTGAAGAAAACGCTGGACGACCTCAAACTTGGGGATGGAGTTACAGCTCCCGTGGTAGCTACAACACCTTCGCTACGTGGATTTAAAGTTCGACGGGACTTCTTCCTGGTCGGCCTATAAAATCCAGTTCGAGGCTGTCATGAAAGCGAACGGCTGGAATAAAAGTCAGGCCATGACTGCTCTCACCCTAGGCCTGCGCGACCAGGCATTAACTGTTCTGGAAGCTCTCGGTAAGGAAGTGACTTACGAGCAGCTCCTTGAGGCATTGGAGGCGAGATATGGCGACGCTCACCTGGAACACGTCTTTCGTGCGCAGCTCAAAGATCGCGTGCAACGCAGTAACGAAAACCTGCAGCAGTGGGCCCTTGAGGTGGAGAAGCTGGTTCGAAAAGCGTACCAGTCTGTACCTGCGCTTATTGTAGGGAACCTGGTGCAGACATTCATCGACGGCATCCGCGACCTTGAAGTCAGAGCTGCTGTGAGGCTCGGGCACCACGAGACGCTTAAGGACGCCTTGACCCATGCACTGGAGGTGGAAGCCGTGCGGCAGGATCATCGTTCCCACCGCGTCAGGGAGGTTGCAGCAGCTAAAGTTCAGGACCACAATAAAAGCTACAGCCCTAGGTGCTACGGCTGTGGAGAAAGGGGCCATCTTCGATCCAGCTGCCCTAAGCGAACTGTAAAAAGGGAAGGTGATCGATCTCGAGAGGGTAGTGCGGATAATAGCACCGCCCAGCAGCAGCAGGGAAACTGGCGGGTGCTGGCTGATGTTAAAAGAGCCCCAAGGATTTCGATCTCACAAACCCATGATGGGAACAGCCTAATCATCAAGGACGAAGTCAACGGAACGCCGTGTAAACTGACCATAGACACTGGAGCCTCTCGCACGGTTGTCAGTTCCCAACTTATAAGTCGGTTCCTTGGGGACTCCGCATACAACCGAGAACGCATTAATTTGGTGACAGCCACCGGTCAGCGCATACCCGTCCGTGGAGAGAAGGAGATGGAGTTGAAGCTAGGCAACATGATCTACCTGCATAATGTCATCGTGGCTGATATAATGGACGACTGCATCCTGGGCCTAAACTTTATGAGGAAGAATTGTTGTGAGATCGACGTTAAGCAAGGTGTTTTGAAATGTGGACAAGAAGAACTTTTCGTGGAAGGGGCGTTACCAGGGAATGTGTACAGCCTTAAGAAGATTGTTCTTCCGCCGAGATCGGAAACGATTGTGCCGGTTAGTCTTCCTCGGAGTCCTGGGCAAGCTCATCGTTGTGTACTCGTGGAAAGGGTAGACAATGACCTTCCATGGAAAGTGGCTCGAACCTTGGTCAGAACCACCGACATCTCAGGAGTACGTGTGTTGAACCTTTGTGATCAGGAACAGATTATAGAAAAAGGCACATTGGTTGGTACTAGTGAGGAAGTGGATTGGTTGCGTCGATGCGAATATCTATCGACCGGGACCCCCAGCAAGGATGGACAAACGATAGTGACCACACTTTTAGAAGACTGTCGCAGCGTTCTTTCCCCGAATGAAATGGTCAAGGCGAAGAAGTTGTTACTCAAGTACGCCAATGTTTTCTCGTCAAACGAAGCTGACATAGGAAAGACTGGCTTAGTTCAACACAAAATAAACACAGGACAAGAATTGCCTATTCGTCAGCGGCCAAGAAGGTTGCCTGTAGCACGTGAAAAGGAAGTGGAAACCATGATTGAGGGAATGGTGAAGGATGGTGTTATTGAACCTTCATCTAGTCCATGGTGTTCACCTGTGGTGCTGGTAAAGAAGAAGGACGGCAGCATGCGGTTTTGTGTTGACTATCGCCGCCTGAACGACGTTACAAAGAAGGACAGCTATCCCTTGCCAAGAATTGATGACACGCTGGACATGCTTACAGGCGTAAAGTGGTTTAGTACGCTAGATCTGAAAAGTGGCTACTGGCAGGTTGAAATTGACCCTAAGGACAAGGAGAAAACTGCATTCTCCACAGGAAAGGGTCTGTGGCAATTCAAAGTCATGCCGTTTGGATTGTGCAATGCTCCAGCAACGTTTGAAAGGTTGATGGAGCTTGTACTTACCGGGCTAATTGGAGATGCTTGTCTGGTCTATTTGGATGACATCATCATCGTAGGCTGTACGTTTGAGGAACACCTTCAAAACCTGGATCGCGTGCTCATGAAGATCCAGAGTGCCAACCTCAAGTTGAGTCCAAAGAAGTGCTCACTATTCAAACGGCAAGTTAGTTTTTTGGGGTATGTAGTGTCGGAAGAAGGTATCCGCACGGATCCAGAAAAAATTGCTGCTGTCAAGGAGTGGCCGGTCCCAAAAGACAAGACACAGGTTAGAGCATTTTTGGGTTTGTGCTCTTATTATCGGCGATTTGTGAAGAACTTTGCAGATATAGCCAAACCTCTGCACAAGCTAACCGAGGAGAAGCGGCAATTCTGCTGGGATGAAAGTTGCGATATTGCATTCCAGGAGCTCAAGAACCGCCTGTGCATAACACCTATTTTGGGGTACCCTGATGCGGGCAAGGAATTCATAGTTGACACAGACGCAAGTGATATAGGACTTGGCGGTGTGTTGTCTCAACGGAATGGTGATCAAGAGATTGTGATAGCGTACTTCAGCAAGTCGTTGTCAAAGCCGGAAAGGAACTATTGTGTCACGAGACGGGAATTGCTTGCTGTGGTAAAGTCCTTGCAGCATTTTAGCAAATATCTTCTAGGGCGGAAATTCCACTTACGAACTGACCATGCTGCACTGAAATGGCTATTGCAGTTCAAAAATCCGGAAGGACAAGTTGCGAGATGGATAGAACTACTGCAGGAATACGACTTTGTGATCGAACATCGCAGCGGAAAATCTCATGGCAATGCAGATGCATTGTCAAGAAGACCTTGCCCTGAAGATTGCAAGCATTGTACTAGGCAAGAGGGTAAGGAAGTGGTATCTGTGAGAATGCTCAGGACATACCAGCTCAGCAATGAGTGGAAGGACAGCCTACAACATGCACAGCAGGAAGATTCGGACATTAAGCCGATTCTGGAATGGATGAAGGCCAGTGCTCCTAAGCCCAAGTGGAGCGACGTCTCAGCAATGAGTTCGACCACGAAAAGCTATTGGGCCCAATGGGACAGCTTGCTGATTCAGGATGGAGTCCTGTGCCGTAAATGGGAAAATGGTCGGGGAGACAGGTGTCATTTGCAAATGGTTGTCCCTAAGGCTAAAGTGCCGGATATTCTACAGCTGTACCATAGTAGTTGTTCAGGAGGCCTCCTGGGAGTTAAACGAACTCTCCTGAAGATCCGAGAACGGTTTTACTGGGTCCACTGTCGTGACGATGTCGAGGACTGGTGCCGCAAATGTACAAGTTGTGCGGCTGTAAAGGGACCTCAAATTCGTAGTAGAGGTGCATTGAAATTGTACAATGTTGGTGCACCATGGGAGAGGATAGCCATTGACGTTGCGGGGCCGTTTCCAGAAACTGAAAGTGGTAACAAGTATTTCATGGTTGTGATGGATTACTTCACTAAGTGGCCAGAAGTCTTCGCCATTCCAAATCAAGAAGCTTCAACCGTTGCAGATAAACTAGTTCATGAAGTCTTCTGTCGTTTTGGAGTACCTTTAGAGATTCACAGCGATCAAGGAAGGAATTTTGAGTCTCAAATATTCCAGGAAACTTGCCGAGTTATGGGTACTCAGAAAACACGAACAACTTCTTACCACCCACAATCTGATGGAATGGTAGAAAGATTTAATCAGACATTGGAGAGGTACCTAGCAAAAGTTGTGGAAAAACGGCAACGAGACTGGGACAGGCACATCCAACCGTTTTTGTTGTCATATCGAAGCGCTGTTCACGAAAGTACATCAGTGACACCAGCTTTCGTAAACTTTGGGAGAGAATTGCGGCTGCCTGCAGACCTGATCACCGGAATACCACCTGATGCCCCACGCAGTATAACCGATTATGCAAATGACTTGCGGAACAAAATGAATGACATTTATGAGCACGTCAGACAGACGGGCCAGCAAACGTCTGAGAAGATGAAAACACGGTATGACCGCAAAATGAACAACAAGGGGTTTGATGAAGGTTCACTAGTGTGGTTACACAATCCAGTTCGCAGCAAAGGGAAATCTCCTAAGCTTCAAGCTAAATGGGACGGACCGTACCGGATTGTGACAAGGATCAATGACGTAACCTACCGGATACAGAAAGGTGTCAGAGGTACTCCTAAGATTGTCCATGTGGATCGACTGGCGCGTTATTATGGGGCCAATAATGCTCGGGACGAGCATGTCTTAGGAGGGGGCAGTGTTACGCGCCACTATTAATGTTTTGTACATGGCAACACTAGTTACACTAGCGCCCTCTAGTGTCGAGTAAATGAAAGTATTGCGCGCCACTATTAATGTCTTGTACATGGCAACACTAGTCACACTAGCGCCCTCTAGTGTCGAGTAGCAGAACTAGGAGAGTCGAGATCCTTCCAGAAATTTCGGGACCGATATGTACTCGAACATTCTAGATGTCGCTACAGTAGAAGGTTCTGGAAACTATCTGAGGCCCTATATAAGACCGGTATAGACCACGACCGGGGCAGTATTGAATTGGCGATACAAGAGAATACTTCGAAGCGAAATAACGGCGAACTGTGTTTTATTATTAGTGTGATTTTAGATTGTAATTAGTGTTGTGCAATTAAAGTGTTAATTTTGGTAATTCAATCGGCAGTTTTTAATTGTCTCGAACCCCAAGTTCGTAACAATATTATAATTGAAAATTTTGAACAACTGACTTCAATATAAATTATTAAGGATAACTCAAAAACTATTGGTCAGACCTTGATGAAATTTATATGGGACGACATGAGAAGTACCAGATTTCAAACAAAAAAATCATCGAAATCGGTTCACCCAGAAAAAAGTTATGAGGGAACACACATAAAAAAGAACATACAGTCGAATTGAGTACCTTCTCCTTTTTGAAGTCGGTAGATAAATAAATAGTGCGTTTCAGCTCCGACGCGCGACTGGAATCTAGCGTCTATATTACGTAACACTGTCACCTTGAGAGTCAAGTCAACCAATTTGTTCGATGAAATGACCTATAGAAGGAAGTAGATGGCGCTATTACTTATCACTATTTATATTATAATAATACCCTCCAGACCTAATTTCAGCCACGACAGTCTCAATGGAGACTAACCACATGCACAGGTCAGGATTATAGAACCCAAGTGTATGCGCAAACACAGGTGCATTCTCTATTAGTGGTAAATAAAAAATGACTTTCAATAAGTATTATGTAATAATCAATATTGAATAAAAAATTATTCTATTCTATTCTATTCACTCACTCTCATAGTCCGACGGAATGACAATCTGATACAACCGGAAAGCAATCAGGCGCAGGACCTACGGCTTTACGTGCTTTCCGAGGGAACGAGTAAAACACGGCCAACTTCCTGAAGGACAACTACTGATAATTTATTTACAGAAAAACTCAATAACTAATATTTTTGGTCCGAACCCGGGATTCTAACCATGGACCTCATAATTAGGAGTCGCATTTACGATCACTAGACTAACGAGGCATGCGATGCTATAATATGTATTATATGATGCAGTATAATATAATGATGTACTTAATGTTTGTTTGCATGGAGGGGAACGACTTCACTTTTTTTACTTATTATAAGCCAGTGCTTGACCACAATCCCACCTGGTGGTAGGTGGTGATGCAACCTTAGATGGTAAATCGCACTGTCTTATCGTAACAAAAGCCTATTCACTCTTACCTTGAAGACGCCCAGATTGTATTCGAACGGAAAGATAGACGTCGGCAAATTATTCCACTCCTTTACTGTACGCATTACAAAAGACGAAGCAAACCGTTTGGTGTTGACACTGAATCGCTCCTCATCTAATGAGGGCTTATAATCTTCCACTCACCAGATGTCGCTAGTTGTGATTGAGGTAAAGTTTTTTGTTACACAGTGTCAGTTAACTGAGAAATTAGTTTTAAATAACAGTTTATCATTTTTATATTATTTATTCATTACATAATATAAAAATGATCATCTACATTATTATATTAATACACAACACAAAGCGTCAGTGGTTTAATTTTTTGCACGTTTTTGTAAACATTTTCCTAAGAAATTATCGTCCCCGCTATGAAATCTGTCAAATATTTTCCCCCATTGTAAAGTGGCGCCGCCCTGGTGACAAAAAGTCGTGAATGCCCTTATTATGTTCGGACTATGCATGAACATCGGTTCTTAAAGTAAGTGAAGTAAGTCTAAAAATAAGCCGTGTTTTTATTTTTCTAGGAACTGGCGGATACTTTGCGCGCAATGCAAAGTCGCGTGGCCGAACTAGTAGCGCGACTTGCGGGCGAGACGCCGCTCACCGCCGAGCTGTTGCACGCAAACGATCGCCTCAACAATCTACTGCTGCGACACTCGCGCTTCCTCAACAACAGGTGAGCTAATGTCGCGCACTGTAACGCCCTACAATCAAACAACGCCATCTAGTCCCAAGCTAAGCAGAGCTTGTGTTATGGGTACTAGACAACTGATAAACATACTTATATATTTCTAAATACATAAATATTATAGATAAATTACACCCAGACACAGAACAAATGATCGTGCTCATCACACAAACATTTGTCCTGGGTGGGAATCGAACCCACGACCTCCGGCGTAGCAGTCAGGATCACTAACCACTAGACCAACAGGCCAGTCAAATTATAGGAGACTGCGAGTTGCACGCTGCAATACCACCATCTTACTTATGTGGTAGAGCAGCTATATTCACGTGTTAGAGCCACGCTGCAGCTATATTATGGTTGTAGAACGAATGGGTCGGCTCGACCGGTAAAAGACCGCGCTCCTACAGAATACCAGCGTAAAATAGCAGCTCAATGCTGCTGTGTTTCGTATTGTGAGTGTAGAGAACTTAAGACCCTTTTTACTGGAAACAAGGCATTTCATCTTAGTCCGCAGGGGTGTCCTCGCATCTCCATTTTGATTTTTAATACAGGTAGGACCCCTCGTACATCTAGATCTAGATGTACGAGGGGTTATCCAAAAGTAATGATAATCAATATTAAACATGGTGATTATAGTTAAAAAAATAATTTATTTTTCTACGTAGTCTCCTAACAAGTCATTTAGTCGATCTCTTTTCTAAACACAAATTTCCCTTAGAAAAAAAATGTCATGACCCACCACAAAAGCCTCAACAGCATCCATCACTTCGCTATCGTCTGCAAATTTGTTGCCTCGAAGGTGTTTCTTGAGCCGAGGAAATACATAGAAGTCACTGGGAGCTAGATCTACTGAATAGGGCGGGTGTTCCATCAGTTTAAATCCCGTTTCTTGAATGACAGCCATCGCAACTGCGGCTTTGTGAGCCGGAGCTTTGTCTTGGTGAAACTGCACTCCAGCACGCAGTTTGCCGAGTTTTTTTTTTCTTAATAGCCTCCCGCAATCTTCTTTTTGAACTTGGAACCTTTCGAGATTCAAGTTTTTCAAGACTCAAGATTGCGAGTTTACTGCTAAAAAGAACCCCTTTGTCGTATCTCCTCCGTTTTAAGACACTTCCCTTGTTGCCTCAGCCAGTATCGAAATTCTCGGCGTCGACATATCGAATGATGTGCACTTTCGTGGTCACTTGGAAGATAAGGCCAATTTGCCATTTAAAAAGCTTGGCGTGCTCAGCAGAGCCGGACAGTATTTCATGCCGACACACCGCCTGCAACTTTACAAGGCGCAGGTTCGGCCTCACAAGGAATACTGTTTCTATCTCTGTGCCGGGGCTCCCCAGTGCCAGCTCTTTCCACTTGACCGCATCCAGCGCAGAGCGGCCCGAACAGTCGACAACTGAGTCCTCTCCGATCGGCTCGATTCATTGGCGCTGCGAAGATAAGTTGTATCCCTTTGCATTTTCTGTCGCATCTACCACGGGGAGTACTCTGAGAAATGGTTCGAGTTAATTTCAGCTGTCAAATTTCACGAACGCGACAAAACTCACGATACCATCTGGGTACTTGGCGGTCCACCACTGTATCTTTTACTAGAAGTTTTCTTCCTCATACGACCTCTCTGTGGAATCGTTTACGAGGATGCGACTTAGGGACCTTCAATTAAAGAGCATACTTTTTTTTATAGAATGAGGGCGACAAACGTGGTCGGATAATATTAGTTCATATTATTTTATTTTATTACTATGTCGAGCCATAGACGACGTCGCGGAGTTTAAATTTAAACGTCCACAAAACCAAGTTGACGTGGAAACTAGTTGACAAAATTACTAGTTCATCGACTAGTCGATGAGCGAAAATGGACGATCTAGTTTCGTTAACGACAAATACGTCGACGACATATCGCTAATTCAAATGAATGTAGGTACATCCCTGGAATCGTAGCCTATTTGATTTTTTGCTTTTTTTAAGCTGATCTAGTGGGTACAAAAGTAAAAACATTTTTTATATTTTTAAGTACACTGGAAATAACCGATTATCACTACTTTTGGATCACCCCTCGTATATGAGCCACAGCATCCATTTACCATCAGGTGGACTGGGTCGTACTCGTTTGTCATGCCGGGTTTACACGCTTGCCAAGTCTCGGCAAGCATCCACAAGCACAAGCGTGTAAAGAGGGCGTTTGGCTTGGCTTGCGTGAGCTTGTGGACGCTTGTCCCCGATCCGGTATAGTGTCGATTTTTGGACACAGATCAAAGGGCGCTTGCGGTAAGCGTTTGCAACGCATTCACACGTTAGTGCGCGTTTAGTAGAAATTGTAATTTCGCGACGAGCGCATGTTTAGTTCTTTGTTTAAAATGAGTGGCTGCTCGAACGAAGAGAGCTTATCGTTTCTGGAATATTACCAGAGCGAATCATCTATCTGCAACCCCAAAGACGTTAATCATAAAAATAAAAAGAAAGTTGCAGATGCTTGGAGTCGTCTTACCGAGTTAACGGGAAAGCCAGTAAAAGAAAAGCCAAAAAATTCCTTGTTTTTATATTTCAAATAAAAGTATGTTAAACCAAACGCAATAGCCGACACAAGTTTGGTGTCCGTCATGCTTGGGTGTACGTAGCACACTGACGCATTCACAAGCATGAAAACGACTTCCAAACGCCAAACGAGATTTGTGGAAGCTTGGGGCTTGCAGACATTTGCCAAGGCTTGGCAAGCATGGAAAGGCACCATCACCTTTATTATGTAAAATAAAATCTTAACAACAGGCGAGTGTATTGTTACGACAACAAGTTGCGTGTTGCATCACGTTGCACGAGAACGTTCCCGATGATAAGGGTCAGTGGCCTCTGTCAAGTCAAAAAAATGTGTAAGCATACAAATAGATAACACTCTAAACTATTGATGCAAGCAAGATGCAACCTTATGTCTACGTGGCGAAACCCTTCTCCTCTTTCGTGCGCCGGCGTTCGGAATATTAATTATTTCGGGACTGCGAAAGTGAACTCTTGTTAGGGAAGCGACTACGATCAATCGACCTACTACATCTGCGAGTATTAAAGATCTCACCGAAGAAGCTTAGCGATTTTGGACGACTTAATTACATAGTTGCTGTGTGTGTGTGCTGTTAGGTTTTTCTGTCAAGACCATAGAATTATTACGCATAGAAGCGCAGTCCAGTACAAAACACGAGCGTTAAAATGATGCAAGGTCATAATGTTAGTGGGCGCGAGTCGAATGTGCCTACGCTCGTCACACGCACACATACACGCCATTCAGTGATACCAGTTTCTGGCGTTTGCAATCAAATTGTGCAAATCACTATTTTTTGATTAATTTTAAAAAATCGATATAATAAAGATTACGTATTACGTACAAAAATGTATGAATATAAAATGGAATAAAATAAACACGATAATGATGGTACTAATATAACTTTATTATACATATATTAATGGTAAAAAATACAGACGTAATAAAATTTAAGAATATTATTAAACACAATTAATTTGCTCGAATACAATAAGCACATCGTGTAATGTTTAATTTTAACCGACTTCAAAAAGGGAGGAGGTTATCAATTCGGTGAATTTTTAATGTCTTTTACCTCAGAATTCTACAATTTCTAAACTGATTTAGATTTTTTTATTTGAAAGGATATACACAGGATTGATCCAATATACACGATGAAATTTTAATGCTTGTTTTCCCGAAGTAAAATGATTTTGCCTTAGTAGTACAATACATTTATTAAAATAGAATTATTAGGATATAAAAATGGCATATTTACAATCGAGAAAAACAAAACTCCAATACGATCTCAAACCAATAGCAATATCTCGCAAGAAGGTCGGGTGTGCAGGCTAGCTTATACCGAATTACTATAATAAAGTCTGAAAAAAAAATTCGCTGGACGTAATGTTGTTTTACGTCTATCGCACGTGCTACCGCGCGCTTTCTACACAGTGAAGAGCCACTAATAAATGTTCATAACATGAACTCTCAAGCGTAGTGATACGACATAAACTAGTTTGGATGCCCGAATAGCTTGTGAGGTATTAGTATTGTAAATCTGCCCTTTTTAATTGTAATATTTTTTAATTTAATAAATTGACTCTACTATCGAGACAGTATAATTTGGCTGCGGGACAACAACCACTAAAATTTCAGCATGTATATACGAATTGATCAAGCTTAGAAATCAGTGTACATACATATTCATAACCTTTCTTTTTCGGAGTCAGTTAAAATAGGCTATGTTTGGGTCTAACGTAACATCTGGTTAATGTCTGGGTGTAAAGTGACATCTGGTTAGAAAAGGCGTTCTTATTAATAATCTCATGATGTTGTAAATAAAAAAGTTTTATTCTATACTCTAAACCGTAACCTTAGTCAATAAAAAAAGCAATTAAAATAAAATAGTTGCGTTAAAACGGCGTCGGCGAATCGCAATTAGCTGATCACTCCGTATTAGTTTTAAATAGGCACCTATTGTTAATATAATGTTAACACTTAGAGAAGTAGGTATCTATATATAAACATTTGAGTTTTACACAGAACATTGCGATTAAACGTTTAAACACAAATAGAAAATTAATATTATTAAAAGAAAATTATGATTTTTTCCCCACAACTAGCAACATTTGTATTATGAGAGCTTAGGTAAGTATTTTTTTAGTTTTACGTACTTATAATGAATTAAATGTATAAACTTATATGTGAAATGTAATACCATCACTTCTTTTGTTTATCATCACCGTTGTGACAATATTTTACAACACAAACGGTAATTTTTACAATTTTTCGCGAGCTCTTCTCCGTAAGGCGTGACGTTGCGCACTGGCGCGTCGCTGAGTCAACTAACGCGGTTTCGCGTTAGTTTTACTTGCTTCACTTTCGGTGCGCGTACTAGTATTCTATGCGTAATAATTCTATGGTCAAGACATTCTCAGTAACAGCCCGGAATCGAGAAGTTGGCGGTGTTTCATCCCCGTGCCTCGGAAAGCACAGTAAATCCGCCGGTCCTGCGTCTGATCTCTCCCTATTTGATCTAATCTGGCCCCTACTATATTCGGTTTGACTGCCTCGTTGGTCTAGTGGTTGTAGTAGAGCGACTGCTGATCATGAGGTCCCGGATTAAAATCCCGGGTCGGGCCAAAAAAAATCAGTTATTGAGTTTTTCCATTAATAAATTCTCAGTAGCTGCCTGGAGTCAGGAAATTGGCGGTGTCTCACCCCCGTGCCTCGGAAAGCACGTAAAGCCGTTAGTCCTTTGCCAGATCTCTCACCGGTCGTGTCGGTTTAACGTCCCATCGGAATATGTGAGTGACGGAAGAGAAAGTGCACCTGTGCTTGCGCATACACTTGGGCACTATAATCCTGTCGTGCGCCGATGGTTTGTCTCCGTTGAGACTGACCGCCGTGGCCGAAATTCCGTCTGAAGGACATTATTATTATTATTCGGTTAAAAACTAAAAAGAGGATAACATATTTACTTACGTTTTTAATAAATTCACTTCTTCCTGACAAGAAGTATCGTTATAGAAATGCTGCGACCGGCGGGGCCACTCCATCTGCCATATTAGGTGCTGCCATGGGAGTACCCGGCGCCACAGAATTACGTAAGTATAGAATTTGTCTTTTGAGGTAGGTTTGTATGTTTTGTGGTTTAAGTTATGCTATAATTACTAAAATTCTGATATACTTTAATCCAACATTGTGTTTGCTACTTTACTTTAAATAATATGAAAAATTAAACAGGCTGTGAGGCATACCATTTAGTTCTTAGACATGACAACGCATCTGTAGACTTCTTTGTTTGCAAGTGTCTATGGGCTGCAGTAGCCACTTACTATCAGGTTTATACGTGATAGAGCCACGCTGCAGCTATATCATAGTTGTAGCACGAATGGGTCGGCTCGCCCGGGGAAGGACCACGCTCTCACAGAATACCTGCGTAAAATAGTAACTCAATGCTGCTGTGTATCGTATGGCGAGTGTAGAGAACCGGAGACCCTTTTTACTGGCAAAGAGGCATTCCATCTTAGTCCTTAAGGGTGACAACGCATTTGCCTTTTGACTCTTAAACGTGGAGATATGGACCACAGCATCCACTTACCAACAGGTGGGATGTGTGCTTGTCACCCTTATTCTATAAAAAAGGTGGACTGTAAGTTCGTTTGCCGCTTCAATTTTATGAAAACAGACAAACTCAACCTGACGACATGTTATTTAATATTGGAAAAAGTACAACCGTACGCGTCAATTACCAAAGAAAAAATTTACCTGTCCATAACTCAAAAAGACCTTATATGATACTACGACTGTTTTGCCTTCATGATTACAATTTTACTTTTGGTTTTATCATACATAATACATACAAATATTGGGAAATCCAAAAGTGCAAGGCTCATGAGCGTCATATATCGAGGTATCATAATTTCATTTAATTTTGATGAAGAAAATAAATACCTTATAAACGTCTATGAGTCTGATAACAACCAGCAATAGTTATCATCCTGAGGATTAATGGAAATTTACTCCGAAAGATTTATTTAATTTTGTTGCGTATATTTTTCTGAAACGTGAAGACAAACAAGTGCACATACTGGCAGCCGTACTAATAATAATTTTTAATTACATTTTTTTGTAAATATAACTAAACAAATTAATAAAAAAAATACGCTGACTTAATAATAAAATAGAATAGAATAATTTTTATTCAATATAGATTACAATACATAATACTTATTAAAAGTTATTTTTTACTTTTACCACTGGTTCGCAAAAAAACCTCTGTCCTGGGAAGAACCAGCAAGAAATCCAGCGGGACATTTTTTAATAAAGCTTAATTTACGTTATAATATTTTATACAATTGTTATGAAAACATTTAAAAACAGGATGGCAGCGATCACCTCATTCCCATGGGTTATTATTATCACTCATGTACTCTTTACTACTCTACACAATTTTTACAAAATAGTGATGTAAAAATTGTGATAGTCCCAATATATAAGGGAAAAGGATCACAGCAGGACTGTAAAAACTACCGTGGTATCAGCCTTCTTAGCATTGTGGGAAAACTGTATGCTAAGGTACTAATTGAAAGAGTTATGAAAGAAACTGATGGAAAAATTTGGGATGTGCAAGCGGGATTTAGAAAGGGAATGGGATGTACGGATCAGGTCTTTTCCATGCGCATGATCGCGGAGAAGTTTTTGGCCAAAAACCAAAAAGTTTTTTGTGCGTTCATAGACTTGGAGAAGGCTTATGACAGAGTGGACAGAGATGTGTTATGGCAAACACTGAACTCATTTGGGTTGACCGCTGGTCTGATACAGGCATTGAAGTCTCTATATAGGGACTCTAGTGCTTGTGTCAGGATCAACGGGGCCTCCTCGGACTGGTTTGGCATCCATAAAGGTGTCAGACAGGGCTGTGTGGCTTCCCCGTGGTTGTTCAACCTATTTATGGACAGTTGTTTGGAAAATTTGAAAGTAGAAGAATGCGGGTTAAGAATGGGTGAGTTAACCGTCAAATGCCTTTTGTACGCCGATGATCAAGTCATACTTGCATCGTCGGCAGCCGAGTTGCAAATGATGGTTACATTAATGAACAGGACATTAAAAGAAAAGGGAATGAAAGTGAACGCAAGTAAGACGAAAGTTATGGTTTTTGAAAGAGAAGACAGCAAAACGATATGTGAAATAAGAATAGAAGGGGAGTTGGTAGAGCAAGTAGATGAGTTTGTATATTTGGGATGTGTGTTTAGCAGGGATGGTAGATATGATAAGGATATAGAACGACGAGTGAATGCAGGAAATAGAGTGAATGGGGCTCTACACTCTATTGTGAAAAGTCAGAATGTGTCCAAAAAGGCACGTATGGCAATTCACAATGCTGTGTTAGTACCTACTTTAATGTATGGTAGTGAAAGTTGGGTGTGGCAGAAGAAGCATGAGAGTAGAATAAATGCTGTAGAAATGCGGTCATTAAGGAGTATGTTAGGGATGAAGCTGAATGACAGAGTGAGAAATTGTTTAATGAGAGAAGAGTGTGGTTTGCAAGATGATGTTGTGACCAGAATTAAGAAAGGAATGCTTCGGTGGTTTGGCCATGTAGAAAGAATGAATGAGGAAAGAGTGACAAAGCAAATCTATGTTGCAGAGGTGAACGGCATAGTCGGGAAGGGTCGCCCTAGGCGAAAGTTTATCGACCAAATTGGCGATATATTAAAAATGGGCCATATCAAGAGTACCTTTAACCGACGAGCGTGTATGCGTAGGTATATGGATGTGGAGGAAGCGAGAGAGGTGTGTCAGGATCGTGCCAAATGGACGTCCATAATCTCTGCCTACCCCTCTGGGTGACGGGCGTGAGTGTTTATGTTATGTTATGTTATGTTAATTTTAATAAAACTATTTTCGTTTTTGTGTACATACATTAATATCTCGTAAATATATTGAGAGGCCAAAGTTAATATATTTATTTCTTTAAAATTTCCTCTGATTAATCAGGGATTCAATAAAACGTTTTCCTCGAAGTTTTTATTTTTATTTTCGGAAATAAATAAAATCGCAAGGTCGGGGCTATAGGGCGGGTGACCCAGTAATTCTACGTCTGACGTCGCCAAGTAGTTGATTGTTTGCTTGGCGTTGTGCAACGAGGCGTTGTCGTGGTGAAGGAGGATCCTACTGTGTCTTTGTTTGTCTCGAACTTTTTTCAAGACTTGTCCGAATCTGCTGATAAGTGACTCTTTTGTCAGTCTCTATCATACGCCGCACAACACTTATGTTATCTTCAGTCGTCGTCGTAGAAGGCCGTCCCTCACGCAGATCATCGGTGAGACTAGTGCGACCATGTTTAAACTCATTAAACCAGTTGTAAACAGTGGCACGAGATGGGGCTTCACCGTGAAAGACCAATCAAAGTCTATCATAACTTTCTTGTTGACTTAAATGACATCGAAAGTCATAAAAAATCATTGTACGAAAATTTTCTCACGTTAAATTAATGCTGACGTGACACAGACAATTTTCAATTTGCCGCCAAATCGTAAACAGATGGCCAATTAATAAAATACATACACAATAATATTGGCAAAGAGTTCCATTTTCATAATTTGAACTTATTTTTTTATTATATCGTTCACAAGTGGCCAGTTCTAAAAACTTTCAGTGTCGCCCTCGTATTGCCTACCGCTACCGATGAGACTGCCGGTCAATATCGCTCCATGAGTTTGAGTTTGAAGATTTAGACTCTCGCCTCGCGCCTCGCCTCGTACCTCGCCTCGCAGCTCGCGTGTTGTTGCGAGGTAATGAGTGGCTGTTTACACTCTCGCGATGCATTCAGTTTGCGTTGAGCCAGCAACGATGAAAGACGTCGATAATAGCGGCATCAACTCTTGACTTAATAAGTATTCATCGATGCTTGACCATTTTAAAAAGAAGGAAATTAAAAAAAATACGTCGTTGAGGAAGAATATGGTGGATGATATCTATTCATCGAAACAGAACCTTTTCAGTTTCATAATTTTATATAAATTGTTAGTACCTATTGTGCAAGATTAAATAATATTATTTTATTAAAACTGTAATTTTAAAACAAAAGCAATCCGAATGTTATTATGGAAGGGCGCCGTAAACAAACTGAATCGAGAGCGCGAGTGTAAACACCACGCTTGCGTCCCTCGCGAGGCTCGTTGCCTCGTGCCCAAAAAACCGCCTCCGACGCGTGCGCCGCGAGCGGCGAGGCGAGCTACGAGCTAGCGTTTACACTCGCATCTTGTGGCTCGCCTCTCGACTCGCCTCGTCGCTCGCGCGAGAGTGTAAACGGGGGATTAAAGAGATTTGTAGATGTTTTGACTTTGTAGATTATTTTGAGTTCACTTTGATTTTATTTGATGGAATTTCGAATTCTAAACTTTTAAAAAACTGAAGCTTGAATGACCTTATCTCATTTACAATATAATATGAATGTGTGACTCAGTTTGGCAATAGTAAAGTAAAGCAAAATTACAGCCTATATACATCTCACTGCTGGGCACAGGCCTTCTCTCACTTCTGAGAGGGTTTTAACACAAGCAAATGTCTGCCGCGTTGCCCCAATGTTTCCTTACGTTGTTTACCTTCACCGCCGAGCACGTGAACAGCACATAAACTCGCAATTAAGAGTTTTATTGGTACCGGCGGGAATCGGACCTGGGTTGTGAAATTTACAGCGAGCACTTAGCCCCAGAGCTATCACTACTCCTTTAACCAATGGTCCTACTTATTAAATGTATGTGCTTTAATTTTTGACGTAGGAAAATTAAATTTTGTTTCTTACACGCTATTTAATTGCAGCAAAGAAAACCGATGACGACGCCCTCATTGACCTCAGTGATGACGTACCTGACCTCAGTAAACTAAGTAAGTTGTTTTATTTTGACCATATTATCACCATTACTATTGTTGCGGCTTTAACCTTCACTAAACTCACTTAAGCTTTACTTACATAGATACAAATTAATTTTAAGTAGAAATTATAAACATTTACATTGTAACACAATCTGTAGCACATTACAAAGGCTTTCGCTAAAGCGTAATTTAAATTAAGGAATCGAACATTTTGTTTTATGGAATCTTTAAAACCTTTTCGCTTTTACACCTTCTTAAATCTTTCATTTAACTTCACATATAAACGACTCAAACCTACCCTCAATCCCATATTAATATAAATGTTACTGCCATTACGCGGCATTAGAAAAGCCACTAACTACCCCATCCCGTTCCGTGGGTATAGTAAGAGGAATTGTATTGTATTTAAAGAAATACCCGGAACATCTTTTATGACTTTGCAGTATCATTATAGCGTATCAAATTCCACTGAACAAAACTGGCTTTCCCATAGCTTGTTTCATAGGGACAATATTTGCCATAGTTGCCAATCTTTGCTAGCTAGCAACCGGCTTTTTATTACTTTCAGCTGTTATTAGACAAATGCCACACCGTCACCTGTTTTAGTTTCTCCCTTTCGCCTTTTAAAACATAGAAAATGTTGCAAAACTCTTGTATCGCCATTATACGGCAATTTTTGTATTATTATCTCTATTTTATATTAATAAGATTAAAAATAAAAAAACCAAACCACATCTATACAAATAAATAAAATTGAAGTGTCTGTTTATAATGTCAAAATAACAGCTTTTTACTAAATTCATATGAAAGTATATACGGTACTTATAACAAAAACCCAATTTTTAAAAATTTTGTCTGTCTGTCCGTCAGTCTGTCTGTCTGTTTGTTCCGGCTAATTTCCAAAACGGTTGGACCGATTTCGACGGGACTTTCACTGGCAGATAGCTGATCTTATAAGGAGTAACTTAGGTTACTTATATTTTATAAAAAGAAAAAGAAAATAAGAAAGAAAGAAATAAAAAAATAGAAATAGAAAAAGAATTAGAACAGCTAGTACATTCATAAAAGTGGAGAAATTAAGAAAAAGTAAAAAATGTGCAAAAAATGAAAGAGCAAACCACTGAGGCTTTGTTTTGTGTATTAATATAATACTCTAGAAACTGATAAACTTTTATTAAAAACTAACTACTCAATTAAATGAGATTGTGTAACAAAAACTTTACTTCAGTGTCAACTAGCGACATCTGGTGAGCAGAGAATTATTAGCCCTCATTGAACAAAATAACACTGTGGTTGACAACCTGCTTGCCAAGCGTAGCAATCATCTCAAATATCCCCCTATAAGGCAATCTTTGGGGAAGACCTTGGTTTAGCAGTGGACTGTTGAGTAGTCATAATGGTAATAAATATTTTTTACACTAAACATTTTTCTTTGCAGGTGTAAAGGAGGGACCGACCGAGAAGTCACCGTCTAGTTCAAAGGATGAGTTCGATATGTTCGCACAGTCACGTAATGTCACTTACGAAAGTTCCAAAACTGGGTAAGTGATTTTAATTAAAAAGTTACACATGATATAATTATACAGGGTTATTTTTCAAAGAGTAGCCAAATTATAAATTTAAGTTTAAATATCCAAATAATTATATACCGTTATTTCAGTTTTTGAAAATGCGAGTGAATAAGGCTTCTACTTTTATTTGAAATGATCGCAAATTGAATATAATTTATGGGCAACATCGTTTGGCTACCGATCGGACCCTTAAGAATGTTTGCGTGCGCAATAAAATCGGTTAAAATAATGCATTACCACGCACTTTGATGAAAAGGATAGAATGTTAGAGATTTTTTTTAATTAATTTTTCTTCACCGTTAGCCTATATTACTTATTCTGAACTTTCTCTGCATATTTGGCCGGTTATTGCAAAATAACCCTGTAGTGGATAAGAAACAAGAGGGGGAAATTACTACTAGGGACTGTTGTTGACTTTACTACGATAGCTCTAAGGGGACTGCATTAAAGAAAAGGTGGTACACTTTACAATTATATATTAAACTATTTACAATGGCGGTAATTACTAATATCTACACTAGAGGGAATATTTTCTTGGGAGAATGTCTTTGCCGCTTTCGAATCGAATGCCTCGATGCGTCCGGATGCCCTTCTTTAATTCCCGCGGCGGGGGCTTCGAATTCTGTGTGTCCCCACGCGGCGTCGCTGTGCGCTCGTTGGCTGCAGGCGGCACGTGACGTCCGGCCGGCTGCGGCCTGCGGGCTGCGCGGGGCGGTGGCTCCCGAGCCGTCCGTAACAAACCCTGTATTATAATTATATTATTTATTCTTACTGATAAGCATATTCCATTCGTTCATCCATTACATCTTATCAATAGCCCACTGCTGAACTTAATTCCTTCTTAATAACTAGCTTTACGGCTCTGGGATCTAGTCCTTCTGAGCCTGAAGTTACAATATATTATAATAATTATCCTTCATAGTATACTGCTTCACAATATGTTGATGCGTCACATTCTGCAGCCCTTGAGAGATTTTGACGGCAACTTGAGCCAGCAGACAGCTGACGGTTGACGATGGTATTTCAAGGCGCCTAAACAGACAGACACCTTATTTTGAGAATCAAATCACCATCAGAGCACTTGTTGTGAACATTAGTTTCCACTAATAGTTCACATACGCAAACACTTAATACACAAAATCGCATCACTTTTACATATCAAAGTCCACTTCAAACCATTATTTAAACAATAATACAAGAGCAACAAACCGCCGCCGGTCAAGTTCCCGCCGAAACTCCCTGCTGAACTTAGGCTTCCTCCATAGATTGTAGGATATTATTATTCATATAATAAATGTGATAAACGAACACACAGTCAACCTGATCGTAAGTGGATATTGTAACCCATAGACATCTACATCGAGATAGATTGAGGACTAAGATAGAATGCCTCATTTCCAGTAAAAAAATTTAAGCAGGTACTGTAATTCTGTGAGTGTGATCCTATCCCGGCCAATCTACAACAAAGAAATTATAATAGTACATTATTATAAATCACACTTTGGAAAGTATGAGAGTGATATCGAAAGAAGAGTGAATGCAGGAAACATGGTGAATAGAGCTTTGCACTCCTTTATGAGCAGTCGGAAGGTGTCTAACAAGGCTCGTTTGGCTGTGCATGAGGGGGTGTTGGTTCCGACACTCATGTATGGAAGTATTAAGTATTAAGTACTCAAGTTGGGTATGGCAGTAGAAACATGAAAGCAGAATAAATAAAGTTGAGATGAGAGCGTTAAGAAGTATGATAGGAGTTAAACTGAGTGACAGGATAAGAAATAGTGAGATAAGGAAATGTTGTGGTCTGAAAGAAGATGTAGTGACAAAAATTGAAAAAGGTATGCTGAGATGGTTTGGCCATGTCTAGAGATCATTCTCTATGACTGAACAATGAATGAAGAACGATTGACGAAAAAAGTGTATAAGGCGAGTGTGAATTAAAGTGTTGGATGGGGTAGATCTAGGCGGACGTTTCAAGACCAAAACAGGGACGTCTTGAAAAAAGACCAGGTCAAGAGTACCCTAAACCGTAGAGCATGTATGAAGGGAATAATGAAAGTGGACGAAGCGAAACAAGTATGTAAGGATCGTAGCAAATGGAAAGAAGTGGTCTCTGCCTACCCCTACGGGAAAGAGGCGTGATTATATGTATGTATTATTATAAATAATTTAAAGTGATTGCTTTTAACTATGGTTCACTAGAAAAGATCGCCAAATTATATACCTTACTCGTTTTTCAATGTTTTTTGTTATTCATCTTTTTTTATAACGTTACGTTACACTAGGATTTTCTCCTGTAACGTGAAGGGAGTTTACAAACGTAAACAGCATAGGGCTGTGTATATATATCATCCAGCCCCAGAATAATTATTTGTAGGCCATACAAATACATGTTCCGTGCAGGATTCGAACCCGCGGTCCCAGATGCTGCATCTTATTGGCAAACCATTGTGCAATAGAGCCGTCGCTGTATGTTTTTATATTGTGACGTACAATAAAAGTATATTCATTGATACATTCTTTCAATTGTGTGTTATTTCCAGAGGCAGCAGCTACGCCGACAACCTGGAGGACCAGAGCTCCGCCGGGCTGGCCGCTGCAGCCAACCAGCGCGCTACGCAGGGACAGCCACTGGTAACTAAAAAACCGAAAAGCATTTTTTTTTATTTTGTCTATTATGTGTTTTGAAAAACTTCAGTCTTGTTAGATTCTGTGATGTTGGTGGTAGTCGCTATTTGAAGGTAGATAATCCATCCACTTTTTCGTCACGAAGTTTTGTAAATTGTAGAAAATGCAGAAAAAAGAATTTGAGATCTTTGACAAATGAATATTTTATCTTAAAAGGGACTTCATATTAAAATAGTGATTGTGTAAGAATATTTACTACAACGAGAAGGGAAACAACCTATTCCTAAGGACAATTAACAATTAGAAACATAAAAACTACGGTCTTCAGTCCGCCTGCCAAGTAGCGACTTTGACAGAATGAATGAAATTAAAAATATGGTGTCGAGAGCGGTGTCTAATGTGCAAATCACGTAGAACTGCGATAGTCGTCCTATCGGAAATAGTGATTATGAGATAATTTTCCAATTTGCGATAGTGCTGTGTGCAACTCTGAACATTAATACTAGCCAATGATGCAATACATTATGTCGCAGTCGCGTTTAATAACGCTTTTAATGATCAGCCTTTTATGTAATTAATTCCATTTAAACGCCTAGTGTTTTAATTTGATTAAACGCACTACCCAAGGATCCATGGTATTTCAGGCTCTTAATGCTGGCTCAAAATTTCACACGAGCAACCTAGGTTAGATCGTTGCCGCAGGGAGTAGGCAGATTTTAGAGGACGGTATTTATTGCTCTAATGCTGCCAGATGGCAGCAACCCATCTTACGCTGCTGTCTTGCAATAGATTACATAGTTTTCAAGCACTTTCAATTCGATTTTCGGATCCCCACTCCAGATATTATAATATTGTAAAGAAAAAGTAAAGAAAAGTAAAGAAGTACCACTTTACCACATGCTCGAAGGTAAAGGAAGTCATCGAAAAGAATCTGAAAAATTATGTTGTGCCCAGCTGTGAGATGTCCCTTTACATTTTTTGATTTTATACTTATCAGGTTTTGTGTTAAACTATTTTTTTTATTACTATTTCCGTTTCCGAGTATTAATTGTTGACATACTAGTTGTTGTGTTAATGTAGTGTTTTTTTTTTATGTTTTTGAGAAGTGTATTGCGGTAATTAACCCAAGTAACAAGCATGTACATATTTTTTTTTGTTTTATCCCTGTCTTAGTTTTAATAGTTATACATTTTCGACAGCCCACGGGAATGGATCAAAGGGAGATTGATGAAATATCAGCTTGGTTAGCGCAAGAGAAGGTGTGTTATTATTTTTTTTTTTTTTTGGTTATTATATTTCGCACATTTATATTTTTAACACATACAGTATTCACTAAATTGCTGAGCATGACGCTTTTCCGTATTGTTTATATAGTAGTACAGTCACAAATGAGGACAGAGTCGACCCGTGGGTGCAGCAATTATAGATCCTACGTCTATTATTGATTAAGAATTAGAACACAGATGCGTTAACCTCTAATAATTTTGTTGAATGCCAGTAAAACAACTTGTTTTCGTCACTTACCACACGAAATGCAGCAATATTATGTTGGTATTTCACGCTGGAATTATGTTCGAGCGTGGTCCTTCGAGCAGGTCGGCTCGTAAAAAATCCATTCGTTCTGTAATATAATACAAATGTAGTGTAGTTTTAGCACTCTCTAAAATTCTCAGGCGACACGCTATCGAATATGAAGCAGTCACCTACAGTAACGTTGTTTTCAAAGATGTATTAATATGTTAGCAGCTTTAACGGGAAGCCTTAACTTACTTTACTTATACAACATGTAACAAAAACCCTGTGGTTCCCGTTAAGTATGTTATCAGGATCAGTATTCAAACCTGTAGAAATAACTTTTTTTAAAAATTCGACCATATTTTTTTTATTAAAAAAAAATTATGTGGTTTTATTACGTCTTACTGACACTAGCCGATGCTAAAGAATAGAATAGAATGATTTTTATTCAATATTGATTATTACATAATACTTATTGAAAGTAATTTTTAGGGTTCCGTACCTCAAAAGGAAAAAACGGAACCCGTATAGGATCACTTTGTTGTCCGTCTGTCTGTCTGTCAAGACCCTTTTTCTCAGGAACGCGTGGAGGTATCAAGCTGAAATTCATATCAAATACTCAAATCTACTGTCCCTTGGAGCTGTGAAAAAAATCAAACTTCTAAGCCAACGCATTCAAAAGATGCAGCCGTTTATGGCGTAAATTTTCGACATTCGCAAGGGAATCAAAACCTACAGGGTACTTCCCGTGAACTCAGAATCTTGAAATTTGGTACGAAGCAACGTTTTATAGCACAGATAAAGGAAAAATTGCGAAAAGCATAAATTTTTAGTTACATCATATAATAAAAATATTTTTAATAATTTTAAACTTATATACCTACAGATTTGTTCGGAACCCTCGGTGCGCGAGTCCGACTCGCACTTTGCCGGTTTTATTTTTATTTACCACTGGTTCGAAAAATACCTCTGTCCTGGGACGAACCAGCAAGAAACCCAGCGGGACTTTAAAGCTAAGTAAAGCAGGGTCTTTGACAATCCTCTTACTCCCGAGAGGTAATAAAACCATATACAATTTGCAACAATTATATATTATTAAAAAAATAAAAAAAAATATAGTTCGTGTTTTTTAAAAAAAAGTTATTTCTATACGTTTAAATAAAGATCCTGATCCTGATGACGTACTTAACGGGAATCACAGGGTTTTTGTTACATATTGTATAAAATAACATTCACCAATCTTTTAAAATGTATTTAACAATACACATTTTTAATATTCATAAGGAACTTTTATTAATAAGTTATTTAAAACAGTTAATGTGATTAAATTTCTATGTAAAAGTAACAATATATCAGTTAGGTTAGTTAAATTTTAAATATCTATTATACTCGGTTTCTTTTAGCTCTACTTTAGTACTGTAAATTCTGCAATACCTTTTAAAATTTTTTTTGACTACCGTTTTCTGCGAATATCATAGAAATTAAAAAGTATAAATCATAACAAAATATAAAAATAAAACATTTCTTTTGATTTTTCACACTATGCTCTTTGCAAAACTTGATCTTTAGTATCTACAAATACGCATAGACTGTTATGTGCTCAAAAAGCAGTAGGTTTGAGTTCCGCCTTAAATAAGACAATAGGAAGATTTTTCTAAAATCTACTAATGTACCTAGTGTAATTTTTCGCCAAAATCTATGACGAGAGATCTTCAAACAAATATAAATAATTGTTACACATTATTTTTTACACACTGCCCCATCTCAATTAAATTTTAAATCAGATTACCTTTACAACTGTATTTTTGATTGGAAATTACTTTGAGTAAGGCACATTGCGGGCGTTTTTTATAATGTGACAATTTAATATTTATTTGTTTTGTTAATTTAATCCTTACTATTAAATGTTAATGAGCTCACAAATGAAAAGCTTAATGCATCGTCAAATATTATTCATATAAAAATATATTTTATGTTAATTAAGTATTGTCAATATATTTTTAATATAAAATAAACTATTATAGGCTGCTTCAGAGGCAAATGGAACGCAGGAGAGCGTCACTAGCAGTGACTTTGACAAGTTCTTAGCTGAGAGAGCGGCCGCAGCAGAAAACCTACCTAATATCAGTGAAGATAGAGCTCAAAATTCGCCGCAGCAGACACCACGGCATAGGCAGATTAAAAAGGAAGACCAAGACTCTATGTTCGCGCTCTGATGTGCTTGAATTGTTACAGAAGTATAGGCCTGCCATATATTATTTTGAAATAATTTAAAACATTGTGTGATTAAAGATGGCTTGCCGTAATAATATTTAGAACACACCGCCATGTTTATTGTTTTTTTTTTTTTAATTAAAATCATTTTGAGACCAGAATGCTTATTATATTTATATTCTGGAAGTCAACCTTTATCATTAATTAAATAAAAATAATTTTAAAATTGAATCTTCAAATGAATTATTTATAAATGAAATCATTGTTGATTCTTTACCAAATATTTATTTGTTATTTTATATCTTTAGTAATCTAGTTATCCATTTTTTGTGGTGGGCCTATACGTTTAAATGGCGCGATTATGTTTCAAGTGCATAGCTACACCGAATGTTGTTTATTGCATCGATTTATCTATTTATTTAACTTTAAGAATACATCGTTTTATAAGTGATAATGAGGTATGAAGTACTATTATCGTTCACATGCAATCGATGCGCCAACGTGCCTGGCTTTTTGTACACATATTTGAAATATTTTAAGCTGATCCACGATCAATCCATTTGGACCATATATATAGTCTTTTAAGTATTTGTATTAGTATAGCATTTTTGACTGATGTTTTTATTGTTCTTTGGGATTTGAGTTTTGTAATGAAATTGTTTCTAAAAATGAACGAGTTGATATTTTTAACTGTGTAGTTCTTACTTCCGGTTATAGTAGATATAATATTATCACACAGAATATATTATATTATTTACTTTTTTTTTTCATTTTACTATTACGGCCCGCCACTTACATACGGAATTCCGTTTCGGGATTCCGTTTCGATATTCCGATTCGAGATTCCGAACGCAGCAAGTTCATATAAAATCTATGACCCGCCACACACGTACGGTAGTTTTCCGTTCAAAATTTTGCGGTCAAAACGGGATTCCGTATGTGTGTGGCCGACCTAATATAACACAATGATAGCGAAATATGTTGCTTGAAAAAATCTAACCTAATAGAATTACTATTATCAGTAATACTTAGAAGTTGCAATAAAATATTTAGATTACATTCCTGTATTTACTTAACAAAATTTTAAATTAAAAACAAAAATAAAACAAAACAAAACTTTTAAAATAACGATATGAATTACCCCACGTAACGCAACCACACGATTTTTTATCAGTATTGTTGCAGAGAATGACTTGCTTGTTGCATTTAAATTTTGAAAACGAAATCATTTCAATATAAGTGTAATTAAATTATTTTTATTTACTTTCATTAATTACAGCCTTTGCGAAAGTTCGTATTTATGTGTACAGATATCATAAGACTTCAACTTAAAATACTTCAATGTGCAAACGGTTACTTGTATAACGGTCACAGAGCTGCACTGTCATTGATTATGTATTAATAATATCTAAAACTAAGTAGATTCCTAAATGTTATGTATTAACTGTGTACAATTGAAGCGAAAATGGGAGCATTTATTGAACATAGGTATTATAAGCCCACGTAATGGAATTACTGTTTTTTAGTGTTTGAGAAAGTCGTGCAAAGTAATAAAGTATTGTTGGTATCGAAATATTTGGATACATATTATATTATTAATGTAAGAACACGTGTAACCATTAATTCTTATGTGTTGAATACATTTTCTTCATGTGCAAAACTTGCGCAGTATTAACAAGGATCTATATGTGCATGGACATACCAATAAGTTACAGATATTGTATATATACATACAATATCTGTAACTTATGTTTTATCATAAAACTTGTCAGGTTTATGATAAAATCCGGTTTTTTGGATCAAAACCTAGGCTTTTGATCAAAAACAGGAATAAAACAAAGTTACTCGTTTATGATATCATAAACCTGAACAAATCCAGTTTTTTGATTAAAAACCTAGACTGATTTAGTTTTATGATGATAAAATCAACATAGCTCAAATTCAGGTTTTTGATCAAATAAACAGGATTTTTACAGGTTGATGATAAGATGAAGTAAAAACTTTCGTCTTCTTCTGGTTCTTGATCAAAAGTCTAGGTTTTTGATCAAAGACCTGATTTTGTCATAAACCTGCGACATATAAATTATCAGAGATGGTTATCGCATATCTCAGATAATTTAATTTTTTTAATGGGTTTATGATAAAATGTATTTGTTTCTGTCTGTATTTAATAATATATCTTTCACTTAATTGTCGTATCGAATTGCCATTTTAACTATGACTTTGTCGGGTTAAAATGTATTTTTTTATTCAATGAAGAATTCAGGCTGTTAAAGTTTACATCGTTTTCAAAACCTCCTGAGATTATAAACACGAAAATGCTTTGATCGAAAATGACAAAATATATGAAGGATATGTTTTGTATTGTCTGTACTACACTGGCACACTAACAACTAGTGTAAGGCAAATGAATCGTCTGTTTTCCTTTACACTATCCACTACATTTTCTGTCTGTTTTTTTCCTCACGATTCATGGGTCAAAGCTCATAGAAAACTTACTCATTCCACTGTTTGTCTCGATTAAATAGTATTTTGGTGTTAATGTGATAATTTGTAAAAGAACAAGCTTAATGTTAATTATTTAAAAGAGTTATTTTATGTTTTAATCGTTGTATTTAAGATAATAAATAAATTATCGTATAAGTGATTATTTTCTTTATGTACCTCCTTTTATTAATTAACGCATTTCTGTAAATTCTATAGATCGTGTAGTAGTGCTGTAAGAATATCCACTACAACACAATATGTACGATATTATCGTCCAGTGGGTGTTGTAAGAGGCGACTGAGTGAAAAAAACCCAAGAAATCTCTTATAATTAAAAAAAAACTGCGTTTCATAACTACACGGTCTGCGAAGCGTGGAGTCTATGTCAAATATCCCCCCTATAAGACAATTTATGGGAGAGGCATACGTTCAGCAGTGGACTTTTGATAGGCTGTATGTAATGGTCCTCCAGACCACACCGAATTTCGGTCACATGGCTATCTTCAACGGAGACTAGCCATCGGCGCAGGACAGGATTATAGTGCCCAAGTATACACACAGCACAGGTGTACTCTCTATTCCTTCACTCTCAGTCACATACACGACCGTAGAGAGATCAGGCGTAGGAGCCATGGCTTTACGTGCTCTCTGGGGTGCGGTGGTAAGATACCGCCAACTTGCTGACTCCAGGCAGCTACTGAGAATTTCTTGATGGAAAAGCTCAATAACTGATTTTTTTGGCCCGACCCGGATTCGAACCCGGGACCTCATGATCAGCAGTCGGACTGCTGCAACAACTAGACCAACGAGGCAGTCACGGTAACGGTAACGAAATTATTTACAAAAATTCCATTTAAAAAAAATTATTACAGCCACCAGTTCACTACACAAAACAGGCCCTTCCTGTGGCTATATCGATAACTATGGTTCTACTGATTATAACTTCAATATGCGATTCTGTCGTGCAGGGAATCTCCAAGCATAGCCCACCATAATTTATGAACGACTTTTAGCTTTCTCAAAAGGCCTGTTGTAAATAAATACATGTCAATTCTGTTTGTCATCTGACAACACTTCGAATTATCTGAAGTTGTTGTGCCCAGCTTCGGGCAAGCCATTGTCATATGGTTTTAAACAAAAAACTTACAGCCTATAACATTATATATAGATCACCGCTGAAATTGGATCTCTCATATAGCTCCTATGCTTAGAAGGCACAATGATGATCATAATACAAGATGTTTTAAATAGGTATATTTAATCTGGCATAAATAACGCAAGTTGTACCACCATCTATGGAAAGCCATAAGATCTGTTATTTCCCATGGCACTTTCTCACAACACAATTTACTTACTGAATACGAACAAAATAATATCTGAAAAATATACAAATGCATTCAGTCGCATTGACATTTACATGAAAAATTAAAAAAAAAGTGTCCCACTTAGCATCTTCGTGATGTGACTATTTTCAAACATTTCCTTTATTCACAGGATTTTTCCAACTTACGACTTCATATAGTATTTAACAGGTACTTACATAGTATTCCTCTATTTCTTGTTGCGCCAAATTGTGCACATTTTAGGGTTCTTTATATTTAAGTCGATTAAATAATAGAAATTTCAACGTCAACAAAATGACCACGTGGCATAAAACGCTTTTATAACGCGTAAAGAGTGATTTAGACGATACAATTTTCTTGTACATTCAAGTGCAATTATTGAATGCAATAAATTAAGTGCGTTAATTGCCCTTTAAGAATTGTACGCAACTGTTTACACGTGGATACAAGTAAAAAAATTGAACGCAATTATTGAATGCAAGTCTTGACAAAAAATAGTTGCAAATGTCTTCTGTTTAGACCAATACAATAATGTTTAGGAGATTATTGCTTTCAAGTTTTGACTTGTCTAAATAGAGAGTTGTATGTGCGTGTACCATTTATTGGCGGGTTGCTTCAAGTATTGCACGTATTTGCGTTGTCAAATTTTTCATTCAAGTGTTGGAAGGTTTTGTAAAGAGTCTGTTTATTAAAAAATATGAGTCAAAAAGTGTTAAAATTTGGTTCTGCTGACTTAATAAAGTTTATTGAGATTTATCGCAGTCATGAGTGTTTGTGGGACACTGAAAATGTGAATTACAAGAATCGGTGATGCACGTAGTGCTGCACTTGTAGCATTTTCACAAGAATTTGGAGTTGATGGTTTGGGACCTAAGGAAATTACAAACAAAATAAAAAACTTAAGAACGCAGTATCATGCGGAAAGGAAAAAGATAAAAAATTCAATGAGCACTGGTTCCGGTACTGCTGATATTTACAAGTCCAAACTCTCTTGGTATAATTTAATGGATTCTTTTTTAAGGAAATCTTCTGAACACAGAGAAACAACATCAAATATGGTATGTATTTATGTAAATTTTCTAAAGTACAGTCAAGTGCATAATATTATAAATGTGAAACTTTTTTTTCATTAAAAAATGGCACTGTCTTGCCAAGGTACAGCACCATCATTGTTAAAGTAATGACAATAATGATCACGGATTCTTATAGCTTCCCTTGTACTATTCCTGTTGTTCTCTGATGTTATATTTTCAAAAGCTCCGCCTGAAGCATTTTGTCTCCAAGTACCAAGACGAAGACCACTTCTTTGACATTCTTCGTCTATAAAACCTGGTGGGGTGTAAGACGCAGGTGAAGTTTTCCTAAGCCAGTTGTGTAAAGCACATGTTTTCACTATGACATCTACCTTGTCTATACTTGTAGTGATTGGCTTTTCGAAAATTCGAAATCGGGATGTTAAAACTCCGAAAGCATTTTCAACGATTCTCCTACATCTACACAATCTGTAGTTATAGATTTTTTGTTCTCTACTTAAATCGTTACGGCGAGGATATGGTTTCATCAAATAAGGTTTTAAAGGAAACACTTCATCTCCGACAAGTACTGCATTACTTGGCAAATTTATGGTATTCTCTTCAATAGCCTTCTTTAAAGTACAATTATTAAATATTCCACCATCAGTACCTTTTGCTCCCACGTCAATGCATGTGAAACAATAGTCGTGATCAACACAAGCTAGTAACACAATACTAAATGTACTTTTATAATTAAAAAAGTCTGATTCTGTGCCAGGGGGACATTTTACGTTTATATGCTTTCCATCAATGGCACCAAAGCAGTTGGGAAAATTCCATCTTATAAAAAGCCCCTTATTATTTGATTCCATTCCTCTTCAGATCTTGGCACCTGTAAAATAATGAAATAAATGTATGTTTTTAGAATGATACGTCCCTGGCATCACAAGAAATAGTTTTTGAATATTTTGAAAATGAAAATACGGAAAATATTGAAAATGTTATAAATTCAAATATACAAGTCGTCGATGATGTGCTTCCGTTTCCAATGCCTAAAAAAACAACTAAAAAAGCAGGCTACATAGAATCGGCCTTAGATAAACTGGACAATATTGAAAAAAGAGCAAGACTTGAAAAAAAAGACGATGATTTGGACAATTTCGGAAAATATGTTGCGTCTTCATTGCGAATTTTGAATACCGAAAATAGCATACATGCTCAGGACGAAATACAAGCAATATTATCAAAATATAAACTGCAAGATCTTCGAGAAAAAGAACGACAAAACTCTACTCTAATGCCAGAATCCCCGTATTCGAAACAAGGCAGCGAAGACACATGGTTGAACATGTAAGTTTTTTTCTATTTTAATTAAATATCTGATTCCGTAGTTTATATTTTGATAATAAATAAATATTGCTTATTTTTCGTTCTGAGCATAAATAGTAATTAACAATTTCTAATTATTTTGCTGAAAATATATGATTCTATTATAAAAACTGTTTTATTTCGAACTCACCTTTATAAAATCTTCTAATACAGAGTAAATAGCTTCAAGAACTTCGACCAAGAATGTACTTATAGTACACCTAGGTACTCTAAATAATTGTGACAGTGTACCAAATGAATCTCCAGTTGCCAAATATTTTAATGCTATTTCTAGTTTTGTTCGAGCAGGAATAGCATTACGCATTGTTGTATTTTGCCTTTGTATAGAAGAACCAATTTTATCTAATAAATAATAAAACTGGGTTCTGTTGACACGAAACATGTTCTTAAAGTCATCTTCATTTTCTATTTGTAATTCTACACAAAGATTGTTAGACGCTCCAAGAACTCCTCTTCTTGCTATCCATTTTTTGATCCAACACCTCTTTTTACGACGATTTCTCAATATTTCTTGTCTCAGAAGAGCAGCAACGATTAACACACATTCACTTACTGCACTCATGTTGGCAAATAAAGAGAAAACTAATTGAATGCAAGAATCGCCTAAGAAATTTTTGTATGTGCTGTTTACACCAAAAAAATTTTGGCAAGCAAAACTTGCGCAAAAGATCAAAATGTTACGTACTGTTTAGACCATGCAGGTAATTTATTGCTTCAATTTTATTGTATGCAACAGGCAAGAAACTTGCATCATGTAAATGAGCCTTAACGCTATGCTATGCTGTACGTAATGTAAACACTTAGGTGAATATAAAACTATTATAATAAAACAAACTCCTTATTCTTTCAATGTTTATTTATTAATTTCTGTATCCACAATAGATATACAGAACAGTTTCGGCAATTTTAATATTTTGTTATTTACAAATACTGTCTGAATTAATGTAGTAAAATATTTAGAATGTTTTCGTTATATAGTCAAAGATGTTCTTCAATTTCCGAATACTAGTAAAATGAAACAACTTTTAATATTTATTATGACTTAAGTTAACAAAAAAAAACTTATAAAAAAATCACGTACAAAAATATATCGAATCGTAATATTAAGTCTGCCTTAAGCTATTTCTTGTGATGAATAGATTTTTATGAAACGTGAAATTACTTTAGGTCAAACTCGGTTGATCGATGTCATTCAAACTAACACTACTATAGGGGAATGTGAGATTTGAAAACACCATTATGATACAGAAATTATAAATATTGTACATACATAAGTTACGTTACTGTTCTCTCTCAATAAATTATGCATATTGAATAAGTTATTTTCACGAAACAGATCCAGACTTTAAACGAGTATTAACACTGAATATCGTTAAAAGGAAAGAGAACTCAATTTAAAGATTCCAAGTCTCAACAAAGATTAACGAATAAAACGATTACTGCAAATATAATAGATCATTTCTATAAAATGTTTCTTAAGCGCAACTCCGCGCTCGTAAGCAACGAATTCATAAATTCAAATACAACCCTCAACACAAATAAAACAATAGTACAGTCTAGCAGACGAAATGCAATATTAAATGTAAGATTAAGTGTAAAATTAGTAATTATAATCTATACAAAACTATACTATGGAAGTCTCATTAGAGTGTACTGGGCACTGTTTTCTTATAACTCATCTCGGGCCGGCGCTTCGTCGTCTTCGTCGTGCTCGCTCTGGAATTGAAATAAGCCAGTTAAAGACATTTATCAATATAACTTTTTTAATTCTTTATTGTGCACACTAGGTGATGGGAGTGAGCTTAACTCTAATAAAAGTTCTCTTCAAGCAAACCCTTGTGAAAACATCAATTGAGGTACAAAGCAAGTAGGTAGGTATAGATATATAATAATAAAAATTGGCCATAAGTTATCTAACCCATATCGCGTGAATGTAGTAAGAAGTGATAAAGGGTAACTGAAACAAGACATTGGCAGCAGCATCTTCCTGCTAACAGTTCAAAATAATAAAAAAACTTCGGTTAGTTAGTTAAAAAAGGAGTTTCTCAAACTTCAACTTCAATTTCTTTTAAAGAGCGAAGAAACATATTCTGTAATATCTCTTTACTACTTTAACTGATACAATTCAAGAGATCCGTTGTGAAAGCTGGCGAATAAGGTGACTGGGTACTGAAAGGGTCAAAGATCAAAGTGCTATCTAGAAATAATTATATTATCTCTTAAAAATTCTAATAAAATATTGTTTCGCGAAGGATTGTTGTAACACTGACATTTTAAGCAGAAATAAACCTTTGCAATAACTTTGCAGTAAAGCTTACGTATTAACTTGTTCAATAAAAAGAAAATAATTTAGACACATCTGATAAAGTGCATGTCGTTACCACTTACCACGAAATTAAAAAAATACACGGAATGTTACGTTAAAAATGTGTGAAGCACCGGAGACCCTACAATTTTATTTACGCGAGATACACACACAAATACAAATACATCAAGGTCCGACAATCGTCGCTAGTGGGCAGTGCGCGTCCGCTCTAATAAAGTATAAAATACTCTGTGGTCATTAGAGCTGACGTGTACTGGCATACGGCATACAGACGCCGATTGGCGGAACTTGATTTTGTGTGCGTTTGTAGAACGCTTCATACATTTTACTGTAACATTAAGTCCATTTTTTGGTATGCGGTTGTTATTTAAACTGTGCATAAGGTGATAAGTATATTTATAAAAATATACGTTGTGTTTTTACTCTCTAATATATCTACTAAATGCGTAAATCTCAAAAAGTACCATATACCATATGTGTGTTGCTTACTAACCTCTATAATTATCATAGATATTATCATATATATTACATACCGATACATAAAACTAATTGACGTTCAATACATATTAAAAAAAAAAACACTTACAACACTTGGTACAGGCTCTGCACCTTCTCCGTTAGTCTCTACGAACTTAGTGAGACCGGCGAGCGTCCTCTCGCCATTGTATTCACGCACCTGTTAAATATAAATTTATTGTAATCACTAATGTTACATTAGGTAACATTTATAAAAAGACGTACACGCTAACTCAAGGACTAGCAAACATTTAATATTATGAAATTAATAATACTGTTAAAAATAAAAATACCCTCTCGGTAGAAAAACCCCCACCATTATTATATTTGACATGATAAAAGTGATAAAATCTACTAAAAGTGTGGTTATCTCTACCAAGAAATGTTCTATATTTTAATAATTTTGAGACCAGACTAAATTATTTTCTCAATAAATTTGAATATTATACTGAAATATTCCATATAATATATTTATGTTGCATGCCTGTAGTGTTAATAGGTTCAGTCGTGGTTTAATATTTTTTAATATTTCAGGAAAATAAGACGTATTGTTATAATTATAAATATACAACAAAATATAACATATCAATCGGCTATTATAAAGATTTATTTTAATTGACCAATTGTTTAATTTATATTTATTTTTTACCAAAAATATATTAGACATGTTTTTAGACTATTGTATTATCTTATAATTCTATCCATTACATTAAATTTTTCTTAATGTAATGTAATGCATATGTCCATCAGTCAATGCATGCCTTCCACGACTTTTTCTGCCACAAGGGCGGCGCCACTTTACAATGAGGTAAATCATTTGACAGATTTCATAGTGGGGAAGATAATTTCTTAGAAAAATGTAAAGGTTAAAATTTCTTTCTGTATTATTAGTTATATTTTATATTAATTAGATTAAAAATAAATAAACCAAACTATAAATATAAGTAAAAAAATAAATATATAAAGTACACAAAATTAAATATCAAATCACTGACGCATTGTGTTGTGTATTAATATAACACTCTAGAAACTGATAAACTATTATTTAAAACTAATTTCTCAATTAAGTGACGTTGTGTAACAGTAAACTTTACCTCAGTCACAACTTGCGACATCTGTGAGTGGAATAATATTAGCAGCTAATGAGTTGCTGGTCTCATGCATTTACAAGTTGCAGATAGAGGCAAGTCACTCGATCATTTTAAGAATTCCGTTGGGTCTGGCCCTAACCCTGCGTATCAGAGATGCACCTTTTTACGTTAGGGAGGTTAGCTCCCCTGAATATCGTAAAATCTGCGACAATAATTTTTTCCGAAGCGATATATACTACAGAAGTAGTTTGTGGTAAAATAAAACTAATTAATATTGAAAAAATACCTGGTTGTCCTTAGTGTACAGTTTGATAGTAGGGAAGGAGGTAATCTTAGTGTGCTCGAGCTCGTTGGCGGTAGCGTCCATCTTGGCGATGATGACGTCCTCATCCTTTTCGAAGTGCTCACCCAGCTTGTCGTAGATGGGAGCTAGCTGTTTGCAATGACCACACCTGCAGACAAAAATATATGTTACACCTCCATGCTACACACTATTTCTCTATAAAAAATAGACAATTAATAATCCAAATAAAGGTGAGTGAGTACTACAGCTGTTAGACTTCTGGAATCAACTGCAAATTCAAACAAAGAACACTACTGATGCGTTTTCTCTACAGAGGATGAACATGAAATGCCCCACAGTTTATCAACTAGTAATACGGCAGGGAGTGGATATACTAGTGTACTAATTCCGGGGATTTATTTATAATTAGGCCGAAAAATATGATAAGTCAGTGTGTAAACTAAGCACGAAATTGAATAACATAATGTGCAAAGTAATTTTAGGGGAAAACGTTTATAAGTTGCTGTATCATTATTAGCAAAACGATTGTGAAATAGGTGTAGATTGAACTAAAATTATCAGGTTTGAGAAATTCCATCGATTCAATCGTCGTTCGTTATAGTGTGCGCGTGGGAGGGGGCTGATAGCAGTAAGTCGATATATCGATACCGAAATTATCCCTCAAGGTTTTGGCCAGTATGAGTCGTCCCTTCGACACCCACGGGGCAAATGGTGTAAGCTGAGCTTGTGTCATTTCAATTATGAACCTAATTAATAACTTATTTAACAATTTGCACAAGCTTTCGAAACCATTATTCTTAAATGCGTAGAAGCCATATTAGAAATTTCCCGAAATAACAAAATTAATATGATAAAAAAAACAGGTTGTATTATAACCTGCAAAATAATGGAGCTATCAGACTCAAGGTTAACCGGATTCGTTCGATAAGCGACAAAAAAATTACGACCAACATTTTAGTCCGCAACGACCTCTTGCGTAATATTACATCAAACATCTGCGCCGATATGCAAATATGACAAGTTGACAAGTGAATACAATGGAGAAATGAATTAACATAATACGAGTTTAATTTTCAAACCACTGGGCAAGTAACAATGTTCATTATTATCAGTCCACTGAATACATTCTAACGAGACGCTTTTAACCTTGAACGGGACACTTGAATATATAACTTGAGAAAACATCACGTATGCTTTCAAAGTAAATTTCGCTATCTGGACATAATCATACATTGTAATGTAATAGTAATTTTATAGTATTTTTACGTGGTACGTTTAAACGTGCTAGAGCCATGCTGCAGCTATATTAGTGGTATAGTTGTAGCACGAATGGGTCGCCTCGACCGGGGAAGGACCACGCTCTCACAGAATACCAGCGTAAAATAACAGCTTAACACAGCTGTGTTTCTTATGGTGAGTGTAGAGAACCGGAGACCTTTTTTACTGGAAAAGAGGGCATTCCATCTTAGTCCTCGCGGTTGACAACGCATCTGCATTTTGATTCGCAAACGAGGATAGATGTAGATATCTATGGGCCACAGCAACCACTTACCATCAGATGGACTGTGTGCTTGTTTGTCACCCTATCCTATAAAAAAAAGTCTAATAACAAGTAAAGTCGGCAAGCCCTAGACGAAATTTTATCGACCAAGTTAGCAATGTTGTATCGGCCAAATTAGATATATTATAGATCATAATGAAAATGTAGCATGAATGGGTCGGCTCCACCGGGGAAGGACCACGCTCTCACATAATACCGCTACGCTGCTGTGTTTCGTATGGTTAGTGTAGAGAATCGGACTCTTTTTACTGGAAACGAGGCATTCCATCTTAGTCCTCACGGGTAACAACACATCTGCTTTTTGATTCGTAATCGAGCATAGATGTAGATGTCTATGGGCCACAGCATGCACTTACCATCAGGTGGACTGTGTGCTCGTTTGTCACCCTTATCCTAAAAAAAAGATGGGCCAAGTTAAGAGTACCTTTAACCCACGAGCATGTATGCACAGATGTATGGATATGAAAGCAGTGAGAGAGGTGTGTCAAGATTGTGACAAATGGAAGTCTGTTGACCCTGCCTACCCCACCCCTATGTGTAACAAGCGCGAGAGTTTATGTATGTATGTGTGTAATCTAACAGTTAGTTTTTCATATAGATTATCATGATTGCTTGACCTTCTAGTCAATTCGAATAATCTGTGGACAGCGCAGTACATGGTGTAATGCTGTTGCTACTTTGCAGCAGCCAGCGCAGTGTAAAGCGATACCTGAGTAAACGGAGTGACGACTTTTTTGTAGGTGACGGTGACAAAAGAGCACACGTTCACCCTGATTGTTAGTGTATGTTATGTTCCATAGGCACTTACGTCCACGATACGTTACGCGATACTCGATTAAAAATTAAAAAGATGATGAGATGAAAATGTGTTGTCACCCCCTGAGGTCCAAATGCGATGCGTAAAAATGGTGCGATTTTGTATATTGTTAATGTCTGTGCATGTGAACTATCAGTAAAAAACGATGCAAAAATTCAATAGTACGAGTCTAAAAGGAAGAAAGAATGACATATGACAGATATTTTTCAAATTTATTAATATTTATAGATAGGTACCTATATTACAACATCTAATTTGAAGTAAACGTTTTACTTAGCGGCCCGTTTCAAAGTTTAGTGCGCCACGAATTCCTTGATAAAAGTGCCACTTAATTTCTATATTTTTTAATTGAATTAAAAAAACTTAAAAGTTTGTAATGACAAAATAATAGTTTTTTTACTAAATTTATATGAAACTATATCTTTTATTTCAGAAAAAGAGTAAGGGTTCCCGCGCAAAAATAATAAAACTCATGAAATCCAATCGTAATAAATTCGATGCGGACGAAATTCCGGGGAAAAGGTAGTATACCTAAGTAAATAAATATAACATGCCATTGTCTTCTACTTCACTCGCCTGTTATGTAAAAGTAGTCAGCCCGGTATATAAGTATAACTTATAGCAAATAAATTTATTTTAAGTCACTGAATTCCTAATGTGTTTTTAAATGTTGATTTAAATTAAAAGTTATTTCGTACTTTTACAATTTTGTAGGAGCAAGAGCGCTCTTCGTAATTATATTTCTTATTACTTATCCAATGTGCAAACCTCTTCTTTATTTTATTCAAATTTACATTAGATAAAATTTTAAATATTTTGTTTTGTACGTTTGTACGTCTTATATTTTTCACACTGGTCCCCGTAGCCGGTCTGCGTATTTCACGTTGGAACGAAATGGTATACCGCCTTTAGTTGGGATTTCTGTTATGTCCTAAGTAGCCCTTTACGACACCCATACGACGAAATAGTTAAAATAATTGCTAATTATTTTATTAATATACCTTTCACAAGTATATATATTTCATTTTTAGATAAAACTTATAGTGTCTGAAATAAACATAATACATATGTTTATTTCTTTAATAAAAAATTTACTTCTAATTCCAAACAAGTTATACCATTTTACAAAACGAATTATTATCAACTTTACCGCTAACCATATTATGTTTTACGCTTAATCTGAAACCAATTATTTTTAAATAGTACAGTTGTAAGTGAAATGAGCAGATAAAACGATGCGCGACGGCTTGCCGGTTTCATGGCTCGGTAGCGCAGCGCTATAAAATGAATGAAAATGAAATGATAACACTTTATTTTTGACGTAAATTAAAACTTCGTACGTCAACGTGTATTTTAATCAACTACTGTTTTAATATAAGGTTCCTTAAACCGGAAAAGAAACGGTGAAACGTATGGGCTATGGGGCGCAAGTTCGAATCTCCCATTGTTGAACCATTGTGTTTGTTAGAATGGCCTACAAATAATTGTTCCGGATCTGGATGCTTAGCATTTGCAATTCAAAATATAAAACGCTAGCATGATATAGGAGAAAATCGTTATGACGGGGTATCGTTTTTCTTTAAGCTCATATCACTGCGGTCTATTTGTAAATATCACATAAATAAATAAATGCTAGACAAAATAATATGAAAAAGTTTGGCGGTCGAAAATAAAAAGAAAGACGAAGTAAATAATACTAACCATGGGGCGTAGAACTCGACGAGAACTTTCTTAGTGTTGTCGAATGCCACCTCATCAAAGTTGGTCGCCACAAGCACTTTAACAGGCTTGGCAGCCCAGTCCTCGGGCAACTCCTCGCTCAGTAGGTGTTGTTTCAGGGTTCCCGCGAAGAATGATTGAACGAATTCCTGTTAACAGAGTAATTAAATTATACAATTTCGCCACAAAAAAGTAAGTCTGTTAAACACAAAAAGTAAAAATTCGAGTACACGGGTTTAGAGCTTAATATTGTTATTGTCAATTTAAGCAATATTATAAATAGCATTTGAAGGTACAAATACTTTAAGAAAACGAATGAAAGGTCTCGAGCTGGGAACTGGTCAACACATTATTGAGGGTTTACGGAGACACGTATAGTCCACTAACTATAGCGCACAACCTTTACACTGACTTGTAATAATTTTAAAACGTCAGTAGCCTAATGGCAGGATGCGAACCGTGAACTCGTAAGGTCGTGGGTTCAATTCTGCCATTCGACTACTGTCGTCAACCACTTCTAACACTAACATTTTAAGCTTACCAGAAGTGGTTAAAGGGAATATTAGTAATGTTTAATAGCATTATTAGTATTTAAAAAAAAAACTGATGGCAAGTAGCTAACACAGTTCATGGATACCTGCAGCCAATCTCAAACAAAGAAGTCTACAAATGCGTTGTCATCACAAGGACTAAGATAGAATGCCTCACAGCCTGTGACTATACTACTACTCTACACCTTTTGACCATCAAATCACAGTGCAGTACAACTACAAATAGAGCCGTGGTAGCTCAGATGGTTAGCGCTCACTATAAGCTTCACAGTACTCGAGCAACCCGGGTTCGATCCCCGCCGGCACAAAGAATTTAGTCTTCCACAAACAAAAACCATAAGACATCTCTCTCAATACTAAACCTAAAGTAATAATGACACAACACTAATACTGTAATCATTTATTCCAACATTCATTATCATCAACACATAAAATATTATTAATTAAATTGTGCTAAGAGTGATTCACAGGTAACGACAGTAGTCCCTACTAATTCGAACTCACGACATAAATCACTGACCTTATTCTTAACCATTAATTGGTTACTGCAATCCGTTATTTGATGGATGATCATACTATCATAATGTATATTTTTACACGCAAAATACGCGCTTAGACGTCTTGCGGAAAATAGCTCGTCATAATAGTAATCTAACGTATATTTACACAATTACTGGATAGTACAATTTGCACTATCCCTATTAAAGCAAACTCTCTCAGAAATTGGAGACCTGTGTGCTCATTGGGTCATATTTATGCTGTGTAACTTTACGTATAACTTTAAAATTATATTATATATTAGAAAAAATATTTAACTAACGGGTAGCGACGACAATGAAATGCATGACGCTGCCATAAAACTGCACAGTTTTACGATTTCTCGCTTTGATTTTACATGGAAAACATCCGATTGGATATGCCACTTATAAGTGCAGCAGGTAACAATTAGATATGGTGATACAATTTAATTTTCAGTATGAAATTGATATATATTGCTTTACATGACCAGTAACAATAATATTTATACAACATAGGTATATTATACTGGAAATAGCACTACTAATGTGAATTACCTATATGGCATGATAACATATATAATTGTGAGAATTTTCAAAATATTTTCCAATTGCAAGCCATTTTCTATAGAAAATACATAATATTACATGTATTTTCTATTAAAAATGCTTACATATTTGCCTCTTCTTGATAAAGTTTGTCGTAATTGCCAAGTTCAGCACGCGGATTGGCGATGGTAGTACCAAATATATCACAACTTTAACAGTATTTCCAAGTATGGGTATTTCAAGTGACAGCAATGAATTGGTTCAAAAAACTATTTGCCCTGGATTAATGTCTTTAAATTTTTATACAACTTATGTTAAAAGGGGCTTAGCGCTCTTTGTAAATTTCACAGTACGCGTGCAATCCGGGTTCGATCCCCGCCGGCACCAATGAAATTGTTAATTGCAATTTTAAGTGCTGATTTACCATGATGTGCTCAGCGGTGAAGGAAAAAATCAAACAACATGTAAAGTCCGCCAACACGCCTTGGGGCAGCGCGGTGGACATTTCCTTGCCCCAAAACCTTCTCAGAAGCGAGTTAAGACCTGCAGTGGGACCTATATAGGCTTTAACTCTACTTTACTTTATGTTAATATGATGGTAATATATTAATATCATTCTTACATTTTTTATAAAACTGTAGTGACAAAGGAATTAACAGTCCACCTGATGGTAAGTGGTTACTGCAGTCAATGAACTCGTGAAGAGCAAGCACTGCTGTTTGGTGGCAAAAATACGTAAGCGGGTACCTAGCCAGACGGTACTTCAAGGTAGAAAAAGTCCTATTAACTAGTAAAATACTATAATTTAAAACAACATGCTAGAAATTCTGTGGATAATAATGCTGGTAGTACAATGTAAACCAATCAAATATCAGTGTTACAAAACACACTACAAATTGAATTGCCACACTAAAACTCAAAGTGAAACAAACTTTATTTAATAAAGAATATAAATAATACTTATTGGAAGTCACTGCTATGTTTAATTATCACTAGTTCGGAAAAAACCTCTCCTGGGAAGAACCAGCAACGAACCCAGCATATATATTTTTTTGAAAAAAGAATAACATTTTACAATCATATATAACACAAAATAAATTAGAAGTAGGTTGGTAGCATTCACCTCATTCCCAGGGGTTATTATCATCCATAAATTCCTTAATATTATAATAACCCCTTTTTATACAAACTTTGTTTAATAAAGTTTTTAACCTTTGAGGTTTTAGGTACTTTTCTGGTACTTTGCTGTAAATTTCGCCCCAAGAATGAATTACTGACTCCGTGGTGGAGAGGTAGTTCCTAAACTCAGGAATTATCTAAAATAAACTCATTTACCTCAATAGTATTGGCGCTGAGTTCTGAGCTTGTTGGTTTGTATTTAGCCATGTCCTGTTCGAGGGCAATAAGACGAGCCGATGGCACCTCATCCTTCTTCATACCGAAGAACTCCAAAATTCTAAAAGCAAAACCAAAATTAACATATTTATTTTAAATTACAGTCAGGGCACAATTTATATTACACTGTAAATCTTTTTTCAATAACCACATACATGTATGTGAATCTACATCTAGCCAGAGCAGAAGCAAAACCAATGCCTTCTTTTGGATTTTATACACATAATGTGATTGTTATCGGTTACAACTGCAAATTGAAGTTTTTTTTTCGAACTTTGCTCTATAAACAAAACAGACTGGCCGAGAAGAAACGGCACACTAAAAAAATACGTCATCATTCATCATTACAGCCCTTCACAAGTCCACTGCTGAACATAGGCCTCCCCCAAAGAATGCCACAAAACACGGTCCTGAGCCACCTGCATCCATCGACTTCCTGCATGTCTTACCAGGTCGTCACTCCATCTCGTGGGGGGACGCCCTACACTTCGCCTACCGGTATGAGGCTGCCACTCGAGAACCTTTCTTCCCCATCGGTTGTCGGTTCTTCGAGCTATATGGCCGGCCCACTGCCACTTCAGCTTACTAATCCGTTGGGCTATGTCGGTCACTCTGGTTCTACTGCGGATATCCTCATTCCTAAGTTTATCACGCAGAGAAACTCCGAGCATAGCCCTCTCCATAGCTCGCTGAGCGACCTTGAGCTTCCTCATACGGCCAGCAGTGAAGGACCACGTCTCAGTTCCATAAGTCATCACTGGCAACACGCACTGGTTGTACAATTTCGTTTTAAGGTTTTGAGGTATGTCTGACGAGAAGATGTGTCGTAGCTTCCCGAACGCTGCCCAGCCGAGTTGAATCCGTCGATTGACCTCTCGGTCGAAGTTGGACTTACCCAGTCGGACTATTTGTCCCAGGTAAACATACTCGTCAACAACTTCGAGCTTAGTGTTCCCAACAACTATCGGCATAGGTGTGACATGGACATTAAACATGATCTTAGTTTTGTCCATGTTCATCTTAAGACCTATCCGTTGGGAAACACTATTGAGGACAAAAAAATACGTAAAAAAGGAAAAAGATAAAAAACAAAAGGATGAAAATCGGTCAAGTATTTTGTATGTGGTAGAGCCATGCTGCAGCTATATTAGTAGTATAGTTGTAGCACGAATGGATCGGCTCTACTGGAGAAGGACCACGCTCTTACAGAATACCAGGTGAGTGTAGGGAACCGGTGACACTTTTTATTGGAAAAACGGCATTCCATCTTAGTCCTCACGGGTGACACCGAATCTGCATTTTGATTCGCAAACGAGAATGTAGATGTCTATGGGCCACAGCAACCACTTACCATCAGGTGGACTGTGTGCTCATTTGTTACCCTATCCTATAAAAAAAACTAACCTCTGAGATATTATCATGTTATTCATTTAAAAAAATACAGCCCAACTAAAAAATTCTTTTTTTAAATCAAAAAGTATTTTGTGCATTTAATTTTATCATGGACTTTCTGATTCCCATCTTTCCCAAAATTTCTTTCATTTACGCAAATGTTACGAGTTGAACGAAACTTACTTTTCCCACGGAATGAAATGGGATCCGATCGAGCCTTATGGTGGCTGTATAAGATACAAACCTTACTCTAACCAACTTTTGTTAACTGTTTTCTGTAGTAAGGAGGAATACGACAATTTTGTCTCAAAATGCCAACCAACACGCGACTGGCGGGTCATGCCCAGTCTGATACATACATCATATATTATATACCATATAAATATCTATGTTCATATGTTTAACACACATTTTCACATTTTACAATCTGTTTATTTAATAATGCCACTGACATTATTGAATAGACAGAGATACTAATAAAATTTGTAATGAACTGTTTAACGTATGCCTATTTCCGTCGTCGGCGCGAACAACGATTATAATCGCTCATAATGATAAAAATTAACTTGTTCTGCAACGAATTTGTTTTTAAATGTTATTTTTATAATTATCTTTTATTTAAAGAATTTATCACTATTAGGAAATTGTAAAATTTTATTGTTTCTAACTGCTCAGTAATGCAGAGGATAAGCGTTCGACTACGGCGTGGCGCGTCGCCGGTTTGAATCCAGCAAGGGACAAGTATTTATAAGGTCTACAAATCATTTTTCAAATTTCCATATACAATTTACGTATGTAAAATACCCCTACAATATAGAAAATATTTCTAGTATAGATATAGAGTAGCATTTCAAAAAAGAATTGCATTGTACATAATATTACACAAATGGTACACCCATTTACTGACCTTTGGTGGTCATCCTCATCTGTGTCGATAGCAACGGCCATGATTCTGTCGCGGTAGTTCTTGGCGACTGGCTTCAACTCTTCGATATACTTCTCGAAATCACCATTTTTCTGCAAACATACATTTACGATAACGCAATCACAGTCGTAACTTGAGCGAAATAAAGTCGAAATTCGAAAGGCGCATACTAGATACGTAAAGTTCATCGACAGAACGTGACATGGAGGTCAATGAATCTATTAGGTCAATCACCTTGTCTTTTACACAATACGAGAATAAAATAAATAGAAAGAAGGAACTTGGGCACAATATTTAAATAGTTCATATCCAAAAAAACTTGAACATATTTTTATTATACTTACTTACAAATAAATGCTACTTAATTTTTTTAATATCCGAATTTTTTATACATATTATTTATTAATGTATATTGCTCTTTTCAAATTTGTAGAATCTAACGAAGTATAGCAATTTCATTAATTTATTTTATCTGCCGACTTCCAAAAAGGAGCCGGTACTCAATTCGACTGTATGTTTTTTTTTTCGTTTTTTTTTTTTTTTTATGTGTGTTACCTCAGAACTTTTTTCTGGGTGAACCGATTTCGATGATTCTTTTTTTATTTGAAAGCTGGTGCTTCTCGTGTGGTCCCATATGAATTTGATCAAGGTCAGACCAATAGTTTTTAAGTTATTCTTAAATAACTTATATTGAAGTCGGCTGTACAAAATTTTTAATTTTAAATTATTAAATTAAAGATTAAGTAAAAACTAATTTATGTTTCAATGTTTAAGAAAGCTATTGTAAAATATATCTAAAATTATTAAATGATGTTTCATAAATTAATAAATAAAACTTTGTCTATATAACCAATAACAGCAATAAAAAATGACTTGCACATAATATTTATTAGTTTTTAATGCCATGACAGTAATCTATTGGTAAAAGTAGATTATCTACTTTCACAAAAAGAAATCTCACAACAGTAGGTACAAGGGTAAAAGTAATGATCTATGCATGATTCATTGCAATAATTTTTCAACCATTCATAATAAACATTTTAAGTATGTTACCTAAAAATAAATCCCAAAAAATACCCAAATAAATCTTGTAGCAGTGATGGCGAACCTATGAAGCGCCAGTCAGACACTGGCCCAAGTAGGCTTTTTAAATGACTCGCGCGTTGATTTTTATAACTTATTTATTAATATCATAAAAGAAAGAATGGACAAAAAATATTTAAAATATCCTGTAGCAGTGATGGCGAACCTATGACGCGCGAGTCAGACACTTGCCCACGTAGGCTTTTTAAATGACTCACACTTTGATTTTTATAACTTATTTCTTAATTTCATAAAAGAATGGACAAAAAATAAATAAAAAAGGTAATTTTTATGAAAAAATATTTATATAAATATATTATATTTTGTGGCGCGCATTAAATTAGGCGGGATTTTTTAGGAAAAGTGTGTAAGCACATACAGGGATGACTGCCGCCTGGAGATGATGTCACATGATGCAGTAATTCATGGTTTCAGCCCATTTACATTAAATTTTAATGACTATCTTTATTATTCACTTCTCACTTGAAAAGTAGTGTTGTAATACAAAAATTAAGCAGCCAAGTGCGAGTCGGACTCGCCCATGAAGGGTTCCGTAGCAGCAAGTAACATAATTTACGATTTATGACGTTAAAAAAAAACTACTTACTAGATCACGTTCAAACCAATTTTCGGTGGAAGTTTACATGGTAATGTACATCATATATTTTTTTTAGTTTTATCATTCTCTTATTTTAGAAGTTACAGGGAGGGGGGATACACATTTTAGCACTTTGGAAGTCTCTCGCGCAAACTATTAAGTTTAGAAAAAAATTGTGTAAGAAACCTCAATATCATTTTTGAAGACCTATCCATAGATACTCCACATGTATGGGTTTGATGGAAAAAAAGTTTTTGAGTTTCAGTTCTAAGTATAGGGAACCCCCAAAATTTATTGTTTTCCTTTCTATTTTTGTGTGAAAATCTTAATGCGGTTCACAGAATACATCTACTTACCAAGTTTTAACAGCATAGTTCTTATAGTTTCGGAAAAAAGTGGCTGTGACATAGGGACGCACAGACAGACATGACAAATCCATAAGGGTTCCGTTTTTTGCCATTTGGCTACAGAACCCTAAAAAGGAAACACAATTTTTAGGGGATATTAAAAGTGAGACGCAAATAATTAGTTTTCAACCATCCTAGACTATTCAATGACACTAGGCTTCACGCCACTGACTTAGCAACCCACAAGCTATTACTAAAAGAAATAATGAAAAAAATTTGACCTCAATAAGGTTCGCTGCATCAATGTCTACATAAATATCTACAAAATATTTTTGTATAAATAAGCTATTAAGTTTTGAGTTTCATGCTTTTAAATGAAGAACTAAATGATTTTTTTTATTACCAACCATGTATTTACAAAAAAAGAATATATAAAAGAACATTACTTTGTAATACTATGTTCATAGTGTTACAAAGTATCATTATTATTATAATAAATTAACCTTTCTAAGTACGCTTGAAAAATACTTGTGTGAGGAGTGATTTAGGACAGTAGTGGAATGGAGATTGGATGCTGTGACCTTCTGAGCTTGCAGTCCAAACCCATAACCATCAGGTTACTGTCGCTTTGGTTTATGCACATAAAATAAAAAATTATAATTTACCTTGGACAGGAACAGCAGCAGATGGTATTTGATCTGTCCACCAAAGATCTTGGATGCAGTCTCGTGGGAGAACTCCACAATAACAGGCATGCTTTGAACGAAGACCCATGTTTTGAAGAGATCCTCATTAAATAACTCTGCTTCATACTTGACACGTGGCTCTTCAAACTGATAACAATTGTGAATCATTAGTAACTTGGTACTGTTGCATTACAATGTCTTTAGAACCATTGTCATAAAGGTAGTTAAATGAGAAATAGAAAAGTGATGTGATGATGTAATAATTGTAGCTTATTTTTGACAATAGCAATAACTTATAAATATTTGGAACAGTGATGTAGCATTGATTTCCGCCGCAAGGCGATCTTGAGCAAAAGAGTCACCCTATCCTCCCTCTTCTTCATTATAAAATATAAAAAAATCTTTAAGTTTTTAACAATATTGTTACTTACATTAAACTTTAACTTATTACAGAACTATGTCCTTAACAACCTCAATTACAAAGTAATTTACAATATATGGTTAAAGGAATAGAACACAAAAAAATGTGTTACAAAAGGTCAGAACTTATCTTAACCTCAAGATATAAGTGATAAAGTAGGTGAATATAAATTTCAATACAATGATACTTGATTTAAAATAATTGTATGCATTATTTTTCATTTCAATACACTTTTACAGCAATTAGTGGTCCAGATTTCAAAAAATTTACATGTAATCATTTTTAATAAGTTACCAAGTTCCATAACCACTTATCATCAGGAACCTGTTTATCTGCCCATGTGTCAGTAGGTAACATTATCATTATTGCTGCTTTCTATTTAAATCAATTTATGATGATTTTAAATAATATATCTCAAAATAAAGAGTGTAAAGGAATTTTAAGGATATAATTTTATTAAATATTTCAGATATTATACTATACTCACGTTTTTAAATAGGACAATGTCTTCTGGCTGAGCTTCTAACTCATCAATGATTTTCTCATCACTAACAATTGCGAATACTTGGTCATCAACAAGCCCTGCAACAGCAAGGAAGGCCTTTGCTTTTTCAGTTGCCTGATCTGGGAAGAAACCAAAGACAGCAACAGAGTTGGCAGCAATTAATTCCTTAGCTTGTTCTACTGATGTGATCTCTGTAGCAGGAGGACCCGTTTTCTTCTTCAACCATGCGACAATGTCATCAGCTTGTCGTCCTCCTGTTTGTAACAAAGGTATTATGTATCAGATTAAGTATTTTTTTAATTTCACTATAAAGCAAAAATTAATACAATAGTAGTAAAATAATATAATAAAAATTACTCTGTTGTATATTTAGTTTTTACTTTTATTAAATATAAATTTATTCATGAAAAAGAATACCAACCAATAAAGTGATTAAGAACTGTAATTATAACGGCATGAAAAGCTGATAAAACATTGTTTAAAAACTAATTTTGTAGCAAACCTGATAACAATTTGCTTAGCTAATATATTGCAGTATGACTAAATTATCAATAACATTCATTACCTGAGTAATCAATAGGGTTGCCGTTCTTAAAGAATTTCAGTGTTGGATATCCTCTGACTCCATAGCTTTCAGCAAGCTCTTGCTCTTGTGTGGCATCTACCTTAGCCAATTTGATTGGAGATTCTTCCTCATTCAGCTTCGTAGCAGCCTTAGCATATTCCGGCGCCAACGACTTGCAATGACCACACCAGGGCGCATCTGTGACATAAAAGTAAATTTACATTTCTACTCTAGAACGCCGGTAAAGACGTGTAAATTAATTTTAAACTTAAAAGTTTAAAATACATGTTAAAATGTGAAAGCAAATAGAAATCTTAAAACTTACAGAATTCGACTAATATGAAGTCGGTGGTGGAAACAACATTATCAAAGTTGGCTTTGCTGAGAACCAGAACATTGTCTTCAGTTGGTACTTCATCGCCGAGCGCGGCGCCCAAAAGGGCTATCGCTACTGCTATTAATGTTACTCGCATCTTAAACGAAGGAGTGCCTGAATACAACTACTTTTTACTCGGACAACGAAGCTCAACAAAACGCCGACACCGAAAATGCCACTTCATTCACACTCACACCGTCTTATTTGACGTGGCAGCGTCGATCGTGTGTTGGACTGTGATTGGTTGACGTTTTTAACGAGATCTTGTTGCTTGTTACAATACAGCAGAATATTTTTTTTAATTAAAATTAATTTTATATTTAAATATTAGTATGAAACTTCTACTGTTTAAGGCATTTAAGAAAGTTTATCGTACATAATATATAATATAATATACATTGTAGCAAGTGCTTAAGTATGATACACGCGTATAATACAAGGCTTCATGGTCATTTTACATTTGTCTACGACAGTAAACTATTTTGACACTTGTTTAGGGTATATTAATTAGGAATACCCCAAATTTAATAACATTTAAGACTTTCCCTAACTAATTATCATATAAACTCATAAAATATATAGATGAACTTCAAAAATTGCAAATAATCGAAAGACTGCAGACATCGTTGGCATCAAAGTCGATGCTGAAACATAGTGTACAGAAGAATTAAAGACCCTTATTTCATCACATAAAAATATGAAATTTATGGTATACAGTTCTTTAAAGTCGGTTTAAAAAAATTATTTTCTTCCTTTAGGGCGGACTAATAAACTTAAGGTCTCAAGCTCAAGGTATCAACTAGAACGTCCTCTAAATATTTATATAATAAACTTCATCCCCTATTTTTCACACTTAGGGGTGGTGTTTTATCGTGAAATTATATGTATAACCTATTTAATATAAAAATAATTATAACAATTAGCAAAGATATCACGTAACATACATACAAAAAAAGTACAAAGTCCTCCTCCTTTTTTTGAAGTTGGACAAAATTGGCATGATTTTTACCGTCTTTTCGAATCGAGTAGAAATAAAAGTCAGACAGTAATAAGTAAAGCTTTTCTGTTTCCACAACAGTAATGGTGATTAGGAGTTGATTTCTCCATAGACAGCGGATAGCCGTGTAGTGAATCATAATATCATCTCACATCTTTACTCTATAGCCAGCCAGTCCGGCTCTGATATTTTTTTCTAAGATATAAGCGAAAGCGAAGAGAATTCATGTTATGAGATTATCAAAGTATAACCTGTCGGAAATATCTGCGAACCTGGCTTGATGACGTCATGCAATATGGAGAGATGGCAACGGTACTGGATAGACGATAACGGGCGGAAATATCTGCGAACCTGGCTTGATGACGTCATGCAATATGGAGAGATGGCAACGGTACTGGATAGACGATAACGGGCGGAGGTGCGGGGAAGCGCGAGGGGAAGCGCATTCCAGCGAGGGTCGCAGATATTTCCGACAGGTTATATTTGCATTTTGCGTTCTATATAAAAGTGATATGTATAGTTGTATATAAGAGATGATGACTTGTATTAACGATGATAATGATGATGAAATTAGAACTGTAAAAGATAGAGAGAGAAAAGTTAGGCGTGTGGTTACCCTAATAGTTGACAATTTGTAATTTGTATACAGTTACAGTAGGTCACAGTAGGTACCTAATCTATGTTGATAACTTTGATTTGACTTAATTATGAATGCCCGTGCCGTAATAATCACAGACTACTTTTTTATTATATAATAAGGCGATAATTGTGATGTGTTTGTGATAACAACTTTTGAACAATTTGAGTAATGTCTTCTATGTTATAGTAAATAACAATAACATAGAAGATATGGGAAGTTCTTGTAGAAGATGCAAACGGAAGGGGTAATTTTATTCTTAAATTTAATATGATAAATGTAGCACTATAATTTAAAACTCAGCTAATTAAATAATTTTGGAGGTACAACACAAGTCTACTGTAGTGTAATAAAAATATTCTTTTCACAAATATTTAAATGGAGCGATACCTTCATTATTTATAAATAAGAAAATAAAGTATGTAAGAGTTTACTAGTAAAACAGTTAATTATCTTAAATAAGAAATAAAGAGATATTATATTAATGGCAGATACCTTATTCATTAAATTTGCTTACTGCACTGTCATTTGAGTTGCTAAATCAATGATAGTGACCTTCAGAATGTTTGAAGATTTTATTTTAGAATTTTAAAATTGGACACCATCCAAATTTACACCAGTACTATAATTGATAGTTCATCACATTTGGTTCCATACATGATATTCACATGAAAATTATAATTAAGGTATATTTATTAATACATTCCACTTTTATATTTTAATATTTATAAAAAATTAAATAAAAGTGAAATTAATATGTATCACTTGTATTTTATAATTAAAAATAAAATTTCTTCCAAAATAATTTAGATGCCGGAGTTAACTGTAACATCTGAGATATATGAAGAATATGATTATCAAACAAAAATTAAACCAAGCCAAGATGGGAGTAAGTAAAATAACATTTTAATTTTTGTAGCAAAGATTTTTTTATGCTGAAGAGTATCTAATGATAATGACAAACAATGGAAAAAAGTAGAAATAATCTTTTTTTTAAATATTTTTTTATATTAAAGAATAAAATACCCTCATTTTAGTATTTACCATATTCATTTTCGTTTTACAAAATAAAATAAGCTTTACTATTTATAAATGTTAATATTATTCACTTACATATTTATTGAGACTTACATAAATTAGAAAATATTTGTTATATTTAAAAAAAAATTATACTCATAGAAACAGTAAGTTACTTATAAAATTATTTATTACACCCATACTATATATAATTCTCCTTGCAAGTCTCAATATTTAAAAAAATGTTAACTGCATTTTGCTAGAATAAACCTACTTCCTGCATCCACATACTTGGCCATTACCACCAAGCCACTACCTACTGTTTATGAATTCTAGTATTTTTAGTAAAGTAAACATTATTGGTGTTATAACTTAATTTTGAAATATAATTATAGATGTTATATCAGAGTTTCCATTTCTTTTGCCAAAAAGCAGAAATAAACATAAGTTTGACAAAGATGATGACTTAGATGTTGAGAGGCCTCATAAAGCAGTTATTAAAATTGGTGAGTACTTTTTTACCGCTTATAAATTTATTGACAAACATTTGATGTATTTGTCGCAGCCAACTAGCTTAATTGGCCTTTCAGTTAACAGTCTAGCCTTTTTACTAAATGGCACCGTTCAACTGGAGGCTTGAATGATATTCAGCCGATATATCTAATACAACATTGCACATATCTTGTAATATCAGTGGCAACAGGTTATGGTGTTGCTGGGGTGGCCCTTGGGTCCACTGTAAAGCCACATAAATTTATATAATATAGCACATAGCACATAATTAGGCACATGGCAGCGACATTACATGTCATGATCATCTTATTAAGCGAGATGACTAAAGAGGCTAGGCTGTTTACTGAAAGGCTAATTAAGCTAGTTGACTGCAACATATATACAATTTATCTACATATCCTTACTTCAATGGATAGTAGGCTGTTATATGAAAGATAAAAAGATATGAAATTCTTACTGAGAAGATATAAAAACTTGTTCATTTTGTAATATAAGTAATATGCTTATGGCATATAATGTAGATACACTCTTTGATTCCAAACATTTGTGGTCTTTATTTCATAAACTGTTACAAGGATATTGTAAGGCAACCAAACATCCTAGATTCTGCAGGATAGTCCTGCATTGTAATTCTCCAATTATTATAATTAGAAAAAATCTTATGCAAATGGCATTCCAAAGTCCTCTTCTATGCACTTTTCCATTTTGTAACGTTGATCCTAACATGCAGTCATCGGAAAATTGTTCATTTAAAAGTTTTAAAAACTTTTATCTTTTTTGACATTCTGAACTAAAACCAAGTAAATGCCAAACATACCTTTTATAAAGCTGGCCATTTTACTAATGTGTATTTTCAATTTTTAACATGCTATAGATTTTTATGAATAAGATTGTAAGGAAATTGACATTAAATTAACTTGAAGTAAAAACATAATATACTTTACTATATACTACTTATTTGCAATTTGCATCATCGGTTAATTATCATTTCAGAACATAGTTCTAAAACAAAGATAGCACTTGTTGGTCTTCAAGTATGGAGGGGTGCGTTTCTGCTTGGTGATTTACTTATACATCTTGGACTAAATGGAGAGTTAGAAGGCAAAAGTGTGCTGGAACTTGGTGCTGGTACCGGCTTGACGAGTTTTGTTGCTGCTTTATATGCAAAAAAAGTTATTTGTACAGGTATAATTTTAGATAAAAAATTGTGTCTTTTTCTTTACTGGGTGACGTTAAGTAAAAGTAAATGAAAACACTGCCATAACTAGTTCGATAATGTATTTCCAAATATTTCATTTTTATATATAATAAAAAAATAAACACGATGTAAGCTGTGGTAGCTCAGATGGTTAGCGCTCGCTGTAAAATTTACAGTACGCGAGCAAAACCCGGGTTCGATCCCCGTCGGCACCGATGAAATTGTTAATTGCAATTTTAATTGCTGATTTACCACGTGCTCAGCGACGAAGGAGAACATCGTAAGGGAACCTACATGTCTGAGAAATAAGAAAAAAAATATTTCGAAGACATGAAGTTCGCCAACACACGTTGGGGCAGCGCGGCGGACACTTCTTTGCCCTAAACTCTCTTAGAAATGAGGGGAAGCCTGTGCCCAGCAGTAGGACGTATATAGGCTTTAACTCCCCCCTCCCCCCTCCCCCATAGATTGCCTTATAAGGGAGATATTTGCCATAAATGCTACTTGGCTACTACGGATTGAAAAGCGCAGCTTTTTAGTTTCTAGTTGTTATTTGGAAGATGCCGCCTATATCCTGGATGGTTGCCTCTGTCGCTTACGACACCCAATGGACGATATTGGATAGTGGATATTCTTACCTCGTCATTACATGGTAAATGTTATCTCCGGCTTCTTGTTATTGTATAATCTCTGTCAGTTATTTTCTTTCAGACATTGACTTGGGTGGAATATTGGAGCTTATCAAATTGAACGCAAAATATAATAGCCATTTAATAAAATCACAGTTTCAAATAATGCCTCTGGATTTCACTCAAACGGAATGGAGTAGACAGCTATCAGATGAAATCAGTAACGTTGATATTGTTGTCGCAGCGGATGGTAAGATATTCTACCAACATTTTAAAAGGCAGTAATTCAGCTGAGGACCTTCCTCTCATTAATTCTGTTGCCAAGCAGCAATACACCCATTGCTCGGTTCCGGGTTGAAGAGTGAGAGGCAGGATTTTTACAGGCTACTAGATATATTAACTTAGTCCTTAGGACTAAAAACGCCACATATACCTATTTTATTTGCTGAAATGGCACATATTCCTATTTTTTTTAAAGTTAGTGCAAATTACTTTATGGTCTGCAATAGCTACTTACCATCAAGTGGAGTGTTAGCGTGATAGCTCATTTTGTCACTCTTAATATTATGAAAACTTTGATATACACTATTAATGTTATTTGGCTCAGGGACTATACTCCCTTAAATACTCATAAATTTTGGCAAGCTCTTCCATCTCAGATCACATTTCCAGCAAGAATAAAGGCGGAAGTGTTGTATCGTTATTATTTAACACGTATTTATATTAAATAACGTACTAATATAACCTCCGATACTAAAATTAGATTATCATACCTACATATAGAAAGTATACAGAAGCACAGAAAATTAATTTTATAAAGCATAAAACTCTTGTTCTTTTTATAAATTAAATAAACATAATTGACTTCAAATGTGTGAACGCACTACATAATTGTCGTATAGAATTCATCACACTTGTGTTTGCATAAAATTTCAACAACCGCTATTATCAACGAGATCATAGAATACTTTATAATACAATGTAAATAAAAGATAATAAAATATATAATTTATAATAGTCTCTTCAAAATGATTATTCAGTACATCTTTATTATTTTTTTATTTATTAAGACTGAGAGCCGATTTTTCAATCTTCAAATAAAATTTATCCATATAATGAAATATAACATAAATTAGAAATTTATGAATCCCTTTTTCAATTATTTTTTTTAAAAACAAGAAAATAATTTGGTAGGCAAACTACATATCAGTATAAAGTAATTTTAAACCATGCACGTTAATATGATTGCATTAAATAGAGATGTAGGAGTTCGCAGAATGCAATTTATATGTGCTAATAACATTAATTGCAACTACCCGCAATAATAGCTTAAATGATTGACACAAGAGCACTTTGCTGTTTCCACTTTTGAAAGTGACGAGTAACAGTAATTTCACAAGTTAATTTTGGACAGTCCGTTGGACATGAATTGTCGCGTAAGTTACGCTGAATGCGATATGCGAAAAAAGCAATAAATGTAGTTGTGTACTCAGACAAACAAATAAATGTAGACAACTAGACAGAAACCTCTACATACATTACAAGAGACGCCGGAACCATGCTCAACTTCTTGACACGCATTCCTGCACACAACTTTCTTGTTCCTTTGTTTAACAACTCTTAAAAATCCTCTGCTAGATGCATACACATATATGCATCTAAAATCATGTTGTTGGTTGCATATGATTTTATAAGAGGTACGAGGTATACAGGGTTACTTTTTAGAGTAGCCAAATTTTAAACTTAAGTTCAAATATATAAATAATGATATACCGTTGTTGCAGTTTTTTAAAATACGAGTAAATAAGGCTTCTACTTTTATTTGAAATTATCCCAAATTGAATGCGATTTATTGGGCTACAACGTACCTATTTGCCTACTGATCGACACTTACGAATGTGTGCGTGCGCAGTAAAATCGGTTAAAATAATGCATTACAAGGCGTTTTAAATTTAAAAGATAAAAAGGACAATGTTTGAGATTTTTTTATTAATTTTTAGGGTTCCGTACCACAAAAAGGAAAAAACGGAACTCTTATAGGATCACTTTGTTGTCCGTCTGTCTGTCAAGACCCTTTTTCTCAGGAACCGGTGAAGGTATCAAGCTGAAATTTTTATCAAATACTGAAGTCTACTGTCCCTTGGAGCTGTGAAAAAAATCAAACTTCTAAGCCAACGCAATCAAAAGATACAGCCCTTTATGCCGCAAATTTTCGACATTCGCAAGGGAATCAAAACCTACAGGGTACTTCCCGTAAACTCAGAATCTTCAAATTTGGTACGAGGCAACGTATTATAGCACAGATAAAGGAAAAATTGCGAAAAGCATAAATTTTTAGTTACATCGTATAATAAAAATATTTTTAATAATTTTAAACTTATATACCTACGGATTTGTTCGGAACCCTCAGTGCGCGAGTCCGACTCGCACTTGGCCGGTTTTTTTTTTCACCGTTTGCCTATGTTACTTATTCTGAACCATCTCCGCAAATTTGAGCGGTTATTGCAAAATAACCCTGTATACCTATTATGTGCGTGAGTGTTCTTACAACAAGTTGTTAGAATAGTAAAGCGAAATGAAACAACCCATACAAAAACAGTATTTTATTAATTTATTATCTGTGTGTGTGTACTTTGCGTACCTACATAAGTACACACACACACACACACACACACACCCACACGTTTTTTTTATCTTCTTGTATCTTTTATCTTTATGCAGGAACTTATACTTCTTTAGCGTAACAAAACAAAAATAACTACCTTAAATATACTTATCAGTTCCCACGAAAACTTGAGAGACAGTTAGTTACCCACTAAAGTTGTCGCTTTGAGGTGTCAGTGTGCGCGCGCATAGTAAAAATTTCATGGTGTCGTTTTTTGGTGTCGTAAAAAAATCAAATCATTTTTCCCAAACGCCCCAAAAGAACTATAACTTCAAAAGTGCTAAATGAAAATCTAAAAGTGATAAAAAAAAAATTAAAGGTGGTAGAGCCATGCTGCAGCTATATGAATTGTATAGTTGTAGCACGAATGGGTCGGCTCGACCGTGGAAGGACCACGCTCTCACAGAATACTAGCGTAAAATAGCAGCTTAATGCTGCTGTGTTTCGTATGGTGAGTGTAGAGAACCGGAGACCCTTTGAACTGGAAAAGAGGCATTCCATCTTAGTCCTCACGGCTGACAACGCATCTGCATTTTGATTCGCAAACGAAGATAGATGTAGATGTCTATGGGCCGCAGCAACCACTACAACCACTTACCATCAGGTGGACTGTGTGCTCGCTTGTCAACCATACCCTATAAAAAAACACATTATTCAATTTAATAAAAATGTAAGCTTACGAAACGTAAACGAACGCAAATAGTACTGCTTGCACTGCTGTGTTCCAGTAAGGGTATAGAGAGTAATTTTATTAGCTGTCAATCTGTGAGGCATTCCATCTTAGTCTTGAGACGCAGAATAAATAGCAGTACTACGTACCTCAGAGGTGACAACGCATCTCTAACCTACTTTCGTTAAAATTGGCTGCAAGTGTGCATGGACTGCAGTAGCCACTCACCATCAGGTACACTGTTAGATATTTTGTCACTTCAATTTTATGATAATAGAAATTAAGATTTCCAAGTTTTCTGTAGATAGACAAAGTTATACGAGCATATTAACGTTATAATAATTTTTTTAGTAATCTACGATGACGACATCACTGCAGCGTTTGTTTCAACCGTACAAAAAATATTGAACACAAGGCCCCCGAAGGTGCTGTACGTCGTGATGGAAAAGCGATATGTTTTCACCGTCGAGCATATGGACTCAGTGGCGCCTTGTTACGAGACATTCCTAACGTTGCTCGATAAAGTTAAGTCGGAAAATGGTCATTCCCCTTGGACTGTTGAGCAGCTCCCGCTGGACTTCCCGAAGTACTTTACTTACGATCGTGTCAAAGAGTTAGTACTGTGGAAGATATTTTCGAAGTGAAGCGATGTAATAAAATCTGTGATATGTAATAAATCTTTGCTGTTATTTCTTGTCTTTTAATTAATTTACTTTGTTTTTTTTTTTTACTTTTCTTCATAATGCGTTATAATCAGTCTTGTTCGTTTACTTCTCATTAGGGTAAGGTACTCGCACTTATCAACATTATATGTTATTTCGGTTATACTTATCTAATACTTTGCGAACGCAATAAAGGAGGTGTAAGTAATTTATGTAATTTATCTTGATTTTATAATTCAATTTACACGAAAGAAAACAAGAAGTTAATTGTAATTTTACGTGATCGAGTTCTAACGGAGTAGTATGTTAATTGAAGAGACGAACGAAACAAACTCTGGCCACGCACAATGAAGAGGCAAGGTTCCGTAGTTGCTAGTCACAATGGCGTGCTCACGAAGCTCTTCCTTGATAACGAGCATAATAAGTGAGTTCGCAGTTTGACCGCTATAACGACTAAACTTCGGACCAAATAGACTGAAGGACTTATTTTCAAATCATCCTATAGGTATTAAAAACAGATAAAAAAAAACTTTTCTATTTTGATAATAATAGCCTATCAATCCCGCAAATGAAAAAGTAAAGCTAATAGTAGCAATGCATATTATAAGTCGTTTTTCGCAAACGGACTGCTGAATCAAAAAGATGTTGTTGAACACCCCCAATGTTTTTGAAATACCTATCCAACGATACCACACATGATGGAATAGACGGGTAAAAAAAAATCATCCTCTATTTACTTGTATGGGAAGTATCCAAAATAAAAATGTTTTTTAAGATTTTTATTTCACAGTTTTCTAGGCGTGAATCATATCTATAACTATGCCAAATTGTATAGATTGATTTGTAGCACCTAGGGTTTCTCAGCATAACCGCGGACGGACGGACATGGTGAAACTATAAGGGTTCCTTGTTGTGTAACTACGGAACCCTAAAAGTCTCCCCAAATATAATAAAATACAGTTTTTTTTCTTTTGAGGTGTAATAAAAAAACTGACAAATTCATAGATTCTTGGTACATTTATTGTTAATGAATGTACATTTTGTTAACATTTTCTACTTGATTTAAATTATTATACGAAAAAAACTTTGGAACACTAATAATCACGTCGTACAACAGTACAGATAATAAATAAATATTGTATGAGTATAATTTAATAATACGTGCATGTTACTTTTGCGTGGGCCAAAACTCATTGTATTTGGTGAGGAATGTTTTTCGAAGTTCAGAATTCCTCGCCTGTTGGTCCTTCTCTTTGCTGAGTTCCTCAATACTTTGCCCAACGCACAGGTCTCCTGTAAAGTGAATAATCACCACTTGCGTGTTGAAGGAAACGTTCTTGTCTGGTGTTTGCTTCGCATAATTACTTTGTGACTCAAAATCCATTTCCAATGATACAACTTCACCAGCTGTAATGTGATTTATTTTGTTATTAACATTTTTTTCTATAGAATAAGTGGCACACAGTCCATTGATGGTAAGTGGATGCTCTGGCACATAGATATCTACATCTATCCTCGATTACGAATTAAAGTGAAGATGCGTTGTAACCCGTGAGGATGAAGATGGAATGCCTCGTTTCCAGTAAAAAGGGTCTCCGGTTCTCTACACCAGCAGCGTTAACCTGCTATTTTACGCTGGTATTCTGTGAAAGCGTGGTCCTACCTCGGTCGGGCCAATATTGGGTCAATATTCCCTAAATTGACTTCGTTACCACACTGACACCATTAACTGCACCATTTAGTTATCTTGCATAATATACACATTAATAAAAGTAAATTTTTGTAAAATGCTTTTTATGATTACGCATTTTTGGAAAAGCTGATGATAATAATGTTCTCCAGATTGAATTTCCGTCACCGCGGCCAGCTTCAGCGGAGGCTGAAGAACTAAGAGCCAGCTCACACCGAAACGCGACGCGACTGGGCGCGCACTTTTTAAGATAGTAATACAAAATATGACTTTATTTACTACACAAAAAGATACATATTTTATTGGGATAATTCAAAAATGCCTCGCGGCGTCGCGCTACGTCGCGCTGCGCCTCGAGATGCCTCGCGGCGTAGCGCGACGCGTCACGACGCAGCGGTGCTTCGTCAGTAGGCGCAGCGCCAGCGCAACGGCTTCACGATGCGTCTAGTGACAGGTCTCTTCAAGCATCGTCGCGTCGCATCGCGCCATGGTGTGAACTGACCCTTACCATTTGCGTCGGACGGGATTATAGTGCCCGAGTGTATGCGCAAGCACAGGTGCACTCTCTATTCTCTCACTCTCATAGTTCGATGGGACGGCAATCCGATACGACTAGTGCAGGACCAACGGCTTTACGTGTCTTGCGGACCACGGAGTTAAAACGCCGCCAACTTCCTGATTCCGGTCTGTTACTTATGATTACTTAGTTAAAAGAAAAAAAAATCTCGAAGACGTGAAGTTCGCCAACACGCATAAGGCAGATATTTTATAGGTCCAGATACCGTGTACGCGCAACTAAAACGCTTCCATTTCAAAGGCGCCAATATTGGCGTATTCGTTCGATCGTTCCGCCATTACGGTTACGCCAGCGACGTTCGCTGTGAATATACGTCACGCACCGGTGTTTTTAATTTCGCAAAATGACTGTTTGTGCTGTGAAATCATTTAAAAATTACTATTGGAAAAAAGATAAGGATAAGAACATCACTTTTCATAAGTAACTATACAATTTTATGGTGTATTTCTTTGTAAAAGAATACGAAAGCTAAATGTCAATACAAGTAATAATACTGCGCAATAATATTCGAGTGCTGCCTAGTCTATGAAATGTTTTTACCATTTTTTAATATCATGATCAACCACAAAGGTTATCTGTATAGGTGTTTTAAACAGTCTAATTTTACAGATTTTACCCAACCTATAGAGTTAAACTGTTTTAAGCGTTAGGGTTGAACTACATCTGGCAGCATGAAGTTGCACTTTCCTGTGCTTCTATCCTTTTTGGTCACTCAGAACCGTTATAGTGTAACCGGTATAGTTCCACCCTCAAAAAGCCGATTGTAAACCGGTTTTAAAAGTTTATCTATCATTCTTGACAATTCATACTAATATAATATTATAAATGTGAAAGTGTGATTTTTTTGTTTATTTGTTTTTGTCCTTCCTTCACGCAGCAACGGAACGGAGCAATTTTAAAAAAATAAACATTTTGCTATCTTTTGGCTGAAGTTTACGCTTAACCAAACTTACTTTTTTTCGTCATTTTACTTAGGATTGAAAAATAATTTAATGTCTTCGTAAAAAGTGTCAATATTTTGTGTTCTATAGTACAAAAGTGTAGTACTCTGTATATATTTAGTAATAATAGATTATAAATATATGTTACATACATAAATATCTAAAGTGCTTTTTTATTTATTTTAACTGTTACATTAATTATAGGTTTTTTTACATATCTTCAATATTTTAGTGCGATGTTCGTACCTACATAAAACACACATAAGCACCCATATCCCCATACACACACACATACAAATGCACACGCCACGCACACACATTTTATACTCTTAGAATCAATAGGTACGTCAATAGGAATGAAATATAAAATCTCCCACATTTTTTGGGTAATCGATTCGCACTGTTATTACCGAAGTCACGCACATTAATGCAGCCATGGTGCGTAAGATATGCGCGTCACGTGGTACTCACGCACACATGAATCAAAGACTGTCTTCATTTTGAACGTTGCGGTGTGTTAGCAACACGGTATCTGGACCTATAAAACATCTTTGGCATAAGGCCAGTGCGGCGAATATTTCTTTGCCCTAATACCATCTCATAAATGAGAGTAGGCCTGAGCCCAGCTGTTGGACGTATATAGGCTGTAACTTTAACTTTTAACCAAGAATTTCTTGACAGAAAAAAACAATATTGGATTTTTGCATGACCCGGGATTCGAACCAGGGACTCCGTCATCAGCAGTCGCGGATGGAAAAGATGATTAGAAGTTGCGTTTATGGAAAAGGTGATGATGTTGACCGGATAGGTGTAACTTGACTCGTAGAAAATACTCAAAACAATGATTTCAAAAGGAAGGATACGCCCATCTAAACATTTTACTTATGCATTCTTCATACAAGCAAAAGTAGCGCCATCTGTCATAACACATACGAACTACATGAGTGCCGCGTTGCATTGGTCGACGACGTAACCAGGGCTGGATTTTGAAGTATAATATATTTCGAAGTATAATATTCTCATGACCCAAAATGTCTAATGACTACATCAATAACGACAATTATTTAAATCGCACACCTGCATTATAATCGTCAGGTTCGTATGTAGAGTCACCGGTACACTCGAGACCACTGCGATTATCCTTTAGTATGCCCCTTGTCGTTGTCAACTTACTGATTGCCTTCTCATTGCTTTTAGCATTCTCTTTGTGTTTGTTCTTATCTTTGTTGCGGAGGAACTTTTTCATCTGAAAAAAACTTTCCATTACATAATTTATATATTAAATATAGACGCGCTAACACGCGTGGGTTATGCGCGTTAACATTTGTACTTAAAAGTCTAATTCTGTGAGACACAAATGAAAGAGAATACATATACATAAATTGTGAAAATGAATGTCTTACCGTTTTTGATATTTTTTTCGGTGCATCCGTGTAAATCATTTTTGGTTCTCCAGGATTACTTCCTAGGACCCTAAGAGTGTTCTTTGGTAAGTCAAAATCAGAATAGACCGGGGCTTGAGCTTCCATAGTCTCCTTATGCCGTCCTGGTCCAGTAGCAGATTTACTATTTGTCGGTACATACGATAACCTACCAGTGTATTCTTTATTTGATTTTTCAACTAATAATTTATTTTTTCTGTATTTGTCGTTCCTTCTCGTGGGTGACACATCGTCGTTCGAAAAGCTTTCTTCTGATGTCGAAGGAAATACTTCGTTTAAGCTTATTACTTCCACGTTGCATTCTTCAAGACTAGGTTGACTTATTACATTTGGTATTTGACATAATTGATCGGTTGAATGAATACTTATGAATGATTTTTGTGCAGAATCCAGTGTTGTATCTTCATTGTCCGTACTGGACGATTTCTTTGTCACGGTTACTGTAAAATATTATAGCTTGATTATGGCAATCAAATACATGTGTAATATACCTACACATTGTGTACACCAATACACATTAAAACGAAACAAAATGAAATATATATATATATATATATATATATATATATATATTTTGTAATAACCGGCCAAAATTGCAGAGAAGTTTCAGAATAAGTAACATAGGCAAATGGTGAATAAAAATCAATCAAATAATCTGCCTTTTTTATCTTCAAAATGCGTGGTAATGCATTATTTTACTGCGCACGCACACATTCGTAAGGATCGATCGGTAAGCAAAAACGTGGTTGCCCATAAATCACATCCAATTTGGGATAATTTCAAATGAAAGTAGAAGCCTTATTTACTCGTATTTTCAAAAACTGCAATAACTGTATTGTTTGTATATTTGAACTTAAGTTTAAAATTTGGCTTCTTATTAAAAAATAACCCTGTACTTATAGAAAGTGAAAGCGATTTCTTCCAGACAACCCTTTTGCGCAAATAATTGTTGTTTACAAGGAATCGCGAATAGGGAAGGTGTACATAAGTAGTAAAAAATGTATAAAAAAACAAGATGATGACTGTTGAGGATCGGTAGAATCGATCAATTAAGGACGGGAATTATGATGTGAATTATTAGAGCTCTAAGTAGGTAGGTAATTAGTTTTGAGTAGATTTTTGAAGAAAGAGACTAAGCACGTCAAATATATAAAGGCAAGGAGTTCCACAAGCATACAGCTGTAACCGAGAATGATTTATTGAACATACCAGCATATATACAGTTTTCTGCAGCTTTACTATCAGTTCTTTCACCTATAAACAAATATACTTTAATTAGGCATTCTGTAGTTTGTTATATGCAATTTTATTTACACATTTTTATAGATGACATACCTCCATCTTCAGTCCGGGACTTTATTAAAGTTTCTATTGTGTTTATATCCGATAATTTATGTGCATCCTTCGAATTTGACATATTTAAACAATAAATTTCAGTGTGAACTTTGTCAAATGTCTTCCCATTTTTCTCTTGATTGGACACAAATGACAGTTCTAATTTCAATGTATCAACATTTTTATAAGAGTTACCTCGCTTAAGATTTTATTAAATCGACAGCATCGTGAAAAGAGACTTTAATAAACAAACTTATTTATTTTTCTAGTTAGCAATAGTTCAGGAGCTGAGGTGCTTGTTTTAAATTATTTTATAGCATGCTCCCTCGGGTAGTTTTCTAATACTAATATATACTAAAGAACCGCGCTTTGTTCACCGCTGAAGATGTTCATTTCGTAAATAGTTTAAGAGCTGATTTTGTTTTTGGCGGTACATATAAACATTGTGAAGAAATCTGCATGAAAAAAATTCTATACCAATTGAATTAAATATTATAATATTTTTCTAGTCAATTTTCGACTACGACAATGTCCGTATAGAATTTTTTTTTTCTAAAAGCGGTACCTTTAAATTAGGATTTTCTATTGTATCGTAGAAACGGTTTACATACATTAATTGCACAAGAGCGAAAATTTAGTCTCGCAACCATTATTTGTAGACTATACGAACACTTGTCGTACGAGATTCGAACCCGCGGCTCTGCAGAGGCAGAGCTACAACGAAACGCTTAATCACTGCTCTACGGAGGAGTGCAAACTCAGAGCTCACAGATACTTCCTCGATCTTACCTATGTAACTCTCTTTATTACTTATTTTTTTTTTCATATAAATCTGACTATTGTCAATAAGAACTTTTGTCATTTGATAGCACGCAACACAAACTGTGCAAATATATTGTAATAATGTCCTCTAGACCGAATTTTGATCACGGCGGCCAGTCTCAACGGAGATTAGCCATCTGCACATGACAGGATAGTTCCCAAGCGTAAGCACAGGTGCACCCTCTATTCCCTCACTCATAAAGTCCACTACTGAGACTGTAATCCAACACGACCGGAGAGATTAGGCACAGGACCTGCATTCCGAGGCACGGTGGTGAAAAAACCGCCAAATACCTGACACCGGGCTACTACTGAGAATTTCTTGACTGAAAAACCCAATATCTGATTTTGGCTTGGCACCGAGATTCGAACGCGTCCTTGGTTCGAATCTCACTTATGATCAGCAACCGCGTTTACGATCACTAGACCTAAGAGACAGTCATATACTGAAGCTTGTACTATATGGCAGTCATATATTGAAGCTTGTACTGTATGGCAGTCATATATTGAAACTTGTACTATATGGCAGTCATATATTGAAACTTGTACTATATGGCAGTCATATATTGAAACTTGTACTATATGGCAGTCATATATTGAAACTTGTACTATATGGCAGTCATATATTGAGCAACGCTGTAACAAGAATGGGCTCTGTGATGTAGAGCAGCCCACATAGCAATAGATACATATATTAGGTATTTAATTCTAAGGACGAAAAATACGTTCACTAATTTTTTTAAAGAACGTTACCACCATACTAGGATTTTCTCCAGTATCGTAAGGACAGGTTACATAAATAAATTTCACAACGACAAACATCCAGACCAGGAACAATAATACAAATACTTTTTCCGTACGGGATTCGAACTCGCGACTATACTCATAGCTAAGCCACTGCGCCACGGAGCCATCGTTTACTAGAATTGACATTTCTACATTACAGTCTTCAATACGCATCTTCTCTACATCTGCGTCCGCTCGATCGGGGACACGTTTGCACACACATATATATGTATATGTGTGTAGGTAATGTGTATGTGTATAATCTATGGTTGTACAGGATACCAGCGTGAAAAAACAGCATACTGTTGCTATGTTTCGTATGACAAGTGATGAGAAGCAGAATTCACAACTTCTGTTCACACACCGAAGCTATCAGCCACACAAGACTGGTTGCAGAGTCACAATCACAAGGCCACAAATAAGCACTGGTCCACACATTGTTGCGTTCCGAATTAAAGTTTAAGATTACAATTAGAGTCATTCCATCTTAACCCCCTTCTTCTTCCGTTACCGTTACAGGCAGCCTACAAAAGTTCACTGCACGAACATGGGACTCCCGTTTAGATTGCCTTATAGGGGGGATACTTGCCATAGTTGCCACGCTTGGTAAGCGGGCGGCTCTGTCGCCTCTTACGACACCTACGGGATGATATAGGGTAGTGGATATTCTTACACTACACTACACGGTACTTATACATCCCACTCTTAAGTACAGGCCTTCTCTCCTTTCCGAGATGGTTTTAGGGCAAGGAAATGTCCGTCGCGCTGTTCTCATGAGTGTTGGCGAACTTCACATGTCTTCGAAATATTTTTTTTCTTATTTCTTCGACATGCGGATTTCCTGCCGATGTTTTCCTTCATTGCTGATTACGTGGTAAATTAGCGCTTAAAATTGCGATTAAAAATTTCATTGGTGCCGGTGGGAATCAAATCCGGTTTGCTCACGTACTGTGAAATTTACAGCGGGTGCTCAGCCCCTGAGCTACCACGGGTCTAGCTCTAGTAGGGGAGTGCAGGGAATTAGAGCGAGCGAGTAATAAGAGCGATGGCGATTGGACGGAACCTATGCACATTCGGGTGACTTTAAGCACTCGGCCGTTTCTGTCAACCATCGGGAAAGTTTGGGTGTAGCGCACTAGTCGTAAGTGCCCTGCGTTGAACTACGAGGAACGGTTATGATTTTCGCTCTGCGCTTATAGAACACGGCCGAATGCCAGCGTTTAGAATGAAGATATATTTATGAAGATATATTCTTATTTTGTTTATGCTTATTACATTCATCTTCTTTCACGGGACATTTGTTAAATTGGGATTGAAAGTCGAATAAAGTATTTTTTTTTGTAATAGAATAGAAATGTGTTTATTTAACCAAAAAGCATTACATAATTAAACAATACACTGGTTTCTGCACTAAGCTCTAGGCTTGTATTTATTTTGTTACTTTTCAAAATGGTGATCAGCGGATAATGGGAGCCTACATGGCTCTCACTACAAGACAACTCGCATTACCCTGTTATAGTTCACAATGTATTTTTAGGACATTTTAGATTTATTTTTGTTTTAGATGCCGCTTAAAAGAGATCATACAAAAACAAAACTTCTTGGACGGTAGATTCATTAGTAAATGCAATCACTACTCTCAGGAGAGGAGGCATTTCGGTGTACAAAGTATCTATGGAAACTGGCAGACCTTACAGCACTTTAAACTAAATAAAAGACACAATTTAGCGAAAGCTAATGATGATAGCTAAAAAATTCTCCTAAGCTGGGAAGACATACTGTATTCACTTCTGAGCAAGAATAAGATACTGGCTGACCTCTACGGACTATGTCAAAACGAAAATTTAATTTACATTGATGAGTCAGATGATTCAGAAGTGGAATCTCTATGTGCAATTTGTTTAGAGACGGAAAAAGTGGGAAGATGTGGTACCGATGCAGAAGTTTTTGTTTTATAGAAAATGGGTGACAAACGAGCACACAGTCCTCCTGATAGTAAGTGGTTGCTGTGGCCCATATATCTTGAGGACTAAGATGATGAGATGGCACCCTTGAGGACTTAAGTGGAGGAATGCCTCGTTTTCAGTAAAAATGGTCTCCGGTTCTCTACACTCACCATACTTTCGTATTTCACATTCACAGCAGGATTGAGCTTATTATACGTTGGTATTCGGTGAGAGCTTGGTCCTTCCCCGCTCGAGTCGACCCATTCGTGCTACAACATGCTACAACTATAATATAGCTGCAGCATGGCTCTACCATGTAAGAACTGCTGCTTACATAAACTGGGCACATAAAGAAGGTTCTGGCAGCGATAGTCCAACTTCTTATATTTGTGATTTTGGTTTGAACCGTTTTGTTTTCCTTTAATAAATTTATTTTTATTTATTTGTTTTGTTCCATAGTTTTTATCTATTCCATAGTTGATTTTTTAATTCGTGTTACAAATAGTTATTTGTACTAACAATTAATACGAGGGTGGATTGAAAAGTACTCGGCCTAACCAAGAAAATAAACACATACTAAATCAGTTATATTTTTCTACATAATCACCATCAAGTTCAATACACTTTTGCCACCTCCCCTTCCAAGCATTTAGACCGTTGAAAAAAAAAGATTCTTCCTTAGAGTCAAAATATGCGTCTACAGCTGCTTTGACCTCGTCGTTTGTCGAAAATCTTTGAACTCCCAAGTGCTTTTTTAGATTAGGGAACAGAAAGAAGTCTGATGGTGCCAGATCAGGTGAATACGGCGGATGCGGTAACAGTTCAAAGCCACAGTTGTGAATTTCAGCCATTGACTGTACTGACGTGTGAACACGGGCGTTATCTTGATGAAACAGGACTTTTCTTCTGAGCATTCCTCGACGTTTTTCTTTTATTTCCTCTCGTAAACGACGTAGTAAGGTGCAGTAGTAATCAGAGTTTATATTCTGACCCCTTTCAAGATAATCAATCAAAATCGACTTAGCCTTTTTAGGGGGTGGTGAACCAGGTCTTCTCCACTGTTTTGATTGTTGTTTTGTTTCCGGTGTACAGTAATGAACCCATGTTTCGTCCATAGTAACAAAACGATTCAAAAAATCATCTGCATCGGCTTCAAATAACTCCAAACAGTCGCGTGAAATAGTCAATCGCGTCCTTTTTTGTTCAACTGAAAGCAGTCGCGGAACCCACCTCGCAGACACCTTGTGGAAACCCAACTCGTTGACAATGATGTTTTGAGTTCGTTCATAAGAGATGCCTATAATCTCGGCTATCTCTCTAATTTTTAATCTGCGGTCTCCCATTATTAAATCAAGTACTTTTTTAATATTTTCGTCAGTAGTTGACGTCGAAGGCCTTCCAGAGCGGGGTTCATCTTTCACACTCTCTCTACCACGCTTAAATTCTTCTATCCATTTTTTGACGGATGAATATGACAGAGCACAATCGCCTAATGTACTGACCATGTCATCATGGATGGCTTTTGATGATAGCCCCTTCTTATGGAGGTACTTAATGACGGCACGGCACGGCGAAAGATTTGCTCCATTCGCGGAAATTATGTCCGATTACTTTGTTAATAAATTTATAAAATCACAACTAATTATCGCACACGTTTCGAACTTCACACGATGAACTAGTCTGAACTGAACTAAATAATGTGGGTAGATTTGATTTTTAGAATTGAATGGATCTGTGTTAGGCCGAGTACTTTTCAATCCACCCTCGTATTTACTTTTTAAATATATAGCTTTTTTTAATATTTACTTTTTAAATATATAGCTTTCTTTTTGGGAAGAAATTAAAATTTTGGCTCCCATTTCCCATGTGAACGTTAAATGGGCTCTCGTTACCCGAATGTATGGGGTAATGCGAGCCATTGACTTTTATTTTAAATCTCTACTGTAACTTAAAAAACTAACTGTAGTTAATTTAAACAGTGATGAAAAGATATGAGCCACATAAAAGATAACAGCCAAATAAATGAGGTTTAAGTTACTAATTAAAATTTATAACAAATTAAACAAATGTGGTTTTTATCAACATTTTCCCTTAGTAGGCGCCAATTCCCCCGCTCTCCTACGTAAAAGTCCACTGGAAATGAAACTCTCTTATTCTAGGTAGGATACCTATCGTTACGCTTGGTAACTGGACTGGATTAACGATCATTGTATCAGTCTCGCACATTTGAAGCTACGTATCACCGCCGATCTGTGTGTTTTATTGGCATAAACATGGATCAAGGATCCATTGGGAGTTATAATATGTTTTTGGCATATGTCAAATATACATAGAGTGGTCATGTTTTTTTTTTAAATAAAAAGCCTTTAAATAAAAGTGGATGAAAAATATCTTTACGGAAACAGCGTGGTAACTTTTCCTTAACTTACCACTAACTATAAACAAACAGTGGAACGTTTATTTATTTCGATTGAGATGCTCAATTGTAAGATGCTTTAGTAATGCAGATCCCGTGGTTCGAGCTTAGTAATTAGTACCTTATTGTAATAACCACTGCACACCATGAACACCTGCAGTAAATTCCGAACAAAGGCTACGGGTCTTTCATCCTGAAGCCTATAAGACTGCCGTAAGGTGGGGGCGTAAGAGAATTCATTACCTTATGGAGACCCCGTGTGAGAAAATCCCATTGGTGTCGTGAGAGATCTACTAGGCCCTACGCAATAACTAGAGAATAAAAGGGAATACGATTCTCCGTCTACTAACCTATAGTGTTTTTCATGACTCAGATGTAACCACTGCGTTCAGGTCAGGTCTGAAGTTATCACGGACTGCTAATATTTGGTTTTATTGTTATTTGACCAACGTTTTGTTTTTACTGTATTAATAAATTGTTTCCAAATTATATGTAAATTATTTGAAACAATTTAAAAAATAAACATTTAAACAAAACAAAATTGGTCCAACTGTTTGGTTATGAAGTATTTTTTACAATATCAGAGGCTAATTGCCGGCTATAATTACTTTATAGTTTGTGGCCGGCCCTAGGAGGCTCGCGCTCGCCAAGCTCATTCCATAGAGTACATACCTTTATACGAGTATATACTGAAAGCTCATTCGGAGCTTGGCCTCTCTAAACATGTTTTGGTGGACTGCCAAATATTACATTAGTTACCTATCACTAGTCACTAAGTTTTAGACGGAGGGTTGTTCTCTCACGGTACCTTTTATAGCCAAAGTGAGTTACGAGTCGAATTAAATAAGGGGAGGGTATTATGCTAAACTTTATACGTGGTAGAGCCATGCTGCAGCTATATTAGTAGTGTAGTTGTTTGTTGTTGCACGAATGGGTCGGCTCGACCGGGCAAGGACCACGCTCTCACAGAATACCAGCGTAAGATGCTTAACACTGCTGTGTTTCATATGGTGAGTGTAGAGAACCGGAGACCCCCTTTACTGGAAAAGAGGCATTCTATCTTAGTCCCCACGGATGACAACGCATCTGCATTTTGATTCGCAAACGAGGATAGATGTAGATGTCTATGGACCACGGCAACTATATGGTGGACTGTGTGTTCGTGTCACCCTGTAAAAAAAATGTTAACTAAATAATAATTATGGCGATAAAACTATTATGCCCATAATTATAAGAGAACCCATTTTTTTATAGGAGAGGGGGCAAATAAGCATGCGGCTCACCTGATGGTAAGTGACTACAGCCGCACATGAACAACCGCAACAACAGGGGAATTGCAGATGCGTTGCCGGCCTTTTAAAAAGGAGTAGGCTCTTTTCTTCAAGGTCCCTAAGTTTTATCAGTCCGGAAAAATCGCTGGTGGTAATCGATTCGACAAGGAAGTTGTGCGAGGAAGAAAACATCTTCTAAATCGCACAGTGGTGTACCGCCAATCATCCAGGTGGTATGGATGGTATCGCAAGTTTTGTCGCGTTGTGCGATGGTAAAATTGAGCGGCTGGAATTAGTTCGAACAATTCCTCAGAGCACTCCCCGTGGTAAATGCGATAAAATATGCAAAGAGATGCAACATCTCTACGCAGTGCCAGTGTATCGAGCCGATCAGAAAGAACTCGCTCGTCGATGATTCGAACCGCTCTGCGCTGGATGCGGTCAAGTGGAAGGAGCTGGCACTGGGGTGCCCCTGCCCAGAGATGGGAACAGTATCCATGTGAGGCCGGATTTGCACTTTCTAAAGTTGTAAGCGATGTGCCGGCATGAAATACTGTCGCTCTGCCGAGCACGCCAAGCTTTTTAGAGGCCAGTTTGGCCTTCCCTTCCAAGTGACCACGAAACTGCACACTATTCGAAATGTCGACGCCGAGGATTCCGATGCTAGCTAAGGCAGCAAGGGGAGTGCCTTAAAACTGAAGAGATACGACAAAGGGGTTCTTTTTAGCGGTAAACGCGCAAACTTGTATCTTCTGGGGATTGAACTGGACTAGATTTAGTCGCCCCCAATCCGGGACTGTGTTTAGGAAAGACTCGACTTCGGACACAAGTTTGTCCCGGTACTCGGTGACGTTTTCTCGAGAAATATTGGCACGGCCGGTATATAAGGCATCACCAGTGCTGTCGTCTGCATAGTAATGAATGTTACTAGTTTACAATATATCATTGATATGCAGGAGAAACAGCGTTGGTGATAGCACGCAGCCTTGTGGAACAACAGCGTTGATAGGCTTGAAATCAGAGCACCGTCTACTACGACCTTGATGCTCCGATCAGTAAGGAAACTGGTGATCCATTTGCATAATTTCTCGGGAAGCCCATAGGAAGGAAGCTTCGAGAGAAGTGCTTTGTGCCAGACCCGATCGAAGGCCTTCGCTATGTCCAAACTAACGGCCAATGCCTCCCTCTTGGACTCTACTGCCTCCGCCCATCTATGAGTCAGGTAGACCAGAAGATCACCAGCTGATCGACCCCGACTGAAAACCGTAGTGGTGGTCACTAATCAGCTGGTGATCCTCATGAGCTGGCAGTTTATAATGGATTCCATTATTTTGGAGAACAAAGAGGTTATGGCGATAGGCTTGTAGTTGGACGGGTCTGAGCGGTCACCTTTTTTAGGGATCGGGTGAACCAAAGCTGTCTTCCATGAATTCGGGACTACGCCTTGGGAGTAGGAGTACCGGAAAAGACGCGGTCCGACGAGCCCAGAGGGGCATCGACGGAGATCTGATATCCGTCCGGATGAGAGGTCAGCAGAAGGTCCAACAGGGAAGGTACATGATCCTCCACATCTGGGATCCACGTAGGCGAAGTAACCAGTTGTGTTAGACAATATGCCAAGGCAAAGTCATAGATCTACCCGCATGATCGGTTAAACGAGAACCAATCCATTCAGCGTGGTGGGCGTTAAAATCACCGAGTATCACGATCTCTGCGGATGGAACCTGTTGTAGCACGGAGTCTGCAGCTATTTGGACGTGGTCGATAAGTTTGGCGGAATTCCCCCCCCCCCCCTCCCTAGAACATGCGGGGCAGCCTGAGCACCCACGCTCAGGAGTGGAGTAGTTTGGTCGTGGATGCTCAGCGAGGGATTTTCCAGGGGTGCTGGTACCCTCCTGGGGTAGTCTTTTCTATAATTCCGCTACCATGTTAAATTAATAATTGGGCCTCCGGCCACCTGCACTCACCAAGCGCAACGCAGAGGTAAACCTCTACTTCACGCTGGTATTCTGTGAGGTCGTGGTACCACCCCGGTAAGAGCCGGCCCATCCGTGCGACAGCAAAAGCTGCCGCGAGGCTCTACCAGTTTTCACTATTTTCTGCGACTTTCATGTTGATACGAAGACAAGGAATCTTTTTCGTTATTGGTTTGGGGTGTTGATTAAGTTTTAAATAGTTATAAAATCATTTAGACATTTTACAGTATTTCCCTCAGATGTTCACATACATGTGCAGCACATAGATAAGGATGGGTGCGATGGACTCTCTTGCAGTGGAGGTGTAGCAAATTAGTTTAGTTTATTTTATAACAGAGTATCTAATAAAACTAAAATTTTCTGAAAATAATTGTTATATTATCATTTCATAAGTACAAGTTATTACTGACCCTATCACAAAATAGAACAATACAATACAACAAAACCAATTTAAATTATCACTGCTCAATCGGAAAATAGTAAAGAAAAAGCAAATATAACTTATGGTAAACATAACGTTACAACTGTAACAATCTAATCAATTTATTATATTTAGGCCAGATTTTCCACCGTGAAAAATTTATCAATTCAATATATTATTATAACCTGACTGAACATATAAGTGAAACAATTGAACTGTTTTCTTGATACAACTGTAATTTTCAATTTGTTTGTTGTATTCCTATGAATATTTTTTACGGAGGATTAAACATCGGCCCTTATAAAATATTCTATTGAAACGTTTCAATAAGGCAATCAGATCTACAGTCTTTTTTAATGGCAGTAAAGGTTGCATTACATATTATAGCTTACTTCATCTTTATATTATCTTACCGTACAATTTATTTTATATGCAAATATAATTCGAATACCTTTTTATAGCAATTACTTACCGATAAGCAATTTTATCTTGATTTTTTTTTAATTTTATTAGTGTTATTACGGTAGGTTGATGTCTTTATTGTTTAAAAGATATCTCCCGACCAGCTTCTTCATTGAGATATCACATTTACTTCGTATAATATACAATTATTTTCACTTATTTAAGAATCGATCATCAGAATTCGATGAATAACACTCTGACTCTTGAGATCTTACAATGCTGTGGATTTACTAAAATAAAAAAATAATTTCCTCTCCATCAACCCCTATAAAACAATGACAATAACTCAAATTCTATTACGAAAGTTAGAACTGCTCGTTAGAAGCTGTTTAACACTCGGGAACACGAATTCCCAACGAAATATTAAAAATGATGATGAACAAAGTAAATATGAGTTTCCTACTTAGTATCCTTGTCGTTATTTTTATAGTGAAAATGAAACCATAAATGGTTGAGTAAGCTATATGCAGTAATATAGCTTACTCATTTCCTTTCTCAGTATGAAATAAATTAAATCAATATAAATGAGTATTTAATTATAAAATGAAATGGTAAGATAAATACAAATGAACTCTTAAATAAATTAGTAAATTAACTTGTTTTAGTTACTTTAAATACTCCAACAAGAAATAGAATCTAAAAATAGCGTCCTATCTCTTTCCCTACCGTTTGTACAATATTTTACGTTTCTATCCTGGTCTGTACGATGTCAATTAAAAAATCTTATTATTTATTAGGTTCCTTGTTTTATTGGCTTTCATAATTTGTTTCTTTATGTTTTTCTTTTTATTGATAATTTAAGATGTTAAGTATAGTATGCTTAAACATGACGTCACATAATAAGATGGCCTTGCGTCTCTATCCAACCGCAACGGCTGCCCAACCAACTTCAATGTAATTCTTCTTCACTTCATGATCTTACTGACACTAATGAATAAGATTACTGCAGTTATAAATTAACATTCCATCTGATGACTCTAAGGTATATTAGGGGAATGTGAATTACTCTTTGTTAAAAATTATTAAACAATTTGTTATGCTATGCTGCAAAAAATAAATATTATTGTCATTAATTTTCAAGTACCTATGTTATTTACATTTTAATGTTAATAAAAGTACGAAAAAAATTAATCCCTGCAATGGGGACAATGCGATTCTCATAAGAATAGGAACGTCAATGGCCTCGAATGAACGCGATTTGTCAACTGTCACTTAAACAGTACGGATTGCAAAGAAAATTAATTTGCGTATTAATAACGTTTTTTTCCGCTATATATGAGTCTTAGTATTACCAAATCTATTGAACTCCGTTCTTTTTATAAATTAATATAAAATATTGATGCTAGTCTGTGGAATATTTTAAATACCACCATAAATCCATGTTCTATTTCAAGGAAAAGCTGATGAGAATGATGACTACTCAGATAGTGATGCGGACATGAGCTAAATTAGATTAAACTAGATTCAGATTACTACTTTTACGTTCATGGTTCTTTTTTAATAAATATTACTTCGAAATCTCTGTTTTGCTCACCCTACTTAACTTTTTTAAATTGGCAGCAGCATTTGACTGGTTAAATTGATGACGTCACAATACGGCGCCGGGTCAGTCCTATTCTTATTTGAATCGCATAGTAATAAATATTCTATTAGCGACATTCTTATGAATTAAGTATTCCTGATCGAGCACTTCATATTATTGGCGTTTGGTGCATGATGTGATTTCATTAATAGATATAAGCGTCACTAATGTTTCGATCTTTTTCTAGGCGATTATAGTTTCCCGACAATAAAAGCAACAAATACTATAATAGCCTCAAGCAATCTCTTCACCTAAAGAGCTCTCTTACATAAAATGCAGACAGTGTCTCCTCTTATCCATTTTTCTTGGTTATAAGATTTTTTGGTTGTTGAAAACACCGGAAGTGTTGATTATCTTCTCTGTTATATTATATTAAAAAAGGAGCGATGCACTCGTAAGAAAAAGTTATTTCATAGAACAGCGAATATTAGTCTTGTTCTTTTTCCTTAATGTCCGTTACGATAAATTTGCCAGTGACATGTTAAGTGTTAGAAGTCAATATAAAGCACAGACTGTGAACATACTACAAGAAAATATGATAAGACAAGAAAGTATAAGGAGCGACAGATTTTGGCGACATTATTTGTTAAATGACCTAAAACAAGAGAAACAGGTTTATTAAAGACAATATTACCATATTAAAGTAGACAACTGCCTCTTAATACTCGTACTGATCGTAATATAAATCTCTTGTCATTTTACTCGTTAAGTCAGTAATATTATTTAACGAAATAGAATCGTTTGGATATTTTCAATTACTAATAAGTATCACAATATTGTAAAATTTCGGCACTTGACAAACTGACCTTGACATGTTAGTGTTACTGCTATCAATAAATTAATATCATGAATATCCGAAATATGGCGAAGATATCTGGTCGAACCAAAGTTTAGTTCGTTTGGCCTTTGTTATTACATAGAGAAAAGAAATTACGAGCATTTAAAATAATTTTATTTACTTATTAGTCGTCTTATGAGCCAGTTCACTACAATCACACCTAGTGATTAGAGGTGAATCATAACAACAGCCTATTTACTCTTCATTATCAATTCATGAATATTTGAATTAAATATTCTTAGTATATCGACAACTATGCCTTGTAGCATAAAAAGTGAACATAATAAAAATGAGTTCATGAATGAAGTTTTTACTTTTTAGTTTTTACACACTTAACAGTGACGAGAAATGGCAGGCAGTGCTAGCAGTCACAGATCAAAGGCAAAACACTACCTATTTATTAAAAAAAAATCTTTGATTCAGTTAATACATAAATCCAGTGGTGGACTAAGCCCGTTAGAGGCCCGGGGCGGCAAAGCTGAATAAGGCCCTTAGTTTAAGAAGGCGATCTAATCTTATAAGCTTTCTAATTTGACTGAAATAAACGTACATAGAATATAAATACGGATGAGTATGGGATCATAATTGTATGGAACCTCTCAACTCCAAACCACCTCTTAGATAGGTACAAAGCATATTTTTAAAGCTTTGTTTAGGATTTGTTTGGGGGCCCCCAGGACCAGAGGCCTAAGGCGGGCCGCCCCTTCCGCCTCCGGTTAGTCCGCCACTGCATAAATCCCACTAGCTTTAAGACTATAGTTGACATATTGCTTTTGGCATCTAATTAAAATGGTCTTTTAAACAAAAATTTAATTTTTTGTTTGAAAAAAAAATATTTCAAATAATTATTCATTAAATAGTTATAATTAAAATGTACAATTCATAATTCGCCTATTTTTATAAATTTCATTTTTTTGATATGTTAGTTGCAATACAAAAAATTGAAGTAGAATTACAAAAACTTTCCTATTAAACATGTTACTGACTATTTTTGACAAATGTTCAGGGACAAGTTGTATGTTTGCGAGATGTTTGCAATAATCATGACATTGAAATAGTAAATGCTTTCCCATAGTGTTAGTAAGTTATAAATAATGCTAAAGAACTCATAGGTTTGTATGTAGGTGAATTGAAAAAAATCAATTATTTTGTATTGAAACAGAAATAAGATTAACAATTTCTGCTGATTTGCTGATTACAAAATTATAGCAAAAAGTTCAAAGGATATGTTACACAATGCAAAATTATATGAGTGAAAATTATAATTAAGTATTGAATAATGATTTTTTTTCGAATTAGGTATTTTTTGTTTAACAAAAATCAAAAACTATGACATGTAACATAAAAACTGAACATAATAATTTGATCTAATCACTTTTCAGAAAATAAGTAATAGACTTAACATATTATATATAAAATTTCATGCGCAATTCATATTGCCGCCAGGAATTTTATTCTAAAAATTCGTGTTAATATTGTACCCGCGCAAACACACGAGACTCCTAGAAATCTATTTAGTTAACCGAAGAATACTTTCAGGTTGTACTTCAAAGCCTCAGATGGAGACCAGTCCTTCATCTAAAAATAAAAGACTGAATATTCGCTATACGGAACTTTTTCTCTCTGATATAGACGATCGTTTGCGGCTTTGTATACTGCCGGAGGACATTTTTCTTTTGGATTCACTGTTATTGGGCCCTGGACTTGAAGACTTGTTAAAGTTGGAACTTGTGCTAGCCATTCTATTGGCATTTTGGAGGTTAGATGTTTTTCTACGAACTGACGGCGACGCTTCTACATTATTTAACTTTGCGGTGGTGGTTTGTGGTTTTTGCTCGATGATCACAGGCTGTTGATATTTCCCAATCGCATTCCAGTGTTCCCGTTGCGCTTTGAGCGATTGGCGCATTTTTTCTTTGGCTTCGGCGTTGTCCGCCAGCATTTGGTTGAGCATTTGTACAGTTTGGTATAAAGCGACTGGGCTTAGTAGTCCAAAATCGTGCAATGAACACATATGCAGTATGAAATTTCTGTAAAGGTTCTTCTCGAGCAGCTCTTTGCCTTTCATTTGCAGGAACATTTGGCAAGCGAGCGGTATCTGGCAGTCGCCCACATAGTTGTACTTCATAACATGAAGGTTCCACATTTTCATGAGTTCCTTCTCTCCTTCGTTCACATCCGTGAACTCATCGATCATCATCATAGTTTTCTGTTGCAGCCATAGCGGGTCCGTTTCGCTCTCCGAGTCTATGTCCAATTCGTTTGGATAGACAGGCAGACAAGTGATGGTGTGATGGTAAAGTCTGTAAAAGTAACAATACACTTTTTAGTTAAGAATAAAATGCAAGACACATAGTGAATGGAGCTCTTCACTCTATTGTGGAATGTCAGAATGTATCCGAAATGCAATGAAGGGATGTTAAGGCTTTAGAATTGCGGTCTTTAAGAACTATATTAGGTGTGAGTCTAATTGGATAATGTGAGAAATTTCTCTATGTATTCATTGCTATTTTACGGAATTTTGAAATATTATTTGTATCACAAAACTATGACTTGTGGTAATACAGTCTGGTGGCGCGTAAGAGAATTGATCACCACATTTCGTCCCGTACATTGAGTTATATGTACTACGTACTAGAGAAGCCGCCTTTCTAAACAAAAAAAATGTGTACTACTCTGTCTTAGCGCATACTACTCTGTCTTAGCGCATGCGCGGGAGATAGTATATACTTATATAAGCAAATATATTTTTTCATGATTTTTTCTTTAGTAATATTACGATATTATTACCTATTTCTTAACTTGAACAACAAATAATTTTACTTACTTTACTGAATTGTTATTTACGTCCAGGTTTAAACTTTAATTTGAAATCTTGTATTATTAGCGCCGCTCCACACTGCATGAATATTGAAAGCACAGAGTAACTAGTAGATTGAAACTACACTAAATGACACACTGTACGGATTGCAGTACAGTTCAGTTGAACATTATGTATGTTCGGAATGCGCAATCTAGTACGTAGTACATATATATCGATGGTCCCGTAGGTGTCGCAAAAAGCGACTATCAAAAATGCAGATCGGTGGCGGGCAGCAGCGAAGGTGCGAGACTTCTCGCATTGCGATCGTCAATTTGCTCGCCAAGTGTGACAAATCCTCGCTACAATGCACATGTTCAACAGTGGACTTTTACAGGCTGCTTACAATCAAAGAAAGGAAGAAATCAGATGTAAAGATTTAAAGAAGTTTGCACATTCTTATAAAGGATCATATCAAGTACTGGATTCAAAAGGTTATCCAGCTTAGTTTAAAAGTTGCATAATTCAATAAAAAAAAAATTGGATAATAATACTGAATATGCCTTAACTGATTGCGTCTGGTGAAGGAGGGGCTGGATGACCGTGTCCCTCTAATCCAGCTCGAGGGACTTGGCGAACTGTGAAACATGGGCCTACCTAGCGAGTACTCACCGAATGTGTCCGGGGATATAGGAGTAATGCGCGTCGATGTCGTCTAGCTCGAAGAACTAGGCGAGGTTGGGACAGTTGAATGTGCGAACTGTTACTGGCTGCCTGGTAAGATAGGGGCGCTGCGTGTCGACGCCGTGTGGCTCGATGGACTAGACGAGGCTGTGAGTCACAAGTGTGAGCGAGTTGAGCGAGTTCTGATCAGCTATGGGGCACTGCTCGTTAACGTCGTCCTACTCGAAGAACTTTGTGGCTCAACTGTGGTGGCGGGGGCGGGGGCACACGAGCACTGACCGGTTGTGTCCGGTGATGTAGGGGCGCTGCGCGTCCGCGTCCGCGTCGTCCGGCTCGAGGAACTCGGCGAGGCTGTGGCGGCGGGCGCGGGGCCGGGGGCGGGGGCACACGAGCACGCGCGTGAGCGCGGCGCGGCGCGTGGGGCCGGCGCGCGGCCCGGCGCCCGCGCCGCGCCCCTGCGCCGCGATCAGGTCGTGCGGCGACCCCGTGTACGATCCGTCGTACAGCTCGTTTATCGACACGTCGATGCGCGCGCCGCCCGGAATCGGCTGCGGAATGGTACTGTGTGTACTTATTTAAATACAGGCTCAATTTGCAATATCGAAAAAAAAAAACAAGAAAACAAAATATAACAGTAAAAGGCATATTACATACATGCTTATTTTTTTTAAATAGTGAAAAATATTGCATGTGTTTATTTACCATCAATTTTCTATTAGTTACAAAGATAATATAGATATTACATTCAGTGCAATTTAATACACTTATTTGCAAAAAAAAAAAAACGGAAAGTTTTCATTTTTCCTGCCTCAAAAAATACAATACGAGAAAGGTTTTATTATTTAAATATCTTACTGACCGGTTATAAAAATGCCATGGTGTTTAAAAAAGTTTGTTCCAAATTCAAATTTTTGCCTCTGGCTGATTTTTAAAGAATGCATAATGCTCGTGCACAACCCGCTTAACGAAAACTTAATTTTTATGGGCGTTTAACGTTATGGAACGATGTGGAAGCGTATATGCTAATAGGTCAGATATCGTAGTTTGGATTGACTAGCTCGAAGTCCCGACCTTAATCCCATAGAGCATGTCTGGGAAGTTCAGCCGGCACCGCAGATCATCAGATAACTAAAGTATGTGATATACTCACTGGTGATTTCAGCAAGACTAACACACTCCATACTAAACTTTTATTTTTGCTTTTAATTTAATAAAGATAAAACAAAGTAAAAAAAAAGTATTTCAATTTTACTAATGAGCAGGTACACTACACTAATTGATGAAAACTGTTTGTTGCTAATTAATTTACAATATTCTAAGTACTTATAAGACTACCTAAAATTATCAAGCAATCTAAGAGTAACAATATAATTGTTTCTATGGTTGGGTACACGTATATTTTTTTTTTGCAAAAGAGTTTATATTTTTATTCATTTTCGAACATGTTAAAAGCGAGCGAGTACACCCACAGCCGCCCTAATTGCCTATGGGCCGGACTGGAACCCTTCTGAACAGGTTCCCGAGGCGAAGTAACCGTGGCTTGGTCACCCGCTGTGAACAAAGAGGAACCCAGGTGTAGACCTCGGGCCATCCATGTGGGTTCCTCTTTGTTGTTAAGCCCTACGGCCGGCCCGAGGTGGCCACTCCGCGTGGGCTTGGCGAGCCTACTTCGGATGTGTTGATGGGCTGCGGTGAGAGGGGTGTCCTCTTCCCCTACCGCTGCAGCCAAGGTGGAGTGTTGGTACGGCGATGCGCCACTCGTTCTATCCTCCGCGACTCTGACGGGGCCGCACCGTTGATTGATGCAGTGATGGTGGGGCTGCGGGGGGAGAGGAGTGTCGGTATTGCGAGGCGGCGCTCGTCCTACCCTCCGCAGCAGAATTTTGTTTGGCGGTGTAGCCCCACAGACCAGATCCACCGCTGGTTCAGGAAGGCTAGTGCTTCTGAGTGCTCGTTATTCCTGACCCCATGGCCTTCGCGCATCGGACACGGAGGCGTCCCGGCAGATGTAGTTGGAGGCCGCGGAGGAAGGCACGCCATTTATTCTGGTGCGCCTTACCTGAGAAAGAGAGGTGGCATGGCCGTGGATGTGTGCGGAAGCGTTCCCGTGGCCCCACCAATATGCAATGAAGCAGGAACACCATGGGGTTTTAATCGATGCGAGTCTGACATAACCCGTCCTTGCCTCCAACAGGTGGGTATGCATTTCCACATGTAAAAAAAAGGGCGGAAAGCCAGTACTATCAGTGAGACTAGCCCATTTTCAGTTTCATACTGCAACACAGGTTTTTTTGTATTGTATTTTATATGTTTATGATGTAGTTAATACTCCGGTTTGTCTTCTTTTTTGTATTATTAATACATAAATTTTTTGTGAATTTTCTAGTGAATAGGTATAGATACATAGTCATTTTACCTTTATAGTATCGGTTATCCAGATAGCTTAGCTCGGCGTTAAAAAAAATATAATTTTGCTCTGGGTTGCCACCTATCTAAACTTAAAAAATATATACATTTTTAAATACGAAATTTCATTTAAATACCATATACAATAATTGCTCATGTAAAGTAGGGTAAATTACATATTGACTAACATCCTGACCTGGGACAATTATTTCTAGGCATTGTGATGTACAAAAGATAGAAAGCTATTAGAAGTGAAAAGTTATTGGAAAACAGTAGTTTTTTCAACAAGACAAGACAAGACAAGATGTAGCCATGCTCCTTGTGGTAATACGAAGTTGTGATTATAGACTGTTTTTTAAATTTCGCTAGCGCGATATATACCTTGAAGCCATCACCGAAAAACATTTAATAAAGGCCCTTACGAAATAAGTGAAGTTGAACCGCGAGTGGCAAAGTTTGAGGTGTTTCAGTAGCGAGTAGAGGGCGCCACAGTCGAGGGAGCACCACGGACAGTGCAGGTCGTCGCAAGCCTCCGTCTGCTGCCGTGAATTGTTGTTGTACAGGAACTGGTAGATGATCTGCTGCCTCTTGCCATCGGCTTCACTGGACTCGCCCTTTGATTTGTCGCCTAAGAAAATTACTTCGGGTTATTTTTCATGGAACTCTCCGCACAATACGATAAGAAAAAACCTATAATTACGAAATAACTTACTGTTTTTAACATCGTGTTTTTGTGTGGATAGCCTCTCTTTATTCGAACCATCTTTCTTCACGCCATTCATGTCACTTGATTGTTGGTATAATTTTGGTCGATTAACTAATCCATTTGTTGGTTCTTGACTCCAGCTTAGCTTAAGTTTTAGTAGTGGTCTTACTTTGAATATGTCAAATGGGTTTGTTTCTGAATGCAAGTCTTTTTCCTAAGGGAAAAAGGTTTTCTTTATAATAAAGCTTCATGGGGGAGTTAGTAGTATTATTAAACTACTTTATGATTTAAATATGTTTATGTTTTGCATTAGCACCGATTTTTGATATTTATAGTTAAAATTTATCCATATTGTTGTGAATAAAATTAATACATAATAGATGTTCCATTGTATATTCATTCATTGATTACAGCCTATTAAAAGTACACCGCAAAACATAGGCCGGAAGATGCTACTACCTTCATCTGATTTTATTTCCCTGAATCGCCTCTTACGAGAGCCGTGGGAAGATATGGGGTAGTGTATTCTCTTATGCCACCACTACACGGCCATATATTATGCAACCAAGTAATGTTATTTATTTATTTTTACTTTAATTAAAACGTTAAAACCAATTACATTAATTAAAGACAACATATTCATTCTTCTCGGTCACTAAACCTCAGGCATTCTGGCAATATTACCGGCCATTCATCTGCAAACAGGTCGCACTCAGGATTTGTGTCCAGGAGAGCGTTAAGTGCAGTTCGGACGCGGGGAACAGGCGACTTGGCGCGCCCAACGGTGCGTGCCCTTGGCAAGGCAAAAAATGTATGCTTGCGATAGCTACAGTAGTTATTTGTACAGCTCGGCACTCAGGTTTAGTGTCTATCTTCCCGCGAATTATCTACAGCCATGATAGTTTTATGACACCCTCGCCGTATTGGCAATGAGTTGTAACTCAGAGAGCCGAGGAGAAATTTAGTGGGATATAAATATGGATAGTATCGATAAAGGCGCTAAAGATATATTAAAAAGACCTCTTGAACCTTTCTATAAAAAGAAGATAAGTGCTTTCATATGGATTCCAAACACAAAAAAGCCTGCGTGAGTGTCGTGGAACATTCGGTTGGAACGAAGTTCCTTTCGTAGTATTTTTTTATATACTAGTAATGCTATTAAACATTACTTACTTACTTACATTAGTGGCAGTATATTATATAACATTTAGTTATCATGAAAATCAAAGATGTGCAACGAACAGTTGTTACAACTAAATATTGTCAAACATATTTAACTTACATTTGGTATAGTTTCCCATTGCGCCATTAGAGCTTTATGGGGAGATCTTGCAATAGTGGCACTTCTACCACCAGGAGTAGCATCATGTAGCACCAAATCATATTCACCGTTTGTTAAAAGGCAGCGGTTATGCTTGTCATAGACAATCAATTCACTGCCATAAAGCTTGCTCCATTTATTTTCAGTTGTAGAGTTCAAGTGTTCCGAAGAGGATTTTAGACGTTTTATCAATGGTTCTGTAAATACAAAGCTTTGTAATTATGAAAAAAAAATCTTTACTACATACTTCAATTACTTTTTAATATATAATTGTAACTTCTTAGGACTGAGATGAAATGCCTCACAGTTTGTAATTATCTTATACTTGCTCATACTGGAACACAGCGGTGCAGGCACTGCTATTGGCAGCAGAAATAGTATAGGGTGGTACATACCCCCACAGAATAGGAGTCTTATTACCTAGTAACATTGAGGTGGTCATAAATCATAAACATACCATCAATAAATTTGAGGTAACCTAATATGATTACCAATGGTGACACTTCACATTATTTAGGTGGTATCAATAAATAAATTTCTAAATTGGATTCTAAACTGGCATGCTTTGGGAGACTGATGATAGTGTATTTTCCTTGTATCATGTAAATTGATGCACATATTTATTATCGATATATAGAAATGCATGTTCAACCAAGATTGAATTGGCTTTTGTTACGTTAAGACAGTGAGATTTACCATCTAGGGCTTCATCACCACTTACCACCTGGTGGGATTGTGATCAAGCACTGGCTTATGATAAGAAAAAAAAACATCAGTCACTGCAATAGTCAATCCGCCGTCGAGTGTGTTTGAGTGTGAAATACTTCATACAATAGAAGGCCCATGTCCAGTAGTATTCATTTAAAAGCCTATGAAGAAGAAGAATATACGAGGGCGACACTGGAAATTTTTAGAACTGGCCACTTGTAAACGATATATGATGATCATATAAAAAATAAGTTCAAATTTTGAAAACGGAACTTTTTTTATTAATTTGTCTCTTGTTTACGATTTGGCGGCAAATTGAAAATTGTCTGTGTCACGTCTGCAAGAATTTAACGCGACAAAATTTTCGTACAATGATATTTTATGACTTTCGATGTCATTTAAGTCAACAAGAAAACTGACTATGACTATGATAGACTTCAATTAGCCTTTCACGCTGAAGCCCCATCTCGTGCCACTGTTTACAACTGGTTTAATGAGTTTAAACATGGTCACACTAATGTCACCGATAATCTGCGTGAGGGAAGGCCTTCTATTTTTTTTTTTATAAGATCGAGTGACAAACGAGCACACAGTCCACATGATGGTAAGTGGTTGCTGTGGCCCATGGACATCTACATTTATCTTCGTTTGCGAATAAAAACGCAGATGCGTTGTCACTCGTGAGGACTAAGATGGAATGCCTCTTTTCCAGTAAAAAAGGTCTCCGGTTCTCTACACTCACCATACGGAACACAGCAGTGTTAAACTGCTATATGACGCTGGTATTCTGTGAGAGCGTGGACCTTCCCCGGTTGAGCCGGCCCATTCGTACTACAACTATACTACTAATATAGCTGCAGCGTGGCTCTACCACGTAAACGGCGACTGACAAAACTGACAAAAGAGTGACTTATCAGCAGATTCAGACAAGCTTAGGTATCGGTCTGAGTCAAGTGTACAAAATCCACCAGGAACATTTAGCGGCCAGGAAGCTTTGTGCCCAGTGGATACCTCATAATTTGACATAGGCCCAAAAACTCCGTCGTGTTGATTGGTGTTGTGAAATGGTTCAAAGATTTAACGGAGGTGACTCAAATGCTGTGTTCGACATACTTACGGGTGCCGAAAGCTGGATTTATTGTTATGATCGTGTTTCCATCCGAGGAGTTGCCAACTAAAGTGAAGAGAGGTTGAAGGGTGGGAAAAATAATGGTGGCCTCGTTCTTTCTTTTTTATTTAGGATAAGGGTGACAAACGAGCACACAGTCCGCCTGATGGTAAGTGGTTGCTGCGGCCCATAGACATCTATATCTATTCTCTATTAAAAAATCAAATGCAGATGCATTGTCACCCGTGAGGACTAAGATGGAATGCCTCATTTCCAGTAAAAAGGGTCTCCGGTTCTCTACACTCGCCATACGAAACACAACAGAGTTAAGCTGCTATTTTACGTTGGTATTCTGTGAGAGCGTGGTCCTTCCCCGGTCGAGCCGACCCATTCGTGCTACAACTATAATACTAATATAACTGCATCATGGCTCTAACGTTACCACTTTCTTTGGAAGGACAGGTCATTACGCAACAATTGTTTAGAGGATCGAAAAACAGTTACTGCAGAGTGGTACACTAATAATTGTTTGCCACTTGTCTTGTAAAAAGTTCGGGAGCAACAACCTCGCAGTAGGATCCTCCTTCACCACGACAAAGCCTCATCGCACACCGCCAAGCAAACAATCTACTACAACTTGGCGAAGTAAGACGTGGAATTACTAGGTCACCCTCCCTGTAGCCCCAACCTCGCACCTTGCGATTTTTATTTATTTTCGAAAATAAAAGAAAACTTTGAGGAAAACGTTTTATGGACGCCGAGGAAGCAGGGGCTACGTTTCAAAATGCCGTTGAAGAGACCCCTAAGGACAAGTGCATTTCTCAGTGGTTCTGTCAGATGCAGCAATGTGTTGATGATGTTGTAGCGGGTGGAAGGAAAATGGGAGATCTCCCGCCAGGCAAGGTGTTCTGCCCGGGGAGCGGCCAGCGCTCCGATTGGCAGTTCGGAGCTATTCTATATATGCTGCTTTAATTTCGGAACTTTGATAGCGCGATTTAGGCTTCGATGTGTTTCGCTTGTGGCGCGACGACAGCGCCGCCACATCACCCCCCTGCTCAGACCGGAGGTCGATAGTGCAGTCCGATTGCTGGTGCGTCCTTAATGCCGGTGGGTTGGGTTGGGATGCATGCTGTGTGCGTAAGGGCAAGTGACGCCGGTGCGAATGATATGCCGGTGTGTAATGCATGCCGTACTACGCACTTGCAAGTGATGCCTGTGAGAACGATGAGCCGGAGCAAGTGCCAGGGATTGCCTTGTAGTCTGCGGTGAGTCGAGAAGAAGGCAAGTAATCTGCGAGAGTGCCGTGAAGCAGAGGCGAGCAGTAAGGCTCAGAGCCGTGCCGAACACTGTAGCGCAGAGAGTAGCTTGAAGGAACAGGAAGCATTATTATTCCAGTGCTGCGATGAACCTTTTTATAAAGCTAGATGGCTTGCAGAATGTGAAGACTGCAGACAATGTCTGCTCGGGAGCGAATGAATGGGGTACTTGAGTAAGATGACGAAGTTTTTGAAATTGTAGTTTCCGAAGATTGTTGGTTGCGTGTTCATATCACGTCGGGGTCACCACTGTGGCGGGTGGAAGGAAAAGGGGAGATCTCCCGCCGGGCAAGGTGTTCTGCCCGGGGAGCGGCCAGCGCTCCGATTGGCAGTTCGGAGCTATTCTATATATGCTGCTTTAATTTCGGAACTTTGATAGCGCGATTTAGGCTTCGATGTGTTTCGCTTGTGGCACGACGACAGCGCCGCCACAATGTAAATGGACACTATTTTGAAAAGATATAATAAAACTAATAACTTGCTAGTTTGTTCAGTTTTGGATTTTCTAAGAATTCAGTGTCACCCTCGTATGAAGATTAATAATAAATGTGTATAAAAAATGTATTTTAAATATTAACAAATACTAAATGATTAATGAAAATACTGCATACCATCACTGTCACCATTTGTTATTTCCGTGGAGCTTGTAGCCCCATTTGTACTACTGCTGCCTGTTGCCTTTGTTACAGTAACTCTTAGCATAAGCATGTATGATTTTACATTAGGTCCTTGAGAAGGACTAAAGGTATCACTGGAGATACTAACAGCTGATGCCATGGCAGGAGGTTCTGATGTTGAAGGGTTAAGTGGTACTGAACAACTACCAACCTGCAAAAGGAGAAAAAATGCTTTTATGCATATAGCTTAATAAGAAAATAGGTACAATAGGTCTGCATTCATATATTAATTTTATATGTAGATATAAGATAAAAAATCTAAAAATTACTTCATATACATCTTCTCTTCTTCCCCCTACCACAAGTTGACTGGCAGAGAAATAAAGAAAAAAAAAATAGGCATAAGTCTGCCCATTGTAACATTACTTATAAAGGTGAAAAGTCATAAGTACCTAGAGTGTAATAAAGACTTTGGATTAATATTCAAAAGGCTTTCGAAAATAAGAAAGAAAATAAGTTTATTTAGCAACATGTTACACAATTTGCTTACACCAATACTATATTTTAAATTTCATAAACGGTTGATTTGGTTTTAGAATCAAGTCACCTGAATTTGAGGAGTCTGTCACTGTGTGGGGGGGGGGGGGTAAAGGGGACTTGTCTCAAGCGCCTCCATGCAATTTTAGCTGCCGGAGCTGCGTTGAAGCATCATTCCGTTGATTCTGAGTTTATGTGAATGTGCTCCTTATTGTTATTATCTACCTCCTGTTTTTTGATGACTTCACTACCTCTCTGGCCACCATTTTTATACACTTTGGTATTACTTACCTACCTAACTACTAACCTAATATATATTATTATTATTATTTAACAGGCCAGCAGTTGAAACAACTGATATAAGCCTGTATCCTAGTTTCAAATATATAGTAAGTATTTCACTATTTTATTTATTTATCAAATCTGTTCTTGAATTGGTTAATAGTTTGTGTAGATATCACTTCTGATGGCAGCTTGTTCCATGCTTCAACCAGTCTTTGGCTAAAAAAGTGTTTGTGTGGTTTATTATGTGACACAGTTTTAGATAATTTGAGGTGAAGCCCCCTAAGATGTGTTTTTGAGTACTGGAATAAATCTTTGTCTAAATTATCTAGATTGTTGTGTCCATAACGTAATAGTATTTAATATTATACAATTGTTTATAAAATACACAGAAACATATGTCTAAACAATACACTATCCGTGGCACAGTGGCTTATCAATAAGTTTCAGCGCTGGGTGCCGCAGGTTCGAATTCCACACGAAACAAGTACTTGTATGGCCTACAAATAATTGTTTCTGGGTTTGGATGTTTGTCCTTGTGCAATTTATGTCTGTAAACTGCCTCCATGATACAGGAGAAAATCCTAGTGTGGGAGTAAAGTTATAAAAAAAAGACAAAAAAACTAATAGATAAGTAGATGATTCTATGCTTCTAGGAATGCATGAGTGAAAGTGACACCTTTTGATGTTATTTCTACTAATTAATCTGAATAGATTTCATTTTTGAAATCATTTTTTTTCTATTGCTAAGCAAAGCTTAGTTGTACCGATACTAAATAAATAAGTGAATTTGAAATTGTAACTATTTTATATTCATGGTTTAAATGTTCTACTTATATTCTGTATAATATTAGTATGTCCCTTTTGATTCTGAGAAGGTTTTTATTATACTCCTTATAATTCTTTGATATTTATTTTACGTGGTAGAGCCATGCTGCAGCTATATTAATAAGTATAGTTGTAGCACAAATGGGTCAGCTCGACCGGGGAAAGACCACACTCTCACAGAATACCAGCATAAAATAGCTGCTTAATGAGATCCATTTTACTGGAAAAGAGGCATTCCAACTTAGTCCTCACGGGTGACGATGCATCTGCATTTTGATTCTTTATTGAGGATAAATGTAGATGTCTATGGGTCACAGCAACCACTTACCATCAGGTGGACTGTGTGCTCGTTTGTCACCCTATTCTATAAAAAAAAAAATTATGTGTGTTGTTACAATAATTCTGTTGAGGCATATTTTTTTATAAAAATGTGTTAACAAACAAACTAATATTCCACCTGATAGTAAGTAGCTACTGCAGCTCATTGACACCTGCAACCAACTTCAAACAAAAGGGACTATAGGTATGTTGTTACCTCTGAGGACTAAGATGAAATGACTCAAAAACTTGTATTATACCTTTTACATTTCGTAATAAATATACCAATAAAATTTACCAGCTTTTTGGAAAAATCATAAGATCCCGTTACAACCCAGGCACATTAATTGTTATTATTATTATTATTATTTGGTCTATTTGGCCCTTGGTATTGTGATTATGTCACAATAATTCTGCCAATGTCCGGTCCTTGGTCTGTCGCACCTTGTCTTTAGGCTTTTCGGTGGAAAAGGAGTTAGCGGTTATTAGGTGAAAATATGGATAAAAACAAAGCAACTAAATACATAAATTATGGACCACACAATATAGAGCAAACATCTAGTTATAGGAGAGAATTAGCCTGGGCAGGGAATAGAGAATTAGTTTAAGCTAAATTTAGTACACGATAATTAGAGTTTAATATTATACATTTGAATATATTTTGAGATCATATTGACATATATGGAATTGGGGATAGTTAAGAGGGAATTGATATTCATTGGTCGAGGGATTGTGTTGGGAAGAATGTCATATAAAGAAATTGGGTGATTTTGGCAATTAAAGAAAATGTGGTCTGGGGTACCTTCATCCAGTCCACATTCACAGAGGGAATGATCTTTGATTCTAATTTTAGCTAGAAATACAGGAGTGCAGGCATGCCCAAGCCTTAAACGGCAGATTGTAGATGTGATTTGTTTGTTCAAAAAGCTAAATTTAAAGAACCAAGGTTTTGGAGGGATTTGGGGTTGAATTTTACCAAAGTGACAACCTTTAATATGTCTGGATGTGCTCCATTCTCTGTTCCAAGAGTTCCAATTTGAGCTAATGACATTAGATCATGAGAGTAAATCATTAAATGAGAAGGACAGCCAGTATCAACAGCTCCTTTGGCCCAAGAGTCAGCCTGTTCATTTCCTTCTATACCACAATGACTAGGAATCCACACAATCTCCACATCAAGCCCACTCTTATTACAATTTTGTATAAAAATATTTTTTTTCAACTGACAGATACTTACAGATACTTCAAATATTGCAGATGAACTTTCTTTCCTTTTCTTGTGACAAATTTTTAATAATAATGTCTCAACTTTAACATGATAATCCCTGGGGTCATCCAAGCTTTTGTCATAAAACCCTAAAAATGTAAGCGTCATATAGCCGCCTAAACTGTTAGGCTGTATTTCCGTACTTTTTTTAAGTGTAATTTTTTCTAACAAAGAGTCTACTTTGAAACCGATTCGACTTTTATTGCTTCTAGACATCCTTCGTTTCATATATGATAATGTTCTATTTAGAAATATCGGCTGAAAAATGAAAGGCAGCTGTATAATGAATGTCAGTAACTATATGAAATACACTGTAAAATTAGTTTAACGTACCGATAACATATTACGCGTCCGTAAAAATCTATATATTTGAGTTGGTTCTGAAAAAAATACATTCATTTATATAATTTTGTGATAAAACACTAATAACCCTATATGAACTCCGAATCAATCCGTCCTGGTAATACTTACTTTCAAAAGCTTGTAAAAACAATTCATGATCAGCTTGTAAGTGGTCTATTTTAGAGTTTTTATTTGTTTCACTATCTTTGTCACGCTTTTTAGGAGGCATTTTTTTATTTTAATCGAATTAATCCTAAAACCGCCAAGTTCATCAGTTCGTTGACATGACAGCGTCAGGTCAAACCAGGTCAAACTACAAGGGCTGCCAGTAGAGACAACTTATTTTATACCACTGTGTCCCTGAAATTTTACAAAATCAAATCTTAATGAACAATACGTACCAACAAAATTATAAACAGCATGACAAATTAATAGTCTGTAATAAATACGGTTCATTTTATTTTTACTAACTAATTATTTTCACACAGACCGCAGAGCCATAAAGCAACACGGGCCGCCGACGTACCCAAGGCATATGCATCATGCATGCATGAGTAAAGAAACCGTACAGAAGCAAAGGCAAAGCTTCTAATGGCTTCTAAGGAGTTATGAAAATGTTTACCTATTTTAGTAGAGTTGGCACAGAAGGATAATAAACAATACGTTTATTAGCTCTTATTGCAGACTTAAGAAGGAAAGTGGCCGGCCACATAATCGCGCGAAAGCATTCCCAGTCGAGCGCTCGTTACGGAAGCATCGTTCTATTGCGATGAATAGATGTCATTCACCATCTCCATTGGCGAGGAAGACGACGTAAATTTATTTTTATGCTATTGATATAATTAACTACAATAATAAATATGCATATAGCACGCACGCTGCTACAGTTTCAACACCCATTGTGTTTTGCAAGCACAAACAGCCCGGTGTGGAGCGTCGCGATTAATTTCGCGAGTGAAACATCAGAAAATGTGGGCAGAAAGGGCAACATCGCGGCAGCGCGATTAAAAGAGCGATGCGCAGCGCGAGGAGTATAGTGTGACGGAACCATTACATCACCCTAAGTTTGAGCACAGGCCGAGCCGGTTTAAAATCTGTCGTCGTCCGCTGACGAATCAGTTGACGTATAAAGGAGGCATAAGTCTGGGGTGTAAAGTACGTCCAAACTGCCTAGAGAAAAAGTGTACACAAACAAAAGCGAAATCGTTCACTTAAGAAAGGGGTAAATAACATTTGGTCTATATATTTTTGTAAGATTGGTGCTAGAAGCAAATAACAATAGTAACTTGAAATACAAAATGTATTTCAAGTTACTATTGTTTCAAGTTACTATAAATCTTATATTGTTATGTTTTCATTTATTTTAAAATTATCTCATATGTATATACGTACAATTTTGGAAGAATATATTATGTTTTTTCTTGTCCATGGATAACTAGTTCTTGAATTAGCCTTTTTTATTTAAGTGGATAATGGATATGTATTCAGAGTAACACATAAAAACAAAAAAAGCACTCGCTGTAAATTTCACTGTACGCTTTGCTTTGCTTCGATCCCCGCCGGCACCAATAAAAATGTTTATTTCAATTTTAAGTGCTGATTTACCACGTGCTCGGCGGTAAAGGAAAACATCGTGAGGAAACCTGCAAGTCTGAGAAATAAGAAAAAAAAAACTCGAAGACATGTGAAGGTCGCCAACACGCATAGGGCCAGCGCGGCGAATATTTCCTTGCCTTAATACCCTCTTACAAACGAGAGAAGGCCTGTGCCCAGCAGTTGGAGGCATATAGACTGTAACTTTAACTTTTAACCAATATTAGGTATATGCATTACCACCCTTTAAAAAAAAAAAGAAGAGGCTCTATTCTTGAAGGTCACTATTTTTAACAGTGCATTTTGATAAGCTGTAATGAATTAATGAACTTTAATGTTATGGAAGGAGTTGATTAATTTGCCGGCATCTGATTTCGATTAATGTGTTTCAATAATGATATAAATTTCAAGGTTTGTACCCGCTTAGTGTCCTTAAGATACTATAGTCATCAATTGTCTGCTATGTTGAGCTGTCGTTAATCTCTTACGGACTTCATAATGTGATGCATCAACATATTGCGAAGTTCTGTTAACAAAAACAAATCAAACTAGGCTGTATGGTCTAAGATCTTTGTCTACCTTAATTGGCGAATCGTAACAACAACTAATCAAATGCCAAACATAGCGTTTACGAGGTTTTTGTAAATAAACAAAAATAAAAGTTTTTTATTTACAAACTCTTAAGATGACATGATGCAAAAATCTTACCTTGACGTTAAATACATCAAAACCAGTGTAAGAAATCTACAAGTAATTGCAATTCAAAATGGACTCCGGAAAAAAACACTTAAGCAATATAATTATATTTGTAATTCTGAAGAAGCAACAGTTAAGAATCCTAGCATAAAGTTAATAGTTTTCGTAATAGTAATTTCAATTTTGTTCGTTTTTACAAGTGGTGTAATTTATGACGTCTTAAACACAAGTTGTATAGTACCTATTAATTATTTAGTGTGGGAAGCAACGCGGCCTCTAGCTGATTGTGACTATTGTGCGAACGTTACGAAACCTATTATATTACGAAACATTACTCGGAATGATTTTACGGTAAAATAATTATCCGCTTTTTAAACAGTGACAGGTTTTCACGTGCATTAATTTTTAACTTATAATTTGATTTTTCAGAAATATGCTTACTCATCAAAACCTATTATAGTAAAAAATGTTACCAGCCATTGGAGAGCAACTAAAGAATTTAGTTTTCATATGTTCAAAAGATATTATGAGCAGACAATAAGAAGTTATGAAAGTTTTGATGAAGGTTGTCAATTTCTCAATTTTAAATCTGATCTTTTTTCTTTAAAAGAAGTATTTAATATGCCTGACAAGAGAGTAAGGAATGAACCAGGGCAAAAACCTTGGTATGTTGGATGGTGAGTAATACAAATATTCTTTATTTTCATTAGCCTGTGATATTTTATTATGTTGTGCAATATAAATATGCATTTTAAATTCTGTAACTACTTACTACTGTAATCACCTCACTTGGCAGAAGACCCCTGATGCTGTATGCATGTTTGTATATTTTTCATCTGACATAATTAGCTACCTATCTTATAAATATGATAATCCAACAGATTTGTTATAAAGTGACATATGTTGAATCATACAGTAAAAACAGTTCAATAAATCTATAAAATTGTAAAAGAAACACTGCTTAATATTTGTAAAGTAAATACCATTTAACACATTCATCACCACTACGATTTTCATGATGTCTTCTCGGATGCCGTCTACATTTTACGGTTGACTCGCCAGGCGAGTCGCCGGCACTGCAATATAAATTGAATCGACTCGCCACGCGAGTTCACTGGCACTAAGTAAGGGTAAATTCTATGTTTTGTAATTTTTGTGGCCGTCACAGTGTACTTAACGTGTTTAACGCAATTAAAAAGTGTTTCAGGACTATTCGGCTTGTAAAAATGGCAAAAAACTCTTTGGATAAAATAAAAGGTAGTTTGTTTCGTAATTTAAGCAGTGGTTGTCAATCTTTTAAATTGTGGTTATTGTTAAGGTTATATTTTGAATTTCTAATACTTGTGAATAGACAATTTTACCATGAAATAATTTAATATATATCCTTCCCCTCGGACTCTCGAAGAGACCAGACGTGTGTGGTTTAGTTAGTTAAATACAGTTAACTTATGTTAAATTCCGACAAAATCAAATAAATAATTAGGAGTGCATAAAAGTGAAGAAGTGTTCACTAACTCTCAACACTAGTCCTACTAAATTCCCATGCAGCTGTGTGAGTAAAAGCCTTATTATTGAAGTGTTATAATTTTTTTTGCATATTAATAAATAGTTCAAACGAGAAAAAAACGCTTAATCATTGCGTCATTGAATAAAACAGGGATAACATAAATGAATATTGTATGCACAGGACGAGAGATCAAGTGATATAAGACGAAAAGACCTTTTGTATAAGAAGCGTCAATCAACGACCAGTTGCTTGACCTCTAAGCAAATAGTAACGAAACATTGGAGCTTGCAATAAATACGTAATACCTGATTGTTTATATTGCTCTGGTACATTGTTTTAACGTCGCTTTATGATTTCTCGCTCGCCACCGCAGTCTACTTCGCAGCCGCAGAACATTGTTGCTACTAGCGCGACCGACACCTACGTCTCGACGGCGGCCATCAACTTTACATCGCAAACACTGCCATTCAGACCCAAATATTTATTCCGATTCCGATGGCCAGCCGAACAGCTTACCGTACCAAAAGGAAGCGTGAGGATGAATTCGATACATTTAAAATTGATGTTAATAGAATGTTTAAGGAACTTATTCGAGAACAACAACAACAACAACACGCACGCACGCCCACACACATTCTTTATCTACTTTTGATTGGAAATAAACGATTATTATTATAATACGGGCTTTCAGTTTTAAGAATATGGTATGTATTATTTTTATTGTGAATATTAGTTCCATATCACAAGTATGTAGGTAGTCCATGCTACTATGTTGACGTCGTTATCTAACATGTAAATGGTTGAGGATCTATGTCAGGGAACTCGCCTAGCGAGTTCAAGGCATTGCAGAATAGTTTGTTTCCTTTCAAATTTAAACGGAGTCTCCACACCCGGCCCACCATGTAAATCTTTAGTTTAGCATATATTTAGTCTAAACTATAATTTTAAGCAGAAAATACGGATGCATTTTGGAAATATTAGTGAAAAACACTGAACTCGCCAGACGAGTCGTCGGCACTGGAATAAGATTTACGTGAACTCTCCGGGCGAGTCGGTGGTACTGAATGTGTTAATAAAGCTACAAAAACTAATGTTCAAAATTGTATAAAAACTGCCTGCCTTTTTCAATGACGATTTATTACAATATTTTAATAGTAATGAATAATCATTGAGCACATATCAGAATTGTCATACAGTTCAACAATAATTTAAACTTTAACTAAAGTTCTGTGTTTAATAAACCAGTTTTTTCTTTTACAAAAATGTAAATTTATGCCTGTCAACTTGAAACCTGAACAGAAATGTGTAACATTATATCCTGAATTCTACAAATTTGTAAATTTTACACCATGACTATTTTGATTTTATAACTTTTTAATAAAATGAGATAAAATAAAAATATAAAATGTGATTATAAATTGTAAAATGTAATTTTCATTGCACAATATAACCATATACAATTATTAATTGAAGGTCAGATCTCTTTAGAAGAAACTTAAGATGTTATATGAACAGCCTTGGGAAAAACAGGAGCATTCTCTTAAACTTTTAAGACACAGCTATGTTATAATATCATAAATATTTATTTATCATCAGAGCCACATTAGAAGCAACTGATTCTACAATTTATTACTATACTAGCTGTTCCCCGCGACTTCGTTCGCGTGTTAGGGTTTTTATGTTTTTGCGCGGAACCCTAATTGTTTTTCTAAAATAAAAGTAGCCTAAGTTACTCCTTATGAAATCAGCTATCTGCCAGTGAAAGTCCCGTCAGAATCGGTCCAGCCGTTTCGGAGATTACCCGGAACAAACAGACAGACAAAAATTTTAAAAATTGTATTTTTGTTATAGGTACCGTATTTACTTTCATATGCATTTAGTAAAAAACTGTAATTTTGACATTACAAACAGACACTTCAATTTTATTTATTTGTATAGATTAATTTTCAGGGCCAATTGTCACGCTGATATACTTGCGAAAGTGAGGCAGTATTATAAAATTCCAGAATTTTTACCAGAAGATGCAGAGTTTCCAGAAACTGAAAATATATTCTTTGGATATGAGATAGGAGCTGTAATGCATGTAATTATTATTCTCTAATTAGTTGTTACTTCTTCATTAGTTGTTTAAAGTCCACAACTGAATATGGGCCATGTTGTAGGTAGGCTTTGCCTTAATTGTTACGCTTGGTAGGTGGAATGAGATTTGACTTAAACCTTGTGCGGCTCCCTATCATCAGTCTTAGTCATTTGAAACCTGGTGTAAAGAGATGGCTGTATGGCCGTCTATCAGAAGCCATAAGATTCTTGTGGCCATAACGGATAAAATGGGGTGATGGATTCTCATATCCCAACACTATATGGCTGTTTTATATCCTTAAACTTAACATTTAATGAATATAAGCCCTTGCCCCTTTAAAAAAAATCTTGACCTTAAAAATCTATTCGAGGCTTATTTGCAGGGCCTCTAATATTTCCTGTCATATTTCCTGCCCTTTATTGTATCTATCGTACTTATTCACAACTGTTATCATCTTGTTTATTTTATTTTAATTTTTCTACCGACTTCAAAAAGGAGACTGTACTCAATTAAATTCTGTTTTTTTTATGTGTGTTACCTCATAACTTTTTTCTAGGTGAACCGATATCAATGATTCTTTTTTTTTATTTGAAAGCTGGTGCTTCTCATGTGGTCCCATATAAATTTGATCAAGGTCTGACCAATAGTTTTTTTTGAGTTATTCTTAATAATTTATATTGAAGTCAATACAAAGTACAAAATTTTTAATTTTAAATTATTACTTGTATAATTTATATATGGAGGTGGACAGAACTAAGATGGAATGCCTGAATGTCTGCAATTTTAATTTTTTTTATAGGAGAGGGGGCAAATGAGCATGCGACTCACCTGATAGTAAGTGACTACCGCCACCCATGAACAACTGCAACACCAGTTGCAGTTGTTCAATGTCTATAGCCTTCAGACTGGAACACAGCTGTGCAAGCACTGCTATTTGGCGGCAAAAATGGTATACTACCCAGATGGGCAGAAAAGGAAAACCACTTAGTAAATATAATATATTCTTTATATATTATATTTTCTTTTTATTTTAATATGAATTGGTGCACAAAAAATAGTATATTGATTGACTGATTTGATTAAAAAGGCATAATATAAGTTAAATATAAAAGTATAAATTAAATACTTTTTAAATAGGTAAAAAACAATTTTTTTTTCTTCAGTTGGACTATATTCCTCGTCTCATGTGGCAAGGGCAAGTAAAAGGAAGTAAAAATTGGTCAATTGCCCCAGTTCCAGAATGTGAACATGTCTGTCACAAGTTTCAATATTATGTAGAGCCTGGTGATGTTGGTGAGTTCCTTTTTAAAAAAAATACTAGTAATGCTATTAAATATTACTAATATTCTATTTAATCACTTCTAGTAAGCTTAAAATGCTCGTGTTAGAAGTGGTTCACGACAGTAGTCGAATGGCGGATTCGAACCCACAACCTTTCGAGTTTGCGGCCGCACCCTGCCATGAAGCTACTAACGCTACTGATACAGTGAGACAGTTGACACCAATTTTTAAGCTACTATTCAGAAAAATGTAAAAAAAAATCATCATAAAATACTGAATCTAAACCCCACACAATAATCTCAAAACTTTTTTTGCAATTCCTCCTTTAATTTACATTGAAAAGTTGCCAATAGATGATTTTTCTTATTATTTTATTTTGAACCTTAATTAGGATTTTTATTATGAAAGTTGATTTATAGTAATTTATATTTAGTTTATTGTTAATTAGAATATTTTTATATCATTTCAGTATTGCTGGACACAAGGCTCTGGTACCACGCAACAAGTATTCCCAAGGGGCAGTTTTCTATAACAGTACAATCTGAATATGGTTAAGCTGATTTTTAAATATAAGTATAAGAGTACAAAAACTAATTATTTATACATATCGACATGCCAAATATTTTTTACAACTTTTATGCTAACATTAACTTATTGAAGATTATGCAATCTTAAATATAGAGTGCCATTTTATGTAGTATAACTACTATATTATTAGATTTAAGAATATATGATTTTACATTTCTATTGTATTCAATAAAGTGGTTTTTATATCTTGTGAATTATTTTATTTAATCTGGGATAGGTAAAATGAAAAAGAAAAGTTAGTTCAAAACATTTTTCCTCTATTTCTATGATCAAAATGAATGAAGAATTAGCTGGAATCTGCCAGTTATAAACCATTTATATTATATATTTTAAATTCAGCTACTTCTGATATTTATGAAGAAAACTTTACAGTTTTTGTTAACACTCCAGCTAATCCTACAAATAAATTACCAAATATTGTAAAAGTTCACATAGAGATCAGGTTTAAAACTCAAGGAGGCAATAAAGCTCAGTTGTTACAAATGTTCACTATATCAGTGATTAGCATTGATGTTTCCAATAAGAATTATTGTTATTAGCAATATCATACAGCATAAAACCCAATATGCATAAAATGCAAATTTAAAACTGTAATAAATAATTTCTGATTTGACCAGATACAAAGATGCCAGTATTTAAATGGACAACTTTAATTGACATGGCATGTTTATCACAAAAGAATACAACATAGTATATAAACAATACTCATATAAATAACGAATATTATGTTGATGTGAGTGTTGCCTATATACCTGCAAAAATGAAAATGGCAGCCCTAGTAAAATATTTTTTATTTAAAAAAAACGAAAATCAAATTTCGTCCAAATGTTAAAATTTTGATGTTAAGTCAATTAAGACGACATATGGCGGAGTACTAGGGATCCATTTAGTTTAAAAAAGTATATAATATTGCATCTACCCAAGTAGCTCATAAAAAGAAATGACTATATATGGGCAGTAAATTGGGCAATTTATTCAGTTAAAAGAACTGCCAAACACCAAGTACTGCATCTTTTATGGCTTCCACATACTGAGCTGGCACCCAGTAGACCCAATACCTTGAAGCCTCTGTGGTTCCTAATTGAAGGCCCTGAAACAAGAAAAAATTACTTTTTATAAACATCATAATCATAATAGCCCTTCACAAGTGCCATGCTGAACATAGGCCCCCAACTACTTGCATGTGTTCCGATTGTAACTCTATCTACTTAGGGGCCTCTATACCTCTCTTACCAGTATGAAGTGAATCTTTCTTTCCTATTGGTCGTTGGTTCTTCAAGCTATATGGCTGGCCAATCGCCCCTTAAATTTACTGCTTCCTTGGACTATGTCAATTACTCTGGTTCAAAAAAAAAAACAAAGAAAATATATTACACAAATGTAACTCACCATAATGTGATACTCTTCATGATCTTTGATTGGTTCTGAAGTTATACCTACAAAAACATATTCAAAATGTTAAATTCAATATATGAACATATCAGAGTAAAGATAATATGACTTAATCTCTGTCAAATTTAGGATCATTGAGTAAAAATGGTTTAATATTTACTTTTAATAGATGTCATGGCAAGTTTCTCAGTGCGTTCTTTTGTGCCAACCCAGAGTTGATCTTGCTCTGGCTTAAATGTTAATCTTACTTTACCACCATGCTTATTTAACATTCCACTAAGAGGGATTGGGGGCAAAGGTTCCTACAAAAAAATAATTTCACATCATTTTTATTGCTAAGACATTGTGTGTTTAATTACATACATGACGTTTATTTATAATGGTACTTCTAATACCTTAACTCCTTTTATTCCAGGCATGACATCTGGTGGAATACCTTTATCGAGGACTTTTCTGTGATTTTTTTGCATGCAAAGTGGTTCCTTATTTGTCTGACTACTTGATTTTTCCTCTGTTAGTTCCTGAAAATGAGAAAGTTAAAGTCTTACTATAAAAAATATACCGTTTAAAAATAGAATACTGTTATGTTATAATATAATGTAAATATTATGCATAGCAATTTGATCACTTTTATAAATTTACTATATCTTGTAAGAATTCAGTTACCAAATTTGTTAGTGTACATACCTTTGGTGCACTTTTAACAGCTAATATATCATCCATTTTAGAGCCAACGAGCATGACTTTACCACCTTTAACTACACCAGCTTTCCTTAGAGTCATATTGTCGCGAGCCATGCCTTTAATTATTAGTTTCTGCGCGGATTGTGGTACTCCACATATTCTTTCAAGATGAGCTTTTAATTCCGATACAGTTGCATCGTAAGCGAATGTTATGTCGTGTTTGACTTTGTTAAAAACTACCGTAAATTCGACTTGTTCCGGAATTTCGCAGACAAGGGAGTCTTCGGCAGACTCCGACGTACATGCCGCACTCTCTGCGGGAGCTTCCACGAGTGTTTTTTCACTATCAGTATTTTGTTTGTCTACGGCAGACTTAGAAGTACCATTTGATAATGAATTTGGATCACAATTTTCTGTCGTGTCACCTTTCCCTGAAGCTAAAAATGAATCGTGAGTTAGCAAAATTCTAGAACAAAAGACCTCAGTATACTGAACCACAAAGATGTCAAAAAGTGCGGCAATGTAAATTAATAGTAAATATCGTGATAAACTTACCGATAAAATCCATATTTAAATACAATTAAAAAGTATGGTTTATTAAATAATACAACAGTGATCAAAAAATCCGTTGTTTTGAAAAAATAATTAAAAATACAGCCGACAATATAGCTGACGTGAAGCAACAAATTTTCTTCAATCAATTGTCACTTGAGTTAATTGTCATTGTCATTGTCACAGCAGACGTTAACATATGCGTTCAGAATAACAAATAATGCTAAATAAAATTATGTACAGTTTATGGGAAAACTAAAATTTTAAGAAAAAATAATTTACTATTATACGTAATAGGTTAAAGTCTGTTCGCTAAGTTAGTAACGGTACACCCTGAGACGCACTTATTATTTTGCATTTATTTTATTATTTTTTACTGTTTGTTACGAAAAAATTTTCTATTGTATTATGGTTATTGTAATAAAATACTAATATAAATAATAAAAACAAGTTCAAATGCATACAATAATAAAAATAAATTTTCCTTCGGTTGTACGCCGCACGCAACGATCTTTGATGTCGAGGTGGCGCCTTTGACGAAATGCGGGACGTGCCAAGGTAGCGCGATACAAAGGCGACCGTATCTAAACGAACCGACTCTATTTTCTTTTTCAAACACTGGCAGAGCTGTTAACACTACTAATACTTCTCTCTAATCCTACCACCTACCTCCACCTTCCTGGGAAACGAATGTACTTGTGCAGAGATCGATAGTCATCTCTCATCTGTCATGGTCACCATCATTGTGTTACTTACTCAGTTCAGTTGTCTCTGATGCTGAACCTACTTTAAGCAAGGTACTCCCTGAGATGAGAGGCTGCCAAAGTGTCTTCACAAGTAGTATCCCACGCTAAAGCTTTATCTCTCTCCCTAGCATCCGTCTGATCTACTGCTATCGTCTCTAAATATTCTACAAAGCTCTGAAACCAAGGGAACATAATTTATAGAGATACGAGCTCTTCAGACAACATCGTTCAAAAAACCGTAACGGGTCAACATTACATTAAAGGATACCGTATTCTTGAGAATGAGGGTAAAAAAATAAAAGGAAATACGAACAAATGAAACTACCACTACACGGTACTATATGGCCCTGTTTAATAATACGGTACTAGCAACGACAGCCATTGCTTTAGAAATTGTTGCATGAAACTATGCAATTAAGAGAAACAGAAGGAGAATTGATATATAAAGAATTAATTAAAGACGAAAGGAAATATTTTGAATAATTAAAATGTCAGTTATCTGTTTCAATATACTTCTGCAGAAACTATGAAGAAAATTAGTAACGGAAGATCTCGTTGGAGGAATGTTATAATTCCAAGAGATGGCTTGTTTTTGATAGAGCTTCGTCCGTTATCCGGTAAGAAAAATTCGTCGTCGCCGATAGCCTGGCGTGATTTCCGGCGTCGGCACTGTCACTGACACTGACAGGTGTGGGCGGGTTCAAAGAGAATGTATGAAAGAATAATGATCACTGTACTGTGCCGGAACTGCGACCATAAATAATATACTATATAGGCTAACTGCGACATCACTGATATGTGTGATTCGGACTTAAGAGTATTTTAAAGTTTTAAACGAGAAAAACAGTGTATATTGTTTAGTTCGGTTATGTTTCATGTTAATAATATAATAGGAAGTATTTTTAGTAACAATGACAGTGTGCGTGATTTGTAAAATTTGTTTTATTATAAGGTACCTACTTATTATGTATTTAATAAAGTTTTGTTTTCCGTACTTGGACGCTTGTTTATATTGACTAATTTAGAAAGTTAGGCTTTTTATTATTGAAAGCTAGGTAATCCTAACTATTACCGTTATTGAGAACCGATAAGCACTTACTTGGTCATCATCAGGCCTTCAGAACGTATCATCTAGTAACCCCCGTGCTCAATTAGGTAAAAAGTGAAAGCTAGGTCATCATAATTATTTCCGTTACTGAGAACCTATAAGCACTTACCTGGTCATCTTCAGATCTTGTAGCACCCGTACTCGTTTAGATAACTGAATAAAACTAGGCAATCCTAACTATAATCATTACTAAGGTCTTACAGTAAGAAGCAAGCTGTATTATTTAGAAATAATTATTAAATAAATATAAAATAATTTAGAAAATAAATAGGAATAAATGGAATGAACTCTTACAAGACTCGTAACAAAATGTATTAGATCTCTCAGAGAGCTAATAAAATAGGCAGAAACGATGAACACTGCGACAAATCTGTATTCATGCCTTATTACCTATCACTTCCTTTTTTGTAGTATGTTGGTATGTCGATAGAGGGCACCTACAAGTAACAAATACTAGCTGCGGGACGAAATCCTAAAACTCATTGGGCTATGTAATCACATGAGTAAAGAAACCATAGAGTAGAGTAATATATACCGGAATGAAAATAATAAAAGAAACTGTACGGAGGCAAAGCTACTAAGGAGGTGTCAAAATTTTTTCTTATTTTGGTAGGGTTGGCACAGGGGGTAATATTAAATAAACAAAACGTTTGTCAGAATTTTAATAGATACTTAAGATATAATATTTTTTTATAAACTACATATTCTAAATGTTATACTTTTATAATTATTGTTCTTTAACAATTGGTTGTGGCATTTAATTTATGGCTAATATTGTTTTTAAATAATCTATTGGAAAGCACTCGCATTTCATAACAAATATAAAATATTGCATACGTTTTAATATTTCACTACCAATATTTACAATTTTTCTTTCGACATCAAAATATTAGCAAAATTTTTGATCGAGCAATTCAACAAACCCGATAAATTTCAAATTCTCTATACAAACATTTTTTTTACCAAAATGTTTGTATAGTGAATCAACACTGCCAGTATTATTTGCAGATGACTTATCAATACTTATAAAAAGTAACGACAACATTAGCGCTGAAACCCTTATCTATGATACACTTCATAATGTCACACATTGGCTTGATAGCCATAATCTAGAAATAAACCTTAAAAAGACAAAAATTTTACAATTTCGTTCATATAATAAACCACCCCTAAAAATTAATTTTCAATTACAAAATACCCTAATAGAAGAGATAGACTCGTATAACTTGCTTGGACTTAATGTAGATACACATTTAAACTGGAAGTCGCATATTGAAAAAATTAAATGCAAGCTCTCTAAATTTACATATGCGCTTTATCAAATTAATCATAGCACAAATTTAGAAACTGCACTGTCCACATATTACGCGTATGCCTTTTCATGGCTTAAATATGGCATTATCCTTTGGGGTAATAGTGTTAATGCACATGAATTGTTCATTTTACAAAAAAAATGTGTTAGGATACTTGCCAGAATTGATAACAGACATAGCTGTCGACCCTACTTCATTAAATTTAAATTATTAACCTTAATTTCTATTTACATAAAAGATATAAGTAACTTCGTATTTAAAAATAAACACTTCTTCACCCAGATAAAAGAAACACACAATGTAAATACTAGGCATAAACATAGGTTATATTTACCCCCATCTAGAACCAAAATGCTCAATTGTAGTCCATATTACATGGCAATTAAAATATTCAATAAACTACCCATAGATGTAAAATCTGAAGTTAAATTAAGTTCATTCAATAAAAAACTTCATGATTATCTTATTTCCAAATGCTTTTACACGCTCACTGAATTTTTTGATAGTTAATTACTAACCAGTAAATTACTAAGTATTAAATAAAATTTTATTTTCAAAATAGCCAAATATAATATAATGATGTTACATAGTTATAAGTCCATTCAATTATTTTATTGTATATTTCTTGTATATTGCAACGCCCGACAGGGTCTATAATGGTCACTGTAACTGCTAATGTACTGTACATTATAGAAGCAATAAACGATTTGATTTGATTTGATTTGATTAAAATTGTCAGGAATTAATATTAAAAAAAAAGCCGATTTAACACTATCTCTATTAAAATCCGTGGCTGAAAAAATAATCTCTTCCCATATTTATAGGTTGTTCAGATCTATTAATGTACAATTTTATTTTCTCACATTTATGTAGTTCGAGATAACATTTTCTATACAATTATCCCGTAGACGCATAGACTGAACCATTTTTTTTTCTGGTAAATCAGATAGATAATCATTTCTTCCTCTTGTTAACACAGGGGCAGTAACATTGTCATTGTGCCTTGGACCACTAAAATTCAATAGATGGTGGCGCCATCCATAATTTGTTTCCAAAATAGTTTTGTTTATAGTTAGTCTTATGGCTTCACAGATGGCGCTACTTTAAAAAAAAATAAAATGAAATTTACTTACAAAATAAAAATAAATGCACCAAAAATTTATTGGTGACTTTAATAATAACAAATTATCATTTTAACATAAAAATACGTAATGATTATCAAATCAATAGATAAATATGATAGTTATGATACTGGTAACCAGCATAATATTATAATAAAAAATAAGGGGTTTTTGGCGGGAAATTGACCGGCGGCGGTTTGCTGCTCCTGTATTATTGTTTAAATAATGGTTTGAAGTGGACTTTGATATGTAAAAGTGTTGCGATTTTGTGTATTAAGTGTCTACGCATGTGAACTATTAGTGGAAACAGTGAAATAAGTGCTCTGATGGTGATGGATTCTCAAGATAAGCTGTTTGTTTGCATAGGCACCTTTAGATACCATCGCCAACTATCAGCTGTCTGCTGGATCAAGTTGCCGCCAAAATCTCCCAAGAACTGCACAATGTGACGCATCAACATATTGTGAAGCAGTATACTATGAAGGAGTGGGAAAATTACAATAAACCGAATAAAAATACTTAAGACTTGGCCTAAAGGTCTAGATACCAGACCATAAACTCCAAAAAAAAATATTGTCATACTAAATAGTCATTGTTATTTCATTGCAAATAAATAATTTTTATATATTATTATATACCCTACTTGTAAAATACAAGTGTACTTATGGAAACTACTTTACTTACTTTTAATATTAAAAGTATAAATTAGTATTACAAAAAAGTAGGAACTGTTTCAGTACATACGTATACGAATTAAAGAATATTATAGCTTAACTATGATGTATGTAATATATATAGCAAAATAGTTCGGATTCAATTTGTAGAACGCGCTAGAAGTTCAATTTTGTCTGCAATAAAATATCGTCAGAGGGCTCTCTTTTCCTGTATATACTTATTGTACTCTTTGAGGCTACATGTAGGTGTAGGGCCGCCTTTTCGGAGATGTTGTATTATTCAGTTGCCATGGCAACGGGTGTCAATAAGTTAATACTTTCAATCATTGTTTTAATATATTTATATTAGAGAAGAGAAGAGATTAGAGAAGAGATAATTATTATAACACTGGAACATTTTAGTAATTTTATTTAATCTAAAGGTATGAGTTTTAATCTTGACGATCCTTTAGCTGGTATTTTAAGCGATGGAAGTGATGATAGTTTTTTCGATGATGATGTATTGGGAAAAAAGAAATCACTTAAGAAGAAAAGCACACCAATCGTTGAAAAGAAAAACATTTTATTTGATTTAAATAATAGTAGTAGTAAAATTAAGCCAAATGATTTCAATCCTGATAAAGTCAATAAGCCTCTCACAAAAGCTGATGATTCCGAAATATTAGTAAAAGCTGACAGTCAGAAGCCTCATTCTTCATCATTTAAATATGAAACTACGAAAGAAGCTAAAAAAATTGATTTTCCTGATTCTATCAGCGTATTAAATGATAAAGCTGATACAAAATCACCTTTGAAAACTAAAGCTGGCACAAGTTTTGACAAAATAGATATATTGGATGAATTAGTGGGAACTAAGAAAGAACAAGTAAAACCTTTAGATAAAGGAAAAGGATCGCAGTCTATATTAGACGATATTTTAGGAAAACCTGCTCCAAAATTAAATCTTACAGCCAAATCAACAACAAAAAATCAAGAATATAATTTGAATTCTATTCTCGGCAAAAACGAACCTAAGGAAACATTGTCAACAAAAAAGACTAATTCAGTAAATAAATTACAACAAAATGAATCCATTAAACAAAAACAAAAAAAATCGAATGAAGATTGGTTAGGCATTTTTCAAGATAAAGATGAGAGACAAGATATTGAGGAGGATAGTACTGAAATGCCGTCTTGGTTGGGAGGAAGTAGTTTGAAAACAAAGACGTCTGATAAAGATAATAAATCACGGAATCAAAAAGAAGTTGAAGAAACGTTACATAATCCGCAGGCAAACGAAAATGAAATTGCAACTAATGAGCAGACGGTAAAAGAAAAGATTAAGGAAATAAAATCAGACAGAGGTTTAGAAAAAATCATAACTACAGTACCTGACATTGTTGAAGTGCAAAAAGACACTGAAGACGTTACGATGCAGGGAGCAGCTGTTTATTTACAACAACAAGAAGCACAGTTAATGGTTGCTTTACAATTAAAAGCTCAAGACGAAAAACTTGCTGCAATGCAACGTGAGTTACCTACATTATCTAATTATAAGAATAACACTTGTACAATACCAATTACACAGTTGTTTAATACAGTAAAACAAATACAAGTATTAATCCTTTAAACAATAAAGATGTGTTCCCCAAATGATGACAGTTATAAGTTAATTCATTCATTACAGCCTATCCAGAGTCCCCTACTCAACATAGACAGAAACCACGCTGCAGCTACAGTTGTAGCACGAATGGGTCGGCTCGACCGGGGAAAGACCACGCTCTCACAGAATACCAGCGTAAAATAGAAGCTTAATGCTATTGTGTTTCATATGGTGAGTGTAGGGAACCGGAGACCCTTTTTACTGGAAACGTAGTCCTCAGACAATGCATCTGCATCTTGATAGTTAATCGAAGATAAATGTAGATGTTTATGTCTCTCTTACTAGAGGGAGATTATTATATAAGCCTCTGTGAACAATATTTAATAACTATTTATAGAAAATATAATTAAAAAATGTGTATCAAATTTTTATAGAATTACGTTTTGTAATTAATAAAACGTGTCAGATTAAAAGAATACGCGACGGGAGTACAGTTATTTCAAACAATTGTTCGCGTGAAAAGAATATTAAATATAAAATTATAGATATAGAATTGTTATTGCAATCTTCAAATCGCCTTTTAAGTTTGACGATAAAAGCTAATTATTTATTCAACAGGAGAAGCTCATGTGCAGCAGTGTACTTTTACGGGCTGATAATGACGAAAAAGATGGTGGTGATTATTATTTCGTCTTCGCGCTTACTAATCTGCCCGCCCACTACGATAAGTGAAAGCGAAGCGAAGAGAAAATGCTTCCAGGAATGTGTCGTCTGGCGCATTTTTGCATAGGTCTAGCACGAAATGAATAATGCTATATTTTTTTATAGAAGAGGGGGCAAACGAGCATGCGGCTCACCTGATGGTAAGTGACTACCGCCGCCCATGAACAACCGCAACACCAGGGGAATTGCAGATGCGTTGCCGGCCTTTTAGAAAGGTGTAAGCTCTTTTCTTGAAGGTTCCTAAGTCGTATCGGGCTGGAAAATTCGCTGGTGGTAATTGATTCCACAAGGAAGTTGTGCGAGGGAGAAAACTTCTTCTAAATCGCACAGTGGTGTACCGCCAATCATCCAGATGGTATGGATGGTAACGCGAGTTTTGTCGCGATGTGCGATGGTGAAATTGAGCGGCTGTAATTAGTCCGAACAATTCCTCAGAGCACTCCCCGTGATAGATGCGATAAAATACGCTAAGAGATGCAACATCTCTACGCAGTGCTAGTGTATTGAGCCGATCAGAAAGAACTCGGTCGTCGACGATTCGAACCGCTCTGCGCTGGATGCGGTCAAGTGGAAGGAGCTAGCACTGGGGTGCCCCGACCCAGAGATGAGAACAGTATTCCATGTGGGGCCGAACTTGCGCGTTGTAAAGTTGCAAGCGATGTGCCGGCATGAAATACTGTCTCGCTCTGCTGAGCACGCCAAGCTTTTTTAAGGCCAATTTGGCTTTCCCTTCCAAGTGACCATGAAACTGCACACTATTCGATATGTCGACACCAAGGATTCCGATACTAGCTGAGGCAGCAAAGGGAGTGCCTTGAAACTGAGGAGATACGACAAAGGAGTTCTTTTTAGCGGTAAACGCGCAAACTTGTGACTTCTGGGGATTGAACTGGACTAGATTTAGTCGATTTAGACTTTGTTAAGCTAAGACTCGACTTCAGACACAAGTTTGTCCCGGTACTCGGTGACGTTTTCCCGAGGAATATTGGCACAGCCGGTATATAAGGCATCACCAGTGCTGTCGTCCGCATAGCAATGAATGCTACCACTTAGCAACATATCATTGATATGCAGGAGAAACAGCATTGGGGATAGCACACAGCCTTGTGGAACACCAGCCTTGATAGGCTTGAAATCAGAGCATGCATCGTCTACTACGACCTTGATGCTCCGATCAGCAAGGAAACGGGTGATCCATTTGCACAATTTCTCGGGAAGCCCATAGGAAGGAAGCTTCGAAAGAAGCGCTTTGTGCCAGACCCGATCGAAGGCCTTCGCTATGTCCAAACTAACGGCCAGTGCCTCCCCCTTGGACTCCACTGCCTCCGCCCATCTGTAAGTCAGATAGACTAGAAGATCACCAGCTGATCGACCCCGAAGAAAACCGTACTGGCGGTCACTATCATATAATTAGCTGGTGATCCTCAAGGTACCTCATGAGCTGGCAGCTTATAATGGATTCCATTATTTTGGAGAACTCCTTGTTCTCCAAAATAATGGAAGTTATGGCGATAGGCCTGTAGTTGGACGTGTCTGAGCGGTCGCCTTCTTTAGGGATCGGGTGGACCAAAGCTGTCTTCCATGAATTTGGGACTACGCCTTGGGAGTAGGAGTACCAGAAAAGACGCGTTAAAACCGGTGCCAACTCCGGAGCACACGTCTTCAGCACAATGGGAGGGACTCCATCGGGCCCACTCCACTTGCTGACGTCTAGGGAGAAGAGTGCTTTGCGAACCGAGCGCTGTGTAAACCGCACATCCGGCATGGAGCACTCACATCGCGGGATGGTCGGCGGTATGTTCCCCCCGTCATCTAGAGTCGAGTTGGACGCAAAGAGAGAGCATAAAAGATTGGCATTCTCCTTTGCGGCATGGGCCAGTAAGTCGTCCTCTCTGTGCAGAGATGGCTCACAGAAGTTCCCTTGGACAGCCTTGGCGAGAGACCAGAATGAACGGGTTCCCGAAGAAAGGCGAACTAGCTTCTCGCCAATTCTGCCGATGTGCTCAGACCTTGCCTTGGCAATGACGCATTTGAAGTACCTGGAGGCGGAATTATACTTCTTTTTAAGTGCGCTGGTGTTTACATCCTGAGACGTTGATGCGTCAGCCCAGGCCCGGTAGCATTCCTGCTTATAGCGTGATGCTATTTTACAGGAGCGACCAAACCATGGCTGGGATCTGCCTCCGATGAGCACCACAAAGGATGGAATAAAAAGTTCCATACCCTGAAGTACCACATCAGCAACAGACTCGGCAACAACGCTGGGATCTTCCAGCGAGAAGCAAACCCGCCCCCAAGGGTAGGATGCAAAAAAAGACCGCATCCCGTCCCAATCAGCTGACCTGTAGTGCCAAACACGGCGGCAATCTGCAGATCGCAACTGCGATTGAAGAGTGAGTGGCACCGTACTCCGGATCAGACAATGGTCCGAAGAGCCCAGAGGGGCATCGACGGAGACCTGATATCCGTCCGGATGAGAGGTCAGCAGAAGGTCCAACAGGGAAGGTACATGGTCTTCCATATCTGGGATCCACGTAGGCGAAGTAACCACTTGTGTTAGACCATATGCCAAAGCAAAGTCATAGACAGATCTACCCGCATGATCGGTTAAACGAGAACCAAGCCATTCAGCGTGGTGGGCGTTAAAATCACCGAGTATTACGATCTCTGCGGATGGGACCTGTTGTAGCACGGAGTCTGCAGCCATTTGGACGTGGTCGATGAGTCGGTCTGTGTCGGCATTAACGCTATGGGACCTATAGAGGCACCCGTAGACGCGGGGATGGTCGTCGCTGTCTACGCGCAGCCATAGGATGGACAGGTCCGTACCATCAAGACTGCCGAGGCGTCGAAAACAGATGTCCTCTTTGACGTATACGCAAACTCCAGCCCGGGGCACAAAGGAGTGTTCCAATTTGTACCCCGGGTAGGAGAGATATGAAGTATCAGCCGGAAAGGATACCTGAGTCTCGGTTAAAAAGAGCAAGGCCAGCTTCGCCGTCTCTAGATGGTAATGGACAGCGTTAAGGTTGGAATGAAGTCCCCTGATGTTGCAAAAACTCACGGATAGCGTGACAGGGGCCGCCTTGGTTGTATTGCTCCGAGCAGCATTAGTCGCGAGCGGAATTTTGCCCCCCCCCCCCCCCCCCAGAATACCCGGGGCAGCCTGAGCACCCACGCTCAGGAGTGAAGTAGTTTGGTCGTGGATGCTCAGCGAGGGATTCTCTAAGTGTGCTGGTACCCTTCTGGGGTAGTCTTTTATTTAATTCCACTACTTATATATAACGTGATAGAGCCATGCTGCAGCTATAATAATAGTATAGTTGTAGCACGAATGGGCCAGCTCGACCGGGGAAGGATCACGCTCTCACACAATACCAGCCTAAAATAGCAGCTTAATTCTGCTGTTTCGTATGGTGAGTGTAGAGAACCGGAGACCTGTTTTACTGGAAAAGAGACATTCTATCTTAGTATTCACGGCTGACAACGCATCTGCATTTTAATTCGTAAATGAAGATAGATGTAAATGTCTATGGGGCACAGCAACCACTTACCATCAGGTGGACTGTGTGCCCGTTTGTCACCCTAATTGTATAAAAAATAAATAAAACAAAATAATATATTAAATTCACTACACCCAATGTTAAACAGGTGAACTTTGACCAGTGTTCTTTAAATGGGGAGGAGCTGAGCCTTGTTGAATCCACTGTTTATCTCGGAATTACAGTTGACGCGAAGCTTCAATGGGGCCCTCATATATCTAACCTAGCTAACAAACTTGGTTCTGCAGCATATGCTATAAAAAAATTAGAGCCCTTACATGTGTTAAAACAGCTAGATTAGTTTATTTTAGTTATTTCCATAGCATAATGGCAGAACTGGCAGAGAATGGCGCTAGGCATTAAGTCCGCCCTTTGTTACTAAGCCCTTTGTTACCGCCTTTTGTTATTAAGGTGTTAACAAAAAAGATTAAATAAATAAATAAATAATGTCATATGGAATCTTGCTATGGGGTAATGCGACTGACATTGACTCTATGTTTGTTTTGCAAAACATAACATACATAAACACTCACGCCTGTCACCCAGAGGGGTAGGCAGAGATTATGGACTTCCATTTGGCACGATCCTGACACACCTCTCTCGCTTCCTCCACATCCATATACCTACGCATACACGCTCGTCGGTTAAAGGTACTCTTGATTTGGCCCATTTTTAATATATCGCCAATTTGGTCGATAAACTTTCGCCTAGGGCGACCCTTCCCAACTATGCCGTTCACCTCTGCAACATAAATTTGCTTTGTCACTCTTTCCTCATTCATTCTTTCTACATGGCCAAACCACCGAAGCATTCCTTTCTTAATCCTGGTCACAACATCATCTTGCAAACCACACTCTTCTCTTATTAAACAATTTCTCACTCTGTCATTCAGCTTCATCCCTAACATACTCCTTAATGACCGCATTTCTACAGCATTTATTCTACTCTCATGCTTCTTCTGCCACACCCAACTTTCACCACCATACATTAAAGTAGGTACTAACACAGCATTGTGAATTGCCATACGTGCCTTTTTGGACACATTCTGACTTTTCACGATAGAGTGTAGAGCCCCATTCACTCTATTTCCTGCATTCACTCGTCGTTCTATATCCTTATCATATCTACCATCCCTGCTAAACACACATCCCAAATATACAAACTCATCTATTTGCTCTACCAACTCCCCTTCTATTCTTATTTCACATATCGTTTTACTTTCTTCTCTTTCAAAAACCATAACTTTCGTCTTACTTGCGTTCACTTTCATTCCCTTTTCTTTTAATGTCCTGTTCATTAATGTAACCATCATTTGCAACTCGGCTGCCGACGACGCAAGTATGACTTGATCATCGGCGTACAAAAGGCATTTGACGGTTAACTCACCCATTCTTAACCCGCATTCTTCACTTTCAAATTTTCCAAACTACTGTCCATAAATAGGTTGAACAACCACGGGGAAGCCACACAGCCCTGTCTGACACCTTTATGGATGTCAAACCAGTCCGAGTAGGCCCCGTTGATCCTGACACAAGCACTAGAGTCCCTATATAGAGACTTTTGCAAAAGACAACCATAAATGCAATTTAAAGAAAACTTTGGAGGATTTAATGTACATATGTACACAAAAACAAAAATAATTTTCATAATGATTTCTTATATTTACGCGAACACTATACATTGAATAAATCTACTTTTACGGATTTTTTCGCGTTCAATTAACTTATTTATCTTATTTTTATTAATTCCTGACGTTTCGGGTGCTTTACAGCACCCAAGGCCACAAATGCTAGGAACAAGCACAAGTTAGTTACCACTTACTCGACTCCAAAGAGTAATTCCTTCATGGGGCAATGTATACGCTTTTACAATAAAGTCCCAGAAAATATGCAGATCTTATCTACGAAAAGGTTTAAATTATTTATTAAGCAAAAATTGCCTAGTAAGGGTTATTAATTATTATACTACTAAAGAGCACTTGACTGATAATAACCCCTGGGAATGAGGTGATCGCTACCAAGCTGTTTCTGAATGTTTTCATAACAATTGTATAAAATATTATTACTAGCTGTTCCCCGTGACTTCACCCGCGCGTAATTTATTACGATTGGATTTCCTGGGTTTTAATTTTTTTCAGACAGGCAGACAGACAGAAAGATAGAAAGACAGACAGACAAAAATTTTTTTAAAAATCGTGTTTTTTTATAACTACCGTATATACTTTCATACGCATATAGTAAAAAGCTGTTATATCGACATTACAAACAGACATGATATATTTCGATACAGCCTATTAAATTCCACTGCTGAACATAGGCCTCCCCCGTAGATTGCCCTATAGAGGGGATGTCTGCTATATTTGCCAACTTAGCAAGCGGGTTGGCAACCGCAGTTATTTATTTTTAGTCGTTAGTAGGAAGACGCTGCTGCCCATCTCCTGATTTTGTTTCCCTATGTCGCCTCTTACGACACCGACGGGATGATATGGGGTAGTGGGATATTCTTACACCATCACCACACGGTAAAAATATGTATAATGTCAAAATTATAGAGAAGCAAAAGGAAGCTCAACGAGTTCAACGTGAAGCCGCTCTCGCCCAGCACGCACAATTGGACGCCATGCTGCAGCGGCAAGCAAATCACAGACTTCAGATGCAAGCTATAATAAACGCACATCAAGATCGCATTGCACAAAGAATAAAGGTAAGTAGGTATCATAAGTTTTAGTTTCTACAGAGGGGGATCACGTCTTAACTGTCTAGAACGATTGGGCTGGCCTTAACAGGCCTAACCTTTGTGTAGATTATAACACTTTAAAAATGCTAAAATATTTTGTTTAATTGTAGGAACTCTTAGGATCAAATGATGTCGTGCAAGATGACGCTAATGATCCAGCATACAATTCTGAAACTGGTTTTAAAGGCAATGAAGAAAGTCCTCGTAATAAAGAGAAGAAGCAATTACTGCAATTAATTCAATCACTGCAAGAAAACCACGATAAGGAAATAAACTTAATGGAGACATCATATAGGTACTAAAAACTTCATTTATAATTACCACAGTACTGTGATAATACGCTACATCCTTGTCAGTCCATAAACAATCAACTTCGAAGCATAGATGGAATGCTGGGCGTAAGGATTTCACAGATACGTTATAGGAAATAGCTATATCATCCTTTTACGGAGGTCGCAAGGTCACAAGATTTCTTTGTAGATAATATTATTCATCATCATAAAGCACGTGGCATAAAATTTTGTAAAATTAAGTGTTGTTTCTATGTTACTACCCGTGCTTTTTCATATTATATTTCCCATTCCTTAACTATATATGTAGGTAAATTGGTAGTCTAATATAAACCAATACATAATAATAGTAACCATACATTGATTTATAGGCAACTTGGATCGCTCTTGTTTTCTGAAATTTAATGCGAGTACACGGGCCCTGTGCTTTTTACTACTGTTTAACTCAGTCATTGAACTATTTACGTGTTTATATTGTGCATTCTCATATCGTCCTGTGGTAAGTAAGAGGCGACAACAGGGAAACTAAAACAGAAGACGGGCAGCAGCATCTTCCTAATACCAACTCAAAATAACAAAAACCTGCGGCTGCCAACCCGTCTGCTAAGCGTGGCAGCTATGACAAAATCCTCCCTATGAGGCAATCTGTGGGAGTGGGCCATGTTCAGTAGTTGGTAAGTTTATGGTGCCCTGTTGTGGCGGTGTAAAGGGAAATAGTGTCGTGTGGGAGTAAGACACTCTATCGCCCATATACGGTCGTTTGTCGGTTGCCAGAGTCTCATCCAAGTGCGCAGGATTAACCACGTGTAGAAGATGATGTAGGCAGTCCGGATAAAAAGGTATTGTAATTGATTTTTTATAGAATCAGGGTGACACACACTTTTACTTACAGTTTACCTGATGGTAAGTGGATGTTGTGATCCATAGACATCTACATAATCTACATACTCGAATAAGAATCAAAATGCATATACGTGGTCATCCTTGAGGACTAAGATAGAATACCTCGTTTCTAGTAAAAAGGGTCTCCGGTTCTCTCCACTCACCATACGAAACACTTAATACACTCACAACAAACCAGTATGAAGCCACTATTTCACGCTGGTATCCTGTGACATCTTGGTCTTTCCTTGTTCCGAATGGGAGTCGACCCATTCGTGCTACAACCGTATTATACGCGAGTAGTAGTATGGTTCACGTACACATTTATTTTAAGGTACGTTAAGACCAACATTTTGTGAAACGACTCTTTTTCTAGTTGACGATAGTTTGTGCCATTTTTAACGTCAACGTGTTCGTTAAGTAGAGTTGAAAAAATCCGCGCTTAGTAAATTGACAGCCCAAAGATCCGTTCGTTTGTTTAACAACTTTATTTTTTTTTGTGCAGAAGACAACTTGCATATTTAGAAATTTCTTTGAGTCAAACAGAAGAAAGAATGAAAGAAGAGAGCGATAAAGTGGTAAAGTTTTATATGGAGAAAATCAGTTGGCTGGAAGAGCATCACCAACTTTATAAAAAATGGATGGAAGAAAACACTTCTTCTTTGATTGAACGGTATAATGCGGAAAAAGAAATGCTGCGACACCAACATTTAGAGGATGTAAACGTATTACAGGAGCACCATTCCGCGCTCATGGAGAATATAAAGTAAGACTATTATATTAATGTGTTAATACAATTTAATAACGGTCATGAGTTCGAATAGTATGAGAACCTGGCGGGCTCTTCCCTCTTGCTGGGATTCGAAGCGACTAGCTTAAAAAGTTTAAATCCCACCACGGGCAAATACTTCGTTAGGGATAGTTACGTGGGGCACGAGTAGACGAGAGTTGAGTTTTTCGACATTATCCGGTAGTTGTCGTCGTGATCTCGGTCATCTCGGTCATCGGCCAGGTTATCATTTTAGTAGGTGTTAACTTTCTAACAATTTCTTCTGAGTAATAGGCTGATAAGATATAAAGCAATTTTGAAACCTCAGAACATTTTTCTGTCTTTTATCGTTGAAGCCATAAACAAATTGACGACTGCATAATTTGCTATTTAAAAGCAGTGGAATCTTGTAATACAAGTGGTCAGTTACAACACAACCAGATTCAAAAACCAATCAAATGTTAGCACTGGGTGGATTCGAGACCAGACAGCTGTACAGTAGTAAGTAGTTTGCAGTTTGCTCCTTGTCGTTTTTCATTCAAATCAGAATATAGGTTGTGGCGCAGTTATAAACATGGATTGCGCATGTACAGTTCTCAGCAAATGTAGTGTACAGCAAGCGTGCTAACATTTTATACGCGAGTCTTCGCGCCCTTGTCTTTTTAACTTTAAAAATAATAATATACATATTATTCTAACTCATAAGTTAAGATAAATGATTTGTGTGCGTTTTCAGAAACGCTGTAAAACAGGAGCAAGTTTTAATCCAAGACTCAGCGGGATTTTCTACAGATATGCAACATTTAATAGCAGATATAAAAGAGAATAAATTAAAATGTCAGCAACTAGTAGAAAAAGTTGAAACGTTGACTGGCAATACACAGCGTGATACAGAAAGGAGTTTGCAGCTGCGCGAGACCCAAGTTAATGGTAATACGTAATATTGAAATTCGTTGAGTACGTCATGATAAAGGGACTGTTTTAGCGATTTAAGCTACATTTTTTATAATAGAATAATAGTGACAAACGAGCACACGGCCAACCTGATCGTAAGTGATGCTGTGGTCTGTAGGCATCTACATTTATCGTCGATTAAGAATCCAAATGCAGATGCGTTGTCACCCCTGAAGGCTAAGATAGATTGCCGCGTTTCCAGTAATAAGGGGTCTCCGGTTGTCTACACTGACTACCTATACCAAACACAGCAGTGTTAAGCTGCTATTGTACGCTGGTATTCTGTGAGAGCGTGGTCCTTCCCCGGTCGAGCCGTCCCATTCGTGCTACAACCATAATATAGCTGCAGCATGGCTTCTACTACGTACAAGTTGTACGTGGTAAAGTAGTTTTTTACTTCTTAATAATTCAGGGTATAACTTAGTGATCTAAACATAATGCAATTATTGATTAAGGATGAGCCATGTGGCAACGGCAGAAGGAAATCCGTCTCCAGTCTAATCTGAGGTTTTCGGTAGTCTGATAGGCAAAGCTAGGACCTGTTAGCGCTGTAATTAGAATCGCTTAGGCATATACCTGCAGAAACTTTCAGAGTATCATTGTTTCGTTCCTCGTCTGCCGTTCAAAGATTCTTCGGCAATGTCGGTTCAAATAACACGTCAGACAAAGATTTGATTTGATTTTATTTCAATAAGCATTGTTAATAATTTTATACACGATGATAATACATTTTAATAAGTTTTATGTTACCTTTTTAGCTCAGTGCATAATACCTGTGCACAAATTTTAAATAAGATATGGCAACAAACAGCAGAAGAGCGATGTGATGGTTCTGGGGGATAGTGCTCCTCCTTCTGCTCAGGAATCTGACTGGGTTGGTACCACCACTTTCTGGCCTATTTCTGGCGTCTAACAACTGTGGACCTATTGCTCTGTTCGGCTTTGAAAAGTGAAACAGTCAGTATATTTTTTTATACGTGGTAGAGCCACGTTGCAGCTATATTATGGTTGTAGCACGAATGGGTCGGCTCGACCGGGGAAGCACCACGCTCTCATAGAATACCAGCGTAGTATATCAGCTTAACGTGTTTCGTATTATGAGTGTAGAGAACCGGAGACCCTTTTTACTGGAAACGAAGCATCCATCTCAGTTATCAGCGGTGAAAACGCATTTGCATCTTGATTCTTAATTGAGAATAAATGTAGATGTTTATAGGCCACAGCATCCACTTACCATCATGTGGACCGTGTGCTCGTGTGTCACCCATATTCTAAAAATTAAATTACAGGCTGTGAGGCATTTCATAACCTCACTTCGGGCAACACTCATGTGTGGCCTTTGATGGTAGTTCATTGCGGGCGTCCCCATGGACTGCAGTAACCATTTACCACCAGGGCAACTATTAGCTAGTTTATCACTTAGAAAATTATGAAATATTAGTTTAAAAATACGTTTTGAATATATGTATATATTTTAGATATGATAGAGCAATTGAAAAAAGAGCGAGAGTATTTCGAAAAAGAAAAAACTGAAAGTAAAGATATGATCCACATGCTCGAAGTAAGACTGAAGCAAATGACAACGGTAAGAAGTTTCAAAATGATTATTATTAATTATTATATGGATATTATAAAGATTTGTTTTCCATAAAGTTGGAAGTCGAAACGGGATGAGTGGCTATCGTACAAATCTGCTCAGAAAAATTATGATTATATATTGATGGTCCTTTTCTTTCTTTTCTCTTTTTATATATTAAAATAAACAGAACCGTTACCGCTACAGTCTATTAAAGTCCACTGTTGAACATAGATCTCTGCCATAGATTGCCACATATGGGGAATATTTGCCATAATTGCCACGCTTGGCAAGCGTGTTGGCAACCGCAGTTTTTTTATTTTTTGTCGTTATTAGGAAGATGCTGCTGTCCATCTCCTGATTTGTTTCCTCTGTCACCTCAAATGACACTTACGGGATGATATGGGGTAGTAGATATTCTTCCATCACCACGATAACCTTAACTGCACAGTAATTTAATTTAATGTGTAATACCATGAGGGTACTTTTCAACGTTACCTACAAAATAAAATAACTACCCATAAATTAAAGCATAAAATTTAAGACGCTTTTGTGCAGCAATGGAATATTTATGGGGTGCTGCGGTAAATACGACGCAGGTTGAAAGGGATGACGAAATTAATGGCAAGGTATATTTTTTTTATAATATATCTTCCTCCATAATAATCTTATAAACGCGAGGAGGCCTGGGCCTACTTTAAAGGTACATAAATTATTACAGATGATCGAAGAAGATTCGATCTCTCTGAAACAGAAGAAAATGGAATTCGAATTCGAAAAAGCAACGTTCAGTAAACAAACGGAGTTTGCTAAGACTGTTCTTAAGAAGCAAGATGAAGAAATAAAGGTTTGAAATAATTAAAATATCATTTGTAATAAAATATTCTTTTTATCTGTTATGAATGAATACCTATTTGTATATTTGTACAATATTTTACACGCAAAGAAGGGTGTAAGAACATTAAACTAGTTTAGTTCCAAATAAAACTTTGAGTGGCATATTTTGCAGATGCTTAAAGAGGATTTACAAAAAGAATATCAACAGAAAGTCGATAAAATTAACGAGGAAAAGGAGAAAGCAATAAAAGACACTGCTATTATTGCAAAAGAGAAAGCTTCTATATTAAGTATAAAGATGGACCTCGAGGTAAATTTTTTTCTATATAATACGAGGGCGGCACTGAAAATTTCGGGAATCAAGGAAGTGACACAACATTACTATTTAAAAATGTGTTTATTGCTTTTCGAAGTATTATCCGCGAAATTTGACACATTTTTCCATACGATGAAACCAATCATTGAAGCAAACATTCCATTCGGAGGTTAGGGTCTCCAAAATGGCCGTTTTGTAGCCGTCCACAGCTTCTTCAGGTCATGAAAATCTCTGTCCACGCAATTTATTCTTTATTTTGGGGAAAGTATAGAAATCATTAGGTCGGGGCTGTACGGCGGATGGTCTAATAATTCTATGTTTTCTTGCTCTAAAAACTCTTTTGTTCTGTGTGCGGTGTGAGAACTCGCATTGTCGTGATGGAGGATGATGCGGCGGTTGCAGTTCTCTTTACGGAGTTCAGAAACGACCTGTGACAAACAAATACTAGCATACCATTCTGCATTAACCGTTCTTTGTCCCTCAAGAGGAATAGTCGTAACATGGCCGGTTTTGGAGACAAACGTGGCCACCATTTTTTTTTGCAACACTCCGTGAACGAACAATTTTTGTTGGCTTTAACTCATTTTCGAACACCCAAACTCGTGACTGGTTTTTTGTTTCGGGTTCGTACGCGTATATCCAGGATTCGTTACCTGATATGATGTTGTATACAGCATTTGAGGATCCTGCATTGAATCTTTCGAGAGTTCTGACGCACCAAATAACGCGAGCCGCTTTTTGCTCTTCACAGAGCGAATGCGGTATCCATCGGGAAAACAACTTTTTTACACCTAATTGTTCATGCAAGATTATTTGTATTTGACTCATGTCAATGTCTAAAGTTGCCTGAATTTCGCGGTATGTCACATGTCGATCTTCCTCAATCAGCTTATGCACAGCATCAACGTTTTCTTGGGTGACTGCAGTTTTTGGATGACCTTGACGGGGATCATCACTGAGCTTGACACGTCCACGTTGAAATTCAGATTACCAGCGATAAATTGTGGTTTTGGATGGGGCTTCATCACCAAATGCAGAAATCATCCGGTCAACACACTGTTTTTGTGTTAAACCACTTCGAAAGTCAAAATAAATCAATGCTCTTGAATTTTCTCGAGTCAATTCCATTTTCTTAACGACTAAACAAGTTTGACAAAACCTTGTGACAAGACCGAGAATCCTTTTTTTAAATAAATAAATGGTATTCGATTATTAAAACCAAGGAGTTTTTAATTAAAAAGATTTTAATATAACAGGAACAGTGGAAATATTCCATTCCCGATACTTTTAGTGCAGCCTATGTAAGTCCAACTGGTAAGTGGAGCTGTGGTCCATAGACATCTATATCTATCGATTAAGAATCATGATGCATATGCGTTGTCACTTGTCACCCCTAAGGACTAATGGAACGTCTCGTTTCTCGTTTCCTGTAAAAAGGGTCTATGGTTCTCTACGCTCAGCATACGAAAAATAGCATCATTAAGCTGCTATTTCACGCTGTTATTTTGTGCGTGAGCGTGGTCCGTTCCCGGTCCATAATATAGCTGCAGGCTCCGGCGTGGCTCTACCACGTATAAAGCATAAGTGTTGTAAAATTCCTCAGATCGTATAGATTATTTTATATTATGTCAATGTTTCAATGCATTAACTAAACCATAGACTAGATACCCGTTCGTTATGTTTGTACTCTTGGATAAGACTTTTTTGACTTGGGCTGGCAGCCGAAAGTCCGTGTGTTCTATAAGAAGGCACTAAGGATGATAATAATGAATATGAGAATGGTTCACTATCTCCAATTCTGCAAGCCAGTTCTCCGGTACAGGTCATACATTTGTGAAAAGTGAACTGACGTAGCACCGTTTAGGTGCATCGTAATTAGCGTTGCTGAATAAAACACTGCCTTGTAATAAAATACTGTAAAATTTTGACTAAAAAAATATAGTGTCTTTACAACAGCTTGAAATATTTCTGTGCAGAAGTAGCTTAACTTTATATTCGCAGTAAATCGTATTGTATCATGGTTTATTTAGTAACATATATTTAAAAAAATACAATCAAAATTATGTGACAACAACTTTAATTTAGGATTATGTCTTTGTAATATATATCTATTAAAAATTTCTTACAATTACAAGTTGCATTTTTTTAATTTCCTTATTTGAAGGAATTACCGTAATATAATAATTACAGGGTGTGGGGTATTACATCATAGTCCTTACAGAGGTGACAACTCATCTGCAGACTTCTTTGTTTGAAGTAGCTTGTAGGTATCCATGGATTGCAGCAGCCACTTACAATCAGGTGGACTGTATTTGTGCGCTACAAATCACTGATTTTTGGGTGATAAACAAAAATGATGATGATGCTGATTTACTGAAAAACAGAATTCATTACACTAATGACACAAATTTTTGTTTACTAATGAATGATATAATATTTTGAAGAAAACAAAGGCTGAACTGCAAGCCCAGTTAGAAGAAATCACCGAGGAGCGGTCAAAATTGAATCTAGAAAAGCAAGAATTACATTTGGAAGAGCAACGGATAATAGCGAAGTAAGTTTAACAATTGATTTTCTACTTTTAGCTTTGTTACACTTGAGTTTTAAGCCCCGGATACACCAGGGGACATTTTGTCCCGCAACATGACGCGGTACCCTCAATTTAGGTGACGATGCAACGTTGCACAGTGAACCGCAACATTTTACGTAACGCGGGATATGTTGCTAGTTCCCGCTCCGAGAGCGAGCTTACGTGCCACGTGTCCCGCATCAGTGTGGTGTGGCGCCATTTGTTCTCAAAATATGTCCCATCTTGAGCTGTGGACATATTTTGTTGTGGGATACTTCAACCCACAAACTTCTGGTACTATTCTGCCGATCTGTTGTTTAGACACTCGAAAAGTGTACGACAAGGAAGCATAAGAATCTCCAGTTGATAAAGTATCTTAATGCTACGGCAAGTCTGGTATGAGGGCCAACAGCGTTCCGTAGTATTGTACCCTGTTTGGCTATGGAAGGTCAGATCATTTGTAATAAAGTTTCAAAACTGACATTTGAGTAAAATTCACAAAAGATCCGGCAGACATTCTTAGATCACTTAAAATATTAATTCTTCTTTCTTCTCGTTGTAGTAAGAAATTCCGCATCAACCACCCTCTCCTCCGTTTACGTTTCACTCCCGAAATAGGTACTATGAACGCAGCACTAATCGCCATCACTTCCTCGGGCGACATTTCTATAAGTATTGACTAGTGTCGCCTGCAAAATGTTCCGCGACATATGCCGCTCATTTTGTCCCCAAGTATATCCATAGCTTTATTTCGACTAATACCTTAATATTAAGATTAGTTGACTTTAGATAATAAATTGTCTAATGAATTTTTTTCCTGTATCCTGGAGGCAGTTTACAAACATAAATTGCACAAGGACAAACATTATCTAATTTTTTATTTGTATGTAATACAAATACTTGTTCCGTGCGGGATTCGAACCCGCCGCCCCAAGCGTTGAAACTCATTGCTAAGCCACTGCACCTTTCTATTTTATACCACCAAGCTATTTTATAAGAGGTTATGCCAAGTGTTTTCTAATTGTAATGGTCTTTATAGGGTAAAGAGGTAGGGAATATTGTAAAGTGATTATTGTGTAAAATGAGGTGCATTCGGTTTTAGGAGTAAAGATGTAGAAATGCTGACTAAAGCGGCCATAGAGAAACAATCTCAAGCTGAAAAGAAGTACGCAGAAGCAGAGAGCCAACAAAGAAGGTACGAAGAGAGAATACGTCGCATACAAGAACATGTGGTATCTTTGAATGCGAGAGAAAAACAGATCGCTAGAGAGAAGATCGTGTTGTCTCGAGAAAGGATCAGTCTGCATAATGATTGGAAGCAAATGGAGAGTAGGCAACAATGCTCGTTATGTCGTTCCATGCCAAGAACGCCTCAGTATAATTTTGAATCCACATACCATTCGCAGACTTATGACGTGCCCGTGTCTAGAGACTATGGTGAAGCTAATGTCAGCCATGCTTTGAGTGCAATAGAGCAGGAAATGGCTCATCTTATGGGTAGGACGTTTAGTTTGAAACACGACAGTGGGTTGGTTAATTTAACCGGACAAGATGTAAGACATTCCAATGATGTAGAAGATGAAGGTGAGCATTTGGAACCGACGGAAACAGGAACTTTTAAGGTTAGTTGTATCAATAATAACAAGGCTCGGGAGTAAAATACCTCCAACTTCCGTTTTATTTATAGGATAAGGGTGATAAACGAGCACACAGTCCACCTGATGGTAAGTGGTTGTTGTGGCCCATAGATATCTACATCTATCCTCGATTACGAATCAAGATGTAGATGCGTTGTCACCCGTGAGGACTAAGATGGAATGCCTCGTTTCCGGTAAGAAGGGTCTCAGATTCTCAACAATCACCATACGAAACACAGCAGCGTTGAGTTGCTATTTCACGCTGGTATTCTGTGAGAGCATGGTCCTTCCCGGTCGAGCCGACCCATTCGTGCTACATCTATACTTCTAATGTAGCTGCAGCGTGGCTCTACCACGTAAAAAGTTCTTTCCTAACTCCGGGCTGCTACTGTGAATTTGTTAACACATAAACCCAGTCGTCCTTACGACTACTAGTTCAAACAATCTCTGAATACTTAACCATCAATTATAGTTGGAGGAGTAGTATTGCCGTCCCCGCGGTTCTCTTTATGCAATTTCCAGAATGAACCAGTGGTAATTAAACAGAAGTGTAACTTTCAATAAGTATTATTTACAATCTATATTGAATAAAAAAGTTTCTGTTTCTGTATAATTATGAATAATACACGAGTCACGAACGACGCGCGTTATTTTTAATTATTTATTTTTAAAAGTAATTGTATATAGTCTTTTCTGAGTATTAAAAGTTTAATTTTTATTTTCTAAAGGTCGTTGTATAAATATAATACAAGTGATGTGATGTTTTGATGTTTCTCGGTCGGCAAACATTTTCCTATAATAGAACTGTAACCTACCGAGAGAACCTGTCTACGTTGGGCTAAGAAGTAATTTTTAATTACATAGGCGGTGTTTGTGTTGGTTCGCATACTCTAATCTTTTTTTGGTATTACGTGTTTTTTCTTCTAACTTAAGCAGTTAGCAGCTGTGTTCCATTAATGTTTTATAATGTAAAAGATGTCACTGAGAAATATTCCTTTTCTTTAAATAATTTCGAAAGTAATTTGTAACAAGGGCTGTCATACTTGCCAGAAAATCCTATGGTTTTCGATAGATGGCGGTATAACCATCTCGTTTATACAGTCAGACGTAACTAATATACGCAATCCTGTGACGTTTGGAATCCGTCTGTAACTAATATGCGCAATCCGGTGATGTTTGGAATCCGTCTGTAGCTAATATACGCAATCCAGTGACGTTTGGAGTCTGCCTGTAACTAATATACGCAATCAGGTGACGTTTGGAATGCGTCTGTAACTAATATACGCAATCAGGTGACGTTTGGAATCCGTCTGTAACTAATATACGCAATCCGGTGACGTTTGGAGTCTTCCTGTAACTAATATACGCAATCAGGTGACGTTTGGAATCCGTCTGTAACTAATATACGTAGTCCGGTGACGTTTGGAGTCTTCCTGTAACTAATATACGCAATCAGGTGACGTTTGGAATCCGTCTGTAACTAATATACGCAATCAGGTGACGTTTGGAATCCGTCTGTAACTAATATACGCAATCCGGTGACGTTTGGAATCCGTTTGTAACTAATATACGCAATCCGGTGACGTTTGAAGTCTGCCTGTAACTAATATACGCAATCCAGTCATCCAGTGACGTTTGGAGTACGTCTGTAATTAATACACGCAATCCGGCGACGTTTGAAATCCGCCTGTAACTAATATATGCAATCCTGTGACGTTTGGAGTCTGCCTGTAACTAATATACGCAATCAGGTGACGTTTGGAATCCGTCTGTAACTAATATACGCAATCAGGTGACGTTTGGAATCCGTCTGTAACTAATATACGCAATCCGGTGACGTTTGGAGTCTTCATAAAAAAATGATATTGCCTAGGTCCTCCCCGGCTTGCAACTCCTCGGCAGTCTCATCTAACGTCAACCCGTAAAACGTAAACATGCTCCAAAATACCATCCACCGCTACAAAGCAATTCAAAAGAAACCAAGAGTTGCGATAATAAATATTGCCCAGTGTCACCCACAGGTGACATGTCACATTTTGAGCATTTGTAATGTAATGAGTATGGTATATGTTAGTGGAGTTTTGGCGGGAACTTGACCGGCGGCGGTTTGCTGCTCCTGTATTATTGTTTTGAATAATGGTTTTAAGTGGACTTGGATATGTAAAAGTGGTGCGATTTTATGTATTAAGTGTCGGTGCATGTGAACTATTAGTGGAAACTGTTAAACAAGTGCTCTGATGGTGATGTGATTCTCAAAATAAGGTGTGTCTGCTTAGGCGCCTTGAGATGCCATCGCCAACCGTCAGCTGTCTGCTGGCTTATGTTGCCGTCAAAATCTCCCAAGGGCTGCACAATGTGACCCATCAACATATTGTGAAGCAGTATACTATGAAGGATAATTATTATAATATATTGTAACTTCAGGCTCAGAAGTGCTAGATCCCAGAGCCGTAAAGCCAGTTATTAAGAAGAAGAAGTATGTTTAATTTTAAATTGCATTAATATTATAGCCAATATATTTATTTATCACGCGTAATAAGAAGAACAACAATACTTACGATATGTACATTTTTATCTCAACTCATATTGCAAGAAATCACACTTACTCATAAAACTTCAAATAAATTAATCATTAATAATCATAAAAATTCGCATGAATGAACTGAATGAATTTGACAAATGACGTTTAGTAGTTGGAGATGAAATAAAAAAATAATAAAAGACCATGCGTCAAATTGGGCTCAGTGTCCAACAGAATTGTGGCATATGACATTGTAAAGGATTTTGTTTGTACTTAAATTGTTACTATCGGTACCACCTTCAATTCCATTGCAGAAAAAAGATATGCACCTAAATAGGTTTTGTAGAAAAAGACAATTGGTAGTCGTAAAACTGTTATTATATATATCTATTGTTTACCATCATTTTAAAGAATCAATAAATTCATACTTTAAAATAATGGTAAACAATAGATGCGCCTGCGCCCGTATGATTTACAACACTCACTATCCCTCTCACACCTTTCGGACGTCTGCGGGCGCCCGTCCACTCTAACTATATTATACTACCACTCCTACTATATCTCTATATGCACTTGCGCTAGCACTTCTTATTAGTTTGTACTCTATATCCCTTGGGTCCATTTAAGGGATATACTTAGGATAAGTTATATTGCAGCGAACATTTACGCAATGGTTTATATAGGTACGATAGAAATCTATCGTGAAAATGAATTCATAATTTAGCAGCACGTAATATCCAACACCAAAATGTGTGGCTATTAAGAGAATGAATACAATCAAGACATGTTCGAGCACGTACACATTACGTATATATTCTGGTCAACAGAAATGAAATAGGTCCAGATACCATCGCACAATATTACTGCTCGTGTCTAACACGTAGGCGCACAGTAAACGATATTATTATTGATTGAAATGTTTTAACTGATAAACAGCTGTTATCAGTTAAAAATAAAAATATTTTTAACTGATAACAGTTGTTTTATATTTTTTATGTAATTTTTGCACCTGAAATTAAAATTAGTATAAGATGTCAAACAACAGAAACTAAAATTTCATAACAGCATTACTTTGCAGGATTATAACTAATTTATGGTAGGAGAAAAATATTTATAGAAAATTAACCCTATGGATTCTTCACATAAATGAGTTTATATCTTTATATTTATTGCAGTACAAGTATATTCAAAGTGATCTCACTCTGTTGGTGGGTGAGCCCAGGCTTCATACATTTTTGCTCATTGTCCTTTATGGACTAATAATCTTTGTTCAGGATTAATGCTTGAAGTGATTTAAGTGTGAAATGAGTGATTGCCTTCAGCTCGTCAGCAGACGCTCATGTGCTTCTCAAAGCAAATTCACAATGTCATCTCACTTGTCAACCAAACGCTGTACGATTAACATTCTTTGTCTAATATAACTCATTTTGAAAAGTAAGATCATTTTATTTGCAACAGTTTATTCTCTAAAGATAAAACAATCTTTGTAGTAACAATGGTAAAACACAAACAAGTATTATCTTATGGTAGAAAAAAATAGTTAAACATCTGTCACCTACACTTAGAAATCATTACACGTCGATACTAATAAGTCAAAATAAAATTTTCTCTTTTCAGGACCACATGGATCCAAAGTTTATGATGTTACGACTCGATGTTCAAAAAGTAATCAATAAAATAGAAGGGAAAGGAGGCTCAGTAGATAAGAAATAACTTTGTATTGTATATGCAATGGGCATGCAATAAAAGACTGAATAAAAGTATTAGAATTCTTTCATTTAATTTTCATTCCATGACTTTTACAGCGGATTAATATGCATTACTTTATACATAGTGCATCGCGCTACTAAAGTTTACGCAAATGCATTGAAAGTTACATGCTAGCTTACTCCATAAATATCTAAATGTAAAAAATATAGGTACACAATCTCTCTTATGATATTATTAATTAAAATATATTGATGGTACTAATATAATTATCTAGTATTCAATATCCGATTTTTCTTCGGATTATGTGATCATATGTTATAATGGCTTGGTATAAATTATTAATTTACATTTTTATAATAACATAATAGCGATCTATCTAAATGTTCTTCACCCATACGATACACACCCAGTCTTTCATTAAAAATTAAGTAGCGCTACGGTTTATGGACGGCATGGCCTATTCATTTATAATTTTCTATGCTTCTTCAGATCTTGTGTATAGTTTGTAATAAGATGAAATTGTATATCACAAAAACAAAATTAAATTTAAAATTTCACAGCTGCGAATTATGGAATGAACTTTCTAAATTTTGATGGCGATCCTTTACATAAATCCGACGCCTTTAAGAACACCGCCCGCGTGTTTAGCCAAGGCCTCTACAGTCGTTAACGCTTATAGAAAACTAAAAATTTTTAATGGGAATGACATATTTTAAGGTTAGGTAAGCAACTGTCATGTAACGTTGACATTGGTTTTATTCATTATATTATAAGCTATTAACGATTGTAGAAAGACAACTTGGCTAACCTCGTTGCCATTAAGAGACAGAAATAACACAGTCATTTGAGTAGAACAATTTTATCCCTTTCCCTGTCACGTGACCCACATATGGGTCATTGCTATTTCCTTATTATTGTGTCTGCAAATCGGCCACTCAAAGTGTTAATTTTAGGTTAGTGCATAAGGCCGCAACGTTTTTCACAAGTTTTTGGACTATGGACTTATAAACCTACCAGATGACAAACATTATAAACACGTGATTAATATTGTATACAATTTCATCTAACAAATATTCATAACAATATAAGCCCTTAATATTGCCGAATATTTTATATACACCACTTTTGAGTTAATAATATCATTATATATATATCATGTATAATTTGTTACACTACACAATATTTACATTTGAATCTACTTATGACATACGAGCTCATCCCTATACTCTGGATGAGCGGGCACTGAAGGAATTAATTGTAGACATATTTATATCATATTTTATTTTCTCTAAATTTTGCAGTATATAAGGTTGCTATGTTTTACATTAATTTATATTTAATAACTGTTTTATTCATATATAGTTTATAGTATTTCAAATCAAATGAAATACGTTAACAAATAATTAATATATTAATAAATTTTGTATTGGAATTAGTTGAAATCGATCCTATATTAAGATCCGAGATAAATCTCGCGATAATAATACATTTTTATAACTTTATCACAGTAATAACACTAGGTCTATCGAATATTAAAATGTTTAAATGAAAATATCTTTAAAAAATATAAGTGAATGTTAAGAAATATATTCTTACATGCAAACATATATATAAAATAGTTATTTGTTATGATTTCTCTTCCGGCTTGGGATATTTGACTTCTAGTAGCTGTGGGTAGTTCTCAACTATCGCTAGTAGGATGCCGTCGATGTACGTCCTCAGTTGAACGTTCACATCTTGTTGTTCTTTTAAAGCTTTTTGTAACTGTAAAAAAGTTGAATTATATCAATTTTAAACATTCACATGTAAAAAAAAAACAATGGAACACAATACTCTTTAACAAGTAGAAAAAAATTATATCTAGAATCGTTTAATATTTATACGATTAATATGACAAATTAGCTGCTATATTTTATAATTAAAAGAACCAGGTCTAAATTTAAGTCTATCAAAAATATTTAATAATGCACTTTATTTTCATCTCGTTACGTTAGTTACAATAAATTTTTGTATAAAGTAAACGCTTCAATAATATTTTGTGATATTAACGTAGGTGGAAATAAGAGAAATTAAAAAAAAAAATGTTTATGATTTCTTGTATTTACACGTATAGTAGGATTTGTTGTAACTTTACACGTTGGATTTAACAATTTTTTCTTACTATCGCGTTTATTGAGACTTATTTAAAATCACCACGAGTGCTGTAAAGCACTTAAATTATCGGGATTTTAAAAACAGGTTAAAATAAACGCGATATAATCCGTAAAAAATTGATTTATGTAAGTATATATAATTATTTTTAGTCTATCTAAATAAATATAGTTTAACCGATGTATAATGCATATAAATAGATATTATGCAGTTAAAAGTGCCGGAAAATATTGATGAAATAACAAATAATAATAATGATCTGGTGCAATTTATAGGACTAATGGAATAGTGTGATTAATTAAAAAGCAAGGGGACATAGAGTATGAAAAAGGTACAGTGGCATTTTTAGTTAACGGTTAGAACTAAAGTTGGTTTCCAGGGTAAGCAGAAAAACGGACAAAGATAATGTAATATACTATATAGTATGTAGGGTAGGTGGTATTTACTTATAAGAGATATATGTCAAAAGTGTGGAGATGGTTAGGCAAGACTTGTGAATAGACGTGGAGCAATCGAATGTTTTATTTTACAGTGGCGACGAGGATGGGATTCACAAGCCTTGCCATAACTACTCGTATTATAGAGTATAAGTAAATGCCACCTACTCTACATACTATATAATATATTACAGATACTAAGTATTATATTAGCGTAAAGGGAAAACAATATGTCTCTCTCTTCATACATTTCTTTATCTTTATGTACGGTGAGAGACGCGGTCATTCAGAAATAACAAACCTGGTTAGACATGTTTAAATTGAGTGTAGTGTTGAGAAGACATTGAGGAAAAATTGTGTACATTCAGTTAAAGCTGTGAGCTTTGTTATTTTTATTTTCTACTCATTTTTTATTTATGATTATTAAAATTTTTAATACAAAACGGAACAGAATATAAAATAAATATACTGTTATGGCCAATCTGATACTTAATTGATATTTTCTGACATACACCATTAATACATCATAATATTATTAATAACTAGCAGATGCAGCCAACTTCATCCGCGTTGCTTGATATATCAAGAAAACACATCACTGAACATGTAGTGCTTACAAAACTCGTTGTTTCTTAAAATTTTAATAACTTTATACTGAATGAAGATATCGCAATATTTTTTTTTAGATAAGGGCCTAGTGTCTAAGAAATAAAACTTAGAACACCCAATTAAAATCTATCCAGTAGCTTTTCCGTGATGCACGCACTACTGCAAACCTCTATCATTTTATTTATATAGATAATAGTATAGATTATATAATAATTGTAGGAACATAGTAGGTGTAGAAAAGAGATGAAACAGAGTTCAAAATTGAAGTGGGGAAGATGCTAAAAAGATTAGTTACCGTTATAGTATGCTCAAAGAACATTGTCCGTTTTTCCACCTGCTCTAGAAACAAACCATAGCATGCGTTAGGGGCTGGTATAGAGCGAGACATGCACAGTTAGTTGTAATATGCGTACCTTTTCCATCTCTATGCTGAGATCAGTTTGTGTGCTACCATCGGGCTGCAAAAATGCATATATAAAAATATATAATTTCGTTGTAGATAAGTTTTCATCAATTTATCAAGCTAAGCGTCATGGAAATGAGTTCATGGTTATTTTGAGCAGCTGAAGACTTCGTTGGAAACGCCAATGAAGTCTAAATGTTATGGTTACAATAATAACTAAGCAATTAGTTATCGCTATTTGAAATTTTAAATTAAAAATGCGAACAATATATTGAAATGTGAACAAAAAACTTTTTCATCAAGGCCTTAAAACATAATTTTGCTTGAATTGCTTCAGGGCTTCTAAGACATTTTTATTTATTCGTTTAAAATGATTTAGTTTATTTAACTAAATAACTGATTTTCTTTGAGACAATCTACAGTAGTGGCCTATTTTCAGCAATGGACTTGTGATGGGCTATAATGATAATGAAATAAATTTCTTATTTCTCTCATATTAGCCGCTGAATTAACATTGTATTTAAAAAAAAATTAATAAAAATGTTAAAATTTGCATTATTGAATAAATCAATATGACAGAGGAAGTCTAAGAAACCCTAAACGAAACTAAATTATAGGTAAGTCGGTATGTCCGTGAATAATTGGAAGTTATCAACTGCGTAAAGAGAACTAACACGGAGGCATTTGTTATCAGCGGCTTAGCATGGGTTAGCTGGTTTAGCCGTGGTAGCTCAGATGGTTAGCGCTCGCTGTAAATTTACGTATATACAGTACGCGAGCAACTCGGGTTCGATCCTCGCAAGCACCAATGAAATTGTATTTTGCAATTTTAAGTCCTGTTTTACCACGTGCTCGGCGGTGAAGGAAAACATCGTGAGGGAACCTGCATGTCTGTGAAATAAGAAAAAAAAATCGAAGACATGTGAAGTCATTGCATTGGTTCAGCGCGGCAGACATTTCCTTGCCCTAAAACCCTCTCAGAAATGAGGAGAGACGTGTGACGTATACAGGCTGTAACTTTAGCAGAGGTTCCTTCCAAACAAAGCCGATGTAGTCAAAAAAGACATCCCTTCCAACCTTCATTCATTTTTGCAAGTATTTTTAAATTACCACCTCGGCAAATGTCTAGAAATTGATCAAAAAGTACACGAACTGTTGATAGATAGCAGTATTAACATATCAATATTTTAATACTGCTGTTGTTCATGTGTAATTTTACGTGTAGTGGGTCATACGATGACGGCTCGTCAGCGTAGTAGTTTACCATTAGTCATTGATTTGTTCGAATCCTGCAGGGTGTAAGTATTTGTATGGCCTACCAATTGCTAAGCATGTATCTGTTGTCCATGTGCATTTTATATATGTAAATAATTTAGGTGAAGTGTGTGCGGTGTGTGCAGTGAGCGTACCTCGTGGTCGGACATGTGCGAGAGCTCGTGCGCGAGCGAGTGCGCGAGCAGCGGGCCGCTGACGTCGAGCAGGCTGCGGCCCTGCTCCACGCCGCGCGTCAGGATCTGCGCCTGCAGCTCCTCCTGCGCCTCCGACAGCGCTGCAAGCCAGTTATTGCCACTTTGAGTTTTATATTACTAGGCTTATAAACAATAATTACAGCCAGCAGCAATTTTCATGAGCAATTTCAATGAGAAGTAAAGTATTTTTTATGAAATGGGAGTGAAAATGAGCGGAGTCCACCTGATGATACGTGGATGCTATGGCCCATAGATATCTACATTTATCCTCGATTAATTATCTAAATGCGGATCCGTTGTCATCCCTGAGGACTCTGACGGAATGCCTCGTTTCCAGAAGAAAGGGTTTCCGGTTGGTATTCTGTGAAAATGTAATACTACCCCGGTCGAGCCGACCCATTTGTACTACAACTATAATATGACTGCAGCGTGGCTCTACCATGTAAAAACATAGGTACAAAAATCTATACAGAAATCCCTGTGAGTGGATTCCCCTAGTCCTGCTCCTAAGCAAAAATACAACACTATAGGGATTTAGTTTGAGCAAGCCCCCACATAATCTTTCTATACATATTATAATTTCTTCTATTCATAAAAAGACCGAAATTGTAACTAATCACCATGTTCTTTTAGGTGCTTTGTTTTGGTAAGAAATAGGACACAGAAAGAAAGTCGGACAATGCGAGGCGAAATATCACGAACTCAAGAAATGCTACTGTACATTTTTGTCTTTGTCAACTTTGAAGAGGACATATAGTGGTTGACATCTGTATGTTCGCAGTACTTCAACCCAAATACCTTAAAGCTAACGCACAGAAGTAGGTAGCTGACAATCACGCCTTCATGCGTATCTCTTTACCATTCCTGCCGGACTCGATTGCTCCTCTGGTTTATCGAGGCACGGGTAATAGCGGTAATATTACACTGGCATGATAAAGAAGTATAGAGACGTACACTTATTTGGAATACAAAGCAACGCGAGTTGCTAGCCTCCTAAGGCCCAATGTTCTCATATAAGTGCTTTATAAAGAACTGGTTACGGCCCAGCCTCAATTGGCATAATGAAGTTCTGTTGACACAATGTTCTCAAACGAAGATTGCCGAACGGTCACGGGTCAACGGGCCACATTCTTTATGCATAGACCAAGCACGTTTTATTAAAATTAATTAAATTTAATTTTTTACACTTATTACCTGTTCTTGAACACTTAACTACCATGAATGCAGTTCACTATTTAAGTTATCGCTCACTGCACTTGAATAGTTAGATTCGATTGGTAGATTAATTACGTGTCGCGTACGTGTAGACGCTAATTTCCCCCGCGATAAAGACTCACTTTAGTATCTTTTTATGTCACGGTCAACACTGTCAGCTGTTGGCCGGACGAGCAGACGTAAGTACTTAGGTGAAACGATAGAAGAGCGCGGAAAAACGCGCAACAAGGTACTTTATCGAGCGTAAGGGTTTATGAATGTGTGTGTGCGAGGTAAAACCAGTTAAAATAATGTATTACCACACATTTTGAATTAAAAAGATAAAAATAACAGAAAGTTTGAGATTTTTTAACTAATTTTTCTTCATTATTTCCTTTTATTACTTATGTTGAACCTTCTCTGCAAATTTGGCTGGTAATTGCGAAATAACCCTGTATAGTAGTTTTAGTTAGTAGTAGTAGCGCGAGCTTTTCTACGGGCGTCTGACGCTGGAACAGTAAGAAAGTAAAGAGACGTACATCTATTCTGCGTGCACAGTAACGCGAGATCTACGCGTAGTACGGACAATTGATAATGGCACAATAAAAAAGGGTAAATAGACGTACATCCATTTTGTGTTGCAGCACGATCTCTGTAGGACGTACGACTATTTAACACTGTCATAGTGAAATAACTGGCTAAGTGCGAGTTGGACTCGCGCGTGAAGGGTTCCGTACTACCGTAATAGACGTCTCTAGTAGGGGAGCTCCTTTTAATTTTTAATTTATTTTTATTTTTACAGAAATACACATACTATAAAAATTTCAACTGTCTACCTATTACGGATCATCAGATACAGACCGCTGACAGACAGATGGACGTACGGACGGACGGAGGGACAGCGGAGACTTAGTAATAGGGTTCCGTTGGTTATCTTTTGGGTACGGAACTCTAAAAAGGTAAATAAAAGTACATCTGTTCTTGGTGCGCATCAGTGCGAACTTTAGGACGGAATATTATTTGATATTGGCACAGTAAAAACTAGTAAAGAGAGTTACATTTGTTCTGTGTGCGCAGCAGCGCGAGCTCCTCGCGCAGCTCGTCGAGGCGCGGGTCGTGCGGCGGCGGCGCGGGCGCGGCGAGGCGCGCGGCGCGCAGGTCGCGCTCGGCGGCCGCCAGCTGCGCGCGCAGGCCGGCCGCGGCCGCGCGCTCGCGCCGCTCGGCCTCGCGCGCCGCGCTCAGCGCCGCGCCCAGCTCGCCCACCGCCTCCTGCGCCTCGCGCTGCGCACGCGTCGCCGCCTCCGCGCTCGCGCGCAGCGTCTCCGCCACGCCACGCAACCGCCCCACCTGCACAAATACATTTTTTTGAAATTAAACCTTCTTTGAAATCCTTGTGATATTAAAACTCGATGAAACGCACACACACATCTAAAAGATTTAGCCGGCGAAAGAATGAGATAGATAAACTATTGATAAATCCAATTGTGCATGCCTTAAACGCATTAAAAAAAGTAAGTATAACACTATTATTTACTCTGTACTTATTTAATCTGCATTATTTACATGATTATATGTGAATTTTCAAAACTTACATATAATCATGAAGTCAAAAGTACACCTTCAAGTTACTCCATAAAGTCCAAAACGTATAAGTATTTTTATATATAAATCCTACGTACTTTTAGTGAAACAAAATATTGTAATAAAATCTGTGATTATAAAAATAATAACCTTGGTCAATTATGTATCAAATTTAATTTTTGAAATATTTTGTATTTCTACAGCGATCGATATTCTTGCTACCTATTACCGCTGCTGTAAGCATACGATACAAATAATCCACTCATGACGGTGACCGAGCCCAAAGTGCGAGTGAACTGTAAGGCAAAGTATATTTAGTAAAATATATTATTACAAGGCTGCTCAAAACACCGAACATTTCGGCATTTCTCAGCCGAAAAAAATAATTACATATAACTAAATAAAACAAAATTAAACTGCCATTTACATTCCATGGCTTGATGAAGAGATTAAAAATATAGATTGAGTTAAACAATTGATATTTTCTTAAGTTATCGTTTATTTACCCCTTCATGCAGACTAGATAAATCAAACACCATAAGCCACTAATTAATCAATTAAAAAAAGTTCAACAATCATTTATCTTCCTGAGAATGTGCTTTTTATATCATTTGTATGTTCAATATGATTGTTCCCTACGATTTCATGCGACAAAACGTTGGAATCTTGATTTTAGGCGCTAGTAGAACATACCTCCACGCTTTGCGCTTAAGGCATGCAATAACGTATTATAATTATTAAATTAATCGTGTTTATGGGATTTGCCATTCGTGCTACAACTATACCAGTAATATGGCTGCAGCATGACCCTACCATGTAAAAAAAAATTAAATATACTTATATTATTTAAGTAAGTATTATGTTTTGTCTGTTAAAGTTATTTTTTATCTTTGTGGCGTGTTTTCTATACATTTTTCTTTCTTTCTTTCTGTAGATTGCCTCATAGAAGGGATATTTGCCATAATTGCCAAGTTTGGAAAATAGTTGTTATGAGGAAAATGCTGCTGCCCATCTCCTGTTTGATTTCTCTTTTCGCCTCTTACGACACCCGCGAGATGATAATATGGGATAATCAACATACTCATATAAATTCACATTTGGAATCGGTGGTAAGACAAGTATCATATTATTCCGTCTCGAAGGTGTTATAAGAGACATCCTTGATGCCCTCTCCGTGGATGTCGTTTATGTCGAAGAAGATCAAGAATACAGGTACACGAATGGACTAGATAATGTCTTGTTAAAATCTATCTTATTGGTCTCTAGCACGAGATACATTTTGAAGAGTTTACACAGAAATCGAATAACCTGCTTATATTAGATTATATATATATAATCTAATATACACCGCCACTACATGTATATATACATATACATGTAGTGGCGGTGTAAGAATATGCATTACCCCATATCATCCCGTGGTTGTCGTAAGAGGCGACAGAAGGAAATAAATAAGCAGATAGGCAGCAGCTTCTTCCTAATAACGACTAAATACAAAAAAGGCAAAGGCGTAGGTCCCAACGTGGGCAGCGATCTTTGTGAACCGGATCTGATAGAAAACACCTCTTTCTACCAGCAGTCGTATCAGCGATGGTGAGCGCGCATATAACGTGGAGGGCCGCAGCCACCTTCTGGAGTCTATAATGATCTATGAGGAAGCTGCTGAACGGATAGGGAAAGGACAGATACTATTCGGAAACGAAACTTCCGCGAAAGCGTTCGTTACAGTCACCTTTTTGATAATGATGTTGCACTACCAGAAAAGTTTATGGTCGTGGGCGCTCGGGGTCACCAACGTCCATTAATGCGAGCCCGTGAAAAAACGATGGCTCAGAAGTGGTCATCCTGATCGCATTGCGAGAACCTAAGTACTGCCCCCGGGATGTGCAAAATCGAATAGTAGGACCCGATCTCGGTTTGGAGCACATTATTATTAATATCCATTAAGATTTCTCCAGTGAAAAAGTTTAAGGAGATAGGCTTGGATGCAATATTAGAGATACGGGTATATCACAACAAATATTTACATTTTCGCATAGATGTTAGCACCGGACACCCCGTGAATATAATGCATACGTATATGTACACGCAGAAGTTAAAAACAATTCGTGATCGTGACAAGCTATACATACTTTCAATTTACAATGTGTATTACGTGCTGGCTATCGAAGTTTTTATCCGCTACTGCATTAAATTGATTGAAAGGAAATTGATTACTTGCTTACGTAACTTAATAACAGGTTCATTATGCTTATAATGGAAAGCAGATTTTTAATTAAAAATGAAGGTATTTTAGTGAATGGTTCCGAATTTGGAAATGGTGAGATAATAGCTAACGTGTGATTCACTTTTGGATTTAAAATTATCGGGCGTAATTGTGAGCATATAAACTACGGGATGGTTTAGCTTTCTACTTTTTAATCACGTGTCCACACATAAAATAAATATATGATTATGGTGTATATTTTACTGGTTTTGAGGTTTAATTTTGCGTCTGAACATATTAAAGGTTGTATATTGAAAAATACTTTGCAGCTCAGGGGCTGACTAAAATTACCGTTACCGTTACAGCCTATTAAAGTTCACTGCTGAACCTCCCCCATAGATTGAATCATAGGAGGGATATTTACAATAGTTACCACGTTTGGCAAGCGGGTTGGCTACCCTAGTTTAATTTTTATTTTTAGTCGTTATTAGGAAGACGATGCCGCCCATCTCATTTGTTTTCTTCTGTCGCCTTTTACGACACCCACGGGACGATATGGGGTAGTGGAGATTCTTACACCGCCACTACACGATACTAAAATTGTGAATCGAGATTTAAGATTCTGATTTACTACGTTTGATGACGGAATAACTATATGTATATAGAATTATATATCTATATGTATGTGAAAAACTGAAATTCTTTCGAGAAAAACAGATGGGAATAGCACCAATTCGCAGTGGTGCAGTGTTACTTCTTAGCTTTCTTAGAAATAAGAGGCCCATGCCGCAGTAGGACGCATAAAGCAAAGTTATTTCACCAAAACTGTTCACATGAATAGTTGAAAATTGACTATTTTCTAACTTTACACCTTGATTCGTTCTTTTTTTTTATAGGATATGGGTGACAAACGAGCACACAGTCCACCTGATGGTAAGTGGATGCTGCGGCTCATACACATCTACATTTATTGTCGATTAAGAATCAAAATGCAGATGCGTTGTCACCCAGGACTAAGATGGAATGCCTCGTTTTCCAGTAAAAAAGGGTCTCCGGTTCTCTGCACTCACAATACGAAACACAGCAGCATTAAGTTGCTGTCTCACGCTGGTATTCTGTGAGAGCGTGGTCCTTCCCCGGTCGAGCCGACCCATTTGTGCTACAACTAATATAGCTGCAGCGTGGCTCTACCACGTAAAAAAGTTCTCTACAAATCAACCCTGGGGAAGGACGAACAATGTTGGCATGTGCAAACTTTGCATAAAATTGACTGATGACTAAGATGGATCATATGTATTGGCTCACCGGTTTTCGTCATAAATTCTATGAAACATGGCATCATCATGCTAATAGTTCACGCTGGTATAAAATAATTGTTTCTATTTTATTTACAATAAGGCAACATTTTCCTTGATATGAAAATATAAAGAAAGATTGACTATTTTTCTTACCTCTTGCTTAAGATCTGAAGCCTCGTTTTCGGCAGCAGCGAGGCGGTCGCTGAGTGCCGCCAGCTGGGCATCACGGTCGCGCTCCACGCGGGCAATGGCTTCACGGCATCGCTTCTGTTCTTCTGCTATACGTTCCTCGCAACGACTCTCAATCTGCAGAACGAGATAATGCGAATATTAAAAGTGATATAGATGGTCTGTTCCGGTCTTGTCGAGGCTTACGAAATACAATCGGTCATTTTGAACAGGACGTGTTTGTGTTACAGTGCCACGCAAATTGTCACAGTCAGTTTTTGTGACTTGTCTTATACGATGAAATCAAAATGACATTCCTGAAATCAAATTGACAGACCTTAAAACCAAGAATTAGTATTTTTATACAAATAGAAATAGAAAAAAAAAACTTTTATTCAACATGGACACTCTTTTTGCAAATAATTATATCTTTCCGTTTCGTTCTTAGACGAACCAGTAAGATACACGCGCGACTTCTTGTAAACAGTTTATAATAATGTATATTTTAAGTAGATCATCATCATTCACATCACACACATCATATCCCTTTACAAGTCTACTGCTGAACATAGGCATCCCTTAAGGAATGCCACAAAGCACGGTCTTGAGCCACCTGAATCTATCGACTACCTGCATGTGTTAACTGGTCGTCACTCCATCTAGTGGGGGGACGCCCTACACCTCCTGCCGGTACGAGGCTGCCACTCGAGAACCTTTTTTACCCATCGGTTGTCGGTTCTTCGAGATATATGGCCAGTCCATTGCCATTTCAGCTTACAAATTCGTTGGGCTATGTCGGTCACTCTGGTTTTACTACGGATATCCTCATTTCTTAATTTATCACGCAGAGAAACCATCAGCATAACCTTCTCCATAGCTCGCTGAGCGACCTTGAGCTTCCTCATAGGGCCAGCGGTGAAGGACCACGTTTCAGTCCCATAAGTTATCACTTTTTAGGTACGACGATAACTATCTGCCGAAGGGTGTTCTTAGCTTCATTTCCATTTCAAAATAAAAATAGTGATGCACAATATAAGATTTAAATGTGTGATTGTTCATTGTTGTTAGTGTAGTAAGCCATCATGTTATTTTGTATAAATGTTAGGATGGGATGACAAAGGAACACATAGTCCACCAGATGGCATGTGGTTGCAGTGAGCAAGAGGTTGTATGTTTATACGAGTACACCTATCCTCGATTATGTATAAAATATAGATGCGTTGTCAACCCTGAGTACAAAGGTGGAATACCTGATTAGCTCGTTACCACTATGTATAAAGAGCCTCCGGTTTTTGTCACTCACCTTACGAAACACAGCAGCATTATTCTTATATTACACGTGGTAGAGCGACGGTGCAGCTATATTATGGTAGTAAATGGATCAGCTTGTCCGGGAAAGGACGACGTTTTTAAAGAATACCAGAGTTATATAGCAGCTATGTTGCTGTGTTTCGTAAGTTGAGTGACAAAAACCGGAGGCCCCATTTTTTTTTATAGAATAAGGGTGGCAAACGAGCACACAGTCCACCTGATGGTAAGTGGTTGCTGTGGCCCATAGACATCTACATGTATCTTCGTTTGCGAATTAAAATGCAGATGCGTTGTCAGCCGTGAGGACTAAGATGGAACGCCTCTTTTCCAGTAAAAAGGGTCTCTAGCTCTATCTCTACACTCACCATATGAAACACAGCAGTGTTAAGCTGCTATTTTACGCTGGTATTCTGTGAGAGCGTGGTCCTTCCCCCGTCGAGTCGACACATTCGTGCTACAACTATACTATTAATATAGCTGAAGCATGGCTCTACCACGTACAAAAATCTGCAGTTTGATTCTTAATTGAAGATAAATGTATCATCAGTTGCACTGTGTCCTCGTTTGTCACACTTGCTATATAAAAAAAAAACCGTGGTGTACTATGAGGGCAAGCCGACTTTTCGTTCTGCAGCCATATATGTATAGCTTAGGCTTGTCTCTACCACGTCCAAATTGTGTTATTCATCTACGTACAACATTAACTTTGTGTTTTCTATTCAGAGATTTCTATGTATAGCTCAGGCTTGTCTCTGCCACGTCCATATTGTATTATTTATCTACGTACAGCATTAACTTTGTGTTTTCTATTCAGAGATTTCTATGTATAGCTCAGGCTTGTCTCTGCCACGTCCATATTGTATTATTTATCTACGTACAGCATTAACTTTGTGTTTTCTATTCAGAGATTTCTATGTATAGCTCAGGCTTGTCTCTGCCACGTCCATATTGTATTATTTATCTACGTACAGCATTAACTTTGTGTTTTCTATTCAGAGATTTCTATGTATAGCTCAGGCTTGTCTCTGCCACGTCCATATTGTATTATTTATCTACGTACAGCATTAACTTTGTGTTTTCTATTCAGAGATTTCTATGTATAGCTCAGGCTTGTCTCTGCCACGTCCATATTGTATTATTTATCTACGTACAACATTAACTTTGTGTTTTCTATTCAGAGATTTCTATGTATAGCTCAGGCTTGTCTCTGCCACGTCCATATTGTATTATTTATCTACGTACAGCATTAACTTTGTGTTTTCTATTCAGAGATTTCTATGTATAGCTTAGGCTTATCTCTACCACGTCCATATTGTATTATTCATCTACGTACAACGTAAACTTTGTGTTTTCTATTCAGAGATTTCTATGTATAGCTTAGGCTTATCTCTACCACGTCCATATTGTATTATTCATCTACGTACAACGTAAACTTTGTGTTTTCTATTCAGAGATTTCTATGTATAGCTTAGGCTTATCTCTACCACGTCCATATTGTATTATTCATCTACGTACAACGTAAACTTTGTGTTTTCTATTCAGAGATTTCTATGTATAGCTTAGGCTTGTCTCTACCACGTCCATATTGTATTATTCATCTACGTACAACGTAAACTTTGTGTTTTCTATTCAGAGATTTCTATGTATAGCTTAGGCTTATCTCTACCACGTCCATATTGTATTATTCATCTACGTACAACGTAAACTTTGTGTTTTCTATTCAGAGATTTCTATGTATAGCTTAGGCTTGTCTCTACCACGTCCATATTGTATTATTCATCTACGTACAACGTAAACTTTGTGTTTTCTATTCAGAGATTTCTATGTATAGCTCAGGCTTGTCTCTGCCACGTCCATATTGTATTATTTATCTACGTACAGCATTAACTTTGTGTTTTCTATTCAGAGATTTCTATGTATAGCTTAGGCTTATCTCTACCACGTCCATATTGTATTATTCATCTACGTACAACGTAAACTTTGTGTTTTCTATTCAGAGATTTCTATGTATAGCTTAGGCTTATCTCTACCACGTCCATATTGTATTATTCATCTACGTACAACGTAAACTTTGTGTTTTCTATTCAGAGATTTCTATGTATAGCTTAGGCTTATCTCTACCACGTCCATATTGTATTATTCATCTACGTACAACGTAAACTTTGTGTTTTCTATTCAGAGATTTCTATGTATAGCTTAGGCTTGTCTCTACCACGTCCATATTGTATTATTCATCTACGTACAACGTAAACTTTGTGTTTTCTATTCAGAGATTTCTATGTATAGCTTAGGCTTATCTCTACCACGTCCATATTGTATTATTCATCTACGTACAACGTAAACTTTGTGTTTTCTATTCAGAGATTTCTATGTATAGCTTAGGCTTGTCTCTACCACGTCCATATTGTATTATTCATCTACGTACAACGTAAACTTTGTGTTTTCTATTCAGAGATTTCTATGTATAGCTTAGGCTTATCTCTACCACGTCCATATTGTATTATTCATCTACGTACAACGTAAACTTTGTGTTTTCTATTCAGAGATTTCTATGTATAGCTTAGGCTTGTCTCTGCCACGTCCATATTGTATTATTCATCTACGTACAACATTAACTTTGTGTTTTCTATTCAGAGATTTCTATGTATAGCTCAGGCTTGTCTCTGCCACGTCCATATTGTATTATTTATCTACGTACAGCATTAACTTTGTGTTTTCTATTCAGAGATTTCTATGTATAGCTTAGGCTTATCTCTACCACGTCCATATTGTATTATTCATCTACGTACAACGTAAACTTTGTGTTTTCTATTCAGAGATTTCTATGTATAGCTTAGGCTTATCTCTACCACGTCCATATTGTATTATTCATCTACGTACAACGTAAACTTTGTGTTTTCTATTCAGAGATTTCTATGTATAGCTTAGGCTTGTCTCTACCACGTCCATATTGTATTATTCATCTACGTACAACGTAAACTTTGTGTTTTCTATTCAGAGATTTCTATGTATAGCTTAGGCTTATCTCTACCACGTCCATATTGTATTATTCATCTACGTACAACGTAAACTTTGTGTTTTCTATTCAGAGATTTCTATGTATAGCTTAGGCTTATCTCTACCACGTCCATATTGTATTATTCATCTACGTACAACGTAAACTTTGTGTTTTCTATTCAGAGATTTCTATGTATAGCTTAGGCTTATCTCTACCACGTCCATATTGTATTATTCATCTACGTACAACGTAAACTTTGTGTTTTCTATTCAGAGATTTCTATGTATAGCTTAGGCTTATCTCTACCACGTCCATATTGTATTATTCATCTACGTACAACGTAAACTTTGTGTTTTCTATTCAGAGATTTCTATGTATAGCTTAGGCTTATCTCTACCACGTCCATATTGTATTATTCATCTACGTACAACGTAAACTTTGTGTTTTCTATTCAGAGATTTCTATGTATAGCTTAGGCTTATCTCTACCACGTCCATATTGTATTATTCATCTACGTACAACGTAAACTTTGTGTTTTCTATTCAGAGATTTCTATGTATAGCTTAGGCTTATCTCTACCACGTCCATATTGTATTATTCATCTACGTACAACGTAAACTTTGTGTTTTCTATTCAGAGATTTCTATGTATAGCTTAGGCTTATCTCTACCACGTCCATATTGTATTATTCATCTACGTACAACGTAAACTTTGTGTTTTCTATTCAGAGATTTCTATGTATAGCTTAGGCTTGTCTCTACCACGTCCATATTGTATTATTCATCTACGTACAACGTAAACTTTGTGTTTTCTATTCAGAGATTTCTATGTATAGCTTAGGCTTGTCTCTACCACGTCCATATTGTATTATTCATCTACGTACAACGTAAACTTTGTGTTTTCTATTCAGAGATTTCTATGTATAGCTTAGGCTTATCTCTACCACGTCCATATTGTATTATTCATCTACGTACAACGTAAACTTTGTGTTTTCTATTCAGAGATTTCTATGTATAGCTTAGGCTTGTCTCTACCACGTCCATATTGTATTATTCATCTACGTACAACGTAAACTTTGTGTTTTCTATTCAGAGATTTCTATGTATAGCTTAGGCTTATCTCTACCACGTCCATATTGTATTATTCATCTACGTACAACGTAAACTTTGTGTTTTCTATTCAGAGATTTCTATGTATAGCTTAGGCTTGTCTCTGCCACGTCCATATTGTATTATTCATCTACGTACAACATTAACTTTGTGTTTTCTATTCAGAGATTTCTATGTATAGCTCAGGCTTGTCTCTGCCACGTCCATATTGTATTATTTATCTACGTACAGCATTAACTTTGTGTTTTCTATTCAGAGATTTCTATGTATAGCTTAGGCTTATCTCTACCACGTCCATATTGTATTATTCATCTACGTACAACGTAAACTTTGTGTTTTCTATTCAGAGATTTCTATGTATAGCTTAGGCTTATCTCTACCACGTCCATATTGTATTATTCATCTACGTACAACGTAAACTTTGTGTTTTCTATTCAGAGATTTCTATGTATAGCTTAGGCTTGTCTCTACCACGTCCATATTGTATTATTCATCTACGTACAACGTAAACTTTGTGTTTTCTATTCAGAGATTTCTATGTATAGCTTAGGCTTATCTCTACCACGTCCATATTGTATTATTCATCTACGTACAACGTAAACTTTGTGTTTTCTATTCAGAGATTTCTATGTATAGCTTAGGCTTATCTCTACCACGTCCATATTGTATTATTCATCTACGTACAACGTAAACTTTGTGTTTTCTATTCAGAGATTTCTATGTATAGCTTAGGCTTATCTCTACCACGTCCATATTGTATTATTCATCTACGTACAACGTAAACTTTGTGTTTTCTATTCAGAGATTTCTATGTATAGCTTAGGCTTATCTCTACCACGTCCATATTGTATTATTCATCTACGTACAACGTAAACTTTGTGTTTTCTATTCAGAGATTTCTATGTATAGCTTAGGCTTATCTCTACCACGTCCATATTGTATTATTCATCTACGTACAACGTAAACTTTGTGTTTTCTATTCAGAGATTTCTATGTATAGCTTAGGCTTATCTCTACCACGTCCATATTGTATTATTCATCTACGTACAACGTAAACTTTGTGTTTTCTATTCAGAGATTTCTATGTATAGCTTAGGCTTATCTCTACCACGTCCATATTGTATTATTCATCTACGTACAACGTAAACTTTGTGTTTTCTATTCAGAGATTTCTATGTATAGCTTAGGCTTATCTCTACCACGTCCATATTGTATTATTCATCTACGTACAACGTAAACTTTGTGTTTTCTATTCAGAGATTTCTATGTATAGCTTAGGCTTGTCTCTACCACGTCCATATTGTATTATTCATCTACGTACAACGTAAACTTTGTGTTTTCTATTCAGAGATTTCTATGTATAGCTTAGGCTTATCTCTACCACGTCCATATTGTATTATTCATCTACGTACAACGTAAACTTTGTGTTTTCTATTCAGAGATTTCTATGTATAGCTTAGGCTTATCTCTACCACGTCCATATTGTATTATTCATCTACGTACAACGTAAACTTTGTGTTTTCTATTCAGAGATTTCTATGTATAGCTTAGGCTTATCTCTACCACGTCCATATTGTATTATTCATCTACGTACAACGTAAACTTTGTGTTTTCTATTCAGAGATTTCTATGTATAGCTTAGGCTTATCTCTACCACGTCCATATTGTATTATTCATCTACGTACAACGTAAACTTTGTGTTTTCTATTCAGAGATTTCTATGTATAGCTTAGGCTTATCTCTACCACGTCCATATTGTATTATTCATCTACGTACAACGTAAACTTTGTGTTTTCTATTCAGAGATTTCTATGTATAGCTTAGGCTTATCTCTACCACGTCCATATTGTATTATTCATCTACGTACAACGTAAACTTTGTGTTTTCTATTCAGAGATTTCTATGTATAGCTTAGGCTTATCTCTACCACGTCCATATTGTATTATTCATCTACGTACAACGTAAACTTTGTGTTTTCTATTCAGAGATTTCTATGTATAGCTTAGGCTTATCTCTACCACGTCCATATTGTATTATTCATCTACGTACAACGTAAACTTTGTGTTTTCTATTCAGAGATTTCTATGTATAGCTTAGGCTTATCTCTACCACGTCCATATTGTATTATTCATCTACGTACAACGTAAACTTTGTGTTTTCTATTCAGAGATTTCTATGTATAGCTTAGGCTTATCTCTACCACGTCCATATTGTATTATTCATCTACGTACAACGTAAACTTTGTGTTTTCTATTCAGGGATTTCTATGTATAGCTTAGGCTTTTCTCTACTACGTCCAAATTGTGTTATTCATCTACGTACAACATTAACTTTGTGTTTTCTATTAAGAGATTTCTATTATGAGGGCTCTGAGCCAGATTGAAGATAAGTCTTGTGCCCGGAAAGATTTATCAAGTGATGAAAGTGTAATTAAAAGCTTAAATCTCGATATCAAGTGATCTCATTAACCTGGCACTAATGTACTTCTGTGATATAATAAACAATCATCGCCGTGACTTGTATATTATGAAATCTTAAATCGAATGGCTTTTTATATTAGTCGATCTCAGAAACATTATGGAAATTAAGTAAATTACCCACTTTGTAACATTATAAATGTATTCACTTATACAATACGCTTTTAGAACGATAAACTTCTGACCTTGACTTTATTGTTTTAGTAGTTAATGTGCGGAAATAGGGATTGCGTGGAGTCTAAGTTTAACATCTAGGTACATTAATAAAACATCACTGGTATTCTTTTTCAGTAAAAATAAATGTGGTGAAAAATAATATTGAATTATTTACTTTACTTTTTAATACAAAAACTCATTGATGCACTTGGTTAAATTTTTGAATGCAATAATCGCGACTAGGTCATGTTATTTTTTTTTGTAACTTTAAGACGTCAGGAACAGAGTGATATGTAAAATGAATACAGCATGGATTGTTTTTAGTGGTGGATTCTAGTATGGTATAATACACAGTACCTATCTTTTAGTTGCATCTAAATTTACAATTCAAATAGATACAATTGAAGGTCTTGAGCGGTGGTCATTCACTTCGTTCTCTCAATCAACACCGCAATCGGTCACACTCTACAAGTTTTTGCATTCATAATTCAACTTTTTTTAAGACATTATAATAAAAAAGTGCATGTATTTAATATATTAGCTGGATTTTAAAATTAAAACCGATCAAACTAAAAATATTTTTTTAAAGGTGTTATATGTAAATTTAAAATTCGTAAATATTAACCTTTTAATATTCTTCTATAATAGACCGCAAAAGTTTTAGTTCAAAAAAAAACCGCGTTAAACATAGACCTCTCCAGTAGGAAGGGTTTGCCATATTCGCCACGCACGGCATGGTGATTGGCGATCGCAATATCAGACGCCATAAAATTTGACACTGCCATCTACTATCTCCGTCTGGGTATTCTACTTTTACATCTGGCGTTAAAGATATAGTTGTACCGCTATCTATAAGAAGTTTTAAGTTTCTTCCGACAGAAAGTGGAATATTTGAATGTTTCCCACGTGCTTGCCATGCCTAAAACCTGTATGTCTGAGAAATTGAAAAAAAATTTTCGAAGACATGTGAAGTTCGCCAACACACGCATTGGGGCAGCCACTTCTTGCCCTAAAATACACTCAGTAATGAGAGAATATACTTCAAATGTAGTACCTAATTATAATAAATTGTCGGTAACTTTACTTTTATATGTTTTAATTTATAAACATTAAAATCGACGAAATTGATTTTGCATAAATTATAGTCTCGTTTAACTGATACCCGGGTTTTCTTTGTTCATAATTTCTTTTAACAATCTTTATATATAAAAACTACGTGTCACATTGTTTGTCCGCGATGAACTCTTAAACTACTGAACTGATTGCAATGAAATTTTGCACACTGTGTGCAGTTTGGGCCAACTTGAGAGATAGGATAGTTTTTATCGCTATAAATGACCCTCAATATTTTTTATTACGAATTTAAGAATTTTTATAGGACACAGGGTCGTCGGAGAGGGCGGAACAACGTCTGCCTGGCCAGCTAGTATTATATAAATATTACGTAATGTAGCGTTAGCCTCGTCTTGTGTGAATTAAAGTTACAATTATTGATCTATGTTGATTGACTAAAGTGGGAACGCTGCCGCCTAGAATCTAACGTAAGAATTTTATTTTAGACCATAGCAAAAAAAATAGACAATGTTCGGTCAAAGAATGACTCAGTAAGTGATATAAAATTATGGGTAATCTTTGCTGGCACTCCACTTCGATTAATACTTATGTTTTACGGAGTAGTAGCTTGATAAGGGACACTAAAATTCGGTTTTCTATGGACTTCAAAAAGCAGCCGGTACTCAATTCGATTGTGTTTTCTTTTATGTGTATTACCTCATAACTTCTTACTAGGTGAACCGATTTCGATGATTCTTTTTTATTTGAAAGCTGGTGCTTCACATGTAATCCCATATGTACATATGATTAAGGTCTGACCAATAGTTTTTGAGTTATTCTTAATAATTTATATTGAAGTCGGTTGTACAAAATTTTTAATTTCAAATTATTACTAATACACGTAGTTTATGAAAAATAATTTATTATAAAAACCGTTATCACCCATTAAACGCGAGCCGTTTTAGATGAGAAGACTGTTAACTCGGCTAATTTGGGGTACAAACAACATATTACCGGTTCAAACAAATTACGAATGCACATTATTTATGATAATTTAATTAGTTATAAACAAATAAAAAGTGTTTTTACGCTTTACATGCGAAGTGATATAGCTGAAGAATGCTAACTCGATAAATGTGGTTACAACTTTTAAATAATGCTTTTGAATAATGCATATTTCTAATGCTAATTAAATTTATTTCAAACAATTAGAATTTCTACGAGTATTTGTCTCTTAGCCAATCGGATGTCGGCTGAGAGATATAGTGATACTCGTATAGTAATCTCCATGAATCGGCACATGTTTCGGAAGTTTTTTTTTCAAGTATTAAAGTATTTGCTCACTAAGTGTACAAACGTGTGAAAAGTGTCTTACTACAAGTCACAAATGGTACTTATCTGTTATTAGGTAACCTTTTACAGGCGTTGCAAAAAAATAAATTAGGGAGGTATAAATTATATAAATTTGAGGTCAAAACTGCTGCGATTTTTGACTTCAAAGTGCATTTTGAGTCGTTATTAGAACGATGCTGCTGCCCATCTTCTGCCTCAGTTTCCCTCTGTTACCTCTTACGACACAAGCAGAACGATATGGGTAGTGGATATTATTTTACCGCCACTACATTTAAAATTAAATTCTGTCAGTTACTGCCTGTTATACGTCCCAATGCTGGGCACAGGCCTTCTCTCTTTTCTGAGAGGGTTTTAGGGCAAGGCAATGTCCGCCACGCTGCCCCAATGCGTGTTGGAGAACTTCACTTGTCTTCGAAATATTTGTTTCTTATTTCTCAGACATGCAGGTTTCCTCACGTTGTTTCCCTTCACCGCCGAGAACGTGGTAAATCAGCACTTAAAATTGCAATTAACAATTTCATTGGTGCCGGCGGGGATCGAACCTGGGTTGTTCACGTGCTGTGAAATTTACAGCGAGCGCTAGCCATTTGAACTACTACGGCTCACGGTATGTATATATTTTTATTTATTTGAAAGGAACATTAAAGTGCCACAGTAACCGTACATTAGGTTGTTGACGTTCATGGTATAGTATAGCGTCAATGGTAACCTAAATTGCCTTCATAAATTTCCACAGTTGCAGTGTCTTCTTATATGACTTACTGACCTCCCTAATCTGTTCGTCGAGCATGTGGACTCGGGCCTGTAGCACTGCGTTGTCGGCCTTCGCCCTCGCGTACCGGTCGTCGGCAGTACTCTGAGTGTCCGCCAAGGAGGTCACTTGTTGCTGTAGGAGCTGCACCTACGAAAAAATAGGTACCATTGTATACATACACATTTCAAATAATTACATAACATATAATCGTACAATTTGCTTAATATATCATATACGTCCGTTAATTCGGCCTACGCCTCCTTACGAGTTAAATAACAAAACATATTTGATGACGGTTTACAATTGTATCGTATACATCAGTGTAGATCCAGAACAGAAACTAATAATTTTTATATCTACAGAAATGATATAATATGCAAATATATCTACGATTTTTTGGATTTTCACATATGTTGGGATATTTGGCATAGCTACGCCAAATATTATAGTAAGCACAGCAGGTTAGTGATAGCAGGATGCCTTCGATCGTAGTGCTTGCTTTTCATCTTTATCGGTTTGGCAATTTTTAATGGATGTTTGTCCTCCTGCAATTTATGTTTGTAAACTGCTTCCATAACACAGGAGAAAATCCTAGTGTGGGGGTAACGTTTAAAAAAAATAAGAAAAAATGGTTATTTTTAAGTGATAAATACCATTAGATTTTTCATACATATGTCTAATATACTTTTAAATTACAGCGGAACCAAATGGGTCGATAAATTCCAACATGTTATCGATCCTAACCCATCTTATACATAATATGTCACGGCTAATCTTAGTATTAAAAATAAAAATTTACGATTAGTGGAATAATTTCTGTATTATTTAAAATATGTTAGCTGCGGCCCCAAAGCGATGTTTTCGCTTTGGGGCCGCAGCTTAACCTACACCTGACAACCGGTTACACCTGGTTTAGCCATGAATAAATTGAATACACCTAAGTTTAACTAAGTAATGTAAAGTGTTAGTTAATATGCAATAAACAATTCAAATCATGTAACATTTTTTTTTCATTTTTTTTGAGACATTTTTAGCCGATAGGTTGCGGTAAAACTTAAGTTAAGACGGTTTAGCATGAAAAAGATAATATTATCTACGCTACTACGCTCAGAACTAAGCCTAAGTTTAGCCGGATAATCTTTAAACTAATATTAACGGTAACATATTATATGAGCTTAGAATATGGTGCGACTTGTGTTGCCCACATATTTCTTTATATGATAGTATGCATATTGGGAGGAATCGCAAGACTTATCGATTCCTCCCAATATGCATGCTCTCTAATATAAATATGACGAATTTAGATTTCGATTTATTGTCTCAAAAATAAAAGTTTTTTTTTTAAATAGAATACGGGTGACATAAAAGAGATACACCTATCCTGAATTAAGAATCAAAATGCAGATGGGTTGTCACCCTTAAGAACTATGATGGAATGCCTCATTTCTAGTGAAAAGAGTTCTCTGTACTCACCATACGAAACACAGCAGCATTAAGCTTATATGTATATTACTCTGGTATTCTGTGAGAGCGTAGTCATTCCACGGTCGAGCCGACCTATTAGTGCTACAAGCATAACATAGCCGCAGCGTGGCTCTACTACGTATAGCTGAAGTGGAAACGGTAGATCATTCTGCATTTTGTGACCCTGTATGATGGATTAATTCCAATATATAACTGTATAATATACTACAATTAATTATGTTAGTGCTAGTATTTCGTTAAATACAAGTAAACCCGTATATAAATGTATATATTATGTACATACTTTGAGAAGGTTAATGAAAGAGTGCAATGTTAACATATAAAATGTATTAAAACGCGATAGCGAAGTTAATGTTCGTGTAATTATCCTATATTTGAAGCGACGTATTTATTTATGTAATTCGTTTCACGGAAACGGCTCTAACGTTCAAGGAGTTTTATTTTTATTTTGAGTGTATGTTGTTTCGTATGTTGTTACGCGATATCTTCGTCAATTGTGAACCGATTTTAATGATTCTTTTTCTTTATTAAATAGGATTTACATTAGGAGTGGTCTCATATTAATTTGAAGAAAATATTTCGCTCCTAAATGTGGAAAAAATAGGGTATAAAGTATTTAATATAACTACTTAGACGACATTGATATTGTAATATTATTCTATAGTTCAATCAATAGGGTAAAAAATTTAACTTTTAATAAAAAGTGAAAGCAGAGTCCAACGAACTAAAAATAAATAATTTCAAATTCGAAGTCGGGGCTGTAATTATTTTAATACATCATGTCGTAGTTATTGAGATACTTATTATGTGCAACTTATATTTCAGTAGTCTTAGTATCGAGTACCGACTTCAGAATGTGAACCTATTTTATTATTTCTAGACTTTTAGACCGACTTCAAAAAAGAGGAGGTACTCAATTCGACTGTAGGGTGAGTGGGGGGAAGATGAAAAATGGGGTAACACAAAAAGGCATCAGTAAAGACAGATTCTGTGTAATTTATCCAATGCAGGCAACATTCATAAGACCGGCATTTTGTTACGTACCAGACCTAAGTGGGCACTTGTCGTTTTGAGGGATCGGTTGTGTGTTATTAGGGAATATCTACGCTGTGAATTTTACGCGAGCAAGTCGGGTGTTTTAATCTTACCCCGTGTCGTGTAACTTGATTTACGAGGTAGGTACGAGGTTTTTATATGTATACATACTTATTATTTTTAATTGGTAGTTATGTTGCTATATCTAAATATCGCTACTTTTTGGATTTTAGGATTTATTGTAACATTTCATCTTTACCCGCCAAAATTTGACGGTGTAAGATAAACATATAAAAGTTTCCATCTTGCCTCGTTTTCAAAAGTCATACAAATGGTCTCATGTTCTCAAAATGTACCTGAAAAAATGTTTTGTTTTGTTACAGCCATTATATAAATTGTCAACGGCACAATCTCAGCTAATATTATCTAAAGATATTTATTTTAATTTTTGTATAATAGAAGAGAGGCAAAAAGAACAAGCGGGTCACTTGATGGCTAAGTGATTTCACCGCTGCCCATAGACACAAGAAACAATAGGAGAGTCACTTGTGCGTTGCCTTCTCATAAGGTATAGGAACAGGATTCGTAGGAATGGGAGTAGGAACTTAAAGAAAGGGGAAAGACCACCAGACACTCGTTAGTAAATGCAACATCACAGCTCCTAGAACAATGCAACGTCACATCGGTTTATCTAGCAAACGTCAACATTAGGGTGGCCTTAAGAAAAGGGGAAAAGGAACTGGCATCCGGAACTCTCACTCACCAGACGAATAATGGCAGCCACTAAGAAGCTAACCACTTCACGCTGATTTTCTGTGAGAGGGTAGTATCGTACCGGTCGACCCTGCTCATTTATGTGTTACAGTGAACTGTAGACGTGGTACTACTACCAATTTTTTTATTAATGTTTAGATATAATTTTTTTTGAAGTTTTTCTATGTTTTTAGTTGTGGCATTTTTCTAAGATCTTATTAATTGGTTACCTGTCTAATTTTGAAATATTTAATTTTTTACGTTTTGTGCTACATATTTTGTTGACGAAAACGGTAAAAGGTACATGTACGTAATTGTGTTTAAAATTATCTTGGCATTAAAAATAAAAAAAAATTATATGATTGATATCTTTCATTTTCTGTGTAATCTTATCCAAGTAAAGTGAAAAGTTTGAGTACCTCTACTTCAATCTTTCCCCGGCGGGTCAAGATTGAAATATAAAAAACAAATAAGTTGTGTTATCTGTGTTATTTGAAGGTATTTTGATATTATAGACAGTTCTGAAGTGTCAGGACAATTAAAATTGTAGCCTACTGACAGTTAATATCGTCTGACATTAATTTGAACGATTTTAGAAACTACTTCGATCTTTCCCCACCACCCTTTCATCTTTCCCCCTGTTTTTTTTTTCGAAAAAAACATTGTAATTAATTTTTTTTTGCTTTCGAATAAATTTAACAGAGATTTATCGACACGACATAAAAATATGCTCTTTGTACTTTATTCACTATAGATATAATTTTAGCTTAAGTTAACATGTACTGTTTTACAAGAGGTCAAACACAACACTGCTCATCTCATCAAAAACCGTTCGAACTTCCCCCCACTCAAACTATGTTCTTTTTTATGTGTGTTACCTCAAAAAATTTTTCTGTGTGAACCGATTTCGATGATTCTTTTTTTATTTGAAAACTGGTGCTTCTCATATGGTTGATCATGGTCTGACTAATAGTTTTTGAGTTATTCTTAATCATTTATATTGAAGTCGGTTGTGAAACATTTTTAATTTTAAAAAGTCGGCTGTTACTTTTTATTAAAAGTTAATTTTTGTTTGTGTCATCACTGAGAATATAATATTTTTTAACGCCGAGCGAGCTGATACACTAAAGTAAAGTAAAGTTGCAGCCTATATACCCTCTCATTTCTGAGAGGACTAATACAGCAAACATAAAGTAAATTTGTTAACTAGTTAAAGTAAGTATACTTTTTAATGACTTATTATTATACTTTATTATACCTAATGGCATTATATTTACACGTACTATAGAAAGATCCTTGTGCACACGTGTAAATGAAAGTGCATACTCAAGACAGTATTCTATACAGACCGGTTTATCATACAGCTGTTAGTACTTGAGGATCGTCATCCAAACTTGTTTGAGACTGAAAAAAACGTAAACAGTTTTCTTACGTAGACATTGGTGCTAATGAAATGTAGTTAATGTACGTTTTTGTTTATTAACTTTAAATAACCATCACAGTTTTATCTTTATCTTTACTATAATAACGGATTAGTAAGCTGAAGTGGCAATGGGCCGGCCATATGGCTCGAAGAACCGACAACCGATGGGAAAGAAAGGTTTTCGAGTGGCAGCCTCGTACCGGTAGGCGAAGTGTAGGGCGTCCCCCCACTAGATGGAGTGACGACCTGGTAAGATATGCAGGAAGTCGATGGATGCAGGTGGCTCAGGACCGTGCTTTGTGGCATTCTTTGGGGGAGGCCTATGTTCAGCAGTGGACTTGTGAAGGGCTGTAATGATGATAATGATGATGACATATTTAACCGTTGGTTTGTCTGTTAGTTATTGCGTAACTTGTGAAAAACTTGACCGGTTATGGTCATATTATGCATCCAATATAATTTTATTTTGTCGAGAAAATGGTTCATATATACCCGACGAGTGGCGCTGTATAAGTCAAATTATTAACTAATTACTAATCTATATTTTCATGGATAAAAATATTATACTATGTTGGTTTAGTGTCCAAAAAGAAAATTAAAAAATCTGGGCCTAATAGGTGGTCGAGTTATTAATAAATTTTATATTTATACTAAAAAGTACGCAAACACGGGACCATTCAGGATAAAGAATTCAGAATATAAAGATAAAAACGCAATTTTAGGCCCCTTGTTAGGGTTCCGTACACAAAAGATAAACAACGGGCCCTATTACTAAACCTCCACCGTCCGTCCGTCTGTCCGTCTGTCTGTCAGCGGGCTGTATCTCATGATCCGTAATAAGTAGACAGTTTAAATTTTCACACAATGTGTATTTCTGTTGCCGTTATAACAACAAATAACAAAAATAAAAATAAATTAAATATTAAAGGGGGCTCCCCTACTAGAAACGTGTATTACGATGTTACGGAACCCTTCATGCGCGAGTTCGACTCGCACTTGGCCGGCTTTTATTTTCGATGTCTGTGATATATGATCCAGAATCACTGGATAGGAGTAGTCATAGTATTAAAATAACATGTGACTAGCAATACTAACATGGTTAAAGGTTTATTGTAAATAAATATTATTACAATATATTTTTATATATTTTATAAATATTATTACAACTACAATACGGACTTATTACCTGAAATAAAAAAAATGTTATTATTAATAAAAAATATATTAAATTTTTTAACGTGGTAGAGCCATGCTGCGGCTATATTAGTGGTATAGTTGTAGCACGAATGGGTCGGCTCGAGCGGGGAAGGACCACGCTCTCACAGAATACCAGCGTCAAATAGCAGCGTAACATTGCTGTGTTTCGTTTGGTGAGTGTAGAGAACCGGAGACCCTTTTTACTGGAAACGAGGCATTCCATCTTAGTCCTCACGGGTGACAACGCATCTGCATTTTGATTCTTTATTGAGGATAGATGTAGATGTCTATGGGTCACAGCAACCACTTACCATCAGATGGACTGCGTGCTCGTTTGTCACCCTATCCTATAAAAATTATCTAACAAATAGGAAACAATGGAAAATACTTGTTGACAATAGGAAATTAAATTATGAATTGATTTTTATTTACTTAATCAAATATTTTTAATACTGGCAATCTTTAATTAGTATTATAATTAGTGCGAGCACTAGTGATGTATCCTTTGTGCTCAGCGATCGAAATCATCATCATCATTATCATCATTAGAGCCCTTCACAAGTCCACTGCTGAACATAGGCCTCCCCCAAAGAATGCCACAAAGCACGGTCCTGAGCCACCTGCATCCATCGACTTCCTGCAAATCTTACCAGGTCGTCACTCCATCTAGTGGGGGGACGCCCTACACTTCGCCTGCCGGTACGAGGCTGCCACTCGAGAACCTTTCTTCCCCATCGGTTGTCGGTTCTTCGAGCCATATGGCCGGCCCATTGCCACTTCAGCTTACTAATCCGTTGGGCTATGTCGGTCACTCTGGTTCTACTGCGGATATCGTCATTTCTGAGTTTATCACGCAGAGAAACTCCGAGCATAGCCCTCTCCATAGCTCGCTGAGCGACCTTGAGCTTCCTCATCCGGCCAGCAGTGAAGGACCACGTCTCAGTTCCGTATGTCATCACTGGCAACACGCACTGGGTGTACAGTCTCGTTTTCAAGTTTTGAGGTATACCTGACGAGAAGATGTGCCGTAATTTCCCGAACGCTGCCCAACCGAGTTGAATCCGTCGATTGACCTCTCGGTCGAAGTTGGACTTACCTAGTCGGACTATTTGTCCCAGGTAAACATACTCGTCAACAACTTCGAGCTTAGTGTTCCCAACAACTACCGGCATAGGTGTGACATGGACATTAAACATGATCTTTGTTTTGTCCATGTTCATCTTAAGACCTATCCGTTGGGAAACACTATTGAGGTCATTGAGCATAGTGCTTAGGTCCTCCAGGGATTCTGCCATAAGGACTATATCGTCGGCAAATCGAAGGTGAGTGATGTACTCGCCATTGATGTTGATACCGTATCCTTTCCAGTCCAGAAGCTTGAAAACATCTTCCAATGCAGCGGTGAAGAGTTTCGCGGATATGACGTCACCCTGTCTTACACCTCTCTGCAATTGGATAGGTTTCGTACTCTGGTTCTGTACTCGGATAGCCATCGTAGCCCTACTGTACAAGCACTTCAACACTTCGATATACCGACAGTCAACTTGGCATCGCTGAAGGGACTGCAGCACCGCCCAAATTTCGACGGAATCAAAGGCTTTCTCATAGTCCACATACGCCAGACATAGTGGCAAATTGTACTCCTCGGACTTCTGTACAATTTGCCGAAGGGTATGTATGTGGTCTATGGTGCTAAAGCCTTTTCGGAAACCGGCTTGTTCGGGAGGCTGGAAGTCGTCAAGTCTGCGCGCGAGACGATTCGTAATGACTCTCGAAAACAGCACGTAGACGCGGCTCAGAAGGGAAATCGGTCTGTAGTTCTTCAAGAGAGCGTTGTCGCCTTTCTTGAAGAACAAGACCACCGCACTTCTGCTCCACGCCTCCGGTGTAATGCCACCATGGAGGACGGAATTAAAGAGCTTCTGAAGGACTTCAAGTACCGGTTTTCCACCCGCTTTCAGAAGCTCCGCTGTAATTCCATCCTGGCCTGGGGCCTTGCCGTTTTTAAGGTGCTGGAGAGCCATTCTAATCTCGCTCAGACTGACGTCCGGGATATCATCGGAATAATGTCGGATAAGACTCGCTCTTGGATCGTTACTCACACTTGCGTGTGGCTCCAACGATGACGTGTACAGCTGCCCATAGAACCTCTCAATCTCACTCAAAATCTCAGGTGCCCCGGAAACGATGCTGCCACATTCAGTCTTCAGCTTTGACAGTTGGCTCTTTCTGGCAGACAGATCTCTGGCAAAGACTTTGGAGCCTTGGTTCCGCTCGATCGCTTCTTCAATACGAGCTGTATTGAAGTTGCGTAAGTCCCGCCGCATGCATTTGGAGATCTGTCTGTTCAGTTGCCTGTATGCTGTGAAATCTGTTGAAGAATGTAGCTTCATCTCCCGTCTAACAGCCATGAGATTAAGAGTGTGATCGGAGAGTTTTTGTGTTCTTCTGCGGCGGGTCTTGCAGAACTTAGCTCCGACCGCATGGACAGTTTCCACGAGCTTGTCATTCAAATCGTCCACTTCATTGCAGTCTTCTAGGCACTGAAAAACGGTGCGATCGAAATAACCCAAATGATTTAGCACACAACTGATTCAGACTTATTTTCAAGTTGTCCTTGAGTCACGCAGCAACGTAGTGCGGTTTTAGGCTACGGATGATACCGTTTGAAATCTGTATTTTCATTAATTACTCTCCAACGTTTTTAATTACACAGTGAATAGATTAAATAAATCAATTTCATAATAAAGAATGTCGCAAATATTTTTACATTAAACAATAAGTTAAAGATAGATTGTGGCTACTCTATCTTTTGATTATTATAGTAAAGATCTAAGGATGTATGTTAATGATTATCGAGCAGATTTTAAATTTTTGCCAACAGTCAGATCATGAATTTGTTTCGTTTAGTAATCTAATGAGATAGGTAATTGATTTCGGAGCTGCGATAGAGAAATAGAGCTTTTAATGAGTTATTTACAAAAAACAATAACGAATTTTAAATACGTAATTCTATTAATAATATATTTAAAGTTTTTATACGTTGAAATAATGTTAATAATATATATATTAATAAAGGCAGTGGCTTAATGGGTGGTGATGGGCATAAACCCCACACCTCAATTTCTCTCCCTATTTGCATCTTAAAAATATAAAATCGACAAAAGTCTCCTAAATCTTTGTGCATTACATATTTAAAAATAATTTAAATAATATAAAGCATCGGTCAGCAACAGGCGGACCGCGGTCCGTTTGCGGACCGCGAAAGATCGAACCTTGGACCGCTAAATATTGTAATGTATTGCATACCAAGTATAAAAATAATACGTAGATAAGGTATTCTATACCTTTATTATTTGAAATAATATTTTTAAGCCTCATAGAATTTAACTTAGTTACTGTTACTTTTAACTTTTACTTTACTTTTTTAGTTACCTAGTAACCTGTTCCATTTTAAGTTGCCTAGATAACCTGTTTTACAAGTACCTACATCTTACATGGTTTGATTAGTTTCATCTGTTTCTGTATTTGTGCGAATTAGTTATAACTAATGTGATTTAAATCTTGGTTACGCACACGAAACATCCACAGATTGAACTATGTACATTATTTAGACGTACGTTATTCAGAGTTCAGTGAATATAAAAGGAGAACTCTGAAGAAAACATTGCAGTATTTGTTAAATTTCTGGTCGATCTTAGGAACGAATTTGCTATAAGATTCTAAGACTTTGCAGAGGTGGGCAAGCTATCTCCGTTTCTTAAATCGCCATTTGAAGATAATGTGACAGAATCGACGAATGTGGCTTCCAATTTGTTTAATCTGTCAAAGCCATCACTTAAAATGGAGGTAATTGATTTGAAAGAAGATGCGTCTTAGCAAATGTATAAAACGGTATCAACCGAAGAATTTTGGGCCAAACATGTCCCAGAAAAATATGAAAATTGCAAAAAACTAGCTATAAATTTGGCTACTATGTTGGCTCGACATACGTATGTGAAACATCTTTCTCAAAGATGAATTTTTGGAAATACAAATAACCTTTGAGATTAACAGACGCTTACCTAGAAGACACACTTCGAATCTGCTGTTTCTCTCGACAACCAAAGTATAAAAAACTGGCTCAAGACCGTCGGTATAGTTTCTCAGATTAATTTTAAGTCTTGTGTTTTATAATTCAGAATTTGATTTGAAACCAAAATAATACATAGGTAGCACTTAATTATTATCAATTGTTTTTATTTTTTTTTGCCTCGTTAAAATTTTCCCACAGTATCCGGACCCCACCTAAAACTACTTGCCGACCCCTGATATAAAGTATTTATTTTACTTTACTCATCCATACTTTTTCCAAAAGTATGGATAAGTAAAGTGTGTGTTTTTAGGTTAACTTTATTTTCTTATTTACTCGTATACCACTTAACGTTACAGTTTCCTACTTTACTGGTATCATTTCAAAGATAAGTCAAGTATTGACTTTATTTCCCGCCGCCCCATAAATATGTCGCTTAGGGGCGTCCATATTCCTGCTACGTATATGAAATGATACTCAAATTGATTTAATTTTCATGCCTGTTTACAATATTTATTTGAAAATCATCTATAAATACGAAATCGAAAGTAAGTTGCTTTCAATTTTTTTAATAAAAGAAGAAGCATACGAGTATACGGCTCACCTGAACATCTAAGAACAACACTATAAGAAATGCAGGTGCTTTGAAAGCCTTTTAAAAAGGAGTAGGCTCTTTTCTTGAAGGTCCCTAAATCGTATTGGTCCGGAAAAATGGTGCCAGTAAATTTCACAATGTGGTCGTGATTGGCAGATTTTTTTTTAAAACGCACGGTAGTGGACTGCTTGAACGGGTGATCGGATTTCAAGTTCTGATCACTTCGATTACTGGTACGAGGCTACCAATCGAGCACCTTTGTAACCCATCAGTTGTAGATTTTTAAAGCGACATAACCGGCCCATTGCTAATTAAAGATACTGAGCCGTTGTGTCTGAGAGTTATGTCGTTCTTTACTTAAAAACATACTCGTATTATGTTCTTGTTAAAAATTGAGGCAGGTGGGAGAATATTAAGGTTGGGTGTAAAATTAAATAAGCATCATGCTATATGTATAAGAGCTAGTAATATGGCTAATGTTGAGTATGTGTATGTAACGATGAATGAGTAATGAAGACAGGATGTACGGTGACGAACGGGAAAGGATAGATTTGAAGCAAGTAGCGTGAGTAATGTTCAGATGTTTCCTTTTAATAGCTAGTCATACTCGTAGAGATTTTATTTGTTAGATAATTTGAGGCATGAAAATTTCTTTAAAGAGTTTGTGATTTTTTTTTGTGTAATAAATACATAGAAAATTTGCTGATTCATATTGGTACAAAGTTACGTTTATTTACAAAAGTACAAATGTGTTATTCTAAAAAAATTTTTACAAATTTTATATTTTACCTTCAATTAAGCTTAAACTTAACCTTGAATTTATTAATTTATTGTATTTATCTTAAAATTAATAAAATTGTGTATACAAACGTTTATGACAATGTTAAGTATATTATTGAATCAGTTATCTTTTTAAATTATTATCACTAATTTAATTTTTCATTAATTGAAAAAATCCATTATAACCTATAAAAGTCCAGTACTGAACATAAGCCTTTCCGAGACATTGAGATATAATGTACTACGTACTAGAGAAGACGCCTCAAATCGAATATTTGTAACACGCGTTAGAGTGCGCGCTCTCAAACTCACTTAGTCTGTGTCAAGCGGTTGTTGCAACGTGAGAAGTTAGAGTGAAGAATTATTTTTAAATTCATATGCCTTCGTGTGCATTGAGATACTGTTCAAGCTACTCGAGAAATATAAGGAAAAGTCAAGGAATGAATTTTCACCAGTAATTTAAACTTATTATTATCTTTAAAACACGTTTAATTTAATTATATTTTATCAATTGTAACATATACGTGAATGTCAAAGAGTAAAAAATTTTTATGCGCAGACTTGACACTATCGACGTATAATGTTAAGTAATTATGAACAGTAAAATATTTATATATGCAGATAGAAAGAAACTTACTGAGAAATTTAAGACAAAATATTTATCTAAAGAAAAAATATGCTTCTTACAAATCAATTGTAGAAAATTTGAAATATAAATTCGGTCTCAACTTAAATGCTGAGATTGATTTAATGGGTAAAGCAGAAGTTATGGAGTAACATAAATCTTTAACGAAAAAGAATAAACAGAGCACGCATTACTAATTATACACTGCATGCACCTTTACGTAAATTCTCATTGATTTTACACTATTATTCACCAACTGCGCCAAAATACGTTAGAGAATGCTAGAAAAGTAATAGTAATGATCTTTGAAAATAAATGCATATTTTTATATTCTACATATTTACCTTTTAAAGTATTAAATAAAATATAATTAAAATGTAATTCTGACATTATATTAACACATTATGCAATATAAATAACAATTTAAAAAATTGTACTCGATACAATTTACAATACAATCTAAATAAACATTTACTTATTACATACTGATCATTCTACCTACGTATATAATCTATGATGACAAAAACCGCGCATGCGCGACTGTACTATTTACCACGCATGCGCGAAGACATAGAGTAGTGCACAGTTTTTGTTCGGAATAGCTTCTCTAGTACGTAGTACATTATATCTCAATGTTCCGAGATTGCCTTATAGTAAGTAAGTGCAATTTGAAATAACGCATATATTTACGTGTTGGAGTATTATTGCTTTACAATGAGACCAATTTTATTTAGTGTATACTGTATTGTAAATACCTATATTAGAAGAATAATTATGGGTGTCAGGTGTTATGTATTGAGGTTAAGATTTTGTGCACAGCACCTAAGAATATATGTAAACAAATATTTAAAAAATGCATTAAATATAACTTTTTTAAGTTAAAATACATATGTACATACACTATAACGCCTGATACCACCTTAGTCAAAGGTTTAGGCCAAAACTACGTCACGATTCTGACTCACTTCTGTCGCTTCTTTCACATCCATAATATACATGCGCATACATGCTTGTTTGTTAAGGGTACTCTCAATTTGACCCATCTTCGATTTTCCACTCTTCTATCGCCAATTTGGTGGTTAAGCTATCGTCTCTTGCCGACTCTGCTACTAACTCACATCTGCAGCATTATTTACTTTGTCATTGTTTCCTCATTTACTGTTTCTACGTGTCCAAACCACCGAAGCATTTCTTTCTTAATTCGGGCGCACTTTTTGCTTATCACACAATTTTTCACCATACCATTTTTTAGTCACCTCTAATATTTCTTAGTGACCGCATTCCTGTAGTATTAATTTTACCTTCATGCTTCTTCTGCCACATCCAACTTTCACTACCATACATGAAGGTAGAAACTAACGAAGTTATGTAAATTGTCATCCGTGTCTTTTTTCCCATAATAGTTCATTCTATAACTTTTTCATATTTAGGGTAGACATGAGACCTGTTACATGTATCCTAAATAGACAAAATAGTCCACTTGCTCAATCAACTCCTACTCTATATTTTCATATAATATACCAATTTCTTCTGTTTCAAAAATCTTCACTTGAAGTATAAAATAGTAATGTAAATACATAGGCTGCACTAAAGGTATCGGGAATAGAATATTTCCACTGTTCCTGTCATATTAAAATCTTTTTAATTAAAAACTCCTTGGTTTTTTAAAATTGAATACCATTTATTTATTTAAAACATTGAGATATAATGTACTACGTACTAGAGAAGACGCCTCAACTCGATTGTTTGTAACACGCGTTAGAGTGCGCGCTCTCAAACTCACTTAGTCTGTGTCAAGCGGTTGTTGCAACGTGAGAAGTTAGAGTGAAGAATTATTTTTAAATTAATATGCCTTCGTGTGCATTGAGATACTGTTCAAACTACTCGAGAAATATAAGGAAAAGTCAAGGAGTGAATTTTCACCAGTAATTTAAACTTAGTATTATCTTTAAAACACGCTTAATTTAATTATATTATATCAACTGCAACGTATACGTGAATGTCAAAGAGTAAAACATTTTTATGCGCAGACTAGACACTATCGACGTATAATGTTAAGTAATTATGAACAGTAAAATATTTATATATAATCACTGTAGGACATTAATGCATTAAAATTAATATTTTTTATTATTATTTTTATTTAATGGTTTCCTCGGCTGTGTGATGAAACAAAATAATCATGGATCAAATTTGTTCAGAAGAATTGCAGCGAAGAAACGTCAGATTATTCACGCATATTTTCCGTGCAGTTCAAAAAAAATGACAAATACACCGCAAAAACAGGAAGAGTGTACTTCAAGAAATAAGCAGTACCATGCGACAATGTAATTATATAATTATATAACATTGCTGGGATTTTTGTTTTATTTTTTAATTAGATGACGAACGAATGTTTTGTAATGTTCAGTATATTTACGGGACTTAAGAGAGGCGGATACCACGGCGCGCGAGTCATTCTAGTATATGACGGTTTTTTTAATACTGTAACACTAGAATTTTTGCAGGCTTCCCAAATAACTAGTATCTTTTTTTCAGCCAACAAAATGTGGTGAACAGGAAGTATCAGAACCGTTGTCTGAATCAAAAAATAAAAAAAATAAAACAAATTCAATTTTAGATAGTCCGAGCAAAATTGTACTTAAAAATAAATTACGCTAGTGATGTCTCCTAAGCTAGGTTTGAGTGATGTATACGAAGCCTAAGCTTTTAAATATAGTTCTACCTTAATAACGGAATCAATAATTTTAGGTTATTATAAAAAGAATAAAATATAAGCACGTTGTAATATTGTGTTTGTATTTAATAGCAAGGAATCTGCAGCTAGAAAGAAACTTACTGAGAAATTTAAGACAAAATATTTATCTAAAGAAAAAATATGCTTCTTACAAATCAATTGTAGAAAATTTGAAATATAAATTCGGTCTCAACTTAAATGCTGAGATTGATTTAATGGGTAAAGCAGAAGTTATGGAGTAACATAAATCTTTAACGAAAAAGAATAAACAGAGCACGCATTACTAATTATACACTGCATGCACCTTTACGTACCTCAATGATTTAAAAAAAGATTCTCGGTCTTGTCACAAGGTTTTGTCAAACCATTGAGATATAATGTACTACGTACTAGAGAAGCTATTCCGAACAAAAACTGTGCACTACTCTATGTCTTCGCGCATGCGCGGTAAATAGTACAGTCGCGCATGCGCGGTTTTTGTCATCATAGATTATATACGTAGGTAGAATGATCAGTATGTAATAAGTAAATGTTTATTTAGATTGTATTGTAAATTGTATCGAGTACAATTTTTTAAATTGTTATTTATATTGCATAATGTGTTAATATAATGTAACATAATATTATGTCAGAATTACATTTTAATTATATTTTATTTAATACTTTAAAAGGTAAATATGTAGAATATAAAAATATGCATTTATTTTCAAAGATCATTACTATTACTTTTCTAGCATTCTCTAACGTATTTTTGCGCAGTTGGTGAATAATAGTGTAAAATCAATGAGAATTTACGTAAAGGTGCATGCAGTGTATAATTAGTAATGCGTGCTCTGTTTATTCTTTTTCGTTAAAGATTTATGTTACTCCATAACTTCTGCTTTACCCATTAAATCAATCTCAGCATTTAAGTTGAGACCGAATTTATATTTCAAATTTTCTACAATTGATTTGTAAGAAGCATATTTTTTCTTTAGATAAATATTTTGTCTTAAATTTCTCAGTAAGTTTCTTTCTAGCTGCAGATTCCTTGCTATTAAATACAAACACAATATTACAACGTGCTTATATTTTATTCTTTTTATAATAACCTAAAATTATTGATTCCGTTATTAAGGTAGAACTATATTTAAAAGCTTAGGCTTCGTATACATCACTCAAACTTAGCTTAGGAGACATCACTAGCGTAATTTATTTTTAAGTTCAATTTTGCTCGGACTATCTAAAATTGAATTTGTTTTATTTTTTTTATTTTTTGATTCAGACAACGGTTCTGATACTTCCTGTTCACCACATTTTGTTGGCTGAAAAAAAGATACTAGTTATTTGGGAAGCCTGCAAAAATTCTAGTGTTACAGTATTAAAAAAACCGTCATATACTAGAATGACTCGTGCGCCGTGGTATCCGCCTCTCTTAAGTCCCGTAAATATACTGAACATTACAAAACATTCGTTCGTCATCTAATTAAAAAATAAAACAAAAATCCCAGCAATGTTATATAATTATATAATTACATTGTCGCATGGTACTGCTTATTTCTTGAAGTACACTCTTCCTGTTTTTGCGGTGTATTTGTCATTTTTTTTGAACTGCACGGAAAATATGCGTGAATAATCTGACGTTTCTTCGCTGCAATTCTTCTGAACAAATTTGATCCATGATTATTTTGTTTCATCACACAGCCGAGGAAACCATTAAATAAAAATAATAATAAAAAATATTAATTTTAATGCATTAATGTCCTACAGTGATTATATATAAATATTTTACTGTTCATAATTACTTAACATTATACGTCGATAGTGTCTAGTCTGCGCATAAAAATGTTTTACTCTTTGACATTCACGTATACGTTGCAGTTGATATAATATAATTAAATTAAGCGTGTTTTAAAGATAATACTAAGTTTAAATTACTGGTGAAAATTCACTCCTTGACTTTTCCTTATATTTCTCGAGTAGTTTGAACAGTATCTCAATGCACACGAAGGCATATTAATTTAAAAATAATTCTTCACTCTAACTTCTCACGTTGCAACAACCGCTTGACACAGACTAAGTGAGTTTGAGAGCGCGCACTCTAACGCGTGTTACAAACAATCGAGTTGAGGCGTCTTCTCTAGTACGTAGTACATTATATCTCAATGTGTCAAACTTGTTTAATCGTTGAGAAAATGGAATTGATTCTAGAAAATTCAAGAACGATGATTTATTATGACTTTCGAAGTGGTTTAACACAAAAACAGTGTGTTGACCGGATGATTTTTGCATTTGGTGATGAAGCCCTATCCAAAACCACAATTTATCGCTGGTTTGCTGAATTTCAACGTAGACGTGTCAAGCTCAGTGATGATCCCCGTCAAGGTCGTCCAAAAACTGCAGTCACCCAAGAAAACGTTGATGCTGTGCGTAAGCTGATTGAGAAAGATCGACATTTGACATACGGCGAAATTCAGGCAACTTTAGACATTGGCATGAGTCAAATACAAATAATCTTGCATGAACAATTAGGTGTAAAAAAGTTGTTTTCCCGATGAAGACCGCATTCGCTCTGTGAAGAGCAAAAAGCGGCTAGCGTTACTTGGTGCGTCAGAACTCTCGAAAGATTCCACGCAGGAACCTCAAATGCTGTATACAACATCGTATCAGGTGACGAATCCTGGATATATGCGTACGAACCCGAAACAAAAAACCAGTCACGAGTTTGGGTGTTCGAAAATGAGTTAAAGCCAACAAAAATTGTTCGTTCACGGAGTGTTGCAAAAAGAATGGTGGTCACGTTTGTCTCCAAAACCGGCCATATTACGACTATTCCTCTTGAGGGACAAAGAACGGTTAATGCAGAATGGTATACTAGCATTTGTTTGCCACGGGTCGTTTCTGAACTCCGTAAAGAGAACTGCAACCGCCGCATTATCCTCCATCACGACAATGCGAGTTCTCACACCGCACACAGAACAAAAGAGTTTTTAGAGCAATAAAACATAGAATTATTAGACCATCCGCCGTACAGCCCCGACCTAAGCCCTAATGATTTCTATACTTTCCCTAAAATAAAGAATAAATTGCGTGGACAGGGATTTTCATCGCCTGACGAAGCTGTGGACGCCTACAAAACGGCCATTTTGGAGACCCCAACTTCCGAATGGAATGGTTGCTTCAATGATTGGTTCCATCGTATGGAAATATGTGTCAAATTTCGCGGAGAATACTTCGAAAAGCAATAAATACATTTTTAAATAGCAATGTTGTGTCACTTCCTTGATTCCCGAAATTTTCAGTTTCGTATAAAATAGTTAGTATTAATGCGGGAAACGAAGACGAATCTTGTAAACAGCATCAACTACCGGGTCCAATTGTGAATCCAAACCATCCAAGAACCAACTCAAACACACCATAATTTCATCAAAGTCATTTTTATCGTTTCATTCATTTGTAATTAATTTTTTTAAATTTTTTAAAAAAAATTAAAAATTTCAATCATTTTTAGCCGTTTCGGAGTTCAGTGACAAACACAGACAGAAGAATTATATTAGTACAAAAGATACAAGAAATAGCCATTACTCTATCGTTTTAATTCGGCTGTGAAGCTACTAAAGAGAGCCTGTATTTTCAAGTCTAAATAATTTAAAATTAAAAATTTTGTACAACCGACTTCAATATAAATTATTAAGAATAACTCAAAAACTATTGGTCATACCTTGATCAAATTATGTGAGACCATTAATATGAGTATTAATATTAGACCACATGTGAAGCACCAGCTTTGAAAAAAAAAGAATCATCGAAATCGGTTCACCCAGTAAAAAGTTATGAGGTAACATACATTAAAAAAAACAGTCAATTGAGTACCGTCTCCTTTTTGAAGTCGGTAGAAAAGTAAGGAGACGAGAGTTTTTTTTTCATAGAAGTAGTCGGGAAAATGATTGAATCATACAAACAATGAACAAACCAAATTGTCCGCAAGCCAAGATCTAAATTATTTTCCGTGAATAATACGTCACAAAGGGTACACGTAAATGTATTTTTCAGTATAGCGATAATTTTAGCTTTACGAAAGAGGGCATTCGACGCTTAAACTGTTTTGTATAAATGTTATCAGTGACGTTATCAACTGAGGAAATCGATTTTTTCGAACGAAAATTGTTAGCTTGCTAACAAAAACGATATTCGTTATTTTATAAAAATAAAATAAAATAAAATGATGTAGATGCTAACATTATTTATGTCAACACTACACATTAAATAAAATTATCATATACTAAGGGAAGAAGAAACAGAAACTCTTTCGAAACTTTTGGAGATGGTTTGAAGTAAAAAGCTTTGTGAAGCTTTTTACTACAAATACACTTATAAATAAAATTCATCACTATCACAATAATCGCATGTCGATTAAAGATCGAGTTTTTTTAATCGACTTTCACGTCGATATCGTATTCGCGTCGTATCGGAGCATTTGGCTGCAGGTGGCTCGGAATTATACTTTTATAAACAAGATAATATAAGCAACAAACGAAATTACTGTAAAGTTTATGTAACTTTCGACTTCTTTTGAAACGAAGTTCCTTATCGGACGGTACGGGTTTGGCGGTTGAGAGCTAGGCGACAAAAAGTGTAAGATTTTTTCGTCACTACCCCTTGTGTCATAGTGTATTTTATTTTAAATAACGCTTCATTTTAATAGACGCTAGTAATACATTTATTTGTATTTGTCAATAATATAATACGTTTATCAATAATAAGGAACTTCGTTCCAACCGAGTGTTCCACGACACTAACGCATGTTTTTTTATATACCTATAACTCTAGTTTAAATATATCTCCTTAATTAAAATAAGGCAACATTATCTTCTTTGTCGACTTTATTTGCCGACGATATAGTCCTTATGGCAGAATCGCTGGAGGACCTAAGCACTATGCTCAATGACCTCAATAGTGTTTCCCAACGGATAGGTCTTAAGATGAACATGGACAAAACTAAGGTCATGTTTAATGTCCATGTCACACCTATGCCGGTAGTTGTTGGGAACACTAAGCTCGAAGTTGTTGACGAGTATGTTTACCTGGGACAAATAGTCCGACTGGGTAAGTCCAACTTCGACCGAGAGGTCAATCGACGGATTCAACTCGGCTGGGCAGCGTTCGGGAAGCTACGACACATCTTCTCGTCAGACATACCTCAAAACCTTAAAACGAAATTGTACAACCAGTGCGTGTTGCCAGTGATGACTTACGGAACTGAGACGTGGTCCTTCACTGCTGGCCGTATGAGGAAGCTCAAGGTCGCTCAGCGAGCTATGGAGAGGGCTATGCTCGGAGTTTCTCTGCGTGATAAACTTAGGAATGAGGATATCCGCAGTAGAACCAGAGTGACCGACATAGCCCAACGGATTAGTAAGCTGAAGTGGCAGTGGGCCGGCCATATAGCTCGAAGAACCGACAACCGATGGGGAAGAAAGGTTCTCGAGTGGCAGCCTCGTACCGGTAGGCGAAGTGTAGGGCGTCCCCCCACGAGATGGAGTGACGACCTGGTAAGACATGCAGGAAGTCGATGGATGCAGGTGGCTCAGGACCGTGTTTTGTGGCATTCTTTGGGGGAGGCCTATGTTCAGCAGTGGACTTGTGAAGGGCTGTAATGATGATGATGATGATGATGAACATTATCTTAAATGTAGCAAAGTTAGTACTATTAGCTATTTTTCAATTAATTTTCAACAGCTTATTAGTGAAAAGGGACGTCCCTCCATAGTAAGGCGTGTTTGTAAAATAGCCGTGTTTGGAAAGAGAAAAGAAGTAAGAGAATTTATAGCTTGTAGTGACGGTGTAAGAATGTCCACTACACCATATCAACCCGTAGGTGTCGTGAGAGACGACAGAGGGAAACAAATCAGGAGATAATCAGCAGCGTTTCCTAATGACTAAAAATAAAAAAAAAACTGCGGTTTTCAACCCGCTTGCCAAACGTGGCAACTATGGCAAATATGCCCTCTATGAGGCAATCTATATGGAAGGCCTAAGTTCAGCAGTGGTCTTTAATAGGCTGCAACAGTAACGGTAGTAAGATAATTGACGATCGCATAACAACGACCCCTCGCACATAGGAAAGTTCAAAAACCATCAGTTAAATTAATTTGATATTATTCTCCTAAGTTAGTAAATCTGCAAGTAGCAGCCGAAGAGATTCTGTATTATCAAACAACAATTTGCGGTGGCCGATGTTCCACCGCGTTCTAGTCGATTGCACAAGACAAATTCCGAAGCAGTATTGGAAATTGCGAATCTTATTACCCGCAAAATTTTTAGTTATTACTGCTTATTAAAAGTTCACTGTTGGACATAGACCTCCATAGATTGGCCAGCGGGTAGACAACCGCAGTATTTATTATTCTGAGTTGTTGTCAGGAAGATGCTGCTGCCCATCTCTCGTTTTATTTCCCTCTGGAGCCTCTAATAACACCCACGGGACAATCTTATGGGGTAATAGTGTCTCTTAGGCCGATACTACATTGCCAAAACACAATGGATTTCGCGAATTAACGCTTTGCACAAAAAAAGGACAAAATAGCAGTAGAAAATATAATATTCATTTATAAACGACAAATAGCGTTCATAATAATATTAAATGTAAGTACTTATCGTAGAGCGAGGCTTCCTTTAATGAGATAACGTCAACTGCGAGGGACGTTGCGCAAGAAAGCTTTGTTGTTACCAAAGAGATTTAAATATATATTACTACTACTATTTAAATGTCTTTGGTTGTTACCTAAGTATATCAACTTGTAACTTTATGTAACTTTACGAACAAACAATATTTGTAATCCATTTGTCTGTGATAATTATTACGGAGAACTTTCTTTGTGAATAAACAAATATGGATATTGATTTTAAAAGTAGTATTTTACGTTAAGATTTTGATTACGCAATGTTAAAAATGTTATGTTACATGATAAAAAGCCTAAAGTAGGAAACAGTGACGAGATTCGCAGTTTTGTCGTTTAAGCCAAGACATAGACAAAAAAAAATTGATTCAGTTTGTTCTGATTTAAAAAGTCAAAAGACGTCTCCACAGAGCAGAACTGGCAAGAAACTCATAATTGGGTCATTGTTGTTTCCTTTTTTTTCATCAAGAGCGATAGTTCGATTTTATATTACTTATGACTTTTGACTGGAATTATGTTATTATGTGGGTATAATAATTTATTTAATGGTGTGAGTCTGTCACTAGCAGAAAATTTGTTGCCCTAATTTTTGCTTATTCAAAAAGTAATCGTGAATTATCAGATTTGAATAAAAGGTAATTTTGTATGTAAGTTACAGGATATTTTCGTCAATTATTTTTTTGATTATTTTTGATGTATAATATATGGGGATGAAGTTTGTAGTCTAAGTATTTAGACGATGTTGAGATATTCCTTATGTAGTCCACTCACTGAAGAGGGTGAAACATTAACTTTTAATAAAAAGTAAAAGCCGATTTAGTGTTTCAGTTAGCAGCAGCGGTTTTCATACATACATTTTAAATTAATAATAATAAAATAAGCAAGGACAGATATTCAGACCGAATTGTAGACTAAACATATGCTTATTCCGTGTGGGATTTGAACTCATAGTCTTCAGCGCCGCAATTCATGGCTATGCCACTGCGCCACGGAAACGGAAGAAAGTTCGACGTCGGTTTGAATTCAAATTGGAGTTAAATATTGATAGTAAATAGATAAATTGAGCTCTGCTGATTATTCAATAATATTTCTTGTCTGGAATTAGTTATCATAAACAAGCGAAAGTGATCGGTTACTGAATTATTGTTATTTATTTTCAAAGGCAATATGCAAATGGAATTGATATTATACAATATAAATTCTGTCAGAGACGATTTGTATTAAGTAACGATAGTCAGTAAAATTTGTGCTGAGGGAAAGTATGTAATATCCTGCTATACGTGGTGTAAGAAGTGCCCGTGTACACAGATTACTCGTCATGAAGTTTATTTACATAGCACTCATGGTTGATGGACGGATATGCAACCGCTGGATAATGATTTTCACATTTTACGCTTTATTTATTTCAAAATTTGACTTTGAATCCATTCACGGTGCAAGATAAAGTTAGGTACTTATAAATAGTTCGATGCTCTAAGGTTTGTAAGCATAAAATGTGGTTATCTGATTAACATTATGACGGCTTGGCGCTTAGGAGCCGCGGGTTCAAGCCCCGCATGGGACAAACAAGTTATTGGTTCGGATTTGTCAAAACGAAGAAAAAAAGAAAGAGAAGATATTTACATATTATCACAATTATAAATTATATTATAATAAAAATTAAAGTTAATTGTTATCTACCTTGACGAATTATATAATAACCTTGATAAGGTAAGACATAAACAGAATTATCTCCACGGTGACGAGATAAAAACGACCACTGAGATCATTACCACGACACTATACCGTGTTAAATAGTTAAAAACACTTAGGTAACGTCAATATGCATTAAATTAAGTATGACGACTGTACAAGTAATGCATAATGATATTTGATTCGTAGCTTGGTATTCAGCATAGTCAATGATATTTTTTATAATTGAAAAAAATATATTTCCTTAACCTTATTAGTACCACTACAATATTGACTCGATTCTGGATTCTTTTTTACACAACCCTGTATTATGGTTGTAGCACGAATGGGTCGGCTCGATCGGGGCAGTACAACGCTCTCATATAATACCAACGTAAGATAGTAGCTTTTTATACGTGGTAGAGTCATGCTGCAGCTATATTACTTGTATAGTTGCATCACCCTAATTCTATAAAAAAATGCTGCTGTGTTTCGTATGACGTATGTAAGGAGAACCGGACACCCTTTTTACTAGAAGCGAGGCATTCCATCTTAGTCCTCAGGGGTGACAACGCATTTTGATTATTAATTGAGGATAAACGTAGATGTCTATGGGTCGCAGCATCCACTTACCATCAGGTGGACTGTGTGCTCGTTTGTCACCCTTAACCTATAATTTTCTTTTTTGTATAGTAACTGGTTATGTTAATAACAAAAAGAAATTATAAAATAGCCTTGTCAAGTCGACGGTAAAGCCCCACCTCTCCCGCTTCACGTTCGAGGAGTGCAATAGTAGAAAATGTGTACTAAATATCTCGGAAATAATGTCTATGTTTCGTGTTATTTAACTGGAGGATTGTATTACAAAAGTTCACAGCGAGACATAAATAACGATCAGACATACAATAGAAAATCATCTACAATCGGTATTAATCTAAATATTCTAACTAAGAAGGTTGTATTTTACAAACCGACCTCGACCAGTAATAGACAGGACCATTACAACTATGATTATTATCATGGGACACAACCAGGCGCTCAGGTTGAATAGCCGGTGGAACGAGAGCTCGTGACTTCCCACAGTCAACATAATATTTTCTTAGCGCAAGTCGTCTCGCAACTTTCCAGCGTTTGCGTTCGCCTTACGCTTGGATATTTATGAGTTGTCTCGGTCGGATTCAGTGATCGTCGCTAGAGAACTGATGCGGATTGCGGACATCATGCGTGAATAATTTCGCAATAAGTATCAATATGATGAGTAGATAATGCAAACATTACTATGAATGTCCAATATTTGTAGCGATGTTAACCCATTCGTTGTCCCGTGTACTAAGGTACGTGAGGGTAACGTGGTCATCTTAAGCTTTACCGCCCTATCAAATCAAAACTAGAAGGTGGACTGAAACAAAAACACAATGTTGTATACTATAACTAATATAATAAGAAAAAAATACTAGAAAACAAGCTTTGGCAATAATTGGGAACACCACGAAAAATTAACTCAAAAAAACTAAGTACACTACACAATACTAAAATCGACTACAATATTTGCTATAATGTCAACTGTCAAAATGAAGTCAATAAAGCGGCGCCCTTTTGAACCTTTATTATTAGATTGACTGATGAAGAGCTATCGTATCACGGAGCCATGTATTCAAACAAGGCTATAGTTTTGGAGTTTTAAGAAAGAGACCATATTAACTGAATGACCATATTACCCTCACTATACATATAGTTCATTGTTATATTCTTACTATTGTGGCTGAAAATGTGACAGTGAAAGTGTTAACATAATAATTATGTTTTTGGGTTCTTAGTTAAATTCATCCCGTCTGCCTTACATTAGTTACGTCGTAGACGCTTAACATATAATGAATGACTTACAAATGGTAAAATTGACTTCAATATAAATATAATTGATTATTGATTCTTTTAAAACCGCTCGAGCGTTTACGATAAAATTTAAATGGGACCACCTGGAGAGTTATACTCTTTGAAATAAAAAAAATAATTTTCCAAATCGGTTCAGGCGTGTTCGAGTAATCGGTGAACATACATAAAAAAGGATGCCTACGAATTGTAAACCTCCTGCTTTTTGAAGTCGGTTGAAAATGTAAGCAATTAGACTTTCGACAAGAATTTTATCATAAAACTTTATATTTATATACACGATAAATATGTAAATCAATCATTAATGTCTCCAGTTATGTGGAAGTTTGTTTAATTAATTTTATATGTAGTGACAAGTTTTGTATGTTAAAACATAATTTATGCAGTTAATGTGACACGCTTCATTAAACAGTAAGTGTAGTAGGTGAGTCTCTTGTTTTACGATCACGTAATAACTTATTAAGGGCACCGACAATTGCGCTAATATTCCGATCGTTAAATATGTGGGAGTGAGCCATTCATGTAAAAAATAATTATTAATTGAACAGTTAAGTCATTAGGTTTTGTCTTTATATACAACGCTATAATCATCTAAACACAAGAGTTTCAACTAAAATCTTTGTAGTACAAGATTTAATGATAGAAAATTTTAAAAATATGTAGACGTGATATACTTAGTACGTTTCATTATACATAAGTTTATTTTAACATTTGGTTTACGAATTTACGACTTATGTTTAGTTCCTGAATGCATGCTTATGAAACTTTTAAAAGGACAGAACTGTGACAAGAGTTTCTATAATGATTGGCAAACATAGTCCATAAATTTTCACGTTGGCGATTGTCAAATAACATACATAAATATTGGTGTCATTGATTTATTTCAATTAAATTAAGGCTCATAAGACTTCAACTGTTCATCGGCAAGTTTTTTATGAATTCTACTAGTGAAGATGTCGTTCGCGTGTTGGCACCCTAAAGTGCCACGGGTCAATGGCCACGAGCGAGTGCTCCCGGTTGTGCCAGGTCAGCACTCACGAAGTATTGGGGCGGCGTACGACAACGAGTCCATCGAGCGAGCCGAATCAATATGCATTCAAAGCGTTCCGTTCCCAGTTATGAGTAACGGTTGACTGCAACTGTAGCTTTTAATAAGGAACGGCAAAACATTATTAATCACGAAAACACTAATGTTTTGCGCTTTTAAGTAATTAAAACTAATATACGGACAGCAAAATCACAATAACCATGCGCATAATATCATGGAAGAGGGTATAAAACAACCGAAACTGGAGATATAGATACCAACGTATTAAATATTTGAAATTTTATATAAACAACGATATCCTTGCATTCTAAATAGTCCAGTACAGAACAATCTTGAGTTGGGAGGTAGATTTAGATGTTAAAACAGAGTGCTAAACGGAATTCTAACTCACAATAAATAACTCTAGACTTCAAACTGCTTGAATTATAAAATAGGGTTTAGATTTTGTACACATATGCTATAAAAATGCGCTCTCACCCATGAGGACCCAGAATTTCCCAATGACAAAGTTAAAAAACAAACTGCATGAATGGCTCTTACTTAATTGTTTTTATACTGTTAATGAGTATCTTGATCATAAAAATCAAAACAAATTACATATTTAATATCTCTATCTAAATTGCTTGAATTTTTTGCTGTAAGTTAATAAAGTAAGACTTCGATAGAATAATTATTGGATGGTTGATTTTACCGTTTTTACATGTGAACATTTATATTTTGACATTTTTGTAAACGATTGTGTGACATTGTACTTCGTAATTATTCTTTTGACATTTATTTTATTATTAATTGGACATTTTATTAGTACTATTAGGAAATATTTATATTAGACTAATATTCATCAATAATTATTGTAAAGAAAATGTATTGCAACTTATAACTATTTAGTCAAAATTTGCACGCCTTGATAAGGCAGAATGTATCGGAACTTTTATGCTTTAATAAATAGTTTTGTAATATCTACCTACATTCTAAGCAAATAAATGATTATTATAAATGATTATTATTATTATGGAATATCTGGTAGTCTATGTTTATATCTATATTTATATGCAGTTGTTGGCTTGGCGGGGGATGACCATGCACGTACTATATCAACCCAAAAGGGAACTGGTAACGAGGATAGATGTCGGTGTTTATGAGCCACAGTACCGATGAAACATCAGGTGGACTGTACTATATTGTAAAAATAACAGTACAGGCAGATTTTAAGCCAGAAAACTAAAGAGAGTGCATTACTACTTAGCTTTAGAAATAGGTAGAAGGAAAATGAATGCCATTGCCTTATACGATAAATGTTTTTACTTTTTAGGGTTCCGTACCCAAAGGGTAACCAACGGGATCCTATTACTAAGCCTCCGTTGTCCGTCCGTCTGTCTGTATCTCATGATCCGTACTAGGTAGACAGTTGAATGAATTTTCACAGAATGTGTATTTCTGTTGCCGCTATAACAACAAATATTAAAATAAAAAATAAATTAAAAATTAAAGAGGGCTCCCCCACTAGAAACGCGTTTTACGATGGTACGGAACCCTTCATGCGCGAGTCTTGGCCGATTAATAAGATTTAGTCTTGGGTGTAAGTGTACTTGAGATAGTAGACTGATCATTATGACATTCACGGAACTGATGAGGTCTGCCTCCATATAGCAAGTACGTTTACGTATCTATGTCCATTAGTAAAGATAATCAAATTTAGTTTTTGACTATCCGATTCTAATTAAGTTTACTTTATATTATAAAAGGCTAAGAACAGAGTATATGAGTGTTTGCAATAACTCAGAATTAAAAGGCTACAAGTGTATTAATACCACCGATGTCTGAGATGAAGCCTATTTTACTAACCTTTCCCTTTCAGTTTTAGAGACAGTAAGAATTTTCTAGACCACAGATCACTATAGGTGTACTACGTAGATGAGACCAATTTTTTAAAATACTTGTAACGTTAAATTGAGATTAAAATGAATCAGAGACACTTGTCGTGAGCTGGTCTCAGTTTGAGATTAGATATTCTTTTATCTCTGATGTTTTGGATACTGTGAGATCACGTAGCCTTGATATCCATAATCAAATAATGACAACATGCACGCATAAAATGAGTATATAGATTTTTTTTAAATAACACTAGTAATGTAAGGCTGATTTACACGGGGACAGTAACAGGCGCCAGTGCTGGCGCCGACGACTGAGTTAGTAGTTGCGCAGACAGTGCTGCACTGACTTCAAATCAATTTAGATTATGCCAGTAGCGGGTCAGCACTGACTTGCCTCGAATTTGGAGCCAATTACTGTCCCTGTGTAAATTAGTCATAATGTCTAATGCTTGTGATAAGAGTGTTTCAAGTCAGTAGTTGAATGGCGAATTTGAAATCGGCATCTGATGCTTCATATGTATTAATAAATAGTAGAAGTAGAATTTTAGTTAATTTTACTTTGTAGTTTATATTGAATAAAACTACTTTTAGACTTTAGACTTAATTTTCCGCATGCTCGTTTGCCCCCTCTCCTATAAAAGGCCGGCAACGCATCTGCAATTCCCCTGGTGTTGCGGTTGTTCATGGGCGGCGGTAGTCACTTACCATCAGGTGTGCCGCATGCTCGTTTGCCCCCTCTCCTATAAAAAAAAAAAAAAAGGAATTTATCGCGTTTAATTTTACTTATTTTTGATTCCCGATGTTTTGGGTGACTAGGTGCTGGAAAGCACCCGAAACGTCGGGACTTAAAAAATAAGTACAATTAAACGCGATAAATCCGTAAAAGTAGTTTATATTCATTGTGTTCTATGTGTAGTGTCCGCGTAAATATAAGAAACCATTTTTTAGTAATATATTCATATTTCAACCCAGTATTAGTAAGTTAAGTAGAAAGTGGCGACAATCTCGTGCATTGAGGTTTACTACAAAATGTTAGGTCACCGGATCGATGACCGGACCGCAGTTGCACTGCACTGTTGTGAACTATTTCACAAGATACGTGCCGCTAAATTGGTTAACAAGACAACTATAATATTGGACTGTTGGACAGGACGCTCTAACTGCGCGGACAATACAGAGCACTTGTTGGTTTTGAATAGAAAAGGAATACAACAGAATATTTTTATTCAATGTAGAAAGTATAAAAAAGTGACAAACAAACCCCCTGACACATTTCTTTTCATAAAAATCAATATGCCAATGCGTTGTCACACCCTGAGGACAAGGATGGAATGCCTTGTCACAAGTTTAAAGTATCTCTTGTTCTCGTCACTTACCACCTGAAACATAGTAGCAATTTGCTGCTATTTCACGTTGGTTTTAGTGTATAATAAAACTATAAAACATGTATAATACATATAAATCAAATTGAAATGTCTGTTTGTAATATTGAAATAATTGGCTTCCATAAAACTCAGGAGGTTATATGGAAGCCAATTATCTTCGGAATTTCCGATTGTGATGAAACTTTACGAAATAAATATGAATTCACTTGAAAACTAATGCCTTACTTTATAATCATTGGATGTATATAAAGTAATTTTTTTTAAAATTTAGTAGAGAGAGAGATAGAGAGAGAGAGAGAGAGAGAGACAGACAGACAGAGAGAGAAAGATAGAGAGAGGGAGAGAGAGAGGGAGAGAGAGAGAGAGAGTGCAAATAAGTATTTCTTAAATAAACATTGATTTTATGAGTAAGGACGCAAATGTTAAACTTATAAACGTATCGTTAAAGTTAGTTGCAATTGTACAAAAAAAAAAACAAATTTATCGTGTCCTTCTTAATACATTGTGCTTTTATAATTTGAACGAATAGCTCGATAGTGTAGTGTGTAAGCATTTGTCTTCAGCTCAGTGAGCCGCAGATTCAACTGCCGTATGCTTTAATAGCAACCTCCGAATTTCTATTTTTACTTGTATTAAAATGGTGATATTGAGTTCAGTTATAAAAATAAATAACACTTTAAAATTGTGGTAACTACTTAGGTTGTATTTCAATACTTCCTATGATTATATGCTAGTATATACTAAAGAATAAAATGCAAGACACTGTAATGTATACTAATGGATACATCAGGGACAAACTTCTTTCCTACTTGCCAGTATTCTAACAATAATTAAGCGTGCGACACGCGATGTTATCTGTAAAGACTATTTCTAATAATTCAAATTATGGTTTAGCATAGTGCTTTGGCAAATTTTAGTCGACATTCGAATGTTCGAAGGTTTCGGACTCTACACATAGAGAATTTATGATTGCAAACGCATCCACCATACAAGAGTAAGTTTAAGTATAAAAAGTAATTGTTGTCCTTCTTTTGCTTTACTAGCCTCTTATTTTATTATAAAATCTTAATTTCTTTCTGAATTTAATTTTTGGCATACCTAATGCTTACATACATTACGATTTTGACATAATTTTTAGGTTAAAAACAAATTTTATTGGTGCCTAATACAATAAAATGTATAACAGTGCTATTAATGTAAGTGAGGGGAATGTAGGTGAGTACATTCCCCACTTACACCAGTTAGTTGTGATCCACCCTGTTGGTAATTATTTTTTGTTTGATTATAAAGATTAAAACATAATTTAATTTTTTTCTCTCTTTTTTTTTTTGTAAAACATTCTTTATAAATATCTCGAATCACGATATTTTATTGCGACGTAAATTGTACTTGATAGGGTTTTTATAGAAGGAAGCGCGAAAAATGAGCAAGCACACAGTCCACGTGATGGAAAGTGGATACTGTGATCTGTGACTCACAGACACCTTCATCTATGCTTGATTAAAATTCAAAATTCGGACGCGTCGTAGCCCTTGAAGACTAAGATGGAATGCTTCTTTGTCATAAAGGATATAATTCGGTAAAGGTTTCTTAGGTTATTTTGCCAAAGTTGTGAAGGGTCGAAAGAGCAAGTACACTTATGTTAGGTACATAAGTGTACTTGCTCTTTCGACCCTTCACAATTATTATATTATTGCTTTATTTTATTTGAAAACAAGTAAGAAATTTTTCAATATTATTTTTAAGGTATAAACGATAAGGCAATAAACATTCAAGTATACTATTTATAAAATGAAGAATATACGTCTGATAAGCCGTGTCAAAGTCGAGCACAGTATCATGACTGATACTATTGAACTCTTGACGTCAACTGATCTCTAGACCTCCATTTAAAAACATCTTATCGCAGTACAGAAGGTGTATTAGTGTATAGGGTTTAAATGTGTTCAAACTTAAAATCACCACCCACCACCAGGTGCGTTTGTAATCATGACTGGCTTTTAATAAGTAAAAAATAAAAATAAAAAGTCCACTGTTGAGACTTCGGTGGGTTTTAATAAATGAATGAAAGAAAACGTGGATAACGACAGGTTCTTTTAATTACAAATTAAAGCGCTTTTAATTACGAGTAAAAGTAAAAGCCGATGTCAAATAACTAAAAAGAATAAAGTAATTTCTACATAATAATAATAATTGAAATTATTTTTATTATAATAAAATATAAATGAATTCCTTTATGTGATAGGAGCCGCTCAAGTGCTAAGCGCTCACCATTTATTTTACAGTATAACCCGGGTTCGTACTCCGCCGGTACCAAAGAAATTGACATCAAAATATTGTGAGGATATTTGCATGTCTGAAAAAAATATTTAGAAGATATGTAACGTCCGCCAACGCGTATCAGAGCAGGGCGGCGGACACTTCCCTACCATTAAAACCCTCTCTGAATCGAGAGCCTAGTATAGGAATAGATTATAAGCTGTAACTAACAATTTTGGACCTGAATACAAATCTGGTTTATAATACACGCAACAGAAATACCCAAGCTAAGCCACAAAAGATCATAATTAGTTTGACGTTTGAAGAGTATTGTTTTTCAAGAAGGAAGTATATATTTTAGAAATGCAATAATTAGCCAGATACACGCAAAATCATTAAGGGCCGGTAACCGTTTTGTATTAGTTCCGCTATAACTTATATTTATTATTATAGTCGAAAATTTTAATTTGAAACTTTTTAATAATTATAAGAGTTTGTAGTCGATTGTGAAACTCTGATGGAAATCGTTGACGTTGGGAATCATTCCGTAAATGCGTTATGATTTCTTAACTATGACAATATTTTGTAACATAAAAAAATATATTAATCACGAAAAAGGCATCGGAGACACGACAAAGAATAAAACGAAACTAACGACGATTCCCACCCGAGTAACCACAATTGCATAGTAAATCTGAACATCATATATGGTAAATGGTTTTTAAGTTTAGTACCGAAAGTTTTTGACACAAATGATTTTCCAAAGTGCAAATAGATTTAAAATGTCGAGTAATGGGCAAAACGTAGAATGAACATTATATGATTATTGTATGAAATTACGGGAACACTGAAAATCTATTTATATGGAGCAGTATTTTACTAAACGGATTATGACGTGCAAGACACGACCGTGGCATAGATTCGTTATAAAAAGCCTTATAAACAATCCCATTACACTAAATCAATTGGATCTGTATTTGTGCTGGGAATAATTATGACGTCTAACATTGACCACCGTCATCAAACAACTAAATAGAATTGACGAAAATTGAAGTCCTTCATGTATAATTAGAACATCCTTTTGTAATAATTAGTAAAAATTCTTATGCAGCTATATATGGTAAATTATCACAAATATATCACGTACATCAGTAATATTTCAATGCAAGATACCAATTCATGAGATATTAAGTAATTTACTTAATAACGTTTTCAGTGTTATTTGTAATATCATGCTAGAAAATACCGCAATTACAACACAACCTCTGATTTTATAATTTTGACTGTTTTCGACCGTCATTTATTTTCACTAGACTGATAATATTGACGTTTGAGAAGGCAAGACGTAATTCTATTTCTGATAGTTTATTAACCAATTTAATGATTTTGTTACCAATTTTTTTTTACTACTATTGCAATAACTTTTATATAGGTTAATGTTTATTATATCCACAGGTAAAGATTTATACCAGTATTGCGTGACATTGCGGCGATGGCACGGGCAGGCAAGGAATGGCAGCCGGTTGCGCTCCATTCGCCCGAAAAAATAAACACTTTTGTTTTCTAACAAGTTCCGCAGACATTGACCGGTTACTATTGATGATACTACAACTTTTTTAAGCGATTCGTTTACCGGAACAATTTGGTTTTGAAAGGAGAATGATGAATGATCAGATTAATATAATATAATATTATTCTATCTAATATCTTTAAGAAACTCCACATTAACAAAATTTGACTGATCGAATACAACATCATTTTTTTATAGAATAGGGTGACAAACGAGCCACAGTCCACCTGATGGTAAGTATATACTGTGGCCCATAGACATCTACATTTATCTTCAATTAAGACTTAAAATGCAGGTTCGTTGTCACCCCTGAGGACCAAGATGGAATGCCTCGTTTCCAGAAAAAAGGGTCTCTGGTTCTCTATACTCACCATACGAAACACAGCAATATTGAGCTGTTATTTTACGCTGATATTCTGTGAGAGCCGATCCATTCGTGCTGCAAATATAATATAGCTGCAGCGTGGCTATACCACGTAATAATTTAATCAAAAACTTTCAAATTTTTGTTACTTAGCCACAATTAAATTTTTCTACCTTTTGCACTTTGCATACCTGTCGACCAGAGTATCTGCTTTAATATTTCACGAATTGAGGATATGTATAACGTACCGGTAGGCGAAGTGTAGGGCGACCCTCCACTAGATGGAGTGACGACCTGGTAAGACATGCAGGAAGTCGATGGATGCAGGTGGCTCAGGACCGTGCTTTGTGGCATTCCTTGGGGGAGGCCTATGTTCAGCAGTGGACTTGTGAAAGGCTGTAATGATGATGATGATGATGAAAACGGAGGCAGAAAAATATTTATAGTGTTACACTCGTTGACTAACAGTCGCTGGTATGTTAAGTATTATGCGTATTAATGGCCCAGTGTGTGTAATATGAAATTCCTAATTCGATATATGTATGCTAGCAGGTCCAAGACTAACCACACTTCACAGATCTCCATAGCCCCCTTAGGCTTCTCCTCTGTATCCGTCCTTGGACCTTTCCAAACTGGAAGTATTAGTTATTATATGTAAAGAATGACCGCTATATGATGAGTCAAATAAGGATAACTGTGCCATTACTTGTATCAATTCACTTACGTCAATGAATTGTAGTTTATGTCGTACTGTATTGTGTAATGTTTCCATGTACAAGAACAGATTAAAAATATTGATAAAACCTATAGTAATAGATATTAGGATGTTTACTATATAAGCTAAGCCTAGGGCTAAGGCTGACACTATTTTAAAAAAATGACTCTTATTTAATTTAAATTCCCTGTAGCTTAGCCTTTATCCTTTTTTTGAATGAAATTTAAAATTGGATCGGATTTTCATACATAATTCTTCACTAAGATTCCTAATACGAGCATTGACATTGATTATTGTATAAAGAAAAAATTAAAGAAGTCTCACTTGATCAGACAAGTTGTCACACCACTGATGTGCGGCAGTCTTCTTTCCACCGTTTACCCCATTTGCGAGGTGGGGAGTAAGAGGAGTACCAGTAAACAAGTCTTCTGTAATGCTAATGTCGGATGTGATTCGACCACGCGGCACTGGAGGTGGCCCCTGAGGACCAACGAAATCAAATTGTCCGTCCCACATATCATACTCCAAGTCCAGGCTATCTTCTACCTCAATTGATTCCCCCATTGTGCCTTTTGAGCGGTTAAATAAACTCGATTTAAACATTCAAACGAAATATAGGAACAATAAGTTCATAAAACTATTTGCTCTGCTCTTTGGGTTGTTTCCAATATTGCACTTATAAGACGTTATTTAAACTTAACTGCCTAATCTATATCTTATTTAAATTTAATTTTGTTAAAATTAGATCGATTAAGATTTAACTTCAGTCTTTTAATGGCACACTGGATGAACTACTATGTAAAAAAGAATTTAATATCACTTCGAATACTAATTACAATGTACGTATTGAATTAACAACAAAGTAATCACTTAAGTCACATTTTCTTCTTAGTAGATTTCACGAAACTGCTTTTCTAAAAACCGTTTACTCTTGTATTTACATTTCAGTAATGATAGGAAATTTTTCTAATTATCATCATACACCAGTATAAGAATTATGTCCAGTAATAAGAGACTTCGGCGTACTTTATTCAAAACTTTTAGCGGTTGCTCTAGCATCGTTTTTACAAGCAACTGTATGTCCGTATTCATTCACCACTTTATTAACTTCACATTTAACAAAATCTAGTTGATATAATTCGTTGTAGCGATTGCGATATAACTGATATTGTCCTAATATTTAAATACGTGTCGTTAGTACACGGTCGCGAGTCTCGATCGGCACTGTGGTACTGTGGAACGGGCGCCCAGTGGCGCCCCACCCGTTCACGCGATATTATGATTATCAAGCTGCCAACAGCCGCAGCCATTCAAATAAACTTTATTCGCTCCCTGTTCTGTACATATAAATGGTTGCCTGATAGATAGATACGAGGCAATAACCTCTTTTATAAATCCCCCAAGTCCCCTCTGTCTGGATGCATCTCGTAATAATACGGGTGAAGGGTCGGCACAGTTGTTCGGACATATTGCCACATGCATAAAACATTTCGAGCTTAAATAAATTTGTTCAAGGGGCGTTCAATAAAAAGAGAGAATGAGTATGTTATGTTGCACATAGCTAACTTTTATAAATGTTATTTTATTTCACGAGATAATAATTTTTTTAGTGTAATACGCTAAACTTGCAAAACTGCATTTTTAGCGTATTAAGCTAATTTCCTCCCTAAAGTCATCCTACGCACCTAAAATGTCCTGTACTGCAGCGACTACTGTTTTATCGTGTACGAATCTTTGTCATTTCAGATATTCCTTCAATCTCTGAAATATAAATAAGTCATTAGGTGCAAGGTCTGATGAATATTATGGAAGATGCTCAAGTATTTCAAGAATTGCAGCCATCGCGGTGGCTATCACATGTGAGCCGAGGCGTTACTTAGTGAAACAAAACAAACTCTGCGAGTTTGTCTCGCCGTTTATCACGGATTTCGAAGATTCGTCCATTGTTATAAGTCGAGTCAAAAACCGATTAGGATCTTGTTGCAACAGTTTCAAAAAGCCTCGGGAAATATTCAGCCTGGTTAGTTTTTGCGCATCAGCAATCATTCTGGGTATACTTTTACTTATCTGGGGATATTTTTTGATCCCTGAATTATTAAAAAAAAAATGTTATGCTAAAAAAATTTCGACATTTTTAATTCCATTTCTTCAACCAGTGCTGTCGTAGGGCGTCCCGAGCGTGGGCCATCTTTGGTGGATGTTCTATATCGCATTTAAATTTGACGCATCAACGAGCGAGTGCAGTGACTTGTTCCGTAGTGAAATTTTTCAAGCACATAATATAATTAATAACAAAGCGTAAATGAATATTTTTCATTTTAACTAACACACTACAGACCGCAAACATGTGACTTCTATTTTTTAAACAAAAGACTATCAGTTTATAATTGTTTAGATATCATCTTGCAGATATTTTAGTTTTTCCAGCCAGTATTTACTTTTTTAAATATCAAAGCCGCATTCTTGCTTTTTGAATGTCACTCATATTCAGAAGCGTAAGGCATTATAAAAGTAATCAATAAAACGATAACTTAAAAGTGCTTTACGGTATTGGATCTTAATTAATACGACTTAAGTAAATCTAATTTAATTGGATATTCAGACAAAATATCTATTATTTATTTGGAACGCGGTATGTGATTGATAATAATTTATGCATTAAAAGGAGGTAAAAATATTGCCACAACAGTAAATGCAAAGTAAAAATAACAAAGAAATTAGATAAAAAATGGAGTCTTTTAATCCGCCATCGAAATTGGAGTCTTTGTTCAAGAGACCGTGTGAAATAAAGTTCCTATTGAACCTTTGTATCGTGGACCTTTTTGACGGAGAACTAACGGTTGAGCAATATGTAATTAAATCTGATCAAATTTAAACGTACTTTGAGCCTACAAGTAGCATCAAAAGTTTTTAAACAATCGGCTTATTTTAGTGACATTCCTAAGAGAAATTTAAGATGATTAAAACCACATAACCTATGCCCAGTTATGCTATCCTAGTTAATTATGACATTTAATGAGTTTTATTCCGTTGTATTATAAAAAGGCTATTACTTGTGTGTAATATTTTTTCTTAATAATCTTTATATAATATACCATCCTTGTTGCATCTGTTAGTGATCGTGCAACTTCTATTGACCGATTGAAGTCATATTCACAGAGTTTATTAAGTATGAAATTGCCGCTTTATATTAAAAAAATTCTTAGATTATTTTTTATCTAGAAAATTCTGATATTTCAAGGAAAGATCATTTATGCCTTCATGATAGAATTTTGTGGATCTGGACTCTGCAAAGACTATGGAGGATTTGGTCTTCCGCTTGCTGAGAACACCATTTTTTTCTATGGAGGAAGTTTTTTTTTTTATAGAATAAGGGTGACAAACGAGCGCACAGTCCACCTGATGGTAAGTGGTTGCTGCGGCCCATAGACATCTACATCTATCCTCGTTTGCGAATCAAGATGCAGATGCGTTGTCACCCTGAGGACTAAGATGGAATGCCTCATTTCCAGTAAAAAAGGCCTCCGGCCACCTACACTCACCAAACGAAACGCAGAGGTAAACCTCTACTTCACGCTGGTATTCTGTGAGGTCGTGGTACCACTCCGGTTCGAGTCGGCCCATTCGTACGACAGCAAAAGCTGCCGCGTGGCTCTACCACTGTTAAAAAAAATGGTAATCGGTTGGGGATAGGTATAGTTGAGTATCAAGGATAATGTGCGGTTTTAAACTCTAAATCTTGTCATGGTAGAACGGTTTATGGAGCAGTGTGACATGTTGCTTTATCATGGAGTAATAATGGCGAAGACGATTTTGAAGACGGGTTTGTTTCTCAGACAATTCTTCACATCATAATAGACATCTGCTTTTGGTTATATGATACACTAGCTGTTCCTTGCGACTTCGCCCGCGTGTTATTTGGAGTATTAATTTTTTTTGCGCGGAACCTTAATTCTTTTTCTAAAATAAAAGTAGCCTAAGTTACTCCTTGTGACATCAGCTATCTGCCAGTGAAAATCCCATCAAAATCAGTCGAGCCGTTTCGGAGATTAGCCGGAACAAACAGACAGACTGACAGACAGACAGACAAAAACTTTAAAAAAATTGTTATTAGTACCGTACATTTGTACTTTCAAATGCATTTTGTAAAAAGCTGTAATTTTGACATTACAAACAGACACTTCAATTTTATTTATTTGTATAGATTGTATCTCAAAAAGCTTGAATCAGCATGAAATGACCACCGAATTGTTACCATTACTTTTCTTTTGGTGAGTATCGTTTTAAAGCATTGTATCTGAATATAATTAAAAAAAAGAACATACAGTCAAATAGAGAACCGCCATAAAATATTGTCGGATTGAACTTACGATTAGCTTAACTGTTTTTTAAGTTAGCCAGCTTTTATTATTTCTTAATAAACTGCTCCTTTCACTCTTTTCTAAATAAAGGAACTTCCTCTAAAAAATGACCGATTGGTAATGTCACTGCTTAATATGTTTTTTTGTCATTTTATTAATTTTACGTATATTTTTTGATAATTTTGCAGAAAACTTTTGAATAAGAATCCCGTCAAAGATTACTTTTTTTAGAAGATTTTTCCGTTCCGTACCGTTTATACCTCATAAAATCGTAAAAAGAGATATCGGATTTTTTTTAATATAAAGTAAACTTGCTTTATACGAACTGGTTTATAATGATGCTTTCACTTGCATAATATGTATTTATAAATATTTATTCATAATATAAATATTATGAAATAAGTTTTTAATAGTAGCGAGAAAGCTTTAAAAAAATTACAATATTTAAAAAGGCAGCGATAATTTAAGCGATCTATTTACGTAGCATACTTAGATTATACATAGTGATAAATGCGAAAATGTAAAATCGGTCCTAAGAGTACACCTTCGATTACTATCCATTAAACATTACAGCCAATAAATGTCTACTGCTGAACTTAGGCCTCCGCCTCCCCCATAGAATGTCTCATAGGGGAGATTTTGCTATAGTTGTCACGCTTGGTTGGCGGAACTAACCGAAGTTTTTTAATCTTTTGACTTATTATCAGGAAGATGCTGCTGCCCATCAGTTTATTGGGTGCCTTTCTTGTTGCAAGTAAGATTCATACCGTTACCATAAGCATCATCTCTATCAAGGGTGACCCCTTGATAGAGAAAAATCAAATCTCGAGAAAAACCAGTCAAAAAAGCTGGGTGAAACAAGTTGGTCCTCAGCGTTCATTATACGACGATGGTCTCATGATACCAACCGCAGTATATACGATAAATATATAAATTATTCACGGATCAAACGCTTATAACATTCTTTATTTATGGCATCGCGTTTTATAACAAATTTATAACAGTTATGCACGCGATGAGGGATTTCCATTTCGGTTAGTCATATACAATTGGATTAGTGGATAAGGGGGCGGAGGTGAATAAGGGCAGGGGTTGTCTCGTGCCAAAGTAATATTGGATTGTCAGAATAGTAAATGTTCGTAATTTTGAAACACACACAAACACTCACGCCTATCACCCAGAGGGGTAGGCAGAGACTACGGACTTCCATTTGGCGCGATCCTGACACACATCTCTCGCCTTTTTTACATCCATATATCTACGCATACACGCTCGTCGGTTAAGGGTACCCCTAATCTGGCCCATTTTCAATGTATCGCCGATTTGGTCGATAAATCTTCGTCTAGGGCGTCGATTCCCGACTCTGCCGTTCACTTCTAAAACATAAATTTGCTTTATCACTCTTTTCTCGTTCATTCTTTCTACGTGGCCAAACCACCGAAGCATTCCTTTTTTAATCTGGTCACAACGTCATCTTGCAAACCACACTTTTCTCTCATCACACTATTTCTCACCCTGTCATTCAGATTCAGCCTCATTTTGAAACATTTTCTTCTAAATTTATGCTAAGCAAAATCACTGAAGGAAACCATTATCTTTACCTTCACCGTTAATTTGGATCGGCTATCGTTGTCATTTATATAAAGTGAAAACGAACTTACAGTCCATTTGACGGCATGTACACCTACTGCCAACATCAAACAAAGAAGGCTACAGTTGCATTGTCACCTCTGAGGATAGAAATGAAGCCTAGCCTGTAATTGTACTATTTTATACGTGGTAGAGTTATGTTGGAGCTATAATATGGTTGTAGCACGAATGGGTCGGCTCGACCGGGGAAGTACCACGCTCTCACAGAATACGAGCGTAAAATAGAAGCTTAACGCTGCTGTGTTTCGTATGGTGAGAGAGAGAACCGGAGACCAATTTTACTGGAAACGAGGTATTCCATCTTAATCCTCGCGGGTGACAACGCGTCTGCATTTTGATTCGTAATCGAAGATACTTGTAGATGTCGATATCTATAAGCTACAGCAACCACTTACCATCAGGTGGACTGTGTGCTCGTTTGTCACCTTTATCCTATAATTAAAAGAATCAGGCGTTACTTTGCGGAAATCTATTATATAAAAGCTTTTAAAAAAATACATCGCAAATATCCGCGTTATAAAATAAAATGATGTGTCTTACCTAGTATAAAGAGCACCTCCCGCCCTCCCTCAATTGCCTCTGAGGATGCCCCGTGTAGAGGCGAAACACGTGTCGTATTGTCGTCAGTGGTGTGTCTTGCCTCGCGTAGTGGTGTTGGGAGTGGCGGTGCTGGGATTACCACTATGGTGACGGGGATAGTGCACGCAATTGAGGGAGGTCGGGAGGTACTCTTCATACTAGGTAAGACACATCATTTTATTTTATAACGCAGATATATGCGAAGTAATTTTATTTTAAAAGCTTTTATACTTTTATGCTATAAAAAAAAACTCTCTATAGGTACTCTTCAGACCGGAACACAGCAGTGCATGCTTTGCTATTTGGTGGCAGAAATAGATGATTGAATGGTACCTACCTACATAGGCGGACACATAGGCAGAAAAGGAGATCTAAAGCCGCGTCTCCACCAAAGTTGTGTTGCCAACAAAACAGTTGCCAACACGTATTGCCAACAAATGTTTCTGTCAACAAACGTCTCCACCGAGGGAACAAATGTTGGCAACAAGCGTATTCCTTTGATGTTGCCGCCGAAAATGGGAACAAGTTTTGTTGGCAACTGTTGTGTTGGCAACAAAACTTTGGTGGAGACGCGGCTTAACATTAAATAACGTTAAAAATATTAAATATGTGCTCAATTGCATAACGTGTTTCAGAGCGTGTCATTGATACTATCACGATAGCGTTGCTACAAACATTATTCAACTTACGTTTAAGTGTAAAAAGATACATGAAACGCAGCGTGCGAAAGAACTCGTGCGAAAGCTCAACACATTGTGTGCAGATGACTGATGTAAGTTAACAGCTAGTACATCCGATTACACGCTAATTATACATCGTGTTGCTTTAGTTTTGTGGGTGCGCGTATATTCATATTTAATAATTTATTAATGTGGGAGTAGACTCTTAACTTTAATTACTTTATAAAGCATCTTATGAATGCCGTAAGAGTTGTAAAATTAAAAAATAAAGTAATTGCTTTTAAACGTCTCGCAGCTTGGCGTTTTTGAGAGAGTTTTGGAGAAAACAGTGCGTGCTTCTCCAATGCGTGTTGGTGGCCTTCAAATGTCTACGAAATATTTTTCTATTCCTTAAACATGCAGGTTGCTTCACGATGTTTCCCTTTATCGCTGAGTCATTGGTGCCGGTGAGGACCGAGCCCGGCTTGCTCGTTTATTGACTAATATAATCTAATATATAATGTGTGTTTGTCTAATGACTTCAAAAGGAGACGGTAGTCAATTCGATTGTATGTTTTTTTTTTATGTGTGTTACCTTATAACTTTTTTTAGGGTGACCGAATTTGCTGATTATTTTTTTATTTGAAAGCTGGTGGTTCTCATGTGGCGCCATATAAATTTGATCAAGGTCTGACCAATAGTTATTGAGTTAATCTTAATAATTTATATTTAAGTCAGTTGTACAAAATTTTCAATATTAATTATTAGTACTTTTAATTATTAGCGCTGCCATACCGTTCATCAGATTGCGCTAAAACTTTGTCGACTTATTGCTTGCACTTGCGCGAAGGTTATACGGTATACGCATAGTACAATTAACTTACAGTAGGTGGCGCCGTACCGACTTTATTTGCATGTTATATATCATTCACCCTTAATGAATGTATTCTCATTAATAATTAAACAATATAACTCTTCCAAATTTAAAACAATATTTCCACAATTATTTCTTCTGCGGCAGCAAAGCGCCGGGTACCAGGTAGTAACCAGGTAGATTTCTATAAACTTTGTCAAAAATACGATAGTATCTATCAAGTAATATCAGTGACAGTAGGATAAAAGATATGACTACTGTTAAATTAAAAAAAAAAAACAAATATATGAAAGCGCATAACATGTTACTTCAGCGTGGTTAAGCCTTAACCTCGCTGAAATAACATGTTATGTGACTTTGGGCGCACCTTAACCGTTTAGGTGCGCCCAACGCCGCGGAAATTATAGTTAAAGACTTAAAGTTGTGAAGTGAAGTAAAGAGAAGAGGTACAAAATGTCCGACATCCGAGATGTTAAAGTGGAGGCTTATTTTTAATTAATAATCAATTAATCATTAAATTCATGAACATTTATTTATAGTACAAAATAATTATCAGTGACGTCTCAGTGATCGCGAGGGTGAAAACCGGCAGCGATCACCGAATGGTTAGAGGCACACTGAACCTAAAAGTTAAGTTGGAGAGGTCTCGTCTAATGAAGTCAACGCTCCGTCTCCCTCGTGCTCTAATCCAAAGTTCCGAAACCTTTCAGCTCAAGTTACAAAACCGTTTTCAGTGCCTAGAAGACTGCAATGAAGTGGACGATTTGAATGACAAGCTCGTGGAAACTGTCCATGCGGTCGGAGCTAAGTTCTGCAAGACCCGCCGCAGAAGAACACAAAAACTCTCCGATCACACTCTTAATCTCATGGCTGTTAGACGGGAGATGAAGCTACATTCTTCAACAGATTTGACAGCATACAGGCAACTGAACAGACAGATCTCCAAATGCATGCGGCGGGACTTACGCAACTTCAATACAGCTCGTATTGAAGAAGCGATCGAGCGGAACCAAGGCTCCAAAGTCTTTGCCAGAGATCTGTCTGCCAGAAAGAGCCAACTGTCAAAGCTGAAGACCGAATGTGGCAGCATCGTTTCCGGGGCACCTGAGATTTTGAGTGAGATTGAGAGGTTCTATGGGCAGCTGTACACGTCATCGTTGGAGCCGCACGCAAGTGTGAGTAACAATCCAAGAGCGAGTCTTATCCGACATTATTCCGATGATATCCCGGACGTCAGTCTGAGCGAGATTAGAATGGCTCTCCAGCACCTTAAAAACGGCAAGGCCCCAGGCGAGGATGGAATTACAGCGGAGCTTCTGAAAGCGGGTGGAAAACCGGTACTTGAAGTCCTTCAGAAGCTCTTTAATTTCGTCCTCCATGGTGGCATTACTCCGGAGGCGTGGAGCAGAAGTGCGGTGGTCTTGTTCTTCAAGAAAGGCGACAACGCTCTCTTGAAGAACTACAAACCGATTTCCCTTCTGAGCCGCGTCTACGTGCTGTTTATCGAATCGTCGAATTTCGTTCGAATCGTCTCGCGCGCAGATTTGACGACTTCCAGCCTCCCGAACAAGCCGGTTTCCGAAAAGGCTTTAGCACCATAGACCACATACATACCCTTCGGCAAATTGTACAGAAGTCCGAGGAGTACAATTTGCCACTATGTCTGGCGTATGTGGACTATGAGAAAGCTTTTGATTCCGTCGAAATTTGGGCGGTGCTGCAGTCCCTTCAGCGATGCCAAGTTGACTGTCGGTATATCGAAGTGTTGAAGTGCTTGTACAGTAGGGCTACGATGGCTATCCGAGTACAGAACCAGAGTACGAAACCTATCCAATTGCAGAGAGGTGTAAGACAGGGTGACGTCATATCCCCGAAACTCTTTACCGCTGCATTGGAAGATGTTTTCAAGCTTCTGGACTGGAAAGGATACGGTATCAACATCAATGGCGAGTACATCACTCACCTTCGATTTGCCGACGATATAGTCCTTATGGCAGAATCGCTGGAGGACCTAAGCACTATGCTCAATGACCTCAATAGTGTTTCCCAACGGATAGGTCTTAAGATGAACATGGACAAAACAAAGATCATGTTTAATGTCCATGTCACACCTATGCCGGTAGTTGTTGGGAGCACTAAGCTCGAAGTTGTTGACGAGTATGTTTACCTGGGACAAATAGTCCGACTAGGTAAGTCCAATTTCGACCGAGAGGTCAATCGACGGATTCAACTCGGTTGGGCAGCGTTCGGGAAATTACGGCACATCTTCTCGTCAGGTATACCTCAAAACTTGAAAACGAGACTGTACACCCAGTGCGTGTTGCCAGTGATGACATACGGAACTGAGACGTGGTCCTTCACTGCTGGCCGGATGAGGAAGCTCAAGGTCGCTCAGCGAGCTATGGAGAGGGCTATGCTCGAAGTTTCTCTGCGTGATAAACTCAGAAATGAGGATATCCGCAGTAGAACCAGAGTGACCGACATAGCCCAACGGATTAGTAAGCTGAAGTGGCAATGGGCCGGCCATATAGCTCGAAGAACCGACAACCGATGGGGAAGAAAGGTTCTCGAGTGGGAGCCTCGTACCGGCAGGCGAAGTGTAGGGCGTCCCCCCACTAGATGGAGTGACAACCTGGTAAGATATGCAGGAAGTCGATGGATGCAGGTGGCTCAGGACCGTGCTTTGTGGCATTCTTTGGGGGAGGCCTATGTTCAGCAGTGGACTTGTGAAGGGCTGTAATGATGATGATGATGAATTATTACCTATCTATGTTAAAGCTTTTGAGGAACAAGTCGGGATATCCTATACGTTTGGGTGCGTTGAACTAAAAATAATAGTAAATATTTTTGTGGTTGCATTCTTACCTATCAGGAAAATATCGAATCTCGATTTCTGAGTCTGAGATCCATTCACTAGATTGATCCATTGTTTAAAAGAATAGTTTTTCCTAACTCAATAAATCGTTTCTTCAATCAATCTCATGATTTCCATCCCTATTTCAAAAGCGATTGAAGTGACCGTTTAAACGACGTATAATCGGAAATCAGATCTATATTCCGGATACATTCTCCATAGTAATTTGTGAAGCTTTTAAGTTATGCAATATTTCCAAGCTGACTAGGTAGGCTATGTTTTGAATGAAACAGAATCAATAGGTAATTTCGCTTCCGATTACTTAACAACTATGAAAAAATTTTACAATATGCTTTATTTTAATGTTTTAAAGTATTTTAAAGTTTGAGATAGAATGAAATTATAGTATAAATTTGTATAAACATAATGTCAAAGTAAGCAATAGCTATTTTTATCATATTTTAAATAATTGTTTTTAATCAAAATCTTATTTACTTAGTATTATAATGTTTTCATGATTTTGCAATGTAAATAATCGGCTATGCAGGAGGTAAGTATTTTGGGTGTCTCCCGATATCCTTGACATAGTTCCGCTGCTCCCACGCGTAGTGCTACCTACCGTAGCAAATGTCTATTGTTTATATTTGCATGTTCAAAGACAATTAGAATTATACCATTTATTATTCAATTAGAATTCATTCCAGTATGATATGTGTGTATGTGCCTCGTACCGGCAGGCGAAGTGTAGGGCGTCCCCCCACTAGATGGAGTGACGACCTGGTAAGATTTGCAGGAAGTCGATGGATGCAGGTGGCTCAGGACCGTGCTTTGTGGCATTCTTTGGGGGAGGCCTATGTTCAGCAGTGGACTTGTGAAGGGCTGTAATGATGATGATGATGATGATGTGTGTATGTTCATAGATATGTATTATAAATAATTATCAATGACTAAGAGAGTTGTGTTAAACTTCAAACAGAATTTAAAGGCATAAATAGGTTTAATTATCTAAATAATTCGTTCAATATAACCATGCTGTGACCGTGATTTGTGGCATTTATTAAGAAAGGCCTGTGTTCAGCAGTGGACTTGTGAAGGGCTGTACCTAATGATGATTTTAAACATATTTAAAGAAATTATTTGTTTTATTATGATAGGTTTAAACATTTACCGTGTTTCACTTTCACTGCCCCATATCATCCCGTAGGTTTGTAAGAGGCGACAGAGGAAAAATGAACCAGGAGAGTGACAGCAGCATCTCCTGATAACAGCGGAATAAAAATAAAAATCTGCGGTCGCCGACCCGTTTGTCAAGTGTGCAAACTATGGCAAATATCCTCCCTATGAGGCGATGTATGAGGGAGGTCATTACTCAGCAGCGGATTTTTGACAGGCTGTAATGCGGAAGGGAAACAGCATTAAAGTTACAAATTGCCTAGTATTGCATTTAGCGATTATCAAGTCACCTGAAAGTATATTTTTTTTATAGAATAAGGGTGACAAACGAGCACACAGTCCACTTGGATGGTAAGTGGTTGCTGTGGCCCATAGACACCTATCTTCGTTTGCGAATTAAAATGCAGATGCGTTGTCAGCCGTGAGAACTAAGATAGAATGCCTCTTTTTCCAGTAAAATGGGTCGCCGGTTCTCTACACTCACCATACGAAACACAGCAGCATCAAGCTGCTATTTTACGCTGGTATTCTGTGAGAGCGTGGTCCTTCCCTGGTCGAGCCGACCCTTTCGTGCTACAACTATACTATTAATATTGCTGCAGTATGGCTCTACTACGTAAAGTAGTAAAGTAAGTATGGCGATTACTAAAAATAATCGATGCTTGAATCAAACCTTATGATATTGATGAAATGTAGAGCAACAAAAAATAAGGTACAAGGAGTAGGCAAGTTAACTAAGCTTGGGTAAGCTAGATTTAAAACTTGATTTACTCCTAAACAATACTCCAAGCTATTTTTCTAGCTATTTTAAAAAAAAAACGTTACACAAGGATTTTCTCTTGAATCGTAGAGGCAGTTTACAAACATAAATTGCACAAGTACAAACATCCAAACCCGGAACAATTATTTGTAGGCCATACACTAACTACTACATAAATACTTGTTCCGTGCGGGATTCGAACCTGCGGCCCACAGCGCTGCAACTCATTGCTAAGCCACTGCGCCAAGGAGCTGTCAAATTCTCTCTGTATTCTTATATGAAAAAATTGTCGTTATTGCTAAGTAGTGGAAACTAAATTGGCGCAACTCTACAGCACTGGACAATTGTCTAGAATACAAACGAAGGGCACGTTCGCCCACGTTGATTCCAACGTAACTCTCTCGAGGCGTACACTAACGTACACAAAGATACTTTCTAAATACGTCTGTACTCGAAGTATAAATAGCTGATATTCCACTACTGGACACAGGCTTCCTTTAATTTTTGAGAGGGTTATACATATATGGCGCTATTACTTCGATACGCTGTTCCAGTACCCGTTGACGAGTTTTACATGTCCTCGAAATATTTTATTTCTTTCATTTTATTATTGTTATTATTTAGGCGGTCGTGGTAAAGTTTACAGTAGGCGGGAAATCCGGGTTCAATCCCCGCTGGCACCAATGAAATTGTTAATTGCAATTTTAAGTGCTGATTTACCATGTACTCGGCGGTGAGGGAAAGCATCGTAAGGAAACCTGCATGTCTGAAAAATAAGAAAAACAAATCGCAGACATGTGAAGTTTGCCAACACGCATTGAGGCAGCACGGCGGACATTTCCTTGCCCTAAATCCCCCTCAAAAATGAGGGAAAGCCTGTGCCTAGCAATGGGACGTATATAGACTATAACTTTAAATTTTAAATTTTTTCATTTTAGACTTGTATCACACCTTCTAGCGAAACTCAATTCGCTTTCCTTCTTCCAACTAAATTAATTTAAAAGTTTGCATTTATTAAGGGCCGTTTGGATTTACAATGCTTGGGAGAGCTTGTTTAATGCGATAGCTGATGCGGTGTTTGATTTATCCAAAGCATTTGATTACATAAATCACTCAATACTACTTAATTAATTAAAATATTATGACCTATATAAGCAGGCTCTTCGTTCTTTAGATAGATAGACCTTAGTAAAAGAATTCAGAAGGTTTAGATAAATTGGGTAAATTCGGCAGATTCTGTAATAAAAATAGGTGTGTCACAAGGGCCCATTTCCTTTCTTGTTTCTTATCTACATTTATGATTTACTACTACTCACTTACTTCACAAAATTACTAACATTGGTATTTGGTGGTATTATTTATACGTGGTAGAGCCACTCCACAGCTCTATTAATAGTATAGTTGCAGCACGAATGGGTCGGCTCGACCGGGGAAGGACCACGCTCTCACAGAATTCCAGCGTCAAATAGCAGCTGTTTTGTTTGGTGAGTGTAGAGAACCGCAGACCCTTTTTATTGGAAAAGAGGCATTTTAGTCATCACGACTGACAACGCATCTGCATTTTATTCACAAACGTGGATAGATGTAGATGTCTACGGGCCACAGCAACCACTTACCATCGGGTGGACTGTGTGCTCGCTTGTCACCCTTATCATATTCTGGATAAGGTTTTATGTCGGTCCCACATGGATCTTTAGCGAATAACACAATTTTTTTTGAATTTTTGTGACCAATGAATTTACTTTTCCTGAGACAATGCACAGAATATAATAATAAAATTCCTTATGATATTTAAAACCCAAAGTGATTATACATATTATATATACTTATTTATGCTCCAAAGCATGGAATAGTGCTATTCTAGTTCAACACTTACGTGAAGATACATTTAAATATATTAGTTCATTTCATTTCGCACGGGTTGCTCGCGTACCTATAATTTACTTAGTCCTCTTAACGAAAAGATCTTTAAATGTTCTTTCTAATTTTATAATATTAAATTTTCACCTTTTTGGGTATCAATAAAATCCAAATTATTGGTTGCCATTGAACGTATGTATCTGTTACTGATTGGACGGCTGGACCTGTAGGTAGGGTCGGTTGGGTAAGAGAACCATCGTATCAGGTAGTGAACTACCGTTTAGAATATAAAATGATTCTTAAAATTCTATAATACACATACAATATGGGTGAAGTCATACATAAATAGACATATCTCATAAAATCAAAATCTTAGTTTTAACACAAGACAACGACAATTCTAATTACATATAACAGCGTCCTCAAACCTTGGTATGTTTAACTTACATCAGCACATCAAATAGGTTTATTAATATTTATTACGCGCCGAATATAAATTTTCTTGCATGATAGATAATATTTAATTTGTAAACATTTTAAACGCTTGTATTCATTACACGTACAAAACTAAACGCGGTAAGGATTATAAATCTAATTTAGCCATTTATCATAATATAGAAGCACGCATCTGACCGGAAGTGGCGCGCAGCTGACAGAGCGTTTCCGTCGGCCATTACTGTCGTCCTGTGCTATCTAATGGACCGGCACGATGCATTGTTTAAAACCCTTTTTCCTATGGTGATATCATAATATGTACATCTAAATAAAATTGAAGTGTATGTCTGTAATATTCTAAGAACTGTCTTCTATTAAACTCTAGGCATAAACATTTTTAAAAATTTTGTCTGACTGTCCGGACTAATCTTCGAAATGGCCAAATCGATTGTGATGAAACTTTAAGAACAGATAGGGAGCAATGCCAGGAGGGATCTTGATTATATTTTATCCGAAACACTTAAAGATTTTTTTTTTATGAAACAAAAACATTATAAAATAATAGTAGTTGATTATCTAAAATCTAAATAACCCCAGTTAATAGATCCTACCCAGGCAAAGCCGGGCAAGTTGCTAGAAACTAAAATAATGAGGTCATTAGATACGAATTATGTTTAAATCAGTTTAGTTTGTTGGAAGCTTAGAGATAGTAGAATTTTAATAAGCATTTTGCCTCATTAAATTTAGAGAAATGTTTCTTGTATTTTGTTGCAAAAAGGTGTACTAGTATTATTTTTGACTATAGCACTGTTCTGACTGTGTGGTCAAAAGAGTGCTATACTGCCCATGTTATTTGTAATGTTCTCTTGTAGTTGTTGGTGCAACTGCTGATGTTTGTTCAATTCATATTTCTAGATTTTTAAATGTATGTTTAGTTAAAGAGAGTGAGGCACATTAATGGCTAATTTAAAAATGTAATAGAATTGGTTTATCAACCTCATAATCATTTAAAAAATAATCTTAAATAGTTCCTTTTGTAAAGCGACATAAAATGTTACTCGCTCCTATATACATTACAAATATTGCTTTTACATCGTTTGGCATGTTTATTTTTCCGAATGCAATATCTATTTACATCGGCTCCATGCAAGGTCGGAACAGCGCTCTGCCAACTACGAAAATAAATGTTTCGTTAAATCTTTGAGTGAACAAAAGCTAAATATTAAAACTGCTTGTTTACATTATGATATGTGTTGAAAGAAAAATATTACCCGTGGTATGTAATACTTACGGAAATTGTAAATATATTGCACCTTTAAAAAATATACTTGTTTTAATGTCATTACATTCATTTATATTTATATACAGCCTATCAAAAGTCCACAAAAAGGCAACCTCAGTTTTTTTTTAAATGATTTTCAGTTATCTTTATACTAAACTTTATACTAAATCTATGCTGCAGCCCATCTCCTGTTTCAGTCTCTCTCTCTGCTCTTCCGACCTCCTCTTACTTGGTCAACTCGACCGGGGAAAGACCACTCTTTCACAGAATACCAGTGTGAAATAGCAGCTCAATGCTGTTGTGTTTGTATGGTGAGTGCAGAGCATCAGAAAACGTTTTTACCGGAAACGAGGCTATCTTAGTCCTATTTTAGCCGTCTTCATAGCTGTTATCGTAGTCTTCGCTGTAAGAAGGTGGTTGATCCATGGACTGCAGAAGCCACTCACCATCAGGTGGACTGGAAGTTTGTTTGTCATTATTTTATAAAAACAGGAAATTAAGTTAATTTTATACAATAGATCTGTAATTACACTGATAATTTGTAGCACCAATGGTCACCAGACGACTGAGATGTTCAATGTCCCAATATACGGTTAAGCATCGCTATCTTCAACTTAAAATTATTAATATTTGATAGGATCTACTATCACATATAATTTTGTTTATTCCTATGTAAGAGACAACAAAAGATCTATTAAAACCTACGTAAAAGAACATATGGCTGATGTGAAGCACCGACGCTCCGGGAAGTCTGCAGTATGTTAACATGTTCAGGATCGTCCGAAACATTATATCAGATTTGATAGAACACAAATCCTCGCAAAAACACTGGTTTCTACCAAGGCTGATTTGAGAGGCTATTGAAATTTATAAAAATCCTTATTTCAATAAAGAAGATGACTGGGTGCTGGGTGCTATACTATCTGCTTTAGATACTATAATTAATCAAATTAGACCTAAGCCCACGCGTACTTCGCTGAACTCAAGCTAGTGTATGCTATTTCTGCGTAGATCGGACAAACATTAATATTTAAAATTTTCCTAAAGCCTTTGTTAACTATAAATAAAATAATTTAAAAAGTTAAAGTTAAACGCGGTAATTAGCTTATTCCATGTGTAGTATTCGCGTAAATATAAGAAATAATTAAAAAAGTCGACAACCCAGGAGTGCCATAGGATACGTGTTTATCAATATATGTATCTTTGAAAAGATCTTGCTGCATCTGTTTGAGATTTCGAGAGTTCGATGACACCTTTTGACCGAACACCGTGAAAATTTGCGTGCTATGTACTTTGTTGTAACTCACCACTAGATGGCTCTGCTGCATATCGATTCAACATCAATACCGTATAACTGATCGCCTTGAAAATTTGTAAACCTATACACAGGTAGGACGACTGCCGAGCTTTGTTAGTCTACGATCAACAATATCAAGTAGATGACGGGTCGACGCAAAAAATACGTCCAAGTAAATAACAGCGCACTAGAGACGTGAGCTCTTATTTCGTTTAGTTGACTTGAAACACAGCCAATCTAAACACGTTTCACAATGCCGCAATATATATTTAAAAGTTGCAAGAATAATGCCCGAAAAAGCAATTTAACAGCCGGGGTGTCTTACTTTCGGTAAGTACGTGTAGAATAAGTTATATTTTAAGCTCTAAACTAATAACTATTATCATATTTGAAACAAAATTACCGATTTTAAAGCACGTTTACAAATGTTTTGTCAAGGTTGGCCAATACACGCGTAAACATTTGTGAAACAGAACAGTAGAGTACAAGGAGTAGATTTGTATTGTAATCATTTTTAGTAATTTGTTACTAGAACTTTAAATAATGGTTATTGCTACTTTTGTCTCAGTTTATTTATTTTTATTATTAGATACTTAGCTTTATTGTTTTTATTTTAGCTTTCCTAGCAATCCGATTATGTGTGCAGAATGAATCTCATTAAAATATCACTAAAGTCCACATAAATATGGAATGTGGAATTTAGTGATATTTTTGTTTGTGACATCCAGCTATCAAGACACCTTTGCCAGCCGCCGACATTACATACATTTGAAAAACAAAAAGCGTACTTACAGTTTATTACTTTTTGTGTACGACACATAAAAACACTGATAAATTAAATAATCATATTGTACACCAAACCTTCAATTAATAAGTATTTTATTTATTTATTTTTTATTTATTATTCTTTATTGCACACCAACACAAAAGAAGTACGCAATGGACGGTCTTATTGCTAACAGCAATTTCTTCGAGACAACCAATGGATGGACAGGATTACACGAAGATAACAGGTGTAGGGTAAATTAGTGTGATAAAAAAGAATAGATACACATATATATATATATATATATATATATATATATATATAGATGTATTATATTTTTTGTCTCAGTTCTTTAGTAAACAAATGTAGCTGTATCGCGGACAGCATTTAGCTATGATTTTGTACGTGACCCGTTATCTAGTTAGTATTGTTGATCGAAGTTGTTAGTAATTAATACATAGTACCTAATTGTTGATGCGTCTGTTAGTGATCATGTAACTTCTGAACGACTTTACCGATTGATGTCAAATTCACACGTTTTAATTTGTTTTGTCGATAAATGATGCTTTATAGTACATGGCTTATCCTAGGATCTACGTTTACCTATATTTTACTCATAATCACATAATACGAGTATGTTCACCCTGCCGTTACAGTGAATCCGGAATGTAAATACAAAAAAAAATAGCGTTTATACAATCCAGCATTAAAGGTGCATCGTGTACATCGTGTGCATCCTATTGTATAGTTTTCCAGTTACCTCTTTTCCAGAATTACGACGTAAGAATTGTTATTTTTACTATTGATTAGGGCTTATAATTATTTTATTTGGTGAATTTAATTTTTTTAAAAAGCGGTACGAAGGTAAACTGTTTCGTGCCAGAATGTACCTACCTACGTATACATTAATTCAAACGACCTCGAAACCATTATGTCGTTGATAGTGACTTAATGAACGGATGTACTTACATACGACGTGTTTGAAGAAATATTTAGTAAATTTTCTTAAACAAAATATAGTAGTTACTGACATTTAAAAAAATACTTTAACGTATTTAGGAAACAATCAATTTATCAAAACTAGCTGTAATTAAATTTGTTTTAGTTGTGTCAAATAAAAAAACATTTCGTGTGCATATTAAATTAAAATTTTGTTTTTTTTTTTAAATTGGTACACAGATCAGATCGTCATAGGGCGTGCAAATTAGTCTGCAAAACTTTAAACGTTGGTTTGCATTTAATTGAAGTTTAAACTGGTCAAGATTGATTGTTAAATAAAGTGCAAGGTTTTGAGCTATGCATTCTCTTCTTCACAATTATTAATTTCTGTCACAATTATTAAACATCAACGATCGGTCGAGAACCGGGTACGTATTACGTTATTTTATGTTTGATGCTCAGAGCAAGGCCCGATGCGACCTGTTTGTTGTTTTTAAAGTGAAAAGAACAAAATATTTCATTCAAAGGAAGGTTTGTGTAAGATGATTTTGAGTTTAGCCTAGTAAGCCTATGTTTTAAAGTTAAAACGTTGGAAAATGAGAACGAGATCATCTATATACGAGCAACGTGTTACATTTAGACTAAGCGTTTCGCTGGATGGATATTTAAATTAATTAACATATTATTAGTGGCCCCAAAAGACTGCCTTGAGGAAGGCCATTTTTCTTTGAAAATGCCAACTCCTTAATTTTCTAAATGTGAACATGAAAGTGACTCTCTTAGAATTATGATGAAGTTTAAGTTCTCAGTCACAGTATTTACATAATAGTCGCTTTAAAATCAAGATTATACTGTGGGAAATTATCGTATTTGCTTAATAAAAATATAGAATATTTAGAAGATTTTTTTAACAGTTCGTTAAATAAATTGATATTAGATTAGATAACAAAATATTTAGTGATATTATATACTACTAAAGTGTTTATGTTTAGCTAGCCCGCTGTTTCATAATAGGTATACAAGCGTTCTAAATTGGTAAATTTTGTACTATTGAATATAATGTTCAAACGCAATGTACAGAAGATTTCAATCACTTAACTCAAGTCAACTGATTTGCATTCTTCTCAATTAATATTGGTTGAGCAAGCTATTATTTTAAATAAGCAACCACAAGAAACTGACCTTATAATTTAGGCCTTGAACGTCCTCCTCCAGCGACACATCAGAGTACATGTCGTCGGCTGGCTCCCCACCTGAACCGCAGCCCGATGAATTGAATGACGACGACCGGTATAATTGGCTGAAACAATAACATGGTATGTTATAATTTGTTTACAAATGTGGATTATCATGTCTTATTAAACTGTAATATTTGACAGAGCAAATTGTAACAATGCCATCTGTTGGATTATATTGCAAACTTTAAGTAAGTATCAACTTGAAATCTGTTGGCTAAAACTATAGGTGGCGCTAGTATGTAGTAGTAAAATGAAGTATTAAGTAGGTAGTAGGCATATAAAAAGTAGATAGTTTCTGTGTGGTGTCCACAAAACAACCCACTTTCTATGGTGCTGGCTGCTTAACAGAATCTATTAACCCATTTCGTACTGTGGGTTTTTTAAAAGGGGTCTATAGGAGAAGTCAAAACTATCTAACGGTGTCCAATAGATGGCGGTATAATCATTTCGTTTACGCCAGGTGTAAAGTACTCAGACCGACGACGGGAAGCAGCTTCAACTTCAAAGGCATCAATCCGCCTGTCAAGCGTGAGGATTAAGGCAAATTCTCCCTATAAACCTACAACGGAAGAGGTCCATGTCCAGTACTCTTCATTCATCATCATTTATTACTGCCTTTTAAAAGTTTACTGTTGTATATAGGCTTCCCGCATTGATTGCTAATAGGGGCGATATTTGCAGTTTGGGGCAGTAGTAGGTAAGGGACAATCCTACACTAACGATTGAAGTTGCCGAACAGTTGATTTCTTTCAATTTTTGTATTTTGACCTACCTACTGACCTGACTTAAACTAGGTACTAATAGTAATATTAAAATCATATACCGTGGTCATATATGATAATTATGATCGTAATCGACAAATAATAATGAAATATTTCGCAATATTTGTTGCCTAGGTAGGTACTGTTAGTAATATTAAAAATGTATTTTTTGGCTTTGGATACGATCAGCTAGTAAGATATTATTATATAAAGTTACTTATTGTAAATTGGGTAGGTAATTTTCTTTTAATACGAGTGTTGTGTATACATTGCAATATTATTATTATACACTACGTAAGATGACCACAAAGTGACTAATATTAGGTTTAAATATGTTTAAATAATAGTTTATAATGTGTACCTTGCTAAGACATTGGAGCCAATTTGCCGCTTCCCCGAGCTGTAACAAAAAAAATTGAGTCATAAGCAACACTTCATCTTATCTTTTCTTTAATCTACCTTTTCTTCTCTTTCAGCCTGTGCAAGTACGAATGGTGGTAGTATATTTGTTCAAAAATACCAAACCCAAATTTCACAGACCGGTGATCGGGAGTAGCACCATAAGGGCGGGGGAAGGGAGATTTGCCTCAGGACATACCAGCACTGACATAACAGTATGAGTAATGCCTATATCTATGAGTGGATTAAGAGAGACTGTAAAAGAAAATAAACAATAAAAATCTTTTAATTTTTTAATAGTTCTTTCCCAGAATGTGCCAACTTTCATTTATTACATGGAAGATTTGCCAAATTGACAACATTGCACAGGCGATTTGGTGAGCACAAAGAATCAAGTCTGTAAAATTTGTATTCAGCCTTTCTGAACAGATTTTCTGACATCAGTCGGTTTAATCTCGCACAGTTATGTTTAGCATTTGGAGAAAAATGTGGCACATGTTCTATTACACATTTACACTACACAAGGAAACAAAGATTACTTGTGTTCTCGCATTATAAAATGTATGTAAATCTTACATGGGAAAGTTATGTTGATTAATGTTACATAATATACAAAGTGTACCTATAGTAAAGGCGTATGATTAAATTATTTGATTACTTGTGAACGTCTGGTGTAACATCGCACTTAATGTTTTCTTGGAGAAAGAAGGAAATAATGTACAATGGCAGCACCGACAATTAGTACATTTTATTACTCGCGTGGATTGTGGGTAATTTGAGTCTTACATAAATGTAATTTTGTAAAGTGTTTTCAACATTAGATTGCAATAAGAAGACAATTAGATTAAGATAAAAGGCGACGTAATTGTTATGATAGGAATTCGCAAGTTAGAGCCACAATTTTTTAAGCGGGCTGCTGTAAAACTACTCATGAATCATGCTTGTATGCTGTCAATTTGGTAAACTAATTCCGCGACCATTAAAATGGTTTTACCATGCAATGGTTCGATACTCTTGTGGACATTATTGAAACATTATTCATGTACTCAAACCTGCAAATCATCTCATTATGATATGTTTTGTCCTACTTTTAAGTTTTTTTTTTAAATAAATAATAATGAAGCGACAATCGAATTTACAGTCTACCTGATAGTAAGTGGCAAGTGTGTTTCTTTGTTTGAAGTTAACTGCAGTGTACGCAGACACTTGCAGCCAACTTCAAACAAAGAAAGCTACAGGGGCGTTGTCACTTCTGATGACTATGATACAAGACTATGCTACAATGTATCACAGTCGGTAATTATATTGACTCTCTGTACTCTTCAGATCGGAATACAGCATCGCAAACATTGGTATTTGACAGCAGAAAAATGTGAGAGCGTGGTGTCTAACCATTCGGGAATTCGGTGGATTCCCAGGCCGAGTAAAGCCCTACCGCCTAATTTTGAGAAATTATAAATAGAAAATAAATAGCGCAGACTTATTTTATTTAATATGTAAAAAATAAAAATATATTATTAGCTAAGTCACATTTGTTTTTAATGTTAATTTTAAAACATCTACTCAGGACTATAGGGTTACTGCAATGTGTAACCAGGACAGAGGATGCATAGAATGCTGTTTGGCGACATAAATAGCTGATTTTGGTTCCAACACAGACTTTTAAGCAAAAAAGCGCGATTATTTAGTACCGGTGTCTTTATAGTTATTACAAGACTAATGCCAATACATTATCTAAAGCTTGCCTCAAATACATGTTGAATTGACTACGGATCCTTAATCGCCTTTCATAATGAATAGATGATAATATACTAACGAAATAAAATTAATTCTGTCCCAATAATCATTTTATCTAATGGGTAGATATTATATATAATGGCTGGATACAAATATAAATAATATCCGGTTTGATTACGTTGGCTGTAACATATTATATTATAGTAGTTAGGGGTGCCACATATGGAAGTTTATTGACCTTAATGACTATATAATTATATTGATGGTGGGCAAAGTTAAGAGTACCCTTAACCACATCCTTATATCTACGCATCATACATGATAATCATGTATGAAGCGTAGATATAAGAATGTGGAAGAACCGAGAGGGGTGTGTCAGGCTCATGCCAATAAAAATCCGTAGTTTCTGCCCGGATGACAAACGTGAGCATACATTTTTATGATTAGTTTTGTAATTATTATTTATGTTGCAATTCGACATGGAATACATTTATATTCATAATAACTACTATAATTTTTAACTACTCCAACTCGAATAAAAATAAATGTTTGATTTTTCTCTGAATAATTTAACAGATTAAAATGAAATGTTAAATTAAAAATACATAGTTCAACAGAATATTACTTGTCACCTATATTTAATTTTTAAATATTTTAATTAAATAATTAACAGTAATACAATCATTAAATCTAAAATTCATAAAACATTTATAGCTACTCAAAACGATTTCAATGTAGACTTTTTATTTATTTTTTCTATGTTAAATAGTGTTTTCTAATTGAGTTTACCAAATGTTAAAACCATGTTAAACTCAATCCTATAAATAGCTTTAATTAAAAAAGAAACTCTCCGTCATATCTAATTGCGTGAGTGTTTCTTTACGATAAAACGTACTCTAAGATTTATTACAATTTTTTTTTTTTGCTTTCTAAATGTAATAAAGCCTATAGATAGATAGAGATATATATATATCTCTATCTATCTTAACAATTATATTTAATCCTTTATAAAATGAAAATAGGCCATAATTATGTTTTTATAGTAAATCTATAAAGCTTAGTTAAGTACTTAGTTCATCTAAGTGTTAGTAACAATTATTTACCAATTAGGTTTTGTAGCTGTAGTTGTAGTTTTTGTAACGTTGATGTTACAAAAGTCCATTGCTGAAAATAGGTCTCCCACATAGTTACTTTATAGGAGTGATATTTGCCATAGTTGCCACGCTTGGCAGGCGGGTAAGCAACCGCAGTTTTTAATTTTGTCGTTGTTATTAAGAAGACGCTGCTACTCATCTTCTGGTTTCTTTCAAAGTGTACTTTTAATTGGATTTTAATATGATACTATAGTAGGAGTGGAGACCCGTGGGGAGTGCTAGAGAAATCGGTACTGACACAAATGAGACATGGGTGCCCACGCGCCGTGAAATTGTGTAAGAAAGCGATTGCGTTTGCTGCCAGCGACACTTACAAATTTTTCTACGAGTTTCAATTGTGTGTAAATTGTGGTTAGAATTCTTATTTTATATGGAAGGTGTAAGGACTGTTGAAAAATCAAAGCAAAAATGCTTTCTCATAATCAAAACATGTATTAAATTTTTCAGTTTGAACCCTAGCCGTATATTTATGCTTTGTGCACTTTTTATGGATACAAAATAAACTACGATCACGCTAACGTTGTTTAACTGTGTAATGGTTCCCATATATTCGAGAAGCAATTTCAATGTTGTAACCATATAATTTGCTAAAATGATGAAACTTCAGTTGCACAATATCCGTCGTGCGATCTTTTAATTTACTTAAAAGATTGACGGACATACATGCCTGAATTTCTGTGTAAATGCGTAACTAAGGCTTTGTTTCGTTTAGCGTGATTGGTTGCAAAACCGTAACGTCTTGGATTCGAATACTAGTTGAAGTAGTTTGTGCCACACACAAATTAATGATTATATTGTTACGAGTATGTTTTTATAGAGTCATTCCAAAATTTCCTATGGTCTCGGGACTTGGGAATCCTGTGAGAAATTGTCGATTAACTTTAAAATCTTCTATCATTACTCGTAGGTTTTTAAAGTCAGATGTTCAGAGTTTCGAAAAAAAAACAACGTTAGAACTAGTCTGCTCGACACTATAAAAGCAATTTATATTATTTTATTTGAGAACATTTTTTATCTGTTCATATTAAATAGCGATCATTATCATTGCGTGACAGGCCCTCGCTAGACCGAAATACAATGGAGTGGACTTACAAAATAAAATACGCACACATCAATTATTATATGTAGGTACGTATTACCACAGTTTAAAGAGTACGTATGTACTGCCAACATTAACAATGGAATAGTGACCAGTCCGCACTTTAATTATCATAATAATTGCAGTACGCAATCATTTTAGAATTTATAAGATACATAATTTGTCGCTGTAGATTAATCTTGAAAATAGTTTTAAGACGTAAAAAATTGTTCCCATGGAATTTTGATTAAGATTTTTTTTTTGTTAAGCAATGATGTCATATTAAAAGGATTTTGGACATACGTACTTTTAAAAAACGTGACTGCTTACGTAATATGTTATTAAGTAATGATTTCTCATACACATTATTATAATTTGAATAAATAAAACTAATTTTATAGATAGTTTTACTTTCAAGTAGGTAAACTAAACGTCGGAATCGCTCGTATATATTTTAATAATAATAATAATGTGAAACGGCGCCGGGTCTGGGCGTCTCCCGTTAACTGACGTCCTCAGTTGATGATGGAAACGAATAGACCGCGTATAGGGCCGCTGCCTGGGGTCGCCGGGGCGCTTCTGGAGCTGGTGCTGGACGCAACAGCATGCGGGCCGCCAGCCGAGCTCAAGGTGCTACACGACCACCTAGTAGCCCCTCGCATCCATCATCCCCAGGCTTGGTGTCGGCAGGGTCCTCTCGGACTCGGCAAGCGGCACCCGCCGCTGGTGAAGTACGCCGCATGCGTTGGACGAATACAAACGTATTGAGGACGTATTTTAGGGGGAAAGAGGAAGAAATTGGAGGTTTTGCGTACCGGGCTAGGATACATCGATTATTTGCTGAGCTGGAGTCGTCTATTACCGTTACTGAGCAAAACCTAGCAGACCGAGTTCGGTACATCATGCGCTCAAAAATATTTGATGACGCCGAACTCTAACGGCTACGACGTGAGGCTATTCCTTCGTCGAATGAAAATACTACGACAGGTGATGCGGCTTTACGAGTTGCAGAGCAACCCGCACACGTAGATGCCGCCGTAGATCTCCTTGTGGTTGACTCAGGCGACGATGGAATAGTCGCCCAGGAACAAGAGCAAATGAGAAGCGTATTGGAAGAGGCGATTAGGGAAACGCGCAGTACGCCTCTCGAGAATCGACCGCGACTTCTCCGTATACCCCTAAGCAAGCGGAATCGGGCTGTCGTGAGGGCTCTCAACCCAATGCTGGTGATCCATTTGGAAGCCAGCCGGAACCTTTGTGACACGGACTCAATTCTTTTTGGTGCCACACTGGCAGTTTGCCGTATTATTGGCGCCAAAATTCCCATGGCTGGACGCGCTACTAGAGACAGTAGCGCCATCCCAGCCTGGAGAAGAAGGATTGAGGACCGTATCGCAAAGGCAAGGGCCCTCATCGGCAGACTGATAAGCTTCAGGTCGGGCAATAATAGGCCGAGAATTGTGCGCACCGGCAGGATGGCGTTTGCTGGGACAAACTTTGTCCCAACCGGACATAACGCAAAAACTGACGGAGCGCATAGACGACCTGAAGCAGAGGATCGCTACTTGGGGTAAGCGGATTCGGCGATATACCGAGAGGTCGACACGGTTCAACCGGAATCGTACTCTTCCAGAGTGATCAGAAGAGGCTCTATGAATCATTGGAGCGACCAATGGTACGTGGAACGGGCCCAGAACCGAATCAGGCCGACACTATCGCATTCTGGCGCGGCCTGTGGTCAGAGCCCGTAAACCACAGCGAGGGCCCTTGGACGGAAGTTGTGGCGAGTCAGTGTGCGAATGTTACGCCCATGGACCCCGTCATCATAACGCCGGATGACGTAGCTGAGGCGGCCCGTAGGGCCCCGAAGTGGAAAAGTCCGGGACTCAACGGACTGCATCACTACTGGCTGAAGGGGTTCGTGGTGTGTCACTCTGTGCTCGCCCGACAGTTTCAAGAGGCTCTCGACCAAAAGTCGCTCCCGAGCCTCTTCACTACTGGGATCACTCATTTGGTTCCTAAAGACCGGGATATCACAGACCCGAGTAAATACCGCCCCATAACGTGTCTACCTACCATATACAAGACACTAACATCCATTTTGAGCGCGAGAATCACTCGTCACCTGAACTTAAATCAGGTGATGTTGCGGGCTCAGAATGGATGTCGGGGCGGTGGTCGTGAAAACAAGGAACCACTCCTCATTGACGCGGTCATTGGCAAGGTGGTTAAACGCAACCGTCGGAACCTCTCCGCAGCCTGGATAGACTATAAAAAGGCATTCGACTCGGTGCCTCATACATGGCTTAAGAGGGTCCTCGAGCTGTATAAGGTCAATTGTACAGTTCGAGACTTCCTCGGGCAGTGTATGGGGCAATGGAGTACGATCCTTTGTCATCTAGGTGAGCGGATGACGGCTGCGGAGAACCACATAAGGATAAGAAGGGGTATCTTCCAGGGCGATTGTTTGAGTCCAATCTGGTTCTGCCTCTGTTTGAACCCTCTCAGTACCTTACTGGAGGGCTCCGGAAGGGCATTTCAGCTTCGGAAAGGAGGTACAAAAGTGACCCACCTTTTCTATACGGATGATCTCAAGTTATTCGCCTCCAGTCGCTCTCATCTTATGGAATTGCTAAATATCACTTGTGATTTTAGCAATTCTATTTGAATGGAGCTGGGGACGGATAAGTGTGCGGTCCTCCATGTTGAAAGGGGAAGGGTTGCTAACTCTGAGGGCATAGACTTATCTATGCCTATCAACATAAGGACCATTTCCGAGGCTTAATCATACCGATACCTGGGTATGTCACAGAAAATCGGTGTAGATGAGACGGGTATGAAACAGTCAGTTTGCGATGTGTTTTATGCACGCTTGACCAAAGTGCTTAACAGCCTTTTGTCCGGTGTGAATAAGACGCACGCATATAATGGTTGGATCATGCCTGTTCTCATGTATACCTTTGGCATGCTCAGTTTGACTCAGACCGAACTGAACGCTCTGGACAGAAAAGTCCGCACTATAATGACGTCCCACAGGATGCATCATCCGAGATCGTCAGTAATGAGGCTGTACTTGCCGCGGAAGCATGGTGGGCGCGGCTTTTTAAGCACGCTTACCATGCATAATCGCGAAGTGTGCAGCCTCCGTAATTACTTTCTGACGAGAGCGGATGATCCATACTATAGGGACGTTATTTCTTGTGATAAAAGACTTACCCCTCTATCCTTAGTCAACGAGCAATAGCAAGACCCGGCAGTACAGAGCATTTCCGACCGGGAGACCGTATGGAAGGAGAAGGAGCTCCACGGGAAGTTCTACAAGGCTCAACATGAGCCTTTCGTAGACACAGTCGCCTCCCTCCACTGGCTATGTTTTGGTGATCTCTTTGGGGAAACCGAGGGTTTTGTCTGTGCGATACAGGATCAGGTTATTAAGACCAACAACTATCGGAGATACATCCTAAAGGATGGCACCGTTGACGTCTGTCGAGCTTGGATCGAAATTAATGTCTTCGCGTCTAAAAGTATCGAATTTAAGATTTGTGCACGACGCAAACAAAGTAATACGTCGAACGAAATAACTTACTGATTGCTTGTCGTAACCATAGCTAGTTGAGCAACCTAGGGGCGGTGGGCGGAGCCATGAGGATGTTATGATCGTCAGGTTGCGCTCACGGTTCCACAAGTAGCGGTGGTTGCCCACAGCAACGCGGGAAACGCCGTAGCAATAATATTGAAAAATATAGCTTTTATTTTTTATAAATAGTATTGTAACTATGTAATAACTCTCGCAATAAAGGCACCGAACAACTGGCGAGAGTTAACATAGATTTAGAATATAGAAATTAATTAATGCCAAATTATAGAGTAAGTATTATATGTAAATTGTATTCTTTTATATAGTGCAATTTAATTTCTTATATATTAAGCCTTTAGGAACGAAACATAATAAACAGGGCATGTTACCGTGACGCGGCCGCGGAGCGAATGAGGCTACGCGCGCCGCGCCACGTCGTTTTATATTTATAGTACTGAGGCGGGGGGCAGGGTCCTCAGCTCAAAATTGCTGGAAAAACAACCTTTTAACCATTAGTATATAGAAAAATTGTTATGTAAATATTAGTTTAATAAGTAGTTGTAAGAATGTTATATATTTAAGTCTGTTCGTTAGTTTGTAAGAAATCTAAGCAATAAAGAAAGGCGCGGGGGTGAGGCAAGGGTCCGCTGGCCAGCAACGGCCAAATCATATATAAGACGGGCCGGCCGGAACGGTTGGCAGTCGCTCTCCAGCCACAGAAACGAAAACAGCAGCAAGAAAAGAAAAAGTTCCTCCTCACCGCCGCTTACCTCCAGTTTAAGCAAGACCAACGCGTTTCATTCATTTTTCGAACGGCGTTACGGCGATCCGTAACAAGATTAAAATTGATTGCAAGAATAATTGTTAATGCCAATGCCACTGCCACCTCTGTTCACTCTCAATACAAATCACTTGCAGATAAACTTAAAATAATATGTGTAATAAAGAATTTAAATAACTCAGCCTTACTAAAAGATGCTATTCAATAAAATTGCTCAGAATGGTGTCAAAATAAAAAATGTATCTGAATCCATCTAAATGCTACATGCTAAAAGTCTTACACTCAGCATAAGCCTGAGGCGCTGCGGACCATAGGTCAAATCCTGCACGGAACAACACTATATGTATGGTTTACAATTAACTGTCTCAAGTGTGGAGACTATCAAATAGTCTTATTACTTATTATGTGAAATACCTCCACAATACAGAAGATTTTCCTTAGGCTTAAAAATAAAAAATCGTCCTTTTTGTTGCTCATATACTGTCTTCCGATGGCAACGTGTGATTCTGAACTAGGATCCCGGATTTCGGATCGGATGATGTTTCAAGTATTATTGGGGGTTTGCTCTAGGAAACTACGTAAATAGCAGCTCGGAGTTAAGATATGTACTGAATATAAAGGCTCACTCCTTCAAAACTAATATCAGCGAAATGTGGATATACTATTAATTATTCTTCTTTCTTTTTTCTTCATCAGCTGCTGCAGCATAAAAAAGGAATAATAAAAAAATAAAAGCGCGTGATATCTAGTCAAACGGTTATGTCAAACTTAGTGTTGTGTGGCTTCAATGCTTCGAACATTGAACGTGGTTTCAAATTCATATTCAAAAAGTCAATAACCGCAAAATTAATCCTGGCCAAAAAATATTTCATATTAGGCTACTTAATAATATACTGGTCATGCCCGATGATTTTAATCGATTGATTTGAAGGCGTCGATTATCAAAATGTTTGGCTGCGACTGGATTGTTTCGATTCTGAATGTTTGTCAATGTTTGTCCACGTATTTTTACACCTTCATGATATATGAGTAACGTAGGTCTAATGTTTTTTTTTTTTATAAAAGGACGAAAAAACAAATGAATAGCAATTCAGTAAAACGTCGGCATTGAACTGAATAAATTTAGAAAAAAGGCTAGTCAATGTTACCGACTGATAGTGACCATGAGTTTAAGTCGTCGTTCAAAATATTCAAAAAAAAAATCAAAAAATATTTATTTCATCAAAAAACATATATCCATACAATATTCATTGTTGGAGCTGCCTAGTAAGCATATATGTATACTTGTGGCAGGCAGCTCCGCCCTTTCATGATGCTTACATACTATACATAATATATTTTTTGAGCTTCCTTAAATCTAGAATTTATATTTTTACCAGGTCGCAGTTTACAAGTAGATACAAAAGAAAACTGTTGATGTAAATCGTAATATTCATGGATTAGGGAACACGAGCTGACAATATTTTTAATTAAGTTTTAAAAATTTAAGTACAGAGGTAATCTGGGAGAGATTGAAGAATATAATCTCCGATTTATTCCACACTAAAACAATTCAGTAGCTTAAAACAAACATAAATATTTTAACTTTCGATAATATAAACAGTATTTTTGCTTATAATTTATATAATTACAACTGTCGCATAGACCAGTGGCTATAAACTACAAATCATACAACCACCAATTCATACTGAGAGAAGATCTTCTGTGTCAGTATAATTTAGTAGCAACAACCAATCAATTAATTTATTTTTACAATCTCTTAATTTTAAAGGGTATATATTTCAATGCTTTTATTAATTTTATTATATAGGTGAGCTGATTGTATTTTGTAATGTCGTTTGGCTGATTTAGTTTTAATTTTCTGAAGTTTTAATACTTACCTGTTTCTTCTTTTATTTAGTTTATTAGAATGAAATGGTAAAAACCTATGGAGTTTTAGAACATTTTGTAATATATATATATATAACTTTCTCACTGATAACAATTCACTATATTGATAGAGTTCAGCTGTGACAAATCTGTACGGCTAAGAATGCATAACCTTTAGTAGGCAACGTTGCGCTCTCTCAACTTCAAGAAATTTTGTCTTTGAAGCTCCACCCCATATATGGATACAATATCCCAGGACTGACTGTACCAATGTAACATATATTTGATTGATAAGCTTCTTAGTGGTAATATATGTTAAAGATTTAAAAATCCATATTAACTTTCTGATTCTGTTATTAATGAAATCTATGTGAGGATGCCAAGATAATCGTTGGTCAAGTATTATTCCTAGGTACCTGGTGCTGTTGATTTTCTCTATTTCAGGACAATTGCAGTTATATATGTTTTGGTTATTGCATTTATGTATTTTCAGTTTTAGTTCTAGGTTCGGATGAGTTTTCTTACTATTGGAGAAGCATATATAATTTGTTTTGGTAATATTTAATGTAAGTAAGTTTGATTGGAGCCAATTCAACACTTTGAATAACCCGGATTGTGCAAGTTTCAAAACTGAATCCCAAAAAGTCCCCATAAAAAGCAGTGCAGTATCATCAGCATATGAGAACACGAGACCACCGTCAATAATTACAAAGCTCGTTAATATATATAAGGAATAAAGTCGGGCCTAAAACGCTGCCTTGTGGAACGCCAAAGGAGATCCGTAAGTCGTCACTTACATAATCATCAATTTTAACTCTTTGGGTTCGACCAAACAGCTAGTCTCTTAACAAATTAAGTGGTGTACCTCTCACACCGGAATGTTCTAATTTTTGTAAAAGGATGGACAAAGAGACTGTATTAAAAGCCTTTTTTAAATCGAGAAAGACCGTTAAACAATTTTTTCCACTATCAAGGCAGTCCGAGATTAGAGTTGTTAGTGCTAAGATAGCATCATCTGTGGACTTTCCTTGCCTAAAGCCAAATTGTGAATCAGATAATATATTGAACTTATTAAGAAATCTTAAGAGTCGAGTGTTAATTAACTTTTCGATAATTTTAGATACAGACGGTAAAACAGAAATTGGCCGATAGTTATTTATATCGTCTCTTTTGCCACCCTTAAACACCGGCGTCACAATTGAATAATACAATGGAATTAAATTTGTGAATAAAATATTTAAAAATTTAATTCCATTGGATTACTTTTTGGTATTTAATAATATCTCAAAACTCCATATTCATCATCATCATCATTACAGCCCTTCACAAGTCCACTGCTGAACATAATCGTCCTTCAAGGAATGCCACAAAGCGCGATCCTGAGCCACCTGCATCCATCGACTTTAAGCTCGAAGTTGTTGACGAGTATGTTTACCTGGGACAAATAGTCCGACTAGGTAAGCTCAACTTCGAGCGAGAGGTCAATCGACGGATTCAACTCGGTTGGGCAGCGTTCGGGAAATTACTCAAAACTTGAAAACGAGATTGTGCAAGGAGTGCGTGTTGCCAGTAATGACTTATGGATCTGAGAAGTGGTATTAAAATCGGTAAAATAGCAACAGCTGTTGATGCCATCTTGTAAATTAGTTAGTGCCGCTGTAAAAAAAAAGAGACTATGGCCGGTATTTAGAGATAATATAGAAGTTGAACTAGTCCTACTATACTCCACAAATATTAACATTGTGGAATTTGAGTTTAAACTCGAGATTGTCTGTGAATACCGGTCTAAATTTTTTGTGAAAAAAGAACAACTTGATGTCTCTTGATTCAGAAAATTGCAAAAAAATATACGCGTCATTATAATGAAATTAAATTAGTTGAATTACAAAAAGAAGCGATTCAGGATATCGCCTAGTTTTTTTAATATGAGAGGGAGCAAACGAGCATGGGACTCACTTGATGGTAAGTGACTACCGCCGCCCAGGAACAACTGCAACACCAGGGGAATTGCTGATGCGTTGCCGGTCTTTTAAAAAAGAGTAGGCTCTTTTTTTTAAGGTCCATAAGTCGTATCGGTCCGGAAAAATCGCTGGTGGTAGTTGAATCCACAAGGAAGTTATGCGGGGAAGAAACCTTGTAAATCACACAGTAGTCGACCGCCACTCATCCAGATGGTATGGATGGTATATGATGTTCGTTGGTGGAATTGAGCGGCTGGAATTAGTCCGAACAATTTTTCTGAGCAATCGCCGTGGTAGATGCAATAAATTACGCAAAGATATGCAACATTTCTTCACGACACCAGTGAGTTCAGTCGATCAGAAAGAACTCGGTAGCCAACGATTCGAACCACTCTGTGCTGGATGCGATTACGGGGAAGGAGCTGTTGGGAATTACATTTTAATTTTTAAGTCACGGGAGGGGTACTGGAGTGCTAGCACCAAAGATTAATATTCAAAAACTAAACTAAATATATCAGCTATATCAGATCTACCCAATAGATCTATCCTACCAAACATACTTTCACACGACATACCTACTCATATCTATTAATTCCTGAGTCTAGTATTCCGTCAATATAACAGTCGCGGTCTTTGAAATTAGTTAGAACGGCCTTGCAGTCGCACTTAAGAAAGACTTCTTGCGAGGCCCCAAACAAACACACTTAAATTTGTGACTATCTTTTTCGAGCGTAAAAGTGATAAAATTAATTAGTCATCTGTGGTAAAGTCTGAGGGCATCGCATTTCAGGGGGCCCCGCGAGGCCCCTTTAAGTGCGAGGCCGTGGGCGAGGGTCCACTTTGCCCACGCCTAGCTACGCCACTGCTTACAATCATGTATGTAACATAATTAACAACACAAAACAAATTAGACATAGATTACTAGTGATCACTTCATTCCCAGGGGTTATTATTATCCATAAATTCCTTAATATTATAATAACCCTTTTTATACAAAGTTAGTTTATTAAAGTTTTTGAGCTTTGAGCAGGTTTTGTATATTTTCTTGGATTTTGTTGTGTGTATATTGTGTGTAAGTGTGTGAGTGTGATTGTATTAAGATAATGCTCTCATTAAATAATATTAACAATATTGTGAACACAATAAAATATATTCTCAATTAACGAGTAACTTTTTATGGGATGGTTACGTTAAATTGTTGAATTTTACTTTAAAATAAATAAATATATTGCTACATGACTATTACAATGACTGTTTTTCATTAACATGCATTACCTATCTGTATATGTATAAAAAATATACCAGATTTCAGTATACAATAAAAAAATGAACATGTCTAAATAAGGTTCGGTTTCGGTTTCGGCCGAAACTGACACCCAGACCGAAGGTTCGTTTTCGGTTTCGGTTTCGGTTATAAATCCTGTTTCGGTCGGACACTAATATTTATATTGCACCACCAACCAAGTATCTAAAGCTTTATTTCTTTAGCTACGCTTTTGGTTGCTTACAAAGTAAAAAACAATAAGTAAAAAATAAATTATTACTCAAATTTTCAATTGGCATGAATTAAATTCACAAAGCTAAAGGTTCTTCAATATTTTAGTAACAGTTGGTAATTGCCTGTATTCATTAATTTTGAAATGCATAAATTAAATTGTAAAATGACAAATGCCCAAGTAAAAACAACTATTTGCAGCCTAAAGAATATAAAAACAAATAATTGTCTCTTGTGAGGATTGCACCTGCGGCATACAGCGGTGCAGCCAAAGTTTAGCTACTAAGTTATCGAGCCTATTAACTGAAACACAATTACACAATTACTTAAAATGAAATTATTCATGAGTTTACGTTATTCTAACTCCAGACGCAAATAATATGTAAATTACTTTCAACATATAAAAATAAAAATAAAAATGTTACTAAACTGTGTCAAATAAAATAAGACATTTTTTGTTTCTTTTATAAGTTTGTATAAGTAATGCTTTTTTTTTAAATTATAATACTAGGCGATACAATGAAAGGTGAAATGAAATCAAAACTTTTTATTTTTCATAAAAACTCATGCCTGTCACCCAGAGGGGTAGGCAGAGACTATGGAATTCCATTTGGCACGATTCTGACACACCTCCCTCGCTTTCTAAACATCCATATACCTACGCATACACGCTCGTCGGTTAAAGGTACCTACTCTTGATTTGGCCCATTTTCAATATATCGCCAATTTGGTCGATAAACTTTCGTCTAGGGCGTCCCTTCCCGACTCTGGCGTTCACCTCTGCAACATAAATTTGTTTTGTCACTCCTTCCTCATTCATTCTTTCTACATGACCAATCCACCGAAGCATTCCTTTCTTAATCCTGGACACGATGTCATCTTGCAAACCACACTCTTCTCTTATCAAACAATTGCTCACTCTGTCATTTAGATTCATTTTTTCATTTTTATTTTTCGACATAATAAAATTTAAATATCATTTGCCTAACGTCAACATATTTTTTAGCCTACTACCGGATCAAAATGACGTTCCTCTGACCAGAAAAGAAACGGCGAAGGAAATTCCGCAGGTACATATGCTCGTTTTTGGCATTTTTGTAAAGGTTTATAAAACAATATTCTTAATTGAAAATGAAAAGGAATACACCTTATAGGTAATTAACGCACGTCAAATTAGATAACACACAAAAAAATTAAAGCTAGTAAATGTGTTGCAATATCGAAAGAGTCCCCACAAACAACGCCTGTTCACAAGTATGACGCCTGATTTGATCGTCATCTTATTTCATTATCATACTTTTACATTTTATTTACAGTACAATAAAATTAATCAGAGCGTGCGTTTATATAGAAAATAAATACAAGGCTGCAGCAGTCACTCACGTCACAGAACAATAATATATTCTTTACACAGGCCTTTACATAAAGTTACGGTTTGATGTCCAAAGTTTGATTTAGTATAGAATCATATTTTTACAGTTTTATATCTATATATAGGTTATAAAGAATACAAAATAAATTTAACTGTCAAAGAAGTATCAGCATTTTGCAGTATTTTTATCAAATGAATTTTCAAAGGTTTTCTCATCAACATCTTAGACTAATAAAATGACAAAATATGATTACACTTAAAGGGTAGTATAATATCTAACCTGTAGGGTCGCTTTCTGTAATGCATGTAAACACCGTTGCGCTCCAGCTTTACAAACAAATAATTTGTATTGAATCAAACTACCGTCACAATCGGACTCGATCGCATTGAACAGAAGTGACACTATCACATCACTTATTTTATCTTGCAACACTAATTGGAGTCCAAAACATTGTTTAAAAATAATAAATTAAATTGAATTCGAAATTTGAATCTGACAGCGCGGTTCGTTTTTAACGTCGGACGCACGAGTGGCCGCGAGTAACTGACGCATTATAAAGCGTAATGTTGGACCGCCGGACAGTGGCTGTACAGTGTACAGGGAAGTATGAATTATCTACAATAGCCGACTGCGAAACACGCGCCGTTATTAAATTACTAAGCGGATCGCGGCGCTAGATAGGTGGACGACACCATAACGTCTGCGAATCACTTGGCCTTTTACATACAAGTATCGAGCAAGACAATCCCACCTTCTATTATGATGTTTTATTTTAATGTGTTTATTGAAAGGAACTTAACAAAAAACGGTCATAAACCACTTACATCCATCGACTTCCTGCATATCTTACCAGGTCGTCACTCCATCCAGTACTGGGCCGCCCTACATTTGGTTTACCGGTATGATACTGCCACTCAAGACATTTTTACAGTATTTATTTAAATTTAACCAAATTAGAAAAACATAAGGGAGATAAATTATCGATATCATGATATCTAATCAAATATTAGAAGACGGTAACTTCGTGAGTTAGGATTGAATAAATACAGGGTATGGGAGGATCCATTTCGGTCATCAGAGGTGACAACGCATTAGTTTTTAGTTTAACTAATGGATACAGGCTTCCTTTAATTTTAACCGACTTCAAAAAACCGATTTTGATGATTCATTTTTTTATTTGAAAGCTGATGCTTCTCCTGTGGTCCCATATAAATTTGATCAAGATGTGACCAGTAGTTTTTGAGTTATGCTTAATAATGCGTATTTAATTGACTTTGATTACATTGATGATGTTCTCATTTTATTTATATTGAAGTCAGTTGTACAAAATTTTTAATTTTACGACTTGTTGAAACGGTAATAAAAACTGTAAGGTCAGTCATACTCATTGGGGACTGAGGCTCTAGGGGGACTTTATATTTTGCAGGTTTCTTATTGTCGTTTTCATCAATGAGCATGTGCTGACTAGGATACGATTCGGGAACTATGTACGGATTTGGTTCTAACAGTATTTCAAAACATAATAATTATTATGTCCAATACCAAATAAAAAACACTAAAAACCATTGAGTTATAATTTACTACATACTAGAGGAGATGCCTCAACTCGATTGTTTGTAACATGCGTTAGAGAGCGCGCGCTCCAGAAAGAAAACGACAAATACACCACAAAAACAGGTAGAGTGTACTTAAAGAAATCTGCAGTACCATGCGATAACGTAATTATATTATTATATAACATTGCTGGGATTTTTGTTTTATTTTGTTATTAGACGACGAACGAATTTTTTGTAATGTTCAGTATATTTACGGGACTTAAGAGAGGCGGAACCCTCAGCGCGCGAGTCATACGCGCGAGTAATGGCGGTTTTTAATACTGTAACGCTAGAATTTTACAGGCTTCCCAAATAACTAGTACATTTTTTCAGCCAACAAAATGTGGTAAACAGGAAGTATTAGAACCATTGTCTGAATCAGTAAGCAGTTCAAATTCAATTTTTGATAGTCCGAGAAAAATTGTAATTAAAAATAAATTACGCGAGTGATGAGTCTTAAGCCTAATTCGAGTGATGTATACGAAGCCTGAGCTTTTAAATATAGTTGTATCATAGTAGTAGTATCAACTGCGCATGCGCGACTCTACTATAACCCGCGCATGCGCGAAGACATAGAGTAGCGCATATTTTTTGTTTGGAATAGCTTCTCTCGCTTCTCTCGTACGTAGTACATTCATAAACTTAGAGTATATTTTAAGTTACATTATAACTCAATTCTAAAAACGACGCACGCGTGGATGAATTCTATATAATGCAACTATAAAATCGTGACTTCATTGGACATTATCTAGGTAATATCATCTTCAACAAAACATAGAACCTATTAAATTTTTCGTGATCATTGACTGATTGTGGGGGTGCGTGTGATCCATTCGTTGTAACATTAAATATTTAGTTTTATAAAATAATACGTATTTCCGTTAGCACAGAAGCTGAAATTGTTTTGTAGATTTCATCTATCTTACGATACGAGTTTAGTTACAATGGCTACAAGGTGCTTAGACAAAAACTCCAAAGCGTGACTTCTCGTTATTGAGGAAGAATCGCAACATAGTTCGATAAAATCTTGTATATAAAAGTGTGTGAAGTAAATCAGATATTTGTATCATAGTGAAACTTTTAATAAAGACAATATGAGATTTTCATGTAACTACAAAATTAATTAGTTACGTGCACGCTATCCCTATCTCGGTCCCCTTTTATAAGGTTTTTGTTATCATCTAGCTATTTCTAATCAATTACGTATTGTAATTAATCTGAATTTAAGCTATCCTTCAAAAAAAAAGGGCTATATCTTCTAAAGTATCAAGTCACAAATTGTCACCGATTCTTCATTAAATCTTGACATAATTAAATTTAGGATATCGTTGGAGAGGATTCCAGCTTGAAGGACGCCAATTTTAGAATATATTTAACTGTCAACTGTCTTACAAACTACACTATGCATCGATGTGTTCATTATTTTTGTTGTTTAAATACAGTAAGTGGTACATAATAAACGAAAACTCCTTTTCAGTTTTTGGAATAGACCCCGTAACTAAAATGTTATTGATAACTTTGATGGCATCCGATTACTTTACGTTTAAAAGAAAAAAAAATATTTATATTGTGCTCTAATCGATGTAGGTACTCTAGACTACGACAACCAACTATACTTGTACCATGTACTGTAGCTCATTCCGACAAAAGATCCGTGACATACGGACGGATAGACGCACAGACAGAACACAGTGTGGCTCCGTTTTACCCTTTGGGTACGGAATCATAAAAAATAATTCTTTTAGCGCTTTTAAAATGAATAATAATCTAATATTCCGGTTAACCACCGTAAGCTTTAATGTGCTTGCGTAGGGAGTGGCGAGAATAGTGGCGGATTCGAACTCACAACTTTATGTGTTTGCAGTCCGTACTCCGTACCTTAACTTACTACTGTCGCTTAATTTGCAACTTTTAGTGTTACGTTGAAATCCAATTGTGCATTTTAGTTGTTAATTGCCTCGTAAAAGTACAGCGATAAGGTATTTCTTAACTGTCATGCTAACATAACTTGTGGCGAAGTGTGGTAACGCAAGTTATGATCCAGTTTTAAGAACAATGGTTACTCAGATAATGCATCATTATAAAATATCAGTGCGCATTTCTAGTAAATGGTTTCACTGAAAGTACTACTTCCCCAACATGTACGATATCTATATAAAAATAAATAAATAGAAGTGTCTGTTTGTAATATCGAAATAACTACATTTTACTGAGTTATTTGGGTTATATTATGTATGCCATGAAGACATAAAAAAATTTGGTCTGTCTGTCAGTCTGTTTGCTTGTCTGTTACTCTGTCCAGAGAGATTGTAATAAAACAACGAACAAACAGAGATTAATTCCGGAAGTGATCTAGGCTATATTTTTTTGAAAAACAGAGATTTTTTTTAGGATTCGAAAAATATATAATATGAATGGTCTTTGATGAGTATCTTAAAGCTAAATAACGCTACATTAATAGATCCTACCCAGACGAAGCCAAGGTGGGTTGCTAGTATTTTATATATACAAATAAATAAAATTGAAGTGTCTGTTTGTAATGTCAAAATTACAGCTTTTTACTAAATGTATATGGAAGTATATACGGTACTAATAGCAAAAATATAATTTTTAAAGTTTTTGTCTGTCTGTATTTCTGTCTGTCCGTCTGTCTGTCCGTATGTCTGTCCGTCTGTCTGTCCGTCTGTCTGTCCGTCTGTCTGTCTGTCTGTCTGTTTGTTCCGGCTAATCTCCGAAACGGCTTGACCGATTTTGACGGGATTTTCACTGGCAGATAGCTAATGTCACAAGGAGTAACTTAGGCTACTTTTATTTTGGAAAAAGAATTAGGGATCGGCGCAAAAAAATTAAAACCCCAAAAAACACGCGGGCGGAGTCGCGGGGAACAGTTAGTCAAACATAAAATGGTCGTATAATAGTAATTCATAATGTTAGACATATGACATAATAGTGGCGATGTCAGAGAATCATTACCCTGTTTCGTCCGGTGGTGTTAAGAGGCTATGAAACGGCTATGAGACTATGGAAAATGCCAGATAAATCTTACGGCTTTCGATAGATGGAGCGGTATAAACATCTCGTTTACGCCAGGCGTAAAACACCGAGACCGGCGACGGGTAGCAGCGTAAAGGTCGCAAGGCCTCTAGCAGCCCAATTCAACGCCTGCTGCCTGCCACGAATGCCAGTGTGACGAAAAAGGCAAATCCTCGTTACAACGGGGGAGGGTGGGTCATGTCCAGAAGAGGACTTTTACGGGCTGCTGAAGGAGAATAATTTGAAAGTGACTAAATTATTTTAGCTGCAGTACAACTAAAAATAATTTCATTAAAATTTATAACAATTAATCACCAGCTAAATGATTTATTATATATTCTACAAATATTTGTACTCCGCTGATGCGTCCGCTTCCGCTTCTGATATTGTAACAGACAGGTCTACATTGAGCAAGCATAGAGCTGGGAGCAGTCGGGTGGAACAACAAAACAGTCCACTTTCTTGAAGAGAATCCGTTCCGTTTGACGCTTAACAATGCTTTAGGGGCTTGGACTACTACATCGGTTGCTGCTCTGTTGTTCCTAGTTACAATTATACAATAACCCAGGTGTTAACTCGCTAATGGTAATTATAATAAAATAAATATTTACCGAGTATCCTAGCGGTTGGAGTAGAGTAAAACTTCGCAGGTTCTGGATTCGAATCAATATATCTCTCTCAACATCTGTTTGCAAAGATACAAATCGAAGTTGAAGTGGCGACGTAATGCCATGAAGCTCGAAGAACTGATAACCGATGACGAAGAGAGGTTCTCGAATAGCAGTCTCTCTACCGGTAAGCAAAGTTTAGGGGGCCCCCCAACTTGATCTGACTAGATTGGTAATAGATGCAGGAAGTTGATGGATGCACGTGCCTCGAGACTATGATTTGTGGCATTCCTTGGTGGAGGCCTATGTTCAGCAGTGGACTTGTGAAGGGCTGTAATGATGATGATTGATTTCGTGTCTTTGACGCTGCTCTCCAATTTACCCCTAGGCCCTAGAACTTATCGCAAAACTGTTACATCACGATATAACAGTTTTGCTATGTTTATAACAGACCCTTTTTTACTGGAAACGAGGCATTCCATCTTAGTCCTCACGGATGATAACACATCTGCATTTTGGTTCACAAACGAGGATAGATGTAGATGTCTATGGGCCACAGCAACCACTTACCATCAGGTGGACTGTGTACGTTTGTCACCCCTTTTCTATTAAAAAAAAAAAACGAACGAACCTATCCGTCCTACCGCCTCTATTCGGGCATTAGGTTTGGTGTTGAAACTCGGCGAGGAGCGTGAGCCCCGCTGGGGCGTAGCATAGGGCATGCATGAAACCGTAAAGACCATCGCTCGAACGTATGTTGAACGCACTAGGTATTCGTCTATGCACCTGCATTCGGTAAGGCCACACAAAACAATGCAATAAATGAGAGAGTGTTCGTTGTACATGTACACACCGTACACCACGCTCCGCTGCACGTTCGTCACTTAATTTTTATACTTAGCAGTGTTCAGCAAGGCGCCCGATTACGACATTACGACGCGTGTCATTTTGAGTGGTCGTACTCAAGGTACTAATACCAAAGTGTATGCTTATCATGCGAGTCAAACGCCTCGTTACATAGCATGTTTGTCACTCAGTTTCTACATTTACGATTAGTATGTTTCTACACTAGCCCTGGTAGCTAAGGAGCGAAGCGTTCGCTGTAAATTTTATCGAGTTCCGCGTTCGATTCTCGACGGCATAGTTATAATTTATTTGATAGTTGTTAAATGTAGCCCCAAGATTTAAAATTTAATTTAAAAGTCGTTTCCCCCCGAACATTCATGCTTTTATTAAGATATAAATAAAACTTAATTACCTTAACAGAACTGTAACGAAAATAGAACGTAAGTTAGACCTTGACAGAATCGTATGGTATTGATTATATAGAACCATTACCATTCACGACGATTTTAATTTATTTTATTCAGTAAGGTCACCAATAATCCGAAAATTGGTCTAAGAATTGTCATCTCGAGGATTTCCCGCGTAATTTAATTTCACGCGAATACTACAATATTACATATAACTAGCTGTTCCCCGCGTGGAGTTATTTTTCTTGGAACCCTAAAATAAAAGCTGCCCAAGCCTTCCCGGAACCCTCCTCCACTAACACTTTAACTTTATGGTATGGTATTAAAGTTCAAATTGACTTTTAAGTGTTATTACGAATCTTTTGTATGGAAATATAGAAAAGTGTTGTTTTTAGAGTTTTTCAGGCAATTTTTTAAATTTTTCTCTCCGTAAGAACCATCTTCGTATTTTAAGGAATATTATAAAATATAATTAGCGAAATCGGTTCAGCTGCTCTCGAGATTTGCGCTTAGCAACACATTCAGCGATTCATTTTTATATTATAGACTAGGGCGTAGTCTGCTGCTGAACATGTGGGTCTCTCTTAAGCCGCGTATCCACCAAAAATGTTGAAAACATTTGTTTCAAACTGTTTACAACTGTTTCCAACAAGCGTCTCCACCGAGGGAACAAATGTTGGCAACAAGCGTATTCCTCTGATGTTGCCGCCGAAAATGGAAACAAGTTTTGTTACCAGCTGTTGTGTTGGCAACAAAACTTTGGTGGAGACGCGGCTTTAAGCGTCACGCTTGGCAGGCGGATCGACAATTGAAGTACGTTATATCGCCATCTATTCGAAGTTATCTACTGGAAGTCGATTTACTGGCATTTCTTATATCAAGTCGCCTATCACGACATCCGCGAGACGAAATAGGTGATAGCTTGTCGCCGCTACCACACTGCTACACGTCTAACATTATGACTTTTTTTTTTATAAAAAAAACGTTACCCGTACTAGGATTTTTTCCTGTGTTGTAGAGGCAGTTTACAAACATAAATTGCACAAGGACAAACATCCAGACCCGGAACAATTATTTGTAGGCCATACAAAAACTTGTTCCGTGCGGGATTCGAACCCGCGGCCCCCAGCGCAACAACTGATTGCTAAGCCACTGCGCCACGGAGCCGACATTACTATTATACGACTATTTTTATGTTTTTTTAGAAGATATCGTACTCGGTACATGTTCGGGAAGCAGCACTTTCTGAGAATCCATAAATTTGCTAGAAATGCAATAACACCGGAGAAGTAATAGCTTTAGCAGTAGATAATTATTATATTTATTTATTAAAAGTAAGATCCTTGTTAATCATCGCTAAAAAATACAAAATCTATCAACAAATTAATTTTAAAACAATTTATATCTCATTGTATTTAAACCTTCAAATTACTTCAAATAAACGTGGCATTTTATTAAAAAAAAAAACAGTTAAATATTGATCCGTCAGTTCTATTAGGGTTCTATTGTGAGAAAAAACAATACAATGGACACTATTTTAAGTTGTCAGTGAGTCATCACTCACGTAGGATGGAGTTAATGTTTGACTAATGAGAACAAACTAGTTTTCTAGAGTTGTTTAGAACAGTTTATAGTTTTTTACTTATTTAAGTTTAGGACTTAATATCTCGCACTTGATGTAGCTCTTAATTGCTAAAGATCAGACTGGCCTAGCTTAAGAAAAGACTATTCCCTCTTGCCTTAGTACAAGTTTGAACAAATGTAATGAGTTGTATAATATATTTTACATCTTTTTTTTTAATAATTTGCAATGTTTATAACAGTACTATTTTTTAGTGAGGATGACAAATCAATGTCTTCCAGACCGAAATTTGATCACAGCGGCCAGTTCATTGAAGACTAGACATCTGTGCAGGACAGTACAAGTGTATGCGCAAGCACAGGTGCACTCTCTATTCACCCATTCTCATAGTCTGACGGTAAGGCAATCCGACTCGACTGGGGAGTGATCCGATGGAGGGATAACGGCTTTACGTGCTTTGCGAGGCACAGGGGTTAAAAACCGCCAACACTCTGACTTCGCGGACAGCTTGCTACTGAGCATTTCTTTGACAGAAAAACACAATAATTGATTTTAGCCCCACCATTGTTACTAGACAAACGAGGCAGTCAAGGTTGCTAAAAAGTGTGATAAATTAATACTCATTGAACTCAATAGTACATTGCTAATATCGCCAACAGACATCTTAATCTATTATTTTACGATAAATATATTAAAACACAAAATATATATCTTAATTACCTTTATATCTAAGATAACCCTAAATTCTTGATTCAATTAAGTATTAATTCATAGTATCATAAGTGATAGCTTTAGCTAGTTTGTAATAGCAATTTTTATTTTACTCATTATTTTTAGTTGTCCACATCTTATATGAATGTAAAGAAAAAAACTTTGATAATGGTAATCGTGTTTTAAATATATTTTAAATAATATTTGGTTGTGAAAGCATGACACTTAAAGACACGGCGGAAAAAACGCGGAAGTAGCCTACATCGTAATGAAACAAAAAATGCAAATAAAAATGCTTGTCTATAAATAAAAGTAAATGAAAGGAAACTTACTGTCTCATGGAGCCCCATCTCCGATGCGGCAGGTTCTCTTGATGGCTATGAAAGACAACACAAAAGTGAGAAGCAGATACAAGTGCACTAAAAACACAAGTGTAAAATGTTAAAAGTTAAAGTAGCAAAACAAACATTCTATGTGTACATTAATATAGAAAACAAAATTAGCAAGCAACAAAAAATAAGATTTATGATAAGGCTAGATAATCTAATTTTCATTTACGTGTAGATAATGATTCTGTTATGGTAAGTGGTGATGCAGTCATAGATGGTTAAGGCAAGTAAAACGCAGTTAAAAACATTGAAGTAAGTACGTTATACTTCAATGTTTAAAATCGTATTCGTTGCAATTATCAAAAAATAAAAAATTCTAAGCTTCAAACGTGTTTATTCGTTTCAGTCAATAATATGTTTACTATTGGTCGCCTAAAGGTCGAAATTCGAACGTAATTCATTAAGTTTTTAGGTTTGTTTAATAAGCAAGCTATATTTCACTTGCAACTGCACATTAATATATAAAAACAGATAATATCTAATACACAATATATAAAATAAACGCTTTTTACCTTGACATACACACCAAGCACTATTGCAAAAGGAATTTTTGAAATTATACATAATTCACAGCTCATTAAGTCAATCTGTAAGTAGTTATTTGTTGGCAAACATTTTAACAGTAACAATCTCTTACTCCTCTCACACTGCTCCCTGCGCGCAATATGCTTAAAAATAGGTACAAAGTTTGTTCAACGTATGTAGTGTTCGTAAATTAATATATAGATATGTAATAAATACATTTACTTGATCTTCATCTAAATCAATGTCCATACAAACACTTGTTCTGTGTGGGATTTCAACCCGCGTCCCACAGCGCCATAAAATTGCTAAACCCAGGGAGCACCAGGTAGCTGTCTATTATTAAGCAAAATATACTTAAATGTTATCTTACTTAAGTTTAAATTAGTAAAATATTTAAAAAAAATTCAGTTCCTTTTTATGTTTATGTTAAGTATATAAATTTTTATTAGTTCATCATTTAAATAGCTTTTTTATTAGTACAAAATGTTTGAACGTATGGTGAATGATTTTGACAGTTAAAGTTAAAACCTAGGCATAACAGTGTTCAATTTTTTTTAAAGAACAGGTACTCACATACAAATCCATAATATGTAATCTAAAATAATATGTAACCAACAACATAGGCCGCACATAGCATGTTATAAGAAGTTAAGCATGGTTTCGGCGTCACTCGAAATGTACGCAGCGCTCCGTCTATTTTTGTTGGTCTATATTACAGTAAAGTTTTAACTATTTAAAATAATTTAACAGATTCAGATTTATTTAAAATAATGAACAGACTTTCAATAACGCCATTACGAAGTTAATTTCTTTTGAACTTATTTAGTTAATCATAAAAACGTTTGGCATTTCAGTTTGTTTTCCATGTGGTGTTATTCAACCTCATATTTTATTGAATTCATATAGTAAAAGAAATGGTATGGTCGGAAATTGATTCTGCCTATTAGGCTTAAATTCTATATTTAAAGAGTGATAACGTTAGATAAAAACGTTAGATAATAAAATCTCTTAGAAGAAAAAAAATAAAAATTAAAAATAATAGAATGTTAAATAAAATATCTAACGAATATACAGTATGATGTTTTTTGGATTGGGTGTTTATGATTGTTTTTGATGTAACGTAACATGCGTTATGATAAACGATGTATCCTTGTAACGTAAATTACCTAGGCGGTGTCCTTCTGAGGCTTGTTCTTGTCCATGAGTGTCGATTCAGAGGATTTGCTGGACTTCTAGATCCATTTTCCAATCTGTAACAGGTAGACTAATGTTAGTTTATTGAATTACAACAACAACAACCAAAATGTAGTTAGCAATAGTTTACAAAATCTTACTGCAGTAGATTGAGGAAAGTTTATTGCACATATATTTTCCTGGTCAATATCGACCATTGAAACCGTTGTATCATATTAAAAATATATGTATTTTCACATACAAAAGCAGAAGCATTCTTTCGGGCATATAGTTTCTGGCGTTTTATGACACCTACACGATGAAATAGATGAATGGTGAATTCTCTAACGGCGCCACCACACGGCTTTCAATAGATGGCGCTATAACCAATTAGTCTTCGACAGACGTAAAATACTTAGAGCCACAACGGGGAGCAGCTTTAAAGGTACGAGACGCCTAGTACAGCGGTCGTTAATCCGCTTGCCGGACTATACCATATATTAAGGCATAGGTTGGTAGAAAGACAACTGTAAAGACCCATGTCCAGCAGTGCATTTCGAGGGCTGATTATGATGAAGAAGAGGATCAAAAGATATATCACCTGCGCAAAAGAATAAAAAACATGTGTGCAGTTCGCACGCGGTAGAAGTGGAATTTTCAGAAAAACCCTATGTACTGTATTCGATGGCATTCCCTTGTAGGCTAAATCATATAGATGTTGTATATGTTTGTCTCTTTTAGTGTCGCTTTTTCGTTTCATAGAGTTTTAAATCACAATTCTAAAGGAGTTTTCACTTCAATAAAGAATAAAGCAGCCCAACTGCTTGCGGTTGTCAATTGGGAAGATTGGGGATTCTAAGGCAAGACACCCCGGTTTTACAGGGTGTAAGCAGTAATATTAACCATGTAGCGACGGTGTAAGAAAACCTACTAACAATATCGTCTCGTATCATAAGAGGTGACAGCGTCAACCTAAACAGGAGATGGGCAGCAGCGTCTTCCTAAAACAACTCAAAATTTGAAAAAAAAAAAACTGCGGATACCGACCCGCTTGCCAAGCGTGTTTAGGTATTGCCAACAAGCACTGGTGCACCCTGCTGACTAAAGGATGACGCTTTTGGAATCATCCAAAATTGCTGATCCCAATTCCCAAAGTATTGCACAATTTCCAACAGGATTACTCCGACTCTGCCCTCACCAACCCGTCTGCCCAGCGTAGTGACATGTGCAATTTCAAGTAATAAGGTCGTTTTCTTGGAAAAACGTACCTATAGTCTAGCAGGGAACTAAAAAAGGCTGATGAAGATGATGATGATGAACTCTTAAGGTACTTCTTCCTCCATTTTTCGGATGATATTTTGTTGGCATTATCATTTTACTTAGTCATTTTTGCACATCCACGGGAAAGAAAGATTTTTAACGCGTGATACCGTATCTGATATGTTCCGTTCTTCAGATAACCTGGTATGTGATACACCTCGTATCGGGTACATGAATCGTGAACAGTGTGGACGTATTTTCATATTGTATCACTCTATATAAGACGAAATACGGTTCCTGATGAGCCACATCCCAACCTTAGTCGGCTTTCCCCGATAATAAATGAAACTACACGCCGCTACACGAGGTTCGGGGGAAAATTTGTAGCGGCCACGTGTAAACAACATTATTCTAGTACGTCGATATGGTAATACGTGTTTGACACGATACGGGTAGTAATCGAGAAAGTACTCGATACGATACGCCTTAGCATGATACTTCAAGATGATCAAACGAAGACCCGGCCTTAGGTTATTAGTGTAAATAAAGTTAAAGTTGTTTCAAAGTTATTTAGACAAACGTAAAATCATAGTTGGTCTTTAAGAAAAAAGTTAGTAGACTTTTTATTTTTTATTTTATTATTCATCTAACGCTCAAATAAAAATGCAAATACGACAAAGAAAAATATTTGTGGATAACCTTCGTCGTCGGGTCCGCTAACAATATATCAGTTATTCATGGGCGGCGGTACTCACTTACCATTAGGTGTGCCGCATGCTCGTTTGCCCCCTCTCCTATAAAAAAAATCTCCAGATTTGAGTATAAAATTACATATGTATTACAAAAGCCGGCAAGAGAGGCAGCTGAACTGAGTAAGTGGCGCAAATATGAGTCTCTGAGAGATGACTACATATTTGTGCCATTTGCTGTAGAGACTATGGGTCCGTGTTGTTCACGTGCGGTGGGGTTCCTAAAGGAACTCCATCCACGGCTGGTCGTTGCTGCTGGTGATAAGAGGGCTGGTTCTTTTCTCACTCAATGGCTAAGTAGATAGCCATTCAGCGGGGAAACCCAGCCAGCGTTCTTGCCACGATACCGCGGGGAGTAGGACTAAATTATAATTAAGTTACTAGTTTTAATTTTTTTTTAATTATAGTTTTTTAATATTGTATATAATAAAAAATTACAAAATCGAAATATCTAAATAAATATAGACACGTTAAATACATGAATACATTAAATACATAAAAACATGAACACACCTTCATCCATTACCTCGGTGAATTAAGAATGTTATGTCGCCCATAAAACATTATCAAGTAAACACGGAAGCTTCCTGAGACCGTTGACCGCTGAATGTTGCTCTATTGATATTTTAGTTTTTACGAGAAACATCGAGATGGAGTGACGACCTGGTAAGACATGCAGGAAGTCGATGGATGCAGGTGGCTCAGGACCGTGCTTTGTGGCATTCCTTGGGAGAGGCCTATGTTCAGCAGTGGACTTATGAAAGGCTGTGATGATGATGTAATGTAATGTAAAAGTAATGTTACTACGTAAGTCTAGTATCTAGTGTAAAGCTGAGATCCGGGGAAATTTCATTAGGAATTTTCTAAATGTTTTGGTGAAGTATTTTTGCTTCAATTATTTAAAGAATTTCAAGTTTCTTTGATCTAACTTATTAAAAAGTCGTAGAAAGATTCCTTTCAATGTAAAACTGTATTTAATTATCACCAGACTAAAGCTGTTTTTGAATGAATAACTATAATTTTTGTCTTGGAAGGCAAGTTATCCAACATTCTTAAACATAGAACACCGAATTCTACTTTAAGCGAATAGTCACGTATAAAAATAAAAAATAAATCATTTTAGAAAGTCGTAAATAAAAATCGACAGGACTCTGTAGTCCTGTCGATTTTTATTAACGGTTTAATGTTTAATGTTGTAAGACAGGTTAAAAGTTGTAAGTATTATGAATCAATAAGCAGATACCCGATTTCATTCATCAAAATCACGGTTGTTCGGTAGTTAGTGGTTACTAGGAAGTTTCCTACTTAATTATTTTTATTTTGTAAATCCAAAGAGATCTTACGTATTAGCTTGTGTATCGCCATCGGCTTCACCGTAGCACTCGAAGTTCTCTGCATCTGACATCGAGTTACCGGGGCTGGAGTCTGCAGTTGGCTCTGACTGGCTCGCGGATTCTGTGCCGTTCTGGAAAACAATTTTATTTATATTTTTATGTATGTACCGTTACTTAGTACTATTATTTATTATGTACCGTGTAGTGGCGGAGTAAGTGAATCTACTACCCTTCATAAAACTTTGGGTGTCGTTAGAGGTAACAGACGAAAATTAAACAGGAGATGGACAACTCATTTTCCTGACAACAACTAATAAAAAAAAAACTGGTTTTTAATCCATAACACTTTTGATAGGCTGAAATTTCATGAATGAAAAATTAATGAAAATTATTGCAATTAGTCCCGGGCGTTCGTCTTCGGCGTGGAGGACAAAGGCAAGTACTTATAGTGTTCTGAGAAGCTGCTGCTAAAAATGTATGTCTAATACGCGAATGGCTAATTCGCCGCGCGCCTTTCAACCGGTTTTCACTTAGACCTTCGGCTTGTCTGTTATCGGTAGAAAGACATTCCCATCAATTTTGTTAGTAAGCTCTTATGACAACAATCACCAACAGAATGGGTTAATGTCGGATAGTAATAGCGGAGGGAATCCTTCGCTCTATTATCCGACACTCAAGTAGCCAAATTACCTTATGATAAACTGCAGACACTAGTATGCTGCCACTTCAACGACAAAGGATTGACAGCAATTTCCCAGTATGTATCCAGTTCTCATATTGCGACACAAAACGCAGCGGATATTATTTTTCCGTTTGGCATTGTATGAAGGAGTTTTACTCGAGCTTTTATACGTACGTTATAGAACTTATTTACGTGCCAGTTATTATTTAAGAAGCTATTTAAGCTGTTTATAATGTAAAAAAGAAATGTTTACACGATATGTTTGTGGCTGAAATTGTTGCAATCAGTTGGAACCAAAATACGAATATAACATGAGGATCACATTTGACCCTGACGTGATGTGGCTGCACAGTTGGAACTTCCGACTGTATAGCCACTTCACATCGGGGCACCACTGTTGCCGTGGAAGGCAAAGGAGAGATCTCCCACTGGGCAAGGTGTTTAGCCCGGGGAGCGGTAAATACTCCATGTATGTGTTCGTTTAGAGTTCTTCTAATAAATACCGCAGTGCGTTCGGAACTTTGATAACGTGATTTAGGTTCTTGTTTTTTTTTCACTAGTGGCGCGACGATATTGTCGCCACAGTTTTTTTAAAATAATCAGACATGAAGAAATTATTACCTTGTTCGTTTATGTTCCCGATACAATTTTTTAAAGTTTTTATAATATTAAGGTTGATTTTCAATCGTATAAATTATAACCTAACAGAATATAAGAGTGAAACAATTTACCTATTTTAATCACACTGCTGTAATTTTTGATTTGTTAACTTTTATTTTATCATATGTAGAGGAATAGACGTGTTATGTGTAAACTTTTATATGGTACTTACTTACTTACTTATCTTCACGCACAATCCCTGACGGAGTAGCCAGAGAGAACAGATCGCCAAGTGTCACGATCCTTACAAACCTCTTTCGCTTCTTTCAGATTCATTATCTTCTTCATGCTTGCACGTCTAGGTATCCGAGTACTCTTGACCCTACCCTCTTCGAGCAATTTGCTCACATGGTCTTCGAAAGTTAGTCTCGGTCTACCTCGACACCTTTTAATATTAACTTTCGCGCTATATATTTTCTTCGCCATTCGGTCTTCACTCATTCGCTCAACGTGCCCAGACCACCGTAGCACGCCCTTATCAATTTTTGTGATAAGGTCATCTTTCAAACCTGCCATATTGCGAATCTCTTCGTTTCGCTTTCGGTCGGCCATAGTAACGCCGCACATTTTACGAAGAGATCGCATCTCCACTGCATTCAACTTACTTTTATGCTTCTTCTGGCATACCCAGGTTTCGCTGCCATATAACAAAGTCGGTACCAACACTGCGTTATGTATTGCAAGGCGTGCACTCTTCGATACGCCTTGCCTTTTGACTAACGCAGTCAGGGCACCATTGACTTTGTTCCCGGCAGCGACACGCCTGTCCACATCTAAATCACATCTTCCATCCCGGCTAAAAGCACTCCCCAAGTATACAATTTCATTTACCTGTTCTAGACATTCCTGATTTACCCATATTTCACACTTCGTTCTCTCTTCGTCCCTTTCAAATACCAGAACCTTAGTTTTATTAGCATTTAAACGGAGACCTTTAATTTCACTTTTATATGGTGATTAAAAAATTAACCTAAAATATGAAAATAATAAGATAAGAACTTAGATAAGATCTTCACCTGTAATTATACTAGGTCTTTTCACCTTTAAATGGGAATACAGCAGCAAACACACTTGCTGTGTTGGCGGAGATAGGTGAGAAGGTACAGGTGGACTACTAAATACAACCCAGTCATTGTGTTGCTGCTATTAAGGCAATGTTAAAATAATGCCGTAAATATGTACGTTTGTTCTGGTTTATATACTACCATCGAGGGGCAAAGTTCATTGATATTAAATGTTTGACGTCGTGCTTAGTGTTTATAATGTAGTATGTTTAATGTTTGTATGAAATATATTATTCCAAAAAAATATTTTGAATGCTGAAGTTAACATACCATATTTTAATAATTTTCCATCAATTCACCAGAAAGAAAACAGAAAACCTAAATATGCACGTACTATTAATGTAATAATAAAAATTATATAGGATAATAAAAAATACTAAATCGAATTTAATCAATACTAAATCAGGTGCTCATTAAACTTTTGCGCGCCGATAAAATTAGTGTGAAGTCGATCTTTCATACTCGAGACGAAATAGTTCACTAACATCATCATTTTAAAAACAGTTAAGTCGGGCTCTAATTCTAGTTCAAAATAAGGCTACGCCTTAAAATGTAGAGATTTCTTGCAACTTGGACTTCCGAAAACTGTAACCTGGGCTATTTTATTCACACCTTGATCTTGAACTGATGGTAAGCAGAGTAGATACGAAGTGAATAAATTACCTGTAATTTCCTAGGCAAGTTGCCGGGCGAAGAGCGTGGAGACTTGGTTCTCTGAAACACGCTGGGTGCCATCATGACCGCCACAGGTGCCTTTAACTCTGAAATTAAAATTAATACAATTAGTCATGGTGTCCTTGTTCTGTGACGAGATTAAATAAACGGATGATAAGAGTTCGGTTTGTATGGAGTTTATAATGAATATTTAGTTAACATTTCTGATAAATTTAAATGAGTAATATGTGTTAAGATTAGATAATTCATTTTAGACCTTAAAATCGACTGCTGGAAGTAGGTGTTTACTGAAGTTATAAGTAAAAAATTAGATTAGTAAGACCAAAATCTATTACAAATGTCACTGAAAATGCACTTTGTTCGGTGAAGCCTTGATTTTTTTTTGTATTATTCGATTCTCACTACATCAACCTATTATTGTATTTAAAAGGAATACGGAGGGGGATGAGTCGCTCGCGTCCGTTGGCTTTGACCACCTAATCCTAGGCCCACCCTACACGTGTCCCCCGGGTGGTGCTAAACAAGCGACAAAACCGAAAGAACAGACTTGGCTTCGCGCCGTGTGGTAGCGGCGTTAAAAATACCACCCCGTACCTTCGCACTATGAGGCAAAAAATTTACGAAATGGCCCGGAGTTCTCGGCGCCCCTTTAATGGGGCAGGGGTGCGAAGAATCTCCGGGACGAAAACCGGCGACGAGGTTCGCCACCCGTCACGTTCTGTCCCCCGGAGGGGCGAAAAGTGGATTGCGGAAGCCCGTCTGGCTACATTGAATGTATGTGGAAGAATGAATTTTAAGATGGATGAAGTTTACGGTATGATGTATGATAGAGGAATAGACGTGTTATGTGTAAATGAGACGAAACGGAAGGTAAAGGATGCCACTACACATGGCATGTATACCGCGTACGGGTCTGGTGTAGACGAGACCGAGCGCGCATGCCATCACTGGCATGCCCGCCAGTGATGGCGGGAGTCGATATCATCCTTTCAGAAAGAATGGGTCATTGTGTGAAAGAGTATGAATGTGTAAGCCCGAGACTGCTATGGATACGAATGAAAGTGGGCTTAAAGAAGTTGTTTGTTTTAAGGGTCTACGCCCCAGACAAGTCTAAGCCCACTTATATCCGTCAGTAGTCTAATGGCAGGGCGCGGACCGCGAACTCGAAAGGTCGTGGGTTCGAATCCGCCATTCGACTACTGTCGTGAACCACTTCTAACACAAGCATTTTAAGCTTACTAGAAGTGGTTAAAAGGAATATTAGTAATGTTTAATAGCATTACTAGTATTCTTTTAAAAAAAATATCCGAGAGCAGTTTTGGGAGTTGGTAAGGATGGTGCTAATGAAATGCAAGGTTAATGAAAATATTGTGATATTAGGAGATTTTAATGGAAGGGTTGGGGTGAGGAGGCTTGGTTATGAAAAGATATTGGGAACGTTTGGTGATGAAAGTATAAATGAGAATGGTGAAAGCCTCCTCACCGTATGTGTGGAAAAGAATCTTTTTGTGACGAATACTTTCTTTCGTCATAAGAAGATTCACACGTATACATGGGATAGAGGTGATTATGGAAGTATGATTGATTTCATAATTGTTGATGAAAGAATGAGGAGCGCGGTGGTAGATACAAGGGTTTAGCGGGGCTCTAGCGTAGGGACGGACTATTACTTGGTCTTATGCCGAATTAATGGTCTTTTCAGACGTTGGAGGCATCGGACATCTGTGTCTACCACTGCGTTACAGCGTATAAGAACAGAGAGGTTACAAGAGGAAGGTGTGAAAGAGAAGTTCAAATGTAGATTGAGAGAAAATATAAGTAGTATGACTGAATTGTGTATGAATGATTTAGACTTGGAGACTGTGTGGTATAATGTCAAGAAAGGTTTAGTGGATGCAGCTACCGAAGTATGTGGTATAAGTAAGAGAACGAATGAAAGGAAAAATAACACGTTATGGTGGGATGATGTGGTACGGGTGGAAGTTGAAGCAAAGAAGAAAGCATGGCTAGATTTACTAGCAACCAAGGCTAGTAACATAGATTAATGATAAGTCATCGCGCGCTCTGACTAGATACCGCCAGCGCTCATGTAAAATGCGGCAACAAATACTACGCCGAAATCGGCGTACCCGAGCCAGTCGCGTTGCAGGCAACGAGTGAGGTTATCGTACCGAATGTTTTAATAAATTTTGATCATAATCCGGAGTAAAATACCAGTTTACGTATTGAAACTGTGTAAAAATAATACTACAAGAAATAAGAAAGACATTAGAATCACATATTATCATTAAGTATCATACAATTTCGAAATTTTAACATAAAATAACACGAGTCATAAATAAGTCACAAAATATCAATGACGCTATTCAGTGTTGCCGCGAATGCAAAAATAAAGTTCCCCGTGGCTGAGATTTTTATATGTGAATTTATTGTTACTATATTTTATAATATATTAAACTTATTATAATATAACCTAATTCTATATTATTTAATGTTTATTTCTGTAGTATTGTTCAAATGACATAATTGCCATTTATTAGGGTTCCGTACCCAAAGAGTATCAACGGGACCCAAGTCTCCACTATCGTACCGTCTGTCTGTCTGTCTGAATTTTTACAGAATGTGTATTTATATTGCTGCTATAAGAACATAAAATAAAAAAGAAAACAAGTAAAATATTAAAGGACCCAAAAAATCACGTTTCTTATATGAAGACCATACAAGAAACGTGATTTTTTTCTGTATTGATATGTGTTTTGTTTACAGATTTAAGCGAAACCTGGATTAACACGCAATAAAATGATGCTGTGTGTATGGTGGGATTGAAAGTTTATCATGAGCTTTTACCGCCGGATAAAAACATCGGTTCGGATCTCTACTACCAATAAATAATGAGACAAGCAAGAAATAGAAAAAAAAACGGCTGGCATTGATAATCAAAAAAGGAGTGGTCTTTCATCATGATAACGCCAGATCAGAAGATTAGTTATCTGTTTGAGATTTTCAATAACAACTAACATTCCTAAAAATCCAGTATTTGCTTGAGTACTTAAAACTGGTTTAAAAGTTTTAGTCATTATTTTCTTTTGTTGCTTGTGTTCTTTAAAAGAAAGCTTTCTGGAGGTTTTAATATTTAAGTTTATAATTTTTTTTTTCATTATAAATGGGATGACTAAATCCATGTTCCTTCAAATCTATGGTATTGAATATATCAAATAAAACTACTTGTCGCATTCTTTTAATCGCAATCTTTAAAAAAAAATCAAAATCTCAAGATTTCTACAGCAACGTTTATTTTTTATTATGTCACTACCTACAAGATGGTAACAAATTATCGAACAGAATGGACCCATATATATTATAATTAAATGTAATAAAACTTTAAAACAAAAACGTCTTGAATTTGTATACAATATACGAAGAAACTTTTTCCCCAGTCTTATATACTAACTAAAGGTGTAACAAAATAGTACTTAATAACTTAGGGAATGATTCTGCCCGTCAACATGAATATTTTTTATTATGGGATCATCTTCGAAATTTTCAATTTATACGTGATAGACCCATACTGCAGCTATATTACTTGTATAGTTGTAGCACGAATGGGTCAGCTCGACCGGGGACGGACCACGCTCTCACAGCATACCAGTGTAAAATAGGAGCTTTACGCTGCTGTGTTTCCTATGGTGAGTGTAGAGAATCGGAGACCTTTTTTAATGGAAACGAGGCATTCCGTCTTAGTCCTCAGGGGTTGCAACGCATCTGCATTTTTATTCTTAACCGAGGATAGATGTATATGTCTATGGGCCACAGCAGCCACTTACTATCAGGTGGACTGAGTGCTCGTTTGTCACCCTGATCCTATAAAAAATATCTCAAAGTCAGTTATTCGTTACAAAATTTCGTACAACTTGCTCAAAATGTATGGAAGACCTGATTTTTCTTGTGATTAGGAAGATAGATCCATAGTAAAAGTTGTTCCTATTGACGCGTAGAATAGAAAGCCCTATTTTGATTACAGAATGTGTCCAAAAAGGCACGTATGGCAATTCACTATGCTGTGTTAGTACCTACTTTAATGTATGGTAGTGAAAGTTGGGTGTGGCAGAAGAAGCACGAGAGTAGAATAAATGCTGTAGAAATGCGGTCATTAAGGAGTATGTTAGGGATGAATCTGAATGACAGAGTGAGAAATTGTTTGATAAGAGAAGAGTGTGGTTTGCAAGATGATGTTGTGACCAGGATTAAGAAAGGAATGCTTCGGTGGTTTGGTCATGTAGAAAGAATGAATGAGGAAGGAGTGACAAAGCAAATTTATGTTGCAGAGGTGAACGGCAGAGTCGGGAAGGGTCGCCCTAGGCGAAAGTTTATCGACCAAATTGACGATATATTGAAAATGGACCAAATCAAGAGTACCTTTAACCGACGAGCGTGTATGCGTAGGTATATGGATGCAGGTGGCTCAGGACCGTGCTTTGTGGCATTCTTGGGGAAGGCCTATGTTCAGCAGTGGACTTATGAAAGGCTGTAATGATGATGATGATGATGATGATGATAAGTAAAATAAATAGTGATATTTAAAATTCTGTTAATGCATCTTCTAAAATACGAACTGACTAACAGAATGTAATTAAGGTCATTTTAAGGTCCTTAATTTTACCGTATCCCATATATCTCGGTTTGATGAATTCGTAACTGCTTATTTAGCGAGCGGTTAATTAACATGTCCTATACGTTACAGACCATATAAAGCTAACTAGTAACTAGTAACTATTTAATTAAGAGATTATTATGATATGCAGCTCCAAATTTATGTTCATCATCATCATCATTACAGCCCTTCACAAGTCCACTGCTGAACATAGGCCTCCCCCAAAGAATGCCACAAAACACGGTCCTGAGCCACCTGCATCCATCGACTTCCTGCATGTCTTACCAGGTCGTCACTCCATCTCGTGGGGGGACGCCCTACACTTCGCCTACCGGTACGAGGCTGCCACTCGAGAACCTTTCTTCCCCATCGGTTGTCGGTTCTTCGAGCTATATGGCCGGCCCACTGCCACTTCAGCTTACTAATCCGTTGGGCTATGTCGGTCACTCTGGTTCTACTGCGGATATCCTCATTCCTAAGTTTATCACGCAGAGAAACTCCGAGCATAGCCCTCTCCATAGCTCGCTGAGCGACCTTGAGCTTCCTCATACGGCCAGCAGTGAAGGACCACGTCTCAGTTCCGTAAGTCATCACTGGCAACACGCACTGGTTGTACAATTTCGTTTTAAGGTTTTGAGGTATGTCTGACGAGAAGATGTGTCGTAGCTTCCCGAACGCTGCCCAGCCGAGTTGAATCCGTCGATTGACCTCTCGGTCGAAGTTGGACTTACCCAGTCGGACTATTTGTCCCAGGTAAACATACTCGTCAACAACTTCGAGCTTAGTGTTCCCAACAACTATCGGCATAGGTGTGACATGGACATTAAACATGATCTTAGTTTTGTCCATGTTCATCTTAAGACCTATCCGTTGGGAAACACTATTGAGGTCATTGAGCATAGTGCTTAGGTCCTCCAGCGATTCTGCCATAAGGACTATATCGTCGGCAAATCGAAGGTGAGTGATGTACTCGCCATTGATGTTGATACCGTATCCTTTCCAGTCCAGAAGCTTGAAAACGTCTTCCAATGCAGCGGTGAAGAGTTTCGGGGATATGACGTCACCCTGTCTTACACCTCTCTGCAATTGGATAGGTTTCGTACTCTGGTTCTGTACTCGGATAGCCATCGTAGCCCTACTGTACAAGCACTTCAACACTTCGATATACCGACAGTCAACTTGGCACCGCTGAAGGGACTGCAGCACCGCCCAAATTTCGACGGAATCAAAGGCTTTCTCATAGTCCACATACGCCAGACATAGTGGCAAATTGTACTCTTCGGACTTCTGTACAACTTGCCGAAGGGTATGTATGTGGTCTATGGTGCTAAAACCTTTTCGGAAACCGGCTTGTTCGGGAGGCTGGAAGTCGTCAAGTCTGCGCGCGAGACGATTCGTAATGACTCTCGAAAACAGCACGTAGACGCGGCTCAGAAGGGAAATCGGTCTGTAGTTCTTCAAGAGAGCGTTGTCACCTTTCTTGAAGAACAAGACCACCGCACTTCTGCTCCACGCCTCCGGTGTAATGCCACCATGGAGGACGGAATTAAAGAGCTTCTGAAGGACTTCAAGTACCGGTCTTCCACCCGCTTTCAGAAGCTCCGCTGTAATTCCATCCTCGCCTGGGGCCTTACCGTTTTTAAGGTGCTGGAGAGCCATCCTAATCTCGCTCAGACTGACATCCGGGATATCTTCGGAATAGTGTCGGATGAGACTCGCTCTTGGATCGTTACTCACACTTGCGTGTGGCTCCAACGATGATGTGTACAGCTGCCCATAGAACCTCTCAATCTCACTCAAAATCTCAGGTGTCCCGGAAACGATGCTGCCACATTCTGTCTTCAGCTTTGACATTTGGCTCTTTCTGGCAGACAGATCTCTGGCAAAGACTTTGGAGCCTTGGTTCCGCTCGATCGCTTCTTCAATACGAGCTGTATTGAAGTTGCGTAAGTCCCGCCGCATGCATTTGGAGATCTGTCTGTTCAGATGCCTGTATGCTGTCAAGTCTGTTGAAGAATGTAGCTTCATCTCCCGTCTAACAGCCATGAGATTAAGAGTGTGATCGGAGAGTTTTTGTGTTCTTCTGCGGCGGGTCTTGCAGAACTTAGCTCCAACCGCATGGACAGTTTCCACGAGCTTGTCATTCATATCGTCCACTTCATTGCAGTCTTCTAGGCACTGAAAACGGTTTTGTAACTCGAGCTGAAAGGTTTCGGGACTTTGAAACAGAGCACGAGGGGGACGGAGCGTTGACTTCATTAGACGAGACCTCTCCAACTTAACGTTTAGGTTCAGTGTGCCTCTAACCATTCGGTGATCGCTACCAGTTTTCACCCTCGCGATCACGGAGACATCACTGAACAGTTGTCGTCTGGTCGTCATAATGAAGTCAATCTCATTTTTTGTGGAACCGTCGGGGCTCGACCAGGTCCACTTCCTGTGGGGCCGCTTCTGGAAGAAAGAGTTCATCATAAAGAGTCCCTCTTTCTCCATGAAGTCGGCCAGCTGCTGGCCCCTTGGGTTCCGTTGCCCTATTCCAAATTTCCCTACTTTCAGCTCACCGTTCTCTCTTGTGCCTAGTTTTGCATTGAAGTCTCCCATTAACACCGTATATTGGGTTTTGGAGGAATGCATGGCTCTAGAGATATCCTCATACATTTCCTCCACCTCCTCATCGGGGTGTGCCGAGGTTGGTGCGTAAACCTGTATAACCTTCAGCGAATACCGTTTGGTGATTCTGAGTATAAGGTACGCAACCCTCGTCGACACACTCCCGATTTTTACAACGTTGTTAACGAGAGACTTGTGGACGATAAATCCGACACCTCCTTGGGACAGATGGTCGCCCTCCCGGTGATAGAGCAAGTTGCCGGATTCGAGGATTACCGTGTCCTCCCCCTCTCTTCGGACTTCAGATAATCCTATAATATGCCAGCGCAACTTGTCTATCTCTTCTTCCAGCTCCACGATCTTCTCGTCAGTCCTCAGGGTGCGTGCGTTGTACGTTGCCAGGTCGAGTCGTCTAAGGTGGCAACCGAACCTCCACCGGAGATTCTTAGCACCCCCTGCCCCGCCGTTACCATGGTCGCCACCGTAGCCAGGAATAGCGGGGCCGCCGGGGACTGGGGGCCGTCTCTTTGTTACTCTCTTCATAGGGGGGTATTTGCCATAGTTGCCACGCTTGGCGAGCGGGTTGGCAACCGCAGTTTTTTTATTGTCATTTGGCTATTATCAGGAAGATGCTGCTGCCCATCTCCTGGCTGTTTCCCTTTGTCGCCTTTTACGACACCCACGGGAGGATATGGGGTAGTGGATATTCTTGACCGCCACTACACGGCAAATATGTTGCTCTATCTATAAAATTTATGTTGCTCTAATATTATTTATATCATTATTTGATATTAATGTCATTATTACCTATGCATATGGATGTGGAGGAAGCGAGAGAGGTGTATCAGGATCGTGCCAAATGGAAGTCCATAGTCTCTTCCTACCCCTCTGGGTGACAGGCGTGAGTGTATATATATTAAAAGGAATAATTTACGGCCAAACTCAAAATTGACGTTTATTTAAGAACTAGATATTTTTTATTTGGGCTTAAAAATCCAAATCCCCGTTGGTGTGGAATGCAGCGCGCAAAGCGGCGATGGGGACCGCCACCCGTCACGCACAGCCCGACACGGCGGAAGGTAAAGGACAGAGTGCAGAGTTGGCACGTGGAATGTCAGAGGAGGCATGAGAGATAAGACGAATGAGTTGATCGAAATAATGAAAGAAAGAGAATTAGATGTCGTGTGTATGTCGGAGACCAAACGGAGGGGCAGTGGTACTGAAGAGCTCCCTGGCGGGGCATCAGCTCTATGGTCCGGAGTCCCGGAGAGCGAGAACGCCTGCCAGGGAGTGGGGGTGCTGCTGTCTTCTCGGTTGGTCGATGTTATAACTGAATATAAGGTTGTGAACTCAAGACTTCTCTGGGTTCGCTTTAAATTGGGACTGACGAAGTTATTCCTTTTGGCTGTTTATGCGCCGGTAGCTTCGTCGTCCAGGGCTGAGCTGGAGGAGTTTTGGGAGAATGTAAGAGAAGTTCTAGATTTGGCTAGGGGAAACGAAAGAATTGTTGTATGTGGTGATTTGAATGGATGGGTTGGTACCGCTCGACCAGGGTACGAGTCGGTACTTGGAAAGTTTGGCGATAAAAGGGTTAATAATGCTGGCAAGCTTATACTGGCGGTATGCAAGGAAAAGGGTCTTCTTGTGACAAACACTATGTTTAATCACAAGAAAATCCATATGTATACTAGAGAACGAAAAAATGAGAGAAGTATGATCGATTTGTTCATGGTGGTTGACCGACTGCGAAAACAGGTGATGGATACGCGAGTGTTCAGGGGTGCTGACCTGGGAACGGATCACTATCTAGTGATTACTAGATTTAGGGGTCTGTTCGCGGGTTGGCGCTACCGGACGGCAGTAACAGAACCACAGTCGGTCTGTCGCATCCGAAGCTGGAAGCTTCAGGAAGCGTATACTAGGAACAAATATCATGCGAGGGTAGCCGAAAAGCTTGACACCATCGATGGCAGAAAAGAATGTGTAGAAAGAACATGGCAGAACCTTGGGGATGGAATGGTAAGTGCAGCGGAAGAAGTGTGTGGAACAATAAAAAGAGGCAGTAGTAAAAGAAGAGATGCATGGTGGAATGATGAAGTGAAAGAAGCTGTAAAGAAGAAGAAAGCATGTTTAGACTACTTGGCCTCTAGTAATGATAAGGATATGAGAGAGAAGATGAAAGAAAGATATAGGCTGCAGAAAGTTCACACGAAAGCATTGATTGAGGAAGTGCGTGAAAGGTGTAGAATGGAAGCGGACGAAAGGTTGTCGCACAACTTTAAGGAGAACTCCAAACTCTTCTGGAAAGAGGTTGGAAGGACCCGAAGTGGTGCGACGGCCTTAAGAATGAACAAAGTGCTTTCGAGAACTAATGACGTCCTCTCAGAAAAATCGGACGTCATGCGATGGAGCGAATTTTATAGAGAAATGTATGCGTGTGATGATCTTATTGAGGGATCCGGGGATGACGCCGTGACTGGTACGCCAGACCCGGACCTCGATGACACTGAGGTCATCAGTATGAAAGAGATTGAACGTGCGATTCGAAGTTTGAAATGTGGTAAGGCTGCGGGACTAGACAGAGTTACTGCTGAAATGGTCAAGTATGGTGGGCCTCGTGTCTGGGACAGCTTTCATCTGCTGTGCAATTTGTGTTGGCGGACGGAGATGTCCCGGATGATTGGCGATCCGCAGTCATTGTGCCTTTATATAAAGGTAAAGGTTCACATTTTGACTGCGGGTGCTATTAGGCGATCAGCTTGACCAGTTTAGCAAGTAAAGTTTACTCGAAGGTTTTGACACGTAGGATGCAAGAGAAATCGGAAAGATTTCTATGGGAGGCACAATGCGGATTTAGACCTGGAAGAGGATGCACGGATTAAATGTTTTCTCTCCGCATGATCACGGAAAAGCTTCTGGCTACTAACCAGAGGATTTTCTGTGCTTTTGTGGATCTTGAGAAAGCATTTGATTAGGTTGTAAGGAAGAAAATGTGGGAACTGTTGCCGGGGTATGGTGTGGATGGTCGATTGCTAAGGGCTGTGCAGTCACTTTACTGTGACTGTAAAGCCTGTGTACGGGTAGGGCATGACCTGTCACCCATATTTAGCGTCCAAACGGGCGTAAAACAGGGTTGTGTCGTGTCTTCCTGGCTGTTCATACTGTATCTCGACAGCTGTTTACAGAAGCTGAAAGATAGCTGTTTGGGTGTGAAATTGGGTGACATAAAAGTAAATTGTCTGCTGTATGCTGATGATGCAGTGCTTATTGCACCATCAGAGCCAGAACTGCAGGCATTAGTCACGTGTATGAAAGAGGAATGTGAAATTAAAGGTCTCCGTTTGAATGCTAATAAAACTAAGGTTCTGGTATTTGAAAGGGACGAAGAGAGAACGAAGTGTGAAATATGGGTAAATCAGGAATGTCTAGAACAGGTAAATGAAATTGTATACTTGGGGAGTGCTTTTAGCCGGGATAGAAGATGTGATTTAGATGTGGACAGGCGTGTCGCTGCCGGGAACAAAGTCAATGGTGCCCTGACTGCGTTAGTCAAAAGGCAAGGCGTAGTGAAGAGTGCACGCCTTGCAATACATAACGCAGTGTTGGTACCGACTTTGTTATATGGCAGCGAAACCTGGGTATGCCAGAAGAAGCATAAAAGCAAGTTGAATGCAGTGGAGATGCGATCTCTTCGTAAAATGTGCGGCGTTACCATGGCCGACCGAAAGCGAAACGAAGAGATTCGCAATATGGCAGGTTTGAAAGATGACCTTATCACAAAAATTGATAAGGGCGTGCTTCGGTGGTTTGGGCACGTTGAGCGAATGAGTGAAGACCGAATGGTGAAGAAAATATATAGCGCGAAAGTTAATATTAAAAGGTGTCGAGGTAGACCGAGACTAACTTTCGAAGGCCATGTGAGCAAATTGCTCGAAGAGGGTAGGGTCAAGAGTACTCGGACACCTAGACGTACACCTAGACGTGCATGTATGAAGAAGATAATGAATCTGAAAGAAGCGAAAGAGGTATGTAAGGATCGTGACACTTGGCGATCTGTTCTCTCTGGCTACCCCGTCAGGGATTGTGCGTGAAGATAAGTTAAGTTAAAAATCCAATGTTGCAGATTAGGCTATACCAAAAATAGGAGTATAAATTAGATTAGTAAGAGAAAATGTATTACAATTTTCACTGATAATAAGCTTTGTACGGTGTCAACAAACGGTGGAGTAATAATATAAAATTAAAAATTTTGTACAACCGACTTCAATATAAATTATTAAGAAAAACTCAAAAACTATTGGTTAGACCTTGATCAAATTGAATCACACACATTGTAACACATATAAAAAAACACAGTCCAATTGAGTACCGACTCCTTTTTGAAGTCGGTAGAAAAGGTGTTTTTTTCTTCTTCTTCTATATATTTCAATTATATCCACATACTGTATTTAAAAGTGAGTAATGAATTAATTGCGGCCGGACTCGTACTTTTAAAAACTAGCTTTTACTCGCGACTTCATGCGCGTTGAAAGTGTATTAAGGACATTTTTTGAGTTAAATTGCAAACTATAAAATAGATTAGTTCGAACCTTTTTTATATCTTATATTTTTAAGAGTTCATCAATAACCATTTATTTTATCAGTTTTTCTATTATACAAAAAATCATTAGTTTTTTTTGTAAAATGATGCTGTGGTCCACAGACATTTACATTTATCTTCGATTAAGATCAAAATGCAGATGCGTTGTCATCCGTGAGGACTAAGATGGAATGTCTCGTTTCCAGTAAAAAGGGACTCCGGTTCTATACACTCATCATACGAAACACAGAAACATTAAGCTGCTATACGCTGGTCACAGAATGTAAGAGCGTGGTCTTTCCCCGGGAAAACCGGTCGAGGCGACCCATTCGTGCTGCAACCATAAGCCACGCTTCCGCTAGCGTGGCTCTACTACGTAAAATTTGTTGTGACCCGATGGTAAGTGGTTGCTGTGGCCCATAGAAATCAACATCTATCCTCGTTTGCGAATCAAAATGCAGATGCGTTGTCACCCGTGAGGACTGAGATGGAATGCCTCTTTTTCAGTAAAAAAGGACTCCGGTTCTATAAACTCACAATACGAAACACAGCAGCGTTAAGCTGCTATTTTACGCTGATATTCTGTGAGAGCGTGATCCTTCCTCGGTCGAGCCGACCCATTCGTGCTACAACTATACTATTAAGCTAAGCTAATATTCTATAGATATTCTATAGATTCTATAGATAGCTAAGTTCTATTTGTTTTTGAACATTTTATATTGTTTTGCTTTAGGCTATATTTTGTCCATAGATTAATAGATCTGTAGCAAGTGCATAGTGCAAGTTAATTTTGTCGTGCGAAGGTTTTTTTTTTTTATTAATACATGACCATGGATACAAAGTCTTTTGGCCACAGTATATATGTCGTCTATGAGACACTTTTCTATGATACTTTTTAATTGTTCTAAGTTAATGTTATTTATTATCAGTATTCTTAATGTACCTTAGTTTACTAGTTTAGTTGTAGCTGTCTTGAAAACAATTTTTATCGTTTTGTGTATTATAATAGTCTTTTAATTTTGGAGTGTGTTAGCTGGCGGGTGGTGCAGGGATAGCAATTTGTAGTCGAAATTATTACTATTTTTTACGTTTTATAATTTTAATTATACTATATTATTTATTCTTACCATTTGGGTCTATATTATTTATTTATTTGTATATTCTATTACATATAGATGAGTTCCGATGATGATTCTTTTCTTTCTGTCAACGAGTTTTGTTCATCAAATGACAGTTATTGCTCGTTTACTGAAACGCTAGGGGATTTTGTGCGACGTAAATTCGAACAATCTCGCTCCTTGTTTAATGTTTGCCACATTAATGCACAAAGCGTACCTAGTCACTACAGTGACCTGACTGAGGCTTTCACTGACGCTGATGTTCATGCCGTCTTGATCTCGGAGACTTGGTTTAAGCCCCATCTTCCTTCTACCTCTTACCCTCTCTCTGGCTTCAGTTTGATACGAAACGATCGAGTTGATAGGAGAGGGGGTGGGGTCGCTATATATCTTCGTTGCGACTTCTCTTATAAAATTGTAGCTTCTTCTTCCCCTTATTATACTGCATCTGCAGAATTTCTATTCCTTGAAGTTTGCGTAAAAGGAGCTAAATTGATTCTTGGTGTTGTTTACTGTCCTCCTTCTGTCGATTACTTCTCCAGTCTTGAAACGATTCTGGAATCCTTGGGGTCCGAATACTCACATCACATTATCATGGGCGATTTTAATACAGACCTCCTGACTCCGCACTCATCCCGTTCCTCTAAGCTCCTTCACATTGTCGAGTCGGTTGGCCTCCACATTTTACCTTTACAAGCCACTCACCACAATATTGATGTAGAGGATACCTGGCTTGACTTAATCCTTACCTCTGCTCCTTCTCTTGTCTTCTCCCACGGTCAGCACTTTGCACCTGCTTTCTCCTATCATGACCTCATATTCATTTCTTACGTCCTAAAACCTCCTAAACCTCCAGCTAAAACTCTTCACATGCGTTGTTTTGGTCGCTTAGACGTTGAAAAACTTTGTATGGATGCATCCAAAATAAACTGGAACAGCGTGGTTTCTGCATCCACTGTGGACGAAAAGATAGAGGCTTTGAATGAAGCTATCCTTAGGCTATATGATGTACATGCTCCGATTAAAAAAGTGAAGCTCAAGCGTCCACCTGCGCCATGGATGACGATTGGGGTTCGAATTGCGATGAGACGTAGGGATCGGGCTTTTGGCAAATTTAGAAAAGATCGATGTGATGAGAACTGGACTCTTTATAAAGTTGCAAGGAACCGGTGCAATCAGATGATACGCAACGCCAAACGCCGATTTATTCTTAGTAACATCTCATCTTCTTCCCCTGCTAATATCTGGAAGTTCCTTGGAACCTTAGGTATCGGTAAACGACAACGTTGTGAGTTTCAGAAGACGATTGGTCTGGATGATATTAATTTTCATTTTGTCTCCAACAGTCCTCTTGATCACCAGACCAAGCGTCTTACTATTGAACACTTAATGGGTTTACCTCGTCCCGATATTGATCTCTTTCAATTTTCTCCAGTAGCTATGGATGAGATCAAGAAGACAATCCTATCCATTAAATCTAATGCTGTAGGTTGCGACAACATCAGCCGACGGATGATTATCTTTATACTTGACCATATCCTCCCTGTTATCTCGCACATCATTAACTTCTCCTTGGATTCTGGTAACTTTCCTTCTTTGTGGCGTAAGGCTTACGTTATTCCATTACAAAAGATCACAAATCCCACTCTACCCAATCATTTCCGACCTATATCCATCCTTCCCTTCTTATCCAAGGTCCTTGAGGCCTGTGTCCACAAGCAACTTTCGCAGTTTATCTCCTGTCATAACTTACTAAGTCCCTTGCAGTCTGGCTTTAGGCCCGGTCATAGCACCGTTTCCGCACTCCTGAAAGTAACTGGTGATATTAGGGCAGGCATAGAGGATACTAAAGTCACTGTGTTGGTTTTAGTTGACTTCTCGAACGCCTTTAATACCATCAGTCATGACCTTCTAATTTCCATCCTTTCCCTTTCAATGGTCTCACCCGAAGCACTGGATTGGTTTTCATCATATCTTCGAGGTCGCCAGCAGTCGGTTCGCATCGATGAGCTATCATCTAGCTGGCTTGACTTACATGCTGGTGTTCCTCAAGGCGGCATATTATCTCCTTTGTTGTTTTCTATATTTATTAATCTCATTACCCTAGACCTTCAGTCTGCGTATCATCTGTATGCCGATGACTTGCAACTGTACACACAAGCGAGTATTGACAATATTTCTACAGCGGTGGACATAATTAACAGGGACCTTGAGTATATTAAGAACTGGTCTGACAGGTTTGGCCTAATGGTCAACCCTTCGAAGTGTCAGGCCATAATAATTGGTAGCCGTCGGATGATTCATAGATTGAAAACGGTAGCTTTACCTCCTATCTTTTTTAATAGTACTGAGATCCAACTGTGTTCTACTGTGAAGGATCTAGGTTTATTAATTGATTCCACTTTGAGTTGGAAAGACCAAGCAACGACCGTTAGCCAGAAAGTTACCGGTACCCTGCGTTCTCTCTATCGCCTAAAAAATTTTCTGCCATCTGCAACCAAAGCAATGCTTGTGCAAAGCTTAATTTTTCCCCTAATCGACTATGGTGATGTGTGTTATTTCGACCTGAATGCAGATCTTCTCAATAAATATGACCGTCTTCTGAATAACTGCATTCGATTCATTTTCAATCTTCGAAAGTATGACCATGTATCCACGTATCGATCTCAATTAAAATGGTTACCTATTCGTCAACGCCGTAGTTTGCGTGCACTCACTACCCTATATTCTATCCTGATGTCTCCAACTTCCTGTTCCTACTTATCTCCATACTTTCAGTTGCTTAGCGCTAGTCATGAGAGAAACCTCCGCTCTACGAACAACCTTCTTCTCCTATGTCCCTCCCATAGCTCTGGACTTGTTCATTCTTCTTTCCACATTCAATCTATTCTCCTTTGGAACGCACTACCTCTCGAAATCAGGACGGCTAGCAATCGTTACGCGTTCAAGATGAAGGTTCGGGAATACTTAACTAATAAATTGGCAGATTCATCATAGTAATAGTTTATATACATTTTATATATAAATATATATATTTTATTTGATTATGTCTATAATTGTATATCTTCATGAGTTTACATACATCTGACGTTTTAATATGTACTTAAATAATATACATTTTTATTATCTTATTATTTTTATCATAATTTATTTTATAAGTATATATATATATATATATATATATATATATATATATATATATATATATATATATATTATATTTTTTATTAACATTTATATCTTATGTATTTTATTTCGATGTGCTACAATTTTTTTTGTTATTTTAGTTTAGTATTAACATATTACCTTTTATTACTCCTACTTCATTATATCTCTGCATCATCCCAAGGTAGACTGGTAGAGAATGCCTTAGGCATTAAGTCCGCCTATATACCACATGTGTATATGAAGTTTTAAATAAATAAATAAATAAATATAGCTGCAGCATGGCTCTACCACGTATGTTGCAGTATTTGTTCGTGAAGTTTCATCACAATCGGTTCAGCCATTCCAAAGATTAGCTCGGACAGACAGACACACATAAATTTTAAAAATGGTTATTTATGCCTTAATAGCATGTAAATAATATGCATGGTCGTTGTTGATTTGCATCTTAAGTAACTCATTTCTTTGGATATTTACAAATTAGTAAACAAATATTTATTAAAAAATACGGTTAGTAATTAATGTACAGGAATGATCACCTTTGTCTTCTCTACTATTTATAAAAGTTTTAGTCGTTTCAAAATTTGCCACTTTTTTTAAGGGAATTCGGTTAAAGAATTAGATGCGTCGCTTTAAAAAAAAAATAAGAAATAATTTTTTGAAAAAAAATTTTATTCGAACAAACAATGAAAAAAAAAGTAAATTAAAAACGTTTATACTGTTATTCGTATAAAATTTTTATACTCCAATAACTATGAAATGTTTTAAAGCATGAAGATTGTATAAACTCAATGTTTGAAAGTCGTTAATTAGATAGCCTCCGTTGAAAGTTGTAACGACCGAGAATAAAATATGACTGATAAATGAGATCACAGTGATTATAATCATGAGTAATGTAAAAATTGGACCCATCACAAACTACTTTCAGAGGGAAAGTCAAGAAGTCTTAAAAATGCTTGCTTATAAATATGCTGCCAAGAAATATTTACAAAATAGCCTTTTATTTTTACGCAGTACGTAGTGGATAAGCGTTTGGCTGCCGTTCTAGGTTGAGATGTTTGTCCATGTACCGTGTAAAACGCTTCCAGGTTTCCGAAGTCAATCCTAGTGTGGAGGTAAAGTTTATTAATAGAAAGAATTATTGAGCCAATGTCACGATAAGCTTGTGTGTCAATAGCTGCCCGATAAGTTAATCCTATCTTAACTCAATCACAATGCTTTAGTATTGATTACAATGAAATAAAATATGTTGTTATAAAGTAAACAATGTTAAAAAAGTAACCTAGTAAAACATGGGCGGTTCGTAAAACATAGTTATAACAACGAGCACACAGTCCACCTGGTGGTAAGTGGTTGCTGTGGCCCATAGGCATCTACATCTATCATCGGTTACGAATCAAAGTGCAGATGCGTTGTCACCCGTGAGGACTAAAATGGGTAAAATGTGTCTCCGGTTCTCTACACTTACCATACGAAACATCAGCACAGTATTCTGTGAGAACGTGGTCCTTCCCTAGTCGAGCCGACCTATTCGTGCTACAACAGTAAGTACACACAAAGTAAAATAATTTAAGTTAAGTAGTATAACAACACTCGTATGTATATCATAAAAGAACAACGTTCACATTAAGTAAATAAAAGAAGAACGAACTTGGCTCTGACTTTACAAAATATTTTTACAAAATACTAACATAACATGATAATATTTTTTTTGTTTCTGTTAGTTCTATAACAATATAGAAGTAAGAGAAACAAACAAAACTATTTTTGAAATGAAAATACCAACTGAAAAAAAAGCAGTTGACAACCCACTTGCCAAATATGGTTATCTACATAAGTAAAGTGCCTGTGGTAGTGGAACGAATTTCCTTATCGGAACGGTACGAATTTGGCGGATGGGGGCTAGGCGAAAAAAAGTGTAAGATTTTTCCGTCACGACCCCTTCTGACGTAGTGTAGATGGCCTTGGCGGCTATAAGGAAGCGAGATGGAATAATATCCATCTCCCTCGCACTTTTTCTTATCATCCCATGAAAAAATATTATTTTATTTTAAATTTAAATGACGCTTCATTTTAATAGACGCTAGTAATTCATTTATTTGTATTTGTTAATCAACAGTAATGTAATACGTTTATCAATAATAATATACGACGAAAGGAACTGAACTCGTTCCAACCGAGTGTTCCACGATACTTTAACAGTGGTAGAGCCACGCGGCAGCTTTCGCTGTCGCACGGATGGGCCGGCTCGAACCGGGGTGGTACTACGACCTCACAGAAGACCAGCGTGAAGTAGAGGTTTACCTCTGCGTTTCGCTTGGTGAGTGCAGGTGGCCGGAGGCCCTTTTTGCTGGAAATGAGGCATTCTATCTTAGTCCTCACGGGTGACAACGCATCTACATTTTGATTTGTAAGGGAGGATAGATGTAGATGGTCCACCTGATGGTACACTTACCATCAGGTGGACTGTGTGCTCGTTTGTCACCCTTATCCTATAAAAAAAAAAAACTCACGCATGTTTTTCTGACTATATCTTTGATTTATTACATAAATGTAATGTTAAAAAATATATGCTTATATATACATAATAATAATACATAATAGATATATACAATAACGTTTTAAGAATTTTCTGTGTGATTGCTTTTTACTGCTCTTGTTAGCAGGCAATACTATAAGTTACTCTGTAGTATTATTAACGTAAATATGACGAATAAGTGTGAACTACTAGTTTTATTAAATAAATTAAAACTTGTTGTTTGTATATGTAATGGTAACTAATATTCAACAGTCTTTGTCTTTTCCGCCGACTTCCAAAAAGGAGACGCTACTCAATTCGACTTTCGTTTTTTTTATGTGTGTTACCTCATAACTTTTTACTGGGTAAACCGATTTCGATGATTCTTTTTTGTTTGAAAGCTGGTACTTCTCGTGTGGTCCCATATAAATTTGATCAAGGTCACACCAATAGCTTTTGAGTTATTCTTAATAATTTATATTATAATCGGCTGTACAAAATTTTTTATTTTAAATTATTACGAAAAGATTTAACTCAAAAACTATTTGAATCTATTGACACAAGAACAAGTTTATATTTGTTTTTGTGTTATATTTTAAAGATGTGAAGACTGCTAATGAATGAACCATATAAAAATCTATTCAATACACCAATTCATAGCGACTATTTTATAATTGCGGAAATAACAACACATCCTATAAAATATGCCTACCATATAAAACCTGATTGAGTAAACGGAAAAAGCAGATCAGCAAGCGCGCTAGCAGCACCAAGCCTTGCCACCAGGACTCCAATACACGCGCTATGTCAAATGCATCACTCTTCAGCACAAACACAACTTCCGACATTGATGTTAATAAAGAAGTCATTTGGGCAAGGCACTTATCCTATGACTCTGGGTGCACTGTCATTTTTGCGTATTTTATTCTTTTTTAACTTTTATTCAGTCATTTCCTCACTAAACACTTTATATTAAAAAAAAAAAACAATGCTCACTGCGTGTTATCGGTATGATCACTAACTTATCGACTACTACGAATTGGAACCACCTATGCTCATTAGATCAACGCTCGCTTCAATTACGTCCAGCAACTGCCGGCGTCGGAAGCCGTACAGTAGCAAACACTTTGCTACCTCGTGTGTTGCGGACGAACTTGATATTTAATAGCTGCGATAACTTGCATCATCGAAAACCATCATAATTATATGCTTACAAATGGTAATTATTTTTCACAAACACTCAAATCACGTATCATTTACGCTCTCTGCACAGCAATGTTTTTTTGTTTGATTGTACATCTGCGAACTGAATGCAAGACAACATGATTGCTAACGTCTTAATAATAAACGGTGATTACTGTGTAATAAGCCCACAAGAATTCTTTCACATTTTTCTTGTATTGTAGATTTAAGCTTCTTTCTTCCCCTTATGATCATATCAAGTGGAGCACTACAATATCAATATATTTTGTGATGTGATGTGATGTGAATATATTTTGATTTCCGTTAACGAACGAATATACCGATAAAACGCCGACATATAGTTTCCTTGCATCCGATTTACGTAAAATTGAAAGTGTTTACTTAATTAAAGATTATAGTTTCGAAACACATAAAAATATTACAATTATGTTGCGTATTTAATTAATATTCACAATATTACATATTATTTCTAAATCACAGGGAAAGTTAAACTGATGAAAGGCAAGACAAATCTGCAGACAACAGGCTTCTAAACAAGTTCTTTAGAACGGTATTTCACACTACATAGCAATTCCCTAGCACGATTCAAAAAAACTTTCTTTTGCATCTGTGATATTTGAATTATCGGAAGAGAGCTGCGTAACGTGTTTCACACTTCCAGACTAACAGGCTCTTAACGCCCCTTGCATCTGTAAACTTTTTAAATATGCCTAACTTTTTTTTGGTTCATGTTCATTTTTTAATCCATTTCAGGTTTGTAACTAATAATCTGCATTTGTAATTAATAACCACAATTATTAAAAAATGAAATATTTTTCGCAAATCGAGGTTTTTCTAAAACGACGGCCAAGACCGACAAGGCCCGTTCGCCGGCTTCAACTGGCAGCCCTACTCCACCGATCGATTTGTTATGCAACACTAACTGATATTACGGTAATATCGGTAAACTGACAGAAAAAAATCACAAAGAACAAACTGTTGGAAATGCGAATGAAGTAAAATGTGCAATTGTATTAGTAAAAGTAGTTGTCAATGTGAAAGTTTACAAAATAGAAATGAAAATTATTAAATACTGCATAAAAATAATTTTCTTAAGACCTTTGTTCAATCCCATTTGGTGATTTGCAAGTTGGTGTTTTTTTGCAACCGACTTCAGAAAAGGAGGAAGTTCTCGATTCGACTGTCCTTTTTATGTGTAATGTCCTTACTAAACATTTTTATAGGTGAAGCTCAGAACTTTTTTTATAGGTAAACCGATTTTGATGATTTTTTTTAAATTAGAAAGCTGATGCTTCTCATGCGGTTTCATATAAATTTGATCAAGATCTGACCAGAAGTTTTTAAGTTATCCTATTAACAATGCGTATTTAATTGACTTCGACTACACTGATTATGTTAAATCGAATTTGATGATACATTGTTGAGAAGTATATAATGTAATTACATTGGACTATACCGAAAGTAGCAAACGGACGTAATAACTGTGTTTTTGCTGTGTGCGCGTACAACCTCATTATACAGAATAATTTAGCGAAATACTTTTTTGACCTTTTCCATTCTTTTTAACTCTTGCGAGACACGGTATGCTTACGTCGAGTTGGCAAACGCTTGTTCCTTTCAGAAGTGCAATATGTACCAAATAGAGCGAGAACATACGCCATTAATACCTATTCCTATAGAACTTGTTATTGACTTTATATTCAAACTAGCTGTTCCTCACGACTTCGCCCCCGTGTAATTTAGGGTTTTAATTTTTTGCGAGGAACCCTAATTATTTTTTTAAAATAAAAGTAGCCTAAGTTACTCCTTATAACATCAGCTATCTGCCAGTGAAAGTCCCGTTGAAATTGGTCTAGCCATTTCGGAGATTAGGCGGAACAGACAGACAGACGGACAGACAGAATTTTTAAAAAAAAATGTGTTTTTGTTATAAGTACCGTATATACTTACATATGCATTTAGTAAAAAGCTGATATCTTGACATTACAAACAGACACTTCAATTTTATTTATTTATATAGATTTAAAGGAAACAGGTATTTGCATTTATAATGAATTTTTGTGATTCTCCTAAAATTGATTTTGAAGAGTTGCAAAACAACAGTGGAAAATATTGATCATGGTCTACCCAAACGTTTCACGTCGTAGAGCCAGGCCGCACCTATATTATGGCTGCAGCACTAATAGTTGGTTCCACCAGGGAAGGACCACTTAGTTACTCACCTAGTTACTAAGGTTTTTCAATATGAAATGAAACTGATTTTTACGGATTTTTTCGCGTTTACTTTAATTTTTTAAACTTCGGGAATTAAAAAGTTAAAGTAAATGCGATAAAATCCGTAAAAATTAGTTTAATTTAATGTGTAGTCTTCGCGTAAATATAAGATATCATTATGTTGTTTCAATAGTTTAATGATCTTTTCCAAAATCAATTTAATAAATTCTATTGTGTTTTTTTTTTCACTAAAAGAAACATGATGTAGCAAAAGTTCTAGTCTAAACGAAATTAATAGAAAAATAATCGAAAGCTACGTCTTCCTCTCGATTTTTTTCTTTTTTTATTCAAAACAAAAATATCAATCAATCTTTCTCAAAATAAGACATTACCAAACCAGCAACATAAAAGTTACGTTTAAGTTAAGTCAAACCTTCGTGTCACGGGTGCAGTCATCGACCTCTGCTTACGTAATTCTATTTAAGTGCATTCGATATCATTTTTAAAATAAATTACCTACTTTTACAATCAGTCACTTCTAAAATGTGTTGGAACATAGAGTAATAAATTACTTAGAGAGTTAAAATTAAGAATGTTATAGGTCGCGTCTTGGATTAGCCGGTAACAAAGACATTAGAATACCTATATATTTAAATCTCTTTGGCCGGTAACATACTAGGTGCAGTGCAGCCGATTGCGTTTGAGTATGTAACCGATTTAACAAACCAACTGTTCCTAGTTGTAGCCGATTAAGCCTGGATGTAACTGCACTTCGGCTTTTAGCCGTAATATTAATATGGGATTGATTGGACCAAATCAATGTAGATTTTTACTGCAGCCGTTACAATAAGTACGAGAAAAGTATGTTTTTAGAGTATGTATTTTTTTGTGAATAAACGCTTGCCTTAAATTTCATTCTGAGTGAATTAAGGATGTAGTAAGGACAAAGTGAAGAAATTAGCATGTCAGATATTAAAAAAATAATTTGAGGTTGTAGTCCGCCAATCCGTACGGCGCGGCGGACGCATTGTACGCTCTATAACTCTTTTAGGATTAAGATGAGGTCCATTTTGAGCAGTGTGAACTACGAGTATGTAGACTGTTACATTACATTCTTATGAAGCTGTATTAATATAATATGAAAGTTGGTGTTGCATTTTTTTTACTCAATTAGAAATGTTAAGGGTGAACTTGTTTAGGTTCGTCATGAGTCAAATCGAGTTCTACTTGCACATATAAAATCTATATCGTTTTTTCTTTTGATTTTCCTTTTTTAAAACAGTTACCCCCACACTAGGATTTTCTCTTGTATCGTGGAGGCAGTTTACAAACATAAATTGTATAAGGACAAACATCCAGACCCGGAACAATTATTTGTAGGCCATACAAATACTTGTTGCGTGGGGGATTCGAACTCACAGCCCCCAGGCGCTGCAACCCATTGCTAAGGCACTGCGCCACGGAACCGTGTTTCTGTATTTGTTGTGTACCTCTATAATATGTGCATGTTCGCAAAGTTCTAGGGATATACTATTGTCACATAACTTACCGTATTTTAATAAAATGAAATCGAACCGAGAAATGAAACTAAAGGGTTTGCACATTTTCTTGTTACGTTCTATAACTTCAGCACAAATTTTCATTGGAATTTTCAATTAACAAATACCTATAAACTACAAAACAATTCTGTACGGTTTTGCTAATTTATGAGCTACAACGCGTTCTGAGAGTTTTCTTCATAATTATTGTTGATTTTGTTTGTTAATATTTTTGTATGAAATATTTACATGCCATTGAGATATGAGTAACCATTTTTAAAATTTTCCTTTGTCTGTCTGTCCGTAATCTTCGGTATGGCTGAACTGAATGTAATAAAACGTTACGAACAAATGGAGATATAATAATACCAGGAGTAATCTAGACTAAATTTTATCCGAAAAATTTAGAGATTTTATTAAAATAGAAATATTGATAAGATAAAATAGCAAGTAAAATAGGCTTGAATGATTATCTTAAGTAAATAACGCCACATTAACAGATCCCACCCAGGAGAGGCCAGAGCGGCTCGATTGTAATAAATTTTATTTTAAAATTAATATACGTACTTGGATATATATAATTCTTTACAAATATTTTTTTTATAGGATGGGGTGACAAACGAGCACACAGTCCACCTGGTGGTAAGTGGTTGCTGTGGCCCATAGACATCTACATCTATCTTCGATTATGAATCAAAATGCAGATGCGTTGTCACCCGTGAGGACTAAGATGGAATGCCTCGTTTCCAGTAAAAAGGGTCTCCGGTTCTCTACACTCACCATACGAAACACAGCAGCGTTAATCTGCTATTTTACGCTGGTATTTGAATAATATAACGTTATAACGATATACCGTTATTACCGAGTTTTCGCTATTGGTACCGTGCATGTTGACGGTACGAGCTCGACGAAGCGCCATTTCTAATCACATTCTTTATCCGTACGGACTACACTTTAAGTATGTACCTAATTACGTTAAAAATTTAAACTCATCTTTAAAACTACAAGCACGAAACACAAGTAGATCTGTTAATACTATGTACTAGGAAAGGTAGTAATGCTTCTAACGCTTTATCATGATGACCTTTAAAGCAGGGTTTCCCAACCTTTTTTTTTTTGACCAGGGACCACTTTGATTTCTTTGTTGTTAGCAGGAACCACAAGGGGAAAGAAGAAATGTTAATCTAACAATAAATTTTAATCACAACTTTTAACATAATTATACGATAAACTTAAAAGAAGCATTAATTCACATTATTATAATTAGTGTATTTATTGTAAAATAAATCATACATGTTTGTTATTTAAAAGGTATGTAGGTAAAATATTTAAATTTTTCGCGGACTATATTTAAACTCTTGCGGAGCACTGGTGGTCCGCGGAACACTGGTTGGGAATCACTGCTTTAAAGAAACGTTACAGTAAGTGCATTGCATCAATTCCTTCACACAATTGTGTTTTGAAAACAGTTTGAAATTTTTGGCTTCGCAATCGCAACGACAATGTAACATTATGTGTGCAATACGATGATATCAAAATCATCATTATTAAAGCCCATCGCAAGCACTCTGCTGAACATAGGCCTTCTATAATTAATATATTATTCATTTTGTTACAACAATCTTACGCTCAGGGATTTGAGGCCAGGTCTTATTAATACAGACGTTCAGAACTTGAATCAAGTAAAAAGATATTGTGGCATTGGAATTCATTATTATCATTGTTACCTGTCCACCAATGAACAAATGTCTCTTTTTATTATTAGGGGTAGTATCCTACGCTTGTCAGTACGAGGCCGAGGTTGTTTTTGTCAACTTTTATTAACATTTCATCGCCAAAATTGACTGATTCTAAGAACTAGGCTGGCCCATTGTTACTATAATAATTTACCAATTCGTTGGAATATGTTAGTTACTGAGATTCACGTTACTAATACTGTCCTATACGTTGCTAAGAATCCCTGAGTATTGCTCGATCCATAACGCGATGGGTGACACTCAGCTTCTCAAACGCGGCTAGTAATAAAGGGGGACGGCCATCCGCCCGTTATTTCGTCATTAATCACTGGATTACTAGTTGTACACTTTGTTGAGTTTTTGTGATTTCACAATAATTACTGAATCGTTGGCCAATCGAAGATGACCGCAGATGAACATTGTTAGACCATATTTGTCTGTATTAGAATAATCATCATCATCATCATCAACAACATCATAGTCCAATGCTGAACACCAAGGTACGGCCCAAAGTACGATCGTGTGCCACCTGAATCTATCGACTTCTTGCATACGAGGTAGCCACTTCATTTTGTAGGGACCATCCTACACTTCGCGAACCTATACGAGGCTACCACTTGAGAACCTTTTTCCCCCCATCTGTTGTCGGTTTTTCCAAGATATATTTCCGTGGTAGAGAGCCATGCTGCAGCTATATTAGTAGTATAGTTGTAGCACGAATGGGTCGGCTCGACCGGGGAAGGACCACGCTCTCATAGAATACCAGCGTACAATAGCAGCTTAACACTGATGTGTTTCGTATGGTGAGTGTAGAGAACCGGAGACCTTTTTTACTGGAAAGGAGGCATTCCATCTTAGTCTCCACAGGTGACAACGCATCTGCATTTTGATTCGCAAACGAGGATAGATGTAGATGTGCATGGGCCACAGCAACCACTTATTATCAGGTGGACTGTGTGCTCGTTTGTCACCCTATCCTATAAAAAAAAATATATGGCCTGCCCATTGCCACTTCAACTCACAGGTTAGGACATATCGGTTACTCTGTTTCTATTGCAGACTGATTAGCAAGATAAGTGTAGGAGTTAAAAAAGTTAAAGTTACAGCATTTATATACGTCCCACTGCTAGTAGTGCGGCAAGGAATTATCCGGCGCGCTGCCCCACTGCGTGTTGGTGGACTTCACATGTCGTCGAAACAGATTTTTTTTTATGTCTCAGACATGCAGGTTTCCTTACAATGTTTTCCTTCACCGCCGAGCATGTGGTATATTGCCACTTAAAATTGCAATTAACAATTCCATTGGTGCCAGCGGGGATCGAAGCCGGCTTGCTCGCGTACTGTGAAACTTACAGCGACCACTAAGCCTCTGAGATACCACGGCTGTAGGTATTTTGTATTTTGATGTGGCAAATATTGAACAAATATGCACTAATTAGTATAACGTCAAAAATGACTGAATGATACAAAAACAGACGGCATTTGAATGTATAATTGCTTTGCCAAAGCTTGATTATTATTATTATTGGTTATTACGTTACGTGTTTACACGGGATGAGCTTAAACCGGACGGATGCCAGGGACGTGAGTGGCATTCTTTGCGTTACTTTGTTTTTTATATTACACCTTAATGACGCAAACAAGCAGGGAAAGAATGAATATTTATTTTTACTACAAACATTTGAGATACTTGCCAGAAGTTTAGGTCACCTTTCGCGCCAATGCAAACACGATTTATTGATCTGCAACAAGATAAATATGTTTAAAGTAATACATCTGTAAGAATAAAAGTTAATACGGATTTCTTAATTTCAGTTTATCTAAATATACTAACGAATATCAATCGTTATATCAACGAATTGTTTTCAACTCCCGACGAAATGTGGCATGACAGCTCCTGAACCGATGTTGATTACGTTTTTTCGTTTGAAAGATGTCTTAATGGAGAGTGTTCTTAGCTATGTTTCAAGTTATGATTATGTTTCATGTTTCAATCAGTTCAGCCGTTTGAAGATCATCAGGTCTTTTTGTTTTGGGGTTTTTTTTAATTTTTAATTTAAGATGTTGTAGTAATAACATTCAGAAACTTCAATAAATTTTGGTGAATATTGACGATTTCACCGCCATTGAATTCAAACTCAATTTAGTCACGTATTAATTATTTTCGGATGAATTAAGCGTTTGTACGATTTCGTGCAACGGAGAGTTTTTATGGGAAGTCACAAGTCACCATTGAATATGATAGATAGTAGTAGTAGATTAAATAGATAGTAGTAGATAATTCGATATAATAAATTGATAAATAAACATTTTGACCGAAGATCGAATACTTATAATTATAATTCAACTAATTGTCACAAAGATAAATTAGTTCATAGCAGTCCGGCTGTAGAATACAGAATGTTCGTTTTATTACCTTCGACCAATTCAAATTCATTTATTTATTTGTGATTACAGTAGTTAGGTGTTAGAAATAAATGTTTGGACGTATATAGGCAGTAGGTATCGTGTATTCTACCACAGTGTGGTGTACAAACATATTTCTATTCGTTCTAGCCATTAAAAGTAAAATAAATAAGTTAAACAAATAACAATACAATAATTCTCAGTGAAAGATAGGAAAATATTCACAAAACACTAGGTATATTATAACTGAAAAACATCGTACAATGACACCACTGACACATAACACATTCCGTAATGCCGCCTTTACTTTTATATTGTTCACGTAAATACAGGCTTTTACCTTCGGTTAAGAACAATTGAGGTAGATTTGTTATGTAACTGAAGCTGTGTTGATTGCAGACCATAATGGATAGAAACGGATGGTGATCCGTAGCGGTGCAATGAGACGCGGCATGTTACGATGTTTTCGTGTCGAATTCGTTTCGATATAGAAAGCCAAGTAAAGTTGTTTATTTTATAATAATTTTGAGACAAACCGGTAACAGATCAGCAATGTATTAAAAGTTTGTAATTAACTATATTTTCTTTAAATCTGTGGATATTCCTTATACTTTTTACACACCTACTTTTAAAGATAAGGTTCGCCTTAGCGAATTTGGGTTAACAACATATTTAGCACGCGGATTCTTTACAATACGGATTAAGATATTTTTCCTCAACAGATTACAAAAAAGAAGATCACTTTCAGAGAAAATACAATATATGAAGTTACAATCGATATTAAAACCGGTTAGCGTTTTAGTGATATACTTGTAGGTATAGAATAGATGGAGAAGACAGTAAAGTAAAAAAATACTTTTTTCCTTTTTATTTATTTAGGGATTTTTGTTTGAATATTCGGTAAGGTATAGGCAAACTATGCCGAAATGTGCAAATGTTTATAGAAAACGAATAGCTCAGATCTGCTAGGGAGAGCAGCATCAAAGGTGTAACACTCTGATACTGTAATCTTCTGACCCTTTGCCAAACGCGGCGTTTATCGCAAAAATCTTTTCAACCATGGAAACGACGATTGTCTAGTAGTATAATATTTCGGTCTTATAAAGAAGATGTGAAAATAGTGATTCGCATTCTGGACTTATTCTTGCAGATTTTAAGAAATTCGAAATAAGATTGAAATTACGTAAATAGAAAATGGATTAATATTCTTTAAAACTAGAAGACCGCCTAAAACTACCTATTTATTTTTATAAATAATTAGAGTAACATAAAAACAACAATTTAAAATTAATATGGTGGTTTCGGATAATATCCTGAGTTCTACCTAAGTCGTCGATATCGTTGACTTAGGCTTTGCTAAGCGCGCACTCAGCACGACTTCGAAGTTAGCTCTATAAATACCGACATTCTCTTAGCTCGAAAGTAAAGTCTAAGCAAAGTCAAAGTACGGTCTATAAATCTCAACCTAAGATGGAATGCCTTAGCTTAGCTAAGCGTCCAAAATACGTATAATATAAACAAGAACCAGACATTAAAATTAGCAATTATTAATATAATATTATAAAAAAGGTATTAAGTACGCCCTTTGTAATCTTTTTTATTAAGCTTTACAATAAAGTATGAACAAACAAACAAGATAAGCATATATTAAGGGCGTTCAGAAAAAAATTGTTTGTCTTCAGTCAACGGTTAAGTAGGAAACTAGGCGTAATGGTCGTCTCAAAGTTTTGTACCACTCATTCACGCTTGAAGAAGCAACAAGTGGAGTTTTACAATCGGGTGAAATATCGCTCTAGTTCACACTCATTATCATAGATTTTTTTTGACAATCGCATGAGCTTTTAAGTTAGAGTTCCAGGTTTAGATCCCGATTGAAGCCAGTATTTGCGCAAACATACAAATTGTTGGTTTAATTACAGTTTTCTCGAGCTTTAAACGTGAATAATAAGCGCTGCTCGTGAGTTACCGTCGTAAATTTTGCTAGGTTTCTCACACAACTAGACTATGCACCCGAAGTCAGACTCACGCCTTTAGATAAATCGCCAGAATAATCTTTAAATATATTTTTTGTGCCATGGTATTTAATAGGCTAAGCGCTCGGGTTCGATCCCGGCCGCCACCAATGATATTGTCAATCGCAATTTAGCAAATAACATCTTGAGGAAATCCTGCAAGTCTGTGAAATAAAATATTTAAAAAACACGTGAAGTCCAAGAAGTTTTCAGAAACTTCCTAGAAATGAGAGGAGGCCCATACTTATAGTAGAGGGACGTAGCTATATAGGCTGTAACTTTACTTTTTACTTTTGTAAATTTTACACATACCTACCATGTTTACATAGCCCAACGTCTCAGTAAGCTGAATTGGCAATGGGTTTGCTGTATAGTTTGAAGAACTGACAACTGATCAAGAACTTAGTGACAGCCTCGTACCGGTAAGCAAAGTGTAGAGCGCCTCCAATAGATGAAGTGACGATCTGGTAAGAGAGTCAAGAAATCAATGGGTGCATATGGTTCGGGACCGTGTTTTGTGGCATTCCTTGGGGGAGGCCTATGTACAGTGAACTCGTAATGGGATTTTATGATGATTAATACATTAGGAAGGTCTGAATTAATAGTGTTTGAATTTAAAATAAGTATAGTTATTTTTCACATATGTTTATAAAATAATATATGCAATAACAAGTTTTCAATGGTGGTACTATAATGGTCTCCGTTTCTAGTCACTCAAACATAGCAGCATTATGTTGCTAATTTATGCAGGTATTCTGTGAGAGTGTGGTCCTTCCCCGAGAGAGTCGAACACATTCGTGTTGCAGTTAAATACGTCTGCAGCGGGACTCTACCACATATACGTATTATTTTGTATACGTATAATCTGGGCGACTACATAAAGAAGAATGTAATGATATTCTTATTTGTTTAGCATCGTGTACGGAAACTGGCTCGATACGAGGTAGCGTACCAGTAGGCGACCTACATATTGCATTGCATTTGCTTGGTTTGGTAATAACGCAGTGTGAGAAAGATCTAAGTTACTTGACCGTTAGTGGCAATATTGGGTCGTAAAAAGTCGTACATAAAAGTCGACATCAGCTCCGTGCGATATGTTTACGTTACGGGCATAACGTAGTTCATAGGTACCATGATACTCGGAGAGTCATGCGCACTTTCACTTTTGTTGTATACGTTTGTGTTATATTTTCTGTTAAAGTATTTTATTTAAAACTAGCTGTATCCGTTCACGTGTTGCTGTAACTGAAAAATGTTTATCAAAAATTATACAAAACACGTGTTTTTGAACGCAATGTTGTGTAAAACATTTACATTTTTGTTTAATAATTCAAAACAGTTGACAAATGCATGCAACTTCTTTTTAATTCAATTAATTAGAAAAAAGGATTACAAGTAACACATAACCATATTATTGGAAAATATTTATCCGTATGAAATAAATAACTCGTATTAATTATTATAGAACGAGAAATTTTGCGAATAATCTATACATACACGAGCGACATACATACGCGAGCAACCCAGGTTCGATCCCCGTCGGCACCAATGAATTTGTTAATACGCGAGCAACCTGCCGACAGCGCGGCGGACATTTCCTTGCCCTAAAAATCCTCTCAGAAATGAGAGGACGCCTGTGCCCAGCAATGGGACGTATATAGGCTGTAGCTTTTTAACTTCTTAACATACACAAGTAAATAAAATTGCTTGTCTGGAAAAATGTTTGTCTGGAATATCGAAATCGTTTTACTGAGCCGTGGAGGTTATTTGCATGCCTCATATACATGCACAGCCATTTGAACAACTTTTGTCTGTCTGAGTTATTTTTTTTGGAGAAATTTAAAAATTGCTTAAATTAAATATTGTGTTTTTAGATTATTTTAAATTTAAATAACGCCACATGAATATAACTTACAGGCGATGCCGAGTGGATTGCTAATTTACAATAAAAGACAAACATCATTCTATAATCCTAGTGTATAAAAAGTCCGCTGATGAACAAGGCCCTACCCATTCATTGCCTCATATTGTGGGGTATATTTCTATAGGTATTGTATATTTGATACAAGGGGATATTTGTGATAGTTGCCACGTTTGGCAGGCAGGTTGGCGACCGCAGTTATTATTATTTTGAGTTGTAATCAGAGAGGTACAACTGCCCATCTTCTGCTTTAATTTCCCTCTGTCTTACGATACCGACGAGATGATAAAGGGTAGACTTGCCTTGCAAGTCTGCATGACTTGATATGATATAATTTTTTACTGTAACCCATGGACATATGAAACCAACTGCAAGTGAAAAGAATACCACAGATACGTTGTCTCTCAGAACTAACATGAAATGCCTCAAAACCTGTCATGATACTGGCTCTCAAACTCTTCAAATCGGAACACAAAAACGCACCCAGCACTGCTTCTTAGAGGCAGAAATAGTTATGATAGTGGTACCAACGCAGACAGACTCCTAGATAGAAAAGTAGCCCGACGACATAGTTATTTGATCACACAGATATTTGCGTCTAAAATGATATTTCAACACATAAATATTCGCGTAACAGAAAGCAAATTTCATCATATCCCTTATTAATTTAAAACAACCGATTGCCTCAAAGGCGCTTACGATTACCGAGACTCACCTTATAAAGTCAAAACGGATGTACCAAACGTGAATTAGTCATGCCTTTCTAACGGGAAGGTAATCAACTTCAATGTGAGAATAGAGACCATGATGTGAATATTTTGTAAACATTTTTGTTGAATAATTCTTTTAATCATATATTTAATATTTACTAAATCAGCGCTGATAAAAATCGGTATATGCAAAGTATTTTAAATATTTAAATGCATACCGGAAACACGTTTTCGGATTTTTTTTTTATTTAACGAATGTTTGTAAAGCATTTATATTCTAACTTCAGAAATACTGAGGTCACTGCTTTATGTAAACATAGTTTATGTTAATTCGTATAATATGTAATATATAGAAAACCTATTGGTAAATCCAAGTGTGCATGCCCTAAGCGCATTAAAAAAATTACGTATAATATGATTATAGGGAAATTTTTTAAAGTAGTTTAAATACACACAAATTTTCATTAATAACCTTATTATTATACTTTTAATTTTTCAATAATTTTATGTTAAACTTCATATTTAAAAAAAAAGTTGGAAAATCCAAAAGTGCACGACTCATAATGCTCATATGATCATCATATCAACGTTCAGGTAACTCCATAAAGTTCAAGACGTATTTAAATATAAATATACTTAAATATATACAGCCTACTTACTTTTAGTATGTACTACTATTATATATTCTGTGCTTTTAAAATATTGTAACAAACATCTCTGATTATTATAATAATAATCAAGTATGTATGAAATTTGGTTTTTGAAATATTTTGTATTTAAACAGCGATTTTTTTGAGCCGCTGCAAACAACCAATACAGTATATACTCACGACGTCAGACTGCCGTGGTCTATTTACAAAAAATAATTAAATACAAGGCTGCTAAAACACCAAAAATTTCGACATTTCGTAGCCGAAAAAAATTAATTATAACTAAACAAAACAAAATTAAACTGCCATTTACATTCCATGGCTTCCCACATGATAGATGAAGAGATTAAAAAATAGACTGAGTTAAACAATAAATATTTTCAAAAGTTATCGTATTTACCACTCCATGCGGACTTGATAAATCTACACCATAAGCCACTACAACCATTTTTTTATGTAAAAATGGCAAATAATCGATTTAAAAAAATATTAATAAGTTCAACAATCATTTATCTTCTGACAATGTGCTTTTTATATCATTTATAAGTTCAATATGATTGTTAGATACGATTTTATGCGACAAAACGTTGAAATCTTGATTTTTAGGCGCTAGTAGAACGCTTTGCGCTAGGCATGCAATAACGTGTAATGAATAGGGAATCACTGCGCTTTCACTGGATACCTGTGAAATAGGAACACAAGGGCCGTTGCAAACTAAAACGACTCAATGTCGACTTAAATCAAGGAAATTTTCTTAATTCAAGTGCGGTGCGTGACTTTTAAGTTATTTGTTTGTGTTGTTTTTTGAATTTTTTTGAAATGGCGACAGGTCACAGCCACAACGTGCGATCCCCGAATGCCAATAAGGCTGAAGGGGAAAATTTACAAATCGATCATCCGACCTGTCGTCATGTACGGAAGTGAATGCTGGGCCGTCAAGAAGAAGGATGAAAATAGACTGCATGCGAATGAAATGAGAATGTTACGATGGATGTGTGGTGTGACAAGGATGGATAAGATAAGGAATGAGTATATAAGAGGAAGCTTGAAAGTAGCGCCAGTGGTAGAAAAGGTGAGAGGAAGCAGATTGGCATGGTTTGGGCATGTGATGCGGAGGAATGAAAGTCATGTCACAAAACGAGTGTTGAATATGAATGTGGAGGGACACACGGGCAGAGGAAGGCCGAATAAAAGATGGATCGATTGTGTGAAGAGTGATATGAGAATGAAAGGAGTAAGTATGGAAATGACGGCTGATAGAGAGGAATGGAACAAAAAGATTTACTGCGCCGACCCCAGATAATGGGAAATGGTTTAGAGAATGATGATGTTTGTGTTGTTTTTTTCATTTCAATTATAGTTGTGTGAGATGCGTGGAGCTTCTATTTCAATTTTTAAAAAATGAACTAAATGTGATGCTAGGCAAAGCAACATTTGTTGAGTGGAGTTGTTATTGAGTCATTGCATCATGCTACCAGACCATGTTGCTGTGTTTTGTGTTGTAGTTAAACAGGCATTCATTTCATCTCAGGTAATTCTTTCATCGATTACGGATCTCGGTGTATTGGGCCATAGACAGCACTTACCATAGGAGGGGTCTGAACCGTTTGCCAATTTTATTCGCAAAAAACTCAAAATATAGATATTTTATATAGAACATCCGCATTTCTTATGCTTTATAATTAATAAATTAATATGTTCTTCTGTAAAAATAAAAATGAAGATACGTTGTCATCTGAGGACTAAGACGGAATGCCTCGTTTGACCTCGCTATTCATCATACGAAACACAACAGCTTTATGCAACTATTTTAAATTGATATACTGAGAGAGAGAGAAAGAGAGAGAGAGAGAGAGGACCTTCTGTCGAGCCGATCTATTCGTGCTGCAGCGATAGTAAAGCTTGAGCGTGAATGTACCACGTAAATCACTTAAACATACTTCACCGATGTGCCGTTTCAATTCATCGCAATAATTTGCACATTCCGGATCGATTCCAAAACGGATCGTGAAGGAAGGACCCGTATTATAAATCTCGTTAGATCAGATAGGACTTGCAATGTGGATGTTAGCGTTAACTAGAATCGGTTTAGCAAAATAAAGATAAAATTTATCGTGTCACCTAGAAAAGGTAGAGGACATGCTGCGCGTGTAGGTTGTAAATAAAACAAGCCGTATTTGTGATTTTCTTTCCCTAATTTTTAATTGCAGAATCTTTTCTAAATGTCTTATTCTTCATTAGCTCTTAACAGTCATCTGGATTAGTCGCCACGCTTGGCAGTTGGATTGGCTATCGCAGTGCCAGTGCATCGCATCTTTGACGTTGTTTCCGGCGACGATTTGAGTATACAACATCTCTGACATAATATGAGATGGATGGTATAGTAATGGCTATGTCTTTCTGGCATTTCTCATGACTATGAGTTTCGGAGACAGTCGTCTCTTGCAAAACGCACGGGAAAAATAAAGGTGATGGTTTCTTTTATGCCGCCTTCGCATGGCGTATGTGGTTTCATAACTTACTAGCGGTCCGCCTCGACTTCGCACGGGTGATCTCTGGATGTCGCTAACAGCGCCACTCACCGGGTCCAATTGTGAATCTAAACCATTCAGAGGCCCACTCAAACACACACAAAATATTTAATCAAAATCAGTTGAGCCATTTTCGAGTGACCAACGGACAGCAATTGATTTTTATATATTTATAGAGATTTCTCACTGTATAATATTGTTTGTGTTTTACATCCCAATCGAAAATCAAAATAAAAGACATTTTACATTTTTGTAAAATGTTTAGATTTAGATTGAAGTTTCAAGATTAAAATTAAGTAACTTTTACGTAGAAGTGTTCACTAAAGGCACATGAGGTAAAGAACTGTATACGGACTAATTATATGGTAATGTACTTACATAAGGAATTAAACCTATAACTTAAATAGTAAAATGAAATTGCTTCAATTCCAGTATTTTCCTAGATCTGGAACACCCGTTGGCTTTATTCCAGGCACATGGACACACTCGCTCGTATTTCACTCAGAGCAAAATAGCCGTACAGATATAAAGCATACTATTAATGCGCGCTATAATTGGACCACGGCGTCCAATAGTCTGTGTGCAATTCGCGCCAACAAAGGCGGATTTAGATTTCTCCGCGATAAACATTTGCTACTAGGTACCGATCACTGGAATTATCGATTCAATACTCTCTTCTTTACGTGCGTTGATAATGCATTGTGGTGATGAAATTTTACTATGATCCACATTATAATGCAAAACACACACACACACACACACGCACACACACGTTCACACACATTACAATACATTATGGATTCTACCATTTAGTATTAGAGATTTAATTGTGCAGTAATAAAATACGGGAAGTCACAGCACACAAGAATATTATGATGTATTGTGATTTAACATCAGCATGTTTATGTTCATAACTGGACATAAATCGTTCCAAGAAATAAAAAAAAAAACAGAAATTTGTTTGGCCAGTTACAATACACAGGTGGATTACGACTAGCTCAATATATAACATGATAATATTACTTTAAACATTAAAAAACAACGAACAGAAAAATAAATAAACACGGCCACATAATATAACAGCGGAAGCTATCATGAACTTCTTGGAGTTACTTATTGCGGTATGTATGAGCGCGGAGCATATACCGGCGCAATGACAACCCTGATCCTTGTTCCCATAACGTAGGAATTGGGTAATGCAGTTTTGGATGGATTTTTCCGGGATGGTCGATACCTTGGCCCTTAGTTAGTAGGCTGAAGGACATATATGTAGATGCGAGATAGAAATTTAATGAAATATATTTCCCTTTGAGCCGTGGTAGCCCAGGGGCTTAGCGATCACTGTAAATTTCGCAATACACGAGCAACCCCGGATCGATCACCGCCGGCACCAATGAAATTATTAATTTCAATTTTAAGTGCCGATTTACCACGTGTTCGGCGGTGAGGGAAAACATCGTGAGGAAACCTGCATGTCTGAGAAATAAGAAAAAAATAAAATCACGTTTCAGAATTTCGCTCTCAGTTACAGTGGTTGACTACACGCCAGCGCAGAGACTTCCGAATCCTGTCCACTCTGTTTTCAGTTCTTAATGATCCTTCCTCACCCCTTTATCTAAAAGAAAGATTTCAATTCCTTAGTAACACTAATTCTCTCAATCTCCGTTCTTCACGAAGTTTATTCCTGTCCACTCCTCTCCACCATTCAGGGTCTATGTCAAATTCTTTCACAGTTACTTCCATTACCCTCTGGAACAAATTGCCTGTTGACCTGCGAACAATACCTGCCAAAAATATTTTTGAAAGAAAACTATATGAGCATATCCGTAGCCTACAAAGTTGAGTCAATTTATTTTATATGTTTATAGTTATTTATATAATTTTTTTTATAGGAGAGGGGGCAAACGAGCATGCGGCTCACCTGATGGTAAGTGACTACCGCCGCCCATGAACAACTGCAACACCAGGGAGGGAATTGCAGATGTGTTGCCGGCCTTTTAAAAAGGAGTACGCTCTTTTCTTGAAGGTCCCTAAGTCGTATCGGTCCGGAAAAATCGCTGATGGTAATCGATTCCACAAGGAAGTCGTGCGAGGAAGAAAACATCTTCTAAATCGCACAGTGGTGGACCGCCAATCATCCAGATGGTGTGGATGGTATCGGGAGTTCTGCCGCGATGTGCGTTCGTGAAATTCGGCGGCTGGGATTAATCCGAACAATTCCTCAGAGCACTCCCCATGGTAGATGCGAAAGAAAATGCAAAGGGATGCAACATCTCTTCGCAGTGCCAATGAATCGAGCCGATCGGAAAGGGCTCGGTCGTCGACGATTCGAGCCGCTCTGCGCTGGATGCGGTCAAGTGGAAGGAGCTGGCACTGGGGAGCCCCTGCCCAGAGATGGGAACAGTATTCCATGTGAGGCCGAACCTGCGCCTTGTAAAGTTGCAGGCGGTGTGCCGGCATGAAATACTGTCCCACTCTGCTGAGCACGCCAAGCTTTTTAGAGGCCAATTTGGCCTTCTCTTCCAAGTGACCACGAAACTGCACGTCACTCGATATGTCGACTTCGAGGATACCGATACTGGCTGAGGCAAGAAGGGGAGTGCCTTGAAACTGAGGAGATACGACAAAGAGGTTCTTTTTAGCGGTAAACGCGCAAACTTGAGTCTTCTGAGGATTAAACTGGACTAGATTTAGTCGCCCCCAATCCGAGACTTTGTTCAGCAAAGACTCGACTTCAGACACAAGTTTGTTCCGGTACTCGGCGACGTTTTCCCGAGAAATATTGGCACGGCCTGTGCTGTCATCCGCATAGCAATGAATGTTACCATTTAGCAACATATCATTAATATGCAGAAGAAACAGCGTTGGTAATAGCACACAGCCTTGTGGAACACCAGCGTTAATAGACTTGTAGTCAGAACATGCACCATCTACAACGACCTTGATGCTGCGATCTGCAAGGAAGCTGGAGATCCAATTTCACAATTTCTCGGGAAGCCCATAGGAAGGGAGCTTCGAAAGAAGCGCTTTGTGCCAAATCCGATCGAAGGCCTTCGCAATGTCCAGACTAACGGCCAACGCCTCCCCCTTGGACTCTACTGACTTCGCCCATCTATGGGTTAGGTAGACCAGAAGATCACCAGCTGATCGACCCCGACGAAAACCGTATTGGCGGTCACTAATCAGCTGGTGATCCTCAAGGTACCGGATGAGCTGGCAGTTAATAATGGATTCCATTATTTTGGAGAACAAGGAGGTGATCGCGATAGGCCTATAGTTGGACGGGTCTGAGCGGTCGCCTTTTTTAGGGATCGGGTGTACAAAAGCTGTCTTCCATGAATTCGGGACTACGCCTTGGGAATAGGAGTACCGGAAAAGACGCGTTAGGACCGGTGCCAACTCCGGAGCACACGTCCTCAGCACAATTGGGGGAATTCCGTCAGGCCCACTCGACTTCTGGATGTCCAGGGAGAGAAGTGCTTTGCGAACCGAGCGCTGTGAGAACAGCACATCCGGCATGGAGCACTCACACCGCGGGATGGTCGGCGGTGTTTTCCCCCCGTCATCAAGAGTCAAGTTGGACGCAAAAAGGGATCCTAAAAGGTCTGCTTTGTCTTTTGCGGCTTGGGCCAGTGAGTCGTCCTCCCTGTGCAGAGATGGTAGTGATGGCTTACAGAAATTCCCTTGGACAGACTTGGTGAGAGATATACATTTGTTGAGATATATATGTATTAATGTGTGTATTTTATGTATGTGTTGCATGTATATATTTAAACTGTATTATATCATGACAACTTAACTGCCCAAACTCACTCTCTGTTCTACCCAAGGTTAGCTGGTAGAGAATGCCATATAGCATTAAGCTCTCCTTTTGTACAAATATTTGGTGCAATAAAGAATAAATAAATAAATAAATTCGAACACATATGAAGTTCGCCAACACGCATTGGGGCAGCGCGGCGGATACTTCCTTACCCTAAAACCATCTCAGAAATTAGAGATGCCTGTGCCCAGTAGTTGGACGTACATAGGCTGTAACTTTAACTTTTTATTTCCCTTTACGCCCTGTTTTGTGATTATCCAGTTTTTATAATATAATAGAGATGCCGTACATATAATGATGATGATGTACGTTTAGAGCCGTGGTATTTCAAGCAATAAGCTTACATTTAAATTTCATAGCATATGAGCTACCGGAATTTGATTACGGCCGGTAAAAATGAAATAGTTAATAATATATTTAAGTACTTATTGACCACTTACGTGGTGGTAAAGAAAACTATTATGAGGAAATCTACTTGCCTGAAATATTTAACATATTTGGATGACACATAAAGTCATCATTAGTCTTTACTCTGCGAACTCTTCCGTGTTCCAAAACTCTCATCGAATAAGAGAAAAAACTACGAAAAGTACTGTAACTTTAAGCTGTAACTTTACTTTTTTTTTCGTTGAAAGTTGAAAAAAGTTTGCATCCTCTGTTTATATATTGAGTAAAGTTATACGTGGTAGGGCCACGCTGCAGCTGTATCATGGTTGCAGGTGGTATCATAAATAAATCAGCTTGACCGGGGATGGACCACCACAGAATACTAGCGTAAAATAACAGTAAATTTTTAATAATAATAATGAAATTATTATTGATATTGATTGATATTTTTCAAAGGTGAGAAGTCTGTTAAGCAGTAATTTCTTTCGTAGTAAATTATTTTTATTTATTAAAAATTCATCAATTTCAGGATTACTTTTATTATGACTGTGTTTCGTGTGGTTAGTGTTACCCTTTTTAATGGCAACGAGGCATTCCATCTAAGTCATCACTGATGACAACGCTAAACTATTATTTTTATTATTTTCCGATGAAAGACATAGTATGTCTATTTAGACACAGCATCCACTTACCAAATGGACTGTGTGCTTGTTTGTCATCCTTACTTCTATAAATAAAAAAATATCGGGAATCGGTAACTGCGTGTGTCTGTTACATTATTCGTTTACATATGCTATTCTTCTATAGCCATTATGTTTCTTATTTCTTATCATAAGAATAAAGTATGTTTTCATCTTAAATAAGTATCTAATTTAGTACAAGACTTATCCGTATTGCATAACCGATTACTAGTAACACATGATTCTAAATTAATCTATAAACAAACTTTTGTGGAGTTAACCCTCGACCGGGGAATCGAACCCTGAACTTACGTTTGACAATAATTATGTTGAATGTATTTCCTTTTAACATAGATTATCTCATTATTCGGAATGCCTTGTATAATCTAATAGCAATAATTTTAAAGTACGAAATTATTATTTATTATGAAATGAAAATTGACAAACTATTTTTTAAGCGCGTCACCAACAGGCGGGTTGGCAACCGCATTGTTTTGTTACTTTAAGTTGTTATCAGGAAAATGCGCATGCCCATCTCCTGTTTAATTTCCCTGTGTCGCTTCTTACGACACTCACGGCATGATATAATGTAGCTCTCTTATGTCGCCCCTACTACTAACTTAATGTGGTATTAAGTCGCAATGGTAAATTTTATCCAAAAAAGCCAGTTGAGGCTGTTGACATTATAAATATCGATTGACGTGTAACTTTTCTAGGCCAAACGGAAACACGTGACGGCTCTTTACGTACACTGGGTACTACGATTGTTATAGGTTTGAAAAGCGTTTTAGGTCAAACAGATTTTCTTGTAATTATTTTATATATTTTTTTAAATGATAAGGGTGACAAACGAGCATACAGTCCACCTGGTGGTAAGTGATTGCTGAGGCTCATAGACATCTACATCTATCCTTTATTAGAAATCAAAATGCAGATGAGTTGTCACCCGTGAGGACTAAGATGGAATGCCTAATTTCCAGTAAAAAGGGTCTCCGGTTCTCTACACTCACCATGCGAAACACAGCAGCGTTAAGCTGCTATTTTACGCTGGTAGTCTGTGAGAGCGTGGTCTTTCCCCGGTCGAGCCGACCCATTCGTGCTACAACTATACTACTAATATAGCTGCAGCATGGCCCTACCACGTCAATAAAAAAATAATAAATAAACATCTGTCTGTATACAATTAAAATATAAAATATCACACGTATGTAAATTAAATACACATATTAATGTGGTATTGCCACAGGTGTTATTACACATTTACACAAACTAGTCAATTGATAACAGCAGTTGAAAACTCCGGACCGCTTTAATTTGGAATCAATATGACTTACAATCGACTTTAGGTCATTCAATCGATAATGAGTTATTTCTATTCTATTTTGGACTTCCGTTAAATGGAGACGCACTAATGCCAAAATACTCAAACTCAATTTTAAGACGCCGTTAAGTATCCTTATGTGAGCATATCTTTACAAAAGAATGAATCAATAATGTCATGTTGGTTATAGATATTTAAAAAAAAACCTATTTTAAACGCGATCGCAGCTCATTTCAATTTCGCTTTTATGGTTCACTGTTAACACTTAATTTTTTAAAGATTTCAAATGTTATAATCTACTCGATCCGCCCCGGCTTGCACGGGTTATTTCTGGATCTCGACGACAGCGCCACCTACTGGGTTCCAATTGAGTTTTTAAACCATCCAGCGACCCACGCAAATACACACAAAAAATTCATCAAAATCGATCGAGCCATTTTCCTGTTTTTGCGAGACTAACGGACAGCAATTGATTTTTATATATAGATATATAAAGTCATTGTAATGTATATACTAGTACTGTTATAATAGCTAAATCTCACAATGTATTTAGTACGTACCTATCTACACGGAAATCATTTAACCATTTTACGCAGTTATTTCACAATAACTGAGCTCTTTTGCGTTGTATAACTCAAAGGTAGTTTTGCTTACTGATGCTCTAGACTTTAGTAAATACGGTAACGTTAAATGGAATGTTAATTAATGTGATAACTATAGATTAAACCACTATTATACGTCCCCACCATCATTAAATCTCTCTACCCACGTGGTTTTCTAGGTGGAAAAGGAGTCCTACCATTTTATGTAGTATGTATATGTAACATACAACGTAGTTTTTGTTTGTTTAGTTTCGGTAAATATTAAATACAATTCCATAAACTTCTTTTCATCTCTAGCTAAGTCTCTATTTTTATTCATTTTATTGAATTGTTTGTGAAATTTCAAAACAAAAAGTATAGGTAATGTCCAAATTCAAAGACAGAGTTTTAGAAACACCATCGAAGTAAGTACCCGTTAACTTTATACGCAATTAACAAACGGAATGGAAAGTATAAAAGTATGCACGATTCAAATAATACTGTTTATAGTTTGGCATTGGCATGAAACCGCTATAAAGATAAGGTTAAGTTGGATAAGAAATAAATTAATACCATGAAAATTCAGGGTTCTTTTGGTCACGGGCCGTATACCTAGAGAAATATTGTATTATTGTGTATGGTAGCTACCAAATTATAATCCCATATCATACCGTGGGTGTCGTAGATAAACAAATCAGGAGCAGCGTCTTCCTAAGAACGATTAAATATAAAACACTGCGGTTGCCAACCCGCTTGCCAAGCGTGGCGGCAATGGCAATTATCCTCCCTATGAAGCAATCTATGGGGGAGGCCTATGTTCAGCAGTGGTCTTTAATAGCCTGTAACGGTAACGGTACCAAATTATCACTTCTTCGTTTTTTTGATCAGACCATAAAAGTCCACATCTGAACTTGAGCTCACCCATAGCAAGATGCCGTACGAAACGCGGATTAGCGATTAGAGTAGCTGATGTCTTTTCGCAGCATTGTCGCTGGTTTACGTATCTTACATCGTATAATATTACGCGATGCGATGTTACACCGCTATTTGTTTTACGTTTCGTTTAAGGTGAAATAACAGCAACTGTGTAGATAACACGTCCTTTTTACGAAGTACCAAAACATAAAAAAGAGGAAAAATAGAATAGCGTGTTGCTAAGGAACATAGTTATCATTTTACTCTTTTACATCTTTGACAACCGCTATGCTTTGGAGACCATTAGGTGCTTTAAGGTCTTTCCCAAAGTCCAATTTATGCAGCTGAACGAAACGGGCGATGAATTCTCTTACGTTCCGTTATTATACTACATATTTACCATACTTGTAATTATTTAACAGGCCCGACAATTTCCAGATGATTAATCGTTTTCAAAAGTCTGTTGCTTTTGTTGTATAAACTTGAAAAGCCTATTTCAGTTAATTTTTGTTCTTGATAAATTCTTAGGTTTTAAAAATTGGTTAATCAAAAGCCGATTTACAACATTGGCCTGTTGTTTACTTCGTTTCATAGGGAATTATGAGAAATGATTAAAATTTTTTGATTCTGTATCAATAGTCTCTTCTTCTATACACATTTTTTGCTATGTCAAAATTTATCCATCTTCATCTTTATCTATATTAAATAAAAACCAATTGTTTCATGTACGAAAGATCATTTGATCGTGTTTGAGTGGGTCCCTAGATGGTTTAGATTCACAATTGGGGACTTGGTAGGTATTAATTCATTTAGTCCTAAACGACTTGTCCGATTTTAATGAAGTTTTTATGGTATCACTCTGATGGTTCTTAGCTACAGTTGGTTCCAGTGGTCCTGTTGTCGAGATCCAGAAATCACCCGAGTGAAGCCGGGTCGAATCACTAGCACATGAGTAAAGACCCACTAGTATTACTGTATAAATATTTTGCTAACTATAAATAATGCACAAAATAAACACGATATTCAACGAACGAGCTTACCTGGTACAAATTTCGTCACTGATACAACATGACAAAAACAATGTGACCAAAATAGTAACGATGATGAACGATAACGGGATATTCAATTTATGTTACGGTGCGAGCAACACAAGAGTTTCACATAGTAGAAAAATATTTATTTTCATACATATATAGATATTAATTTTTATAATTTTCGTCCATAATTTTCACAGAATGTCAATTAAAAGTCATTCATTATTTCCCTGTAAATAGTTTACCGTGTAATTGGTTTTGCAAAGATACTTTGCAATGGACGCAGCATAAGATTTTTGCAACTGCACGGTGCTTCACTTGAGGAATTAGATATTATAGAATATTTCAATATCAGCAATTAATCTCCTAAATTACCAGTATTAAAAAAAATAGGAAACTATCACATAATGCTTACAAAGTGGTAACACCTAGAAATTTTATCGTTGAAGTAACCACGCGGATATATTATTTTAGATTGAACGCGATTTAAAACTGCAAAAATGACGACGATACTTAAAGATAGGGATCAAACATCCAAGTTAAGATAAGGTGTGTTAACAGGTGCGGTTGTTCGCAAATGATAACTGAGATCTTACGTGCGCTGATGGGTATATATCATTTCTTAACATTTTATGACCTAGCGGTTTCTTTACTCATGTGCTTGTAGTTAGTTTTGTCAAAAAAAAATTGTCTGTTCTATATTATAACTAGTGATCTGCCACTGCTTCGCACGTGTGATTTCTGAATCCCCACAATAGCGCAACCTACCAGATCTAAATGTGAATCTAAACCATCTAGGGACCCATTCAAACACACAAAATATTCATCAAAATGGGTCGAGCCGTTGTTGAGTTTTAGCGAGGCTAACGGACAGCATTTGATTTTTATATATAGATTTAACAAAAATAAACACTTTTTCCCGAGAATGCGATGTCACCCCTGAGGAATAAGATGAAACGTCCCACAGCCCTAGTAAAGTATTGAGAATGCATCGTATTACTTGTACAATGCAATGTACTAAATATGCTAAGTAGGTACTTAGCATGTTTAGTACATTGCTCATATTCTTTCGATTTTATCATAAATGCTGTTTGTCAGTTTAAAGTTTAAAAATATATTGAAACAAATACTATATGATTGATGTGCTGCCCAATCTACATACACTGCGCGTAGAATAAGGATTGGGTTTGCTGAAGACTTCACTTTCACTCTCTTAAGGTTCAGTTTTAGTTCTGCCTTATTTAATAAGATACCTTATTTATTAAGTAGAAAGTAAAATAAACTCAGTTTACTTACGAACAACAATTTGAATGAAGAATAATTGTATTATTTTATATTGTCACACATTCTACATAGCGCACTTGAAGTCAATGTGAAATCCAAAGAGGAAAGTCAGTTTGCTAGTGTTATTCTTATCGTGTACATATAGTAGCTATAAGTGTACTCTTTTAATTCCTTTCTTACTTTAGAAATTACAGCTGTGCAAACACTGAATGCCGTTCTATTGTTCTTTGCAGTTGTTGATTCTGCCCAGTTGTGCTATCACATATTTAATAATGATTATGATAATAGTCGTCAAACGAATTTTTTTGTTTTAATTTTTTAATAATGTGTATAAAGATGCGAGTGATATGAGAACACAAACACCAATTCTATTATTTACTTATTGCACAGCGTCCTCTTAGTGTAGTGATGCCGTGATGATGCTTACGTGTACTCCATGTAGTGGAAGCGTTAAAATATCCACTACCCCATATCATCCCATCGGTGTCACGAAAGGCGACAGAGGGAAACTGAAACAGGAAATGAGCAGCACCATCTTCTTGATTACCACATAAAATACTGAAAAACATGCGGTTGCAAGACCACCGTACAAGCGCGGTAACTATGGCTATATCCTCACTATGAGGCAATCTACAGGGGATGCCTATGTTCGGCAGTGGACTTTGATAGGTGTAGATCATTTCAGCCTAGCAAAAGTCCTATAGTCCTATACATCCTAAGTATTTCGTCGCAAATGACTAGTATGCTAGTTATATCTACAGAAAAAGAACATTTCTAACTTGCCTTTTTATTTTATTTGCAAAAAGACTTAAAATTAACTGCCTCGTTAGTCTAGTGGTCGTAAACGCCACTACTGATCATGTGGTCCCGGGTTAAAACCCCGGGTCGGGCCTAAATCAATCATAGTCAGGAAGATTGCGGTGTTTCACCTGGTCTCGGAAATCACGTAAAGCCGTTGGTCTGAGCTCCCTCCAGTCATCTCCGATCGACATCCTATTGGATTCTGAGAGCGAGAAAATAGAGAATGCACCTATTATCTATGCTTCTTCATTCATGCACTATAATCCTGTCCAGCGCAGATGGCTTGTCTCGTTGAGAATTGCCGCCGTGACCGAAATTCGGTCAGAGAGATATTATTACTATTATTTTATTTTGAGCACAGGAAAAACATCTGTATCTAATGGTTTATATATAGGCAATAATATTGGTTATATGTTTACGGAAAATACTAACGAGATATACCAAAACCTGCCTGATAAATTTAAGATGCATGACTTATTCGACATTTATACTAGTATATATTGTTAACAATAAATGTTACAAATAATGAATTTGAGGTTTGTTTGAATTAATTATACTTTTTGTGCGTTATCGGTTCTTTAGGCAGGCGTGACGATTAAAACAAATCTAGAAAGCATGGGCTGGAACGAATGATTTGTTTTGCAATGGACTATTCAGAGGCCGATAAGAATATTATATACTTTTTATTAGATTTTCTGAAATAGTACTCATGCAAAGAGAAATATCATAAGATGAATAGAGAAATATCAAACTTAACTGTGATATCGTATCATTATCAAACTTTAAAGAGAACTTAAAAAAAACAGTACCAACATAATAAAGGGCATATATTACACAACACATTCGAAAGTGATAGTGTATAATATATCACGCATCAATTGCTTATCGATGAAATCCGATATTGCCAAATGCCAGGCCACGCAACGCCCCTTTACTGCATGCATATCAAATTCAAAACGATTATAGTTCTGGTCATTACGAAAATCACAATTTAATAGTATATTCATGTTTTTGTAATAGAAGGGCCAATGTGCAATAACGGACTATTGCAGACTTATGAAGAAAAAGCATTTAAATATATTTACATACTTATATAAAATATTATGTGAAAGTTTGTGAAAAGGTTTGATGTTGATTACTCAATCGAGCAAAAACGGCAAAGCGGATTTGGACGAAACTTTGCACACAACTCAACTATGCCTTGGATTTACATAATCCAACTACCATAAATGTTTATCATAGAAAAAAATCATTACCGCGGTTCAATGAACATGAAAGCATTTCTGATTCCATGCGGACCGAACTGCAGACAGATGCTAATATTGATGTAAAATATGTTATGATGTTGTAAATTATGTTATGATGTTGTAAAAGTTTTAAATTAGTGTATACAACGATATTTTTGATAATAATTTAAACATTTACTAAAAAGTAAAAGCCGACTTCAAAGAAGAATGAAATAATTTCACATTCTAAAGTCGGTGCAAGACATAGTGTAGTCTCAACTTCAGAATGTGAATTAGTTTACCGATTTTAGTTCTCTGACGTCGGCTTATATTTTTGATTAAAAGCATAATTTTCAACACATTTAAGTGGACTAAGGAATATCACAAGTTCAAGTTATCAACTAGAAGTCTTAATAGTTACATTAACTTTATCCCATATTTATATACCCATAGAAATGGATTAGAATTTTTCTCAAAATTTTTGTGGGACCACACGAGCAGATAATCTATTCATGTGATTGAAATGTAACCCATTTAATGGAAAAGATTCATCAAAACCAGTCCGCTGCCGCAACTGAGGTTCGAACACCGTCAGCATCAATGAAATTGTTAGGATAAAAAGGGTCTAACTTTACTTTTTTTTTTTTTACTTTCAAAATGTTATACATTATCATACTTTGTTTTAAAATGCTTAGTTGACTTTAAAGCAAGAAAAAAAATGTTTTGTTAAGACTGGTTCTATCAACATCATTGTCTTAAAATGTTCATTTCAGATAAGGAATAACAAGGCCACACAAATAAGACCGCCTTAGATGTAACAAAACATGAAATCTCTAAATTATTGTTTAGGATTTAATGGGTGAAATCAAAATATAATAATAATACTCTTTATTGAGAAACATGATGTTGATAGAAGAATTATTGAAATATGATATACATATAAATATTTCAGGGGCTGGTTTTCCTTCTCTATTCTTAGTTCTTATTAATATAATTTGTTTCAAATATATATCTAAAAATATTAAACGTAACAATTATATATTTATTAATAATATAATATGCGAGTATGTAACAAAAAACAAAATTATTCAATGAAGGTGTCAGTGCATTTATCCACCCTTAATACTGTTGCTGGAAGGCAGAGAGATGTTATAAGCTTATAACGGCTTTAGATCAGTGGTTCTCAACTTTTAGTGAGATTTTTCGGCTTGTCACGGACCACCAATTAATAATTAAAAAATAATGGTAATGTTGATTTTTAAGTAATTACATTATTTTTTGACATTACTCAGTTTGACATTACAATTTTTGTTTCAAGATGTTTATAAAAATTTAATTGTCAAACGAAATGTGGAAATGTGTGTTTTTACAGTGGTAGAGCCACGCGGCAGCTTTTGCTGTCGCACGGATGGGCCGGCTCGAACCGGGGTGGTACCACGACCTTACAGAATACCAGCGTGAAGTAGAGGTTTACCTCTGCGTTTCGCTTGGTGAGTGCAGGTGGCCGGAGGCCCTTTTTACTGGGAATGAGGCATTCCATCTTAGTCCTCACGGGTGACAACGCATCTGCATTTTGATTCGCAAACGAGGATAGATGCAGATGTCTATGGGCCGCAGCAGCCACTTAGCATCAGGTGGACTGTGTGCTCGTTTGTCACCCTTATACTATAAAAAAAAACGAACAGACCTACTGATGGTAACTAGCTACTGCAAGCCACGGTCACCTGCAACCAACTTTTAACAAAGAAGGCTACAAATACACAGTCACCTGTGAGGACTATTTTTTTTATAGGAGGGGGCAAACGTGCATGCGGCTCACCTGATGGTAAGTGACTACCGCCGCCCATGAACAACTGCAACACCAGGGGAATCGCAGATGCGTTGCCGGCCTTTTAAAAAGGAGTACGCTCTTTTCTTGAAGGTCCCTAAGTCGTATCGGTCCGGAAAAATCGCTGATGGTAATCGATTCCACAAGGAGGTCGTGCGAGGAAGAAAACATCTTCTAAATCGCACAGTGGTGGACCGCCAATCATCCAGATGGTGTGGATGGTATCGGGAGTTCTACCGCGATGTGCGTTCGTGAAATTTGGCGGCTGGGATTAATCCGAACAATTCCTCAGAGCACTCCCCATGGTAGATGCGAAAGAAAATGCAAAGGGATGCAACATCTCTTCGCAGTGCCAATGAATCGAGCCGAACGGAAAGGGCTCGGTCGTCGACAATTCTAGCCGCTCTGCGTTGGATGCGGTCAAGTGGAAGGAGCTGGCACTGGGGGCCCCTGCCCAGAGATGGGAACAGTATTCCATGTGAGGCCGAACTTGCGCCTTGTAAAGTAGCAGGCGGTGTGCCGGCATGAAATACTGTCCCGCTCTGCTGAGCACGCCAAGCTTTTTAGAGGCCAATTTGGCCTTCCCTTCCAAGTGACCACGAAACTGCACGTCACTCGATATGTCGACTCCGAGGATACCGATACTGGCTGAGGCAAGAAGGGGAGTGCCTTGAAACTGAGGAGATACGACAAAGGGGTTCTTTTTAGCGGTAAACGCGCAAACTTGTGTCTTCTGAGGATTAAATTGGACTAGATTTAGTCGCCCCCAATCCGAGACTTTGTTCAGCAAAGACTCGACTTCAGACACAAGTTTGTTCCGGTGACTATGAAGGAATGCCTCACTGCCTGTGGTTATACTGGCTCTTAATACCCAGAACATAGGGGCTTGCACTACTATTTGCCGGCAGAAATAGAATCCTGTACACTACTAGTAGAGATTTTTTTTAAAATTACTTTTATATAATTCACCAGTTTTTATTAAGTTTGAATGTATTTGTAATCACAAAAATACTTCATATCTCATTCCATCTTAGTCTTCACGGGTGACAACGCATCTGCATCTTGAGTCTTTATTAAGGATAGATGTAGATGTCTATGGGTCACAGTAACCACTTACCATCAGGTAGACTGTGTGCTCGTTTGTCATCCTATCCTATAAAAAAAAACCTAATAATTATCAACATTTAATAATAATAAACATTTTATTGTAAATTATAATATAGTTTAAATATTTACTTACTTACTTACTTATCTTCACGCACAATCCCTGACGGGGTAGCCAGAGAGAACTGATCGCCAAGTGTCACGATCCTTACATACCTCTTTCGCTTCTTTCAGATTCATTATCTTCTTCATACATGCACGTCTAGGTATCCGAGTACTCTTGACCCTACCCTCTTCGAGCAATTTGCTCACATAGTCTTCGAAAGTTAGTCTCGGTCTACCTCGCCACCTTTTAATATTAACTTTCGCGCTATATATTTTCTTCACTATTCGGTCTTCACTCATTCGCTCAACGTGCCCAAACCACCAAAGCACGCCCTTATCAATTTTTGTGATAAGGTCATCTTCCAAACCTGCCATATTGCGAATCTCTTCGTTTCGCTTTCGGTCGGCCATGGTAACGCCGCACATTTTACGAAGAGATCGCATCTCCACTGCATTCAACTTGCTTTTATGCTTCTTCTGGCATACCCAGGTTTCGCTGCCATATAACAAAGTCGGTACCAACACTGCGTTATGTACTGCAAGGCGTGCACTCTTCACTACGCCTTGCCTTTTGACTAACGCAGTCAGGGCACCATTGACTTTGTTCCCGGCAGCGACACGCCTGTCCACATCTAAATCACATCTTCCATCCCGGCTAAAAGCACTCCCCAATTATACAATTGCCGTATACCATCGTTTATTAATATTGAATTAATAAACTTTTAAATACGCTTAGCTCTTAATAAGACTAATGCTAAAGACTCCTGTTCCTATTAAAGTATGAAGAAATGTTTATTGAATTAAACTTTCACGCACAAAATTTAAACAATAAAATTAACATCAACCGATTAAAAATAAAAATTCAATACAAAAGTAAGTAATATTTTTAACTGTTAATTTTATCTCTTAAAAAAATTAACAAGTAACTTTTAACAAATAAATAAATTTAACAATAAATAAATTTCGCGCAATCCTTTAAGAGCGCGTTAAAATAAAAAAAAAAATTTCCAACCCTGCCACCTACTGGAAATGGTAGGACAACATCTGGCGAGCCAGGTAGTATATTTAAATAATATACTTAACACAAACGTGTCGAGGCTTGACCTTTCTTAAAGTTATTGATTTAAACAAAGACGCTCCCTAAAGGTTACGCTCGCAATCCCCTTAAGTTCCCACGTTGTGTTGTTTTGAAGCCGCACAAAAACAGTGTAATTCCGCAGTAGTCTCACAACCTGCCCCTTTAGCAGTTCACACGACACAGGAAGGTAAAATAGCGGAACGCCGTCACTTGTTGGGGTGCATGATATCACAATTATTGTTACACAGGTCACCTAAGTAATTTTAATTATTTCATTTGTATTTGAAAATGCTTTTTAAACTTTGTTTGCAAATTATTATAACACACCATCGCTACATTTATGATTTACATTAATTGTTTCTTATATTTACGAGCAAAATTTTTTTATTTCTCGACTCTTATTTCAATCACCCATGTTCACGGGGGGACAGTGGTGTTCGTCGTTCCGACGTCATAAAATTACTTTTATTTTTAATAATAATACTCAATTTATCTCGATAAAATAAATTAACCAAAAAAGAGAGAACTAATAAGTGCCGCCTTCAAGTTTTCATTATAGAGCATATAGAAGAATTGAGCGATTTTGAAATACCTATTTCTTGTAAACTATTTAACGAAACAATATCTTTTTTTTTTTTGTAAAAACGTATACCATTGTATACCATTAATATCATTGATATCTACTAAAACTAATAATGCGACCGGTTGCATGATGAATTTTTTTAACTTCATTATATTCTTTGTTTAATGACGTTTTCATTGATTTCGTGACGTTAAAAGCTATCATAGAGTACACAGACACTTGCGTACTAATGTTAAATACTTATTTTATCTTACAATATCAATACATAATATATAATCCATTCATGTCTGTTTATAATAAGGATGTTGTGTTACTTATGTACTTGTAATATCTAAAGGGGAAACCTAAGATTATATAAAACTATTTGAATAAGCGTAATCACTAACGATAATAGGTGTTGAGTATTCTTGATTGCACCGGCCAGACTTCCGTAAACTTAGGAGAGTACCTACTTTCTTGAAAATAATAAAAGTTAACCTCCGTTCCGTTACAGCCTCTTATAGTCCACTGCTGAACGTAGGCCTCCCCCGTAGATGACCTTCTAGGGGGGATATTTGCCATAGTTGCCAACCGCAGTTTATTAATTTTAGTTGTTATTAGGAAGATCCTTCTGCCCATCTCCTGATTTGTTTCCCTCTGTCGTCTCTTACGACACCCACGGGATACGGGGTAGTGAATATTCTTACACCGCCACTACACCGTCATAAAGTTAATGAAATTCATAAATTATAGGTAAGGCACCGAACATTCCTTTAACGAAAAAGTAAGTTGAATTAAAAGACAAACTTAGTTTTGCAGTGACAAAAACTATTCCAATTCACCGGTCTATATCGTGGTCGATGCTCAAAATAATTTTGTTAATTTATAGTAATATGTCTGTGATATTACTACAAATTAACGATTTTCTGACTTTTCCCGTTACTTATGCTGTGAAACCTTGCTTCTTGCCAAATTTTATGAGTTTTAATGAGTAATCTTTATGAAAATATCTTCTCCAAGGATCCATAGACTTTAGTATACTATTTTTTTTTTAACTTGGTACCTCTCTCTATTTCTATGAAAAAGATAATTAACAGACGGTAAGACGGACGGACAGACTGACAGCAAAGCAATCGTTAATGGATTTCGTTGTTTATATTTATGTCAAGTGCTAGTTGAATACAAGTGATGTGAGATTAATGCAAGTATACACTAACGACTGTTAGTATTCATAAAGTAGGTACAATCTCCATTGAAGCAGACCGTAAATACATCAATAGTAGTGCGTAATTTTATACTACTTATTTAATGCGACTGAAGGAATCGTTGTTATAGAAAGCATATCAATGCGTCTCTTAAATATTTACTATTATATATAATATTAATATTTCGATATAATATTAAGATTAGTATTTTCATTGGGATTTATAATGTTTTTATTTATATAATTAACACATTCACCTAAATATATTTTTTGTATAATAAAGTTATTGTAAGGACCATTAACAATAAAATTCACAGCTTAATAATTTAAAAAGCTTAGCAAAATATACTTTTCATTGAATCTATACATATAATAAAACTGTAAATGGCAGATGTCTGTACATTTTATATTTTTGTAATAAAAGTGATTGAGGGGTACTAAAAATAAGTAATTAAATACATTTCTACCATTTTTAGAATTTTCTGTCTGTCTGTCTGTCTGTTTGTTTGTTAACGTATCACGTATAAAGTACTAATTTATATCATAAGAATTGTTAAGGAAATTATAAAGTGTATCTTCGGGTTACATTTAGTCTTTATTTCATTAAAATCAGTTCATTCCATCAAAAGTTATGATAAATATTCTGAAGTATGGGTAGGGAAGTATAGGTACGAATTTGCTCAACGGTGGCTTTGTTTGAGTCATCAGGTGCATTTTAAACTAATATCATATCATAAATCATAGTTAAATTATGTAAAATAATGATATAATTATGTATATCTAAAACGCAGTAAACAAAAGTATTAAAAAACGTATTAAATATATTATACAAAAATATATTAACCTTATTAACTAAATATTAACTAAATCTGAAGCACAATAGTTTTCCCATTTCTTCGATAGATGGTGGTGTTGTGAAAATGTAATGTAATTGCAATGTTTTTTTTTTCCTGTAGATGAGTTTTCATATTTACTGCTAATCTTTATTATATTACTCGCTGCCCTACTGCGTGTTGACAAACTCAATTTATTCTTTACCGCCGAGTACTCTATGTGGTAAATCAAATTTTAAAAGAGCTATTAACAAATCGTTGGTTTTGGCGAGAGTCAAACTTTATTTTTTGCTTACTGTGCAGGCACTGATTTATAAGTTCTCTTGCGTTTTGTATAATGTATCAATCGCGTCAATTAATCTCTTTTATTTTTAGAATTGATGTTAGCAGCGCCATCTCTCTTTAAATATATACATATAATAAAAATGATGATAACATATTGTGTCTCTTTCTGTACATTGTATAGGTATATATTTTGGTGGCTAAAATCATTATGGGGAACTGAAAATAATTAAATAAGAACATTTTATAATTTTTAGAATTGTCTGTATGTCTATTTGTCTGTTATTATATGAACGCATCACGTCTAAAGTAAACATCTTTTATTTTCAAAGAAATCGTTAAGAAAATCATAAAGCGTATCTTCGAGTTACATTTAATCTTTGTTTTATTAAAATTGGTTAATTCTATCGAAAGTAATGATTATTATTTTGAAATGTAGGTTCGAATTTGTTCAATGGCGCCATAAAATCTCAGAAATAGTAATAAAAAGATTTGTGTGTAAAAAAAACGTTCCATAATAATTAATATATTTATACTTAAAACACAAAAAGAGATTTAAAAAGGATGTTTTCTCACACAAAGGACGTAATAGATGGAGCTGTACAAATTACAAACTTTTCTGAATTGCTGAGATTTTTCGCCGATGAATCGTATTGAGACTTACTGAAGAAATTTGTATCCATCGAAGCCATACAACGGAATCCGACCAAAAATAAAAATTTTGCAACGAAATGTCGTGATATTGTATTTATAATATACGCAAAATCAGTACTGCCACTTTAGCGCTTTGGGAACTAGATTTAGCGCTTTTTTGGAATGTATAGCGCGCATTTCGAAATTTTAGCACCTAGCTTAATCCAGCGCTTTTTGGTGTACATTTCAATATTTTAGCGACTAGCGGGTTATTAACTCTTTTATGGCAGCACTGTTAGTCCACGTTACTGATAATAATAATAATGACCTTTATTATTTTTTCCCACAAATAGTACATTGCAGTTCATCTTTTTCAAACATATTTTTTCCACAAAACAAAGAGCATGGGAGACGAGTCCAAACTAGGATACCCTGTGCTATGGATCTCCTGGCTTCCCCTTTAGGATGATAAACTTGATTTTTTTACCGACGACTATAAGCGGGGAAATCCCCTTTATTAAAGTTTTCGTTCATGGTTTTGGCAACGCATTTATTTTGCTTTATTCAGTTTCAGTCAGTTGCTTAGAGCACAGCTAAGTTAAAAGTTACTTATAAGTTATAACACAAAGAAACTGTGTAGCAACCGCAATCAGATGCTGACATCTGAAACTAAGTTGCGAAATACATTGCACTTTAAAACAATTAATGACATTTTTATTGTTCGTACAGTACTAATTACTGTTGACAGCAATTGCCATAATTATAAGTCGATGTCCTGCGAAGTATTGATACATCAAAAAAATATTGCCAGAAAAAAAACTTAATGTTGTTTTCTTTATTATGATTATATAAAAAAATACAAACTTTGTTTATAGTTAACTAGCTTTTACCCGCGACTTCGTCCGCATAAGTTTTTTTGTTTTCTCCCGGCTATAAGTCCCCCTGCAACAATGTCCCACTATCGTGTTCCAGTCCTCAACTTCACATCAAAATTTGTTCAAAAGCAACCTAAGCTACATAATGGATAGCTCCGAATGTTTCCTTAGTAAATATAAAAAGTAAATAATGTAAATCGGTTTAAAATACTACTAACTACCTACCTGCCAACCCCCGATGTTAGACAGTGTGACATCCGTAACATCGTCTGCGTAGGAAGTACTAACTTAATGTAAGTAGTATAATAATGTAGGAAGCTAAAAATAAGAGGCCTTATTACTGTAGTACATTTTTGTAAACTATGTTCTTTGTTTTTCCCTCTCTGGCCAACACATGGAGATTCTGTGGACTTGAAACACGTGAGCAAGCCACGTATAATTGTCCGTGAGAAAAACAACTCTTTTCTAAATTAATGCCGGCTACTTTTAATGTTTGCCCCTGAGCTTTATTTATCGTCATAGCGAATGCGATTTTCAGCGGAAACTGTAATCTCTTAAACTGGAATGGCAAATCTGTCGGAATTATGGGTATACGGGGGATTAAAACGTTCTCTCCTTTTGCCATTCCAGTCATAATGATTGCTTTTACAATATTGCGACCGAGGTGTGTCACTTGCAACCGTGTGCCATTACACAGTCTTGGTGCATCTAAATTCCGCATTAAAAGGACAGGAACGCCTACTTTCAGCCTCAGTTTGTGTGAAGGTACTCCCGACAGTTCTAAAGAATTAAGAAATTCTACAGGGTATGATGTTACTTGTTCAGTATCCATTACAGTGTCTACAGAGAGAAACTCAACAATATCACCTTCCACGCGTGACATAATTTGCTCGTTTATCTGTCCCACCATTTCATTCGTCGGCGCTAAAATTGCTCTTTCACATAACCAGTCTCTATTCCTCATATTAGTTAGCAGTTCGCTATAGACGAAGTTATTTAGATCATCTGGATTATGCACAACATTGCAGAATTCACGATCCAATGTAATCATGCCATTACCATCCTTTGCCATACGATCTTCTCCAATTTTAAGAAGAGCAGCAGCATATTGTCCAGATTGTACATCATTGTGTAGTTGCACTCTCATATTTGTAGACAGACTAAACGTTTTCACGTGCACCCATAACGTTGACGCTTTTAAACACGCATTTATTTCATCTGCAGGGGTGCCTTTAGTGATAACCGGCAAAGTCTGTCTAAAATCGCCCGCTAAAAGTACCACCATCCCCCCCATGATATTTGATGTCTTTCAAAGTCCGATCTAGAGCTTCAATTGCTCTTTTATGGGACATAGTACACTCATCCCAAACTAATAATTTACATTGCTGCAACATACGTCCACGCTCGCTGTTTTTACTTATATTACAGACTGGCATTTCTTCATGGGCTAAGTTTAATGGCAGTTTAAGCACCGAATGTGCCGTTCGACCACCATTGAGCAGAGTGGCGGCTATTCCGGAAGAGGCAACTGCTACAGCAATTCCTTTATCTTTTCGGATTTGCGCTAAAAGCAAGTTTAAAAGAAAGGTTTTTCCCGTGCCTCCGGGAGCATCCAAAAATAACAAACCACCTTCGCCATCTTCGATTTTTTTGAAAACATTGTCAAATACTAACCTTTGTTCTGGGATCAAACGTGGAACAGACTCTGTCAATTGTTGTTGTAAGGAAGCAGTATCGTAATCTAGTTCCCGTATTAAATCGCTACTGATTTCCTCGGTTCTCTGTGGTCTGATCATTCCATAATCTGATAAATCCTTTCCAGAAATTGTTTTAACCTGGTCTTCAATTTTTGTCAGACCCTCCTTGTAAATTAAATCACTGTACGTGACATTGGGATTTTGCTCTTGTAATCTGTGCAATATATCGTCGGTCATATCATTTTTGTATTTATCCCACAATTGTTGAGGATTTGAAAGACCACATGTCGCTACTAATACAGCAAATAGCTCTCTTATCTTGCCTGCTGATCTACATTGAGCAGCTTCTTCCAGTGTCACATCCCAATGGTTGTCATTCTCCAGTAATCCTCTTGCCTCACATGCCTCTCGAAATGTAGGATAATCTTGTGTGTTGTATTTTTTTAGATCATTGAAAGAGGTAGGTCCGCGCACATGGTGTAAAAGCATGCGTAGACAAAAACATTCCATGTTACTAACATGAACTGTATAAACTCGTCCTAAAGCATCTCCAGATTTGACGCCAGGCCAATCGTGAACTGAAGCACCTTGAATGCGGCGTTTCCAAGTTTTCCTACTTGCATCCCAAGTATAATACCTCGGCACCTCGACATAAAGAAGAGTTTTTGCAAACTCATCTCTGATACAAAGATCAAAAAAAGCAGTGAGTGTGGTTTTTGGCGGAGTAGTTATTCGTTCGTGGAAATTGTGTTCATTAAAATAAACGCGTTCACCATTTTCTAAATGCACGCTGAGATGTGTCACGGTGGGATGCCTTTCGTGCAACGGAAATGCTAACAGACGCCACACGGCTTCGTTGCTGCTGACATACCGACCAGACTGATAAGTTTGTACCTCATCTACGGGATTCGCAAGATCAGTATTTCTAAAATTGAAAATAGCTTGATCACTACCCTTGTTTATATATTTGCAAATATATTTGATGGCGCGTACTGAACTGCATGCCTCAACATTTATGTGGGCGTTAAACATTTTTGATAAAATTGGTGAATAGGGGACTACCCAACTATTATCAACCGTAACGTAGCTACCATTTCGGAGCTTCACGGTTGCTGTTCGACCTCCGTCTGCTGGCGCTCTTCTACGATACTGCGGGTATCCGTGGTCGTTGTGAACGGTCTCTTTCACTAATTTGCGAGGAAATTTTTTTGTGCATTTTCCGTCTTTCATGCAGTGGCACTGTGGATTTTCGGGTCCGCATGGACCGTGAATCATATTTTTTACAATAATGTCATGGAGAGTCTTGTCAATGTTAGGATCCGGTATTTCAGCGCTGATTATGTTATCTATTTGATCGGGTCGTAACTTATCTTTTAACCACAATAATATATGGACATGTGGCAGTCCACGTTTCTGCCATTCGACAGAGTACATAAAGCAGCGCGCTTCTCTGAACACTCGGCCTTTATTAATCACATCCATTAGTTTTTTAACTTTTAGTCTAAAAACTCTTGCGACTACATCATGTCTATCTATTGCGCTTTGCCCCGGCATCAACTGATTGACTATTTCGGGCCAGGCTGGGTTGCAAGTAAAGGTGACGAATAAGTCAGGGCGACCATGTGTACGCACATAAACAAACGCGTCCTGAGTATATTCGTGTAAGTACCGCGGGCTATTTACAAATGAAGATGGTAAAATGACCATACGACCTAAGTTATTTGGATTTAAATTAGCGTCATTTGCCACAGCGTCTTGAAGATGGATGTAATTCTCTGCTCTTAGTTTAGTTTGATTTAATGATATGTACCGTAACCTCTCGCTTTCAACTTTAACGTACATGTCAACGTAAAACTGATTGGCCAGTTGCTTGCATCTTTGTACAATGTTAAAGTTGTTTTCTCGTATCATCATGTTGTAGGCATAAAAATCCATGCATGAAACCTTTTTGTTATGCAAGGGAAGACCTGTTACAGGATTAATTTGAGGAACTTGAAAGTAGTACCCCTCTTGTCCCTTACTAAATATGATCGGATATTGCAACGCATCATAAAATTTATGAGTATCAGGCACCCTGGTTAATGTGTCATCTCGGGCCTGTAAAACTATATCACGGAAAGCAAACTGTTCGCCTGTAACCAAGGCTGCGACTTCATTTATTAACGGTGCATTATACCGCCTTTCATGTTCCCCACTTGGTGTGCGATCGGGGTGCATCACCAACCTATAATCCTCTCCCGGCATTCTTTCTAGTGCTGTTTTGAAAGTATTGATAAGGCGATTATGTTCATGCAACATTCTCTGGATTTTTAAAACAGTATCCCTTTCGATTCCTTGTATATTTTGACACCTGCGATCAGCTTCGTTTTTTTCATCGCCCATGAAATAAAGTTGCAAAAACTTTGGTTGTTCATTATTTGCGGGAAGTAAGGAACCAATCCTGTGATACACCTGTCCTTGGATGGTAAAAGTAGGTGAAAATCCAGGCATTACGACCTCCTTATCTACACCAAATGACGTCATCTGAAAGCAAGAATTATACTTTCTAATCCTGCTTAAAAACCGGCGCGATTCGTTACTGTCGTATAAAAGTAAAGATTTAAGAGGTTCCTCTGGCTCGCCAAGTAATGGAATTTTAACCTTTCCACCAGAACAGCACATACCTGGAGTTTCTTCTTTCCACTTCAGTGCTTCACAATATCTGCATTTTTTATCCATTCTCCCAATGGTAACCAACCGGTGATTAACATAGTCGATCAAAGGGTCATACTCAAAAGCGGCACCATTAAATGCCTCCCACGTACTCATTGAAAACGTACGTCTTCTTTCTGCCTGCCGTTCAGCATTTAAAAGACGTCGTCTTTGTGAATCTTCGTCAGTCTCTGCCGCAATCAATTGCGCGTGACGTTCGGCATCTAAAACTCGACGTGTCTGAGTCTGTTCCACTGTCTCAGCAGCTCTTTGAGATGCGTGGCGTTCAGCATCCAGGGTCTGACGGGCCTGAGTCTGCGTAAACGTCTCAGAGGCCCTTTGAAATGCGTGGCGCTCAGCATCTAAGGTTTGTCGGGCTTGAGTCTGCGTATAGGTCTCAGAGGCCCTTTGAGATGCGTGGCGTTCAGCATCCAGGGCCTGACGGGTCTCAGTCTGCGTAAACGTCTCAGAGGCTCTTTGAGATGCGTGGCGTTCAGCATCTAGGGCCTGACGGGCTTGAGTCTGTGTAAACGTCTCAGAGGCCCTTTGAGATGCGTGGCGCTCAGCATCTAAGGTCCTACGGGCTTGAGTCTGCGTATAGGTCTCAGAAGCTCTTTGAGTCGCATGACGCTGAGAATCTAACATCTGACGCGTCTGAGTCTGCTCTTCAGATTCTTGGCTTCTAGCAACTTTTGCAGTTCGAGCTCTGCTAGAACTACGGCTTAGATTGGATTTACGTTTGCGTGGCATATCGAAAACAATAAAACAATAATTAAAGATTTTTAAAATCGGTAGTTTTAAAAACTACAACGTAAGACAATTTTTTATAAAAACTTCGATAAAGCAAACCTTTTTACTTATAACCTAAATATCTAAATCAATCAATAACGTATTGAACCCAAACAACTATGCACCTGACAAACCTTTTATACCTAAAACCTAAATTAACTAAATAAATTCAAAAATATTGAATTTATGTACCACACCACAATACACAATTTTCTTCACTACTGGTACTACCTACTTATCTATCAAAACTAACATAAAAGTACTATAATATAATGACAAAATCTATTACTAAACTAATTTACTACGAACTATAAACATCCAGATGTGAGCTAAAAAACACTTAACCTACACATGAATAAAATTGAGAATTAACAAATGAAAGCGACTGCAAAAATAAAGAATAATACGTATCTGAGTAAACCTAGAGATATGAATGATTGGTTAAGAAAATACCTACATCTAACAGCTACCTTAACTACCTAATAATAAAAATGTAACTAAGTACTTAATAAAAATACGAAAATGACGTCAACTTGGACTCAAAAATAATAACCTACCAAATATTTATTTAGATATCTAAAACAAAGGACTAAATTAAAGCTTACAGACCCTACGCGTAGACCGTAGTACCTATTTCAACTCGGAATTTAAAAAGAACGTTTTTAGCTAACCAAAAATACGCAACGAATAGAGTTTCGTAACGCAATATTTCAATATTCGCATACGTGCGAATACGACGTCTGCCCTCGTGCGTCTGCCCGCTTGGGTAGGCACAGTTGGGCACGGCCCTCCCCTCGCGCCGCACCGCCTCTTCGCTCGGCGCAGCGTCTTGTATTCACTACGACGACGTATGATTTGAAGGTTTGCGTTATATTGAATTATTTTCCCTCGTTGAATAGTAAACAAACTAAGTGTAGGTGTTATAATTTCGGTGATGAACTGATTACCTATCCGTTTCTTTGTCTAAAATGGGTATTAACTTATCACTATGATTGATTACTGAGCATAAAGTTCGTATAAATGTCTATCTAATTACCTCCTCAAGTTTAAAGCGTAGCTAGTTATGTAGTACTATATTAATTCTGTGGTGTAGGTAATTAGATTTTATCTGTATGTAATTTAACAGTCAGTTGAATAAAAAATCGTATACAAATCAGATCAATAGCTATGGCGTAATGTGATTCTAGACAGAGTTTTAATGTTGTAGATAGGTAGCTGTGTATAGGTTCCTGTGGGAATGAGATATTTTCCCGAAGTAAAAAGTAGTCTGAATTTTGGTACCTTCCTACCCTATAAGTTAAGTAGTGTGATGGTATGTCGCTAAGTTTCGATCCAAGTAAAACTGTTAAATAAAGACAGATGCATCAAAATTTTATAATAAATTCCCTAAATTATGGCGCCTACCGACCCTCTAAGTTAGAAAAGTGATCAAATACTAACTTTCAGTCTTAGTAACACTCATTTAAAAAAAAAACATCAAAATCATTTCAGTAGCTATGGTGTCATTCGCTTCTTGACACGATCACGCTAGATTTCCGCGGGAATGAGGTATTTTCCCGCCGTAAGAAGTAGCCTGTGTCCGTGCCTAGGATCCTATCTTTATATTAACCAAGTCTTATAAAAATCCGTTCAGACGTTAAGGCGTGAATGAGGTAAACTTTTAAACCAAACTATTAAAAATCACTAACTTAATTAGTTTTCTGCCTACTGCCTACGCCTTAAGTACGATAGCATGAATATTAATAGCCCATATCCTTTTCTAGGTTACTATCTATCACCTAACTAAATTTCATCAAAATCCGTTCAGCCATTTAGGCATGATAGAGCAAAACTCCCACCAAAAACCATAAAAAAATCACTAACTCAATTTAGTTATCTGCCTACTGCCTACCCCCTAAGAACGATGGCGTGATTATTTATAGCCTATTATTTATAGCCTATTATCATCTATCACCATACCAAATTTCATCAAAATCCGTTCAGCCGTTTAGGCGTGAAAGAGGAACAGACAGACAGACAGACAGACAGACAGAGTTACTTTCGCATTTATAATATTAGTATATTATCATCTATCACCATACCAAATTTCATCAAAATCCGTTCAGCCGTTTAGGCGTGAAAGAGGAACAGACAGACAGACAGACAGACAGACAGAGTTACTTTCGCATTTATAATATTAGTATGGAAGTATGGATTTAGCGCGAAATCTAGGGCTTTTTTAAAGCGCTGTTTTCATGAAATCTAGCGCTTTTTGTGTTGTCCTAGAGCTGAATGAGTTTTTTTTTATCTGGCAGCACTGCCCAAAAACCCTCTATTAAGAATAACTTTCCTTTCAGTTTTAAGCGCGTTCAGTTCCCAGTTACAGTTAGCGTGTGTTATGCGATGACCGTAAATAAAGCGCAAGGTCAAACTTTACGCGTTGTAGGAGTGTACCTCAGTACTGACTGTTTTGCACATGGCCAACTTTATGTTACTTTTTCCCGCGTTAGTAGCCCCCGTAACCTTTTTGTGTACACCCCGGCTAAGCCTACTTCTAACGTCGTTTACACAGAAGCTCTATCATAAACGACTTAGAACTTTGATGATAATGATTTATTTAGTTACCACTTATTGATACAGTAATGAAATAAATCGTTTAATATTCTCTTACCTAAACGACAAATTCTTTATGTAAAACCTGTATACGCGAGCTACGCCGCGGGCACAGCTAGTAGGTAATAAGACCCATTTAATAAATCTTTCCATATTTGAGTGAATCGAAGTTAAAGACAAATGACTTAAGTTCAATTTAATTCAAATAAAAAACTGATGATTAAAGCATAATTTCATTAATGAAAGACTAATGACAAGCTAAATTTAATAATGATAATCATATCAAATTTGTTACTTCAATAGTTATTCGAATTTAAAATTCATAACTTTTCCTAAGCATAATGGTTTAGGTAATACATTTAAATATATTTTTATATAATAATATAATTAGGACAAGGACCGTTAACATTTAATTAATTTAAACATTTTAACTTTGTATTTTGAGTTGTTTCGTGTAATATTCAATATACTTTCTATTGAATAATTAAATTTTTACATTAAAATTATAAAATATATGAGGCCTTTTTAATAAACTGTATAGTCGTCATTGGCCCCGTATAAAACTGTTTAGGTGAAGGTTAAAGTAGGTTTATTCATTTAAGAAAATCCGACAGATTTTTAGCGTAACGTAAAACTCTAGTTCTATGTTTTAAACACACCATTTTATTCGTGAGAGCCGTAGTACATTAGGGGTTAATTTTGCCTTAAAATTTCATATTTTGAGACTACACTGTGTTCGATTACGGCCAGCACCAATGACATTTTTAACAGCAATTTTTAGTGCTGATCTAGCACATGCACGGTAAAGGAAACCATCGATAGAAGACGTTGTGCATGTCTAAGAAAATAAAATATTTCGAGTAGGGTGTGGCAGAATCTTTCCCAAAAATACATATGAACGTTACTTTTGGAATGTGTACAGTATTTTCATCATAAAAAGGTGGTATATGTAAATGGCTGTTAGATAATAATAAGATTAAACATAAATTAAAGATATAAGTTGCAAGGAATGATCAAGTATGTTATTTTATATTCTTGCAATGTCCTGAATACCTACTGCAATGCAGTGCTTGTCAGTTGGTATACGCATGACATACGAGTATGTGTACAAGTACGATTGCTTCTTGTGGTTAATATTGAAAGAGCTTGCTATAATGTACAAGCGGAATTCCTATTTTGTTAAGTCTTCTAGCCTTGACATAACAATTCAGTTGAAATAAGTGTCAGTTAAAATTTTGTTGAAATGGTATTATTTACATATAGTCTACTCTCAGTTTATATATTAAGAAGAGTTTATATCCATATTTAGTTTTTTGACGAAATATATATATATACTTTGCAATACATGACTTTTTATGATTTACTCTAATAAAAAAGCCACATATTGGGTAAAAGTAATTTATGGGGATTTTGTCACGTTTAAATCTACTTATTTTAAATTGCCGGCGTCTTGAGTGCTTTGTAGCATCCAGATTTACGGGGGACATAAGTTAGTAAGTTTTTTTTTTAATTATTTGTGCTCTCATGTGTTCTCCAGCGGAATGAGCTCGCTGTATCCAAATGTGTTGCGGCTGGCTAACGTATCCAGGACTGTTTCCTGATGAAATACGAATATTAACAAAAGAACACGATTTACAAAGATGACTGGGTGACTATCTGCGTGGAATCTTGAAATTAATACAAAACATACCACACTAGCCGTGTTAGCTCAGATGGTTAGCGCTCACTGTAAGTTTCATAGTACGCAAGCGACCCGGGTTCCTATGAAACTTTTAATTGCAATTTTAAGTGTTGATTTACCACGTGCTCGGCAGTGAAGTAAAATATCGTGACGCAAATAAAAACTATTTCGAAGACATGTGAAGTTCGCCAACACGCATTGGGTCAGCGCGGCGCACATTTCCTTGCCCTAAAACTCTGTCAGTAATGAGAGGAGGCCTGTGCTCAGTAGTGGGACGTATATAGGCTGTAACTTTATACCACATCAAGACATCAATATGCAGTATTGAATTGATAAAGATTTAGAGAGTTGCTTGCTTGCTAACTATGATATAAAAGCTTAGATTTGAGAGTGTACTATGGTTCAGGAGTTCATGATAGGTATGACATCTAATTGGTTTAGTGAATGTGCCTCACTTCCGAGACCTTGGTTATAAAAAGCAATCTAGGGAAATATTTTCCAGCTTACAAACAATTGGTTTTCGAGTTCAAAAGCTTTTGATTGTGTTTCTATAAATCATATCATCCTTTATTTTGTATACAGACTTGATTAATTTGGAGCTGTCCATGAAAGTTAATAATAAACATCTAGGAAACAAATGTAATGTGTCTGTCCGGTTTTCAGGCACAATAGTACCTACCAATAGTAAGATTTTTTTACGTGGTAGAGCCATGCTGCAGCTATATTATAGTTGTAGCACGAATGGGTCGGCTCGACCGGGGAAGGACCACGCTCTCACAGAATACCAGCGTAAAATAGGCGTTTCGTATAGTGAGTGTAGAGAACCGGAGACCCTTTTTACTGGAAAGGAGGCATTCCATCTTAGTCCTCACGGGTGACAACGCATCTGCATTTTGGTTCGTAATCGAAGATAGATGTAGATGTCTATGGGCCACAGCAACCACTTACCATCAGGTGGACTGTGTGCTGGTTTGTCACCCTTATACCTACTATAAAAAAGACAATAGTAATGGCCTATATGTAGGACATGGGACAGCGAAAGGGTTAAAACTAGTTTTCATCGACACTGCAAGATATTAGATAAAGTTTATTACGATGTAAAATAAGTAATTAATCTTAGACTTTATTCGTATTAACAGCATGATTTATACATGTAAGTAAATAATTAGATACGTATTTGATAAACAAACAAGTCGATACATAAAGGTATAATATACACATTTTATCATGTTACGGTTATCTGACATTAATATTACTTCACTTATCTTTAAGTTTGCAACAGTTAGAAATTATCACAGAATTGATAAAAATTTCTCAAGCATTTCAAACCATCGATCCTCTACTCAAAATGCAACAATTCTAACGTGTCTTAATTGTAAGAGATGATTTTTTATATTAAAGAAGCCTGAGTGAGTCTTTAATCCGATGTCTTCCCATGGATGTCGTACGAGTCGTCTTTGGGAAAGGGTTAGAAGTTATTGTGGCGTTCGAATGTTGGCGATGTGATACACAGATCGGTATTCCCTCTCGTGGCAATTACTGCAAATGAAAATAGCAATAAGTCGCCATATAGCTTGAAGAACCGACAACCGATGGGGAATAAGGATTTAAACACTAGTGACCCGTCCCGGGTTCGCCTGGATGTGGTCTATTAATGTGGCGTTATTTAGATTTAAAATTATAAAAGACCATTTATTTTATAATTTTTTCGTTTTTTTCCCAAAAAAAAACTCAAGTTTTCGAATAAAATATAGACTAACTTTTCACTACCCTCCAGACCGAAGCATAGGCAGTATAGGCACGTGTGTAGATCGCTCCTGGCATTGTTCTTTATCTATTCGTGAAGTTTCATTACAATCGACGATTAGACCGGACAGATAGATAGACAGATAGACAGCAGAAGAATAAAAAAAATGGTTATTCATGTCTTATTGGTATGCAAATAACTCTCTTAGCACAATGTAAGGAAGTTATTTCGATGCTACAGACAGACACCTCAATTTTTTATACGTATAATAGTTAAAACATTTTATTGGCAAGTACAAGTCAATATAATATAATAAATTATACATTATTTCACACGAGCAGTATGATTGTGTAACTGGAAGGTATCGATTGCTGAGTAATCACTCGGCAACTGTATTATAGTTTTGAATATGATAACATTTTGAAAGTAAAAAGAAAATACTACTATAACAAGTAAGGTATAAGTGATACCTTCCACAATTCAACAAATCAAAAACATCAAAACAACAATCAACCACGACTCCTACCAGCTTTACACAATCCCAATGCAGGAGTATATTTAAATACATTACTAAAGCATTGTAGCAAAATATAGGCGATATTGGGCGTTATGCTTCTGGGATATAATATCGTATAATATATATTCTGCCTGTGTTCAAACTTTGCGGCAGTATATCATGACTCGCCTCTCTTTAAAATTATTAAAATAATAAAAATTGTACAACAGACTTCAATATAAATTATTAAGAATAACTCAAAAACTATTGGTCAGACCATGATCAAATTTATATGGGACCACATGAAAAGCATCAGCTTTCAAATTAAAAAGAAATCATCGAAATCGGTTCACCCAGAAAAAAGTTATGAGGGATAACACACATAGAAAAAAAAACATACAGTCGAATTGAGTACCTCCTCCTTTTTTAAAGTTGGTAGAAAAATATCCCCTGATTGAAAACACGAGGGGTATGAATCAAGTAGTAAAAAAGTTTCGCTTTAATAGCTTTTGAATAAAAAAATCTGTTTTATGACTTATTGTTTACAAACAAGATTTTGAGTTTATAAACATATCCGCCATTCAAAAGTGAGACGCGTACGATTTCACACAACGTGAATGTAGACAGAAAATATAGATGTTATACATTGCGATAGTAATAGTCAACTAAGGAAAATAACAGGAATATCTTTGGCCTGTGATAGTTTGCGGAGAATTCAAAACGGATCACGCAGACAAACAAAAGGAAGTGGTGCTATTTTTGCGTACCTACGCAATTTCCCTGTGCAGTAGTGGCGTTAAATCTATTGCAGTAATACTCTACAAGCTCATCTTGATAGTTTATTAATGTCACCTTGATAGGGCTTTTCCGTTATTTAGGAGAACGTCGAGGCTCTGCCATACTATGAGGTACCAGGTTGTGTGAGAGTTGTGAGAGCCTCTTTAGATCTATTTTTATAAAGTAGGGGCTTACGTCTTGTTATTAAAAAAAATGAATGATGTTTTGTGTGCTTTGTGGTAAGAAATTGAATGAACCATTTTCACCCCGAACGGGTTGTCAATTTAGCGATAGGCGGTCAGTATTATCACAGTATAAAGTATTATGATGTGCTAACGTTCTATCTGCCGCGGCAGAAACGTGGCAGGCGTGACCATTTAGGCTCCGAGCTTCAGTTTTTAAGGGCTTGTATTTTTAAAGTTATCTAATTATTTAGTTAGCACAAACTATAAGATAATTGATTGTTAGAATATTTTATGATATTTTATTTTTAAAACTTATTGGTAAAATGTTAAAATAAATAATTAATAATGAATTTTATACGGTGCATAACTTAACTGTGAAATACGTTCAAACATATAGGAATATGTTTGGTAGGCAGTGAGCAAACAAGGTATGCGCACTTTGACTTTGGTTAAAAACGTATAATTCAGTTCGGTAGGATATTGTTTCCCATTTAGTTGTAAAAATAATTGCAATATAAAATACTTATTACGGCAAGCATTGATTAATTTAATAAAGACCTCTTTCCTGATGTTCCTTTATAAAGATGATGGTAACAGGTGACTAAAGAATGTCTTCTTAAGTTAGCTTTGTCGTTTAGTTTCATCATCATCATTACAGCCTTTCACAAGTCCACTGCTGAACATAGGCCTCCCCCAAAGAATGCCACAAAGCACGGTCCTGAGCCACCTGCATCCATCGACTTCCTGCATATCTTACCAGGTCATCACTCCATCTAGTGGGGGGACGCCCTACACTTCGCCTGGCGGTACGAGGCTGCCGCTCGAGAACCTTTCTTCCCCATCGGTTGTCGGTTCTTCGAGCTATATGGCCGGCCCATTCTGGCTACGGTGGCGTTTAGTTTAGACATACCATAATTTAAAATTAAATATTTTGTACAACCGACTTCAATATATATTATTAAGGATAAATCAAAAACTATTGATCAGACCTTGATCATATTTATATGGGACCACATAAGAAACACCATCTTTCAACTAAAAATCGGAAAATCATCGAAATCGGTTCACGTAGAACAAAGTTATGACGTAACATACATAAAAATAATATACAGTCAAATTGAGTACCTCCTCCTTTTTGAAGTGGGTAGAAAAAATGAGTTGTTGGTATCTATGTCTAATATAAACGAGTTGCAGCAGCTCAGCAGTTGAAGAAGCGATAATTTTCCACTTAGTATCAGTTAATATTAATACCTTTAAACATCTTAAAGTAAAAAATAACCGGCCGAGTGCGAGTCGGACTCTGGCATGAAGGTTTCCGTACCACCGTAATATACGTTTCTAGTAGAGGACCCCTTTTAATTAATTTAAAATTTTTATTATTTGTTGTTATAGTTGCAAAAGAAATACACATTCTGTGAAAATTTCAACTGTCCACCTATTACGGATCATGAGATACAGCCCGCTGATAGACAGACGGACGGACGGACAGTGGAGGCTTAGTAATACGGTCTCGTTGGTTACCCTTTGGGCACGAAACCCTAAAAACTAACTACTTGAAAGTTGACGTAATGGATTCAAAACTTGTAATATAATATATCGCATCTTATCTTAACGTTTTTAGGTCCGAGTCCGATTCTACCGTTTTTAAAAGGATGTCTGTAGGTGTATGTATATATATATATATACTATTTAAGATGTTTATGCCTTAGATACACATCAACATCGTTTTATGTATACGCAGAAATATGCCCAACCCGATGCAAGATAGGGGCAACGAATTATACACAAATTTCTTTATGAGCGCAGTGACCTTATGACAAGGAGTAGAACAGCTCTCGTGTGTAAGACGTACTACCATCAACCAAGTTATCATACATGCGTTTGTAAGATCTACCAGTTACTGACCTTTAAATAATATAACATTATAATTACGTCTTGATATTAAGAATTTTATTTGTTTAAACAGAATAAACAACACTACTACATATAGAATAGAAACTCTAGCCAGCCATGTTTAAAATTCACGTAATAAAAGTTACAAAAATCAACAAAAATCACCTTGTTTGTTTGGCCTTGTTTGGCTTATTTCACGTTGTTTAACTGTTACTGCGTAATTTTATTCATTTATGTACGAACATCTATTTACATAACATAAAAACATTTAATAATTATTATTAATTATATAAAATAAATCTTCATACAGATTATAATTGATACATATATCAATTTGAACCTTAAGATAAGGCCTGAAGACTTGAGTGGAGAAAGTACGGCGGCGCGTGTAGGGTAGCGGCGCGTACGACTTATATTTTGAGCGGGCGCCACACAGAACACTACAATCAAACTACAATACAAGAGCGTGTCATGCCTGCCGAATGACCTGTCTCGCTGCACGTTCGTCACTAGTATCTACACACAGCTACGAGTAAATGCTACAATTATATCAAGAACTAGCGGGCCCGGCAGACGTTATACTGCCCTGAATATAAAAGAAAACCTAGAACCCAATTTCAGCGCCACCTACCGGATCCAATTGTGAATCTAAACTATCCGGTGTCCCATTCATACACACATAACACATTTAACCAAATTAGTACAGCCTTTTAGGTCATCCTTCAAACTCATGTTCAGTGACAAACACACGTACAGGGAATTATATATAGTATACCTATAAACAAAATACATATTTATATTTATCATCTGCATCACCACTTATTATTAGGAGAAATAGTAATCAAGCGCTGTAGATTCTCTTACTGAAATAGGAGTTGGACAGTAGCAGTTTCGTGACAACGCAATGATAATAATTTAAAAAAAAAACTACGGTTACAAATATCTGTCAAGCGTGGCGACTACGTGTATGGCAAATATCATTCCCATGAGGCAATCTACAAGAGAGGCCTATGTTCAGAAGTGCACTTCTGATTGGTTGTAATAAATTAATTAATGAATATTAAAATTATTTTTCTTTTCTTTTAGCTATCACGCCCAACATCCGCAGCCAATCTAATTTTTTTGGATATGGTTATGAAGAACATGAAAAAAACTTCATTTTGTTACAAATAAATTTTACTAATACAGTGTTTCATTTGCATTTCCACGTTAGAATATTGTGCCACCTAGTTAAGAAAGCCTTTATCCTGCTTTATGCAAGAGCATCCCGGTTTTAAATGTGAAATACCCAGTGCTTATTTCCGGCTGGCTCCATAGAAGAGAAATATGAAGAGCAAAATTGCATATTTGAAAAACAAAATATTTCGAGAACATGAGAAGTCACTCTTTGTGGAACAAATATAAGCTGTAACTTTATACCAAATATCTGTTGGTCAAACTTCAGAAGAATACATTTCGTATCTCATATTTTAAGGTAAAATCAAATGATGTCGAAACAAAAAAGAAATCCGCCTGCAGTCCGGCTAAAATGCCACTTCATTGTAAGCTATTAGCTTTCTAAGTCATATCAAACCTCTGCCGCTGTCGATATAATGGTTTCTCACAAGTTTTTCGTTAGTACATTGTGAGTCAAGAACAATGTGACATTGTACCGTGGAATGGATTAGCGGCATAACGTCCGCATTGAAGACAATACGCGTCGATGGCATTATTGGCATCCGCACCTTGCTTCGGTTTGTTTGCTTTTCTATTTAGATGCCAATGTCAGTCTCATAGGTCAGTCTTATTCTGTCAAAAGGTTGGTTAAATTAGTTTGATATGCGAATACAAGATAAATTGTTTAACACAAAGTCCTCGAATGCACATTGATTTAAAATACTGCTTATATTATAGAGTTAAAAATTATGTGATAAGAAAAAAGTATAATTTGCAAGATGTTGTTGTGACCAGGGTTAAGAAAGAAGTGCTTCGGTAGTTTGAACATGTAAGAAGAGTGAATGAGAATAGATGGCAGATTCGGCATGAGACAGAATTTTATCGTCTCAATTGGTGACAAATTGAAGATGGGCTACATTTAGAGTACCCTTAACCGACGAGCATGTAGCAAAAAAAAGCATGTAACAAAGAAGCAAGAGGAGTGTATCAGGATTGGGCCATATGGAAGTCCGTATTCTGCTTAATACTTTAAAAATATATATTATATGTGCTTGGAATGTTGGTACTCATAACTTGCTTGTCATTATTTTTTTGGTCGCTTTACAGTTCACTTCCGCCATATTTTTTATGCTGACCTAAGCCCACGTTACTCGTTAAGTTGTCATCATACATATGTATATATGTGTTATAATATATTGTATGTAATCACTCCAAGGTTGTAATATTTGTCGAAATCCGATGATGGATGGCGTTACAAGTGGACACAAAAATGGATATGATATTTTTTTTTCTTTAAAAAACGTTACCTCCACACCAAGCTTTTCTCCTGTATTGTGGGGTAGTTTCATACATACATTTAACATTTACAGTCAATAATGTTATAAATACATTATTTTTTAAACATTATTTACACACTAAACAAAATATGGCATACCCTCCTTTTGAGATCCACAGCAGGCGTTAATAAAACAGTTAATGTATACATAAGAAGCTTGAAAACAACTTAGCTGATAGTTTTAATGTCATTTATACAGATGTCTGGTACCATTAAAGTACATATATACTTTAATGGTATAAACTAAATGGTAAATTGACAATTATTACAAATCGTTTTACCAAACGGAGATGCTAATCTTTTGCTTTCAGAGTCCGATAAAGAAGAGATTATATTATATAGCATGACACAAACAATTCATAAACATACATTTAGTGGATAGGTATTTATTTTGAAAAACAACACGAAGACTTATGACAACTGAGAGACTATATCTGTCGTCAAATAGCAGTGCGTGCACTGCTTTGTTTTTGTCTGAAGGTTGTAGAGAGCCGGTATAGTTACAGGCTGTGAAGCATTCTATTTCATTTCTCAGAGGTGACAACGCATCTGTAGCCATCTTCATTTGAAGTTGGTTGTAAGTGTCCATGGGCTGCAGCAGCCACTTACCATCAGGTTCAATGTAAATTCATTCGACACTTTAATTTTATAAAAAAAAAGTATGAACTCTATATTGATAATGGATATGAGAACCCATTGAAAAGTTTTTTATATTTGTAGCACAAGCCGTTGGTTACACGCGATTAATTGAATCAACGACCGTTATGGTCGGTGTCAAGGTTCCAAGTTTAGAACAAAATCGATCTGTTAGTGCGCCTACGCAACATGAACAGTGTTGAGGTGATATTAGTATTTACAATTCGCCCACACGGTTTCGCCATTCGCTTAAGACTAAAACTATTTAACCTTGAATATTTCTATTAGTAAATAACGATATGGTAATATCTTAATACTCATACTTTATTATTTCTTACAACCAGTCTAGGTCTAAGCAGTCTTTAAGAACTGTTCTGGGTCTGGATGTTTGTCCTTGTGAAATCTATGTATGTAAACTGCCCCCGCTATTCAGGAGAAAATCCTAGTGTAGAGCAAAGACGTATTAAAAAGACCTTAGGTGCCTTTAAAAACATCTTAGGTGTAGAGGTAACGTTTAAAAAAAAAGATGGACTTTATGCTCGTCTGTCAAAGAGAGAGAGAGAGAGAGAGTTAAAGATATAACGTACACTAGCTTAATGGTAACATAAGTCTTATTATTGGTAAATCATAAATTTCGATAATTCTGGTTAGGAAAATTTAGAGTTCAACATCAAACGCCATAGACAAAATTATGTGGCAGGTTGGTAGGTTTTTAATACCAAGCGCTTTTTTAATGATTTTTTTAATGTAACGGTAGCTGTTGAAACCTAATTAGGTTACGAAATGGTAAATGTTATTGTATGGGTACATGAATTATTGGGTTAGTATTTTTATTTAAACTAATTAAAAATAAAAATAAAATATTGTATGAGGAGAGGGAAGTCTTGAGAAGAATGTTGAAGTTTATAACCTATAAACATTTCATTTTATAGGTATTTTTCTTAACACATTATTTAAAATCTTATTATAGCATTTATATATTTATGTTAAATTGTTTTGTCCAGGTGCAAAAGTTAAAACATGCGGATTACGATATTTATATGAATTACTGTCGTAATCTGTTTAAGTAACATCAGCAGATTAAAACAATCAGGTGCGTAAATGACGTTGCAAATACGGTAAAACATTGTAATATCAAATGAATCCTTCCTAGAGTCCAATATTTTGCAAAACATACATTTTAAGGTAATGATTTGTGAGATAACGGCCTAACGGGCGGAATTTATCAACAGAAAAGGAGCGGTCTTTCATCATGATAACGAAAGACCATACACATATTTGGCCACTCAGCAAAAATTGAGAGAGCTTGGTTATGAAGTGTTAATGGATCCACCATATAGTTCTGACCTTGCAACCGCAGATTTTTATCTGTTTCGGTCACTTCAGAATTATTTTGTTACCTTAACATCAAGAGAGGACTGTCAAAATTACTTGTCGCATTTTTTTGATAAAAACAACATTTCTACAGCAACGGGATTATGTCACTACTTACAAAATGGAAATAAGATATACATGCCCATAATCCGTCTCCTCTAAGGCCTTCTTAGGCCTCCTTCTACTATCCTACTAAAATTATAAATGTGAAAGTTTGTAAGGACGTTTTTATGTTTTTAATTTATTCATGTGAAAAGTATTAAACGTATTTTGATAAAACTTGATGATAATATTATAAATTACAAACCAGAATAAGGAGTGTGAGTATATCTAAATAACAGATTTTTAATAAATTATTCACAAATAAAATTGTTATCGCGCGCTGTTACTTATAATTAATAGAACTATAAAATCTGACGTTCTGCAAATTTTAGTAATAATAAATTCAGTATTAATAAAATTGTCGTTTTTTAAGTAAATTCAAGCAGATCCGCGTAGCAAAGCAAGTAGGGTTATACTACTTACACTCTCTCAACTTTAGAAAGATTGCGTGTTACTGAATAAAAATGATTGTTGCTTCGATTTTAAGTTTGCACGCGTTAGCAGGGATGGAAAAAATCATGATTTTTTTAATTTTAATCAAATCATGCTGATTTTTTTAAAAAAATCATGATTTATTTGATTTTTTTGAATTTTTTGATTTATTTGTGTAAATTTTGAAATTCACGAGTTGGTAACACTTTTTGAAATAGTAGGATTAAAAGTTTATGAATACATATGTACGAGACTGATTAACCGATTCAAACAAATATTTCATGATACGCCAGGCGTATTATGAAATATTTTTGAAATATGTGTTAAAATAAATATCTTTTTTATGCCTTTTTCACTTGTTTAGACCTAATTAAGTTTAGTTGACATCAAACATCAGTTACAAACGGAAGAATACTTGTTTTTAGTGGGTAACTACGTGTTTTTCTACGTGTTTTCTTTGAAATTGAGAGTAAGTGACTTTTTTATGCCGATATTACAAACATTTTGTACTATTTTTGTTTTATAAAAAAATCATTTATATAAGTAGGTACAGCTAAATCACCCTGAAAAACCTTGGTTTTTATTAAATTAAGTTTTCACCTAATAATAGTATTTGTAGTTATCAAACAATCAAGAACCTTAATTTGGAAAAAATAAGGTTTATGATTAATTAATATTAACAAATGTTAAATATTATTTAATGTTATACAAATGTAAAAGTAAAGTCGATTTGAAAACGTCTAATTTAAGAATAGCAAAACAAGTGTTTTCAAAATGAAGCAAACGCCGGCGCTATACGGTGACGGATTGACAAAAGACTATTTATTAGCGAACTTTTTTTATACATGAATGGTTTCACACCATACCACATGGTACTTCGGGTCTATTCGGCCATATCATAGTAATAAGACGGCAGTTCAACCATTTTAAGCAAAATTAAACAATAAGACAAATGCATTGTTTTTTTTAACAGGAGACTTGTTTTCTAGAAATTTATTTACAACTTGAGTTTGTGAGCGATCTCGCAAGGAGTGCTATTATTTGTTACTTATTAGACTATTTTTCCACAACATGATTGAAAACCCACAAAGTAAAAAGAGTACCATGTACAAGTTAAAAAAAAGTTGTCAACCCCTAAAAATTTCAAATTTTCAAAATATCCAGAAACGAAGCCGCAGGCATGAACTACTTGCAAAATAATGTATATTTTGTTCTGGATAAATTTTCCAAAAATGCAATTTGAGCGAGTTATAACGATTTTTAAAAAGACACGACTCGTGTGTCATACGCCACACACAAAAGTAATCGATGGCATGCCTGGAGTGCCATCTGCACTGAACCAGTTAAGAGTAAAATAATTAATACTGTATTCATTACAGTTCATATCTTAAGGGTGAAATACTAAAAAAATTTTTGGTTGATTTTCCAAAGTTTATGAGACTTGTAGTAGAATAATGAGAATAACATAAAACAATAAAAGATTTTAGCTTATTTTAAGCCATTTTTATTTCATTTTCTGCCTGATATATTAATTTATACATGTTGATTGAAATCAATGATTTTTTTAATCAAAATCAAACGATTTAAATCGTGATTTAAATCATGATTTTAATCAGTCTGATTTAAATCAGCCAACCCTGCGCGTTAGTGTGCACAATACGCGTTACACGTTACCCACAATTTATGTAATTGCTGTAATTAGTATCTAAATGTATCTTATCAATGGGTGATAAAGGCAAATATTATGTTCCAGAGTGTTAATGAGTTTTATTCGAAATTCGAGTTGTAAAATTGCATAATAATACATTTTTGCCATTACAGATAAATAAAACTTCATTCACAAATTAACATACTTTTACTTAAGTGTGTAATATTGAAGGCATGTACGAATGTTAAAATATAAATAAAACAAAAAGTGACGGTCGACAATACCGTATTTGAAAACGTTTTTATTGCGTTGCGTTGTCGTATAGTGTCTAGTACAAAAGATTATACACAAATTAAGATACCTTCCTGTTGACTCACAAAGAATGCGCTAGAAGCAATGATATTATTTTGTATTATCGTCATTGGCTAGTAAACTATGTAGGTAAGTTGAAAGGAGAGGCGCAAGACATTTACATTAATTTTATTTTTCGAAACTTCTAGATTACTATGAAAATAATGGTTAAATATAACCTTAAAATTGGAATAAAACAATAGGTATTTCTTATTAAATTTTATCAAATAGTAAAGCGGCTTAGAGTGCTTAGAGGGCTTAGCGTGTCAGAGACGCAAATAATAACTATGATTTACTTTCGCAGGAACATCAAACATTCAACGATAAAAATCTTTGTTAACTGCAATAGGTTCATCGAACACAAAGTAGGGGTTTTGTACGTTAATCGGGAAGGCTGTAGAATCCACAGTTTCCACAGTTATATAATATATTGTTGCAATAACTGCAACATACCTCTACCAGTCGATGTGGCATGTAAACATGCAGACTTAAATGGAGATATCAAGCAGTCATAGAATACTAGCCTAAGCTTAGCAGCGACTCTCTTGCATTGGTTTTTGATGGTTACGTGTAAAAGTTTCAATAGCTATTTGTTTATATACAATTTTATACAAAGTAGGTATTTGAAATTGAAAATTATACAATATTAAAAAACTATAATAAAAAAAAACAAAACTAATAACTTAAATTATTATACAGTCCTACTTTTCTTGGTATCCAGTCGCGGATAGAGTTCCTTTAGGAACTTCACCGCACGTGGATCTCACGGACCGATAGTTTCTATAGCAAATGGCACAAATATGTAATCATCTCTCAGACTCATATTTGCGCCACTTACTTAGTTCAGCTGCCTCTGATGCCGCCCCGTCTCTAAACGAGGTACCGCTGAGATGTACCCCATTCCACACTAGGGCTTTACCTCTCTCCCAAGGGACCAATATCATACTGTTGGTTCTCATGCCACCGTCTCTAAATATTCCACAAGGCTCTAAAGCCGAGAGAACAATTTTATAGTAGTTTAATAGTTTATATACAGTTTTCTGATATGTTTGATAGTGAAGGAAAACATAGGTGCAAATTCTGCATGGACAGAACGATTGTATTGGACAGTTGTACTTTTTCAAGTGTCGAGTATAATAAGTAAATAAATATCAACCTTTAGATTAATTTGTTCAAAAATTTCTCCACAATATGTGTATTCACGGCAGTTTGAGCCAGTAGATAGTCTGTGACGATAGTATATCAATGCGCCTAAGCAGACACGATAATTTGAGGTTGTTTCATGGTTTCCACTAATATTTCACATGCGCAGACATTTAATACACAAAATAGCAAAACTTTTACGTATCAGAATCCACTTTAAACTATTATGTAAACAATAAAAGAGCAGTAAGCCGCCAGCGGTTAAGTTCCCGCCAGAACTCTCCCAGATAGGATCCAAATAGGATAAGGGTAACAAACGAATACAGTCCACCTTATAGTAAATTGTGTCTGTGGCCCATAGACATCTACATCCATCCTCGATTAAGAATCAAAATGCAGATGATGCAGAATATGTTGTTACCCCTGAATACTAAAACGGAGTGTTGGAAACAAGTGAAATGAGTCTCCAGTTCACTACACTCTATTTCTGTTCTGGCCGGGATTATTTATATAAAATATTTTCTCCTACTACGAATAAAATTGAAATAAAACTATGAGTATTTAATAAAAAATATGTCTATTAATAAGATATCATAAATAATATTTAATAATATGTTATTAAGAATAGCTCTATGAAGAATAGCAACTTCCTGAAACTACAATTTACAAATAAACTGCTCGCTGAAGAAAAGTTTTTATTTTTACTTTTTTACACAAAAAAGTATTCGTATTGGACGCTTCATAACGCGAAGCATTATAGGTGTGTTCTACGACACGTCAAGGTCAAGCAATTTTTTGTTCTTAAAATGTCTCTATCAGAACCATATTGCACTTATACGATAATATAAGTAGCCGTATATCAAGAAAACACAAATTAATCCATTTTATATTTTCTAAAAAATCATTTTATATTGCTACTTTGAAAAAAAAACGGTTAGATAAAAATTTTACGTGGACCTCCGAATGTTGATTTTGTATGTGGTCACGATATTTTCCGAAAAAAATTGACGTATCGTGACCGGGTTTTTTATTAGCTTCAGAATTACATCCACTCCATCATCCACTTTTTCTATTTCATATCAATAGCCTAATATGCGTAGTTTGTTAATTTCCCCAAATGTTCAAAATATCGATACGTACTCCTAAAGCGTAGTAATTATAAATATTTTCTTTTCGTATGCCCTCCATATTTTTGACGTTTTTTTTTTCATAAGATAAGGGTGACAAACGCACGCAGTCCACCTGGTAGTAAGTGGTTGCTGTGGCCCATAAACATCTACATCTATCTTCGACTACGAATCAAAATGCAGATTCGTTGTCACCCGTAGGGGCTAAGATGGAATGCCTTGTTTCCAGTAAAATAGATCTCCGGTTCTCTACACTCACCGTACGCAATATAGCAGCCTTTACGCCTGGTATTCTATGAGAGCGTGGTCTTCGGTCGAGCCGACCCTTTCGTGCTACAACTAGCTATACTACTAATAGCTGCAGCTTGGCGCTACCACGTCACTTTAGAAATTTCACATGAAGGCTAAAATGAACAATATTTTGATCACAATAACTATCTTAGATTTAAGAGATCCCATAATTAATCATAATGGAATTGGAAAGCTTTAATATTTACGTTATGAAAAATAATATTGGGTGACATAATTATATCAGCCATTTTCAAGTATTTATAAACAAAGGTTTACAAAGAGCATGACATCACTAAAGCACTATAGTGGTGAGTCAGAAACTCTTTAACAGTGTGGTTGGTAGGCGCCGGCGCATTCTATTTTATAAAAAAAAAACCCTTGGCTGCATTTTTTGCGTCAACTCTACTTTTATACAAATAAAACCTAGCATCAATGAATAACATCACCGTTGCGGGATTCTTGTTCTAAGAAATTTAACAAAAATATAGTTATATTGTTGTTTTCATGATGAAAAATTATTATATCTGCCTATTAAGTTTTAAACTGGTTTCGCTGACGTATTGGAGTGATTTTAAAAAGACGTGTTTATGAAATTAGCATTAATTTGAAACTCTACCTTTACCTATATTTGCATACATTGCACAACATGTACATACATCTAAACCTATTATAATAAATTTAAATTTTACTATGAAAAATTTGTTTGTATAAAAATTCTAAGTTATATTTTCGAAATTTTAACCCGTGTAATAAATAGATGGTGATTTTTTTTTAAGTATAAAGAAGACAGACATGGTTCCATAAGGAAATACATTATAATATATTGCATCTTCAAGGTATTCATCTAACGTACTCAACCTTAAATTTCCTGAATCATTCACTAAAACTAAATTATTTGAACATTTTAAGAAATTAAATTATGAAAAAGTTAATATGTATGTTGCACTTGACATTTTTTTTAATTTACAGTATAGATACAATAATTCTGCGCTAGTAAGAGCAATTTTTCAAACATCAGATAAAAGTTATCCATCGAATAAATTATAACTTGACTGAATATAATTGTGAAACTATTCAACTATTTTATTCATACAACAGTAATTTGTAATTGGTATTGGTATTGGTGGTATTTTGCACTAGCCCATACATATTGATGAATATTCCTACCCGATAACTCTACACTCGTTTTGAGTAAAATGAAGGCATATCAATAATAATAAAGTAAATAAAAGTGTATATATACAAACTATAATATTATGTACTGTACTACAAATAGCTTAGTAAACCTGTTTACAGTTATAAGTTAAATGAAATTGTAATTAAAAAATATAGCTTAGTTGTCTTCATAACTCTATCATTGATAATTTAATGTTGTAAAAAAATATGTCTACCGGTGAATATTAAAATTGTAGTCTACCTTGATCACTAATTGCCTTCTAGGTGAATAAGAAGACAGCTTTGTCGTCCGCGAAGATAAAGCCTCCAACTCAAGGACTGAACACACCACAAGAAAACTTGTTGTCAGTTGTCACTGTTTCGAAATGCACCTCTTAACTCACAAAAATGATTACACATCAACTATTTTATCACTTTAACAACACTATACTATTATATTTAAATAATTCTTAAACTCTTTTTTTGCTTAAATGTATATTTACAGGTTTTATTTACGATATGAACATGCCGAGTACAACATAACACCTGTGAAATACACTACAGTTTCGTAGAGACTGACTGTTTTACTAGACAGAGATAGAGCTATGACGTGGGAAAGAGCAATATTGTGACGTGGGAGGGAGGACGACCGCTAACCGCTAAGCTCCAAGAACGCATAGCAGCGCTCTACTTTCCCAGCATAAAAATGATTTAATTTTAATAAAATTTCATATAAATATTATCTTAGCACATATTTTATTTATTTCCATCGCAGAAATATTAAAGCTATTTAAATACTTATTATTTTTCAAGAAATGCTTTCTTACAGCCTTTCTTGGAAAGGTGTGGACTGTATAAAAGACTTATAGTGAAATTTTCCAAACAATTATTATCTAAATATTTTAAACTAATAGTACAGTTATAGAAAATAACTGTGGTTTACTATTTGATTACGTTTATGGCTATGGCTCCATAATATTTAAGTAAATGTAGATACTTATTAAAGGTCATGTTTATAAAATATTTTACAAAAATATTTTTTCCATGAGTTGTGTCTCGGCGCAGTGTGCGCAGCGCCGTACCTCCTGTTACCTGGCACGGACGGCCACGACTCAACTCCCTTTGCCCCTCACCTCTGTCCGTACATTACGTACAATTCTCTCATTACCAATTGAATTTTTATGGTTAATTTTTGCAAAAAAAAAAAACCAAAGGTTTGATTCAACGTAAAGTTATTTAAGTTAATTTTTATTAAAAAAAAACATAACGTAGTTAGTTATATATTATAAAGATCTACCTGTTGTTAAAGTCAATAATAGAATTCCAACTTTATTTTTTGTATGGGTGTCGGCGGCAAACCCGCAACAGGTTAACTTAATAGTGACAGGTACTCTACTATTTTGCTTACATTGTTGTAATTTGGATAGAGTTTGAAAGTTTTGCAATTAAAGTATGCTTGCAGAGGTAGCAATTTAAGTAAGTAATGAAATGTAATATTATTAGCATATGTTTCGTATTTTTATTAATAACTTTGAAATTACTAATGCTTACTTCTATCGTAGGGTTTGTCCAACGTAGGTGTGTACAGGGTTATTTTGCAATATATGCCCAAATGTGCAGAGAAGGTTCAGAATAAGTAATTAATCACGTAATATTTAATAATAACGGATATTTTTATTATTTCACTAAGAGCTGATTTTTCAACCTTCAGTTATCCATTAAATAAATACAACCTGAGTATAAAACATAAATAATTGAATGATTTTATTCCTACAACTGCAATTTTTAATTTGTTTATAATATTATATTTAGCATATGAATAACTTGAATGATCGGGTGATTAAAAAATCAGGTCTTTATAGAATAATATTCTACGAAAATAAAACGTAGAGGAAAATAAGATTCTTACTATAATATAAGAATTTAAAAAAAATTAAAAGAAACGAACGTATAGTGCTCTACCAAAATAGATAGAGTCTTAATACCCTCTCCATTTTGTATTGAATAAGGGTGACAAACGAGCACACCTGATAGCAAGTGGATTCCGTGGTTTATTCTCAAATGATAATCAGAATGTACATGCGTTTTCACTCTTGAGAACTAACAAAAATTACATCGCTACCAGTAAAAAGAGTCTTTAGTATATTTACGCGAACACTACACATTTAAATAAAACTAATTTTACGGATTTTATCGCGTATATTAACTTATTTTACATTCCCGACGTTTCGAGCACTTTACAGCACCCATGGTCACGGGGGGGACTGAGGTGTATGACGTCCCAATGTCTTAGTTAACCACGGCTACCTCCAGATTAAAAATTATTAATTTTAAAAGTTAAGTTCATACTGCGTAGATCGGAACTAAAATTAATAATTTTTAATCTGGAGGTAGCCGCTGATTTTTAATCGAGTATAAATGTAGATGTCTATGGATCACAGCATCCACTTGCCATCAGGTCAAAGAATATAATAAGTATAATCAGGTGGACTGCATGCTCGTTTGCACCCTTATTCTATAAAAAAATTAGAGTTTATAAAACTAAACAACACGCATTGATCGTGAGCTGTGATGATCCTAGAGAGATCATAAATGTAGGTCATATTCATGAATGTATTGCATGACAATCAGATATTAATTCCTCCGAAAAATTTCAGATTATTTATTAAGACATTCAGAAATGGGTAATATTGAATTAAATTATTTTATTTTATTCTGATGATCCTGATCAGGATATTAGGATAAAGTTATTAAACTATTGTATTGTCATCGTTTCTTCATACGAGTGCAAATTTTTCCGGCCTTGTACAAGTAAGTGAAAATTACATAAAAAGATTCCGTTATATATGTAGATAGATAGCACCCGAAGAACACGCGCGTATTAGAAACTCTAAAATATGTTTTTAACGTTCTATATAACTTAGACTCTAAAATATGTTTTTAACGTTCTATATAACTTAGACAGTGGTAGAGTCATGTTGAAGCTATATTATTAGTATAGTTGTAGCAATAAGTTGTAGCACGAATGGGTCGGCTCGACTGGGGAAGGACCACGCTCACACTGAATACCAGCGGAAAACAGAGCAGCTCAATGCTGCCCTAGTACGCCTATATATTAGAGACTAATATTTTTTTGAATAACGCGGTATTTTGTATTTATGTCACAAATTTAAAAAGAGCAAAATATATTATTTGAAGCTGAAGTTTGAGAGTCTTCACGTTGAGTTTATATTTGTATAGGATGCCTTAGAGTGTTAACAAGTACACGAAGATAAGCCATGTTTTTATCGTTCGTGTCAACAGTAACTTTTAACTCAATTTTTCAATTTCTCATTTCTGAGTTTTATTGTTCACTTAAAAACATACTGTGGTCATGTCATGTCACAATCTTGTAAGATGTTCGCTGCTACTTATGAATCTATCCTAAGTGGTGGTTTTCTATCATCAACAACTCATACAGGTGGAAATGGCAAACACGATATGAGCCGTTTCACACCATAAATGCTACTTCCCGTCGTTAGTTTAATTAATTAAGATCTGACATAAGAGAAATCGAGGTGGTTACATCGCTAAGATTTTTCTGGCATTTACAACAAACAAAAACATCAAACTTTACGAGGCGACAGAGTGAATGAGACAGGAGATGGGGAGCAGCATCTTCCTGATAACAATTTTAAATTATAAAAACTGCGGCAGCCAAACAGCTTATCAAGCGAGGCAACTATGTCTAATCTATGAGGCAATCTATGGAGGAGGTCTATGTTTAGCAGTGGACTTTTGATAGAATGTAATGGTAAAACAAGAAACTACTACCTTCATGGACCGCATGTAGGGGACAAAAATACCTACTTATTCATTAAATAACAACGTCATCTAGAGTGATGATCCACATACGAAATTTAGCTGACCGGCGATGTCAGCTTCGCACTCATTTATTTTATCCTAAAAAACAGGCTATATATTTTGAAAAATTGACGATAGGGAAGTAAGTTTGTCGATTGGCAGCATCGTACCAATAAGCAAAGTGTGGAGCGACCGGCGGGAGTAGATGGAGTGATGATCTGGTAAGACATGGCTCAGAACTGTTTTGTGGCATTCCTTGGGGGAGATCTATGTTCAGCACTACTGCTACACTTGTAAAGGGCTGAAATGATGATAATGATGTTGAAAATCATATAAAGAGGTTGATAAGGAAGAAGATGAAATGGGGCATATATAAACATAATAAGATGTGTGCACATTATCTTATCTTCTTAGAGAATGTGCTTGACATTTCGAATTCAGTAATAAGTATTTATCTTTCCTACAACGGAGGATCCACTAGATGGAGTGACGACCTGGTAAGACATGCAGGTGGCTCAGGGCCGTGCTTTGTAACATTCTTTGAGGGAGGCCAATGCTCAGCAATGGATTTGTGAAGGGCTGTAATGAATAAATGAATGATAACAGAAGAAGTCGTTATGTTCGACGGTAATATATAAGTACGGGCTGATGAGAAGAAGAGTAAATATGTTTGGTAAAAAGTTGATACCAAAAACACAAAGTATAATGCTCTTGATGAAGAATTGATTAGGTAGATAGAAGCCAATGTTGTAAAACGAAAAAAAATGAACGATCGTAAAACTGCGTTGATAGGTCGCGGCCGAATTGACCACAAACCAATTAATTTTATGCATGGGACGTTCGGTTAATCACATGAATTGTAGTATTTTTGTATCTTTAGCGCTCAGTAACGACAGAAATTACTAAAACTCTGTAACCTTGCTTATTTTGGACATGGTTGGGAACAACAAATTAGAAACGAGAATGAGTGATCAATTATCAAATCCAGGTATATTGGAGTGTCTGAGCGTGTGTTTGACAGACAAAAACAGATGGCGACAGCGGTGACCTTGTCTCTTCGTGCTGTCTCACGCCAAAACAAACTGAAACAAACCCACTGTCCAGTGCGTCTTTACGCGTACTTTGCATATACTGTTAAATTAGCTGTAGGGAATTTTTTTCCTATAATTGGATTGACGTATGCAGTACCATACGTCTCGCACTTTTGACGATGGCACCCGTCTTTGGTCCGATAGATGGCGGTATAACCATTTCAAATATACATTAAATGATAAATTCGAAATGGTTATAACCGCCCTCTATCGGAGGCCATACGATCTTTCTAAATTTTCCCATAGTCGTTTCATATAACACTTGCAGGATGAAAACTTCATCCTGCAAGTGTTGTATGAAACGACTATATAAGAAAATCCATCACCCTATTAAATAGGGATTTTCTTATATAGCCACCACACTTCAGTTTATCTTAGTCTACTTTATACAGACATGTGTCATTCATTCATTTCTAGTGACCCGTTAATCAAGCATTGATTCGTTTTACAAACTTAGTCATTCGGGTCGATAATTCAAATGGATCATTTCGAGTTTCAGATTTCAGTAGGTACTTTGTGATCTATGCGACCCGCTCGATAATGTCGATCACTGGACATTACTATAATCTTTGGTCTTAGGTCCTGTTAATCGCTTGATCCAGATCTCTCAAAAACTGTAATTGCAATCATCAATACTTTAAAGCGATCCGAGTCAAATAAATAAATTATTTTTTTGATTGATTGACACATGTCTAGTACAAATTTAAGTAACAGACCATATACATCCACCGTTGGGCACAGGGCTCTGCTCGTTTCTGAGAAGTTTATGGAGCGATTGAATTAAGCCGCCGCGCCGCTGAAATGCATGTTCGCGTACTTCACATGTCTTATTATATTGTAATTTTATTTCATTGACATACAATACTTGCACGATTTCATTGGTGCAGGCGGGGATCAAACCCGGGTTGCTCGCGTACTGTGAAATCTACAGCGAGCGCTTAGTCCCTGCGCTACTACGGCTCGTAATATAATAGAATAGTCATGCTATATTATTAGATAATAAGTTTTCAATATTACATGCCTTTACTACATATAATATTATAAGTAGGCACTATCTTAAATATAGAGTCGAAATTTTCACTAGTACTCTTAAAATTATAAGAGAGCAAAGCCGTATTAAAGTAATAAGTTGGTAAATGGTAGTATAAGATTATTAGGATCTAGATTCAATAATTTTGGCAACCATACAAATCTTGAACTATATAATAAATTAATAAACTTTCGCTCCATGTGCGCCGGCCGTGCCCTTTTGGAGTGGACTTCCCCGCTTTTCCTTCTCAGGTAAAGCGCATTATTAACATAAAGCGCGCCCTCCTCCGCGGCCTTCAACTTTACCTGCGTAACGGACTCCCCCAAGCCCGATACACTGAGACTACGAAGCCAGGAAAAAAAAACGGGCACACGGAAGCAACAGCATTCCTGACCCCAGCAGCGGATCTGATCTGTAGCTCTACCACCAACCAAATTTCGTTAGAGAGAGCGGTGCCTCCCAATACTGACACTCCTAAGCCCGCGGCCCCATAACCACCGCATCAACGGTGCGGCCCCGCCAGAGTCGCAATGGAAAGGTCGAGTAGCGCATCGTTGTACCGACACTTCATTTCTCCCGTGATTCCACCTGGATTGCGACATGGAGATATATCTCCCGCCACGGTCCACCAACGCGCATCCGGAGTGGGCTAGGCATGCCCACTCGAAGCGGCCACCTCGGGCTGAGAGTTAAATAGCAGCGGAAAGCATAATCGTTTAACGTGGTAGAGCCTCGGTGCAGCTATATTATAGCACGAATGGGTCGACTCGACCTTGAAGAGCCATGTTCTTACAGAATAGCTTATTGCTGCTGTGTTTCGTATGGTGAGTGTAGAGAACCGGAGATCTTTTTAACTGGTTACAAAGCTTTCTATTTTGATCCTAATGGGTGATAGCGCATACACGCGTTAATCTTAACGGCTTCATGGCACAGTGGCTTGGCATTAAGTTGCGGTGCTTTGGGTCGCGTCTTAGGATCCCTAATCTAATTTCGGATAAACTGCCTCTACGACACAGGAGAAAATACTAGCGTGGGGGCAGGGGTTAGGGGGCTTTTGTAACGATTTAAAAATGGTAATAGAAGATAGGACACAGGTGTCACAGCATTCACTTACCATCGTATGTTGTTTTGTCACCCTTATTGTTTAAAAAAATGCTACCATGTTTAGTATGGTGAGTAACGAGAATCGAAGATCATTTTTAATGAGTATGTCCCGTTACTATCAAAGTTAATTTATATTTATCATAGTTCTCCAAATTGGATCACCAGGAATGTGTTGCCTTTGCGTATTAAGCAGTTAAATTTAATTCTAAACTTGAAACGAATTCTCTGAAGGCCACCACACAGACGGCTGAGAAGCCTCCTCTTAAGTTAGATTATTCATAACAATGACGAGAACTAGTCTAATTTATCTATTCTTACTATTATGATGGATTCTACACCATAGAATACTATTTGTGTATGTATTATATTATTCTATGTTTTGATTCCGGTGATATGTGTGGAGTAAAACAATTTTAAGCGTTTTCCCGAATATGCAATTATTACTAATACAGTCATTAATAATAGTACAATTATTAAAAATTAATAAATAATAGTTAACTAATAATTGGGGTTCGTCGATTATGGTAATGCGTTATCATTTTTTTTTAATAGAAATGGGGGCAAACGAGCATGCGCCTCACCTGATGGTAAGTGACTACCGCCGCCCATGAACAACTGCAATACCAGGGGAATTGTCGTAGGTGCATAGCCGGCCATTTAATTTAATCTAGCATTTGTTGTAATGGGTAAAATTAATCTACTATATTATAATATCTGTATATTACGCCAACGATTAATAAAAAATTATAGTGTTATCATTCCTTTTATCATTTATTATTAGATACGATTGGATTGGTGGATTAATATTGAAAGATTTAAAAAACCTTTTCGCCTGTCACCCAGAGGAGAGCAGAGACTAAGGACTTCAATTTGCCACGATTCTGGTACACCTTCTTGCATCTTTCACATCCAACTATCTACGCGTAAATACTTGTCGGAAAAGGATACTTGATCCATCTATAAGATATCACCAATTTGGTCGATAAACTTCCATCCAGGGCAACCTCGGCATAAATGATAGAATAGAATAGAATGATTTTTTATTCAATTTTGATTATTACATAATACTTATTGAAAGTCATTTTTTATTTACCATTGGTTCGGAAGTTACATCTGTTCTGGGTCTTCCCAGAACAGATGTAACCAGCAAGAAACTCAGCGGGACTTTTTTTTAAACATATTCCACTTAACAATAATTTTGTATATATTATTTTTAAATGAATTTCCATAGAACCAGCATGGTGGCGGTCACCTTATTCCCAAGGGTTATATTCATTCATGTATTCCTTGATATTATAATAACCCTTTTTGTACAGTTATTCTTTAATAAAACTTTTAAAGTTGTTTATTGACAAACTTTGAACATGTTCTGGAATTTTGTTGTAAAAGCGTATACATTGCCCCATAAATGAATTACTGATTCTGTGGACTCTAGTAACTATAATTACAAGCTTATGTTTGTTCCTAGTGTTTAAGGTATGAACATCCTTATTCTAATTAAAGCTATTTATGTTTTTATGTGCATACATTATATTTTCATAAATATATTGCGACGCCAAAATTAGATATGTTTATTCTCTGAGGGACTCTTTATAATTTAGGTTATAAATCACCAGTACGGCTCTCTTTTGCAAAACAAAAATAGCTTCAATATCAGTCGCAATTCTCAAAATTTTACTTACGTATTGAGAAATAAGACTTTGAGAAAAATATTTGTTATATATGGACATAGAGAGGGATTTTAATTAATTAAAAATGAAAGGTCAGGTGATCGGTTAATTTGACATAAAAATAATTTTGCAAATTTCTGAGTCTGAACCTACGAAAGCAAATTCTTAGTGCTAGATATAAGGTTAAAAAATATGCTTTATAATGTAAATTATTTATACGTGATTTCCTTGCTTTAGAGGCCACTGGCCATGTTAGCGTGATGGACAGTTGGTACTGTGTAATGTAGTAAGTTATAATAGTTTGTATTAGTAGTAGCAGCCTACATACTACTGAGTATGGCCTCTGACGATTTTTACGATTTCCACGACAAAATATGGAGAAGCGGTTTTCTTTATTTTGATAGGGAGTGGCAAAACTCGTCACACTTAACGTGATATAACAAAACGAAAACGACACGTAAAATAAAGTGAAAGCTGTTTACACTTTACAGTTCTCGATATCATCATAGAGTATGAGTATTACTGGTAAGTGGTGTTTTGGTTGTCTTCTAATAAAGTTAAAGGGAACGGATTTGGTAGCGCCTTGGCACAGTGGGTCCGATTTCGACACGGAACAAGTATCTGTAAGGCCTACACTTAGTTGGTACTGGTGGCTTTACGTAATAGAACCATTCCGCAGCTATATTATCGTGGTAGCACGAATGAGTCGGCTCGACCGGGGAAGAACCACGATCTCACAGAATACTAGAGTAAAATAGTAGCTTATTGTTGCCGGAAACACTTTTTACTGGAAAAAGGGCATTCCATCTCAGTCCCCAGGAGTGACAATGTATCTGCATTTTGATTCTTAATCGAGTATAGATGTAGATATCTATGAACCACAGTATCAACTTACCATCAGGTGGATAGTGTGCTCGTTTGTCAACCTTATCCTACGAAAAATTGTTCAATCTGGATGTTTGTCATTGTGAAATTTTTATGTATGTAGTAAACGTACTTGAAAAGAGAACAAAACAATATACAATGTAAGATTAAATTAATTTTAAAACGTCTCTTTCCTGTGATATATGCAAAGCCGGAGATGTGTCGTTCTTCCTGACGTAGATCCTCCCGTTTTTTGTCCACACATATTGATACTGCTTAAGTTTCGCCGTCTCCCTACATTTATATATATATATATATAAAGGTAATCTAATATATCATTCTACCTGACTATCTCTCCTGATCTGTAAACTTATGACCACCTTCATTACATTGAATTGCTTATAATTTTGCTTATAATTTATCTATTAGATTGTTCTTTTTCCTTTTCTTCTAACAACAATACACCTACCATCAAACAATATAAGGGAAACCTGTTATTGGCCATACTTTTAGTTTGTTACATTAATGTTAATATTTTCTATATACGCTGTTGGTTTTCTAAATAAATAAATAAATAAATATATATGTATAAATTTCCTACCTTTCAAAACCAAGCTTACGCTTGTTCATTCCCTATTCTACCTATTATAGACGCAGATGTATGTTACACAAAATCTTCTAAGCAAGTTGGAGCGCCATCTTAATAATTCCATAAGGTTTATTATCGGTTTACGTGAATATGATGATGAAAAAAATCTCAAACATTTTGTCCTTTATATTTTTTTTTATTCATAATACGCGGTAATGCATTATTTTAACTGATTTTACTGCGCACGCACATATTGGAAAGGGTTGATCGGCAGGCAAAAAAGTTGTTGCCCATAAATCACATTCAATTTGGGATAATTTCAAATAAAGGTAGAAGCTTTACCTTAGCCTAAGCCTTAGACACGCAAATTTCTTTTTATTTAGACAAATTAATTAACGCAAATTTAGACACGTAAACCGATAATAAACCTTATGGAATTATTAAGATGAATAACTCCATAAGGTTTATTATCGGTTTACGTAAATATGACCACATAGCTTCCTATTGTTCAAAGCTTAAATGGCTACCTATACGTCAAAGGCGATGCTCTACAATTTTACTTGTACTTCATTCGATTTTAAACGATCCAAGGCCGCCTTCTTATCTTAAGGATAACTTTCATTTTCTTCATTCGATTAACGGTCGAATACCACGACAATCAAACCGTCTGAGGATAAGGTTTCCACAGCATAGGTCTAATTTTTTGAGGTCTCTTTTACGATACAAACTATACGTCTTTGGAACACCCTCCCCAATGATATCAAGAATGCAACAAATAAAAACTCCTTTAAATTACTTCTACGACAACATTTCCTGGGGGCACTTACTAACTTTCATTTTTTTTCTTCAGATATTTATTTATATATTAATATGGATATTTATTTATAAAGTTTATTAGCATGTATACACATTACATATATGTGTGTACGTATTATTGTATGTAAATATATGTTATATATATATATACATGCGTATGTATGTACTATGTATATATTATATTTTAATATATGTACACTTTATTTATGTATTATGTTTCGCACCTGCCTACAATTGTCTTTGGCACCCAGGGTTGACTAGCAGAGAATGCCATATGACATTAAGTCTGCTTTCCTTTACCTTAAGGTGTTACATTTAAGTTTATAATAAAATAAATAAATAAATATTTGAGTGTGGAGTAAGATGTTTTTTTTAAAGAGTTGTGTTTGACAGGCGGGCTGGCAATCGCAGGTTTTTTTAAAATTATTCAGCTGTTATCAGGAAGACGCTGCTGCACATCTCCTGGTTTGTTTCTCTCTGTCACCTAATACAACACGCACGGAACGATATGGGGTAGTGGATATTCTTACACCGACACTACACTACACAGTTGTGTAATTCTTATTTAATATATCTTTCGTAACATATGGTCATGGTTGAATCAAACGAGTGAAGTCGCAAGTATTTGCTTGTAACAAAGATAGTGCTACATCATCGAGCATATGGTCATTTATGTCTTATTGTGACTCTAGTGTTATAACGTCTGTAACCTTTACAAAAACTGATTTCTATAAAATATTTGCGAAACGTGTATATTGAAGATTGCTTTTTGCAAGTAGTTTCGATAGTAAAATATATCTAACAAAGAAAATATTTTTTGGATTAATCTGTATAATTTATATGGGATCGTCTTCAGGCAAATATTACTTATATTATAAATATGAGATTTCTGTTTAATTTAGGCACAAGTTTCGATTTCAATTATAAATAAATAAAACCATTTATTGTAGACTATACGATACTAAAGAAAAAGTCTTCAAATCTATGTTAATAAAAGTAGGTAATTATTTAAAGGAAAAACAGATATAACTTCATGTACAGGCCAGATGGACATGCACATGCATCCAGTGCCTCAGAAATCACACTTGCTAATTACGTTATGAATGCTGTTGGCGCTCCCACGAACCCTAAGCATGAGTGATGCAATAATTTTACGAAAAAAGTGAACAAATTACCTATGTGGGCGTCAACAAACATACCTCAAGTACTATAGTAACGTGGGAGCCACAGCAACAACCTGAAAGCGTTTTATATAGATAAGCATTCCTTATGCAGATAAAGAGGGTGTTGTATGCCCGTCGATTTTTATCCATAAGATGTGCGTGTAGAGAGAAATTGACAATAAGGCTTGATTAAATAATTTTTACCTTAGCTGTTCCACGTGAGAACCGGCGGGCCAGCATATTACAGTAAACAGCCAGCGCCCCCTTTCGCTTTCAACGTCATAATAATTTTTTAAAACTTCATGTCTGAAGTACTTAAATTCAGTTACTCGTTTAAGGGCAATATGCCCTAAAGTCATAGGTATTAGGTTTTTTCGTGCCGACCTTGAACACCATGAGCTCACTCTTAACTACATTATATTTTAGAGTCTAAAGCGTCCAAAGATGTGCTCAAATACTACTAATATTCTTTGGGTCTACGTATGTGTGCGAATCGTCTTTTTCTAAAATGAAATCCACAAAGAACATGTACCAAACTTACAGATTCTCACCTGGATGATGTAATAAGGATAGCATGTAGCGACAAGCCAGATGTTGATAAAGTGTTCACAGTATCAAAAATCGCATTAAACATATAAACATCTTTGTTAAACCTTTTTTTTCATAAATAAAGTAAATACATCGTTAACTTGGAATTACGTTTTAATTAAGACATAAATAATGCGGACTATGACTAAAACGTGTTTGTGGCCCCTATAAAAAAAAGGTTCAGTATGGCTGTTTTAGACCATGGGCTTCCGCATAAACCTTACATCTGAATGAAACCCGTCTGAGTGTACCGACTGACGGTCTGAGCAGCACTTTGTAGTCTGCGTAACAGAATAAATATCTGCGTAACTGATGTTGTTCACGCTGAGTCCATCAATAACGCAGCCGACAGGTGCGTTTCCAAGTTATTGAATCAGTACATTTATGTAAAGATTAAAAAGTAGAGATGAGGTTTACCCCTTGCCTCACATCGTATTCTAAACTATACTCTTGATTGATTTGATGATGATTGGACTATGACGGGTTTGCCAGTCTTTCGCAGTTTATTTCACAGTATGTCATACATAACAAGGTCGACAGCTTTTCAGAGATGCAGGAAGGCCGCTAACTCTGACGTATTCCTCTTAGTGTAAACCTCCACGATGTGGTCAGCGACAGTATTGCACAGTGGATACATGCATCGTTTAACTTTATAATATGTTGTTTTAACTATCACTCAAGCACTCTGTATAGCCGCAGTTGCCGCTAACGAAATTGGTTGTAAGTTGCACATATGCGAAACATTTCCGGTTTTGTTTTTATAAATTGAAACGGCGAACCTCCTCATCAGCTCATCCGGCAAATAAGAGTGCCTGATACATAGGGTAAATAAGGACGTCAGCAGTTTAAGTAAGTGCGGGCCAACGTACTGCAAAAAGACAGTTGTGACCGGGTGACTTTCCTCCAGTCATGCCATTTATCATAGCAGGGACGTATCTGTCGGTGATGCAATAGGGTTCATGAGTTGGTGCATCAAATCTGGTGACAAACTGAAATTACCTGAAGCTGAATGTAAAGGAGACTGAACGTTGAACTGACTCATGAAAAGATTGGCTTACTTCACCGGCTCATTCATAAACTAATTAATGCTAATTACAACTATTCATAAAGCATAGTCGATAATGTACTCTTTGAATAAATCTTTCAAATTAAAAAGTAGTTGACCATTAACCGCATGTTTATGCTTTGTCATTCTCTGACTGGTATATATTATCTGTTTGTCATTCCTGTTAATGGTTCAATGGGTTAATAGTTTAAAAGTTACTTATTTGTACATTTTAACTTTTGTTATGTTAAAAATAAAAAAAAACATATATTTTAAAAGTATAAGTTACGGAATTTGTAATATTATGCGCATAGTGACAAATATATAAACATGAGTTATTATTGATATGAATTGTAATACATATCAAAAGTTTTATGATTGTAAAGAAGCTATGATCTCAAAGGAACTTGTTTTCTCTTTAATTTTATATAGAGAAATACGTTCAGAATTGCTGGAGATGTTTTGTAAGTCTAAGCTTTGATATCACAATGAATTTTAGTTAAAAAAGTAAAGTCATATTTAATAGTTTTTAACATATCTTAGTATTTTTAAATTACAATAAGGGTGAGAAACGAGCACGCAGTCCACCTGATGGTACGAGTAATTGCCCAGAGACATCTACATCTATTCTCAATCAAGAATCGAATTGCAGATGCGTTGTCACCTCCGAGGACTAAGATGGGATGCCTCGTTTCCAGTAAAAAGGGTCTCCGATGCTCTATACTCACCAAAGGAAATATAGCAGAGTTAACTTGCTATTTTAAATTAGTGTTTTGTGTGAGCATGGTTCTTACCCGGTCAAGCCTAGCCGTTAGTGCTACAACCGCAATAAAGCTGCACCGTTGCTCTACCACATAAAGTGAATGCAATTTATTTTTATGGTTATGTTGTCGTACAAAATGTCATTACTTAATACAATTTCATTCTGTATGCCTTTTCTGATGTGTTTAAAATATATAATACAAATTCTAGAGTTTTCATTGTGTCAAATAAAATTCTTAGAGTATGTTCTTTGGATACATTATGTATGATACGATACGATACAGTTTACATTTTGAGAATTTTTTTACGTAATTTAATCGTGCAATCGAATTTTTTTGCTACATTGTTACATTACTAAGCCTATATTTCATAGAAGACTTTAAGGAGCTGATCGTAATGGTAATGATAACTTTGTCAACATAGAGTTACAACATACAAGTTAATTACCCGAATTGAATTTAAGTATTCAACGAAACCAAAATTAATGTTAATTGTAACTCATAATACCTATAACTCATTTTAAAATTCTTTGTAAAATGAGTTTTTGGTAGAGCTACGCTACAACTGAGTTATGGCTGAGCACGCAGGTAATCGAATTGAAAATCGCAGCGGTGCAACTTGTCGCTACTAATTCTGGGTAATTTAGGTCTGGCGTAAACACGGAGTAAACGAGATGATTACTCAGCCATCTATCGGAAGCCACAAGATCTTTCTGTCATATTTCATAGTCGCCTCTGATAACACCCGCTGGACAAAATGGAGTGATGGACTGATGGGTACTCTTAAACCACACGAAAAAAATATCCGGCTATCATAAACAAATTTGGAAAAGATTTAAATAAACACATTATTCATATAATCATTCCGTGGGTGTTGCAAATCGTTCGAAACATCGAGATTTTCTTTTAATAAAATAAAGGTGATAAGCGAATACACAGTCAACCTGAAGATAATTTTGTTGCATCTACAACTATTCTCGATTAAGAATCAAAATGGAAATTTCAATGCGTTTTCACCTCCGAGGTCTAAGATGGATGTCCTCGTTTCTAGTAAAAAGGGTACTAAAAGGGGTCACAGCAGCATTAAGCTGCTATTTTGTGAGAACGTAGAACTTCCCTACTCGAATCGACTTATTTGAGCTGCAACCATAAAATAGCTGCAGAGTAGCTCTACCATCAAACATCTTATAAGGGATTTTATAATAAGTTAAAGTTTAATGTTGCTTTCATTTGATATTTAAATTTAATTTGATATATCAAATATATGTTGATTAAGTCATCATCACTATTAACACCAGCTTCTTAGTCTTCAGCTAAATATAGGAATCCAACAATGTAGAGAAAGAATTCGCAGAACCAGACGTCACACCGTCACTTACGGTTCTTGTAGCGTTTCTTAGTTCGCCTTTATGCTCAGCAGTGTAATTGCGAAGATATATAATAAAGATGATGAAAATAATGCTTAAAATCGAATAAAATAATTTTAAGGATTATGTTGCTGCTTTAAGTGAGTGTTTATTAAGTCTCAAGTCATATTAAAACATAGTGGTTTCGACTACTATATATTTTTGTATAAATATAATATTCTAACCCTTTACATAGTAGGATAGATACTATTATATATAGGGTTGGCAACACTAGTCATACTCGTATACTATCTTAAACATAGAAGTCTTTGGTCTTAAAATCTACTCCTCGACTTTCCGTCGCTGCGGATCTAAGGATTTACCAAATACTTCTTATTATAATACCTAGATACTACTGTATCTTTGTGTAGCATATACATAGAAGTATTTTTATTTCCCGTCTGACGTAAACGAGATTTACCGCCGCGAACGCTTATACCGCCCCACCATCTATCACTTCTTACCACTCCCTTGGGACGAAATGGGGTAATCAATTTTGTTGTTTATTTTTATTTTTACGTTTGACGTAAACAAGATACGATAGAATGTATAGATATAGATACGAAGTTGATAGACCGCAGTTTATCGTCACCGCCTCTTATGAAATCCACGGGACGAACTTTAAACTGTTAGTGGATCGACGGCCAGCACAACTCTAGCGGTCGCCTGTCACGACAGGACCCAAATGAGTGTGTGTTTTGTTGAGTTTGTGATGCACTCCAAACGCTCACCACCCTACCGCACCATCGTCAACCACTTTTTATTAAAAGGAGCAAATTTCAGTAGGAACCTGCGGGTAATACGGCCTAAGTGAAAACCGAAATAAAATGAGAAATATCCAATTTGGTCCACAGATTTTAATAAAAATCAGTGGTTTAGTACAGTTTCTACATATTTTTTTTTATAGGATAGTAGCCAAACGAGCGTGCGGCTCACCTGATGGTAAGTGACTACCGCCGCCCATGAACAACTGCAACACCAGGGAGGGAATTGCAGATGCGTTGCCGGCCTTTTAAAAAGGAGTACGCTCTTTTCTTGAAGGTCCCTAAGACGTATCGGTCCGGAAAAATCGCTGATGGTAATCGATTCCACAAGGAAGTCGTGCGAGGAAGAAAACATCTTCTAAATCGCACAGTGGTGGACCGCCAATCATCCAGATGGTGTGGTTAGTATCGGGAGTTCTGCCGCGATGTGCGTTCGTGAAAGTTGGCGGCTGGGATTTAATCCGAACAATTCCTCAGAGCACTCCCCACGGTAGATGCGAAAGAAAATGCAAAGGGATGCAACATCTCTTCGCAGTGCCAATGAATCGAGCCGAACGGATAGGGCTCGGTCGTCGACGATTCGAGCTGCTCTGCGCTGGACACGGTCAAGTGGAAGGAGCTGGCACTGGGGAGCCCCTGCCCAGAGATGGGAACAGTATTCCATGTGAGGTCGAACCTGCGCCTTGTAAAGTTGCAGGCGGTGTGCCGGCATGAAATACTGTCCCGCTCTGCTGAGCACGCCAAGCTTTTTAGAGGCCAATTTGGCCTTCTCTTCCAAGTGACCACGAAACTGCACGTCAATCGATATGTCGACTCCGAGGATACCGATACTGGCTGAGTCAAGAAGGGGAGTGCCTTGAAACTGAGGAGATACGACAAAGGGGTTCTTTTTAGCGGTAAACGCGCAAACTTGTGTCTTCTGAGGATTAAACTGGACTAGATTTAGTCACCCCCAATCCGAGACTTTGTTCAGCAAAGACTCAACTTCAGATACAAGTTTGTTCCGGTACTCGGCGACGTTTTCCCGACAAATATTGGCACGGCCGGTGTATAGAGCATCACCAGTGCTGTCATCCGCATAGCAATGAATGTTACCAGTTAGCAACATATCATTGATATTCAGAAGAAACAGCGTTGGTGATAGCACACAGCCTTGTGGAACACCAGCGTTAATAGGCTTGTAGTCAGAACATGCACCGTCTACAACGACCTTGATGCTCCGATCTGCAAGGAAGCTGGTGATCCAATTGCATAATTTCGCGGGAAGCTCATAGGAAGGGAGCTTCGAAAGAAGCGCTTTGTGTCAAACCCGATCGAAGGCCTTCGTAATGTCCAAAGTAACGGCCAACGCCTCCCCCTTGGACTCTACTGCCTCCGCCCATCTATGGGTCAGGTAGATCAGAAGATCACCAGCTGATCGACCCTGACGAAAACCGTATTGGCGGTCACTAATTAGCTGATGATCCTCAAGGTACCGGATGAGCTGGCAGTTAATAATGGATTCTATTATTTTGGAGAACAAGGATCGCGATAGGCCTATAGTTGGACGGGTCTGAGCGGTCGCCTTTTTTAGGAATCGGGTGGACAAAAGCTGTCTAACATGAATTCGGGACTACGCCTTGGGAGTAGGAGTACCGGAAAAGACGCGTTAGGACCGGTGCCAACTCCGGGGTACACGTCCTCAGCACAATTGGGGGGATTCCGTCAGGTCCACTCGACTTCTGGATGTCCAGGGAGAGAAGTGCTTTGCGAACCGAGCGCTGTGAGAACAGCACATCCGGCATGGAGCACTCACACCGCGGGATGGTCGGCGGTGTTTTCCCCCCGTCATCAAGAGTCGAGTTGGACGCAAAAAGGGAGCCTAAAAGGTCAGCTTTGTCTTTTGCGTCTTGGGCCAGTGAGTCATCCTCCCTGTGCAGAGATGGTAGTGATGGCTTACAGAAATTCCCTTGGACAGCCTTGGCGAGAGACCAGAATGCACGGGTTCCCGAAGGAAGGCGAACTAGTTTCTCCCAATTCTGCCTATGTGCTCTGATTTTGCCTTGGCAATAACTCCTTTGAAGGACCTGGAGGCGAAGTTATACTTCTATTTAAGTGTGCTGGTGTTTACATCCCGAGTCGCCGAAGCCGCAGCCCAGGCTTGATAACACTCCTGCTTACTGCGTAATGCAGTCTTACAGGAGCGACCAAACCAAGGCTGAGATCTGCCTCCGATGGGTACCACAGATGATGGAATAAATAGTTCCATTCCCTGTAGCACTACATCAGTGACAGAGTCAGCAACAGCGCTGGGATCATCCGGCGAGAAGCAAACCCGCCCCCATGGGTAGGATGCAAAGAAAGACCGCATTCCGTCCCAATCCGCCGACCTGTAATGCCAAACACGGCGGCAACCTGCAGAACGCAACTGCGAAGGGAGCGTGAGTGGCACCACACTCCGGATCAGACAATGGTCCGAAGAGCCGAGAGGGGCATCGATGGATACCTGATATCCATCGGGATGAGAGGTCAGCAGAAGGTCCAACAGGGAAGGTGTATGATCCTCCACATCTGGAATCCGCGTAGGCGAAGTAACCAGTTGTGTCAGACCATATGCCAAGGCAAAGTCATAAACAGATCTCCTCGCATGATCGGTTAAACGTGAACCGAGCCATTCGGCATGGTGGGCGTTAAAATCGCCAAGGATCACGATCTCTGCGGATGGGACCTGTTGTAGCAAGGAATCTGTAGCCATTTGGACGTGGTCGATGAGTCGGTCTGTTTCGGCATTACCGCTATGGGACCTATATATATACGCGTAGCCAAAGGATGGACAGGTCCGAGCCTTCAAGACTGCCGAGGCGTCGAGAACAGATGTCCTCTCTGACATACACGCAAACTCCAGCCCGAGGCACAAAGGAGTGCTCCAATTTGTACACCGGGTAGGAGAGATACGAAATATCAGCCGGAGAGGAAACCTGCGTCTCGGTTAGAAAGAGCAAGGCCGGCTTCGCCGTCTCGAGATGGTAGTGGACGGCGTTTAGGTTAGAGTGAAGTCCCCTGATGTTGCAGAAATTCACGGATAGCGTGGCAGGGGTCGCCTTGGTATTGTTGCTCAGTTTGCCCCGAGCAGTTATGTTTTTGAGCGGAATTTTGAACCCCCCCCCCCCCCCCAGAATACGCGGGGCAGCCTGAGCACCCACGCTCAAGATTGGAATAACATGGTCGTGGATGCTCAGCGAGGGATTCTCCAGGGGTACTGGTACCCTCCTGGGGTAGTCTTTCGTGTAAGTCCGCTACCATGTTGATGTGGGGGGGGGGGGGGGGATTGGGCATACATAGTATTAAACGAAAAATTGTAATATTTGCTATAAAGAAAAACGATATTAAACGTTTCTAAAAACCTTGTAGGTAGGCCCCTATTTTACTATGGTAGGATAATAAGGCATACTGCTTTCACGAACTCAATTAATCAAACTATACGTAATATATTTAATATTTGAGATCGCATGAATGAAGCAATTAAAACTTAAAATTCTAAAAAATACGAGTATAAATTACTCGCATAGCAGCACTTAAAGTCGGTCAGATGAACAAACTGACAAACAAACGCACCCATCGTGATTATCATAAGTGCGTCGTTTATGTCTTGAGTTGAATTGAGTGTTAGGTTGATATAGTATTGGGCTGTTGGTTTGATTGAATGTCCTCCCAACAGGCGCGGTCCAAAGGGGGGGGGGTGTCACAGGGGACATGACCCCCCCCCCTAAAATCGTACACGTCGAACTGAAAAATCTTCTAAAAATTACTGAGAATCTTCGCGATATTACTTATCAAGGAAATGACGAGGAATATTTTCGGAGGACTGTTTATATTCCAGTGATAGATAGCATAAAGACTAAACTACAGGCCGACATTCTGCGGATACGATGAGCCTGTTCGGATTAGGCATTTTTATGCCAAAATCTGAATATACAGAAGATCTTTTTAATGTGAAGAAGTTATCAGAATGTTATTCCCATTTCTTGAGTGTTCCTGCTGCCACACTCGCATGTGACACTCCGTATCAGCTATGGATTTCAAAGAGGAAACGGGAGCTCAAAGAAAATACTGATACAAAATATCCTAAATGTGTGGTTTCTACAATCGAAGTTTGCGTCGATAATCTCAACCCAAATGGGTCATTGTCATTTTCGGAAAACTAAAGGTGGTAAAAAAAACCTTATTTTTATAAGTTTCCTTTTTATTTTTTAGATAAAGTATCTCAAAATTATCTTAAATTAATACAAAAACGAGATCGATCATAGATATTTAAGAAATTAGGACCAAAAACAATTTTTTTGTGACCACCGAAGAGACTCAGTTGACCACCAAAAAGAACAAAATAGCGAAAAATTTGTAAGTTGTTTGAAACTTAACTAATTATTTATTGTAATAACTCTTAATAATAACTTTCCTGAACAAAAATACTTAAATTATAAAAAAAAATGTTTTCAATAATCAAATAAAAATAAAATATAGAGACCACCGAAAAGATACAAAGAAAAGTATCTTTTTGGTGGTCTTTAAATTTTTATTCAGAATCAGACCAGAAAGTTTTTTTTGTAATATTTGGCTTTTCAATTTTTGATAGAAGAACATCATCTGAAGAATCTGAAAAAACATCTTCGTACCTCCAAATTTTTTTGGAGGTATGAGGACATTTCAGGCTTTCAGATTCCTCGTATAGTTCTGGATAATTTGCCGACTTTATTTGAATTTGACTAATTTCAAAATGTGGGCATATTATATTTGATGGGCAAACCATGCAACTTAATCTTCTGGCATGCAAAATTCGGGGATCATCTCGGTGCCAAGTAATTTGATGTATCTTTAAAGTTTCACGGAAAGGTTCAACTGCAGCGTCATTAATTTTTTTTTCAATTTCATCCACAAAGGTGTCGTCGGTTGGAATAACAGTTATACCTTGAGCATTTGTTTTCAAACAGCTGATTAAGCTTCCCATATCGGAAACATCATTTCCCAGAGCCACGTGACGATCAGCAGTCCTCTTTAGCCAGCCTCATATGCCATCAGGAGCGTCCTTTCCGTGTCCACTCTCGCTGAAATGCCAATATATTTCTTCTGCGCCCAATTCAAAGCTTAAATATTCAACCAATAGAAGAAACATAGTTTTATTCCTGTACTGAGTAACAGGGCCATCACTCAGGATATGAAAGCTTTTGATATTAGGGACATGACCAGCTCTGATATTTTCAATTACAGGTTTTAATTGTACGCAGATTAGGGCTGGATCATGGCGAAGATCTTCCGAAATGGTACTAACATTTGTGTTGAAGGACACCAGATTCATCTTTGTAATAAAGTACACTTGTATGTAGTGACACTTGTGCTTTATAACCTTCAAAATGTGCCTATTACGATATACTTCACTACCATATTTACATTGGTAATTTTCAGAAAAATCACAGTGCAAGAGCCCACTTTCTTGAGTCAACCTTTCTTGTTTTATTTTACGAACTAAACTTGTTTGGTGGTATATATTACAAATATGCTGCATGAACTGAGGTATTTTTGTGCGAAGAGTATCAACTAATATTCGCTTTTTGGTAAGTACCTTTTCCTTCAAAGTTTTCTGACACATCTTTTCTTTTCCTTTAACAATAGTAGGAACTTCTTTAGTAACCCATCGTTCATATGATATGGTATCATTTTCACAGTAGGATTGCAATGCAATGGTTTTGTTTACACATTGATCACATTTTCTTTCAAGGCAAATTTCTTTTAGATCACCTTCACAAAAAAGACTCTCAGCTACCTCTAAGGCAGTATTTTCTTTAATCACTTGACCTGATTTAAGCGCTTGCACAATATAATTCGCATTTTCATGCTTAGCGCAAAGACAGGTATTTCTTGTTGATGCTTCTGGGCTTAGAACCCAAAAAGGACGATGTCTGCAGAAGGTCTTATAGGAAATACTCTTCCCGGTCTTTTTTTGAAATTTGGTATGTAAATTTAATAATGTATCGTTCAAAAGTCTAATTTGTTTCTTATTTTTCTTTCTTGTGATGGTCTCTTTTTTTCCTGATGTGAGTCTACTGTTTTGGTCATCAAGCAAAAAACTTTGAATCAATTTTTTAATTGATTCAGCACCCTGGGTACAATGAGTTTTTCTATTTTCCTTATCCTTATTGCATGTATAATTATTTGTGTTGTTTGTTTTTACTTTTTTAGTTTTCATTCTGTGTTCTCTCATTCTATACTTAGCCAATTTATTTTCAAGTGCTTGTAATCTTTGCCTTAGATACATATTTTCAGATTTCAGAATTCTTGTGCGACAGCTTTTCCAGAAGATACTCTCGATGTTGATGGTTGAGGGGTAATTATGGAAGCTGATGGGCTATTGAGGGGAATTGGAGACGACGGTGGAGTTTCTTCGTTCAACATTTTCTGTGTTTGGTGCTGTATTTTCTTAACTTCTCTTCGTTTCCTTGCATTTTCCCTCCATTTTTTTTCTCAATAACTTTTGATCTCTTGCACTCATATCTTTAATAGTTTTAATCAACCCTTGTTCTTTTTTTTTATAGTAATATTCCCGGTCTTTTCTACGTTTTTCCTCCAATGCTACAGAGTTTTGTTTCATTTTTTCTCGTAACTTTCTCATAGTAAGCTTTTTCAGCTCCCTTCTTCTGTTTTTCTTTTCTTCTTCAGAAATTTTTTTCCGGGTCCCTGCCATTTTTCTATCTGAAAAAACAAGAAAGCTCACACTCAACACAAACAATATATTAAACATCTATAAAACACATGCTGTAAAACCGAATCTTTTATAAATGTCTTTTTGGTGACGAGTTGTGACCACCGAATGGATATTTTCGAACAAAACGTAAGTCCTGAACAAAATTTTAAGGTTAGGAAAACAAATTTAAGCCATTTGTGATTAAGTCCTTGATATCCAACAGGCGAAATACTTATCTGAGAAAATTAATAAAAACTTACCAATTTAAAAGCGTAACCGAAAAGATACGTTGAGGTTTGACCAAAATACAATTATTGGTAAATAGGACACGGGTTTCACTCTCACTCCAGTCACAATCAAAAGATGGCTACCGGGATGCGTTCGAAAATTAATGATGGTGTGTAAAGTTTTAGCTGCGTTCGTAAAAATTAATTATGCTCCAATTAATCTGCGCATTTCTTGACCACCGAAAAGACACCTTGGTGCTTTACACATGACAATCGTTGATAATTTTTTTAGAAACTATATTTTTTATTTAATTATATTTTAAATCACCTCTTGATAACTTCTAATTAAACAATATTAGTATAATTAATTATAATTTATTGTGATTTCGAAAATAGAAAGTGCAATATTTGTGTGCGTTAATTCTGAACGGACCACCGAAGGGGACTGATGTCTTTAAATTAAACTACTTTCACATAATTATTTTCTTTTATTGCTTGATCTTTATTCTAAGTTGAAAAAAAGGTTGAGAATGAAAAATATTTTAATTTAAGGCACACTTTTAAATATTTTTAGTGATAATTTTTAATACGGAACATATTCATTACTTGTTTTGACAATGACCCAAATATAAAAATAAAAATTATACGTGATAGAGCCATGTTACAGTTATATTAAGAGTATACTAGTAGCACGATTGGGTCCTCTCGACCGGGTAAGGACCACGCTCTCACAGAATACCAGCGTAAAATAGCAGCTTAATGCTGCTGTGTTTCGTATGGTGAGTGTAGAGAACCGGAGACCCTTTTTACTAGAAAAGATGCATTCCATATTAGTCCTCACGGCTGGCAACGCATCTGCATTTTATTTGCAAACGAGGATAGATGTAGATGTTTATAGGCCACAGCAACCACTTACCATCAGGTGGACTGTGTGATCGCTTGCCACCCTTAGAAATTCCGCTCAAGACTAATACTGCTCGTGGCAGTTAGAGCAATAAGATAAAGGTGATCCCTGCCACGCTAGCCGTGAATTTCTGGAACATCAGGAGATTTCATTCGAGCGTTAACGAAGTCCACTAGGTACCATCTGAAAACGGTGATGCCGACCTTGGTCTTTCCAACCGAGACGCAGGTGTGCTCTCCGGTCGATATTTCTCTGCTATCCGGGGTACAAATTATAACACTTGTACCTCGGGCTGGAGTTTGCGTATACGTCAGAGGACAGCTGTATTCGACGCCTCGGCAGTCTTGAAGGTCAGCGACGACCATCGCGTCTACGGGTGCCTCTATAGGTAATGCCGACACAGACCAACTCATCTACTACGTCCAAATCGCTGCAGACTCCGTGCTACAACAGATACCATCTGCAGAGATCGTGATCCTTGGTGATTTTAACGGTCACCGCGCTGAATGGCTTGGTTCTCGTTTAACCGATCATGCGGGAAGATCTGTATATGAATTTGCCTTAGCATATGGTCCGACACAAATGGTTACTTCACCTACGCGGATTCTAGATGTGGAGGATCGTTCCCTGTAGGACCTTCTGCAGACCTCTCATCTGGACGGATATCAGATTTCCGCAGACGCCCCTCTTAGCTCATTGGACCATTGTCTGATCCGGACTATGGTGCCACTCACACTCCCATTGCGGTTGCGTTCTGCAGATCGCCGCCGTGTTTGGAACTATAAGTCGACCGATTGGGACAGGATGCGGTCTTTTTATGTATCTTTCCCTTGAGAACAGAGGCGGGTATGCTTCTCGCCGGATGATCCCAACGTGATTCTGTCGCTGATGTCGTACTTCAGGGAATGGAACTTTTTATTCTATTATCTGTGGTGCCTGGTTTGGTCGCTCCTGTAAAAATGTAGAAGTGCTTCACCAGCGCTGTTAAAAAGAAGTATAATTTCGCCTTCAGGTCGGTACGATACAGTTTACACAGCGTTCGGTGCGCATAGATCATCCCTAGACGTCAAGTTGAGAGGGCCTGATGGGAGTTCCTGCAATGGGAGGCACAATGTGCTGAAGACATGTGCTCCCTAGTTAGCACCGGTCGTAACGTGTCTTTTCTAAAACTCTTTCTCCCTAGGCGTAGTCCTGAACTCAAATAAGATCAGTGCACCAGATCCGTAAAAAATTACAGAAAATCGACCGCTCAGACCTATCTAACTTGTTCTCTAAAATAATAATTAACCATTGTGAACTGCCAGTTCATGAAGTTGAGGATCACCAACTAAAAAGTGACCGCCAGTACGATTTCCGCCGGGGTTGCTCAGCTGGTGATCTTCTGGCATACCTGACTCATAAATCGGCGGAGGCAGAGAGGTAGATCCTGGCCGTTAGTTTGAACATAGTGAAGGCCTTCGATCGGGTTTGGCGAAGCAAAGCGCTTCTTTCGAAGCTCCCTTCCTATTGCCTTCTCGAGAATTTGTGCAACTAGATCAGCAGTTTTCTTGCAGATTGGAGTAACTAAGTCGTAACAGTAGGTGCATGCTCCATTTACAAGCCTATTTATGCTGGTGTTCAATAAGGCTACGTGCTATCACCTACACTGTTTCTTCTGCTTCTCAATAATATGTAGCAAACCAGTAACGTGCACTGGTGATGCTTTATACACCGGCTGTGCCTATATTTCTCGGGAAAACGTCGCCGAGTACCGGAACAAACTTGTTGTGTAATGTCTCGGATTGGGGCGACTAAATCTAATTAAGTTTAATGCCCAGAAGACACAAGTTTGCGCGTTTCCCGCTAAAACGAACACCTTTGTCATAACTCCTCGATTTCAGGGCACTCCCCTTGTTGCCTTAACCAGTATGGGAATCTTCGGCGTTGAAATTTCGAATAACATGAAGTTTCGTGGTCACTTGGAAGGGAAGGCTGAATTGGCCTCTTGCTTGGCGTGCTCAACAGAGCGGGACAGCATTTCATGGCGGCACATTGCTTGCAACTTTACAAGAGGCAAGTTCAGCCTAACATGGAACTATGTTCTCATCCCTGGGCAGGGGCTCCTTAGTACCAGACTCAGTACTCTTCAGCTGACTAATCTGTTGGACTATGTCGGTCACTCTGGTTCTACTGTGGATATCCTCATTCCTAAGTTTACCACGCAAAGAAACCCCAAGCATAACTCTTTCTATAGCTCGCTGAGCGACTTTAAGCGTCCTCATACGGCCAGCGGCGAAGGACCACGTCTCAGATCCATAATTCGTCACTGGCAACACGCACTGGTTGTACAATTTCATTTTCAGCTTTTGAGTTATACCTGACGAGAAGATATGTCGTAATTTCCCAAACGCTGCCCAGCCGAGTTGAATCCGTCAGTCGACCTCTTGGTTGAAGTTGGACTTACCTAGTTGGACTATTTGTCCCAGGTAAACATACTCGTCAACGACCTCGAGCTTAGTGCTACCAACAACTACCGGCATAGGTGTGACATGGACATAACACATGATCGTTGTTTTGTCCATATTCATCTTATGACCTATCCGTTAGGAGATACTATTGAGGCCATTGAGCATAGTGCTTAGGTCCTCCAGCGTTTCTTCCATAAAGATTATGTGCAATAGGAGTGTGTTATTATCTCCTTGAGCGAGAACGGTTATAATAAATACGATTTTTGTTACTTAGGGCTTACTATCCGACAGGCCTTATTACCCGCAGGTACCTTTTAATCTTATATTTTTAATAAACATATAATTAATGGTATAAGATTATATAATATTAATGTATTTAATTTATTTTGTTTAGTTGTTAATCGGGTATCGTTTATGCAAAATGCGTACCGTGACTCTCGAGTTTATAAATTATTCCATTGAAGTCAATTGACAGGCTCATTTGGGATGGGAAACCGGGAACCGTAGTATACTGTGGTACATGAGTGGTCGAAGTCGTGTTTGGTTTGGTATTATTTTTCAAATTTTTTTTTCTGTATTGGTAACTTTGATTTAATCTTTTTTGTGTATAGGTATGTACCAATATATTTGTAAGACTGATTTATTATAGTTTAATTATTTGTTCAGCGTTTCTATTCTTAAATGTTTTTTTTCTCTATGTAAGAAAGTGTATTGCTTAATAACACCGATCGATGAACTTATTTCATTTATCTATACATAATATGTCGTGCGATTTAAACCGTGACATAATTTTTTTTGATAAACGTTGTGACTTTACAACTCTACATACAAATAAATTAACAGGGGTTCATGACTAATGAAATATAAACCACATTATTGATCCTGTTATATCGTGCGAGGACGTATTGTGAGAATGCTCATATATTTAAATGTAGACGTTACGGTCAGCTAATGTCATATTACTGAAAATGTAACTAAACATTAAACTACCTATAACTTTTTTATCTTACAGAATTACTAAATAACGCTATCACCTTGCATATTTGTTTATTGCATTCTTTTGCTAAGAACATGGACTAACATTAGATTCTTAGATATGTGTACAGATTAGTATAATATATAAATGTATATTATTTTAATAAAAATGATCGTTTTTATTTTTGTATTGGCTGCGGCAAAAAAAGTGTTAAACACTCCATCTTGTATCACGCATGTCATAAAAGATGACAAGGAGAAACCAAGAAAATCTCGTATGCTCCAATAGATGGCGTGTTATTCAATTAGTGTATAGACATATAATGAATAATAGTAGGTACACGTAGTATAGTTCATAGACTAATATATAAGTATAGTTTTCGTAAACTATTATAAAAGTAGTGGTATAGTACCTGCCTACTGCACTACACTCTTTGTACATATGAACCGTTGATGACGGGAAGCGGCGATGCAGTTGCAAATTGCAATGGATCTGATGCTAAATTTAATAAATAAGCCCATTGCTGATGTAATTTTTTAATCAAATTATGCTTGGCAATTACGGACATTTTTCCATTGTTAGAAAATCCAGTGCAATACGGATAAAATACATGCTCATAGACGTAATTTTACGGATTATGATTTTAGTTCTTCTAACATAAAACAAATTTGGTCATGAACAGACAAATTGAGAGCTTGGACTGCATGAATGATGTCAAAGCTGGTTAGCTGGTGGCGGCGCTCGTTGCAGCGACGGCCGGTTCTCACGAACACGCTTGTATACGCCACGTTCTATACAGCTGCAGAACTCTCCCAGCAGACCTTCAACAAAATCAACTCGGTATGCAAATAAGAATACACAAATATAATATAAACTCTAGGTTACAGTTTAACATACCCTTTTACAAATGCACCTCCCCGCATTTGTAAAAGTGTTACCAATGGAACTACGCTCTTGCAGTAAGATGTTTACAGTCTCTACATACATAATATGTGAATTAAGCTGATAAGATGGAATAATATTTTAAGTAACAGTAATGATAAACCTTTTGAAAATACCCTTAACAGACGAAACCGGTCTGGTGATAAGAATAAGCAGATATTTCAAAATAATGATATACCTAACAACTCTCTTACTCTCCCTAACTCTCGGCCGTTTGGTCTCCCTTAACGAGGGCTTCCGTCTAGTTGGGTTTATGCTATTTATTTATTTATATTTTATTGCATTTATTAAATTTAGTAGGAAAATATTTTGTTCGATCTTTTTTATGTTTATGTTTATAGTATACGTTTACATGCTATTTAGGTATTTATTTATGCATTCCAACTAGGCGGAATAGAAATATCCCATATAATAATAATTTATATATTTCCAACGCTGTTTCTTCTGCATATCAATGATATGTTGCAAGCCGGTAGCATTCATTGCTATGCGGATGACATCACTGGTGATGCTCTATACACCGGCCGTGCCAATATTTCTCGGGAAAACGTCACCGAGTACCGGAACAAACTTGTGTCTGAAGTCGAGTCTTTGCTGGACAAAGTCTCGGATTGGGGGCGACTAAATCTAGTCCAGTTTAATCCTCAGAAGACACAAGTTTGCGCGTTTACCGCTAAAAAGAACCCCTTTGTCGTATCTCCTCAGTTTCAAGGTACTCCCCTTGTTGCCTCAGCCAGTATCGGAATCCTCGGCGTCGGCATATCGAGTAGCGTGCAGTTTCGTGGTCACTTGGAAGAGAAGGCCAAGTTGGCCTCTAAAAAGCTTGGCGTGCTCAGCAGAGCGGGACAGTATTTCATGCCGGCTCAACGCCTGCAACTTTACAAGGCGCAGGTTCGGCCTCACATGGAATACTGTTCCCATCTCTGGGCAGGGGCTCCCCAATGCCAGCTTCTTCCACTTGACCGCATCCAGCGCAGAGCGGCTCGAATCGTCGACGACCGAGTCCTTTCTGATCGGCTCGACTCATTGGCACTGCGAAGAGATGTTACATCTCTTAGCATTTTCTTTCGCATTTACCATGGGGAGTGCTCTGAGGAATTGTTCGGATTAATCCCAGCCGCCAAATTTCACGAACGCACATCGCGGCAGAACTCCCGATACCATCCACACCATCTGGATGATTGGCGGTCCACCACTGTGCGATTTAGAAGATGTTTTCTTCCTCGCACAACTTCCTTGTGGAATAGTTTACCACCAGCGATTTTTCCGGACCGATACGACTTAGGGACCTTCAAGAAAAGAGCCTACTCCTTTTTAAAAGGCCGGCAACGCATCTGCAATTCCCCTGGTGTTGCGGTTGTTCATGGGCGGCGGTAGTCAATCGTTTGCCCCCTCTCCTATAAAAAAAAAATTATAAATACAACAATATTTCTCGAAACCAATTATTATAGCATAGTACTTACATGTCTAAATTTAAAAGTGTGAACCAGAGATTTACATTTCACATCAAAATGAACAATGCAATTCCACCAAAGGCAACAAACACAAGTCCTACCACCTTTTACCATCATCATCATCATCACAGCCCTTCACAAGCCCACTGCTGAACATAGGCCTCCCCAAAGGAATGCCACAAAGCACGGTCCTGAACCACCTGCATCCATCGACTTCCTGTATGTCTTACCAGGTCGTCACTCCATCTAGTGGGCGGTCGCCCTACACTTCGCCTACCGGTACGAGGCTGCCACTCGAGAACCTTTAGGACTATACATTATAATATAGGAACTACGGCATATTTATAGATTTAGAAATGGCGTATTACATTGCATAAATTAAAATTACGGTCATAATACAATTTCTTATGTAGAGCAAATCGTATTTACACAAAATAATATGCACAAATAATATGCAGGTACCCAAATAACTTTTTTATAGGTAATAAGTTTTTTGTTTCTATTTTATATCTGTGGTGATAACTGTGTTTTAAGAAAATTTAAAAACACAGTAATCACCACAGATATAAAACCGAGAAGATGTAAGTATGTAAAAGTTAAAGAATACATTATACATATATGACATAAAAATATTTATATATAAAGTAATGTATAATATTTAATGTATTAATTATATATTATTTTGGTTTATTTTTATTATTTGCTTATTAATATAATATGTCTTTGAATTATCGTTTATTGTCTAATTTACAAACAAATACAACATTAAAAAAAATTGGCAGCGGTGGGATTCGAACCCACGCCTCCGAAGAGACTGGTGCCTTAAACCAGCGCCTTAGACCGCTCGGCCACGCTACCTGTTGGGAAGTGAATTGAAATTGTAAATGATTTACATCTTATTTGTTTTCGAAACCTTACATGATTATCAAGTTGGAAGGAAAAATCTGTTAAACAAATGATACAGAATAAATAATATAATCTAAAATAAAGTTTTACTAAACTCTCATTCTTTCTATGTTCAAAACTTGCATACTTATTAAATTTTTAACGAGTAAGAGGCTAAAAGATTTTCTGAAAGTGTTATAATAAATATAATTTACTAGTTGGCCAGGCAGACGTTGTTATGCCTCGATGATCCTTAGTCCTACAAAAAATCCCTAATTTCGTAAAAAAAATTAATGAAAAATAAAAATCTCTCAAGTTGAACTAAACTGCACACAATGTGCAAAATTTTATTGAAATTAGTTCATTACTTTAGAAGTTCATCGCGGGCAAACATTGTGACACGTAGGTAATTTTCATTTATAAAGATAACATTAATATTTTTCAGCCTGAGAAGCCGGAGCTCGACCTAGCAGCGGCAGGGCGCATTGTTGCTGTAGGCAGTTGCTTATATGCGCCTACTCTTTATTTTTGGTACGTACAGTATTGTATACAAAATAACAAAATATTAATCAGTTAAAAAGTTTAGTTATTAATTCATCATATTTGTTGTTCGAATATATTTTTTCTGCCGACTTCCAATAAGGAGACGGTACTCAATTCGACTGTATGTTTTTTTTTATGTGTGTTACCTCATAACTTTTTACTGGGTGAACCGATTTCGATGATTCTTTTTTTTTATTTGAAAGCTGGTACTTCTCGTGTGGTTCCATATGAATTTGATCAAGGTCTGATTAATAGTGTTTGAGTTATTCTTAATAACTTATATTGAAGTCGGCTGTACAAAATTTTTAATTTTAAATTATTACTAAGACGTTCACATGGTCAAAGTTACTTATACTAAAGTCTATACTGACTCTATTCAGACTAAGTATCGTAGTTTGGACACTGTCACTTAACCGGGGAGTACAAACAGTTTCATTGTCGTCCAATATCACCAGTGACGATTGTGTTGAGTCGACGTGTGTCAGGTTATAGAATATACGTGACAAACAAGCACATAGTCCACCTAATGGTAAATGCATGCTGTGGCCAATTGACACCTACATCTATCCCCCGCTAAAAATCAAAATATAGATGCGTTGTCACTCCTGAGGACTTAGATAGAATGCATTGTTTCCAGTAAAAAGAGTTGCTGGTTCTCTACACCCAAGATACGAAACACTGTTTTACTTTGATATTATGTGTGAACGTAGTCCTCCCCCGGTCGAGCCATTTGTTCTGCAACCATAACATAGCTGCTGTATGGCTCGACTATGATTAAAAGTCGTCGTGTAATGGTTTACTTACACCTAGCAATTAATTAGCAATGTTAAAAAGGAAATAAGGATGAAAATAAACTAGACTAACATTAATGATTAGACAATTAATAAGTTCGAAGTTTTTAAACTCTAATTAATTAAAAAAAGAAATGTTTTCAACTACATAGTTCAATTCAAGAAAATGAAAACTATTTTGGACAACGGTGTAACAGTGTTTACGTTTCGATTCTGTAGACCCTCATTTGAACCCTATACAAAGACATTTTTTTAAGATCTGTGAAGATATCTATGCTCAAAATTTCGTTGCAAAGATATTATAATAACGGCACATATAACATAAAACCAGGGTAATCAAATATGCTAAAATATATCAAGGGGTATTATATATTCCTCTAACTCTTATAATGATTAGTTGCAGAAGAAAATCTTTCAGATGGTAACACTTAACCCTTTTAATGGCAATTTTCACCTTTTTTTTAATAATGTTTCAAAACCATATTGGCCAAAAGGCAGTGTACAATAAGCAGACCAGTGTAAGACAACATGGCCCTGGATATAAAGAGGACTGTAGAAAGCATATCGATAAAGCTCATACGATTGTACTTTATTGGTACTGCGAATGGGAATATATACAATCATAAGCAAAGTTGAAAGTGGTATCTGTACTAATATTATAAATATGAGTGTGTTAAGATTGGATCGACATGATTTCTTGCACATGGAATAGTTTATAGCCTGGAAAGTAAAATAACTTACTTTTATTCCGGAAAAATTAACAGTTCCAGTGGTGTTAATCTGGAACATTATTCTGTAACATTATACTGTTTTACGAGTAGATCTTGGAATAACACATTTGCAGTAATTTTTCGAAAACATGTCGTTTTCCTACCTGCACACGGGCGAAGCGGATAGTAAAACCTATTAATATAATAATTACGATGAAAATAATGACTGTCATTAGGTATCAACAGGTATTAAGAGACACAAACAAAACGGTAATGAAAAATTAGCCGAGTTCCAAGTCAAACTAGGCCATGTATGTTTATCATTAATGCAACAATTGTGCCAATGTAAAGTGAATGATTAGCATAAAAACTATGCACATCGCGTTAACGCACTGCTGGACTCTACTGGGTGTAACGCGTCACGACAATTTAATCAATGGCGCATTACATCCTGTTGTTATGAATAAAAGAGAGTTTGTACACCGTACCGTCCGAGTAGCTAAGATAACAGTTAATATCAGTTGATTGTTACATTTGAACTCTAGTTACTTATAAAAAAAATCCAATAATATGACATTTTTATAAGTATCTAATTAAAAATGACATATTAGTGGACTGAATGTGAAATTATTATCAAGAACTTATTTTAAAGAATAAGGGTGACAAATACAATCTGATCTGATGGTAAGTGGATGCTGTGACACATAGACATCTACATATATCCTCAATTAAGAATCAAAATGCAGATGCGTTGTGTGCAGATGTTGTGGATTGCCTCATTTTCAGTAAAAAGGGTACTCTCATCATACGAAACAACAGAATTAATCTGCAAATTGACGCTGGTATTCTATGAGAAAATGATCCTTCCCCGGTCGAGCTGACTCATTCGTGCAACAACCATAATATAGCTGCAGTATGGCTCTACCACGTATAAATTAGTTTTAAGAGATTTTATCGGTCGTAGTTTCTCTGTTTTTAATAACGATACCATTTTCTAATAAAAGTACAGGATACCGTATAGTTACTGTGTGTAACAGGCGACAGAAGAAAATTAAACAGGACATGGGTAGTGTGGGGTGCTACTTGCGTAGACACTTTGGCGACCTCTCATCTCAAGGGTACCTAGTTTAGAGCCGGGGCGGCATCAGAGGCAGCTGAACTAAGTGGCGCAAATATGAGTCTTTGAGAGATGACTACATATTTGTGCCATTTTCTGTAGAGATTGTCGGTCCGTAGGGTCCACGTGCAGCGAAGTTCCTAAAGGAACTCTATCCGCGACTGGCCGTTGCTGCTGGTGATAAGAGGGCTGGTTTTTTCTCGCTCAAAGTCTAAGTATAGCCATTCAGCGAAGAAACCCAGCCAGCGTTCTTGGCAAGATACCATGGGGAGTAGGGCTATATGATAATTAAAATCTTTAGTTTTTGTATTCTTTGTAATAGTTATATTTTTAAATGTTATGTGTATTATATATAATTTTATACTTCTATTTATATCACATTAAGGATCAGTAATATATTAAACAAAATATCACAATTTTACAAGTCACTCAAAACTATAAAAAATCTCCGTTTTATATATATATATATATATATATATATATATAGGTATATATATATATATATATATATATATATATATATATATATATATATATATAGGTATATATATATATATATATATATATATATATATATATATATATATATATATATATATATTAATTAAAGTTGTTTCTTCCGTATAGGTACAAATTTCTTGACAGAAAATTTGTGGGCACGTCTGTAAGGGTGGTGGCCACAAAAGTTGCGTCCGATCAAGTAATTATGACGCCTATCCTGCTTGGCGCGTTTTATACTCGTAAGTTTCTTTTTGATAATCATACTTTAATTATAATATAATTTATATTTAACGTCTTCATAATATTAGCAAATTAGATGTCATACCACCATCATCATCATCATCATTACAAGATTACAGCCCTTCAAAATTTTACTGCTGAAGAAAGGTTTCCCCCAAGAAAGCACAGTCATGAGCCACCTCCATCCATCGACTTCCTGCTTCTCTTCCCATCTCTCCATATAGTCCTGTCATCCCGTAACTTTAACGATTTACAATTTTCAATTACAATCAGAGTGATCAACAAGCGAAAGCAGAAATGATGCATGGAATTCACAGTAATTATCTTCCCGGCATTCGATGTTAGATTATTACGAAATATTCGAGGAATTTTATTTAATTGTCGAGATAAACTAGGACGATTATAATACGTTCGGAATCGAAAACTAGTATTTTTTCTGTTCTACTAATACTGCCGTGGTAGCTCAGTCAAGTAGAGCTCGATGTAAGTAATATAGTACATAGACACCAATGAAATTGTTAATCGCAATTTTAAGTGCTGATTTACTTCGTACTCGGCGGTGAAAAAAATTACGTAAGGAAACCTGATGTCTGACAAATTAAAAAACTATATTCGAAGACAACATGAACAAAACAGACCCTCAGAAATCAAAGACTTGTTTTCAGTAGTGGGATGTATAAAGCCTTTAAACTTGTAGTAAGGACATGTATTTTAAATTATAAAAATATTCTATTTTAAAAAAAAAACTAGTAATGTTATTAAACATTACTAATGTTCGCTCAGCGAGCTATGGAGAGGGCTATGCTCGGAGTTTCTCTGCGTGATAAACTCAGAAATGAGGATATCCGCAGTAGAACCAGAGTGACCGACATAGCCCAACGGATTAGTAAGCTGAAGTGGCAATGGGCCGGCCATATAGCTCGAAGAACCGACAACCGATGGGGAAGAAAGGTTCTCGAGTGGCAGCCTCGTACCGGCAGGCGAAGTGTAGGGCGTCCCCCCACTAGATGGAGTGACGACCTGGTAAGATTTGCAGGAAGTCGATGGATGCAGGTGGCTCGGGACCGTGCTTTGTGGCATTCTTTGGGGGAGGCCTATGTTCAGCAGTGGACTTGTGAAGGGCTGTAATGATGATGATGATGATGATGAATGTTCCCTTTAATCACTTCTGGTAAGCTTAAAATGCTTGTGTTAGAAGTGATTCACGACAGTAGTCGAATGACGGATTCGAACCCACGACCTGTCGAGTTCGCGGTCCGCGCCCTGCCATTAGGGTACTGGTGTTTTAAGAATATGATATTTCGGATTGGACTGGGTGATTTTACATAAATTGTATTATTGTGGTGTGTGGTGCCTACTCTGTTCGAGCGTGCTGCGAGGCTAGACTTCCAGAATATGTGACAAACGCGTACTCTGTATTTCAGAGGTATTTTTGGTGTTTTTTGGTCAACTACAATCGCGCTGTACGCCCCGTCTATCTCTCCCATTGAGACCTAGATAACTTTGTGATACACAAATTGTGAGTTGTAGAGTCTGTGAGTCTGTTCTCAGTTCCTTTAAATTAAGTCGTTTTATTATCACTATCACTATCATTACAACCCATCACAAGTCCTGAACAAGTGCTGAACACAGCCTTCCCCATAGATTGCCACAAAGTACGGTCCTGAGCCACGTGCAACCATCGATTATATCTCTTTTTCTTTTTTTAAAACGTTACTCCCACACTATGATTTTCTCCTATGTCGTGGTGGCAACTTAAAAACATAAATTGCATAAGAACAAACAACAGAACACTAGACCTTGACCAATTATTCGTAGGTCATACAAATACTTGTTTCGTGCTGGATTCGAACCGGTGCGGTGGCACTCAGCACGGCAACTCCAAGCCACTGCGCCACGGGGCTGTCAGCGTGCGTATTTCATTAGTTCATCACTCCACTTAGTGTGATCTGACACTCGAAAACTTTTAATATACAACTGTTTATATTATTTATTTTTGTTATTTATAGTAATGGGTATAGCTGAACGCAAAGAAGATATCTTTGAAGAGCTCAGAGAGAAGTATTGGATGACATTTATTGCCAACCAAGTGTTTTGGATTCCAGGGCAGACAATAAACTTCTTCTTCGTACCCTCTAATTTGAGGGTTGTCTATGTGGCTTCTGCTTCTTTCATATGGATCAATGTTTTATGCTTTATCAAAAGGCAGAAGAAGATAACATAAGTGTTATATTTTTTTAAATAATATTATAAAAGTAGTATGTAGAATATTTAAAAATTGTTCATGATCGTCATCATCTTCAATTTAGCGCATCACGAGTTCAATTGTGAACTCCAAAGTAGTGTTCTCTGCTTACTTATATCATGACTACTAGAGAACGCCTTAAGGCGTTAAGTCCGCCCTTGTACATTTTTGTGTAACAAAAATAAATAAACATAAAACTACCCCAAATAATGCCACAACACAGGCTATGCCGGAGTTTTTCCTGAGCTATATCAGAGCATCTCTTACCATTTCGTCGTCTACGTTCATGTAGTAGGAGGCCATTCCACACTTTGTTTACCAGTACGAGGCTGCTGCTCGAGAACCTTTCCCTTTCATCCCCACCGGTTTTCGGTTCTTCAAGCTATATAGCTGGTTGGGCTGTGTCAGTTACTGTGATTATACTGCGAATATCCTCATTGCAAATTATATCACGCAGAGAAACTCCGAGCAATTCTTGTCCAAAATTACTTTTTAACAATTCAAAGATTAACTACGAAACCTATTCTATTTTATTGTGGTATTGTAAGTTATTAGCACCACAACCATAGGGACCACGTTGTGTAAAAATAATAAATTATTAATTATTGTTTAGCAATGTATCTAAATATCACATGTATAAATAGATATATAAGAAATTGTTTGAATAAAAAATATCATCTGCAAGTGTGTTTCATACGAGTATATTTTTTTATTAATATCCGATGTCCACAAATAATAATATAACGTTATATAATAAGTTAAGTTTTTCTTTTAAATTCATTCAATTTACAACTAGCGACAAAAAGTCCTTAATTACATAATAAACATAAACATAACATAATCACTCATGTATGTCACCCAGAGGGGTACATACGTGATGTCACCTCCTTTACATCCATATATCTACGCATACAGTAACGCATGTACCCGTCAATTAAGGGTAATCCTAATCTGGCCCATATTCAATATATCGCCTATTTGGTCGATAAACCTTCGTCTAGGCCGTTCCTTTCCGACTCTGCCGTTCACTTCTGCAACATAAGTTTGCTTTGTCACTCTTCCTCGTTCATTCTTTCTACATGACCAAACCACCGCACACACACCACAATTCCTCACCCTGTCATTCAGATTCAGCCTTAACATACTCCTTATTGACCCCACAGCATTATGAATTGCCATACGTGACTTTTTTGACACATTCTGACTTTCATGCTATTATCGTATAGAGCCTCTTTCACTCTATTTCCTGCGTTCACTCGTCGTTCTATATCCTTATCATATCTACCATCCCTGCTAAATACACATCCCAAATATACAAACTCATCCACTTGCTCAATCAACTCCCCTTCTATTCTTATTTTATAACGTTTTACTTTCTTCTCTTTCAGAAACCATCACTTTCGTCTTACTTGTGTTCACTTTCATTAAGTAACATTTCATCCTATTCACATAATATGTATTCAAATAAGTTCACGTATACAAAAGTCGCAGTGTGGTTATGGTACGCACGTTCAAGAGTGTGCGAGGTGAAGCCGACTGCTGAAACAAAAAAAAAAACAAAAAAGGAAAGAACCTAATAATAAAAAAATCTCATTCTATAGTCGGTGCTAAGTCATAGTGTATAAAATAATTAAAATCCATGTAAAAATATTTTCCCTTTTTAGTGGATTTAGATCATAGAAATATAAATTCTTTTATTATTCTTTAATTTCAAATTCGTCTAAATAATGACATCAATACTTTATTCTCTATTTTGCGACCCTTAGGGATGGAACTATTTCTTCAAATTTAGCACCAAATAGCGTCTACCATCTTTGTCAACCGAGTTCTTGCTGATCAGTTCGATCCACTGCTTTTCTTGGAAGCATTATATCATTTGCCATTTTATGGTATTTACCACATGTTGTGTATCGAGCAATTGTTCAGATTAATTCTAGTAGTGAAGTTCCACCATAGTGATTAGCAATCAATATTGATTTTTTTTAGTACAAACAAGTACACAGTCCAACTAATGGTAGGTGGGTACTGTGACCCATAGACATCTTAATCTACTCTCAATTAAGAATCAAAATATGTTACCATCTCTGAGGACTAAGATGGAATACTGGTTTCCAGTAAAAATGATCTACGGTTTTCTACATTCACTATAAGAAACACAGCATTATTAATCTGCTATTTCACGCTGGTATTCTGTAAGAGTATAGATATTTTATAGATATCTTAGAGAAATTTTATAACCGCGTAGTGACGGGTAAGAATACCTACTACCCAATATCTTCCTGTGGGTGTCGTAAGAGGCGACAGAGGGAAACTGAGGCAGAAGATGGGTTGATGGATTCTGATAACAGCAAAAAAACAAAAAATACTTAGATTATATATTATTAAAGTGACTCTCCAGCACCTTAAAATTGGGAAGGCCCCAGGTGAGGATGGAATTACATCGGAGCTTCTGAAAGCGGGTAGAACACCGGTACTTGAAGTTCTTTAGGTCTTTAATTCCGTCTTCCATGGTAGGGCTATTGCGGAGGCGTGGAGCAGAAGTACGGTGGTCTTGCTCTACAAGAAAAGCGACAACGCTCTCTTGAAGAACTACAGACCAATTTTCCTTCTGAGCCGCGTCTAAGTCCTGCTTTCGAGAGTCATTACGAGTCGTTACGAGTCGTCGACGACTCGTAATGACTCTCAAAAACACTCGACGACTTCCAGCCTCACGAACAAGCCGATTTTCGAAAAGACTAGTACTATAGACCACATATATACCCTTCGGCAAATTGTACGGAAGACCGAGGACAATCTACCACTCTGCCTTGCGTATGTGGACTATGAGAAAGTTTTTGATTCCATCGAAATTTGGGCAGTGCTACAGTCCCTTCAGCGGTGCCAAGTTGCCTGTCAGTGTATCGAAGTGCTGAAGTGTTTGTGCAATAGGGCTACGATGGCTATCTGAGTACAGAACCAGAGTATGAAACCTATCCAACTGCAAAGAGGTGTAAGACAGGGTGAAGTTATATCCCCGAAACTCTTCATCGCTGCATTGGAAGACGTTTTCAAGCTACTGAACTGGAAAGGATATGGTATTAACATCAATAGCGAGTACATTTTTCACCTTCCTCGATATAGTCCTTATGACAGAATCGCTGGAGGACCTAAGGACTATGCTCAATGACCTCAATAGTGTCTCCCAACGGATAGGTCTTAAGATGAACATAGAGAAAACAAAGATCATGTTTAATGTCCATGTTTTTTTTATAGGATAAGGGTGATAAACGAGCACACAGTCCACCTGATGGTAAGTGGTTGCTGCGGCCCATAGAAATCTACATCTATCCTCTATTACAAATCAAAATGTAGATGCGTTGTCACCCGTGAGGACTAAGATGGAATGCCTCATTTTCAGTAAAAAGGGCCTCCGGCCACCTGCACTCACCAAGCGAAACGTAGAGGTAAACCTCTACTTCACGCTGGTTTTCTGTGAGGTCGTGGTACCACCCCGGTTCGAGCCGGCCCATCCGTGCGACAGCAAAAGCTGCCGCGAGGCTCTACCACTGTTAAAGGTTACACCACCTATGTTAAGGTTATCACCTATGTCTGTGGTTGTTGGGAGCACTAAGCTCGAAGTTGCTGACAAGTATATTTACCTGGGACAAATAGTCCGACTAGGTAAGTCCAACTTTGACCGAGAGGTTAATCGACGGATTCAACTCGGCTGGGCAGCGTTCCGGAAATTACGACACATCTTCTCGTTAGATATACCTCAAAACCAGAAAACGAGATTGTACAACCAGTGTGTGTTGCCAGTAATGACTTATGGATCTGAGACGTGGTCTTCACTGCTACGCGTAAGAAGGATGCTCAGGGTGGCTCAGCGAGCTATAGAGAGGGCTATGCTCATGGTTTCTTTGCATGATAAACTTAGAAATGAGCATATCCGCAGTAGAACATAGCGCAACGGATTAGTAAGCTGAAGTGGCAATTGGCCGGCCATATAGCTCGAAGAACCAACAACCGATGGGGAAAGAAGGTTTTCGAGTGGCAGCCACGTACCAGTAGGTGAAGTATAGGGCGGTCCCCACTAGATGGAGTGATGACCTGGTAAGACACGCAGTAAGTCGATGGATGCAAATAGCTCAGGATCGTGCTTTGTGGTATTCCTTGGAGGAGGCCTATGTTTAGCAGTGGACTTGTGAAGGGCTGTGTTGACGATGATAATGATTCTGTGAGAAAAATTACTTGAAAGAGTTATGCTGACATTCATTAGACGGTATTTTCTGCCACGTAGTCTTTTTATAGAAGTAAAGATGACAAACGAGTAAATAGTCCACTTGATGTTAAGTGGATACTGACCTATAGACTTAACTTACGGTTACAGTAGTTATTTACTCGTACCATCAGATGAACTAGAAAAAAAAGTTTGTTGGAAAGAAACCGCGTGGGGCGCATAAATAAACCGATTAGCCTTTTTCGTCCTGTGGACGTCGTTAGAGGCGTTTGGGAAATGCCAGAAAGTTTCATGACTTCCTCTTCCGATAGATAGCGGTATAACCATGTCGTTTATAGTACATATGTGTATTATCTATATATAAATTTACAGACCTTTTTTTTAAAATAAAACGTTACCCCCACACTAGGATTTTCTCCTGTGTCGTGGAGGCAGTTTACAAACATAAATTGCACAAAGACAAACATCCAGACCCGGAACAATTATTTGTAGGCCATAAAAATACTTGTTCCGTGCGGGATTCGAACCCGCGGCCCCCAGCGCAACAACTGATTGCTAAGCCACTGCGCCACGGAGCCGTCAAAGCCGTCGACGAGGTGCAGCGTGCAAAATTGCAAGACAACTGGTAAAGCAGTTGTAGCAGCAGCAGCATGTCTCCCAATGGACAATCCATTGGGAGACATCAGCCTCTTCCGGTCCGAAAAAGGGATGAAACTTAAAAAGGTAGCTTTTATATTTTTTAATATTTTATTTTGAAGAAGACTTATGAAACGACGAATTGGTGTATTTGCGGTTATTTAAAAATAGAATTGTACTAGGAATGCGACTTAATACCTGCATACCTTGCACTGTTTAATATTCCAAGACTACTTTATCTAACAAGTTAATTAGATAAAAACTAAGAATCTGATTTAACTAATAAGGTTTCACGAGAATACTTCACAACACTCAGCTTATTTCCTTCAGTTTGTTCTTAGGTTGTCTGTGAGCCAGACAAAATGTTTCCTAATGGTAGCAAAGTTGAAAGTGCAAGTATTTTGATGAACTGCCCTGCGGGAGTAGACAATACAAAATACTGTGTAAAAATATCTCAAGAAGTATTTATACATTCGAATGTTTCCTTAGATAAAACACGAATTGTATCCATGGAAATGACTAATTTAGCTCCTATCATTGGAGTGATTGTTGCGAGTGTGCTTTATGCGGCAATAAATATTGAGGTAAGAATATACCATCAAGCGTTCTTGTCGCTTGTGGTTTCCTACTTTTAGTAATAATTTCACTATACTGTTGCGAAGTGTGCCGCCATGTCTAGCACTTCGCTTCACCAAACTGTAGAATTTGGGTGTATTTTCCATCATAAGTAGGTTGTTGAAGCCTTGTTCGATACGTGCAGTAAAAGTTTGCGTACTTTGTGTGATTAAATAGTCTTCTTGTCAAAAACAAAAACCAAACATCATGTCGCTCTAATATTTTGGCTTGGTTTTGATCAAAACCTGCAGTTAAAAGTACTTTTTACGGGCCACATCCAATTTTAGGACAAACTAGTTTTTCGTGGGTTAAACTAGTTCGATTACTGATATTTAAAAAGTAATATCAGTGACAGTATGTTGAGTTGCGACTGGGGTGGACCTTGGCACAAAATACTTAATAATTCTTAGGCCACCCCACAGCCGCGGACATCTAGTCATAACTTTCTCTCATGCTTATGAAAAACTAGTATAGTCGGTCTAAGAAAAAACTATTTTGTCCTATGATCAATTAGCAATAAACGTTTTGTAAAATATCATACACTCTTTTTTACAAACGGTTTATTCATGGTCAAAAGTTAAATTACTTTTACATTAATCTTGGTCAAAACTAAAAAAAAAACTGATTCGTGGACATGATAAAATCGCAAACACGCAATGCGGCGACGACGCGGATGTTTCCCTGCCCTAAAACACACTCAGTAGAGGGGCCTGTGCCCAGCCATGGGACAAAATATGTATTCGTGTCACGTGGTAGAGCCATGCTGCAGCTATATTACTGGTATAGTTGTAGCACGAATGGGCCGGCTCGACCGGGGAAGGACCACGCTCTCACAGAATACCAGCGTCAAATAGCAGCTTAATGCTGCTGTGTTTCGTATGATGAGTGTAGTGAACCGGAGACCCTTTTTACTGGAATAGAGGCATTCCATCTTAGTCCTCACGGTGACAACGCATCTGCATTTTGATTCGTAATCGAGGATAGATGCAGATTTCTATGGGCCACAGAAACCACTTACCATCAGGTGGACTGTGTGCTCGTTTGTCACCCTTATCCTATAAAAAAAAATTCTTGTGATATCCTCGGTTTCATTTCTAGAACAATAGAGGGAAAAGGTCTTTCAGAAAAAAGTACCATTAATACTGCATAGAGCAAGAAAGGCATGTGCATGGCATAATATTTATTTTAATTTTAAGTAGGAAGAGTCTACCTACCTAGTAAGAGTCGCAAAACGAACCAATCCAAACGTATATTACATTATACGTGAGTAATTCGAATACGATTCTCGCCGGTACAATGGAATTGTTAATTGCAAACTTTAAACGCCACCACCACCCCACGTGCTCGGCAGTAAAAAAAACATCGTGAGAAAACTGCATGCCTGAGAAGTTAAAAAAAGTTTTGAGGACATGTGAACATGTGTCCCGCGTTGGCTCAGCACAGCGAGCTCTTCCCTGTCCCAAAACAGCAGTCGTCACAGAAATGGGACGCATGTACGCTGTTCTTTACATTATATGTATAGCAAGCTGAACCCTAGTAGCTCAGGGGCTAAAATTAAACCTATATGTTTCCTCGCAATTTTTTGATTCATCTGCATTATCACCGGCCGATTTATTGCTCTGCAAGCCTCTAAGGAAGGAGAGGAGCCTAGTTCCCAGTGAACCGCACATGGGCTGTGAATTTTGCTCTTTTTGTTTCGCACTTTATTTACCATAAATACGGAAAATACTGGTACAAAACCCAGTGGGATTTTAAATTGCTCAATTCGGCCAACAATTTGTTTACATTATTCGTTTACCTAAACGTCTGACTTATAGTACAACACATGGTAAATTTTCTATTATTATTTATTTAAGATTTTATTCTTTATTGCACCAAAATTTTGCTCAGAAGACGAGCTTCATGGGCAGATTATTTTTTTTATAGGATAAGGGTGACAAAAGAGCACACAGTCCACCTGATGGTAAGTGGTTGCTGCGGCCCATAGACATCTACATCTATCCTCTATTACAAATCAAAATGTAGATGCGTTGTCACCCGTGAGGACTAAGAAAATTTCCAGTAAAAAAGGCCTCCGGCCACCTACACTCACCAAGCGAAACGCAGAGGTAAACCTCTACTTCACGCTGGTTTTCTGTGAGGTCGTGGTACTACCCCGGTTCGAGCCGGCCCATCCGTGCGACAGCAAAAGCTGCCGCGTGGCTCTACCACTGTTAAAGATTATGTTATAAAAGCGTATAACTTGTCCCACGAATGAAATACAGACACTGTGGAATAGAGTAACTTGCCAAGAATTCGCCAATAAGATTAGTGATACAGATGCTTGTTGTTCGATGCTTGCACAAAAGCATACCAGATACTGGCAAAAACATGCTATTGGCATGTGTATCAAGTATCTGACAAAGCTTAAGTGTCAATACGAAGCATTCCAGCACATTTCAAGCCGATTGCTTTTTTCCCCCGCACGGAAAAGTGATTTTTTGTAACCTTCTACCCCTCTAGGTCTTCTTTTCACTTTTCAACTAAATTAATGTTCGCACTGTCCGTCTTAGTAATCCAATTTCTCATTCATATTGATGTTTCTTTTGCGTCTATTACTTTTCTTGTTATCAAAGTTTTCTTTATTATTATTATAGCGGGTGTTATTGTAATATTATTTATTTCTTTATAAATATTAATATTGTGACCTTCAAGTAACACGTCACTAGCGCCTAATAAAACCATTCTCCAAATTAGCCAGCAGACAGACATTTGTATCATTTTGTTACATTTTCTCTAGTAGCCCGCATACCAGCTTACTAGCGCCTAGCATCGCCAACAGGCATGATGTATTACGGGCCTTACTCCTGCTATTAGCTTGTGTTACTCCCGGTGTTTATACAATTAGTCAGTTCATCTGAAGATACATTTCTTTAGCATTAAAATGAACCTCTTTTTTCACTAAAATATTTCAGTATGTACATTCGTTATGAGCCTGTACATGAAGTAATATGATACTTGATTATTTTTAAAAAGTTTTGCCATAAACGCTATGATTAGCAGGCGTGATATGTAGTAGAGCCACGCTGCAGCCATTCGTGCTACAACCACAATACATATTATTTGTTTGTAGCACGAATGGGTCGGCTCAACCGGGGATTACACTCTCACAGAATACTTGCATAAAATAGCATTTTAATGCTGCTGTTTTTCCTATGGTGAGTATAGAGAACCGGAGACCCTTTTTACTGGAAACGAGGCATCCCATCTTAGGTCCTTAGGGGTGACAAAGCATTTTTTTTACTTTTTGCATTCTTAATCAAAGATAAATGTAAATTTCAGGTGGATTGTGTCCATGTTTGTCACCCTCATTCTATAAAAAAAAGATGATCACAGCAGTGGCGTAGCTATGTAACCAAGGGCCCCGGGGCAAAACTGAAATTGGGACCCTATTTATACTAAAAAGGTGCAAAACTTCTTCATCATCAGCTCCTTGTCTCCCACTACAGTACATAAAAAAGCTACTTACTACTAAGTATTATGAGTAATGCATAAACAATGACGAAGTAGATTACAGATAGGCAGACAACATAACAGTGGAAGGGCCACACGGCAGCTTTTGCTGTCGCACAGGTGAGCCAGACTAGATGAAGTACCGACCCGGTAAGACATGAAATGAAGAGACGTAATGAATGAATGTAATCAATGGGTCGACCGGCTCAAACCAAGGATACCCACGACCTTACAGATAACCAGCGTAAAGTAAAAGTTTACTTCGCCTGTTAAATGCAGGTGGTCGGAGGCCTAACTTCTCTTCCCCTTAACATGGTAGTGTAATTAAATAAGAAACCATCCCAGGAGGGTACCAGCACCCCTGGTATTGCAGAATCCCTGGCTGAGCATCGACACCCAAGCTATCCTTCTCAATCTCGCATCTACGGGTGCCTCTATAGGTAATGCCGACACAGACTAACTCATCGATCACGTCCAAATCGCTGCAGGCTCCGTGCTACAACACGTCCCACCTGCAGATATCGTGATCCTTGGTGATTTTTAACAGTGGTAGAGCCACGTGGCAGCTTTTGCTGTCGCACGGATGGGCCGGCTCGGGGTGGTACCACGACCTCACAGAAAACCAGCGTGAAGTAGAGGTTTACCTCTGCGTTTCGCTTGGTGAGTGCAGGTGGTCGGAGGCCCTTTTTACTGGAAATGAGGCATTTCATCTTAGTCCTCACGGGTGACAACGCATCTACATTTTGATTTGTAATAGAGGATAGATGTAGATGTCTATGGGCCGCAGCAACCACTTACCATCAGGTGGACTGTGTGCTCGTTTGACACCCTTATCCTATAAAAAAAAATTTAACAGCCACCACGCTGAATGGCTTGGTTCTCCTTTAACCGATCACGCGGGAAGATCTGTTCATGACTTATATTTATATGCCTTGCCATATGATCCAACACAAATGCTTACTTCACCTACGCGGATGGAGGATCGTGCACCTTCCCTGTAGGACCTCCTGCTGTCCTCTCATCCGGACAGATCATTGGACCATTGTCTAATCCGGACTATGGTGCTCATAAGGTTGAGGATCACCAAATGAAAAGTGACCGTTAAATAAATAATTATAAAAAAATATAAATCGACGGAGGCAGAGAGGGACACCCTAGCCGTTAGTTCGAACATAGCGAAGGCCTTCGATCGGGTTTGGCACAAAGCGCTTCTTTCGAAGCTCCCTTCCTATGGGCTTCCCGAGAATTTGTGCAACTGGATCAGCAGTTTTCTTACAGATTAGAACAACATAGTCGTAGTAGGAGGTGTATGCTCCATTTACAAGCTTATTTAAGCTGGTTTTCAATTAGAGTACGTGCTATCACCTACGCTGTTTCTTCTGCTTATCAATAATATGTTGCAAACCAGTAACGTGCACTGGTTATGTTATACACCGGCAGTGCCTATATTTCTCGGGAAAACGTCGCCGAGTACCGGAACAAATTTGTGTCTGAAGTCGCGTTTTTGCTGGATAAGGTCTCTGATTGGGACGATTAAATCTAATTGAGTTCAATGTCCTGAAGATACAAGTTTGCGCGTTTACCACTAAAAAGAACATCTTTGTCGTAACTCATCAATTTCAGGGCACTACCCTTGTTACCTCAGCCAGTAACGGAATCTTCGGCGTTGACATATCGAATAACGTGGCCTCTAAAATGCTTGGCTTGCTCAGCAGAGCCGGACAGTATTTTATGCCGGCACACTGCTTGCAACTTTACAAGGGGCAGGTTCGGCCTAACATGGAATACTGTTCTCATCCCTAGGCCGGGACTACCTGGTACCAGCTCCTTCCACTTGACCGCATCCAGCGCAGAGAGGCTTGAATCGTCGACGATCGACGATGACGAAACACGAGACGAAGAGATGTTGCATCCCTTTGCATTTTCTATCGCATTTACCACGGAGAGTGTTCAGAGGAATTGTTCGGATTAATTCCAGCCACAAAATTTCATACACGCATTTCACAAATCCACATCAACGGGATGTTTGGCGGTCCACTACTGTCGGACCAATACGACTTAGGGAGCTTCAAGAAACGAGCTTACTCTTTTTTAAAAAGCCGGCATCGCGCCTGTAATTTCCCTGCTGTTGTATTTGTTAATAGGCGGTGGTCGACACTTTCCGTCAGGTGAGCCGCATGCTCGTTTGTATAAAAATGACAATAAAACGAAGTAGACAATTATCTTTAACAATGTTATATTTATTTTCTGGAACTGGGAGGAATTTTTGTGATTTCAGTACGAGCCGTTCGCGGTCAGGGGCCAAAAAGTTAAAACTCGAAAATTCTTTATACAACTAGGATAGTACATAATTTTTCGAACGTCGTTCTTGGAGGCCGAGGGGCCCCTTTAGCTTGGGGGCCCCGGGGCACTGCCCCGCCTAGCCCCTGGGTAGCTACGCCACTGAATCACAGCACTTGACGATTCTTCACGTCTCGATTTTGGTTGTTGTTAAATTTTTCTACTTTGGGTATTTTAACTTACTTTACATTTAACACTTAAATTATCAACTCCACCTCCAAGTGTGGTGATTATGACAAAATAGATCCATAAGGAGGAGGCTAGGAATCGATCGACTGAAAGGTTTAATACAGACATAACTGAACAGTTGTCGTCTGGTCGTCATAATGAAGTCAATCTCATTTTTTGTCGAACCGTCGGGGCTCGACCAGGTCCACTTCCTGTGGGGCCGCTTCTGGAAGAATGAGTTCATCATAAAGAGTCCCTCTTTCTCCATGAAGTCGGCCAGCTGTTGGCCCTTTGGGTTCCGTTGCCCTATTCCAAATTGCCCTACCTTCAGCTCATCGTTCTCTCTTGTGCCTAGTTTTGCGTTGAAGTCTCCCATTAATACCGTATAGTGGGTTTTGGAGGAATGCATGGCTCTAGATATATCCTCATACATTTCCTCCACCTCCTCATCGGTATGTGCCGAGGTTGGTCCGTAAACCTGTATGACCTTCAGCAAATACCATTTGGTAATCCTGAGTATAAGGTACGCAACCCTTGTCGACACACTTGTCGACAAAGATGTCTCAATCTTTACAACGTTGTTAATGATAAACTTGAGGACGATAAATACGACACCTCCTTGGGACAGATGGTCACCCTCCCGGTGATAGAACAAGTTGCCGGATTCGAGGATTACCGTGTCCTCCCCCTCTCTTCGGACCTCTGGTAATCCTATAATATGCCAGCGCAACTTGTCTATCTCTTTCAGTTTAGGATCTTCTCGTCAGTCCTCAGGGTGCGTGCGTTGTACGTTGCCAGGTCGAATCGTCTTAGGTGGCAACCGAACTTCCACCGGAGATTCTTAGCATCCCCTGCCCCGCCGTTATCATGGTCGCCACCGTAGCCAGGAATAGCGGGGCCGCCGTGGACTGGGGGCCGTCTCTTCGTAACTTTCATCATGAGGGGTATATTGCCATAGTTGCCACGATTGGCGAGCGGGTTGGCAACCACAATTTTTTTTCTTGTTGTTTTGCTGTTACCTGAAAGATGCTGCTGCCTATCTTCTGCCTCAGTTTCCGTCTGTCGTCTCTTATGATACCAACGGGAAGATATGGGGTAGTGGGTATTCTTACCCGCCACTGAACGGGGTATTTTTTTCTTATGCAGTCATTTATTTTATTTCAATGAAACATAATCTTATATTAATACAGATTTTTTTTGCAGGATTTGAAAGTTTATACGAAATTGAGAACATTTGCTGAATCAAAAAACTTGTCGAGAATTATAGTTTTAGCTATTTTAATATTATCAGCACCTATAATAGTTTCACTTATTTTATTGGCCTTGCTATATAAAGTAGTGTGTTTCTGGATTATAAGGGAAGTTGACAAAAACTTTGTATCATTTCTCGATGGCATTGATGTATTCTGGAGCTTAGAAGACGAAGCTACCAAAAATGTCATAAATGTGTTGGGTGTAATCGAAACAATTTCTTCAGAAACGTTAGTTGAAAGGATAAAACAAAAACTAACAGCTATTGTTGATAACAAATGTTACAGTAAGATGTTTTATAGGCGGCAAGAGAAATTCGGTTGGTATTACTGGAGAAAGTACACCGATATCAATTTAGATGAATATGTAAAAATTCTGAATATCAAAAACAAAAATGTTGAACTTAACAACCAGGATTTGGAAGATGTAATGTCAGAGTTATCTTATCATCCTTTACCATTTCATGATAAAGGCATGTTTCAAATTCTTGTTACTAAGCAAACCATCGGAAATAATGCAACGGGGAGAAGTGATTACGGCATAATATTTAGAATTGATCACGCACTTGGCGATGGAGTTGCTTTGATCAAGGTTCTATGTCAGACGCTTTCCGACCAAACGGAAAATGACCCCGATAATTTATTATTCATGCCCAGTAATTATATCGCCACTAAAGAAAATCCTTCAACTAATTTATTGAATACATTGAAGCAATTATGCACAATGATAATATGTTTTGTTGATGGGATCCTAAGGAAATCCGATAACCATTCTCTACATGGTCCGTCTTTGCTTGGAAAGAAATTATTCAAATGGACAGATCCGGAAGAAAATTTATTTCAGATGATCAGAGATATAAAACAACATGAAAAGGATATGCATTTTTCAGATATTTTAGTTACATCATTGTCTGGCGGCTTAAGAAAATATTTCGCAAAGGTAGAAAGTCATACTGTTTTGTAATAAAATAAATTCACAGTGACCGTGTGGTGATGCTGATCGTATAATGACGTAAAAATGTCCAATACTCCGTTTCGTCGTGTACTAAGAGGCGACAGATGGAAATAAACCATATGAGATAGGCAATAGCGTCTTCTTAATAACAACTAGCCAGCTGTCAACTAACAACTCGCCTGTCAAACGTGATAACTATTACAAATATTCTTCTTATGAGGCAACCAATGAGAAAATCTATGGAGCTTTGTGTATGGAGCAGTGGACTTTGATTTGCTGTAATGAATAAATCAAAAATAAATTAATAAATCAATGTATTCAGAATTTAAAGTTGGTGGTTTTCCGATAATATTTTCATGTTTGTGTACTTGATATTGATATACGTCTCTGGCTTTATGAATATAATCTTATTTAACATTTTATTAAGATTTGTCACTATAATCTCTAATTTATTTATAATTTTATTGAAACAGACCATGGATCATATTCCAGAGGATGTAGCTATTATTCTACCTGTTAGACTACCTAATCTACCAAAGTTAGCTGCAAAAAATGAGTTTAAATTAGACAACAATTTCACCGTATCAGTATTGGATCTACCAACAAAAGGAAAACGGCCAATCAAAGAAATAAAAAGGCGATGTAATCTTGTGCGTAAAAGTGTCGAACCTCTGGTAATTTATTTTGCTATTACTTACAATGTTTTTTTAGGCTATGAAAAACTATCTTCGCTAAGATGATAAAATCCCAGAATGATTTTTTTATCTCACGTTTTATGGTCAACGATTTTTAATAACTCAACAGACCGTGTTAATATTTTTTAATTTAGGGATTTTTTCACGGCGGTAGATTTTTTAAAAGACAACAGCTAAATTAATGTATCAATTCTAAATTTTTCTACAGCATACGCTGCAGAACTGTCTGCTTGCTAGTTTAGATAGGTATATCGGGGCCCCATTGAAGCTTCGCGTTTAGAGTGATTGCAAGTAACACGGTGGTACCAACAAGACTCAACTCTTCCCCATTTATAATTATATTAGCATTTAGATGGTTAACATTTGGCGTATGAATTTCATACATTTAGTTTTAGTGTCATTTTAATGCTAATTGTTAAAGGTAAATCAATTTTTAAAAATGCTCATTTCTTTGATTTCGGTTAAAATCAAACTTTCATTCTTTGCGTGCTATGCGGGCACTTATTTCCTGAGCTACCGACGAACTCCTTTCGTTATTTATCTATAAATTTAATACCTATCGTCTGGATTGTTGGAAACTTTTTTTCAATTGTTTGGATTATCTTACTGATTTAAAGGTTACGTGATAAAAAGGTGTTACGTAACGCATCAATCGCGTCGAAAGTTTTGTCTTTTATTTTTAAAATCAGGTCATAATAGCGCCACCTATTTTTAAATATTTTTTTTCGTTTTATACTAACCTATTTTTTACTGTGGTTGTAAAAAGAATATTTTTTTATAACTTTCCGAATATGAAAATGACTGAATTGAAATGAAGTACAATTTCGAATGATACTTTATTGCATATGCATAAGTTACTTTCTATAAGAAAGTTCTGACTTTGATTATATAACTAAACAAATATTTTTATTCGTATTACTTTCCTAACATTTTTTATTGGAAAGATATTGTTACAAAATTGCACTTGATTAATGTAAATTGTTATTTGTTAAGGAAATTTTCAAAAGAAGACAAAAACTACGTTTTTTTTTAACACAAGTCTTATATTTTCCTTTTAAAAATATCGCGAATGAAATTTTGTTTGTATCGGACAGACTTAAATCTGTAAAAGTATAAATAATTGTATAGTTAACATTACCATCGCAATGGTAACAAATGGTAATGTTAACCACCCTAGTAGCGAAGTTAGCTCTAGATTTAGTTTCGTAAGTACAGACGCATAAATGCGACGCGCTGGGAACGTGTTGAGAGGTACGAACTTAATTTAGCCAGCTTGATTAACTGGCTTCCCTCTAGGTGTGCTGACCCCCTTATTCGTGTAGTGGCGGTGTAAGAATGCCTACTATCCCATAAAGTCGCGTGGGTGTCGTAAGATGTGACAGAGGGAAACTGATACAGGAAATGAGCAGCGACATCTTTGTATTTTCATCTCAAAATTATAACAGAAACAGAAACTTTTCTATTCAATATAGATTATAAACACTTAATACTTATTGAAAGTCACTCTTTTGTTTAATCACCACTGGTTAGAAAAAAAACCTCTGTCCTGGTAAGAACCAGCAAGAAACCCAGCTTGCCTATCAAGCGTGGCAACTACGGCAAAGTTCCCCATATGAGGCAATCTATAGGGGAAGCCTTCGTTCAGCAGTGGACTTTTATAGGCTGTAATGAGTTTCAATTAGTTTCGCTCCTTCTTTGCTTGGTTTCTTTTTACATTTACCGACAGGTGTCACTAGTCACTTTTAATATATATATTATATATTACCACGATTATTATATATCCATGGTACACGGCTATATTGGTACACGGCTCAAATAAGTTGTTTCTTTAAAAAAAACTGCACAGAAGATATTGCGGTTATGACGTTTGCGAGGGTGTGTTTTATCTCAAGAATTTGCTTAAAACGAAACACCTAAAACTTTGCAATGACAATAAACAACACGACTTGCAAGAGCGGTTCTAAAGTTTGGAGGGGGTCAGAGACTGAAAACTTTTGTCTCTTTACTCTATAACGCAAAAAAGTTGGCAGAAATTGACGATCACAATACAAGACGTCTAGCACCTTTGAAATTGCTGTCAGTAGCCAGTCTATCTCATCAGTCATGTCTGACTCTAACGTAGGTAACTGATTTATATAAAGCGCCATATATCGCAAGCCATTAGATCTTTCTGGCGTCTCCCATTGTCGCCTACTTCCCCGGATCGTAGAGAAGTGATGGATACATTTACGCCGCTACTACTCGGCATACGAATTGTCGTAACCTACTTAAATTTTTATAAATTAGACTAATTGTCAAACTCTTCTTTAGTTCCTCTTTTTTTATTATCTTAGTGCTTCATGATGTAATTACTCCTTATAAATATAAAATAAAAATATCTACACTATTAATTGTTGAGTTAGAACAGTGGTGTTGTTTATAAACTAAAACTTGAAAACTAAAAACATTATATGCGAATGAAGTCGCGGGAGCAGCTAGTCGTCCCTAATATAAATAAGAAACAGAAGTGGGCCAAGATTTGAGGCTATTGGTCCAAAAAAAATTAACATTGTTGAAGAATGATATTTTGAAAAACTTTATGTGTTGCCAGTACAGATATACAAGATCTAAAATCGTAAGTCTAAAATCAGCGGAGTCAAATATAAAATAAAAAAGATTTAAAAGAAAATAATAAAACAAACCTTTCTTTTGCAGGTAAAACATTATTTCCTAAAAGTTGGTTATTTATTTCCGAAACAGATTCTTCAACCACTTTTAAAGAATAGTCAAGCCACGTTAATATTTAGTAATATGCCTGGACCAGATTCTGTGAGCATTTGTGGTGGTAATTTAATAAAAAGTTTAGTTTTCTTTATACCAAATAAAGGAACTACTGGTAAGTTTCTGCTAAGTTATTACCAATAATAATTAATTTAATTTGTGGGAGAAGTGAGCTAGGATTAAAATTCACACATGCACGCACGCACACAGACGCACGCACGCACGCACGCACGTACGCACGCGCACGCAGACTCGCACACTCACACGCACACGCACATGTACATGCACGGACGCATGCACGCACATGCGCACGCACACACGCACCCGTGCACGCACACAAACGTGTGCGCGTGATCGTTAAGGATAGTGAAAAGAATTCTAGATTCCTTTGTTGTTATTCACCATTAAAGTTAAGAGTGATAGAATGAGACGTGGTCATACTTTCGAAGACCGAAAGCGAAGCGGATGTACAGTAGGTGAGATGTCGATTCAATTTATTGACAAATTAATTATTTACATGTAAGTAAAACACAGCATAACTATACATAGAAATAATAAGGAATTTAATTAGCAGTCTTTTTGATAAATAGCGGTAAAACGTTTTTGAATCTGTAGGTACAGTTATCTCAAAGTAGCATAAACTTTACGGCTAACTACTTCAACTTGAATTATCTAAAACATAATTGTCTAAAACACGCTTACAACTGACAAGGAGATTTATGGCAATTTCCCGAACGTTATCAGTTGTCGTCTTGGTCTAAGTTGAATGAAGTGTATCCTTAGCGGACATATTGTCCTGACTCGTCTCGTCACTCGGACTCGTCAAAAACCTCAAGCGTAGTGTTACAACAACTACCTGTACAGGTGTAACATGAACCTTAGACATGAATTTTGTCTTTTCCATCTGTGTCATCTGGCTCTTGTCTCTTGTCTTAATGGGGAAAGCTTGCGCATCGCCGTAGGAATCAGACTAGGAGCGGCGATTTGTCAACCTCATCAGTGCCTCTGTCGTAGCAGCGTCGACAAGTTTGGGCTCCACGGACTTTCATGTACGAAAAGTGCTGGTAGGTTTTCACGGCACGGTTCTTTGAACGAGTTCATCCGAAAGGCTTTACTCTCTATATATGTTCCCTCAGTTTTAGAGACTTGTGGAATATTTAGAGACAATGACAAGAGACCCGACGGTATGACTTTGGTCCCTTGGAGGTAAACCCCTAGTGTGGAATGCTACTGGCGTAGACGCTTTGGTGACGTCTTATCTCGGATCGCTAGTATTAAATAAAGAAATATACTTACAGGACTCGGTGTAACAGCTTTATACTATGGCGGAGTTCTTCGTTTTTCTGCAATGGCCGACGCTCGTTTGGTGCCAACATCTGAAGATCTGTCTCTTATTCTCGACGCTATGGTAGATGAGATCAAACAAATGCATGCGGCTTATATGAACCAGTCACAATTAATATAAATTGATGATGAGCCATGGCTTTTCAATAAAAGGTGATCTGTTTTATTAAAATGTTAAATTTAATAATATTATTAACCTTATAGTATTGTTTAGTGATATTCTAAAGAATTATATACAGTGGCAATACGTTATAAAGAGTGCATGTAATGAGTCTAATTATAAAGTTTGTTATATATTATAAATTTTATTTCTATAATGCGTCCTAAAAATCCAGACAATTGTTAGTAAATAGCATAGGTACAACGTTAAATAAGGATGCTAAATACATATATTGCTTAAAGAGCATTCTTTAGAGAAATCTGGACCAAATAGGTTAGACGTCATTTAAATTAGTCAGGAGCATTTATGTGTAATAAAGTAACTGCGTATGTGACTTAATTCGTGTGAAATTGAAATAAAAAAAGAAAACATATATTAGTAATTGTTAAATATTTAACTCTGCAACAAAAACTAATTTATTGTCGGTGCTACTACTATACAATCTGTTTAATTTTATGTTAATAGATTGAGCCCACAAAACACGGTCCTGAGACATATTGTATCTTAACAGGTTGTGACCCTATCTATTGGGAGGTCGCTTAAAACTACCAGTAATTTTGTGGTATTTTTTGGCAGAGGCCTATGTCTAGCTGTGGACTTGTGATGAGTTGTAATAATAATAATGATGATGATGAAGTTATCAAAAGCATAACCCACTTAACCACGAAAAATAAACATAAAGAACTTAACAAATTTAAAATACCACTCTCCCGCGTCATGGATGCTGAAAAGCGCCCGAACCGTCGGGAATTAAAAAGTTAAAATTGAACGCGTTAAAATCCGTAAAAAATTGTTTTATTCGACATTTGAATGCTGCAAATTCGATATTGACACAACATTTCACAGCAACCACTTACGATCATGAAGACTGTGTGCTCGTTTGACACCGTTATAATTATTAAAAATTTTGGACAACCGCCTTCAATATAAATTATTAAGAATAACTCAAAAACTATTGATCAGACCTTGATCAAATTTATATGGGCCCACAAGAGAAGCACCAGCTTTCAAATAAAAAAAGAATCATCGAAATCGGTTCATCCAGAAAGAAGTTAAGAGATAACACAGATAAAAAACATACAGTCGAATTAAGTACCTCCGCCTTTTTAAAGTCGGCAGAAAAACATTTGGATGTTTTTCTTCTTCATTATCATCAACCCGTAAAACCCCACTGCTGGAAATGCACATGGATTCGCCTTAATTTTCACTGAAGTCTCTCTTTAATATTGCCTAGCTAGCACTTTATAGCTTAAACATCCCATAAAGAATAATTAAGATATTATGTATACCAGTTACTGCTACAGCGTATCAAGAAGTCCACTGCTAAATATAGGTCTTGCCCATACATCGACTCATAGGAGGATATCAGCCACGTTTGGCAGGCCAGGAAACAACCGCAGTTTTTTTTAAAAAAAAGCGTTACCGATTTTCTCCTGTGTCGTGGAGGCAGTTTACAAACATAAATTGCACAAGGACAAACATCCAGACCTGGAACAATTATTTGTAGTCCATACAAATACTTGTTCCGTGCGGGATTCGAACCCGCAGCCCCCAGCGCAAAAACTCATTGCTAAGCCACTGCGCCACGGAGCCGTTTTTTTTTAAACACGGAGTTTTTTCAATTTAAATATTTATTTATTAAGTGACACTTTTGGCCATCTCCTGATTTTTTTTATCTCTGTCGCCTCTTACGTCTACAGGACGACATCGGATAGTGGATATTCTTACACCGCCACTACACGGTCGAAAGAAAACATTTATTCTTTCAACGTGGTGAGTGACTGAATTTGTAATATGCTAATTCGTTTAGGATTGCATTTAATTGTTTGCGCAATTATGTTATGTTACACAAAATGATAATTATTAACAACGACTGTCTCGTTGGTTTAGTGGTTGTAAGACGCGACTACTGATCATGAGGTGCCGGGTTTGAATCCCGGGTCTGTAATAAAAAAAACTGTTATTGAGTTTTTCCGTCAATAAATTCTCAGTAGCTACCTGGAGTCAGGTAGTTGGCGGTGTCTCACCCCCGTGCTTCGGAAAGCACGTAAAGCCGTTGGTCCGGCGCCTGATCTCTCTCCGGTCGCGTAGGTTTACCGTTCCATCGGACTATAAGAGTGAGGGAATAGAGAGTGCACCTGTGCTTGCGCATACACTTGGGCACTATAATCCTGACCTGCGCAGATGGCTAGTCTCCGTTGAGGCGTGCCGCCGTGACCGAAATTCGGTCTGGAAGACATTATTACTTATATAATTATTATTTTGTTAAAGGTATAGAGATCGTCAAATTCAAGTCAATTTATTTTATTAAGTGAAACCAATTACATTAATAGTCGAAATTACAACATATTGACACCCAATATCATAAATAGAATAAATATAAAATTGATGTATTTTCAAGTTTAATAAAACAGTTACTAAAAATAAAAATATTAATTAAATTTAATAAACTTATGACTATGAAAATATTCATAAAACGATATATATTAAGTATTAATACATCTATTTATAAAACTCTTAATAATAACAACTAATAAAAAAACTAATATGTCTCTAAAGTATCGTTTTGTGATGTCTCATTCCTTATAAGTTCTTTTAAATGTAGGTTTTCCAGGAAAAGATAATTACATTTGCGAATCTACAAAAAGAATATGCATTGTTAAAACAGTACGTGGTTTAATTTGAAAGTTATAGTCACACAGCCACACAGTTATAATACAGGCACAATATCAAACAACGCCTCTGCAGCCTCCATTGTGGAGCTGGTTGTATGGATTTCAGAAACCAATTAACGGAAGGTGTGGGCTGCTGGCTTGTTTGATATTTTAAAACTATTTAAAAAAATAAAAACTAGACTATATCAAATGTATGCAGTGTTACGCCACAGACACAGTAGTGATATACATATAGTAATATTGGAGTTAGTGTGTAGTAACGGTGTAAGAATATCCACTACCCCATATCATCCCATGGATGTCATAAGAGGCAACAGAGGGGAAGCTAAACCAGGAGATGGCATTTTCGAGGTAACAGCTGAATCAAAACTGTGGTTGCCAAACCGCTTGTCAAACGTGGCAAATATCAATCACCCCTTTTAGATAATATAAAGAAGAAGGCCTCCGTCCAGCAGTGGACTTTTGATCGGCTATAATGGTATTGGTAATGGTGATATTGGACCTTCATCACGAATTACTGTTCACCGACCTGTGAAGAAGCACAGGGTAAGTTCTGTGTTAGTATTTAATAATTATAGTAAAGCCTTTTTACCTTTGGCGGACTTGCCTCAAAGATTTCTTAATTAAAATTATAACACTGAGCTGGGCTGAACGTAAGCCAAAGTTATTAATAATAATATATACTAATTGCCGCCACTTTTTTTTTATGGGATAGGGAAAAACGAGTACACAGTCTAACGACGTCTATATCTATCCTCACTTGCGAATCAAAATGCAGATGCGTTGTCACCCGTGAGGACTAAGATGGAATGCCTCTTTTTCAGTAAAAAGGGTCTCCGGTTCTCTACACTCATCATACGAAACAGCAGTTTTAAACTGCTATTTTACGCTGGTATTCTGTGAGAGCGTGGTCCTTTCCCGGTCGAGCCGATCCATTCGTGCTACAACTATACTACTAATATAGCTGTAGCTGGATGGCGTACGTGATATTATTACAATAGATTGAATAATATTATCTAGTAAACCCACTCCTTGAACAGACGTTGTAAGCACGTAATTAACGTGTAATGTATTTGTAACACAATGTACAGAAATATCTTAAGAACTCTGACAGATACAAAGGTCCAAACAAGTTAACACATCAGCGGCGTCAGAAGTTGCGTCAGAAACAGCTGCTATGCTTACATATATGGTAAATCCTTAGAGGACAAAGGCATTAACAAACTACCATTAAATAGCAAATTGGGTCGACAACACTGCCAATACGTCTCTATTATATTAAACTAGCGATCCGCCTCGGCTTCGCACGGGTGGTTTCTGGATCTCGACAACAGCGCCACCTACTGGGTTCAAATGTGAATCTATTTACATCATCTATGAACCCATTTAAACATGCACGAAAAATATCATCAAAATCGAGCCGTATTTGAGTTTTAGCGAGACTAAGTAATAATTATCATAAAAATATTTTAATTTTATAGAAAACGATAATTCCATAAGTAACATTGTAATAATAATGATATTAAATAGTTTACTGTGTGCCGACGATTCTCGAGAGACCACAGTCCAATTTCATACCATGGGTAACGATAACCCTACCCTCTCCCCCGTCAGTGGCTTCGATGAAATTGTTAATAATAATTTTAAGTGCTGATTTACCTCGTTTACGGCGGTAGAGGAAAATTTACGTGAAGAAACCTGCATGCCTGAGGAATAAAAATATTCTAAAGACGTGTCAGCTGACAATACGCACTAGGGTAGCAAACGAATAATTGCTCTTCAACCCTCTCAGAATTGAGAGGAGACCTGTGCCTGTGGAACATGCTATCTAGGCAGTTACTTTAATATAATGTTCTAAGTACCATATACTATATCATATACCATATAGTATTATATACCTCTGACATCAGCAAAGCTGTGTTCACTTCTAGTTCGGGTTCCACGTTTATATTCAACCGATCTAATTCCAGATCTTTTTGATCTACTTCTGCAGTAATTTCTTGTATTATATGCTTCAAAACTTCCAATTTCTCTTCATATAATTTCTTCTAAGAAAATTTAAAGTTTTGTGTTTTATTATTGTATAGAAACAGTGTTACAAGTTGTACAGTATGGACAGGTTTTTACAAAGTTTTTCGTTTATAATTTCCTTATCTATAAAATTGCTACAATCGTAATCATTACTATAATTAGCATAACAGGATATCATAAACAAATCTATGCATAGCTTCTAGAGTTGCCAGATCGGAAGGCCAAAATATCTGGACAAAATTTGGAAATGTCGGGATTTTGGGGTTGTAGTCGGGAGAAATAAATATGAAAAATAATAACGTAAAATATTTTTTTTTAATTAATAGGCTAAAAAAAGGCTTAACATTGTTAACATATAACCAATTTAATTACACTTAAATTTTAGGTTGTCACGTATTTGGCATTGGACTTTACTGAGTCCCCCACTTTAGGCCGTTTAGTAGTATTCAGAATTGATTTAAAATTCAAACAATTTACTTGAAATAAGTACAATTCAATTACTAAAGATTCCTCTTTTTGGTATATAAATTATATAGCAAACCAAACACCCATTTACAGTATGCATTGCTTATAGGAATCGGCAACACAAATGATATACTATTTTTCAAGTTTTAGGTCGTTTTGGTTAAATTTAAAAAAATGCCCAAATTTTGTCATTTTACATGTCCTAGTTTTTTGGAAGAAGTGCAAGTGTTTCAAAGTCAATATCGTTTGAAATATTAAGTACGTCAGGTAATACGGATAACTCTTCCCACGTAAATAAATTTGAACCTTGTAAAGACAATACAGCAAGTTTTTATATAGAGTTCTCAGAAAAGTATTCAATAGCTCGTTTTAAAAAATGTTCGTTTCGTTCGTTTCAAAAAAGGATTTTCTCACTATTGGAAACATTCAGAAACATTCCTTTATAAGGTTATTTTTCTACTACCTTAGAATTTTTCATCCAACCTGTTTTTGAGATGACTCATTAGTTTTTTCATTACACTGTCAAGTTCTAGGACAGTGCATGGAGCACTTCGAAATGTTAAAATTCCTACTTGGAACTCCAACATTACGTTACAAAGTACAGAGTATAAATACGCTTCTGAAATCCCCTTCCTGTTTGCATTCGTCAACCCGATCACTATTATTATCATCAATATGGCTTTTACTTTTTGTTAAATATCTCTTTTCGACATTCGTCTTCCCCATTCAACATAAAATACTGCTTTACATCAGACTAACAATACAGTAAATGGTTTACAGTGGGCAAAAGAGATAGCCATCTTGTCGGGACATGAAGAAGAAGAATGTGACCGCGCGTGGCAATTTTAAATTATTATTTTGTATAGTATTTTCCGAGAAGCCGTTTCTCTGGAGATTTCGAATTTTTTCGGAAGTCTGGAGATCATTTAAAATGTCGGGAGAATCCAGACGAATCCCGACCATCTGGCAACCCTAATAGCTTCCCATCTAACCTTCATTTCATATAGTAACTAATGTAGATTCTCCTACTCATGCAGCATGCGCAGCATGCAGTGAGCAGTAAATTTCAGCTTGGTATTATGTGTATAATTGAGCTATCACATCATCTTTATGCCGAATTTAAAAAATTCTAGAGCTATAGAATTACTTTAGTCTCTGTAAGTTCGTTTGTACAGTATTGCTAATTTTGGCACAGATAAAAAAGTGAGGTTATAATAAGCGATGAGATGACCACCTACCACCGGACAGTGGTCGGTTGTCATCTCAACTCATACGATCTTTTTTAAACGTAGGGACAGATAACGGTGAATTCGCAATTATTGCACTAGAGTGATGACTCGTAGAAATTGAAGTCAATAGGTATCTTATACAAACAGAAATTTTCTTGGTTTTCTAAGTTCATTTTACAAGCTTATCATGAAGGCAATATTAAATAAAGGCGGAACGAAAATTTTCACATTTGAGGGTAATTTGAGGATAATATTGCTAGAAGTGGTTTATGGAATTTCATAACTATTTTAAAAATTTTAGGGTTGACGTAGTGGAACTTCGTTCCAGCAGTATCGTAGCTGCAGCTGTCGCATGAATACGAGTAGGTAGCTTGATCAGAAAAGTAACAGGCTCGCGCAAAAGAACAGAATAAACGACGATAACCGGGGACTTTTTTTATTGGTAACAAGATAATATGCATTTTGATTCCTAATCGAGGATAATGTAAGTAAGTATCTTCACAGCTCCACTTACCACCAGGTGAATTATGTGCTCATATGTTATCCCCTATAAAAAATCTGTGGTAAGTTATGTATTTCTCACATTCTTAACTCACTTGCAACAATCTCTTACGCCGGAGTATCAAATACTTTTCGCCCACAGACAGCAAAGTTTTATTCGCGCGAACGAGCTGAGCGTGCGTCGCATACGTGCGGCGTTGCAGTCGCTCGATTGTTTTATCACTTTCATTGAGCTTTCTGCATCGCTCGTCGTAGGCTTGCAGTAAGGTTTCGTAACGCTTTGATAGTTCTTCATATCTGTCCGTGACAAAAATACCTAAAGTTATGAGTGAAAATAAACTCAGGCGGAAAATAGGGCTATGAAAGAAGAAATAGAAAATTTGTTATGCCTCTTTTACGTACAAATGGCAATCGCGCCCGTACTTACTTTTCGTGTTCGCATAGTCAGGCGTTTGCCTGTACATATTTGTTAACAGAAATTCTAAACAACGTTACTTTTCAACGTTATTTTATTTTAATGAAACATTCTTACCTAAAATATAAATACTACTTATAAAAAAAGTAGAATTGAAGATAGAGTATATTAATAAAGAAAGAGTTCAGGTTTTAAAAAAGGTCGGCAACCCATCTGCAGAGTCACCATCAGGTAAGCCGCATGCTCATTTGCCCACACTTTCATAAATATGTTTCCTGTTACACATAGTAGAGCCACGCTCGCAGCTATATTATGATTGTAGCACGAATGAGTCGGGAAGAACCACACTCTCACAGAATACCAGTATAAGATAACGGATTAATGCTGCTGTGTTTCGTACGGTGAGTGTAGGGAACGGGAGATCGCTTTTAATGGAAACGAGGCATTCCATCTTACTCCTCAGGGGTGACAATGCATCTTTGTTTAGATTTTTATTCAAAGACAGATGTAGATGTTTATGGGCCACAACATCTACTCGTACTTACCATCACTGTGGACTGTGTGCTTGTTCACCCTTATACTATAAAAATAATGTCACATTATCTTGATAAATGGTGAGAGAACATTCTTCAAGGATTTTGAGTATACTAATTTTAACAGTGGTAGAGCCACGCGGCAGCTTTTGCTGTCGCACGGATGGGCCGGCTCGAACCGGGGTGGTACCACGACCTCACAGAAAACCAACGTGAAGTAGAGGTTTACCTCTACGTTTCGCTTGGTGAGTGCAGGAGGCCGGAGGCCCTTTTTACTGGAAATGAGGCATTCCATTTTAGTCCTCACGGGTGACAACGCATCTACATTTTGATTTGTAATAAAGGATAGATGCAGATGTCTATGGGCCTCAGCAACCACTTACCATCAGGTGGACTGTATGCTCGTTGTTCCCCCTTATCCTATAAAAAAAAAACTAAAGCGTTCGACAGATATATATATATATATATATATATATATATATATATATATAAAAACAGTGTATGTCGTGAAGACAAACGATAGAAGTGAAACTTTTGTATTACAGGGAAACATTTCAATTATTCATTAATGATTTTTGAATAGCATAGATTGTGTATATTATTCATTAATTTACATAAAGTATACATAACGGATCACACCACTTTTCGTCACACAAAAAGGTTGCGGACCAGAATTTCAAAGCCCGCCCGTAAAAAATTTCACTTCAAAAGTTCTTGTCTGGATTATATCTGGACGGCATTGCGTCGCTTTCGATAAGGTCAAAGTTTGAAAACCATTTAAGCCAGTTCTACCACAAGTTACCTTATACAAGCGAGAGTGAGAAGCGCGCTAGCTACGAACTAGCTCGTTTTATACTGTGATGATTTTTTATAGAATTAAGGCGATAAACGAAATTACAGTTTATCTAAATGTCTACTGCAGCACATGGACAACTGCAGCCAACTACAAACAATGAAGGCGACAAATCCGTTGACACCTCTGACTACTAAGATGGAATTCCCCAAAGCATGTATGTACTTATGGTGTACATACACTGCAAAAATCTGTGTGCTGCACATATTTGGCGGCAAAAATAGGTAAGATGGTAAAGAAGTCCTACCAACTATTATTTTCATTGCACGAACTATTTATACGTTAGCACTTACATGCATCAATATCACTTTATATATATGATATTTCTAATCCGTGGAATAATATGGATATAATAATAATGGATGCAGGTGGCTCGGGACCGTGCTTTGTGGCGTTCTTTGGGGGAGGCCTATGTTCAGCAGTGGACTTGTGAAGGGCTGTAATGATGATGATGATATGATATTTTGTGACGAAATCGGCGCCTGCGTTTATATCTGAATGAACAAACTTCAAAGTTATTTTGTTCAGTAAAACGATCATAAAGAAAACGTAGACTAGTGAAGCATTCATATTTTTGTTAAATTGACTTAACATCCTCATTAAGTCATCACGTCTGAAGCACTACGCAATTTACAGAAATTTTCCGTAACCACAACGCTACATATGTGAAATCCAATTCAAGAGATCATGCCACTTCAAATCTTAGACACTGATTTGGTCACCGGTCTCAGTATTTGTATTTTTTTTATTTTACCGGATCTCTCAGAAACCACTAGATTTTCTTTAGTTGACTCTACAACACCAAAGAGACGAAGAAGTCCAAGGGTGTTTAAGGCTAAGACGTCAATGATTATATACATAAATTGAAGGCTTACTGATATTGTAAGCACACGATGCTCATGGTAGACCAGGATTCCGCCAAATCAACTTGACTTCTAGACGATTTTGTATTACCTTCAAATAAGTAAATAATAATATTAATATTTTTTATAGAATAAGGGTGACAAACGAGCACACAGTCCACCTGATGGTATGTTGTTGCTGTGGCGCATAAACATCTACATTTATCCTCAATTAAGTATTAAAATGCAGATGCGTCGTCACCCGTGAGGACTGAGATAGAGTCCCTCGATTCCAGTAAAAGATTAGTTAGCATCACCGTTAAGTAAAGGTATTAGCATCACCATTATATTCTTGTTAGCCGACTTCAAGAAAGGAGAGGGTACTGACTCGACTGTATGTCTTAAGGTAGGTTACGCGATATCTTTGTCAATTCTGAAAATATTTTACTGATTATTTTTATATTAAATAACAATTCAGAGGAATACATGGTATATATGGGACAACATATAAATTTGGAAAAACACTTGAAACAAAGTTGAAGTGATAACCGCTCATGCGCATTTGCGACATTAAAGGAATTGTCGAATTTTAAAGAACGAGAGGCTCTGGCGACGAATCTATTGGATCGTTGAAGAAATTAGTACTGGAATGCCATCGACAATGATGAAAACAATTCTCTATAAGATGCTTCTGTAAAGTTGCAAGAGCAACAATGCCGCTATCAAAGACGCCAAATTATTTGGTCTTCTCTTTAAGATAACCACAGAACTAAACATCCTCCAATGCATTACCCGACCCCAAGTTTTGTTTTTTATCCTTACAGTTTAGATTAGCTGTTTAATTATAAGTATAGCAAGAAGGCATCACTCCTGAACATAGGCCTCGCTTGTCTAATAGGGAGGTTATTTTCCATAGTTAACACGCATGGCAAGCCGGTTGGCAACCGCAGTTTTTTATTTTGAGTTTTTATCAGACGGATACTGCTGTTCATCTCCTTGTTTGTTTGCCTCTGTCTCCTCTTATAAAAGACGAGCTATGATATGGGATGGTGGACTCACTTACTCCGCCACTACATGGCTTATTATATTAAAATGTTACAGTATAAGTAAATCAATTATCATCGTTTCGCTGTAGGGTTTCGTAAAAACTAAGAAACATATTTAAATCACATAAAACTATGAGCCGAGCGCAAAGGGTTTGCTGGTGGTCACTTCCGCCGACAGTATCCCACGTTTGCTGGTCAACAGCAACACTTCGATCGACGCATGACGTCATGACGCTGTCGGTAACACTCTGAGTGCAGGTTGTAGTGGGTGTTCTCCGACTGATAGCAGCGGATTTTGAGTTGCGCCCACGAGGACTTAGCCTAGGGCAGTATAATTTGAGAATCACTATTTTTAAAACTTAACCGATTGAGATCTCTATCCACTATAAAAATGAATTTTCAGAAAAATTATTTATTTATGATTTACAGATATTTCATAAGTATTATTATTTTTGTTTAAATCCTCTTTTTAGAAAACAATAAGAGTTTCATTATAATATCATATCGGTCTGTGGACCTAGGGCGCCATTTAACTTATTAACTCCCTATTTAGACTCGTGAGTCCGGGACTGGGATCAGCTTCTCTCAAACACAGGAAAGGCCTATTAACTTGTAAATAATACAGCATGTGGACTATTTTAGAAATTATGACGATGCTAAGTCCTACCCCACCTGTATTAGATGTCTTCGTCTCCTTTTCCACTGAAGGTTCACTCTCCCACCAATCGTTAAAATTGTGTGTGTGCGAGTGAGACGACTTGCATCGCAACAGCTTCTTCTCATACTTGCTACTTTTTTGAAGGCAACGTTCTAATCCGTTTAATAAATTTTGTGCGTTTTGAAGACCATTCAAAAAGTTCTTATGTCGTAAAAAAGACGCCTGTAATGTATACTTATATAAATATTTAAACAAAAAAAAAAAGATAAAAATAACTGCAGTTGCAAGAAGAAAATATATTTTAAGTAAGTGTGTTATATAATCGTTGGTGTCTGTGTGATCGTGATCGTGTAACTTCTGAATTACTTGATTGATTGGGTTGATATTCACACATCTATACCTATACTTAATATAATTAAGCGAAAGTTTTTTTGTGCTTTTGTTTGTTTGTTTAAACACGCTAATCTCTGGAACTACCAGCCCGATTTTAAAAATTCTCTTTGTATAATATAGGTAAATTCATGAGGAATAGTATAGACTATCTAGCGTTAGGTTATACCTATCACCCTACCAGGTAGCCCTAAATATTGATTTTTGTTAAGCAAGTTGGAAGAAAAAGCGCTCCCGAAATGATTTATCCGCGTGCGCTGGCGTAATAGTTAGTGATACGTAAATACAATGTTCTACAAAACTATAGATCTATACTCCATCTAAAAAAAATCTACGATACCATATGCCTATTTCTTAAACATAAGCCACTATATGGTATTTGTGACAAAAATTATTAAAAATTAAAAAGTGATTTATGAGCGTTATTATTAGGCATGGCATTATTATCAATTTTTACGAACGAAAGTTACTTCATCATCATGACATTTTATGAAGATAAACTTTGCTCTTTAGAGCATGTTATTTGGACGTATAGTTTAAGAGATAATGCTATGCCTAGCCCTATAGCCTAGCCGCCCGATGACAACTGAAAGAAACCAGCAGTGAACGTTTCTTTCTATGAGCGAGGTTAGTTCTATCGTTATAGCTAAAAAAATGGCAAAATCAATGGAGTACTTTTATCTATCGGCATATACGTACGTTATAGAGTGAAGCTAAATATTATCCAATCTCCCTGGGGGAGTGGTCCCAGGCGTGCGTCACCACCCGCGCCCCAGAAAGTGTCCCGGGTGAGGGAGAGTGGATAACGTATGTATGTCGATAGATGAAAGTACTCCAATATTTTGCCAATTTTTCTACAAATAGTGTCATGTTATGTGGCGCGGCTCAGACGTGTGACAGTTGAACCTATAGTTCACCTGACTTCAAACAAAGAAATAGCCAACTTCAAAATAAGAAGGCTACCGATGGGTTGTCACCTCTGAGGGCTAAACTGCAATGCCCCATAGGCTGTAATTATGAGTCTGGCTTTCTACTAGTGCTATTTGGCGGCAAAAATAGATAAAAGGGTGGTACCAACTTTTATGGTTATGGTTCATAGCTCGGATCGGATTGCTAGGATCCGACAAGTGTCGCTGTAAACAAACTATTAACACATTCTGTTTATTGGCCAAAACGACTTAAATTCACAATATAGGTAATATTACATATTATGTAGATAACCATGATATAGTATTATTTGCAGATGACACTTCTTTAATTTTCAAATTAAGTCGACAATTGCTGAAATATGACGAAGTAAAAGTTAAATACTAATGTAATTATAAATGGGGAGAAACTGAGTCTTGTAGACACCACCATTTTTCTTGGAATCACACTAGACGCGAAGCTTCAATGGAGCTCCCATATATCAAAACTAGCAAGCAGACTTAGTTCTGCAACATATGCCATAAAAAAGATTAGAAGTCTAACTAGTGTTGAAACAGCTAGACTAGTTAACTTTAGCTATTTCCATAGCATAATGTCGTATGGTATTTTGCTATGGGGACACGCAGCTGACACTGAAATTATATTTGTTTTACAGAAGAGGGCCATAAGAGCAATTTATGATTTAAAGCCTAAAGAGTCGCTGCGACAAAAATTTAAGGAAATTAATATATTAACTTTGGCCTCTCAATACATTTATGAAAATGTAATGTACGTACACAAAAATAAAAGTAGTTTTACAAAAATAAGTGATATTCATTCTGTAAATACTAGGAACAGACACAAGCTAGTAGTACCAGTTACTCGACTCCATCGAGTCAGTAATTCATTCTTGGGGCGATGTATACGCTTTTACAACAAAATTCCAGAAAATATACAAATTTGACCTGCTCAAAGTTCAAAAACTTTATTAAACTAAGTTTGTATAAAAAGGGTTATTATAATATTAATGAATTTATAGATGATAATAACCCCTGGAAATGAGGTGATCGCTACCAAGCTATTTCTAATTTGTTGTGTTGTTAATTTGTGTAACATACATGATTGTAAGCTGTTATTTAAAAAAAAAGTCCCACTGGGTTTCTTGCTGGTTCTTCCCAGGACAGAGGTTTTTTTTTCGAACCAGTGGTAATCATACAAAAGAGTGACTTTCAATAAGTATTATTTATAATCTATATTGAATAAAAAAGTTTCTGTTCTGTTCTGTTAGTTTAGTGAAAAGTAAAAAGAAAAATCATTAAATTTGGACCCGATAGGTGGCGCTGTGATATTTTTGTGATTGATAATTTTAAATTTGCCGGAAAGAGCAGCAACAACATCTGTTCTAGTTAGTGTAAGTATAAAGTTAGTAAGCAATAATTGAGATGCAAATTTTTTTGATTTATCGTAACACTAACAGAATATTACGTTTTTTTTATTCCTGAACGAATTAAGTTGAGAAAAATGTGTAAGAAAAACAATTTCTAGTTTTGAATTTCGTCATTTATTATATTTATCGGCACATATAGAAATTCTCTATATTTTGGATGCAAATATATAATTTTCAAATGAAGTGAGGACGAATGTAACTGCCAAACTATTAAGTTTTTCAGATGCATTAGAGTAAATAAAGTATCCCTCCCATTCTACACTTATTTCAAGTACTATTTGATTGTTTTCTATCACCCCCAGGGCGTAATGGAATGAACATGCTTGTACCGCCATCAAATGGAACATCCAAATTTAATAAGTTACTTACAGATGTTTCGCTAATTTTTTCACGTTGATAATTTTGAGGTATAAAGAAATTGTTTTTAACGTTATATTGATCCATTAATTGCCTCAATTTTATGTGATTTTAAGAATGGTTATTGTGATTCTGAAAATCTGTGATAAGAATACTGTTTGACAATTGGATGTGGCATTTGGCAAAGAGTATGTAATCACTACTTTAATATATAACAAAGTATTATTGGGGGTAAAATTGATCGCTAGTAGCAAAGAGTTCTATATATACTTATACTTCTATGATCTAATAGATGGGCTCTGCGACCTTAATAAATTGCGCATTAAGTTACTTCAATTCTCCGTAACTTCTTCAGTCGACTACGGAACTCCCGTTGGTTACGGGACCCTAAAAACAACACCACATATACAGTTTTTGTCATTTTGAACGCCTCGTTGATTCGAAGTTGTTTCATGTTAAAATTTTTTTTGTAAGGACTTTTTTGCATACACTTATATAGTTCCCTGTTTTCGTCCTTGAAAACTGGAAACTTGTAGTGTAAGTCTTAAAGATTTACCAATTTACATTTTACGCTTTTTAATTTTAGTAATTAGGGGGCGTTCAAGTATTACGTAACGCAATTTGAGGGGAGGGGGAGGGTCTTGTAAAATGTTACGATGCGTTACAGGGGTGGGAGGGGGAGGGGGTTGGAACAAGGCGTTGCGTAATATTGTTTTTTTTTATTTATTAATGTAATTTATCCCTAAATTAACCCTTTAACCCTTTTCATTACTTATATATATATATATATATACCCTTTGCGTGTATGTTTTGCGGGGAATCCCTCGACTGTATCATTAACATTAACAGAAGTATTTTTGCGACTTTCCGGTACGTTGCGCGACACAATTGTGAATATTAGTTAAAAATGACCGATCAGTTGGGTGTTACGTAACGTTTGGGGGGGGGGGGGTACATAAAATCGTTACGGCGCATTACATAGGGGGGAGGGAGGGTCAAAAATCTTCTAAAATTGCGTTACGTAATACTTGAACGACCCGTTAATAGGCCACTGCTTATTACTGCATCAAAGGATGCAGATATACAACGTGTAACAAAAACCCTGTGGTTCCCGTTAAGTGCGTTATCAGTCAGTAGGTCGAAAGTAAAGAAATAACTTTTTTTTCAAAAAACTTGAACATTAAAAAATTATGTTCAATTAAAAAAAATTTGCGAATTTTATGTGGTTTTATTACCTCTGCATTATCCAGAGAATAAGAGGATTGTGAAAGAACCCCCTTCACCCATGACCCATTCTCGTGTCATTTAGAGTTAATAAAACTACTTACATATAATTTGCAAATTATTTTTTTAATTAAAAGAGAAAATTTTAATGTTCAAGTTTTTTGAAAAAAAGTTATTTCTTTACGTTTGAATACTGACTCTGATAACGCACGTAAAGGGAACCACAGGGTTTTTGTGACACGTTGTATAGTAGAACAAAATTTATCAGTTATTTTATTAAAACGTATGACAGTTCTCTCAGACTCATTATATTCCTTGCCTTTTCTTGACAAAATATATTCTTTTTCTGAATTTTTAGAGGCTTTCTTTTACATCCAAGCCATGTCCAACCATTCATTATAAAGATACTGCTTAAACATCCCTTTAGTTTTTCCTTGAACTATTTTTTTTTAACTATTAGAGTATAATTGGAAGTACATGACAGTGAGGTGTCTGTAAGACCTAGCGGATATTATGACAATTCAGAAAACCGATCATTAGATTTCATCGAAAAAGTCTCTAATGCTTATATTTTAATTTTCTATAAATTAAGGATAAAAATGGTTATCAAAATCATAATCTTCGTGATTAATAATAATAGTAAGGTTTTAGAACGTATTGCTTAAGCTAATAATTACTAAAGCTGACGTAAAATAACCTGAGTAGTTTATATTAAATGCCAATAGAGTTACATAAAATTGAATTAAAATTAATTCACTATACTTAGTCGGTACAGTTCTACTTACAATTATACGCAGTTCTTAGCTGTCATGAAGAGTGCTTAAAATATAACAGTATAATTTAAATCATTAAAACAATTGTTAGCAAATCCCACGACATCTTTCACCAATGTGAAACGGTGACACGGCGCCCTGTGAAAACTTTTACTATTTAAAGGATAAACTTAGTCTCAGAAGTATTTTACAATAAAAATTAAATCTCACTAAAAAGGTTACACACAATATTAAAAATATATATAATAAAGAAAAACTAAATAATTTTAATTGTCACACAGTCCTACTCCCCGCGGTATCGTACCAAGAACACTGGCAGCGTTTTCTTGCTGAATGGCTATACTTATCCTTTGAGCGAGAAAAGAACCAGCCCTCTCATCACCAGCAGCGACGCAGATACATTTCCTTTAGGAACTTCACCGCTCGTGGACCCCATATTATTTTTTCAATAGTCGTAGGTACAAAGGGAGGGATTCTTTTTACCTGTATCATCCGCAGATGTCAAAATTTCATCTATGACCTCAGCTAAATTATTTGTCTTATTTACATTGAAATTTATTTTTAGAGACTAAACAAGAAAATCGATATGAATTTATTGCATGTTTACTGCTTTATGTATATGTGTATAATCTTATGTTATATTATTTATTTCTTGAATCAATGGACAATGTAAGTTTCTTACGACAGTAAGTTGTAAAATTGTTATATCACGTTGCTATATAACTCGTCTATGAACCACCTCCTAGTTAGTTCTAGTTTAGACATCTTTACTCGCGACAACAAAATCTCCCCAGACGAGCCAGCGCTCCTCACTGCCCCCACGAGCCGTCCGCGCCGCCGGGGCAGTGCAGACATTACATTACATTACCTATAATAAATTGTAACATTAGGTACATATTCTTTATTTTCTACAGACTTCAAAAAGAAGGCAGTACTGAATTCGACTGTATGTTTCTTTTAATTTATTTTATGTGTGTTACCTCATAACTTTTTTCTGGGAGAACCAATTTCGATGATTCTTTTCTTATTTGAAATCTGGTGCTTCTCGTGTGGTCCCTTATAAATTTGGTCAAGGTTAGTAATTTATATTGAAGTCGGTTATAAATTTTTTTTAATATTAAATTATTGTGAGTGATACTTGTTAGATTTTTATGTTTTACTAGCTTTCCACCCCGTGGTTCCGCACACATTAAATTAAAATTTCTCGTGAGGATAAGGAATTTTTCTTAAAGTATTTTTGCAAAAGGTTCTCAGATCCTCAGTGTTCAATCATTCAATGTTCTTGCCTTATTGAAATCTTTTCAGCAGGCGTAAAAAAGGTAACAGACAGTCAGACAGACTGAGTTTTTTATTAGCATGTGTAAGTTTTATTTAATATTCAGTTATATTTTTATTCATTAATATCAATTATTTCAGTTATCGTCTATAGTACCAATTAAATTTGAGGAGAGACCAGAGCATAAGCAATTTAAAATCTTTTAATCACAGCCATTCAACTAAAGACGAAAGGCACTAAATAATTCAAATTTTTATTTTGATCTATTTATTTATTTCGTAAGAAGTAACAAGTAAAATGTTTGCGACTCTTGGTCTATTATTTATTGAGAATAGAACCACGAACAATAGGATTTCAATTCAAGTTAAAAATATAAAATAATAATATCAATGTACTCAGCTACAATCGTACTATAACATTTTAGATGTAGTATAATGGTACATATGGATATATCCAAATCGTCCAATGGGTGAGGGAAACTAAAACAGGAGAGTTTTCAGCAGTATTTTCTTGACAACAACTTAAAAGAATTGAAAAAATAAACTGCAGTTGCGGACCCGCCTGTGGAAACTGTGGTAGAACGTCCCTCCTTATAAAGCAATGACTTTGATATGCTGTAATTAATAGTAGATACGTGGTAGAGCCATGCTGCAGCTTTACAATGGTTGCAGTACGAATGGGTCGTTTGACCGTGGTAGGACCATGCCTTTGTAGAATACCAATGTAAAACAGCAGAATAATGCTGCTGTTTTTCGTATGGCGAATGTAGAGAACCGGAGATCCTTTTTACTGCATTTATCTGCATCTTGTTTCTTAGTCGAGATACGTAGGCGGTCCCATAATGAATTGGCCTAACTATGAACCAATGAAGGAAATGAAACGAAACCAATTTTATTTTTCAATATAATCACCATGAATACTAACACACTTCTGACATCTGTGAATCAACATCTCTAAACCTTTATAAAAATAATCACATTTTTTATCCTCAAAATGACTGAAGACGGCCGCCTGCAACTCTTCATCGCTTGGAAATTTTCTTCCTCTTAAGTCCCGCTTTAAATTTGGAAATAAATAATAGTCGGACGGGGCCATGTCTGGACTGTAAGGTGGATGTTGAACTTCTGTGAACCCGCATTGACGAACTGCATCCTTCGAAACACCAGCGGTATGAACAGGGGCGTTGTCATGGAGCAACAGGACACCTTTAGACAGCTTGCCTCTTCGTTTTTCCTTTATCTTGTCTCGTAATTTATATATTAAAGAAGCATAATATTCGCCGTTCACGACTGTATTACGTTCTTTAAAATCCACCATCAAAATGCCTTGAAAATCCCAAAATATTGTGCACATCAGTTTTTTAGTCGATTGTTGCACCTTTGCCTTTCTAGGGGGCTTTTCACCCTTATAACGCCATTCCATTGACTCGCGCTTGCTTTGTGGATCATAATACAAGATCATAGTTTCATCACCAGTCACTAGCCGCTCGATCACAGTCTTTGGATTTTCGCCACAAAGATCCAAAAACTCCGAAGCGCAGCGCACTCTTTCCTGTCTCTGTACCGCTGAAAGAAGTTTCGGTACCCATCTTGCACTCACTTTTTTCATGTGAAGATGTTCATGGATCGCGCGATGAACGGTACACTTAGAGAGCCCAAGCCTTGCTGCAATTTCTCTAATCTTCAAACGGCGGTCACTCAGAACCTCCTCTTCGATAAGAGCAATCGTTTCAGGAGTGAGCACTTCCACAGGTCGACCGTCGTGGCCAAAGTCTTCGACGGTTTCTCTCCCGAGGCGAAACTCTTTCACCCAATTTTTCACTGTGCTATAGGAGGGGGCAGACTCCTTATACACGCCATCCAATCGTTCTTTTATTTGGGCAGGGGATAAACCTTCTTTAAACAGAAACTTTATGACACTTCGATACTCAGTTTTCGACATTTCGAAAAAATACGCGACTCTCGTTATTCAAATGCCTGTTAAACTAAGACTAAGCATTTCATGTCGATGCATGTTTCTTATATTAAGTGCACGATAAACGTACTATTTAATGCAACACAACATGTAGCGACATGTCGCGTTGAACTATATCAGGCCAGTTCATTATGGGACCGCCTGGTATATGTAGATGTCTATGGGCCACAGCATCGACTTCCTATATCGTAGACTGTGTGCTCGTTTTTATATAATCGATTCTATATTTTCTTATTAATTATATTTTAGATTTATAAATCGCTTCTATAAAAAAATATGATAATCTTTTAACAATGGTCGAAAGAAGTTAAGATGAAAATAGTGGCCGAAACAGGGAAAATGGCTTATACAACTATTTTTAAAAGATTCGAGCAGCAAACGAGCACCATCATCACGATCAGCATACATTACATTTTAGTTTATACGTGGTAGAGCCATACTGCAGCTATATTAGTAGCATAGTTGTAGCACGAATGGGTCGACTCGACCGGGGAAGAACCACGCTCTCACAGAATACCAGCGTAAAATAGCAGTTTGACACTGCTGTGTTTCGTATGGTGAGTGTAGAGAACCGGAGACCCATTTTACTGGAAAAGAGGCATTCCATCTTAGTCCTCACGGGTGACGAGTGACGACGCATCTGCATTTTGATTCTTTATTGAGGATAAATGTAGATGTCCATGGGCCGCAGCAACCACTTGCCATCAGGTGGACTGTGTGCTCGTTTGTCACCCTATCCTATAAAAAAAGTCCTCAAAGGTGAGAACGCATCTGCATCTTGACTCGTAATCGATGATAGACGTAGATGTCTATGGGCCACAGCATGCACTTACCATCAGGTGGACTGTGTGCTCGTTTGTCACCTTTATTGTATAAAAAAAAACCACTTCAATCTTTATTTACACATTTAAATCATCATCATCATTACAGCCCTTCACAAGTCCACTGCTGAACATAGGCTCCCAAGGAATGCCACAAAGCACAGTCCTGAGCCACCTGCATCCATCGACTTCCTGCATGTCTTACCAGGTCGGTACTCCATCTAACGGGTGGTAGCACAACACTTCGCCTACCTGTACGAGGCTGCCAATCGAGAACCTTTTTCCCCCCATCGGTTGTCGGTTCTTCGAGCTATATGGCCGGCCCATTGCCACTTTAGATTATTAATCCGTTGGGCTATGTGAGTCACTCTGGCTCTACTGCGGACATCCTCATTTCTAAGTTTATCACGCAGAGAAACCCTGAGCATTGCCCTCCACATAGCTTGCTGAGAGACCTTGAGCATCCTCATTACGGCTAACAGTGGAGGACCACGTCTCAGATCCATAAGTCATCACTGGTAACGCGCACTGGTTGTACAATCTTGTTTTTTTAAGTTTTGAGGTATACCTGACGGGAAGATATATCGTAATTTCCCGAACACTGCCCAGTAGAGCTGAACCCGTCGATTGACCTCTCGGTCGAAGTTGCACTTACCTAATTGGACTATTTGTCCCAGGTAAACATACTCGTCTACAACTTCGAGCTTAGTGCTTGCAACAACTACCGGCATAGGTGTGACATGGATGTTGCACATTGTCTTTGTTTTGTCCATGTTCATCTTAAGACCCATCCGACACTATTGAGGTCATTGAGCATAGGGCTTCGGTCCTTCAGTGGTTCTGCCATAAGAACTATATCCTTTCCAATCCAGTAGCTTAAAAACGTCTTCCAATGCAGCGGTGAAGAATTTCTGGGATATAATGCACCCTGTCTTACACCTCTCTGCAAATTGTATGGATTTCGTAATCTGGTTCTGTACTCGGATAGCCATCGTAGCCCTACTGTAAAAAACACTTCAGCACTTCGATATACCGGCAGTCAACTTGACATCGCTGAAGGGACTGCAGCACCGTCCAAATTTCGACGGAATCAAAGGCTTTCTCATGGTCCACATACGTCAGGCAAAGTGGCAGATTGTACACTTCGGTCTTCTGTACAATTTGCCGAAGGGTATGTATGTGGTCTATTGTACGAAAGCCTTTTCGGAAACCGGCTTGTTCGGGAGGCTGAGTCGTAGTCTGCGTGCGAGACGATTCGTAATGACTCTCGAAAACAGCACTTAGACACGGCTCATAAGGGAAATCGGTCTGTAGTTCTTCATGAGAGCGTGGTCGCCTTTATTGAAGACCAAGACCACGGCAATTCTGCTCCACACCTCCTGAAGGACTTCCAAGTACCGGTTTTCCACCCGCTTTCAGAAGCTTCGCTGTAATTTCATTCTTGTCTGGGGCCTTGCCGTTTTAAAGATGCTGGAGAGCTATTCTAATCTCTCTCAGACTGATATCCAGGATATCATCCGAATAATGGCGGATAAGACTTGCTCTTGGATCGTTACTAACACTTGCGTGTTGCTCCAACGACGACGTGTACAGCTCCCCATAGAACCTCTCAATTTCACTATCAAAATGTCAGGTGTTCCTGAAACGATGGTACATACTCGGTCTTCAATTTCGACAGATGTTTGGCAGACTGGAGCCCTGGTTCCGCTTGATCGCTTTAGGTTATTAAGGCGCTCAGCGAGCTTTGGAGAGGGCTATGCTCGGAGTTTCTCTGCGTGATAGACTTAAAAAATGAAGATATCCGCAGTAGAAATAGAGTAACCTTCATAGCCCAATGGAATAGTAAGCTGAAGTGGTAAAAGGCCGGCCATATAGCTCGAAGAACGGACAACTGACGGGGAAAAAGGTTCTCGAGTGGCAGCCTGGTACCGACAGGCGAAGTATAGTGCGATCTGGTAAGACATGCAGGATATCAATGGATGCAAGTAGCTCGAGACCGTGCGTTGTGGGTGCGTTTCTTTTAGCCTGAAGGCATTGCCACAAAATAAAAAAAATGGTATATAATATTTAGGTACGTAGGTATGGTATTTAGGACTGTCTTTCCAATCATCAGATAAAGGTTAACTGTAAAATAAATTAAACCTTACCCGAATATGAGTAACAAATTGAAACAATTCAGCTATTTTATTCATACAACTGTAGTTTGTATTTGCTCATGCTGTAATCGTAAATCAATTTTATGTGGGGATTGAAAAAACAGCCCTAAAATAAATAAAAAAAATCACAAACTTTGTCAGTGGTTTAATCAACTACAACAAAAAGCATAACTTTTAACAACTAAATCAGTCTAAAAATATTCTACCTCTTCCAATTTCACTACTTGCTGAAGTATCGCATCTAAAAAGATAACCTATGCCTACCATTTCTGTATTTTCTTGTCCTCACATAAAAAATACAGATCTAAAAATTATTATGAGAAAAATATGGTCACTGATTATAAACTTTTAACTCTTACATCGCATTTGGTTGATTTTGATGATAATGATGATGTGTATAAGAAAAAATATGACTTAATATTATCACGGATGGCGAAAGGAGCCTTCTCGAGTGAAGTAATGAAATCTATGCCAGTGTACTTCAATCAACAAGCGAGTTTCACAATTACAGATTGACCAACACTTCCACAACAATGATGAATTGTCACAAACAAACAAGAAGCTCGTTTGCAATGAATTATGAATGGCATAATAAAAAAAAAATTACATATGAAACAATGGAACAAATCCAATATTTTAAAGACATATGATATATAACTAATATGAACATGTTGTTTAATGTTATGGAAGACATTTTTACACCTCAGGCGTAGGCTAAAAATTGTAGTTAAAATCATATCTCATTAACAATGTAACATTTACAGGTAAAATAAGTATAATTTGTAAAAAGCTAACAAATAATATTCTTTAAATACTGACAACAACAATAAATATTTGATAAAACAATATGATTAAAATTATTTTATTAAAATTTGCTGCAGAGGAACCACAGTATTTAACCCTGTCAATAAAATTCAAGCATTTCATTAAAAAAAAATGGCAGAATATCTTCATATTAAATTTTTTTTTGTTTGTCCCATAATTATGCTACTATGCCATTCACCCAATTATGATGAAACTTTGATAACATGTAATGTTGGCGCCCGCGAAGGGTTTTAACAAATAAAAAATTGTTTGTGCCTTTTATATGCATTCATATAGAGTACAATTCATCTTATTACTATGAAACTGTCAAAAAATACATTGTAACACATGCCGGGCACAGTGAGTAATAAATAAATTTGGTTAACTTTGTGACAAATTTGCCAATATTTAACAAGTGCACATTATACTTTTAATAAAACTAGTTTACTCTTTCGTCAGAAAACTTAGATAAAAAGTGATGTATATATTTTTTATTTGATATATAATAGTTAAAAATACAGTAAATATATAAGTACAAACTTAAATTTATTTTTCATTGCAATTAAAAATTTAAATTCCCAAACCAAGGAGGTAAAATGTATAAGTATTTACTCTAATTATTATTGCTATTGACATAAGGCATAGATATTAAAATTAATGTTTGCATATTAGGCACTTAATGTTTCTTAATATAACTGTCTTTGGGTAACGTAATAGTTTTATAATTGCCATGGTCATTTAATAATAAAAACCACAACATAATTTTACCACATTAAAACATTCCAATATAAGGAACTTGACTGTAACTGAAGGACATCAAAAGCATTTTAATGCATGAAAATATTGTATCTACAAATTTGTATAAATTTGGCATAATTTTACCAATTCTTTGGTATTCATGATATTGGCCGTTATATTGTATTTTACAATAAAAATTAATTGTGATAAACTTCCTAAAAACAAAAACTCCATGACATTGAAAAAATAATCTTAAAGAATATTGGTTCGCAGCGACTACGCTCACAAAGGATATTGAGCTTTGGAATTTTTTACTTATTTTACATTAAAGGTGTATTCTACTGAGATCCACAATCAACTGTAGGTTACTAAATTTCGATTGTAAAGTGAAAAATAATAATTCATAAAATAAACTTATTACCTTGGCCTTATAAACTTTATAACAGAAACAGAAACAGAACACTTACTGGTGATCTATCATTTCATCATTGATTATATAACAATTTTAATTCCAATTGGCATGCAATAGAGCGGCGAGAACATATCATAAATACGATATAGTACGATGACTGTAAATATTGCGTCATAAAAATATTCGACATGTAAATTTTTTTATAAAATTTAGTAAACTGCAATTGATTGTGACTTATGCTACCGTAAAGTTTCATGTTCCCAATCATGAACTCCTGTTGAGCGACACTCAAAGAGAGTTTGTGATGTTTTGGAAAAGCCTTTTGCCCCACCATGTCTCGAGGTCAAAGGGTTTGAAATCATGGAGTACTGGACTTGGTGTATCATCCTGGTAGTAAAGATTCGATGGAGGGGCTGGTGATGAGCTGCCTGATCCTAAAATTACAATATATCATGTTAATTTAATATTTTTGATTGCCTTCTTGAATTATATTATGCACTGTGTAGAAATGGTACACCCATTTCTTTGATAGCATTATGGCGGTGGCTTAAGACCAACTGATACTATGATTGCTATTACGCCTATGAAGTTTGCCATAATAGCAAAGTCTCAATACTATAGGAGAGGCTAGTATTTTAAAATTTTGCCTGCTGGGGTTGTCAACTGCCTCATGGGTCTACTGGTCTTAGTGCTAAACATGGTGCCAGACCTGCAGTTTTTATAATTTGGAATTGTTATCAGGAAGATGCTGTTGGCCCTGTCCTTAAAATTTTGTGTTGATTTTTCAGTTCATGAATCAATGCTTAATCTCAGAACACTGATAAATATTAGTAAGAGAATTTGAAGGAATTTAAAAGCAAAATTAAAAATAAAAGCACAAATGTCTAAAATGTTAAAATGGACTAATTTTAATTAAAGTAAAACCTTTTTTTTTTCTCTAACTTCATCACTGTGTCTATTAAAAATATGATATTATACATAACATACAATTTATATTTCTAAATTAGGGCCGCAGGTTCGAATACCACACAGAACAAGTATTTATATGGCCTACAAATAATTGTTCTGGGTCTGGATGTTTGTCCTTGTCTACCTATGTTTATAAACTGCCTCCACGATACAGGAGAAAATCCTAGAGTGGGGGAAATTTTTAATTAAAAAAATTAAGAGAAAATTAAATATGCAACTGTAGAACCTTACATAAGATCTAGTGTTAATAAAAACTTAATAAAATGAAAAATTTACCAATTGTGCTAGTAGGTGTTGATGGTTCACTATCTCCATTTGCTGTTTGAGTCCAAGCTGTAATACAAAAAAGGCAATCATAAATTATTTTCTAAAGGCTTGTTGCCTGTGTTTGCCAGAGACACAAGTTTCAATTCCAAATGGAACAAGTTTTTGTATGGACCGCAAATTATTGTTTTTTAATTATTTATGTCTAAAAATGCCTCCATGATATTTAAAAAAAGGGAGAAGAACTAAAATTTAATTCCTTTAAAGTTCCTATACTCATCAGGGGCTGTAAAAGGGTCTCCCTCATACTATTTGTTTATTTGGGGTTGTTATAAACTACTTTGCTTAATTCCGCATAAAGAAAGAAAATTATGTGTTCTCCCCATTTTTAGGGGACCTCCCACCCTCCCTCAATCGCGCGCACTATACCCGTCGCCGTCAATCCCAGCACTACCATCCCCAGCACCACCACACTGGGCACAACACACCACTCTCAAAATACGACACGTGTTTCGCCTCCACACGAGCCATCCTCAGGTGAAGTAGACTCTGTGGAGGCTGGCTGCTTAGAGACTTTTGACTTACATTCAACACCACTAGTCTGGGCATTTGACATATTTTTTATTTAACAGTTAATTTTTTTAAAACCTTCTGAGTGGACTAAGAAATATCACAATCTCAATGTTACCTAAATAGTTACATCACCATTATAGGTGATTTTTTTTAAAAATAATATAGGATTTCGAGCACCCCTAAAGTATAAGACATTTAATTTTAAAAAAAAAATCTAGTTATAAGTGTGTTTGGAATTTTATTACTCAATCATACTAAAAAGGCAGGAAGAATTTAGATAATTGGCAGAGAGTTAGGATAATGAAGTTTTTTTTTTAAATTAAAGATTGGGTATTTGATGACGGCTCTTAAAAAGTATTTCATTTGACTAGGTCAAATATCAAATTCTACAGGAGTAAAGTCACAGGCAAAAGCTAGTATTATTTATGCATCACTTGTAATATAATGGTCATAGCTAATGTAATTCTCAGTTATTGATTACTTATTGAATATTATATAAAAACTATTCAAGGCGCCTGTAATAAAAATACATTGTGAACAAGGCCAATTGTATTTATTTTAACGCAAACACAGTATGTATGAAAAAAATATTTTTAAGATACTTTGTTGCAATAGATACTAAATTTTAATCTATTTGTAATTATTTCAATAAATTAGAATGAAATAAGAATAGTAATTGAATTATTGTTTTTAAAGAGTGACAAAGCAAATCTATTGCAGAAGTTAAAGGCAGTCGGGAAGGGATGCCCTAGATAAAAGTTTATTGACCAAATTGGCGATATATTTAATATAGGCCAAATAAAGAGTACCCTTAACTGACAAGCATGTAGAATACAAGGATTTAAAGAGAGAGAGTTGTGTTAGGATCGTGCCAAATGGAAGTCCATGCCAAACTCATGCCTACCCCTCTGGGTGACAGGCATGAGTTTTTATATTATGTTATGTTTGTTATTGTTTCTTTACTGGACATATACACCATTATGGTATAATATATGGTATTTACACATTTACATCTTACGGTGGGTGATTGTTACTAAAAACAATCATTAGTAAATTGTTCAATTTGATAACAGATAATAAAAATCAGTGTAACTTGATTATTGCAGAGCATATATTAATGAGACGTGCAGTCTTCTTCTAAATCTACGTACTAATATAACACTATGACGATTATTGAATAATACAGGATAGGTTAATAAATAATGAAATTGACAAAAACTTACTTTCACTTATATAGCGAATGATTTCTTCATGTTGTGGAGTAATAATGTGGTGCTGTATTCTCTGATGTACAGTCTTTTTACCATTGGAATGGAAAACTGGCTTGGGCATGCTGCAAAGTAAATTATGAAAATAGTAAAAAGCTAAATTTGTTTGCTCGGAAGGAAAATCAACAATACATTTTAAAAGTATTTTGTGTAAAAGATGCCATGAACCATACTAAAACATAGTGAGAACAATTATATGGAGGTTATGTAAAAGTTGTGATCAAATATCATAGTGCTTTGGGTATATTGCATCATGTGGAAGTTTTATACTTACTTAATAATTTCTCCATTGTCTGAATCTGAAGATTTTCTGTTATGGTCTTTACGGCTATCTAGTCTTTCTAAATTTTGAGAGAGTCCTGAAAAGTATGAACCAAAATTTGAACTTTATAATCGGTCGCAAATTACGGCAGGTATTAAATAATAATTTTCAATTCTGTTACCGCACTTACCTCTTCTGGTTTTTGCTACAATTTTGCTTGGTCCTTTTGAGACTGTATACATTGTAAAATTTTGCACAATTTTTAAATAAAAGTATAACAATAGAACAGAACGATTAAAATTAAATGAAGTTATAACCAGTGTTACCAGTTGCGGTTATACCACAGAGTACTATTTTAGAGGGAATTGGCGATGCAAACCGTATACTCAGTATATAAAAAGTACTCTGTGCGTATACTGCTTCGAAATTAAGGATGGGCGATTATTACTAAAACTAATTGAATTAGTCGATTGTTCAGTTTAGTCGATAACATTCGATAACAATCCATGTTAGTCGATTTGTTATCGACGGCGTGCGGCGGCGGCGGGCGACAATGACTGACACGGTTACCGTGTCAACTTTAACTACTAATTTGTAGCGCAGCGCATCGATTATGCGTACTACTAAATAAGTAGTTACAAAAGATGGTGCGGCGGGCGTACGGTGCGCTTGCGCTAAGTCTGTGCGGCAATACTTACGTTACGACCAGTGGAGTAGCGTGCCTTAGAGGGGCCCTGTATCAAAATTAGTCGGGGGCCCAAATGAAGGGTGAAGATTTTTCACAAAAGAAACAAAACTCTCGCATTGAATTAAAATAATTATATATTGATTATAAGTTATTACTTACAATGAATACTCTTAGGAACTAAGCTTGGCAAACAATTCAAACCAACATCCTGTTCCATAGAAGTCCTTAGAATGTTTGCTTACATCATATAATTGATACGGCGGTAGCTACGCCCCTGGTTACGACTGCAGTTATTAGGTATACCATTGGCGCCAATAGATTATTCAATTGTCTGTTTTGTATTGTAATCAAACCATCGATCGAGGGAACATCCATTCTAAATATGGCGTTAATGGTTAAATTTATTTATTTGTTAATTTTTTTAAGAGATAAAATTAACAATTAAAATATTACTTTTGTATTGAATTTTTATTTTTAAATTGTTGATGTTAATTTTATTGCTTAAATTTTACGCATGAAATTTTAATTCAATAAACATTTCTTCATACTTTAATAGGTACCTACAGGACTCTAGTATGAAAAAGCCTTATTAAGCTAAGCGTATTTAAAAGTTTATTAATTCAATGTTTACATTATATTATGATTTTTAGGCATCGTGTCAAGCCAGCCTGTCATTCATAACCCGCGCGTGACCTTTCTCTAAAAAAGTCAATACCCAACTGAAGTAAACAAATTAAAATAATTATGTATTATGTAATACTTCAAAATAATCGACGCATTCAACACTGTCCCGCACGCAGCGCCCCTCGCGACTTTTCGCAGTTCAACGCACGCACAAGCACCCATCGTTGCATCGACGCACAGCGCACAGCGCACACTGCGCATGAGCGATCCGCCGCTATGTAATGCATGCGCATTACATAGCGGCGGATTGCAGTGTGCGTTGTGCGTACAATTAGTAGTTTGTCGATTGTTACTCGAATAATCATGGTGAGGAACTACTAAATCGACAATCGAATGCGCAATAGCAAAATTTTCGATTCAGTCGATTGTTTTCCTTGCAACAATCGTCCATCGCTGTTCGAAATCTATATATTGGTACAATATCTAAAAACCGCTTACTGGTTCGTTCGAAAACTATGTATTACAAAATTCGATATTTGCGCACCACCGTTACGCCTATATCGCTTCGCATCAGTTGGTGGCTAGATGCACCGTGTGTGACAGAGCGCGAGCGATATAGGTATTATACTGGTTCTTTCGAAAACTATGTATTACAAAATCTGATATTTGCGTACGGCTGCGATGCCTTTATCGCATAGCATCGGTCGGTGGCTAAATTTGCCGTGTGCGACAGAGCGCAAGCGATATAGGTATTAAAGTTTAATTTCTGTTGCCAAGTCAATCTATTTATTTAAAACATAAAAGATTTTTAATATTAATATGGTCACTATAAGATTTTGTTAGGTTAGCTAATTACGTAATAACTTGAGACAGAAGGACGCTTAAGTAGGGACTGAATAAATTAACCGACTTGGTATTACATGGATCTCACAACTTTTTACGTTGGAAGAACTGAGTTGCGAGACTTGGTTTTTTTTACAAGTTATGTTTTTGATGGCATTTCGTTTTTTAAAACACTTATGAAAGTATTTCTTCGCCTTTATTTGAAATACATCCTCATCATCATTGGAGTCTCTCTTCACTTTTAATATTTTGTTTATATCTTTAAAGTAATTACTTATGAAAAATCTGCGAGATAAATTAATAACAAATTCTATTACTTTGTCTTTGTGTTGGCTTCAATTTCAAAAATCAAATTCTATATGCAGAAGTATTATCGTTTTTATGAATTATTTCATTTCATTTCATGAAAATATGAAATAATTCATATGTTATTCATAATATGTTATAATTATATGAAATAAATGATGTTTTGAAATTTCATTGTTAATATCTTGCATTGCAGATATGCAGGAGAGAAGAGATTCGGATGAACTGACAAGCCAACGTCTGCCAGCATATTCTCGTCATTTAATATATTCATTTTTAGGGTTCCGTACCTCGAAAGGAAAAAACGGAACCCTTATAGGATCACTTTGTTGTCCGTCTGTCTGTATGTCAAGACCCTTTTTCTCAGGAACGCGTAGAGGTATCAAGCTGAAATTTATACCAAATATTCAAGTCTATTGTCCCTTGGAGCTGCAAAATCAAACTTCTAAGCCAACGCAATCAAAAGATACAGCCGAAAGTTTTCGACATTCGCAAGGGAATAAAAATCTACAGTTCCCGTGAACTCAGAATCTTAAAATTTGGTACGAAGCAACGTATAGATAAAAGAAGAACCACAGATAAAGGAAAAATTGCGAAAAGCATAAATTTTTAGTTATATCATATAATAAAAATATTTTTAATAATTTTAAACTTATATAGCTACGGATTTGTTCGGAATCCTCGGTGCGCGAGTCCGACTCGCACTTGGCCGGTTTTTCTTGGGAGGCGATCTTAGTCTTTAGTACATTGCTGGCAATTTTTAAATATATTTTCTTAGCACTGCGTACAAAATATCCGCTCACAAATTGTGGACCGCCTTACACTCGAGGATCATTATTCTTTTGACTTAGGTCAGTAAATTGCACTGTGGGTATGCTCTCAACTTCACTGGTCCCTGTGGCTTGGCAGTCGTCTATGATTAGGATGTATAAAACTTCACTATAAAAATTTTCACAATTTGCCCCAGAGGCATGGACACTTGATATAATATTTATTAACAAGCTGGTGTAGGGACTTTCAAACTACAGAAAGTTGTGGGGTTTGTATTGCGACACCTATGGCTCCTAATCACCCCAAAAAGTTTTCTACAGGGTCTTGGTTTAGATGCCGCATCCAAACAGAAATTACGCCATAATCGTTTTTTAATTTATTTAAAAGTATTTGAACACCATCTAGTGTCCATACAATTTTCTAAAGTAGGGACTTTCTCAACTTTACATGTTACTATGTTAGTAAGTTTCATGTTTATTAATTCTATTTTAGGCTTATTCCATACATTATTGTTTTTTCTTTTTTATAGGAGAGGGGGTAAACAAGCATGCGGCTCACCTGATGGTAAGTGACTACCGCCGCCCATGAACAACCGCAACACCAGTGGAATTGCAGATGCGTTGCCGGCTTTTTAAAAAGGAGTAGGCTCTTTTCTTGAAGGTTCCTAATACGTATCGGTTCGGAAATATCGTTGGTAGTAATCGATTCCACAAGGAAGTTGTGCGAGGAAGAAAACTTCTTCCGAATCGCACAGTGGTGGACCGCCAATCATCCAGATGGTATGGATGGTATCGCGAGTTTTGTCGCGATGTGCGATGGTGAAATTGAGCAGCTGGAATTATTCTGAACAATTCCTCAGAGCACTCCCCGTGGTAGATGCGATAAAATACGCAAAGAGATGCAATATCTCTTGGCAGCGCCAGTGAATCGAGCCGATCGGAAAGGACTCGGTCGTCGACAATCCGAGCCGCTCTGCGCTGGATGCGGTTAAGTGAAAGGAGCTGGTAATGGGTAGCCCCAGCCCAGAGATGGAAATAGTATTCCATGTGAGGCCAAACCTGCGCCTCGTAAAGTTGCAGGCGGTGTGCTGGCATGAAATACTGTCCCGCTCTGCTGAGCACGCCAAGCTTTTTAGAGACAAATTTGGCCTTCCCTTCCAAGTGACCACGAAACTGCACGTCACTCGATATGTCGACGCTGAGGATTCCAATACTGGCTGAGGCAACAAGGGGCGTGCCTTTTAATTGAGGAGATACGGCAAAGGGGTTCTTTTTAGCGGTAAACGCGCAAACTTGTGTATTCTGAGGATTAAACTAGACTAGATTTAGTTGCTCCCATATGGTCTGACACAACTGTTAACTTCGCCTACGCGGATTACAGACGTGGAAAATCATGCACCTTCCCTGTTTGACCTTCTGCTGACCTCTCATTCAGATAAATATCAGGTCTCCGTCCACTCCCCTCTTGGCTCCTCAGATCATTGTCGAGTCCGGAGTGTGGAGTCACTCACACTAACGTCTGCATTCTGTAGACTGGCTAAAAAAGGCGACCGCTCAGACTCGTCTAGCTATGCCTATCGCCATCACCTTGTTCTCCAAAATAATGGAATCCATTATAAACTGCCAGCTCATGCGGTATCTTGAGGATCACCAGCTGATTCTTGACCGCCAGTAGGTTTTTCGTCGGGGTCGGTCAGCTGGTGATCTACTGGTCTACCTGATTCATAGATGGGCGGAGGCATAAGAGTCCAAGGGAGTGGCATCTGCCGTTAGTTTGGACATTGCGAAGGCCTTTCGATCGAGTTTGGCACAAAGCCCTTCTTTCGAAGCTCCCTTTCTATGGGCTTCCCGAGAAATTGTGTAACTGAATCACCAGCTTTTTTACATATCAGAGCATCTCCTCAGTTTCAAGGCCCTCGTTGCCTCAGCCAGTATCGGAATCCTCGGTGTCGACATATCGAGTGACGTGGAAGTTTCGTGATCACTTGGAAGAGAAGGCCAAATTGGCCTCTAAAGCGCTTTGCGTGCTCAGCAGAGCGGGACAGTATTTCATGCCGGAACACCGCCTGCAACTTTACAAAGCGCAGGTTTGGCCTCACATGGAATACTGTTCCCATCACTGGGCTGGGGCTCCCCAGGGCTTTATTAAAAAATACTAAGCTGTTTTTGGTACCAACAACATGGTTTTCTTTAAGTTTTTTTAAGAAATCTCTTCCTGATAAAACAATATCTAAGACCTATGGCCAGCCACGCCGTGCCGCCGCGACGCTGCCGCCGCCGAGAAAATTTTCAGGCCACGCCGCCGCCGTGGAATTGGCCTTCGGCGCTCATATCTATTTACAACTATACGATTTAGTTAAGATTGCACAAGAAATTTTTAAAATAGAGCTTTTGGCTATATTTCTGAGCTAATAAAAGCTCAATCGTGTGGGTACTTCTAATAAGGCGGGGTAAGGTATGCCTTAATACTACTTAAACGGTAAACGTTATTAATAATTTTTATTGCGGTTACTTCCAGTTTAAAAATAATATATTCAATTACAAGTAGAAAGTTTTACAATAACTTTATGCATAATTTTTTATTCGCAAAATAATCATCAATCGTCGGATGAAATCTTGTTCATTAATTTTTTTTATAGGATAGTGTGACAAACGAGCACACAGTCCACCTGATAGTAAGTGGTTACTATGACCCATAGACATCTACACCTATCATCAATAAAGACTCAAGATGCAGATGCGTTGTCACCCGTGAGGACTAAGATAGAATGCATCTTTGCCAGTAAAAAGGGTCTCCGGTTCTCTACACTCACCATACGAAACACAGCTTACTTACGCTGGTTTTCTGTGAGAGCGTGGTCCTTCCCCGGTCGATCCGACCCATTCGTGCTACAACTATACTACTAATATAGCTGCAGCATGGCTCTACCACGAAAAAATTTACATAATATTTTGAGTTCTTTTCTTTTCTTGATTTTAAGTAGTTTAGTTTACGACAGGCTTTTTTCTGCAACTCCAAGCGCGTATTTTGCGTGTGGACAGGAATAATGTAATTATTCGAGCCATGAAATTTCCCCGAAGAAGTTCAACAGTCCTTTGATGTTACAAGTAACTTCGGTGAGTGATCCCGGCATGCCGAGATGTTGCCTTTAGGTAGATCTTAGATAATGTTTCAGTCATTTTAAGTAAGAAAAGCGAGAAGCTTTTCTTGCTTAAAATTAAACATCTGAAAAATTTGTCACTAGTGTACATAAATCCATGTGGACTGCTATATCCTTGCTATATGTTTAGATAAACATTTTGAAAATTCTGGTTTCGCAGGAACGAAGATAAAATTTTCAATGATCCAGAATCTGGTTTCACCAAAATTCTTTCAGAAGAAAGGTGGCATTGAAAATGTATGAGTTCTTGAACTAAGTCAGTCTCTAAATCATTAGGATACATTTCTTATAAGAAAACGGCTTTTTCTGTAGGCGTTGAATTTGATGATGTTGTTCACATGTTCACGATGTTGTAACTCGTTTCCGCGCAACAACCAAACGCAAATTGTAGGAAAATTTATCAACCAAGTGAAAAATGAAAAAGTTTTAGCCAGCCTACTCAGCCTGCTGGTAAATCCGCCACTGCATATCATTGATATTCAGAACAAACAGCGTTGGTGATAGCACGCAGCTTTGTGGAATACCAGCGTTAATAGGCTTGTAATCGGATCATGCACCGTCTACAACGACCTTGATGCCCCGATCAGCTAGAAAACTGGTGATCCAATTGCACAATTTCTCGGGAAGCCCATAGGAAGGAAGCTTCAAAAGAAGCGCTTTGTGCCAGACTCGAACGAAGGCCTTCGCTATATCCAAATTAATAGCTAATGCCTCCCCCTTGGACTCGATCGCCTGCGCTCATCTATGTGTTAGGTGAACAAGAAGTTCACCAGCTGAGCGACTCCGACGGAAACCGTAGTGGCGGTCACTAATCAGCTGGTGCTCCTCAAGGTACCGCATGAGCTGGCACTTATATTCTAGAACAAGGAGGTAATGACTGTTTAGGCCAAACAATTAACATTTGAAATTTGCATTCAACACTCGTGTCCTCCCGCTGACTTTGTAAAGGTCACCGGCGCCCCACTCCAAGACAAGGCAGTAGCTTGACAGCACCGGCGCTGTCGATTAGCGTATTTTATAACCGCTGCATCGGTTTCGCGCGACCAGTTTTTTGGGTTTGTAGTCTAGAATTTGAGTCTTTGTGCGCGTTTAATTTACTATTGAATTAGGGTTTCGTGTAGACCGCCTCGAATTAGTTTGTCTAAGTTGTACATTTCGTGACAAGAGGCTTGTATTGAATTTGACTGATTAAAGTAATTTCGTTTGCAAGTAATTACGTCAATTTGTATAGTGATTGCATGTTGAAGTGCGTTTTGCAATATTTAACTTGCTTGTTTGACGTGGAACCTTGCGCGCACGCCGATTGGACATACGGTCTGGAATTTGATGCTCGAATTCCATTTCGAGGGCGTGGCCCGGTTAATTGTTTTTGCAAGTCATTGTTTAATTATACCGTCGCGTTAAGAGCCTTTTGTGTGTTGACTCTGTAGTTAGTTTGCGTGTCAACTAGGCTGATTTTGAATTCTTATTGCGGCGTAGTATTTAATGACGTCCGCTGGAGTAATACCTCATTGTGGGGCAGCATCGGACCAGGCCGCTGCCCGATCACCTCAGTTGGGTCAGGTCACATATATAAACATTACTACACACCACTTACATGCACCTACACCTACCTACCGCCTGACCGAGCCTTGGGGCAGTCTTAGCTTCGGAACCAGGTACGTACTATTCATTTACCTTGCCTTATATCTATTGTGTCGAATAATAAGTCTCCATAGGCCGTTGGGCCCCACCCTTAGTTGTCCGTCGAATCTATCCGCTGATGGGCCCCGGGATATTTGACCTATGTCGGGACAGCTAGGGGCGTGTACAATGGACGATAGGCCTTTAGTTGGACGGATCAGAGCGATTACCTTTTATAGGGATCGGGTGCCTGAAAGCTGTCTTCCATGAATTCGGGACAACGCCTAGGGAGTAGGAGTAACGAAAAAGACGTGTTAGAACCGGTACCAACTCTAGAGCGCACCTGGCACCTCAGCACAATTGGAAGGATTCCGTCAGGCCTACTCGACTTGTGTATGTCCAGGGAGAGGAGTGCTTTGCGTGCTGAGCACTGTGTGAATCGCATATCAGGCATAGAGCACTCACACTGCGGGATGGTCGGCGGTGTGTTCCCTCCGTCAACGAGAGTCGAGTTGGATGCAAAAAGGGAGCCTAAAAGGTCGGCTTTCTCTTTTGCGGCGTGAGCCAGTCGTCCTCCCTGTACAGAGATGTTAATGTTTGCTTACAGAAATTCCCTTGAACAGCCTTGGCGAGAGACCAGAACGCACAGGTTCCCAAAGGAAGGCGAACTAATTTCTCGCCAATTCTGCCAATGTGCTAATACTTTGTGTACACGCCCCTAGCTGCCCCGGCAAAGATCGACTATACAGGGGCCCCTACAGCTGTAGATTCGATGCACAACTCAGGGTGGGGCTCAAAATGCCTATGGATAATCAACATATATAAGGGCTAGGTAAATAAATAGGACGTACCTGGTTCCGAATCGGGGACCGACACCAAGGCGCGGTCAGGCGTTAAGTATGTGCATGTAAGTAGTGTGTTAGAAGGTGTGTATGTGTGACCTGACGGCCCGATTTAATCGGACAGAAGATCCACCGGAGCTGCGGTTCTCCCAATGTGCGGTCCCTCCAGTCGTAGTTTACCAATTGACTTCTGCCTTCATTTCACTATTTCAGTTTATCAACTTTATTGTACCCTATTTCAATCCATCAACTTTATTGTACATTTAATCAACTTCAAACTCGACTAAATCCCCGTTAATCTTAATGAAACACGTGACACAAGGCACAACTAATGAACGGTCGATCAAAGTTCAACCTCCAGTTTCACTTAGCAACAAATTATAACCTAGAGCAAGAACGCGATCTTATCTCGGGTCATAAAGTTCAGCGTTCCACCCAACAAATTAGAATTCTTTCGTACGATATTAACTGTCCAAACAAGCAAAAAATGCGTAAATATAGCAAATGCGCTTCAAAATGCAATCACTATACAAATTGACGTAAATTAATTGCAGCCAAAGGTAAGTTAATTTAATCACTCAACACTTAGACCGGCCTCGTTATCGCTTAAACCGCACTAAAATGATAACTCGAAATAGAAGCGATCTTAAAGCGACCTCACGAGTCTAGCGAAGAACCGGCGTCCACGCAAACAATCTATTTTTCTAGACTCAACAAACTCCTCATCGTCGCAAAAACCGACACTATTTAGAGGTTATACGGTACGCGACCACGCCGTTCTAGTGACTGCGCTGCATTGATAAGTTCCGACGCGTCACACCCAAACCAACTCTGCTCGCGCGAACGTCAAACCGGTACAAATGCACCGCGCTGAGCGCCCTCTGGCGTCAATTCTTAAAATTAGCGTTTGGCGCGAACAAACCCCTTCTGAGCCGCGTCTACGAGCTGTTTTCGAGAGTCATTACGAAACGTCTCGCGCACAGACTTGACGACTTCCAGCCTCCCGAGCAAGCCGGTTTCCGAAAAGGCTTTAGCACCATAGACCACATACATACCCTTCGGCAAGTTGTACAGAAGTCCGAGGAGTACAATTTGCCACTATGTCTGGCGTATGTGGACTATGAGAAAGTGGTTAAAGAACTTTATTTCTCAAAGAATAAATACATTATTCACTTAAAGAGAAATAACAATATACGAACTAATAAATATAACACACAATGAGGGTACATCTAAAACTATACTGTCACTGTATTAACCCATGCGTAGATAATCGCAGATACAAAGATCTAAAACAGAATCGACTGGAAGTGACAAACAAGGTGAATGTACTAATACCGATTGTGTTTATCTTAAACTTTTATTTATTTAGTATAGGGGATCTATTTATTTATTTTCGGTCATTTTAAATAATATGTTTTTACGTACTTGTTTATAAATTTTATTTTTACATACTGGTAATACGTAGTTTTAGGAGTAGTTGTGTTTAAGTTAACTTTAATGTGATAAAGTGAAAAAAAAAAATCTATTTATTTATTTATGTTCTTTTTACATATTTTACTATGTATGTAAATGTTTATTATTTTATTTGTATATACGGGTAATATGTAATTTTAGTAGTACTTGCTTTAATTTTAAACTTTTATGAACGGTGTGTATAGGAAATCTATTTATTTATTACATTATATATATTTATACATTTTATGTTTTACTGAATTCTCATTTATGTATTTTATTTATATTATATACTGGTAATATGTAGTTTTAGTAACTTTTTGAATGAAGCCATGGTTTTAGCATTTTTTACATCCGTCGGTATTTTATTATATATATTTACACCTTCAAATTCTATATTTTTCTTTCCATAATTGGTTCTTGGAGGGCGTGTTACTAAATAGTTAGCGTTTCTCAATTTTCTTTTTTGTATTTCATGTTTTTTAGTAAAGGACAAGCTGGAATTTATTTCCTTATTTAGTATTTTACGTATTAATATGCATGTATAGTATATATATGATTGTTTGACGTTCATTATTTTCGTATCTTCATATAATTTTTTACTAGGAGTTCTGAATTTATAATTAAATAAAACTTTTATTAGCTTATTTTGTGCCTTTTGAATATTTTCTAAATTAGTTTTAGCGGCTGTACCCCAAATTTCTATTAAATAGTCGATGTGTGGTTTAACTAATGAATTATAAATTATATATTGTACTTTTCGCGGAAGTTTATGTTTGAAACTATGAAGGATCCCTGTTAATGACAATAATTTATTTTTTAAACTTTCTATGTGTGGTTTCCAATTTAGCTGGCTGTCCAAAACGAGACCAAGATATTTTTCCTTTGTTTTCTTTTCAATTGGTTGATTATTTATTTTTAATTGTATATTATTTGTTATTCTTTTATTCTTTGCGGCAAATATTACATAGTTAGTTTTAGTGATATTGATAGTGAGCAGATTATACTTAAACCATTCGTTTAATAGATTTAAATCATTTTGTATATGAGGTGTTAATGATTCGACTGAATGACCAAAGTAGAAAAGGCTAGTATCATCGGCGTATAGAGAAACATCCCCTTTTAGGCCAAGTAGACTGATGTTGTTGATATATATTAGGAACAAAAGTGGACCTAATATCGAGCCCTGCGGTACGCCACATGTAATAGTACTGGAGTCACTTTGGTACTCACCTATTTTGACTATTTGTTTACGATTTTGTAGATATGATTTAAAGATTTCAAGAGCTTTTCCCGTAATACCAACTTGTGACAATTTTTGAATTAATAAATTAGGGCTTATGGTATCAAATGCTTTCTTGAGATCTATGAAGATTCCTAAAGCTATTTGTTTTTTATCAATTTTGTTCTTTATTTTAGTTACAAGGTCAATCGTTGCTGAAAGAGTGTTTGATCTCGGTTGGAATCCGTATTGCTTTGGATAAATAAATTTTTTCAATTTTAAAAAACTTTCCAAACGTGTGTAAAGAACCTTTTCAAAAATTTTTGAAATGACAGGGAGGACAGAGATAGGTCGGTAATTACTACAGTCACTCTTGCTTCCAGATTTATATATTGGAGTTACTTTGGCAATCTTTAAGCTATCTGGAAAGATGCCTTGGTCTAGACATGAGTTAATACACTCTGTAAGTTCGGTCACAATTAGGTTTTTTAAACATTTGATACATTTTGTAGTAATGCCATCAATTCCAGATGCAGTATTTGGGTCTAATTTGTCTATGATCTTAATAATTTCGTCAGGAGTGGCTGGAGCAATAAACTCAAGTTTCCCAGTGTCGACACTTTCTGTAGAGTTCTGGTATTCATTCTGTTTATATTTGTCAGGGATGAGCTGTGCTAATGAGGGTCCAACATTCGAAAAGTATGAGTTGAAGTATTTACATATTTCGGCTTTGTTTGTTACTGGTCCGGTATCTGTTTCAATCATATCAGGTCCTCTACTTTCCTGTATTTTATTTTTGGAGAGATCATTGATAAGTCTCCACATTTTGCGGGGTTTAGTCATGTTCAATCAAAGCCTTTGATTCCGTCGAAATTTGGGCGGTGCTGCAGTCCCTTCAGCGGTGCCAAGTTGACTGTCGGTATATCGACGTGCTGAAGTGTTTGTACAGTAGAGCTACGATGGCTATCCGAGTACAGAACCAGAGTACGAAACCTATCCAATTGCAGAGAGGTGTAAGACAGGGTGATGTTATATCCCCGAAACTCTTCACCGCTGCATTGGAAGACGTTTTCAAGCTTCTGGACTGGAAAGGATACGATATTAACATCAATGGCGAGTACATCACTCACCTTCTATTTGCCGATGATATAGTCCTTATGGCAGAATCGCTGGAGAAACTAAGGACCATGCTCAATGACCTCAATAGTGTCTCCCAACGAATAGGTCTTAAGATGAACATGGACAAAACATAGATCATGTTTAATGTCCATGTTACACCTATGCCGGTAGTTGTTGGGAGCACTAAGCTCGAAGTTGTTGACGAGTATGTTTACCTGGGACAAAGAGCCCGACTAGGTAAGTCCAACTTCGACCGAGAGGTCAATCGACGGATTTAACTCGGCTGGGCAGCGTTCGGGTTACTACGACACATCTTCTCGTCAGACATACCTCAAAACCTTAAAACGAAATTGTACAACCAGTGCGTGTTGCCAGTGATGACTTACGGATCTGAGACGTGGTCCTTCACTGCTGGCCGTATGAGGAAGCTCAAGGTCGCTCAGCGAGCTATGGAGAGGGCTATGCTCGGGGTTTCTCTGCGTGATAAACTTAGAAATGAGTATATCCGCAGTAGAACCAGAGTAACCGACATAGCCCAACGGATTAGTAAGCTGAAGTGGCAGTGGACCGGCCATATAACTCGAAGAACCGACAACCGATGGGGAAGAAAGGTGCTCGAGTGGCAGCCTCGTACCGGTAGGCGAAGTGTAGGGCGACCCCCCACGAGATGGAGTGACAACCTGGTTAGACATGCAGGAAGTCGACGGATGCAGGTGGCTCAGGACCGTGCTTTGTGGCATTCCTTGGGGGAGGCCTATGTTCAGCAGTGGACTTATGAAAGGCTGTAATGATGATGATGATGATGAGCGCTTAAGTTATGCATGATTAGACATAAATAACAATGTTTATGTGCTTACTAGTTAATGGTTTAACTTCAGACAAAGTACGAAAATTCCAAATGGTAATGAGATTTCTAGTAGGCTTAACTACAAATATTGTCATCTAAAAAATTCTTCGTAACTAGAGGAAAGTATATTTCAAATATTACCTCACAGTTTTAAACCTAACAGTGTTAAATTAAAAATCAAAACACGTACGCAACGAAAAGCGCTCATTTTCCTAATTTTTTGAGACAGTTATGGTCCCGGTAAAATTATGCTTACTTTACATTATCTCATATTATATTATAGGCTTTTTGATTTGTATGAATATGACTATAGACACAGTATTGCAGTTATTTTTGTTTAAATTTACAAGTAATTTATTTTCTTTTAGTGGAAATTAATGGGGCTGTAATTAGATATACGAAGTGTATGTACTATGGAGTGCATAATTTCAGCCACCCGGCTGTTATTTGGTTTGACGTACCTAATAAGAAGTAAGTACCTAATTTCAGCCACGTAATATTAATCAGGGTTGTAATAATCTGGAATAAATACTATTAATTAGATCATAACTTATTTTATAGTTAACAAGTTCACTGCGGCACTGACTTACCTATACTTTCCATTATTGCGCTTCGGGGCCTTTTGAACCTAGTCCTAAACCAGACATTCTGGCGGCACTGGGCTTGTTAAACCCCGCCGCCCTTATAATACTAAAATCGTTTATTTGGCGTAAAGTCAAATAAAAATATGTTTTTTTTATTATCATTATTAACAATGAATTGGTACACCTAAATCTGTCACCGCCTGTGATTGGGTTAATTCGTTTAGAATATGTAGATAAAATAAAATGTGGGATCTTATTCGCCCCATACTGCACTGAATAAGGCCAGTTTTTCATATAGGTTAGTGATGGGAAATAAAAATATCGGTTGGCTTTATTTTAATTGTATTTATTAAAAAAAGATAAGTAGTACTCACTTTTCGAGTGAGACTTTGACGATCCGACACATCTCTTCTTTGAACCCTTTTCGAAATGATGTGTTTTGTTTGTTGTGGGTTCTGAAGATATAAAATGGATATGTTGTGTTTGTCTGTGTATTTTTAAGCGTATACGTTGAAAAGATCTTTCTGCTCAATCTACTACTAGGACATAAAAGCGTATTTATATTGTAAGTTTTGTAAGTAATATCTGGTGCTGGAGCAGAAGAATAAATTGCAAAAATATTGTACTACAGGGACGATGTACAGTACCCGCCTCAGTGAAATCATACAGAACCCTCATTTACTACACGTATGTTCTTCATCACTGTCTTTTTAATCTAAGTATTTATGGCAACATTTCGACACATCCTGCCGTACGAGGTACGCGGGGATACGAGATGTTTCCAACCTTGTTCCGCACTGCATTTAAAATTTTACTTATCAGTGCGGCACAAGGTTTAAAAAACCCGGTATTAAAGTAAGTATACCACAGAACTCGGGATCAATAGTACATCTCAGGTATATATTTATCTCTTTCCTACACTGATCAAAGTAGAAGTTACGCCTTCCGCACGACAGAGAAGTTGATGTTTTCCGTTGCCGCACCACAGGCGAGACATGTACAAGGTGTTTTAGGCCCTGTTTTGCACTGTGACAACGTGTTAAGGGAGTTATGATCAATTAGTCTGTTTTAAAATTGGTTTTAGATTTTAAAGTTTAACAAAAGATAGATAACTAGTTTTTCTATCTGACATTCGGTGTATATTATGGATTCAATTATTTTTTGAGAAAGAAGAAAAAACAAGCAATAAATATAGTATATACAAGCAAAAACTATAACTTAGTAATACTAATTATAACTTAGAACATAAATGAAAAACTCATGACAAGGAAAGTGGTTTAGGATCAGGCTTTGTGGCACTCTATAGAGGAGGATGTTCCGTAGTGGACTTGTGTAAGGTTGTAATGACGATGATGATTTGAAAACTTGGATGATTAAATTATTAGAAATCGATATACTTCATAATATTTTATCATAATTTGCTTTAATTTATTGAACTGCTTTAAACTAAAACACAGTAAGTTAAGTAGTAAAACAATAAAATAAAATAATATTCCATGTGTGTGACATGCAGACTCAAAATCAAAAGTTGTTAGAATTTATTACTGTGCTTCTAAAACTTACCTACAATAGGTACCTACCAAAAACTCAAAAGGCATAATCCTATGCTATGCTGACATTAGGTACACAAAAGGACGACATTCGGTTCAGGGAGGCTGGAATTTGAGCCATTACGCCTTTTTTGCTTATCGTCGTTTTTAAAATTGTTCTTGAAATAATATGTTTGTAAGTAAGTATTCATTACATTTGTCCATAAATAACCTATCGATTAAAACAAATGTTTAAAAATATTGTGCCATAATTAAAATAGTAGGAATTTTTAAAGTTGACACTAAAAGCCTGGTGGAGGGGCATCCACCCTAAAATGTGCAGTTAAAGAATGTAAGTCAAAGGATAGCAGAATGATTGAAATTTCTTAAGCAGTAGTATTAATACAGAAAAAAGGCTGATAAACTTCTTTGAAAACTGTGTGTATGGTGGTACCAAGTTCGGTACAAGTACGGTAAAACAGTCGCAGCCCCACTCGTGCTCGTGGCGTCCTATACAATTTTTTTTAATAATGAACCCCCATTCTCAAATCTACAAATAATGTAAACATTATTATCATGCCAGATTCCAAATGCGATTGCAAACTTTCGCCAACTAACTTTAGTTAACACTCGTAAAATTAATAATACTTCAAGTATCCTCATACCAACAAAGAAAGAAAAACCGAGCGCTGCGTTCATTTCAAAGGATAGGAAAACCAATTCAAAACCATGCTCACCTTATTCCAAGAACACGCATCGCACTTACATACATGTACCTATGCATTTAAAATAATTTGCAACCACTAACATGGTTTAGGTGCATCCATGTATGCATCCATCAATAAACTTTTATGAGCTGATAAAGAAAAAAAAAAGCGAAAAAAGATGTATATGAGAATGCGTGTCAAGAAGTTGAGCATGGTTTCAGGTTCACTTAAAATGTGCACAGCGCTCCGTGTTTCTTCCTTTGTTGGTCTGAGCAAGTGTCAAGTTCAGTTGGGTATAATATATAAAATATAGAGAAAAACTGTTTCAATATATTATATTTTTATTATATTTTTCAAACGTGGTAGAGCCATGCTGCAGCTATATTTCTGGTATAGTTGTAACAAGAATGGGTCGGTTCTACCGGGGAACGACCACGCTCTCACAGAATACCAGCGTAAAGTAGCAGCTTAACGCTGCTGTGTTTCGTATAGTGAGTGTAGAGAAACGGAGACTCTTTTTACTGGAAACGAGGCATTCCATCTTAGTCCTCACGGGTGATAACACATCTGCATTTTGATTCGTAATCGAGGATAAATGTAGACTTATTGTATAAATGCGGAGCAATGTAATTATAGTATCTTTTTGCAAAAACACTTATTATAGGGGTCGGGTATTCGAAGGTAATTTTCTTTGGAATTTCGATATATGAATATGATGCAGGTATACGATGTTACCTTCGTACGAGTATGCATTTATAGATAAAAAGTATTCGACTTATTAATACGCTAGTGTAGTTGGATAATGAAACGGAAGTAACATCAATACTTTTAAAATACATCGTTTTATCGTTGAGCGCGCTCAGCTTCGACAAAAATTGTCTTACAAGCACCATCCCATGAACAGATACCGTAGCTTATTAAAGATTCATAGAGAGCCCTGTAAGTTTGCAACAGTAACTTTTGACTTGCTACAAACCTAAGTAACTTAAAAGCATAGACATGCTTATTATTTGATATCAAAAATCATCAGTGCAAACTGATGATTTTCATCAATAAATAGTCCCTAAGTATTATTTTTTACTTATTATAAGCCAGTGCTTGACCACAGTCCCACCAGGTGGTAAGTGGTGATGCAGCCCTAGATGGTAAATCGCACTGTCTTAGCGTAACAAAAGCCTATTCACTCTTGCCTTAAAGACGCCCAGATTGTATTCGGACGGAAAGATAGATGCCGGCAAATTATTCCACACCTGTGCTGTAAGCCTTACAAAAGACGAAGCAAACCTTTTGGTTCTAATGCGTGGAATATCGACAACAAAGGGGTGAAGACCCGCCGACCGCCTGGTTGTCCGATGGTGGAAAGGAGAGGGAGGAATTAAAGCGTGTAATTCCTACGCACACTTGCGCATCCTATAGAATACCGAGAGACTGGCTACTCTGCGCCTGTGTTCGACGCTGACAAGATTGGTGTCAACCAAATTAAGGTCACCAATGAGCTTCTTAGCACGTCTCTCCACTGAGTCCAATGCTGCCAGGTGGCATTTTGCATCACTAGCCCATATGTGACAGCAGTACTCCATGCTCGACCGGACTTGCGCTTTATATAAGGTATGAAGCTGCCACGGCGTGAAGTACCGCCACACCCTTGCAAGGACGCCAAGTTTCCTTGCGGCTGCTTTGGCTCTGGACTAAATGAACGCCCCATAGTTGAGGTTCGGAGAAAATTCAACCCCTAACAACTGAAGGGGGTCAGTGTACTCCAATTTCGGAAAGTAGGAGTCAAGGTGAGCGGGCTCCTATCAGCGGTGAAAAAACACGCTTGTGTTTTGGAGGCGTTAAATCTCACGAGATTGGCATCGCCCCATTCGGAGACTGCCTGTAGCGTGAGATTCACACGCTCAACCATAGCCTCTCTTTCTGACTAGATTTGATCCCGACTGGCCTGAGCACTTGGTTGGTATCTCTCCACAACTGTGCTGTCGTCTGCATACCCATAGATACCGGGAATAAGCAGATCATTTATATGCAGCAGGAAGAGAGTTGCAGAGAGAATGGACCCCTCAGGAACACTGCCGTTAGTCGCCACAGTATCGGATGAGCAGCCATCGACGACGACCCGGAGAGACCGTTCAATCAGAAAGTCCTTCACCCAGACAATTAGGCCAGGGGATAAGCCATACGCTGAAAGATTGCCCAATAGACTAGCGTGTCAAACCCTGTCAAAGTTTTTCGAAACATCGAGGGAAACAGCAAGTGCTTCACCACTGTTTTCGAGGGCTTCGCCCTATATGTGAGTGGCATACGCTAGAAGGTCCCCAGTTGATCGATTTCGGCAAAACCCATACTGGCGATCATAATCATAAATCATAAATCTTTATTTGCAAGAATCACGGTATAAAAAGATGTTACAATTTATATAGTGCAGTCGTGTTTCGCTAATAATAGCATGCAAATTATAATTTTAAAATGTTTATACAAAATTAATAATTATTTAAATCTAAAAAATCTTTTGGCTTAGCTTTCCATTGACGTCAGTAGAGTTTGGTGTTGATACGTATTTTTACAGAAAAGTTACACATTTCAACATGCGGAAACGCGTAATTTTTGAGAAAAGAATTATTGAAAATCAATTATTCTTGCAATGTTTATGTCTAATCCTACCATAAAACTGGCGCCATTTTGTAATGTCATTGTCGACGTCAATAGGGATGTCGATTCTTTCCGAAAAATGTCGATTTTTAAATCGATTCAAATCGTAAGCTGATGTATCGGTTCACAAAAATCGATTTCTAAAATATCTATATTTTTTTAATGTTTCTATTTATAATGTAAATATAAACCCATTTTATGAAAAACAAGAAAGATACCATGATAAATGATCTCTTATTGAAATGTTTTATTTAACAGTACCTATTAGGGCAGATAACAAATAAAATAGGTTAGGTTCAACTTATGTCAAAGAACCGAATTGATTGACCCCGACTCCACCTGGTACGAGTCTGTCCTACCCCTAGAGTGGTTTTGTAGAGCCGGAGGCGCGTAGGGGGTGTAGCCTCCGCCTGCTGTAACAAATCGTAGGCATCGGACGAGCCGGAGCGGCTGAGGCTGGTCCCGAGGTTTTATGATTGACAACTTTAGTGCTTCTGGGAATTTTGCTGATAAGAATGATAAATTAATAAGATGTGTTAAAATTTTGGATACATTGTCAGCGCATGATTTTAAAATTTTCGTGTTAATTTCGTCATATCCCTCTGAGTTTGTATTGTTTAATGATAATATTTCCATTTTTACTTCACTTTCTGTCATAGGTTTTAGGTACATAGAATTCACTTTTGAGTTTCTACTTAAATCGTATTTTACATTCAAATTTTTTGTTGAGGTGTGATTTGTGGCCGTATCTATAAAATAATCATTAAAAGCAGTAGCTATTTCTATGGGATTTGATAATACGTTATTTCCAACTTTAATGGTGTCTATATTATCCTTAAAGTTCAGATTATGAATTTCTTTTTTAATAATTCTCCATGCTGCCTTGCATTTGTTATTACTATTATTTATATTATCAATTTGTTTGGATTTATAAATACATTTCTTTAAAATATTCGAATAGTTTATATAGGTCATTTTATTGCATGTACTTTTTTTGCTTATAGTATGTGTATCGAAGAACCCGTTTAGTTCGACAATTTTTTTTAATTCTTGACTTATCCATTTATTTTTCCTTGTGTGACAATTGTTTAATTTTAGTTGTATTTTTGGAAAACATAGATTGTAAAAAAGACATATCAATTCGTGAAAAACGTTAAAGGGCTTATTCAAGTCAGTTTCCATATAAATTTCATACCACGATAAGTTTTGTAGATAATCTTTAAATTTTTTAATATGGTCCAAGTTATAATCTCTCCTAAAAATGTTGTAAGATGGTGCCGATTTTAATTTGTTTTTTACTGGAAATGTTAACATTTGTGCTGTGTTATGATCCGAGAGATGAAGTGGTAATATAGTTGCAGTGGCGTTTGGAATGTTACTCAATATGTGGTCTATACAAGATAATTTTCTCGTAGGAACGTTTATATGAATTTTTAAATTGTAATTGTGACATAATTCTTGTAACTCACAAGTGAATTTTCCTTTTTTTAATGTATTTATGTTTATGTCTCCTGCTAAAACCATGCGCTTCTTAGTATTATACTTTGTGATTAAACTATAAAGTAAGTTATCTAATTTTTTTTAAAATAGGCTAGGATCTGATGGCGGTGTTCTATATAGACATATTATTATTAATTTATTTGCTGTAATTACGATGCCGCATACTTCAAATATGTTTTGTACTGCCTGATCTTTTACAAAGGACAACTCTTTGCATAGTAAGCCCTTTCGAACTAAAATGCAAGTTCCACCCGCCTCTTTGTTTGTCCCTACAATAATAAGTTACTATTTCATAGTCACTAAGTTTTACATAATTATCGTCACCTTTCTTTAAAAATGTTTCGGAGAGACATATAACGTCAAGATCATTATGTACCTCTTGCAACTCTTTTAGCGTTAGCTCTAAAATATCTTTCTTTGACGAAATACTTGCGATATTTTGATGTACAATTTTAAAGTTCAGTGATGCCTTTGTTTCGAAAAAAAACATCTTTTTTTACTGTAGGAAAGTAATAGGGTATAGTACCCTTTTTTGGTGATAGTCTTAGCCTAATACTTCTATGGTGATAGTATCTTTGTGACAGGTGAAATAGAGTTTGTAATGCTTTGTGTCATTAAATTGTTACTGCGTTTAAAATAAAATGGGATTGTACCTCTTTTGTATTGGTTAGATTTAACGTTTGATTTATCTTTGAAGACATTTTAGCAGGGATGGTAGATATGATAAGGATATAGAACGACGAGTGAACGCAGGAAATAGAGTGAATGGGGCTCTACACGCTATTATGAGGAGTCAGAATGTGTCAACTAAGGCACGTATGGCAATTCATAATGCTGTGTTAGTCCCTACTTTAATGTATGGTAGTGAAAGTTGGGTCTGGCAGAAGAAGCATGAGAGTAGAATAAATGCTGTAGAAATGCGTTCCTTAAGGAGTATGCTAGGGCTGAATCTGAATGACAGGGTGAGAAATAGTGTGATAAGAGAAAAGTGTGGTTTGCAAGATGACGTTGTGACAAGGATTAAGAAAGGAATGCTTCGATGGTTTGGTCATGTAGAAAGAATGAACGAGGAAAGAGTGACAAAGCAAATTTATGTTGCAGAAGTGAATGGCAGGGTCGGGAAGGGACGCCCTAGACGAAGGTTTATCGACCAAATTGGCGATACATTAAAAATGGGCCAGATTAGGAGTACCCTTAACCGACGAGCGTGTATGCGTAGACATATGGATGTAAAATAGGCGAGAGAGGTGTGTCAGGATCGCGACAAATGGAAGTCCGTAGTCCTGCCTACCCCTCTGGGTGACAGGCGTGAGTGTTTATGTATTATGTATGTATGTATTATCTTTGCTTGGTTTATTACCCCCTATTATTTTCTTAAGTTCACAAATATTTAAGTATTTATTTTCATAGTCACTACAGTCAATAAAGTAATTGATTTTTTTTACAAATGTCAATTTTTGTACAGTAATTACAATTCACGAAATGACAGTTTGTATATTCATTTCATATATTTTTGATAATTTTGTTTAATCGATTAACATTAACGTTATAATTTTTTAAAACCTTTAATACAATTATATTGTTTTGTGAAATTTTTCTAATATTATTTTTAAGTGAATTAATATATCTTTTACATTGTTATCATTTTTACCCATACATAAAACCAATTTATCATTTTTTATAGCGTCATATTTAGGCATATCTTGGTTATCTCCGTGCAAAGTGCGTTAGGTTTGGTTTCCGCAAAAACTTTGTATTTTTCATATTTTGTTGATTCTATTGAATGTAGAATAAAAGATGCCTACGCATTGTTGAGTGCCGCAAATAATTATTCTATTTTTAGGTTGGTATATTTGTTTTGTGTCAAAATTTATAAATGTATTCTTAAAATCAGAACAATTATATGGTTTTGGTGTCTGTAGTTTTTGTGTCAGAATAGACGTTTGGTTAGTGAGATTAGAGATGTCCTTATTTGCTTTTCCCAATTGCTGCTGCAAGTCAATAATTTTTTGTTGTAGAATACATATATAAATATTACTACCGTCTTTTGATATTCTCTTTGGTGTTGAAGGCATGGAATTCACGATGTGACACCGAGTGGAATTTTTCTGTCTCTTTGTCGCACTGTTGCAAACCTTATTATCTTCTAATGGTGTGTAGCACAATGACCGTAACATTTTTATTTCGGAAGTTAATTTATTAATTTGTCTGTTGAGAGCATTATTTTCTAGTATTGTGTTTTCCAATTCGTTTTGTGTACTACTGAGTTCAAGAGTAAGTTTTGATATTGTTTCTTTTAACTCTTGGATCGTTATTGTTTCAGTTATAGTACCGTCTACACTCCTTGATAATATGCCTAGCGAGGAATAGGATTCATCGGATAACTCGTTCTCAGTGAGTATGTGTGAGTCCAAAGTCTGAGAGGAAGATGTATTTTGAGGTGTAGATTGTAAAACTTCAGTAATACGTTGTACAGGTGAGAAATCTTTTGGAGTGACTTCTTTTTTCCGCGTTGTAACGTTGGAAGTTTCGCTATTAGATAATGTCAAATTTTTTTTATTATAATTTTTAATGCAAAGTTTACATTTCCATTTTCTTTTCGCCTCTTGGTTCCTTAGATGGTAAAGTTTCTCGGAATAGCCAGCACAGTCAAACTCATATCTTTTTTCGCATCCTGAACATAAAATGGTATTTTTTATGTCAACTAAGCTATATACAATAAAGCAAATGTTTTCAAATTTTGTTCGTAGTGGTGAATTGTGGAACTATTACAATGTTGCTATTTAGACATCTGGAATCGATTTCCATGTGTAGTTCTCAATAACATACGTAGATGGAGTTATATAATATGACTTCATGTATGGAGGGTGATGACATCTAGTAACGAGTACATGATGCTTGAATGTCAGCTCATCTTGTTTGTATCGTAAATTGTCTAGTTTAAAAAGTAACGTCCACGACCAATGATATCCACTGAACACTCCGTCCAATTTTCACTCACCAATCCCGACAAACATGCATTTCGGTCCCGTATGCGTAATAATATAAAAACTCAATTCCTGTTTATAGAATAACACCGTAAGTAGATAATTCACAGCAGAATTAAGTTCATCACAATTAATCCAATATAACTTAATGACTTCTTGTTACTTTTTATTAATAACACTGACTGCACTTAGTCTAACACAGTTCTTCTTATCACATTATATTCATGCACTTAAATGGGATTTACACATTATTAATTAATTTATAACTACGGAGTCGATATGAACCGTGGCAACACAAGCACACATATATAAGCAATTAAGTGGACTGTGATCACTGAGGAGATCATTTTGCTCTAGGTATGCCATGAGGTGGGCGTTCAATATACGCTCTATAATCTTGCAGAGTATGGAGGTAATTGAAATTGGCCAATAGTTGGCAGGGTCGGTACGACTACCTTTTTTAGGCACAGGCTGCACATTGGCCAGCCTCCAAGATTTGGCCACTATTCCAGTCCTGAATGAGAGGCGGAACAAGCGTGTCAACACAGGAGACAACTCAGGTGCACATACTTTTAGAACTATAGCTGGTATACCATCAGGTCCACTAGCTTTGTTCACGTCTAGAGTTCGCCAGGTTTTAAGAACCTTCTTGTTGGTGATACGGGCCTCTGACATATAGGTAAGGTGAGAAGTGAGGTAATTGAGATGGTACGCTGTTGCTACTGTCCAGACGCGAATTGCAAGCAATAAGAGAAGTAAATAAGCCCGCTTTTTCCTTAGGTGCATGCGCCAGGGAGACATCTGGTTTTACGAGCGGAGGCAGTGTAGACCGACAGAAGTTTGCCTCGATCGTTTTGGCGAGAGACCAAAAAGCTCTACTGCCACATGGTTTGACAGAGAGCTTTGTACCGATCCGTTTAATGCGGTCGAAACTGGCTTGGTGTAATGCCTTTTTGCAGGACTTGGGGGCTTGGTTAAAGGCTCTCTTCTTAAGGCTAACATCCGGAGCTTTGCGGTCTCGAGAATCGACCCAGGATACGTACGCCATATGCTTGTGCTTTTCAGCAGGAGTGCACTCGGCGTTGAACCATAGGCAAGCCTTACCATCAATGGGCACGTCAGCAAAGGGGATGAAATACTCCATCGCTTGACGTATCACATCGGTTATGCCATCCGCGCAGCTCGATGGGTCTTCAGACGAGAATCAGACCTGCCGCCAAGGATAAGATGCAAAGAAATGCCTCATTTCATTCCAATCTGCTGACTTGTATCGCCACACTTGACGCACACCGTGCAAATCATAGTTTGGTTGGGAATATAACGACGCAGATTTCACTAGACAGTATTCAGAAGTTCCTAAGGGTGAGCTAACCTGAACATCGTACCTGTCTGGATCGGTTGTCAGCAGAAGGTCAAGCCAGTTGGCTGTGTGCCCATCCACATTAGGTACCCTAGTCGCTTGTTGTACCAGCTGAGAGAGCCCCAGCGACAAGGCAAAATTCCACGCCTTTTTCCCAGTGTGGTCGGTTTTCTGGTATGGGACAGCCAGTTCTGATGACAAGCATTAAAGTCCCCCAGAAAAACCAACTGTGCATTAGGGTACCGACTTAGAGCCACATCACAGGCTTCACTGAGGTGTTCAAACAGCCTAGCTGTCTCCTGGTCACCACTGTGCGATCGGTAGACTCAAGAATAAATAATTTTATCCATTTCTATGTCTATCAATACTCAGATCGTAGAGAAAATGGGATCTTCAAGGTAACGGAGACGCTTACAGCAGATGTCGTTGCGGACGTAAACACAGACTCCGGCGCGCTGATGGAAATTATGCTCCAATGTGTACCCAGGATAGCCATGGTACACCGCATCTAGAGGACATCTGATCTGCGTCTCAGTCAAGAAGAGTAAGTGCGGTTTGTCAGTCTCAAGGTGGTAATGGACTGCATTGAAATTACAGTGCAGGCCTCGGATGTTTGTGAGGTGCACTTTGATGGAGAGGGAGTGCAACCGCTGTACAAACTTACTCTATTATTTCCTTTTGTTATTGTTTTAGTTTTGTATGTAAGATATTGGAACTTCATCAAGTATGTTACATTGACTTGTTTTCCTTATTTAAATTTATTATTCCGGTTTAATAAAAATCTAGAAATTCTAGTACTTACTATGAAAATTCTGGAAATTGGCACTATACGGATCAAACCTGGAATTTTCTCTATTTTTCATTTTTATGATTGTATTATGATTATTGAGATTTATAGATTGATTAGTGGAAATCTCCTTAAAAAAACAAAACCTTCATTAGGATTGGGGAATGGATAATTACTACATCATATGTTTATATGGCGTTTGCCGTGGAGCTGCGAAATTAGTTTGTAAAGTTTTGGCAGCACAGACACACCACACTTACTTTTACTACAGTGTCTCCCAATGAATAGATCTCAAATTGAAAGCGGACAAGACAAAGTTATGTGTAACGTCCATGTCACACATGCCTATGCCGGTAGTTATTGAGAGCTTGTGCTTCCAATAACTACCGGCTGTTATTGGGATCACAAGCACGAAGCTGATATGTGTATGAATATTATAGATCTAGAACAAACTGTCCGACTAGGTCTAACCTCGACTGAGATGAAAATCGACGGATTCAACTTAGCTACGCAAAGTCCGAGAGATTACGACTCATCTTCTCGTCACATTTACCTCAAAACGTGTTATCAGTGATGACATAACATGGATCTGAGACGTGGTCCATCACTGCTGATCGTATAACAAAGCACAAGGTACGTTAGCAAGCTTTGGGGAAGCTATGCTCACAGTTTTTCTGAGTAATAGAACCATAGTAAAGGATCATAGCTAAATGGATCTATGAGCTGAAGTGGCAATGGGCCGGCCATATACGAGTAGTTCAAAGAACCGTTAACCGATGAGAACAAAAGTTTCTCGAGTGGCAGACTCTTACCAAACTCAACTCATACAAAGTTCAATGTAGTCATCATTCTGGTCATCATGATTAGTGGATAGGTTCTACCAAGGAGACACGAAGCTTCATTATTGAAAGGAGTAAAGGCTTAAGTAAAAAGTATAAGCCAAACTTATTAAGACACTGTCTAATGTCACATAATGTTCCCCCCATGAGCATCGGCCCCGCTATTAGTGGCTACGGTGGCGACCATGGTAACAGCGGGGCAGAAGGTGCTAAGAATCTCCGGTGGAGGTTCGGTTGCCATCTACGACGATTCGACTAACTTATAACTCACGCACACTGAGGACTGACGAGAAGATCCTGGAGCTGGAAGAAGAGATAGAAAATTTGTGCTGGGATATTATAGGATTATCCGAAGTCCAAGGAGAAGGGGAGGACACGGTACACGAATCCGGCAACTTGTTCTATCACCGGGAGGGCGACCATCTGTTCCAAGGAGGTGTTGGATTTATCGTCCACAAGTCTCTCGTTAGCAACGTTGTAAAAATTGGGAGAGTGTCGACGAGGGTTGCGTACCTTATACTCAGAATCACCAAACGGTATTCGCTAAAGATCATACAGGTTTACGAACCAACATCGGCACATCGCAATGAGGAGGTGGAGAAAATGTATGAGGATATCTCTAGAGCCATGCATTCCTCCAACAACATTTTTCTGACAACAGAAAAAAGCAATAAAAAAACTGCGATAGCCAATCCGCTCGCCAAGCGTGGCAACTATGGCAATATACCCCCCATGAGCAATGACATAAATAAACGGCCCCCAGACCCCGGCGGTGCCGCTACTCCTGGCTACGGTGGCGACCATTGTAACGGCGGGGCAGGGGGTGCTACGAATATCCGGTGGAAGTTTAGTTGCCACTTATGATGACTCGACCTAGCAACATATAACGTACGCACCCTGAGGACTGACGAGAAGATCCTGGAGCTGGAAGAAGAGATAGAAAAGTTACGCTTGAATATTATAGAATCCTATAATATTCAAGCGTAACTTTCAAATTCGGACCTCAGATAATCATCTGAGGTCCGAAGAAACGGTAATCCTCGAATCCGTCAACTTGTTCTATCACCGGGAGGGCGACCATCTGTCCCAGGGAGGTATCGGATTTATCGTCTACAAGTCTCTCGTTAACAACGTTGTATAGATTAAGAGTGTGTCGACGAGATTGCATACCTTATGCTCAGAATCACCAAACGGTATTCGCTGAAGGTCGTACAGGCTTAGGCACCAACCTCGGCGTATCATAATAAGGAGGTGGAGGAAATGTATGAGGATGTCTCTAGAGCCAGGAATGCATGGCCATGCCAAAACCCACTAGACTTCAACGCAAAACTAGGTACAAGAGAGAACGGTGAGCTGAATGTAGGGAAATTCGGAATAGGGCAACGGAACCAAAAGGGCCAGCAGCTGGCCGACTTCATGGAGAAAGAGGGACTCTTTATGATGAACTCTTTCTTTCAGAAGCGGCCCGCAGGAAGTCGACTTGGTCGAGCCCGACGGTTCGACGATAGTGAGATTGACTTCATTATGGCGAACAGACGACAACTGTTCAGTGATGTCTCAGTGATCGCGAGGGCGAAAACTGGTAACATTCACCGAATGGTTAGAGGCACACTGAACCTAAATGTTGAGTTGGAGAGATCTAGTCTAATGAAGTCAACGCTCCGTCCCCCTCGTGCTCTATTCCAAAGTCCCGAAACCTTTTAGCTCGAGTTACAAAACCGTTTTCAGTGCCTAGAAGACTGCAATGAAGTGGACGATATGAATGACAAGCTCGTGGAAACTGTCCATGTGGTCGGAGCTAAGTTGTGTAAGACCCACCGCAGAAGAATACAAAAACTCTCCGATTACACTCTTAATATAAGGGCTGTTAGACGGGAAATGAAGCTGCAGTCTTCAGCAGATTTGACAGCATACAGGCAACTGAACAGACAGATTTCCAAATGCATGCGGCGGGACTTACGAAACTTTAATACTGCTCGTATTGAAGAAGCGATCGAGTGGAACCAGGGCTCCAAAGTCTTTGCCAGAAAGTGCCAACTTTCGAAGCTCAAGACCGAATGTGGCAGCATCGTTTCCGAGACACCTGACATTTTGAGTGAGATTTAGAGGTGCTATGGGCAGCTGTACACGTCATCGTTGGAGCCACACGCAAGTGTGAATAACGATCCGAGAGCGAGTCTTATCCGACACTATTCCGATAATATCACGGACGTCAGCCTGAGCGAGATTAGAATGGCTCTCCAGCACTTTAAAAACGGCGAAGTCCCCGGGCGAGGATGGAATTACAGCGGAACTTCTGAAAACGGGTGGAAAACCGGTACTTAAAGTCCTTCAGAAGCTCTTTAACTCCTTCATGGAGGCACTACCCCGGAGGCGTGGAGCAGAAGAACGGTGGTCTTGTTCTTCAAGAAAGGCGACAACGCTCGCTTGAAGAACTACAGACCGATTTCCCTTCTGAGCCGCGTTTACGTGTTGTTTTCGAGAGTCATTACGAATCGTCTCGCATGCGTACTCGACGACTTTCAGCCTCCCGAACAAGCCAGTTCCCGAAAAGGCTTTAGCACCATAGACCACATACATACCCTTCGGCAAATTGTACATAAGACCGAAGGGTACAATCTGCCACTTTGTCTTGCGTATGTGGACTATGAGAAAGCCTTTGATTCCGTCAAAATTTGAGCGGTGCTGCAGTCCCTTCAGCTGTGCCAAGTTGACTGTCGGTATATCGAAGTGCTGAAGTATTTGTACAGGGCTACGATGGCTATCCGAGTACAGAATCAGAGTACGAAACCTACCCAACTGCAGAGAGGTGTAAGACAGGGTGACGTTATATCAACGAAACTCTTGACCGCTGCATTGAAAGACGTTTTCAAGCTACTGGATATATAGTCCTTATGGCAGAATCGCTGGAGGAACTAAGCACCATGCTCAACGACCTCAATATTGTCTCCCAACGGCTAGGTGTTTAGATGAACATAGACAAAACAAAGATCATGTTTAACGTCCATGTCACACATATGCCGGTAGTTGTTAGGAGCACTAAGCTCGAAGTTGGTGACGAATATGTTTACCTGAGACAAATAGATCGACTAGGTAAGGCTAACTTCTACCGAGAGGTCAATTAACGGATTCAACTCGGCTGGGCAGCGTTCGGGAGATTACGACACATCTTCTCGTTAGACATACCTCAAAACTAGATTGTTCAACCAATGCGTATCGCCAGTGATGACCTATGGATCTGAGACGTGGTCCTTCACTGCTGGCCGTATGAGGAAGCTCAAAGTCGCTCAGCGAGCTATGGAGAGGGCTATGCTCAGTGTTTCTCTGCGTGATAGACTAAAAAACGAGGATATCCGCAGTTGAACCAGAAAAACCGACATAGCCCAAAGAATTAGTATGCTGAAGTGGCAATGGGCCGGCCATATAGCTCGAAGAACCGACAACCGATGGGAAAGAAAGTTGGCAGCCTAGTACCGGCAGGCGAAGTGTAGGGCGTCCCCCCGCTAGATGAAGTGACGACCTGGTAAGACATGCAGGAAGTCGATAGATGCAGGTGGCTCGGAACCGTGCTTTGTGGCCTTCCTTGGGGGAGACCTATGTTCAGCAGTGGACTTGTGACGGGCTATAATGATGATGATGATTTATTTCATTCGTTAATCAATTGAAATGTTTTTTTTTCTGATAACTTGCGTAGAACTCTTCGGACCCACTCAGTTAACGTTACATTCTGCTAAAAAACACAAACAAAAACAATAGTTCACGTCGATTTCTACTATCTGATGCTGAAGCCGCCGATGGGCGCCTTGGAATGTTTTAGTGAGATGCCTGAGACGCCGTTCGGCGGCTACCTTCAAATGTATGACGGCATGGGGGTAAATGTGTTTCTATTCACAGGAGGCAAGGAATGGGTCTATCACATTGAATAAAATTCTTTAGCCGCTTATGCTTCAATTACTGTTTCTTAAAAAAAGATGCATTTTGATGATGGACCTATGAAATTATATCTAAAACAATTTATACATAATAAGTATTTATAAATAAGGTGAGCATAATAAACTTTTAAAGCGAAATATATAAAAAAATGAAGAAAATTATGCTCTTGATTAAACTTATTAAATTATCATCATTTGATATAACTGTAATTTCTTTGTTAATTGAAGATTACTTAAAATATTTCGCATGTTTTAAAAATGATTAGTAAAACATGGTAAAGCTTTTAGAGACCAACACATCAAAAAAGCTTATCGTTTCCTTCAAAATATATGACGAACTCATGTCATATCGCAGAATATCGTAACAATAAAATTAGTAGAAACATTGTATCTTATTATTTAGATTTTTACTTATCAAATGTTTATATCGCTAATCAGTTCCGATGAAAAATTAGATCTTTTAGCTCCCATTTATTTAATTAAAAATAAAGTGTCTGTTTGTAATGTCAACATTCCACCTTTTTACTATATGCATATGAAAATATATACGGTATAACAAAAATACAATTTTTAAAATTTTTGTCTGTCTGCCTGTTTGTTCCGGCTGGACCGATTTTGACGGAACTTTCACTGGCAGATAGCTGATGTCAAAACGAGTAATTTAGGCTACTTTTATTTTAGAAAAATGATTAGGGTTCCGTGCAAAAAAATTAAAACACCAAATAACACGCGGGTCGCGGGGAACAGCTAGTCGTAAATATTAGTTCTGGTACGAATTTTAGGTACGACATACCCAGGTGAAACAATTATTTGTGCAATACCAAAAAGGATAATGTAAATTGAATAAATATAATAAATTGGAGAAACTGCAGAGTGACACTTTCAATATATTTTGAAAAGAACTTACATAATCAAAAGAAAACTTTTTTATTAAAGGGACAAACTAACTTACAGTCTCTTTAATGTAAAGTGGCCACTGCAGCCCACGAACACCTGCAGCTAACTTCAAACACGTGACGTCGCACTCTGCAAGTACGTGTGGCGAGTCTTGCGTGGCCAGCTATACCATCCTGAGGTACTGGAGGCGTTGCAGCTGTTTGTGCCTGATAAGGCGGTGGTTAGGCGTCGCCCAAATCCCACCTTTAAGGTGCCGCACGCGAGGACAAATCTGCTCAGGTTTGCACCTATATCGCGCGTTTTAAAGTTATTGAATATTATTTCCGAAGAAACGGACATTTACCAATGCAGCCTGGCAAAGTTCACAGAAGCGGCGTACAGGGTCTGTGAGATTTTTTTATGATTTTTTTTTTCTATTTATATTTTTTCTGAACCATAATAGTATAAGCGTATATTTTATGTCAGTAGTTATATTTATCACTTATTATTTGGTTTTTGTACAGCATCGTCTTGGTTTTGTACTGTTATGATGATGTTACTGTTTTTGTAATAAATAAATAAATAAAACAAAGAACAGATGCGTTGTTAACCCTTAGGACTAAAATGGAATCTCTCACAACCTGTAATTATACTGACTCTTTACACTATTCAGACTGGATCACAGCAGCACTGCTAGTTGGTACCAGATAGACTCCTAGCCATATAGCTCAAAGAACTGACAACCGATGGGCAAGAAAGGTTCTTGAATTGCAGCCTCGTACCGGTAGGCGAAGTGTAGGCCGACCCCCCACGAGATGGAGTGACGACCTGGTAAGACATGCAGGAAGTCGATGGATGCAGGTGGCTCAGGGCCGTGCTTTGTGGCATTCCTTGGGGGAGGCCTATGTTCAGCAGTGGACTTATGAAAGGCTGTAATGATGATTATGATGATGAGACTCCTAGGCAGAAAAGGAATCTACTACCACTTAGGATTAGATGACATCATGTAACTTGGTCTCTTTAATGTAAGGGTTAATCATCATCATCTATTCATCATTACAGCCCTCCACAAGTCCACTGCTGAACATACGCCTCCCCCAAGGAATGCCACAAAGCATGGTCCTGAGCCACCTGCATCCATAGACTTCATGTCTTACTAGGTCGTTGTGGCGGGTGGAAGGAAAAGGGGAGATCTCCCGCCGGGCAAGGTGTTCTGCCCGGGGAGCAGCCAACGCTCCAATTGGTAGTTCGGAGCTATTCTATATATGCTGCTTTAACTTCGGAACTTTGTTAGTGCGGTTTAGGCTTCGATGTGTTTCGCTTGTGGCGCGACGACAGCACCGCCACATCACCCCCCTGCTCAGGCCGGAGGTCGATAGTGCGGTCCGATTGCCAGTGCGACCTTAATGCCGGTGGGGAATGCATGCTGTGTGCGTAAGGGCAAGTGATGCCGGTGCGAACGATATGCCGGTGTGTAATGCATGCCGTACTACGCACTTGCAAGTGATGCCGGTGAGAACGATGAGCCGGAGCAAGTGCCAGGAATTGCCTTATAGTCTGCGGTGAGTCGAGAAGAAGGCAAGTAATCTGCGAGAGTGCCGTGAAGCAGAGGCGATCAGTAAGGCTCAGAGCCGTGCCAAACACTGTAGCAAACAGAGAGTAGCTTGAAGGAATAGGACGCATTATTATTCCAGTGCTGCGATGAACCTTTGTAAAGCTAAATGGCTTACAGAATGTGAAGACTGCAGACAATATCTGCTCGGGAGCGAACGAATGGGGTACTTAACGACGATGACGAAGGTTTTGAAGTTGTAGTTTCCAAAGGTTGTTGGTTGCGTGTTCATATCACGTCGGTTGTTCACCACTGTGGCGGGTGGAAGGAAAAGGGGAGATCTCCCGCCGGTAAAGGTGTTCAGCCCGGTGAGCGGCCAATGCTCCAATTGGTAGTTCGGAGCTATTCTATATATGCTGCTTTAACTTCGGAACTTTTTGGTGTGATTTAGGCTTCGATGTGTTTCGCTTGTGGCGCGTCGACAGTGCCGCCACATCGTCACTCCATCTAGTGGGAGGGCCGCTCTACAGTTCGCCTACCGGTACGATACTGACACTCGAGAACTTTTCCCCCATCGGTTGTCTGTTCTTCGAGCTATATGGCTGGCCCATTGCCACTACAGCTTACAAATTTGTTGGGCTATGTCGGCCACTCTGGTTCTACTGTCGATATCCTCATTTCTAAGTTTATCACGTAGAGAAACTCCGAGCGTAGCCCTCTCCATAGCACGAGCTGAGTGAAATTGAGAGTCCTCATACGACCAGCAGTGAAGGACCACGTCTCAGAATTATAAGCCATCACTGGCAACACACACTGGTGGTAAACCTGACAAGAAGATGTGTCGTAATAGAAACTTTCAATCTCACTTAAAATCTCAGGTGTCCCGGAAACGATGCTGCCACAGTCAACTAGCTCTTTCTGGCAGACATTTCTGGTAACGACTTTGGAGCCCTGGTTTCGCTTGATCGCTTTTTTAATACGAGCTGTATTGAAGTTGCGTACATCTCGCCGCATGTACTTGGAGATCTCTCTGTTCAGTAGCCTGTGTGCTGTCAAATCTGCTGATAACTGCAGCCTTTAATTCTTCCTTCTAATCTTGAATGTGATCGGAGAGTTTTTGTGTTCTTTTGCGGTGGGTCTTGCAGAACTTAGCTCCGACCGCATGGACAGTTTCCACGAGCTTGTCATTCATATCGTCCACTGCATTGCAATCTTCTAGGTACTGAAAACGATTTTGTAACTTGAGCCAAAAGGTTTCGGTACTTTGGACTAGAACACGAGGGTGACGGATCGTTGACTTCATTAGACCTCTCCAGCTTAACTTTTAGTTCAGTGTGCCTCTCACCTTTCGGTGATCGATGCCGGTTTTCACCCTCGCGATCTCCGAAACATCACTGAGCAGTTGCCGTACAGTCGTCATAATAAAGTCAATCTCATTATTTTTTGAACCGACGGGGCTCTACCATACCAACCGACGTGTCTACTAACCCTTATTTTTCAATAATACAAACTTTCAATCTTTGTCAATCTGTCATTTCTTCATTTTATATTATAGAGATCAGTGATTGAGTGTATATATCATAATCTAGGATTGACAGCAGCTCACAACTTGAAAATCAAACCTACTTGTTTTAGACTACTATACAAGCTATATGTTTTATAATAGTTACTTAATTATTTTTTTACTTTTTTAGTTTTAGTACATGAGCAATCAGCTATTATTTGTCTATTATCAAAACTATCTAATATTTCAGATTCTATCGAAATAATGATATTACTTGATCTCGGTTGATGCATAGTTCACCTTAGATAATTATTATTAGTCAATTTTCTTTTATCAAACTGACAGTCCACCGGATGACCACGGGCACCTGCAACCAACTTCAAATAAAGAAAGCTACAGATGCCTTGTCACCTATAAGGATTGAGATTGAATGCCTCACAACCTTTAATTATAGCTCTCTATATCATTTAGACACAGCATTAGTAGATAAAAGCGCTATATTATATACCAATAAGCTATATACCACAATGTATTAGATGATTCCATACGTACACTGTACCTAATCTAACACGATAGTAAAATCTATAATATATAAAATGAATCGCTGAATGTGTTACTAAGCGCAAATCTCGAGAGCAGCTGAACCGATTTCGCTAATTATTTTTTTTATAATATTTCTTGAACTACGAAGATGGTTGGTTCTTACGGAGAGAAAAATTTAAAAAATTACATGAAATAGTCTAAAAACAACACTTTTCTATATTCTCATACAAAAGATTCGTAATAATACTTAAAAGTCAATTTGAACTTTAATACCATACTATAAAGTTTAAGTGGAGGGGTTCCGGGAAAGCAAAACAATTGAGTGACGTTAGTATCGCATAAATATTAATGTAAATACTCAATAACAAAATTAGGGTTCCGCGCAAAAAATTGATATCCATGAAATCGTAGTTCCACGCGGGCGAGGTAGCGGGGCACAGCTAGTACTTAATAAAGGTAATAAAGTAAACAGTCCTAGTCCATCCAAAAGACACTTTTAGTACGTGGCCACTACCATATTTAGGGTTCCGTACCCAAAGGGACCCGATTACTAAGCTTCCGCTGTCCGTCCGTCTCTCGATCAGCAAGCTGTATCTCATTATCCATAATAGGTAGAAAGTTGAAAATTTCACAGAATGTGTATTTCTGTTGCCGCTAGAACAAAAAGTAATAAAAATAAAAATTAAAAGAGGCTCTCCTACTAGAAACGTGTTTTACGATATGTACAGAACCCTTCATTCGCGAGTCCGTTTCGTACTTGGCCGGCTTTATTATTTTTACCATTTACACTTTACCATTATAGTGTACAATAAGCTTATTAAAGTTTGTATAAGTAAAATATACAGCAACTAACAATCAAGACAAAAGTAAAATAATTAACTTATGACTCTGCAGGTACTGAATATGGGAAGGACCTGGCTCATGTCACTCAGATTATCCTTTTTCAGGAACTAGGGTCGCTTTTATATGATAGAATATGATCTTGGCTTGGAGAACGCGAAATACTTCCACACTCCCACAACATAATTATATCTACCTACCTTAGAAGCCATCCCTCTCCATTGAATAAATTATTTATTTTCATATTTTGCTCAATTTAACATAAAACAAAATTATTGTATTCACATTAATATTTTTGGAATTAAAAAAAATACATGTTACTTGGCGCAAAATGGTTATAAAACGTTTTTTTTAAATATATTTAAATTCAAAACATATATAAAATACGTAAATTTAAAATATATATTAAGATTTTTTATTTTTGCCTACTTCCTTCTAAAACGCGTGGGCATTGTGGTTTAACTCAAACAATGGTGTTTTATACCATGGCTCCCACGACCAATGCATCTAACGGGATCCCGGCTATGAGGCCCGATTGGGCAGATAACCCCGTTGGCACGATGTACATTTATGATTTTGTATTATGTTACTCTCTGTCTGTAATGTTATATTTTAGCTAGAATTTCGAGGATACTTACTAAAGCTTTGTTTGAGATTTTATTTTTAACTAGTTAAAATGACATCTCGAAAAATCACAGTGTTATTACCTAGACCTAAAACAGCATAAATATGATCTCTCCAAGTCTGTCCCACTGGGAACTTGAATTTTTCGGGATCAAAAGTAGATTATGTGACTCTTCGGCCCATAAAGTACAAAAACTGATATTAGTTGAGATAACGAAAGCAAAATAATTCTCAAACGTGCAACAAAAAACTACAAAGTACTTATATATTGATTTTAAAAATATTGCAAAAACAAACAAAAGCTATATGTAAAAATAGGATAAAATAATCGGTGTGTAATTTTTAATTGTTTCGTGTCCGATATAAATTTTATCTTTAACAATAGATTATTAATGGTGACTCTACCTAATGCTCTTATGTTATAAATACGCGAAGATTTGTCATTGTATTTTTAAAACATTGTACGACACCGTTCCGAAAGCGTGGATAAAGAGGTGTCCCATTTGTGTAATGTCTATTGGAGCATTTTGGCTTCGGCACTATTGACGTCACGGGAAGTGAAGGGCTATTCGTGTATTCACCTATTAATAAAATCGAACTACATATATACGCATTGGTAATTATTTATGTTTTATAACATTCTGTTTTTTAATTAAGTATTTTATTTTTATTTTGAAACAAGTAAAATATATTTTTTTTATTGCGAGACTGCAATCAGCAAGTGCTCATTTATTCCAGAGATTGTGTTTCTAATGGACCTACGGTTTCGTTGATTTAAACACTTCCAGTAGTTTTTATACCAATTGAAGAGTAAAAATTGCAATCATTCAAGGATATAGAAAGGTATTCTTTCATACGCTTCTTAACGAACTCTATTGTTTGAACTGTGGATTTCGTGGCGGACGCAAAATTATTGTAAATTGCTTTGAATGTGCTCTCGTAACAATAAGTAAAATAAATAGTTATAAGTGATTGCGATAAATTCGTAGTAAATGTAAAATATGTCGCACAGTAAAAATGCGGATCTCCCGCCAATTCGCGTTACTTACTGCGAAGTGGCCGTTACGTTCTTTCGTTGTCCAATCAGAGTGATTCGCACTGTAGAGTCGCGCGCGCGCCTTTATTGAAATATAAAAAAAATGTTTCCCAAGTGGTGGTGTCTGCTAAACAATAACAAAATTACTTAAAACTGTTCAAATCTGCATCACTATCAAAGCATCCGCGACCTCCGTGGCGAACGTATTCTGTATGCTTTTAGCAAAAAACAAAGCAAATGCGAATTAAATAAAACGGCAAAAAAACTGCGATCCGGTTTAATTCCATCGCCCGGTGACTTTAAAGGGAAAAATAAAAATCAAATCCTTGGTTTAAGATGATACTTAGTCAGTTCTGATCTCTAATAATTTTTGCCACGAATTGGAATACGTTTCTGCCACGAATGGTTATTGTTGTGATTGGTAGTGTTAATTTATTGAAAGTAATTAAGTGCAAGTGCAAAATAAAGTGATTGTGGAAAAACCATATGAATACACATCAAGTTTTTGTTTCATGAAATTTTGCAAGTAAGTGATGAATATGTATTAATTTTATAAATTTATATTTATCAGTATCACTTAGCAGCCTTTAAATATAACGACCCTATTAATACTAATCAATTTTCAAGTTTTTTTTTAATGTTTCGTAAGATTGAGTAAAGATATCATCTGTTTAATATTTTATGACTCGAATAATTAAATATAAAATCACAAATTATAAAATTCTTGCTAGTGTATATACTCGTAAGAAGGCTCTAATCAAAGTGATGACATGCACTCTACACTGCACTGCATACATCTTTAAAGTTAATTATTAATTTGACCTAAATCACTATCGCCATTACGCAGTAATATGAGCAATTTTGCATCATAGATTCTTAAAAACTATCAATTTGAATAAAAATAATGCTATTCTTTTTTAGTTTAGATTAAGGATTTAATGCTCTATCATGACTTATTCTATTAAAAATATTACAATACCTTTACATAAAACTCCTACAATCATTGTGGTTTCTATCATAATTTAAAAAAAAACGTGTTGTAGTCTGTGTAAAAAGCGCAAAATAAAAAATATTTTTATTAAAATTATTAATTATTTATTAAAATTTGTAAATAATTTGTGGTAGTCTTTAATACGTGTGCACCCATCATGCATTATATACTTTATTATATTATTAATTAATATCTCTATTTCAATGAAAAGGCTAAATAAAAAACAATACTTACATAAAAAACAATTCATCATATTTTTTTACCTTTTAGTATCAAATGTAACTCGAAACTGTAACATTTTACCTTTTTGCTATGTCTAATTAAAATTTTAACTTTTTACAACGTAATGACTTTAATACAATTACTCGTATAATAATCAATATTAATTATTATAATAATTATATGAAAGAAATAATAAAAATCGAAGTTGATTCATATACAAACATATTAAGTGGTTAATATGTATTCTGCAATATTTTGATGGCATAGGTACCTACTTACATAAAGTTTTCTAAATTTAGAGTAACATACCTGAAACACTTCTTAAATAGGTGTCTATAATATGATAGAAAGCGGACGTGATACTCTAGAGGCTGGTAAATTAAATTGTAAGAACTACATACTACATGTTGACTTACGTCCTTATACAGCTTAACATGGACTGTAAACGACTATTTAATGTATGCGGTAGAAAGTTTGCGCATATTTAACTTGCCAACCACTTTCATATTAAACGAAAGTATTACTTTTGCTTTGCAGTTCGCTTTATTCTCGAAGTAGGTTATTAACTTAATACTCTTAATTTTAATAAATAGTGTATATAGTTTTTTTTTCATATTTATTGGAACGAAGTTCCTTACGGGTACGGGTTTGGCGGATGGGAGCTAGGCGACAAAAAAAAAAACGTGTAAGATTTTTTCGTCACTACTCCTTCTGTCATAGTGTGTTTTATTTTAAATTATTCTTCATTTTAATAGACGCCTATAATTAATTTATTTATATTTGTTAATCAATAATATAATACGTTCAACAATAATAATATACTATGAAAGGAACTGCGTTCCAACCGAGTGTTCCCCGACACTCACACATGTTTATTTTATTTTAAAGATACAGACGGTAGGACTACTCTTTTGCCTAGGAAAGCGTCTCTAAGATACTTTTACCCATTTCTGTTGCCAAATAACAGTGCTTACACCTGCTACGTCCAGTCTGAACGATATTGAGAACCAGTATATTTATAGACTGTGAGGCATTCTATGAAAGTCCTCAGAGTTGACAACGACTTTGTGGCCTTCTTTATTGGCTGCAGTCTGTGGATTGCAGTAGCCATTTACAAGTTCGTTTTGTCAGTCAGAGCACATAGGCAGAATTGGCGAGAGACTAGTTCGCCTTCCTTCGGGAACCCGTGCATTCTGGTCTCTCGCCAAGGCTGTCCAAGGGAATTTCTGTAAGCCATCACTACCATCTCTGCACAGGGAGGATGACTCACTGGCCCATGACGCAAAAGACAAAGCCGACCTTTTAGGCTCCCTTTTTGCGTCCAACTCGACTCTTGATGACGGGGGGAAAACACCGCCGACCATCCCGCGGTGTGAGTGCTCCATGCCGGATGTGCTGTTCTCACAGCGCTCGGTTCGCAAAGCACTGCTCTCCCTGGACATCCAGAAGTCGAGTGGGCCTGACGGAATCCCCCCAATTGTGCTGAGGACGTGTGCTCCGGAGTTGGCACCGGTCCTAACGCGTCTTTTCCGGTACTCCTACTCCCAAGGCGTAGTCCCGAATTCATGGAAGACAGCTTTTGTCCACCCGATCCCTAAAAAAGGCGACCGCTCAGACCCGTCCAACTATAGGCCTATCGCGATCACCTCCTTGTTCTCCAAAATAATGGAATCCATTATTAACTGCCAGCTCATCCGGTACCTTGAGGATCACCAGCTGATTAGTGACCGCCAATACGGTTTTCGTCGGTGTCGATCAGCTGGTGATCTTCTTGTCTACCTGACCCATAGATGGGCGGAGGCAGTAGAGTCCAAGGGGGAGGCGTTGGCCGTTAGTCTGGACATTGCGAAGGCCTTTGATCGGGTTTGGCACAAAGCGCTTCTTTCAAAGCTGCCTTCCTATGGGCTTCCCGAGAAATTGTGCAATTGGATCACCAGCTTTCTTGCAGATCGGAGCATCAAGGTCGCTGTAGACGGTGCATGTTCTGACTACAAGCCTATTAACGCTGGTGTTCCACAAGGCTGTGTGCTATCACCAACGCTGTTTCTTCTGCATATCAATGATATGTTGCTAACTGGTAACATTCATTGCTATGCGGATGACAGCACTGGTGATGCTCTATACACCGGCCGGGCCAATATTTCTCGGGAAAACGTCGCCGAGTACCGGAACAAACTTGTGTCTGAAGTCGAGTCTTTGCTGGACAAAGTCTCGGATTGGGGGCGACTAAATCTAGTCCAGTTTAATCCTCAGAAGACACAAGTTTGCGCGTTTACCGCTAAAAAGAACCCCTTTGTCGTATCTCCTCAGTTTCAAGGCACTCCCCTTCTTGCCTCAGCCAGTATCGGTATCCTCGGAGTCGACATATCGAGTGACGTGCAGTTTCGTGGTCACTTGGAAGAGAAGGCCAAATTGGCCTCTAAAAAGCTTGGCGTGCTCAGCAGAGCGGGACAGTATTTCATGCCGGCACACCGCCTGCAACTTTACAAGGCGCAGGTTCGGCCTCACATGGAATACTGTTCCCATCTCTGGGCAGGGGCTCCCCAGTGCCAGCTCCTTCCACTTGACCGCATCCAGCGCAGAGCGGCTCGAATCGTCGACGACCGAGCCCTTTCCGATCGGCTCGATTCATTGGCACTGCGAAGAGATGTTGCATCTCTTTGCATTTTCTTTCGCATCTACCATGGGGAGTGCTCTGAGGAATTGTTCGGATTAATCCCAGCCGCCAAATTTCACGAACGCACATCGCGGCAGAACTCCCGATACCATCCACACCATCTGGATGATTGGCGGTCCACCACTGTGCGATTTAGAAGATGTTTTCTTCCTCGCACAACTTCCTTGTGGAATAGTTTACCACCAGGGATTTTTCCGGACCGATACGACTTAGGGACCTTCAAGAAAAGAGCCTACTCCTTTTTAAAAGGCCGGCAACGCATCTGCAATTCCCCTGGTGTTGCGGTTGTTCATGGGCGGCGGTAGTCACTTACCATCAGGTGAGCCGCATGCTCGTTTGCCCCCTCTCATATATAAAAAAAAAAAAAAAAAAAAAAAAACTTCAATTTTATAAGAAAAAATAGTACCATTATTAATTGTTGGTAGAACTACGCATATTTTTTTTAATAGGATATGGTGACAAACGAGCGCACAGTTCACCTGATGGTAAATGGTTGCTGTCACGCATAGACATCTACATTTATCCTCAATACAGAATCAAAATGCAGATGCGTCGTCACCCGTGAGGACTAAGATGGAATGCCTCTTTTCCAATAAAATGGGTCTCCGGTTCTCTACACTCACCATACGAAACACAGCAGTGTCAAGCTGCCATTTTATTCTGTGAGAGCGTGGTCCTTCCTTCGAGCCAACCCATTCATGCTATAACTATACTACTAATATAGCTGCAGCATGGCTCTACCACGTATAAAAATATTATAACTGTAGTGTGGCTACAGGCCACTGCATCCACGCATTCACTCACTAGCAAGAGGTCTGTTGTGCTGGTTTGTCATCCTTACTAGTAAAAAATTAAAAAACTACCTAGATTTAGAATACCAACGGGTAAAAATATAATTTAAAGCGTAATTTAACTCTACATAATAGTTGAAGATAAAATAATTTCCTAGTTGTTTTTCATTTTATCGATAAATTTGGCACTTCAACATCAGATTATTATCATTTTTATCGAAGTAGAATATCTAATCGGGCTTAAAGCACTTTGCATTTTTTTTTGTTTTTTACCACTAGCAACCCACGTCCAGACGTACAATTCTGTAATCAAATTATCATACTTCATTAAAAACATCGACTTTTCTCTACCATATTTTATGTATTATAATATTAATGTATTTTACACGTAAACCTTCCGGAAGAAATTCGCCAAATGATGGCTAAATCTTATCAGAATCTATTGCACATCTTTAAAACTAAGCCCATAAACAGACAGACAGAAATACCTACTTTGTTTTATACTAGTTAGATATGATTGTTTGGATAGATGATATTCTAGTATACTTAGGCGGAACGCTGCCCACATGTCAGTGACGCAACCAAGCCAAATCCCAAGCATGTTCAATTTGTTGTAAGAACACGCACTCACCTGCACGTCATATATGTATCTAAAATAATTTGCAACCAACAACATGGATTAGGTGCATATTGATGCGTCTCAGGCTGAAGTTTTACGGGCTAATAAAGAAAGAAAGAAGAAACATGTATGCCGGAGTTCGTGTCGAGAAGTTGTACTCATACAGATTTGAACTCCACAGGCGACATTATAGAGCTTGCCAACATACAGGCGTTCACTTGTTCTAGATAAAGGTATGAAATGCCTGTAAGTTTATTCTACTCTTAATCGAGACAGAAGTAATGCTCGTAGAATGAGGTTGTTTATATACCTTACAACTTGTACAAGATTTAGATGTGTAGAGCCACGCATGAGTGAATATAGCTGCATTACGACTGCTTGTGCATACTCACACAGAATACAAGTGTGAAATAACACAATAATGCTGCTGTGATTTGTATGGCGAGTAACGAGAAACTGAGACCTTAGACTTAAAGGGTGACAATGTATTTATATTTCGATTCGTAATCGAGAATAAAGGCGTCTTTGTCACACTCGTTTTCTTCCTCTTTTTTAGTCATAAAAAATATTGCTGTTAGCGATATTTTGTATATGCGAAAATGAATGATTAAAACTTCATTACAGCTCAACACAAGTCCGCTGTTGAACGTAGGATGAACATCCTTGAGCCAAGGACTGTTACAAAGCGCGGTCTTTATTTTATCATTAGTATGCGAACGAATATAATTTAATGTGTCCAAAGTTATTGATAACACGGCATGTGATTCTTTATTTTTTAGATGGCAATCTTAGTTGATGACGAACATATCACTAATGTAGATATCAAAATTAAAAATATATAAATCTAGATCAAAACAACGATGTCATGAAATAGTAAAGAGATTGGGTAAAAGATATGACTAACAATGTTATAGTTGAAAACGAAACTTTTACCTAGACATGTGATGCTTTTAACTTTTATCAGTAATAACATCTAAGCAATTAAAATACAAAATAAAATAACTTATCCAAAAAAAATATCTTACCTACAAGATATTATTTTTTATATTATTTTTTAGCCGTTGTAATTTAGTATTTTACTTACAGTTTTATTCAATGATTATTAGGGTATATTGTAAGATTAAAGATGTTAAAGAATACCGTATTTTTTTTTTCGTTGTTTCATAACCAAAGGTGCATTTGATATTCGAGTAGATTAATGGTACTAAGTTAACATTTTTTATTTATTTAAAACGTCTTTTTTTTTATAAATACGTTTTATTCCGTGAGTTTTTTAGAGTGATTACGGTATCCGCAAAAACCAACTAGAGAGATTGAAATATAATTAAGAACGACTCAACGTTTCGTTTTATTGTTAGCATTTTCCATTTTTATTATATAAGTAATATAAAATTAAAGTTACATAGAAAATTGAATATAATTTCCTAAACGATGAAATTTTAAAAAATTACAGCATGGCTCTACCACGTAAAAAACTAGCAAGTAGACTTAGTTCTGCAGCATATGCTGCAAAAAAGATTAGAAAACTTACCAGTGTTGAAACAGTTAGTTTACTTTAGCTATTTCCATAGTATAATGTCGTATGGTATATTGCTATGGGGACACGCGGCTAACACTGAAATTATATTTTACAGAAGAGGAACATTAAAGCAATCTCGATGTACAAAATATACAAAATTTGACCTGCTCAAAGTTCAAAAACTTTATTAAAGTAAGTCTGTATAAAAAGGGTTATTATAATATTAAGAAATTCATGGATAGTAATAACCCCCCAGGGTTTGAGGTGATCGCTAGCAAGTTATTTCTAATATTGTTTTGTGTTGTTAATTATGTAACATAGATTATTGTAAGCTGATTTTTTAAAAGATCCGCTAGGTTTCTTTCTGGTTCTTCTCAGCAAAGAGTTTTTTTCCGAACCAGTGATGATTAAACAAAAGAGTGACTTTCAATAAGTATTATTTATAATCTATATTGAACTAGCGATCCGCCCCGGCTCGGCATGAATGTTTTTTGGATCTTGACTATAGCGCCATCTACCGGGTCCAATTGTGAATATAAACCATCCAGGGACCCACACAAACATACACAAAAAATTCATCGAAATCGGTCGAGCCGTTTTTAAGTTTCAGCGAGACTAACGAACAGCAATTGATTTTTATATATGTACATATAAGATAAAATAGTTTCTGTTGTTGTATACTTGCGTTTATATGTACAATGTAATTTTAAGGCACGTGCTTACTCCATAAGGTAGCAGTCCCCTTCTCAGTATGTATTTTTACAATCCTAACACTGAGTAAGCATGTCTTGTAGAAAGTTGCAATAAGTAAAAAAAAAAAGAAATTCTCTCATGCTCCAGCATTAAAAAGTGTGCGACAAAGGAATACCTAAAGTATAATACAATTCCATTAAGAAAGCTTGTGTTTGGTAAACAACAAAAATAGTAGGTCCTTACATATGAAATTAGCGTTTTGTCGTACTGACCGCTTTGGTATATAATATCTCTTTCGTTAAGAATTCCAAATTCAAATTTATAAATTCATTTAGCTGGTACATTTGAGTTTTGAAAACAGTCATTCGTTTGTTTTTTCCTCATTATTTTTTTCTTTGGCATCGCTTATTACCGCACAATGGGAAACATGAAATATCGGTATACTCGTATTTACGAGTACGAGTTCTAGTGTGGCACCAGTGCTGCAGAAATAGCTCGAAGGATTAATGATGTGTACGGCGCTAGTGTCGCAAAATAAAGCACGGTACGTTTTTGGTTTCAAAGTTTTCGTTCTGGAAATTTCGACGTTCAGAACCAACCCCGTGGACGGCCGGAGACCAAAGTGGAAAATGAAGAATTAAAGCCTATTGTGGAAGCGGGTTCATCACAAAGCACTTCAGAGATAGCTGCAGGCTACGGGGTAAGTGATAAAACTATATAAATCCACTTGAAGCAAATCGGGAAAGTAAAAAAACTTGAACGATGGGTATCTCATGAATTGAGTGAATCGAACTTGCAAACACGCGTCGACTGCTGTGTTACTTTGCTCAACCGACACAATAATGAAGGGATTTTAAATTGAATCATTACCTGTGATAAAAAGGTGGATACTGTACGATAATCGGAAGCGCTCGTCACAATGGCTGAATACTGGATACCCAGCTAAATCCTGCCCTAAACAAAAATTGACTCAGAAAAAGTTACTTGTGAGTGTTTGGTGGACTAGCCCCGGTGTAGTTCACTACAGCTTTCTAAAATCTGGCCAAACGATTACGGCAGATATCTATTGTCAGCAACTGCATACCATGAAGGAAGAACTAGCTGCTAAACAACCGAGATTGGTCAATCGCTCTAGGCCACTGCTGCTTCACGACAACGCAAGACCACACACTGCACAACAAACAACCACTAAGTTAGATGAGCTACAATAGGAATGTCTGCGACATCCAACGTACTCCCCGGACCTTGCTCCAACATTACCATTACCATTTTTTCAGGAATTAGGACAACTTCTTACAAGGAAAAAAATTCAACTCCGATGCGGCAGTCCAAACCGCCTTCAAAGAGTTTATTGATTCTCGCCCCCCATGGTTTTTTTTTAGTAAAGGGATGAATGAACTACCTATGATATGGCAAAAGTGCATAGATAACAACGGTGCATACATCAATCATTTTATATTCCTCCCGTACAAAACGCTAATTTCATATGTAAGGCCCTAGGTAATATTAAATCTAAAACTCCGTATTCCGTATCGTTGGTTTATGATTTATGTTACAAGATCTGCGTAATCTTTTGTAGAAAACGAGGTTTTAATTACGGTTAAACACGGCACAAAAAATTTGTTAGACGAAGCGTATCAATAATTCCTCAAATGAACTATGCACGTAGAAGTGTACAAAATAATTTATTGTTTTTACATCGTGTGCGGAAGTGTCGCGCCGGCACGGAGTTCCGATAGTGGAATCATCGCGATAGAGCCGCGTGCCATCCCGTTACTCGCACGCGATGCATCGTGATTTCGTAATATTTGTTTGATATTTTTGCAAAAACAGTTGTCAGGTATTATTCTAGTAATAAGAGTGGTTATTGATATTTGTTGTAGTTGTTTTACTGCACTATATTAAGTTTCAAATAGCTAAAAGTTGCAAATTTTGCCAATGGTAGAGCCATGCTGCAGCTATATTAATAGTATAGTTGTAGCACGAACGGGTCGACTCGACCGGGGAAGAACCACGCTCTCACAGAATACTGCGTAAAATAGCAGCTTAAAGCTTCTGTGTTTCGTATGGTGGGTGTAGAGAACCGGAGACCCTTTTTACCGAAAAAGAGGCATTCCATCTTAGTTCTCACGACTGACAACGCATCTGCATTTTAATTCGCAAACGAAGATAGATGTAGATGTCTATGGGCCACAGTAACCACTTACCATCAGGTGGACTGTGTGCTCGTCTGTCACCCTTATTCTATAAAAAATAGTTTTTAGAGGTATCGCTAGCTGGTAGGACTCTTTGTCTGACTAGGATGTCGTTTTGTATCACTCTCTTTCCTATTTCTGCCACCAAATAGCAGTACTGCACTGCTGTGTGCAGTATGAAGGGTATACAGAGCCGGTGTAATAACAAGATGTGAGGCATTCCATCTTAGCCCTCAGTGTTGTCAACGCATCATTTGTTCTTTTTTGAAGTTTGCTGCAAGTTTGACTACAATGACCACTCTCTAGCAAGTGGACTGAAGTTTATTTATGAGGTTTTTTAAATAATATTTTTACCAATTTTCTTTTTAGATATGTAGTTTTTTATACTCTACGATTATTAGTATCATCTCCCTTATAATATGAATGTTTTGTTGTATTAAAAATACTATCTAAATACGGTATATATATATGCCATGGTAGTTTATATAAAAATAACAAAATGTAAATTATTATTCAAAAACAAAAAACTCACTGCAGTGATCCAATTACACGTTTATCATGGCCAAAATACGAAGTGCGATTATACTTGGGCTTGGCCGGCTACAACTAGGTGCAGTCGATTGCGGTTGGTTAAACTGTTGATTAATTCATGGCTAAAGCTAAGTGTGGCCGGTTGCTTTCAGATAAAACTAGATAAGTCAAACTAGGTAAGTTCGACATAACAGTAAAAATAACTATGACTTCTATTAAATTTGTCACAATACATTTTTGCCAAGTAATACATTTTTCAGGTGAGACATTAGTCTTATAATTTCTACTGGCTTAAGCCGTACACACCATGAATACATCGAATACGTCTAAAAATAACCAATCGTGTTTGGCTGCACAAAGCCAATATTAGCTATAGGTTATACTTACACAAATCGACGCCAATTTAAGAAATGCTTAAAGTTGCTCCCTCTCTTCACTGAGATAATAGAAAGAGACCTCTCTTATAGATAATTATTACTTAATTTAAGTAAGTGACGAATATAAGTAGGTCCGTAGATGACTAATAGATCATAATGTCAACCGGTGAAAGGACATTTTTAGAAGTTTACAGAAGAGCAATGAGGGCACTACGACTTTTTCTGCCACCAGAGCGGCGCGGCGCCACTTAAAAAATAATTAATAGTTAAAATAACTAAAAAAAAAACACGCTTTTGTAGATAACCGAACTAAAAAGTAGAAAATAATTTTCAATAAGTTTAAAATAAGAAAATAGTGATTAACATAAATAATTCACTTTTATTGTAAAAAAGCGTGGGGTGCTTTTTCAGATATTTTTATGATGACGCTAGTTTTACAAATATCCACAATAATATTTACAACAAATGACAACAAGCATCCCACGCTTTTTTACAATAAAATGATTTTTTTATGTTAATCACTATTTTCTTATTTTAAACTTATTGAAAATTATTTTATGCTTTTTAGTTCGGTTATTTACGAAAGCGTGTTTTTTTAGTTTTTAAACTATTATTTATTTTCTATTTTTTAGTGCGGCTGACTACAAAAACGTGTTTTTTTTTTGGATCTTACGCGACTAACAGTTGATTGAACTGGCAGAAATCGTAGTTGTTTTATGAATTATTCGCAAATCCTGAGGATGCTGGCGACAATAATGGGGCAATCTATATAAATTATTGCATTGTTATCGGTCCTTGATAAATGTCCATGTCATTGGTCATTGTTGTGCGAAGTTTCAAATCAATCCGACGTTATGAAGGGAATGAAAATCACATTAAAAAAATCCGTTACATAGATACATACTAAGGTAATAAAGGTGTACTAATGAGGTGTAATATTCCACAGACTTCATAGCGGGGAAGTTAATTTGTTCGAAAAATGTAAAGCTTAATGTTTTTGTTTGTACTATTAGTTATATCTATTTTATATGAATTAGATTAAAAATAATAAACCAAACCACAGACATTTATAATAGTAGAAAAATTATAATAGATTTAAAAATGTGCAAAAAATTAAAGAGCAAACTACTGAGACATTAATTTGTGTATTAATGTAATACTCTAGAAACTGATAAACTTTTCTCTAAAACTAAATTCTCAATTAAATGACATTGTGTAACAAAAAACGTCACTTCAGGGTCAACTAGCAACATCTGGTGAGCGGAATATTATTAGCCCTTAAGTTTACGATATAAAAATAAAAAATGTTACGCGTACATAAAAAACCAGTTGATTATGTTTACACCAAAGTGCTAATAACAATTTTATTATTTTTGATGCATCGAGTCTAGAGTTAATAAATAAAAATTAACTCATAATTATGAGGAAGGACATTAATTTGTTTGTAGAAATTTTTGTATCATACCAATTACCAATAACAAATGTTTCTTGATACAAAGTGAACTTTATTAACTTATGGCAAAATTATTCAATCTCCACAGTTTCTGTAACTGAGTGCAAGTAAAATAGTTCATTTGTTTTAATAGTTGTTTTTTTTTAAAGTAAGGCTAAATCAGTCACCATAGATTACTGTATCAGTGAACATTCAAAAGCGTAGCCGGAAGGAAGTATTCAATCATGGTATTCAAGCAATTTGGAAACAAATCTCGAAATAATAAATAATAAGAGATAATTGATAATGATAACGTAGAGAGATTCATTATTACATCATATAAAATGCATTATTGCTATTCGTGTCTTGTTGATTTCATCTATGATATTTTATTTAAAAGACTTTAAATAGCGCATCAATACTTTTAAAATTCTCGTGAGTTCTTTTCTTAGACGCCTGTTGCAAGCGAAAGAATATATTTTTTAGACGCAAACCAAATTTTTAAGCGTCAACTCTAATGCGTTTTTGAGGGATTTTGTAAATGAATTATAACAACGATAGATGATGTTTAACTCGACTTCGAAAGATAAACTTGGGAAACCACAAACACTGAAAGAGAAGTACGATGAAAACTTCATCAAATCAATAAACTTTCACTAAAACTTGACTAATTCTATGGCACTTGTTTATCTTTTTATAAAACATTAGAAAATTGCTACTTTTTGCTTGCTTTTTTCCTTAAGTAACCTTTTACGACAGCCACTATAAAAGAAGAGATGACGGACCTTTATCTGAACAATCGCGGAAACAACTTGTAAGATATAAACAATTGCTCGTGTTGGATTACGTGAATCAACATCAACAAATTACTTCACAGCTGGTCTTAAACAACTACGTCATCTTTTGTCATTTGATAATTTTCATTTTATATTATTGCTAGTGTCAGAGTTTAGCACATATATCTCTAATTTTACTTTATACGTGGTAGAGCTATGCTGTTATATTTGTAGCACGAATGGGTTCGCTCAACCGGGGAATGTCTACGTTCTAATAAAATACCCATGTGAAACAGTAAAATAATGCTACTGTGTTTCTTGTGGTAATATTCACCGGAACCGGATACCCTTTTCCAAGGCAAAACAAAAAAAAAGAGGCATTCCATCTGTTTTTAATCGATGATAGATGTAGATGTCTATGGGCCACAGAATCCACTTACCATCAGGTGGACTGTGTGCTCGTTTGACGTTTTTTTATATAGGAAAGGGTGACAAACGAGCACACAGTCCACCTGATGGTACCTAAGTGGTTGCTGTGACTCATAAACATCTACATCTATCTTCAATAAAGAACCAAAATGCAGATGCGTTGTCACCCGCAAGAACTAAGATGGAATGCCTATTTTCCAGTAAAAAGGGTCTCCGGTTCTCTACACTCACCATACGAAACACAGCAGTGTTAAGCTGCTATTTTAGGATGGTATTCTGTGAGAGCGTGGTCCTTCCCCGGTCGAGCCAACACATTCGTGCTACAATTATAATACATTATAGCTGCAGCATGGCTCTGAAACATACAAAGTCATTGTTCTACATGAATCCGCTTTCGCGATCGTATTGTGTATTTGCTTAAAGTAATGCTTAGCATTTTAAGAGCTGTCAAAACTAACATTTCTAGCGAAATTCATCATCGTTATCATCATCACAGCCTTTCATAAGTCCATTGCTGAACATAGGCCTCCCCCAAGGAATGCCACAAAGCATGGTCCTGAGCCACCTGCATCCATCGACTTCTAGCGAAATTATAAAAAGATAATATAGTAATATTATAGTCGAATAGTCATCATACTTTAACATTTTCAATACAAACAATCTAATTTAACTTAAAATAAAAAAAGTTGTAAGATATTGACGAAAGTTCTAATAATATAATGTTATTTACTAATAGTGGTGTCAACTACTCAACCGACGACTCTACCCGACGGTGAGATGGTGGCGTTAGACAGTCCCGTGTGTGTCGTAAGAGTCAACTATGGGAAATGTCAAAATGGTGTCATGGCTTCTATGGATGACGGCATAATCATCTTGTTGATACCAGACGCAAGTTGCCTAGGCTGAGGGCGTGCAGCAGTATCAAAGGTGCAACACGTATGGTATTGCGACCGTAAATTCGCCTGCCAAGAGTGGCGATTATGGTAATCCCGATAAAGCGTGAGGCCTATGTCAGCCTGACTTTTACAGGTTGAAAAAAATGAAGTACGATCCATATACATATTCTATAACAATTTTAAATTTGTTTAGGTGAGAATGGACTGGCACTGGACACTCATCGTTGTGCTGGTGCAATTGGCGCAAGGCAATGGAGGAAACGGCGTTGACCCTACTCCAGATTTATATGAGTAAGACTATAAATTTATACTTTTGTATCCGTAAATAAATGTGTATACCTTACTGTGGAAGAAGAGAAGAATACATAATAACTTCTGCAAAATTTTACTAACATCTTAGTCATTGTATTCAGAAATAAATTAATTTGAATTTGAAAATTAGAAGTAATACGAAATGCAGTAATTTAAACATTAGAATACGGGTAATATTCCATTTTATTGTTGTAAAATAAATAATTATTTTCTCAAAGTTTAAAGCTGGAAGTACATTGTCATCTTTATTTTACGTCGATAAAATAAATATTTCTCTCTCTCTTTGTCCTTGTTTGACTATGTTAAATTTTATTTTAGGGTTAGAAGCGAAATTAAAAAATAAAGTTAATAGTTATAACTTTACGCAAACAAAACGAATTACCTGCAAAACAAATTCCTACCCAATGATATTCTTTTTTATATATAATATCATTGTTCCTACCCACTTCCAAGTTATGTAACGAGGTCTAAGAACTAAGGTGGGACGTGGTTGGTACTGAATTCGGTAAAACGCCTCTTATGCATAGCGAATACGACAATACCTTCTTTCGATTCAATTTCTTTATCATTATTTAAATATAACATTTTAATTTAATCATTTTCATCTTTTGTTGACGTGAAAGAAAGTGTTGGATGTATAGAAAATCATAATATAATATTTTTACGGATAATAAAATCATCGTCATCATCATCATTACAGACCTTTACAAGTCCACTGCTGAACATAGGCCTCCCCCAAGAATTGCCACAAAGCACGGTCGTCAGCCACCTGCATCTATCGACTTCCTGCATGTTTTACTAGGTCGTCACTCCATCTAGTGTGGGGACGCCCTACACTTCGCCTACTGGTACGAGGCTGCCACTCGAGAACCTTTTGTCCCCACCGGTTGTCGGTTCTTCGAGCTATATAGCCGGCCCACTGCCACTTCAGCATACTAATCCGTTGGGCTATGTCGGTTACTCTGGCTCTACTGCGGATATACTCATTTCTAAGTTTATCACGCAGAGAAACCCCGAGCATAGCCCTTTCCATAGCTCGCTGAGCGACCTTGAGCGTCCTCATACGGCCAGCAGTGAAGGACCACGTCTCAGATACACGCACTGGGTGTACAATCTCATTTTCAGGTTTTGAGGTATACCCGACGAGAAGATGTGTCGTAATTTCCCGAACGCTGCCCAGCCGAGTTGAATCCGTCGATTGACGTCTCGATCGCAGTTGGACTTACCTAGTCGGACTATTTGTCCTAAGTAAACATACTCGTCGACAACTTCGAGCTTAGTGCTCCCAACAACTACCGGCATAGGTGTGACATGAACATTAAACATAATCTTTGTTTTTTCCATGTTCATCTTAAGACCTATCCGTTGGGAGACACTATTGAGGTCATTGAGCATAGTGCATAGGTCATCCAGCGATTCTGCCATAAGGACTATATTGTCGGCAAATAGATGGTGAGTGATGTACTCGACATTGATACATTAATACCGTATCCTTTCCAGTCCAGTAGCTTGAACACGTCTTCCAATGCAGCGGTTAAGAGTTTTGAGGATATAACGTCACCCTGTCTTACATCTCTCTGCAGTTGGATAGGTTTCGTATTCTGATTCTGTACTCGGATAGCCCTCATAGCCCTATTAAGCAAACACTTCAGCACTTTGATACTGACAGTCAACTTGGCACCGCTGAAGGGACTGCAGCACCGCCCAAATTTCGACGGAGCCAAAGGCTTTCTCATTGTCCATATACGTAAGGCAAATTGGAAGACTGTACTCTGCGATCTTCTGTACAATTTGCCGAAGTGTGTGTATGTGGTCTATGGTACTAAAGCCTTTTCGGAAACCGAGTTGTTCGTGAGGCTGGAAGTCGTCAAGTCTGCGTGCGAGACGATTCGCATTAACTCTCGAAAACAGCACGTAGACGCGGCTTAGAAGGGAAATCGGTCTGTAGTTTTTCAAGAGCGCGTTGTCGCCTTTCTTGAAAAACAAGACCCTAGCACTTCTGCTCCAGGATTCCGGAGTAGCCCCACCATGGAGGATAGAATTAAAGAGCTTCTGAAGAACTTTAAGTATCGGTTTTCCTCCCGCTTTCAGAAGCTCCGCTGTAATTCCATCATTGCCTGGGGACTTACCGTTTTTAAAGTGTTGGAGAAGCATTCTAAATTCTAATTTCGCTCAGACTGACGTCCGGGATATCATGGGAATAGTGTCGAATAAGAGTTGCTCTTGGATCGTTACTCACACTTGCGTATAGTTCCAATGATAATGTGTACAGCCTTTATACACATAAAGAGTCCCTCTATCTCCATGAAATCGGCCAGCTATTGGCTACTTGGGTTCCGTTGCGCTATACCGAATTTCCCTACTTTCAGCTCACCGTTCTCTTTTGTGCCTAGTTTTGCGTTGAAGTCTCTCATTAACATCGTGTAGTGGGTTTTGAAGGAATGTATGGCATCCATGCATATATCCTTACACATTTCGTATATGTATGATCTTCAACGAATACCGTTGGTGTTTCTGAGTATAAGGTACGCAACCCTCGTCGATACACTTCCAATCTTTACAACGTTGTTAACGAGAGACTCGTGGACGATAATTCCTACAGCTCTTTGAGACAGATGGTCGCCCTCCCGGTGATAGAATAAGTTGCCGGATTCGAGGATTACTGTGTCCTCCCTCTTAGGACTTCGTATAATCTTATAATATGCCAGCCTAAGTTGTCTTTATCGTCTTCCCGAGTAATAAAATGTAAATACTTAATTGTTAAAATACTATTTAGTATCTAATAATTTACCCCGCCTAATTCATAGCTGGCAGGCAATAAATAATTTTATGGATGTTACTCTCTGAAGCAATTTACAGCTTTTAACGTCTCTTGGCCACGTTTGTAGGGCAGCTATAAACTCGTTGATACATTAAAGTCAAAGTCAAAGTCAAAGTCAAAATATATTACTGGTTATGAAAAGTAAACAAAGACGGAAGTGTCAAAATATTAGTGTCCTTGAAAAGGGCACGTGAGCGACCCGCGAGGCCACTAGTTATAGATTACCTCATCACTTGCTTTTGCAAATTTGAATATTGTTTCCAAATCCAGCTGCAGATCCATACAATAATACACCGTAGAACATGACATTGTGGAAATAAACAAAGTATTATCATCAGTCAGCTTCCTAATTATTTTAACAGTGAAGATTGCGGAACTTAATTTTAAAGTTAGTTTATCAATAATCTGTGCAATCAATAGAAATTCCGAGATAACGGTCGAACTAAATTTTAAATAAATTTTAATGATTAGTAAATGAATGACGATTATTTAAACTAATTAATAAGCAGTAATTAAATACTGTTATTTAGATCTTAATTATTAATAATATAAACTTACCGGTAGAAACATAATTTTTAATTTATATATAGCCCATAAATTCATCATTTAAATTTGTTTAATTTGTGGTAGAGCCACGCGGCAGCTTTTGCTATCGCACGGATGGGCCGGCTCGAACCGGGGTAGTACCACGACCTCACAGAAAACCAGCGTGAAGTAGAGGTTTGCCTCTGCGTTTCGCTTGGTGAGTGCAGGTGGCCGGAGGCCCTTTTTACTGGAAATGAGGCATTCCATCTTAGTCCTCAAGGGTAACAACGCATCTACATTTTGATTTGTAACAGAGGATAGATGTAGTTGTCTATGGGCCGCAGCAACCACTTACCATCAGGTGGACTGTGTGCTCGTTTGTCATTATCCTATAAAGAAAAAAAAATTATATAAAATATTGCTAAAATGCTAAATACTATGCGATAGTCACATATTATGTGTTAAATTATCAATATAAACATTTTCATTTATTTTAATCTAGATATTATGATTAAGTTGTGAACATTTTATATCAATAAAAGTAAAGTAAAGTAAGTGTAAAATTCCTGAAATAACTTTTTATGCCATTATGTAAATAATACTAAAACATAATTACTTCATAAAATATCACATAATTTATGAAGTTATTTCTTTGAAGGTTACATATCTATACAAATAAATAAAATTGAAGTGTCTGTTTGTAATGTCAAAATTACAGTTTTTTACTAAATGCATATGAAAGTAAATACGATACCTATAACTAAAATACAATTTTTAAAATTTTTGTCTGTCTGTCTGTCTGTCTGTCTGTCTGTCTGTTTGTTCCGGGTAATCTCCGAAACGGCTGGACCGATTTTGACGGGACTTTCACTGGCAGATAGCTGATTTCATAAGGAGTAAAATAGGCTACTTTTATTTTAGAAAAATAATCAGGGTTCCGCGCAGAAACATAAAAACACTAACACGCGAACGAAGTCGCGGGGAACAGCTAGTTTAAGAATAAATTTATAAAAGTATAAGTTAATTACATTTAAGATCTTTCCTTGACCTAATATACCAATCAGACCGTGTCCGTAGCATCGCGTGACAATCATGGAAAGAGAGGTTGAGATTTTAGAATCATACTAAAAGCAATTAGCTAATTGTACTATAAAATTAAGTAACATCACCCCACACGTTCAACTACAGACATCTCTAATTTTTTAGAATGTAGAGCACCAAAGAATCCGTTTACTTTACCTCAATCACAGAATAAATAATAGTACTACCTCAATGCATAAATCAAAAATATGGTCATGTGAAGTCCACATGCCTCATTTTTTATAATATCATAACGCAATATATTTGTAACTAAGACAATTTTGTTATTACAATCATCAAAATTAACGGGCTGATAATGTTGGTGATGGTGATAATGATAATGACTCAGACTGAAACTCGTGGCGCGGATTCTAGCCAGTTCTTGTTTGGTTTTTCGTGTCCCGGTTCGCGTTCGCCTCTAAAGCGACCACACAACTTCGGGAACTTACGCAGTATATCACTCATTATCGTCATCACCATCATTGTCAGTCCGTTAATATGGTAAGAGTTTACCAGAAATCATTACTCTTGGCTGACGCATTGACACTCAGAAGGGTCGCACTATTGACGCTGTTGCCCGTCGTTGGTATGAGTGTTTTACGCTTGGTGTAAACAAGATATAATATTTCTATTAAGTAGTTATTAATTTAGCTGACTAGGTAGCGCAGTGGCTAAGTGTAACGCTACACTACTCACACTAGATAAGTATTTATAAGACCATCAAATAATTATTCCTGATCACAATACAATAGCCAATCCTAGTGTGGGTTTTTTTTTATAGGATCGGGTGACAAACGAGCACACAGTCCACCGATGGTAAGTGGTTACTGTGACCCATAGTCATCTACATCTATCCTCAATAAAGACTCAAGATGCAGATGCGTTGTCACCCGTGAGGACAAAGATGGAATGCCTCTTTGCCAGTAAAAAGGGTCTCCGGTTCTCTACACTCACCATACGAAACACAGCAGCGTTAAGCTGCTATTTTACGCTGGTTTTCTGTGAGAGCGTGGTCCTACCCCGTTCGAGCCGACTCATTCGTGCTACAACCATAATTTAGCTGCAGCATGGCTCTACCACGTAGGTAAATCTAGGTAATTTTTAGCTAAAATACCAATGTTAAATGTATTCAAGGCAGAATTTCGTTTACAGCGGCCAGTCTTAACGGACGCTAGCCATCTGCGCAAGACAGGATCACAGTGCACTATTGTGTGCGCAAGCATAGTTGCACTCTTTATTCCCACACTCTCATAGTTCGATGAGTCGGCGATCCGACACGATTAGAGCATATAAAATATAAACGGATACCATTTAATTCGTTCTGTTCCGTTTACTGTACACGAGTAGAGATCAGGAGTAAGATCAGGTCAACGGCTTTACGTGTTTTCCGAAGCACGTAAAGTCGACAGTGGAGGGAATTTTCCAAGGGTGACACTGTTAAATTTCTGGTACCGAGAATCAGAATTATTTGACAGAAAAACCTAATAAATAATTTCGTTAATCGTACTCTGTTTGCTCGTGTACTATTAAATTTTAACACTTTCGCTGTCCCGTGTATCTACTACATATAGGTCATTGGTATTGGCTTACTATTATGTCTGAAATCAGACAGTGAATGTGTTAAGGAGAGCGCTTATTCCCTACTGCAGCTCTATTACTTCTGTCATTAATTATAATAATAAGCCATGAAAAATATTCTTGGTTTTTTCTTCGGCATTTCTTTATCTTCAATACCCTCTCTGTGACATTCTTAATTCTTCATTCATTTACATTTTTTATTTTTAGACCATCATGGGTATACAAATGCGAGCCGGAGGAAGGCTGCCATAGATCGGAGCGTACGAAGCCAACAGCAGCCAATTCTTCGTTTATGGTCTTTGACAGCTTGGACGTGTGCCGGACTGTGTGCGGTCATTTTGGTGGCCTCTGGCCCAGGCCGGTAACGGCTGTCTTGAGTACTCAAACGGTGAAAATGCATCCCAATTTCTTGAGGTACGAGTATGTTTGTAATTTTTAAATGATTTGTAGAGTATTAACATTTATTTAAAGAGCATACCAAAATACTTTTATGTAGTAGTTTACTATAATTTTAAAGTTTAATATTTTTTATTTATTTTAATTTTTATTTTATATTATTTTATTACTGCTACCTAACTACTCGGCTAATATATATAATATATATTGATACAATAACGGTCATGCCTGCAAAGAAAATCTGTTTTTGTTTGCAAATGTTCCTTTTCTAAAATTTATAGACATTGCGTTATCACAACAATTAAGTTAGGCCTACGTTAACCTCTTTTAGTCTCAATATACGAAAGTCAATCATAAACATATTAATATGAGTTTTGAAAAAAAAAAACCACTAAAAATAATTGCTAGGCAATTTTGAAAAAGAGTAACCATAGTAATACCGATAAGTTTTACAGCAGGAATTCTCATTACACACTAGTACCTACACGCATTTGATATTATCAACTTGCCATGTCCTAGTTACCTGCGTGTCGATTAAACTCGCTAGCCGCAGCGTCAATGCACTAACAATAACCCACAGTACTGGTTTATAACGCTAATTACTGCTAAATGAAAAAGCTATTTGCAGCATACCAGCTAACGTCTTTGATAACAAACCACGTTTCTACTATTAGGTACATACTTGGTTATATAGAACTGAGGTGTTTTTTTCTTTGGTAATGGTTTTGTACGCATGTATTTTTGCTAGTGTCAATTATTATAAAATATTCCTTATAGTGATTTGTTTCCGAAGTTTTTCACAATATGTTATTGTATTAAATCGCAAATTTTGCGAGATTTTGGCAGCAGTTTGAGCCAGCAGCTAGTCGATGACGATGGTAGTTCAAGGCGCTCAAGTTGACACAATAACTTCAGGTTCACATCACCATCGAGGCACATGTTTTCATTAATAGTTCACTTGCGCAGACGTTTAATACATAAAATCGCATAACTTTTTGATATCAAAATATATTTCAAGTCATTACTTAAAAAATAATACATGAGCAGCTATCCGTCGGCGGTCAAGTTCCCGCCAAAACTCCGGACTGAGATGCTGGCGACGTAAGGAGATATAATTTATAGAAAAAACAAAAAGATAAACTTATCTTATTTTTTTTTGTATAGAATGTAAAGATTACAGATAAGCCACAAACCCATGAGAACTAACACAGAATGTCTCGTTATCAGTAAAAGGGATCCCCGGTTCGCGTCTATACTATGCGAAACACAGCGGTACTATGTACCTATATGTACTTATATAATGTAAACTCTGTGAGTATGCTACCGTTTTATGCTGGTATTTTATACTAACGTAGACATTTCCCGATCGAACCGACCAATTCGTGATCTAGCCACAACGCATTGTAGCGTGGCTCCATAACAAACAAAATTTGTCCAAACTTAAGCTTAAACCATCATCAACATTATCATTGCAGCTTTTCCTTCACAAGTCCACTGCTAATCTAAATTTCTCCTTAGGAATGCTACAAAGCACATTCCACAAAGAAACAAGATATACAATAATAAAACGATAACAGACGTTTATTACTCGTTATGAACAATACACGTTTTTTAATTCTTCCTGATCATGGTAATAATATAGTACCTATGCTGTTTCTATCGCTGTTATTTCATCCATGACATAGTTGATCTTTACCTGCAGTATAGCCTTATCACTAATAATACAAAAACAGAATAAGCAACGTTAATCTTTTAAGATATGTGTTAGAAATTTCTAGAAATATTTGTACCGTGTAAATGCACTAACATCATACCATGTCAACCGGGAACAACATAACCAGTCGGAGATACCATTTGTGCGCTCACTAACTTGCTTGCCCAGGGCAAATCTTTCACATGCCATGTGAAATCGCATTCTGAAAGAAGCGTATATTCAACAGTGGGTTAAATAGGCTGATACAGATAGCTCTTTTAAATAATTAATGAAGTCATTATTGAAACATGTGTATCAAAGTTACATTGTGTCCGGTGCGTCGTCGGTCCGTGTTGCTTTATGTCAGTAGCACTGTGGCTATGCATTTCACGGGTTCGATTTCCGCACTTGAAATGATTGACAACGAAATAGTTATTCCGAATATGGTCTGGATGTTTGCCCAAGTGCAATTAATGTATGTAAAACCTCCAAGATACAGAAAAAATGAGCGGGAGCAACCCAGGTTCGAACCCTTCTGGCACCAGAGTACATTATATGATTAAAGGAGAAATATGACCATCCAATCTCTCGTATAAGGTGTAGAACACTGAAACCAACAGCGCTGTTACCACTAGCTCCTAAGTAAAAGGTGCTATTGCGATTTCAAATTCTTCAGACAAGTGTGGGGCAAAACTTCCCTTACATGGGAGTGACCCATCTCCAGCAGTAGACTGTTACAGGCTGGTAAAAGAGCAGAGTAGAAAGAGGTTATAACATGAATTTTATCACAGAAGAAATGGAAGACATTAGTGGTACTTAATTCAAAAGTATGTTAGCAGTGAGTATTTTTTTTATAGGATAAGGGTGACAAACGAGCACACAGTCCATCTGATGGTAAGTGGTTGCTGCGGCCCATAGACATCTACATTTATCTTCAATTAAGAATAAAAAGGCAATGTCACCCCTGAGGACTAACATGGAATGCCCCGTTTCCAGTAAAAAGGGTCTCTGGTTCTCAACACTCACCATACGAAACACAGCAGCGTTAAGCTGCTATTTTACGCTGGTATTCTGTGAGAGCGTGGTCTTTCCCCTGTCGAGCCGACCCATTCGTGATACAACTATAACTACTAATATAGCTGCAGCATGGCTCTACCACGTATGAAGTATGAGTATTGTAGATTAACTTTAAAACATTAAAATGTTATATAGCCTCTACAATTTAGTATTCGTTCTTATTCTTATCGATACCAAGTATTTTATTTGCGTGACGGGGTTATATAAATTAACCTGTTTCGATAACAAACTGTAGATATAAAACGATCAAACAAACTTTAATATGGTGAGTTGGATACATATTGTTAAATTTGTTTAAATAAAAATTATAATAATAAATAAATATTAAAATAATTAATAATTGGGTTAAATAAATTGTTATACTAAATATAAAAGTTTTAGAGGCATTCTATGTTAGTCCTCAAGGGTGACAACGCAACTACATTTTGATTTTTAATCGAGGATATGTCTATAAAGCACAGCATCCACTTACAATCAGGTGATGACTGTGGGCTCATTTCTCACTTGTCTGTGTACGTCTTTATTCAATAAAAAAACAAAAAAGAAGAGTGATTAAATAATGTTAGTGAATTAATTACGGTAGCCATTGTGAAAAGCCGATCTCTTTGATTAGATGAATAAACAAATTGAACAAATATATGAGCCCCCTGAGCATGAGTTTTATATTGTATTGAATTCGAATCGCCGTCGAGTGATTTTGTATGACAAAACATTTTACGTCCGCCAGAGGTAAGGGTTAAGTCGATGACAATACGAATTTGTCAGCGCATAATTTGTGTGAACTGTAAGTATTTGTATATTGTGTAAAAGAAATCAGCAAATGTCAAGTAAAATTAAGAAAAGAACAAAAATAATGAAGATGGTTATTTCTCAATTTCTACTAAACTTTCTAATGAAGTTGGTGAAACGTTTACTAGGATTATACGGTATTTATGCATCTATTTTACCAGGTGGAATTGTTTGCCTAATTATAAGTAAATGAAAAAATAATGGACAAAAACAAGAAATAAAAACAATGAACAACAGTACTGTACAGTATTATTATTGCCAAGGCAAAGTCAGAGCACATAGGCAGAATTGGCGAGAAACTAGTTCGCCTTCCTTCGGGAACCCGTGCATTCTGGTCTCTCGTCAAGGCTGTCCAAGGGAATTTCTGTAAGCCATCATTACCATCTCTGCACAGGGAGGACGACTCACTGGCTCAAGACGCAAAAGACAAAGCCGACCTTTTAGGCTCCCTTTTTGCGTCCAACTCGACTCTTGATGACGGGGGAAAACACCGCCGACCATCCCGCGGTGTGAGTGCTCCATGTCGGATGTGCTCTTCTCACAGCGCTTGGTTCGCAAAGCACTCCTCTCCCTGGACATCCAGAAGTCGAGTGGCGGAATCCCCCTAATTGTGCTGAGGATGTGTGCTCCGGAGTTGGCACCGGTCCTAACGCGTCTTTTCCGGTACTCCTACTCCCAAGGCGTAGTCCCGAATTCGTGGAAGACAGCTTTTGTCCACCCGATCCCTAAAAAAGGCGACCGCTCAGACCCGTCCAACTATAGGCCTATCGCGATCACCTCCTTGTTCTCCAAAATAATGGAATCAATTATTAACTGCCAGCTCATGTGGTACCTTGAGGATCACCAGCTGATTAGTGACCGCCAATACGGTTTTCGTCGGGGTCAATCAGTTGGTGATCTTCTGGTCTACCTAACCCATAGATGGTCGGAGGCAGTAGAGTCCAAGAGGGAGGCGTTGGCCGTTAGTTTTGACACTGCGAACACCTTCGATCGGGTTTGGCACAAAGCGCTTCTTTCGAAGCTCCCTTCCTATGGGCTTCCCGAGAAATCGTGCGATTGGATCACCAGCTTCCTTGCAGATCGGTGCATCAAGGTCGTTGTAGACGGTGCATGCTCCGACTACAAGCCTATTAACGCTGGTGTTCCACAAGGCTGTGAGCCAACACTGTTTCTTCTGCATATCAATGATATGTTGCTAACTGGTAATATTCATTGCTATGCGGATGACAGCACTGGTGATGCTCCGGCCGTGACAATATTTCTTGGGAAAACGTCGCCGAGTACCGGAACAAACTTGTGTCTGAAGTCGAGTCTTTGCTGAACAAAGTCTCGGATTTGGGGGCGACTAAATCTAGTCCAGTTTAATTCTCAGAAGACACAAGTTTGCGCGTTTACCGCTAAAAAGAACCCCTTTGTCGTATCTCCTCAGTTTCGAGGCACTCCCCTTCTTGCCTCAGCCAGTATCGGAATCCTCAGAGTCGACATATCGAGTGACGTGCAGTTTCGTGGTCACTCAAGTGAAGTCAGTCAGAGAAGGCCAAATTGGCCTCTAAAAGCTTATCGTGCTCAACAGAGCGGGACAGTATTTCATGCCGGCACACCGCCTGCAACTTTACAAGGCGCAGGTTCGGCCTCACATGGAATACTGTTCCCATCTCTGGGCAGGGGCTCTCCAGTGCCAGCTCCTTCCACTTGACCGCATCGAGCGCAGAGCGGCTCAAATCGTCAACGACCGAGTTCTTTCCGATAGGCTCGATTCATTGGCACTGCGAAGAGATGTTGCATCCCTTCGCATTTTCTTTCGCATCTACCACGGCGAGTGCTCTGAGGAATTGTTCGGATTAATCCCAGCCGCTAAATTTCACGAACGCACATCGCGGCAGAACTCCCGATAACATCCACACCATCTGGACGATTGGCGGTCCACCACTGTGCGATTTAGAAGATGTTTTCTTCCTCGCACGACTTCCTTGTGGAATCGATTACAGTATCAGTGATTTTTCCGGACCGATACGACTTAGGGACCTTCAAGAAAAGAGCCTACTCCTTTTTAAAAGGCCGGCAACGCATCTGCAATTCCCTCCCTAGTGTTGCAGTTGTTCATGGGCGGCGGTAGTCACTTACCATCAGGTAAGCCGCATGCTCGTTTGCACCCTCTCCTATAAAAAAAAACTGTATAATGTACTGTATATTAAAGATCTGAATTAAAAAAAATACATGTTAAATCGAAGTTTATTTGTTATTGCTTGTGTTTTGACTTTTGATAATGTGGGAGGTTTTCCATAACTAGATTTCGGTGCAACTGTCGTACAAGGAGCCCTATTGACTTCGGCCTACATAGGTACACAATATTATGTGTCACAAAATAATAGCTTCATGTTAGAGTTTTTTGTGTGAATTTTTAACCAAAATAGGTAAAAAGTAAAAAAATGTACGTGAATTATTTATGTTTCTGATATACTTAGATTTATAAACTATTCCGCTATTAAGCTACCCGCACTCCGCAGACCGGCCTCATATCCTACGCGTGACTTGTCACGCGCTTGACCATCTATTAAATGTTTCTAAATTTTTAATTTTTCTTCAAGTATTATACATAATGTGTCTTGATCAATAAGTGTATTATCATTCGCGTTTCTCTACAATCAGCAACAACCCAAGAGCGATCATGAGTAAACAAACATGCTTACTCTTTACGATAAACCAAAACATCTGAGAGAATGACGTCCGAATTACGTAATTATGGCAGGCGCCGTTCATACGCTATATTTACATAAATTTTATTATACAGCGTATGTAGTAGATATCGTGCAAAGTGTGTAGTGTTACCATATTTTGATGGTATGAGGCTCTGGGCCAGGAGCTTACATCAAATCTCAAAGAACGCAAGCAAATACAATTTTAAGTGTTTTACGATTTACCACGTATTCGATGATAAAGGAAAACATTGCAAGAAACTATCTCTAAGCGATTGACAAATTATAAATGTTCCGAGGACAAATTATTGATAGTATTCTGCAGTACTGAAGGTATTGAAATCTTTTCTTTTCCGAAGCCCTGATATAAAAAGAAAACTTGTTAAAGGCTAAGTTAGCAATAGCTGTTTGTGATGTCATATAAATTCATAGTATTTGACTTCGTAAGGTTTGACTTTATTTTACTCTACGACTACGTGTAGAAGTGATTATTTTATCCACACCTTAGATATAAGATTGCATTGAGAAATACGAGAGGTTATATTTAAAATAGATAATTGTATTACGTTTATAAGTTTACTATTTTAAGTTTCATATTATATTTATGCTATAATATAATATTCTTGGTTTAAAGTAGGTGCCCAAAAGTTTGGCATAATTAGTATAAGCTATACAAATACACACGTCTGCATTTATATGTATTTTCTCCAAAAATACGCTTATTTACGTTCAACATAAAATTCATAAGTTTTCTCTTTCTATTTTTTCTTGTTCCTTATTTTTTCCTTTTTTATTTTTTTACAAAAAAGTCCTTTTTTTACAAAAAAGTCCTCTTTTATATTAACTAACTGAATATATTCCTTCCTAACAGCAGAATTTCCAAATTTTAGTAAACATAATATGTTTATCATCAAGCTGTTATGTGTCCGATTTACAATGTTATTTGACGTAATAGAAACCTATCTCATTTATCAGCCTGTAATAATCCACATAGTAATTTTCAATATTGAAACTTGTACAAATATTTCAAAATAAATTATGGTTAACATCATAACATATAATAATAAACATCATGTAGGTATGTAAAGAAATAACGCCGCAGGCCGCAGGAGTGGCAGGAGTGTCTCCCGGGCGTCTGCCTATTGGTCTATTCTCAGTCTTATGACAACGACTTGCGTCACTCGATTCGGGCGAACGACATTTCGTAGAACTTCCTACTATAGATTCCTACTGACGTTGGTGTTTGTCTTTCCGTGGAGTGATACAATTCCATAGATGTGTCTCTTATGAAATATGAAATAGTTTCATAAGAAATTAATATAATAAGAATAGTCAAAATAACAGCTTTTTACTAATTGCATATAAAAGTATATACGGTAGATACCTATAACAGAAACACAATTTTTTTAAATTTTGTCTGTCTGTCTGTCTGTCCATCTGTCTGTCTGTCTGTCTGTTTGTTTGTTCCGGCTAATCTCCGAAACGGCTGGACCGATTTTGACGGGACTTTCCCTGGTAGATAGCTCAAGTTATAAGGAGTAACTTAGGCTACTTATATTTTTGAAAAATAATTAGGGTTCCGCGCAACAAAATTAAAACCCTAATTTACACACGAGTGAAGTCGCGAGGAACAGCTAGTTAAAAATATTATAAGTTTTCAAAAATAATGAAAAATATCGCATATTTTCAGAATTTTGTTTTCTAAAACTGACGTAAAGAAACTTACGTCGACCTTTTGGTAAGTGGCAACTGCAGTACCTACATGGACACAAAGTCGACTTAAAGCTGCTTATGCCTTGTTATAACGAGATAAAGTTGGAATACCTTACCTTACAACCTGTAATTATGGTAGGCCTGGCTAGGTACTACTTTTTTATATAGTTTTTCCGCCAAATAGCACAACCTGCACTGCTGTCTTCCGGTATGAAGGCTATAGAACCAGTTTTTTTAATAGAATAACAGTGACAAACGAGCACACAGTCCACCTGATGGTAAGTGGCTACTGTAGCCCATAGACATTTACATCCATCCTCGTTTGCGAATTAAAATGCAGATGCGTTGTCACTCGTGAGGACTAAGATGGAATGCCTCGTTTCCAGTAAAAAGGGTCTCCGGTTCTCTACATACGAAACAAAGCAGCGTTATGCTGCTATTTTACGCTGGTATTCTGTGACAGCTGACAGCATGGTCCTTACCCGGTTGAGCCGACCCATTCGTGTTACAACTATACTACTAATATAGCTGCAACTATACAACTATACTACTAATATAAATATGTCATAGTACCACGTAAGTATATAATAATTTATGCCACAAAGAAAGACCATCGATGATCGGAAAATATTCCTGCACACGGATAACCGTTTAAAGTGACAAAGTATTTCCGCATCGCAATGAAGACGAAGCACATACAAGTTTCAAAGTATATTTCCCCCTATTACCCGGTCGTTGACGTTTCCAACTTGCTGTCGATCCTTTTGTGTTGAAAGGATCTGAATCTTTTTATTATCTGGGAGCTATCCAACCGCTTTACAGACTTGCGGACTATATTTAGAGAGCAAACAGTCAATTTGATTGTATCGCATAGTCATCTATGTATACAGCGTTTCATTTTGATTTAAATTACCTTTGTTCGGTTGGAGTTATAATTATATCCAAAATAACAATTTAAACTTTTTATGTTGTTTCTTGATTGATATTTAATTTGTTCGTTGCAATCATTGTTAGTCTTTTGTATCCACTGCTAGATGATATTCTAAAAATGACGTAGCTTGGGTAGCTGCCGCCTAGAGCCGACGACCAAAAACACTCATCCCCCCCCCTCCCCCCCTACAATTTTCGAAGTGTCTAAAAATCGTTAATTCTCTGTAGTCTTTGTATATTATTGAAAATTATACTGTAAAATTAATTTTTAAACAATTTAATGTATTTTTAATGATATAAAAATATCCCTTGGCAAGTGCGTGTGTGCAGAATATCTATTTTCAGAACTTGCGTGATATACGTAGTGCTCGTAATATTTTATGCACAGTATTCAATAACAGTTAACTATCACGTATCTTGAGATTTTTACTAGCTTCATTTAACAAGATAGGGCAGGGAGCGGACTTTCATCCCCGAATTGTCGACCTCAGAAATATGCCGCCCGGACGGGGCCCTTGCTACGTCACCGGAATGCGCTCAATTCCCATTTACCCATTTACCACCACACTGGGTAGTCGAGTTGTTGAGCCGATATCTTCGCACTGGTAATGAGGTTGTGGCAAACTCACATAGGTACATCACATACAGTCAACGCTCGTAAATAACACATGCACACGCACATGCACACGCACATGCATGTGCACACGCACACGCACATGCACGTGCACACAAACACACACAAACACACACACACACACACACACTCACACACACACACACACACACACACACACACACACACACACATACACACACTCGCGCGCGCGCTCTTATAGTCTGCTTGTACACGCCATTCTTCGTTTATATGAAGTTTTTATAAATAAATGAAAAATAAACTTGAGGAAATAAGAAAAAGGAGAAACAAGAACAGGCAAGCGGTGGCTAAAGCCAAGATAATCACCAGGCTGAAGTAGAGATATGATTTTTTTATGTTCCGTGAACGTTTTAATATTATCAAATTTACTCAAAAACACACGATAATATTTACAGATTTCATCGCTTTGCATCACCCATAATGGTCTTCCTATGTTCTGATGTTATAATTTGCTCCAGCCATTGTTTACTTGTATTCAGCCACAACACAATGAATTTACAGTATATTGAAATCTTGCCATGGTATGCTTGGTTTAGTTTTATTAGTTATGGAGGATTACAGCAAAAGGAAAAACCCAACTATCTTCTCAATCTAAATAATTATACTTAAAATTTATAAAATAATAAATTATTTAGTAGTTAATGTTGTAATTTGTTTGATATAATTTTTTAAATTTTAAGCCGCTAGGTTAGCTATGGTTTTATAACCTCGCCGAAGAAATAAAAATTCTCTTATCTTACCATGATATTTTAAATAAATAGAATTTATAGCGTCTAAATAAGAACAAACTGCCACATTGATTTACATAGGAGGTAACGTATCTGGTCGCAGAACATGATCGGTCAACCACCTTAGAGTTCCGGGTATACTGCTAATATTATATGTAGATAATAATATTTACTTAGTGTTCAAGTAAATTGGTAAGGTATCGGTGAGAAGGCCATCGACCGATGAAGAAGATAACGGCGCTTTGACCTCCGATCCTCACCCATCTGTTTAAATCGTGATTGCCAAGTTTAGTTTTAGGCCATCTCACCCCGCCTACTCAATGTTGCTTTGCTGATGGAATTGATCAACAGAGGTTGTATTATCTTCCATAATGGACTTTGTGTTTAGCATTTATTAAATATTCATTAGCATTATTTATTAAGACAACTAACTACCTAATTTTAATGTCACCTATAGTTATTTAGATTTGTTTCAAATTACGGCCAGTTAGAGAAGGATTTTTTTATATTACAATTAAACAGGAAAATATTCATAAAACACAAAATAGGATTAAATAAAACATTGCAAACAAACATATCAACTTCATCAAGAGGAGCTGGCGTAAAATAATCTGTCATCCAATTTCGTCCTACGGATGTCGTAAGAGGCGATCATGTAAGATAAAAGAATAGATCTAACTAAAATACCATTTCTACGGTGTAGAGGCACGCTCTAGTTATTTTATGATTGCAGCACAAATGGAATTGGTTCGATTGAAAAAGGGCCACGCTCTCACAGAATACGAGCGTAAAATAGCAGCTTAATGCTGCTGTTTCGTATGGTGAGTGTAGAGAACCGGAGTTCCTTTTTACTTATAACGAGACATCTCATCTTAGTCGTTAGAGGTGACAGCGCATCTAAATTTTGATTTTGAATCGAGGATAGATGTAGGGTATATGGGCCACAGAATCCACTTACCATCAGGTGGACTGGTGGAGCAACGAGATGCAGCTTTAATGGTACTTTTATCACTAATCAACCTCATGAATTATCTTCTGCCAATTTCGGTTACAGTGAAATCGTTTTTCTAATGAATTCGACTGTATGTTTATTTTTTTTATTTAAAAAAACCAACAGCGATTTAACAATTTTAAGGACTTAAAGTATACAGCTTAAATGTAAGGCCTATTAAAGGTTTTTTCAGTTATATAAACAAAATATATTATGGACGGTACAATTTAACTATTCTTTTTTATGTGTGTTACCTCATAACTTTTTACTGGGTGAACCAATTTCGATGATATTTTTTTATTTGATAGCTGGTGCTTCACATGTGGTCCCATATAAATTTGATCAAGGTATGGCGAATAGTTTTTGAGTTATTCTTAATAATTAATATTGAAGTCGGTTGTGCAAAATTTTTAATTTTAAATTATTGATAATTACTTTGCTAATGTAATATGTAGGTAAATTTTCAATAAGAATTTAAGAAATTTCTAGGAAGTAGGACTCATTACTTGGCTAGTAGACTTGCTGTCTGAGTAGGTACCACCTCCTTACCTTCTACTGCTGCCAAGTAGCAATGCTTGCACTGCTATGTTCTCCTCTGTTTAGTGAAGAGAGCTAGGATAATTACAGGCTACGAGGATTTTATCTTAGTCCTCGGAGGTAACAACGCATCTGTAGTCTTTCTTTCTTGAGATTGGACGCAGTGCAGAGTAGCGACCAGGACTAACGTCCTCCTTTAACAGCGGTAGAGCCACGTGGCAGCTTTTGCTGTCGCACGGATGGGCCGGCTCGAACTGGGGTGGTACCACGACCTCACAGAAAACCAGCGTGAAGTAGAGGTTTACCTCTGCGTTTCGCTTAGTGAGTGCAGGTGGCCGGAGGCCTTTTTTACTGGAAATGAGGCATTCCATCTTAGTCCTCACGGGTGACAACGCATCTACATTTTGATTTGTAATAGAGGATGGATGTAGATGTCTATGGGCCGCAGCAACCACTTACCATCACGTGGACTGTGTGCTCGTTTGTCACACTTATCCTATAAAAAAAATATTAGCCATCTGCGCAGGACAGTATTATAGTGGCCAAGTGTATGCTCAAGCAAGTGCATACCCTATTCCCTCAACTCTCATAAACCCACGGGACGGCAATCCGACACTACAGGAGATCAGGTGTAGGCTTTACGTGCCTTTCGAGGCATGGGGGTTAAACTTCCTGATTCTGGACTGTTTCTGAGAATTTCTTGACAGAAAAATCCAATAACTGATTTTGACCCCGGATTCGAACCTAGGACCTTATGATCGGCAAGCGCATTTTCGACTACTAGATCAACGAGGCAGTCCCACACCATTAGATGAACTTTTATTTCATTTGTCTTCTTGTTTTCTTAGTTTTATAAAAAAAAAATAAACAATCCGAACAGAGCTAATGCTTTTTTGAAAAATCCCATGTTAGCATTTTAATTCACTGATTGAGAAGGAAATAAAGGGACTGTCTTTGGTATATGTAATATTATATAGACAAATACATTAGTGAATTCGAACATATTATGCAATTTGCGTCTTTTTTTATGACATTTATCGATTGTTGCTAACAACTAACCTTTATGTATACAAGTTGCTAATGGAATAAACGACTTTTCGGTCTTATTACTTTATTGTGGGTTCTGGTTTTTTATCGCAGCCGTAGCTTAATTCTTTCTAATAAGTTATTTATAGGTATATAGATCTAGAGGTTTGACTACGAACTAATATTAATTGTCTCTGCCCCAATAGAAAAGCTCCTTCCGATCGAATTGCCTTTATAGTAAGGCGGATCTGTAATGTTGGAAGATATTAAATTAATAGGAGACGTTTGCTCAGTTCAAAACGTTATACTGCTCTTATTCTACCTTCACATTCATATATATATAGTAGCTCGCCAGGCAGACGTTGTTATGCCCTTTCCAACGACCATTCCCATAAAAATCCTTAAATTCGCAATAAAACATTTTGAGGGTCATTTATCGGGATAAAATTTCATTGAAATCAGTTCAGTAGTTTAGGAATCCATCGCGGTTAAACAACGTGACACGTATATATATATATAATTTTTTATTGTTTCAACTACATTTATTTTTTTATTTTTACATTCGGTTAACCATTATTTATTTTTCATTTTACTTCTTAGCATTTAAGCTAGTCTTTATGAGATAATTGTGCCATTTCTTTCACGTCCACTGCTCGCGTACATTCGTGATCATGACTATGACCAATATCATTTCATTCACTTCCTTACATTTCAGCTCAGTAATTTATTATTTCATTGTACCATAACTTTCACGTATATGGCTTTAAGATTATGGACAATATTCCTATACGATTCATTAACTACTCATTTCACGCATTACCGATAATTACGGGTAATCCTCATTCTACATTTTTATCGAACACGAACAACATTAAAAATTAATCGGTTTTTAGATTTTCCAAACTCTCAGCTGATCAGGCCAATTGTTTATGTGGATATGCTAACCTCCGATATTTTTTTTTGTACCTATGCCACACTCTTTACTTATATTTTTATCAATATTTTTCATTCATAATTACGCATCGTAATTCAATCATAAACTGTACTTACGTTATTTACAAATTTATATCATATTAGTCTCTTTTCTTATTTATAAATGTGTCATTTTCAGTTAGGGAATGGGACTCACAATATCAGTACAACAAAATTAAAATAAATTAATTGCATGAATAAGAGTAGTTCCAAAATCGTATAAACGAAGAAATTATTTTCATAATCTACACAAATAAGTTAGATAATAGAATTTTTTTCCCAGAAAAAAATTAATAGTAGTTAAAAGCTTGTGATTTGAAGACTACTATATTGCATATTGAAAAAAGATTATAGTTTTACACACACACACACACACACACACACACACACACACACACACACACACACACACACACACACACACACACACACACACACACACACACACACACACACACACACACACACACACACACATATATATATATATTATAGGACTAGCTGTGCCCGCGGCGTAGCTCGCGTATACAGGTTTTACATAAAGAATTTGTCGTTTAGGTAAGAGAATATTAAACGATTTATTTCATTACTGTATCAATAAGTGGTAAATAAATAAATCATTATCATCAAAGTTCTAAGTCGTTTATGATAGAGCTTCTGTGTAAACGACGTTAGAAGTAGGCTTAGCCGGGGTGTACACAAAAAGGTTACGGGGGCTACTAACGTGGGAAAAAGCAACATAGAGTTGGCCATGTGCAAAACAGTCAGTACTGAGGTACACTCCTACAACGCGTAAAGTTTGACCTTGCGCTTTATTTACGGTCATCGCTCACTGTAACTGGGAACTGAACGCGCTTAAAACTGAAAGGAAAGTTACTTCTTAATAGAGGGTTTTTGGGCAGTGCTGCCAGATAAAAAAAAACTCATTCAGCTCTAGGACAACACAAAAAGCGCTAGATTTCATGAAAACAGCGCTTTAAAAAAGCCCTAGATTTCGCGCTAAATTAACTACAAACAAAGTTTGTGTTTTTTTTTATATAATCATAATAAAGAAAACAACATTAAGTTTTTTTTCTGGCAATATTTTTTTGATGTATCAATACTTCGCAGGACATCGACTTATAATTATGGCAATTGCTGTCAACAGTAGTTAGTAATGTACGAACAATAAAAATGTCATTAATTGTTTTAAAGTGCAATGTATTTCGCAACTTAGTTTCAGATGTCAGCATCTGATTGTGGTTGCTACACAGTTTCTTTGTGTTATAACTTCTAAGTAACTTTTAACTTAGCTGTGCTCTAAGCAACTGACTGAAACTGAATAAAGCAAAATAAATGCGTTGCCAAAACCATGAACGAAAACTTTAATAAAGGGGATTTCCCCGCTTATAGTCGTCGGTAAAAAAATCAAGTTGATAATCCTAAAGGGGAAGCCAGGAGATCCATAGCACAGGGTATCCTAGTTTGGACTCGTCTCCCATGCTCTTTGTTTTGTGGAAAAAATAAGTTTGAAAAAGATAAACTGCAATGTACTATTTGTGGGAAAAAATAATAAAGGTCATTATTATTATTATCGGTAATGTGGACTAACTGTGCTGCTATAAAAGAGTTAATAACCCGCTAGTCGCTAAAATATTGAAATGTGTGCTAAATACACCAAAAAGCGCTGGATTAAGCGCTAGGTGCTAAAATTTCGAAATGCGCGCTATACATTCCAAAAAAGCGCTAAATCTAGTTCCCAAAGCGCTAAAATGGCAGTACTGATTTTGCGTATATTACTCGTATAAATACAATATCACGACATTTCGTTGCAAAATTTTTATTTTTGGTCGGGTTCCGTTGTATGGCTTCGATGGATACAAATTTCTTTAGTAAGTCTCAATACGATTCATCGGCGAAAAATCTCAACACAGCAATTCAGAAAAGTTTGTCATTTGTACAACTCCATCTATTACGTCCTTTGTGTGAGAAAACATCCTTTTTAAATCTCTTTTTGTGTTTTAAGTATAAATATATTAATTATTATGGAACGTTTTATTTACACACAAATCTTTTTATTACTATTTCTGAAATTTTATGGCGCCATTGAACAAATTCGAACCTACATTTCAAAATAATAATCATAACTTTCGATAGAATTAACCAATTTTAATAAAACAAAGATTAAATGTAACTCGAAGATACGCTTTATGATTTTCTTAACGATTTCTTTGAAAATAAAAGATGTTTACTTTAGACGTGATGCGTTCATATAATAACAGACAAATAGACAGACAGACAATTCTAAAAATTATAAAATGTTCTTATTTAATTATTTTCAGTTCCCCATAACGATTTTAGCCACCAAAATATATATACAATGTACAGAAAGAGACACAACATGTTATCATCATTTTTATTAAATGTATATATTTAAAGAGAGATGGCGCTGCTAACATCAATTCTAAAAATTAAAGAGATTAATTGACGCGATTGATACATTATATAAAACGTAAGAGAACTTATAAATCAGTGCCTGCACAGTAAGCAAAAAATAAAGTTTGACTCTCGCCAAAACCAACGCAATTGTTAATAGCTCTTTTAAAATTTGATTTACCACATAGAGTACTCGGCGGTAAAGAATAAATTGAGTTTGTCAACACGCAGTAGGGCAGAGTGTAATATAATAAAGATTAGCAGTAAATATGAAAACTCATCTACAGGAAAAACCGCATTGCAATTGCATTACATTTTCACAACACCACCATCTATCGAAGAAATGGGTTAACTATTGTGTTTCAGATTTAGTTAATAAGGTTAATATATTTTTGTTTAATATATTTAATACGTTCTTTAATACTTTTGTTTACTGCGTTTTAGATACATAATTTAACTATGATTTATGATATGATATTAGTTTAAAATGCACTTGATGACTCAAACAAAGCCACTTTTGAGCAAATTCGTACCTATACTTCCCTACCCATACTTCAGAATATTTATCATAACTTTTGATGGAATGAACTGATTTTAATGAAATAAAGACTAAATGTAACCCGAAGATACACTTTATAATTTCCTTAACAATTCTTATGATATAAATTAGTACTTTATACGTGATACGTTAACAAACAAACAGACAGAAAATTCTAAAAATGGTAGAAATGTATTTAATTACTTATTTTTAGTACCCCTCAATCACTTTTATTACAAAAATATAAAATGTACAGACATCTGCTATTTACAGTTTTATTATATGTATAGATGAGGGTGACAAACGAGCACACAGTTCACCTGAAGGTAAGTGGTTGCTGCGGTTCATAGACATCTACATCTATTCTCGAACTCACCATACGAAACACAGCAACGTTATGCTTTTATTTTACGTTGGTATTCTGTGAGAGCGTGTTCCTTCCCCGGTCTAGCCGATCCATTCGTGCTACGACTATACCTACGACTAAAATAGCTGCTTCTACCACGTAATAAACTACATATATATCCTATCTTCTATGGAATATATATATATCTTATATGGAATATATTATATGGAACATAATAAATCTTATCAAATATAGAATTACTTCTTGTACTTTGTTATAAACAAAAATACAGGCTGTGTTTTAAAATGTATGCCTATGAGTAATGATCCGATACTTTTTCTTCATCATCATCATTACAGCCCTTCACAAGTCCACTGCTGAACATAGGCCTCCCCCAAAGAATGCCACAAAGCACGGTCCTGAGCCACCTGCATCCATCGACTTCCTGCATATCTTACCAGGTCGTCACTCCATCTAGTGGGGGGACGCCCTACACTTCGCCTGCCGGTACGAGGCTGCCACTCGAGAACCTTTCTTCCCCATCGGTTGTCGGCTCCTCGAGCTATATGGCCGGCCCATTGCCACTTCAGCTTACTAATCAGTTGGGCTATGTCGGTCACTCTAGTTCTACTGCGGATATCCTCATTTCTGAGTTTATCACGCAGAGAAACTCCGAGCATAGCCCTCTCCATAGCTCGCTGAGCGACCTTGAGCTTCCTCATCCGGCCAGCAATGAAGGACCACGTCTCAGTTCCGTATGTCATCACTGGCAACACGCACTGGGTGAACAGTCTCGTTTTCAAGTTTTGAGGTATACCTGACGAGAAGATGTGCCGTAATTTCCCGAACGCTGCCTAACCGAGTTGAATCCGTCGATTGACCTTTCGGTCGAAGTTGGACTTACCTAGTCGGACTATTTGTCCCAGGTAAACATACTCGTCAACAACTTCGAGCTTAGTGTTCCCAACAACTACCGGCATAGGTGTGACATGGACATTAAACATGATCTTTGTTTTGTCCATGTTCATCTTAAGACCTATCCGTTGGGAAACACTATTAAGGTCATTGAGCATAGTGCTTAGATCCTCCAGCGATTCTGCCATAAGGGCTATATCGTCGCCAAATCGAAGGTGAGTGATGTACTCGCCATTGATGTTGATACCGTATCCTTTCCAGTCCAGAAGCTTGAAAACATCTTCCAATGCAGCGGTAAAGAGTTTCGGGGATATGACGTTACCCTGTCTTACACCTCTCTGCAATTGGATAGGTTTCGTACTCTGGTTCTGTACTCGGGTAGCCATCGTAGCCCTACTGTACAAGCACTTCAACACTTCGATATACCGACAGTCAACTTGGCATCGCTGAAGGGACTGCAGCACCGCCCAAATTTCGACGGAATCAAAGGCTTTCTCATAGTCCACATACGCCAGACATAGTGGCATATTGTACTCCTCGGACTTCTGTACAATTTGCCGAAGGGTATGTATGTGGTCTATGGTGCTAAAGCCTTTTCGGAAACCGGCTTGTTCGGGAGGCTGGAAGTCGTCAAGTCTGCGCGCGAGACGATTCGTAATGACTCTCGAAAACAGCACGTAGACGCGGCTCAGAAGGGAAATCGGTCTGTAGTTCTTCAAGAGAGCGTTGTCGCCTTTCTTGAAGAACAAGACCACCGCACTTCTGCTCCACGCCTCCGGTGTAATGCCACCATGGAGCACGGAATTAAAGAGCTTCTGAAGGATTTCAAGTACTGATTTTCCACCCGCTTTCAGAAGCTCCGCTGTAATTCCATCCTCGCCTGGGGCCTTGCCGTTTTTAAGGTGCTGGAGAGCCATTCTAATCTCGCTCAGACTGACGTCCGGGATATCATCGGAATAATGTCGGATAAGACTCGCTCTTGGATCGTTACTCACACTTGCGTGCGGCTCCAACGATGACGTGTACAGCTACCCATAGAACCTCTCAATCTCACTCAAAATCTCAGGTGCCCCGGAAACGATGCTGCCACATTCTGTCTTCAGCTTTGACAGTTGGCGCTTTCTGGCAGACAGATCTCTGGCAAAGACTTTGGAGCCTTGGTTCCGTTCTATCGCTTCTTCAATACGAGCTGTATTGAAGTTGCGTAAGTCCCGCCGCATGCATTTAGAGATCTGTCTGTTCAGATGCCTGTATGCTGTCAAGTCTGTTGAAGAATGTAGCTTCATCTCCCGTCTAACAGCCATGAGATTAAGAGTGTGATCGGAGAGTTTTTGTGTTCTTCTGGGGCGGGTCTTGCAGAACTTAGCTCCGACCGCATGGACAATTTCCACGAGCTTGTCATTCAAATCGTCCACTTCATTGCAGTATTCTAGGCACTGAAAACGGTTTTGTAACTCGAGCTGAAAGGTTTCGCGACTTTGGAACAGAGCACGAGGGGGACGGAGCGTTGACTTCATTAGACGAGACCTCCCCAACTTAACGTTTAGGTTCAGTGTGCCTCTAACCATTCGGTGATCGCTGCCGGTTTTCACCCTCGCGATCACTGAGACATCACTGAACAGTTGTCATCTGGTCGTCATAATGAAGTCAATCTCATTTTTTGTCGAACCGTCAGGGCTCGACCAGGTCCACTTCCTGTGGGGCCGCTTCTGGAAGAAAGAGTTCATCATAAAGATTCCCTCTTTCTCCATGAAGTCAGCCAACTGCTGGCCCCTTGGGTTCCGTTGCCCTATTCCAAATTTCCCTACTTTCAGCTCACCGTTCTCTCTTGTGCCTAGTTTTGCATTGAAGTCTCCCATTAACACCGTATATTGGGTTTTGGAGGAATGCATGGCTCTAGAGATATCCTCATACATTTCCTCCACCTCCTGATCGGGGTGTGCCGAGGTTGGTGCGTAAACCTGTATGACCTTCAGCGAATACCGTTTGGTGATTCTGAGTATAAGGTACGCAACCCTCGTCGACACACTCTCAATCTTTACAACGTTGTTAACGAGAGACTTGTGGACGATAAATCCGACACCTCCTTGGGACGGAAACGGCAGTCAATTAAATATGACAATGTAAATAATGCTCTATCGAAACTAGTACATTGGTTTAACGCCAACAATTTGCTCTTAAACGGCAATAAGACAAAATGTATTAAATTTACAATACCTAATATAAAACATTCGAAAACCAATGTGCTCTTAAATGGGGAGGAGTTGAGTCTTGTGGATACCACTGTTTTTCTCGGTATTACTATTGACGCGAAACTTCAATGGGGCCCCCATATATCTAAATTAGCAAGCAGACTTAGTTCTGCAGCATATGCAGTAAGAAAGATTAGAAGTCTCACAGATGTTGAGACAGCTAGGTTAGTGTATTTTAGTTACTTTCATAGCGTAATGTCTTATGGAATTTTGCTATGGGGTAATGCGACTGATATTGAAGCTATATTTGTTTTGCAAAAGAGAGCCGTACGGGCGATTTATAATCTAAATTGTAAAGAGTCCCTTAAAGAAAAATTTAAAGAAATAAACATATTAACTTTGGCATCGCAATATATTTATGAAAATGTAATGTATGTACATAAAAACATAAATAGCTTTAATAAGAATAAGGATGTTCATACCTTAAACACTAGGAACAAACATAAGCTTGTAATGCCACTTACTAGACTCCACAGAATTAGTAATTCATATATGGGGCAATGTATACGCTTTTACAACAGAATCCCAGAATATGTTCAAAGTTTGTCAATAAACAAGTTTAAAAGTTTTATTAAAGAAAAACTGTACAAAAAGGGTAATTATAATATCAAGGAATACATGAATGAAAATAACCCCTGGGAATAAGGTGATCGCCACCATGCTGGTTCTATGAAAATTCATTTAAAATTGTATAAACTAATAATATAAATAAAGGTAATAGAGCAAGTTGCCGGATTCGAGGATTACCGTGTCCTCCCCCTCTCTTCGGACTTCGGATAATCCTATAATATGCCAGCGTAACTTATCTATCTCTTCTTCCAGCTCCACAATCTTCTCGTCAGTCCTCAGGGTGCGTGCGTTGTATATTGCCAGGTCGAGTCGTCGTAGGTGGCAACCGAACCTCCACCGGAGATTCTTAGCACCCCCTGCCCCGCCGTTACCATGGTCGCCACCGTAGCCAGGAATAGCGGGGCCGCCGGGGACTGGGGGCCGTTTATTATTGTCATTGCTCATGGGGGGTATATTGCCATAGTTGCCATGCTTGGCGAGCGGGTTGGCAACCGCAGTTTTTTTATTGTTATTTTGGCTATTATCAGGAAGATGCTGCTGCCCATCTCCTGCCTGTTTCCCTTTGTCGCCTTTTACGACACCCACGGGAAGATATGGGGTAGTGGATATTCTTAACCGCCACTACACGGCTTTTTCTTACGAATATATTAATTAATATATTAATACGATCATCAATGGTACCATCTACTAACTTCTTAAAATATACATATACCTAAATCAAAAAATGAATGGACCACGAATTGATCCCCTTGGTACACCCATTATTTCTTTTTATATTTAGTGTATAGGTTTCTTTTTAAATGTTTCATTAACCGACGCTGTATGCACGTAGTAATTACTTATTTAAGTAATTAGAGTAATAAGTTTTAAAAACATGAAAAGAAAGAAAAAATAGCCTTGGAGCCACCATGGACGAAAATTAATTAAAAATGAAATATTTTGTTTTATGTTCTTACGGCTGGGAGTCGAGAGTTCTTTAGCTCAGTGCCTGCATATTTTAATTCATTCAGGTGGATGTAGTGTAAAGGAAAAGGCAAAGAAATAAAAGTTTATCTTAGTCTAGATAACTTTTGTGATAGTATTTTAATAATTTTACTTTTCTGGTACATAAGAGATTTTCCTACTAAAGGATTTGCACTTAAATATTTAAAAATATGCCCTCCTTGTAAAATTTAAAAATAATCTTTTATTACAAGTCGCAGCACGTAAGTCTAGCGATGAACGAAACGTGGAGGGAATAGCTGCGTATTGGTACGACGCACACGCAATACAATCATTACTTTAAGTAATTAATAGTATTTAGCTATTAATTAATTAAAGTAATTATTGTTAATAGATATTATTTTATTTTAATGTGGTGTGAGTGCGTGTATGAGTGTGATTGTATGTGTTTGTAATTATTATAGTTTATAGTTTCAAATTCCAAAGATTTTATGATATCTAGGTCACCGCTAGACTTACGTGCCGCGACTTATATCAACTCAGTTTTTAAAGTTAAAAAAGGTATTTCAAAAGAAAATTCTTGTACTAGATACGGTGCAAGTACATTTGAAAATATAAGTAAATATTATAATAGATATGATTATCATTACATTTACAATTTAATTTCCGAAAATAATAATGTATAGAATAAATTCCTTCTGATGCTAGGTGCATGTCTTACACAAAATTCAGTTAATACACCACTGAAGAGTCTGTCGCGGTGCTCCGATGCCTATTGACAGACTTCGTCATTTATATCACTACCATCATCATCATTACAGCCCTTCACAAGTCCCCTGCTGAACATAGGCCTCCCTCAAGGTTTGTCACAAACGGTCCTGAGCCACCTGCATCCTTCGATTTCCGGCATGTTTTACCAGGTAGTCATTCCATCTAATGGGGGGACGTCCTACACTTCGCCTATCAGCACGAGGCTGCCCATTGTCACTTCAGCTTACCAATCCGTTGAGCTATGTCGGTCACTCTAGTTCTACTGCGGATATCCTCATTTCTAAGGCTATCACGCAGAGAAACCCCGAGCACAGCCATCAATATAGCTCGCTGAGCGACTTTGAGCGTCCTCATATGGCCAACAGAGAAGGACCACGTATCAGATCCATAAATCATCACTCGCAACACGCACTGGTAGTACAATCTCGTTTGCAGGTTTTGAGGTATACCTGACGAGAAGATGTGTCGTAATTTACCGAACGCTGCCCAGCCGAGTTCAATCCGTCGATTGACCTCTCGGTTGAAGTTGGACTTACCTAGTCCGACTATTTGGCCCAGGTAAACATACTCGTCAACAACTTCGAGATTAGTGCTCGCAACAACTACCGGCAAAGGTGTGACATGAACGTGAAATTTTTTTTTTGTTTTGTCCATGTTCATCTTAAGACCTATCCGTTAGAAGACACTATTGAGGTCATTGAGCAAAGTGCTTAGGTCCTCCAGCGATTCTGCCATAAGGACTATATCGTCGGCAAATCGAAGGTGAGTGATGTACACGCCGTTGATGTTGCAAACACTTCAGTACTTCGATATACCGACAGTCCACTTGGCACCGCTGAAGGAACTGCAGCACCGCCCAAATTTCGACGGAATCAGAGGCTTTCTCATAGTCCACATACGCAAGACAAAGTCGCAGATTGTACTTTTCGGTCTATTGTACAATTTGCCGAAGGGTATGCATGTGGTCTATAGTGCTAAAGCCTTTTCGGAAACCGGTTTGTTAGGCAGGCTGAAAGTTGTCGAGTTTGCGTGCGAGACAATTCGTAATGATTCTCGAAAACAGCACGTAGACGCGGCTCAGAAGGGAATCGGTCTATAGTTCTTCAAGAGAGCGTTGTCGCCTTTTTCAAGAACAAGACCACCGCACTTCTGCTCCACGCCTCCGGAGTAGTGCCACCATGGAGGATGGAATTAAAGAGCCTATGAAGGACTTTAAGTACCGGTTTTCCACCCGCTTTCAGAAGCACCGCTGTAATTCCACCGTCGCTCGTGGACTTGCCGTGTTTAAGATGCTGGTGAGCCATTCTAATCTAGCTCAGGCTGTCGTCCGGGATATCATCTGAATAATGTCGAATAAGACTTGCTCTCGGATCGTTACTCACACTTGCGTGTGGCTCCAACAATGACGTGTATATCTGCCCATAGAACCTCTAAATCTCACTCAAAATCTCAGGTGTTCCGGAAACGATGCTGCCATTTTCGGTTTTTAGCTTCGTCAGTTAGCTCTTTCTGACAGACAGATCTCTGGCAACGACTTTGGAGCCTTGGTTACGCTCGATCGCTTCTTCCATATGAGCTGTATTAAAGTTGCGCAAGTCCCGCCACATGCATTTAAAGATCTGTCTGTTCAGTTGCCTGTATGCTATCAAATCTACTGAAGAATCATCATTATCATCATCATCATTACAGCCCTTCACAAGTCCACTGCTGAACATAGGCCTCCCCCAAAGAATGCCACAAAGCACGGTCCTGAGCCACCTGCATCCATCGACTTCCTGCATGTCTTACCAGGTCGTCAATCCATCTCGTGGGGGGACGCCCTACACTTCGCCTACCGGTACGAGGCTGCCAATCGAGAACCTTTCTTCCCCATCGGTTGTCGGTTCTTCGAGCTATATGGTCGGCCCACTGCCACTTCAGCTTACTAATTCGTTGGGCTATGTCGGTTATTCTGGTTCTACTGCGGATATCCTCATTCCTAAGTTTATCACGCAGAGAAACTCCGAGCATAGCCCTCTCCATAGCTCGCTGAGCGACCTTGAGCTTTCTCATACGGCCAGCAGTGAAGGACCACGTCTCAGTTCCGTCAGTCATCACTGGCAACACGCACTGGTTGTACAATTTCGTTTTAAGGTTTTGAGGTATGTCTGACGAGAATATGTGTCGTAGCTTCCCGAACGCTGCCCAGCCGAGTTGAATCCGTCGATTGACCTCTCGGTCGAAGTTGGACTTACCTAGTCTGACTATTTGTCCCAGGTAAACATACTCGTCAACAACTTCGAGCTTAGTGCTCCCAACAACTACCGGCATAGGTGTGACATGGACATTAAACATGATCTTTGTTTTGTCCATGTTCATCTTAAGACCTATCCGTTGGGAAACACTATTGAGGTCATTGACCATAGTGCTTAGGCCCTCCAGCGATTCTGCCATAAGGACTATATCGTCGGCAAATCGAAGGTGAGTGATGTACTCGCCATTGATGTTGATACCGTATCCTTTCCAGTCCAGAAGCTTGAAAACGTCTTCCAATGCAGCGGTGAAGAGTTTCGGGGATATGACGTCACCCTGTCTTACACCTCTCTGCAATTGGATAGGTTTCGTACTTTGGTTCTGTCCTCGGATAGCCATCGTAGCCCTACTGTACAAGCACTTCAACACTTCGATATACCGACAGTCAACTTGGCACCGCTGAAGGGACTGCAGCACCGCCCAAATTTCGACGGAATCAAAGGCTTTCTCATAGTCCACATACGCCAGACATAGTGGCAAATTGTACTCTTCGGACTTCTGTACAACTTGCCGAAGGGTATGTATGTGGTCTATGGTGCTAAAGCCCTTTCGGAAACCGGCTTGTTCGGGAGGCTGGAAGTCGTCAAGTCTGCGCGCGAGACGATTCGTAATGACTCTCGAAAACAGCACGTAGACGCGGCTCAGAAGGGAAATCGGTCTGTAGTTCTTCAAGAGAGCGTTGTCACCTTTCTTGAAGAACAAGACCACCGCACTTCTGCTCCACGCCTCCGGTGTAATGCCACCATGGAGGACGGAATTAAAGAGCCTCTGAAGGACTTCAAGTACCGGTCTTCCACCCGCTTTCAGAAGCTCCGCTGTAATTCCATCCTCGCCTGGGGCCTTACCGTTTTTAAGGTGCTGGAGAGCCATTCTAATCTCGCTCAGACTGACGTCCGGGATATCTTCGGAATAGTGTCGGATGAGACTCGCTCTTGGATCGTTACTCACACTTGCGTGTGCCTCCAACGATGACGTGTACAGCTGCCCATAGAACCTCTCAATCTCACTCAAAATCTCAGGTGTCCCGGAAACGATACTTACTTACTTACTTATCTTCACGCACAATCCCTGACGGGGTAGCCAGAGAGAACAGATCGCCAAGTGTCACGATCCTTACATATCTCTTTCGCTTCTTTCAGATTCATTATCTTCTTCATACATGCACGTCTAGGTATCCGAGTACTCTTGACCCTACCCTCTTCGAGCAATTTGCTCACATGGTCTTCGAAAGTTAGTCTCGGTCTACCTCGACACCTTTTAATATTAACTTTCGCGCTATATATTTTCTTCACCATTCGGTCTTCACTCATTCGCTCAACGTGCCCAAACCACCGAAGCACGCCTTTATCAATTTTTGTGATAAGGTCATCTTTCAAACCTGCCATATTGCGAATCTCTTCGTTTCGCTTTCGGTCGGCCATAGTAACGCCGCACATTTTACGAAGAGATCGCATCTCCACTGCATTCAACTTACTTTTATGCTTCTTCTGGCATACCCAGGTTTCGCTGCCATATAACAAAGTCGGTACCAACACTGCGTTATGTATTGCAACGATGCTGCCACATTCGGTCTTCAGCTTTGACAGTTGGCTCTTTCGGGCAGACAGATCTCTGGCAAAGACTTTGGAGCCTTGGTTCCGCTCTATCGCTTCTTCAATACGAGCTGTATTGAAGTTGCGTAAGTCCCGCCGCATGCATTTAGAGATCTGTCTGTTCAGATGCCTGTATGCTGTCAAGTCTGTTGAAGAATGTAGCTTCATCTCCCGTCTAACAGCCATGAGATTAAGAGTGTGATCGGAGAGTTTTTGTGTTCTTCTGGGGCGGGTCTTGCAGAACTTAGCTCCGACCGCATGGACAGTTTCCACGAGCTTGTCATTCAAATCGTCCACTTCATTGCAGTCTTCTAGGCACTGAAAACGGTTTTGTAAATCGAGCTGAAAGGTTTCGGGACTTTGGATTAGAGCACGCCCCTCGTGCTCTAATCCAAAGACGGAACGTTGACTTCATTAGACGAGACCTCTCCAACTTAACGTTTAGGTTCAGTGTGCCTCTAGCCATTCGGTGATCGCTACCAGTTTTCACCCTCGCGATCACGGAGACATCACTGAACAGTTGTCGTCTGGTCGTCATAATGAAGTCAATCTCATTTTTTGTCGAACCGTTGGGGCTCGACCAGGTCCACTTCCTGTGGGGCCGCTTCTGGAAGAAAGAGTTCATCATAAAGAGTCCCTCTTTCTCCATGAAGTCGGCCAGCTGCTGGCCCCTTGGGTTCCGTTGCCCTATTCCAAATTTCCCTATTTTCAGCTCACCGTTCTCTCTTGTGCCTAGTTTTGCATTGAAGTCTCCCATTAACACCGTATATTGGGTTTTGGAGGAATTCATGGCTCTAGAGATATCCTCATACATTTCCTCCACCTCCTGATCGGGGTGTGCCGAGGTTGGTGCGTAAACCTGTATGACCTTCAGCGAATACCGTTTGGTGATTCTGAGTATAAGGTACGCAACCCTCGTCGACACACTCCCGATCTTTACAACGTTGTTAACGAGAGACTTGTGGACGATAAATCCGACACCTCCTTGGGACAGATGGTCGCCCTCCCGGTGATAGAGCAAGTTGCCGGATTCGAGGATTACCGTGTCCTCCCCCTCTCTTCGGACTTCGGATAATCCGATAATATGCCAGCGCAACTTGTCTATCTCTTCTTCCAGCTCCACGATCTTCTCGTCAGTCCTCAGGGTGCGTGCGTTGTACGTTGCCAGGTCAAGTCGTCTAAGGTGGCAACCGAACCTCCACCGGAGATTCTTAGCACCCGCTGCCCCGCCGTTACCATGGTCGCCACCGTAGCCAGGAATAGCGGGGCCGCCGGGGACTGGGGGCCGTCTGTTTGTTGCTTTAGTCATTGGGGGTATTTGCCATAGTTGCCACGCTTGGCGAGCGGGTTGGCAACCGCAGTTTTTTTATTGTTATTTTGGCTATTATCAGGGAGATGCTGCTGCCCATCTTTTGCCTGTTTCCCTTTGTCGCCTTTTACGACACCCACGGGAGGATATGGGGTAGTGGATATTCTTGACCGCCACTACACAGCGGATGCAGAATGCAGCTTCACATTCAGCGTCTAACAGCCATGAGATTAAGAGTATGATCGGAGAGTTTTTGTGTTTGTGTTCTTCTGCGACGGGTACATAAGTTAGCTCCGATCGCATGGACAGTTTCCACAAGCTTGTTATTCATATCGTCCACTTTATTGCAATCTTCTAGGCACTGAAAACGATTTTGTAACTCGAGCTGAAAGTTACTTGACCGTTGACTTTATTAGACGCCAGTTTTCGCCCCCGCGATCACAGAGACGTCACTGTACAGCTGTCGTCTGATTGTCATAATGAAGTCAATCTCATTTTTTATCGAACCATCGTGATTCGACCAGGTCCACTTTCTGTGGGGCCGCTTTTAGAAGAAAGAGTTCATCACAAAGAGTCCCTCTTTCTCCATAAAGTCGGAAAATTACTGGCCCCTTGGGTTCCGTTGCCCTAATCCGAATTCCCTAATTTCAGCTCACCGTTCTCTCTTGTACCTAGTTTTGCGTTGAAGTCTAGTGGGTTTTGGCATGGCCATGCATTCCTGGCTTTAGATATTTCCTCACACATTTCCTCCACCTCCTCATCGTGATATGCCGAGGTTGGTGCATAAACCTGTATGAACCTTCAGCGAATACCGTTTGATTATGGTAAGCAATCTCGTCGACATACTCCCAATTTTTACAACGTTGTTAACGAAAGACTTGTAGACGATAAATCCGACACCTCCATAGGACAGATGGTCGCCCTCCCGGCGATAGAACAAGTTGCAGGATTTGAGGATTACCGTGCCCTCCCTCTCTCTTCAGACCTCAGAACATCCTATAATATTCCAGCGAAACTTGTCGCCACCGTAGCCAGGGTAACCACCGCAGGGGACTGGGGGCCGTTTATTTGTGTCATTGCTCATGTGGGGTATATTGTCATAGATGTCGCTTGGCGAGCGGGTTGGCTATCGATGTTTTTGTTGTTTTTTTCTGTTGTCAGAAAAATGCTGCTACTCATGCTTCTGCCTCAGTTTCCCTCTGTCACCTCACGACATCCACGGGAAAATATGGGGTAGTAGGTATTCTTAGGTACTCGTCACTACACGGTGTATAATTTGTATAAATATATGTATTAATAGTAAATTTCAATACTGTCAGCACCAGGGATATGGATTGTATCAGACTACTCACGGTAAATGAAAAGTCATGCTGCAGCTATATTATACTAGTAGCACGAATGGGTTCGCTCGACCGGGGCAGGACCACGCTTTCATTGAATACCAGCGTAAAATATCAGTTTTATGCTTTATTTCGTATGGTGAGTGTAGAGTACTGGAGACTCGATTTACTGCATAGGCATTTCATCGTAGTCCTCAGGGGTGATAACACATCTGCATTTGGATTCTTAATCGAGGATAGATATATATGTCTATGTGCTAAAGTATCAAGTTACCATCAGGTGGACTGTGTGCTAGATTGTCACCCTAATGCTATAAAAAACATCCATACTAGGATTTTCTCCTATATTGGGGAGACAGTTTACATACATAAATTGCATAAGGATTGCAGACATTCTGACTCGGGACACTTATTTATAAGCCATACAAATACTTGTTCCGTGCGGGATTAAAACCTGCGGCGCCCAGCGCCACAATCCAATAAAAGCCACTGCGCCACGGAGCCGTCAAACTTATGAATGCAGGGTTCTCGTATCATTTCAGATTCACTCTCTTAGATGCACCTGTGGAAACCAGCGAGATCCTTGTGGAGATGACCCACGTAATAACCGCCAATCTACTTGCCGAGTGCAACGGAAACGTCACCGAGATGGTGGCGACGCCCGTCATTGTTAACATAGCTGTGAAATCGCCATCACTTGAGCTAACTTGGGATACTGATGAGCAATACCTTTTGGATGTGGAGAACACAGGTTAGTTTTTTCTTTATCAACCAATAAGCAGACCAGGCATTTTTTATAGAATAAGGGTGACAAACAAACACTCAGCGGGTATGTAGGATAGTCTATAGATACGAGTATCTACATCTGTCCTCGGACGTCAATACAGATAACGGGACACCCTTTTTAATGTTAACGAAACATTCCCATTTAATTCGCAGGATGACGACATATTTGCAATTTCATTCCTAATCGATGAAAGATATATTTGACAATGGGCACAGCATCACCTACCATCAGGTGAACGGTTCTTGTCAGCCTTACGTGTATGAAAGATATATATTTAATACTATATTATTTGTTTATTTATTTATATATTTTGAATTTAAAAAACGTTACCCTTACACTAGGATTTTCTCCTGTGTCGTGGAGGCAGTTTACAAACATAAATTGCACAAGGACAAACATCCAGACCCGGAACAATTATTTGTAGGCCATACAAATACTTGTTCCGTGCGGGATTGGAACCCGCGGCCCCCAGCGCAACAACTGATTGCTAAGCCACTGCGCCACGGAGCCGTCAAACACGCACGTTTATGGTTCTATTAATCCTTTCACTTTGAATCTTGATAAATAAAAAGCGTGACATTGTTTCCATACAGTGTTTTTGGTTACGTTAGGTATCTCTAATAGACTATAATCCAATATACGAGTATCAACATGTATTACGCCCGTCGTCGGTGTGGGTATTTCATTGTGCAGCTGGTACAATACACGATAAGGTAACTAGGTGCAATCTGGAAGGTGAAATATTTGTGCCATTTTCCATATTCGCTGCTTACGTAGTTCACGGGAATTTGGAGGGTAATAGACTGTCTAACGTAGTTATCACGTGGTAAGATAGTTCATGCCAAATAAAAGAAAGTAAATGCTAATTTGTACATCTATACATCTATACAAATAAATAAAATTGAAGTGTCTTTTTTGTAATGTCAAAATAACAGCATTTTACTAATTGCATATGAAAGCATATACGGTACTTATAACAAAAACACAATTTTTAACATTTTTGTCTGTCTGTCTGTCTATCTGTCTGTCTGTCTGTCTGTTTGTTCCGGCTAATCTCCAAAACGGCTGTACCGATTTTAACGGGACTTTCCCTGGTAGATAGCTCATGTTATAAGGAGTAACTTAGGCTACTTATATTTTAGAAAAATATTTAGGGTTCCGCGCAACAATATTAAAACCCTAAATTACACGCGGGCAAAATCGCGGGGAACAGTTAGTATAATATAATAAGCTAAAGTTAGATTGTATCGCCTGGTGGTATGTGATGATGTAATCAAAAATGGCGAACGTACTACCATAGACAAAAGCCTATTCACTGTTGTCTTGAAGAAACTCCTAAAAAGACAGTCACTGAAAAGTTTTTAAATTAATTAAAAAATCAGTTTTAAAAAAACAGATATTTTAATTTTTATTCTCTTTCTATTTATAACCTAAAAAAAAATTACAAAAATAGTCGTCTATTATTTGAATAAAGGAATCAGGATAGAATTAACAAAATACATTTTAATTCTACTTATTGAGCTCAAACTCTTTTTATTTCCTCCATCAGTCTGTAAAAGTCCACAGCTGAACACATCTCATAATAAATACATAGACTTTTTACTTATATCTATTAGAATTTCACTTTATTGTACTTTATTATTTTATTTTTGTTTTCAGTTGATAACATAGTGGTCCATATATCAGCTGAGACTGTTTACGGTGCACGTCACGCGTTAGAATCCTTCACTCAGTTAATAGCGCCAGAATTCTCAAACCAATACCAATGCGGTCTTCGCATTGTAACTGGAGCAAAGATCAGGGACAGGCCTGTTTACAAGCATCGAGGCTTAGTTCTAGACACCTCTAGAAATTTCATACCTATGGTGGATATAAAGAGGACGATTGATGGAATGGCTGCAACCAAGATGAATGTGTTTCATTGGCACGTGACCGATTCGCAAAGTTTTCCGCTGGAGTCTCGTCGTGTGCCGCAGTTCACGAAGTATGTTTTAATTAATTCCTGCGTGATTTGCAGCAAGAGATTGTGAATGGGTGTTTAGTATCGTTACCTTTTTAGAACAAACGCCGCATACTGTTTTTCTTTATAGTAGAGTAATGTAACCGACGCTATTGCAACAATTTACTTAGACAATGCATTGTGATAAATACTTCTACCACAATGCATTGTCTGTGTAAATTGTTTAACAGAAAATCTTATAGTGTTAGAAAATGCATTTTTGATTTTTATCTTTCATAATATTCTTACTGTTTTGAAAGGAGGGTTTCGGCTTTTAAATTAAATTTTATAACACAGAAATATTGTCTGGGTTGCATCGATGCCCAGCACCAATGAAATTATTTATTAGCAATTATAATTTTTAATTTACCATGTGCTCGGCGGAGAATAAAACCATCATGAGGAAACTTTAAAACATATTCCAATATTTCTTTAAAAAAACCTCCATGCACCCATCCATTACGGTCTACCATAGACATAACATAGGCTACCCCATAGAGATAGATTGCCTCATAAAGGGGACATTTGCCGTAGTTGCCACGCTTGGCAGGCGGGTTGGCATACGCAGTTTTTATTTTCTAGTTGTGGTTAGGAAGTCGTTGTGCCTATCTCCAAGTTTGTGTCCTTCCACAGAGCATTTACTCCGTGGTTTCCCTCTGTCGCCTCTGATGATACCCAAACGACAATATTAGGGTATAAAAAAACCTAATGTTTCTCAATAAAATTAGACTACTACGTAAAATTTATATTTTTATCATCATATACTCAAAATACTCGAATGTACTACGATTAACAGTAATTATGTATGATCGCTGGAAACAATCGCACATGATTAATGAAACCTTCATTATCTATAATATAATATTAAAACAGCTGTGAAATAACCTGTATGTGTACATACATACATAAAATTTACATTGTTATCGCTAGTTTTAGTGGTCTTTGATAAGTTAACTTGACTGCTTATATCATTATACATGTTTTAAGAGATAGCTCTCAAATATGATCCGTCTAATACAGTAAAATCCGACCAAATGCGAGTCGGACTCGCGCATGAAAGTTTCCGCTTCCGTACCATCGTAATACACGTTTCTAGTAAGGGAGCCCTTCCCCCCCCCCCCCCCCCCTTTAATTTTTAATTTATTTTTATATTTATAATTTGTTGTTGTGTAACTGAAATACACATTCTGTGAAAATTTCAACTGTCTACCTATTACGGATCATGAGATACAGCCCGCTGACAGACGGACGAACAGCGGAGGCTTAGTAATAGGGGTTATGACAACAGATGCCAAACTTTGAGAAGAATGTGGCGCCACGGCTAAGGAACTTCTTTCGTGAAAAAGACTCTTCTTAAGGCGACACCGCAAAAAAATGCACCTCCTTTCATCGCATAGTATAGGAGTATGACACGACTAAAGAAACTGGAATTTAGATATAGTTAAATTCATGTCTTTATCTTGAATTTGCTTGCTCAAAAACACGATTGTAAAATATGGACTCGATTATAATTATTTGCGAAAACACCTCTAAAAATCACTATAATTGAAATTACAACGAAATTACTTAATCTATATGCTTGGGAACCACTCAAATACATTCATAACATCAATATTCGTAATTTACTTGCTCATTATTTTGATTGCTTAAATCAATAACTTTTTAAAAATATTTTAAGATTCTAAGCGATTTCTAAGCGCTCTTATTGATCGCGGGCGCTACGCAATTTTAGACCTTATGACGGCGTTTTTGAAGTTTTTATAGAAATTATGTTTGACTCTGGTTAGTCCGGCGATAGCCCGCTTCAACGGTTTTCGATGTGTCGCCTTAAACCATAGTTAACCCGCGACTATCAATGAAACATGTTTTTAATAGGAGGGATTACAAACAATTATTTAATTACAAACGAGCTTTGCCAGGCATGCATTGCAATGCCTCTTTTTGGTCAGACATCAACGCAGGCGCGTACAACAACACACCAAAGTTCTATCGTAATCGGATGAATGGTATAGGAGAAACAAAGAAATATTACGCAAGGACAAACAAAGAAATATTAATTTTTTGGTCAGAAACCTTTGCGTTGCGCACGTGTTATATTAGAAGTATAATGCCCAATTTCACCGACATCCCCTAAACAATCACATAGTTAGACGACCGCTAAGCTAAAAGGTCCCCTAAACCAACCCATAACTAAAATTTGTTTTCACGAACGCAACGGACTTATAGCTAGGGGACCCTTCCTTATGTGACCGATTTTTTACGACGATAGTGCTTGATACCCAGTTGTAGTTACCGGTTTTATCGGAAATGATATATATTAATACAAAAAATACGTATTCATGTATTATTTTAATGAAGAAATTAGTTCTTTCATATTTTGACTGATATATGTTTTCATTTTGTTAATATTTTAATAAAAATATCATATTTTTAGTTTATGTTTGACAAGTCACCGTATTTGACACTCAGCTTTATCTGTGCATTGACTGTTTGACATTTGTCTCTGCAAGTCACAGCTGCAAGTTTTCGTGGTGTTTCCTTTGGTATCTCGTTTCTAACTTTTTATTTTATAATTATGGCCGAAAATAAGAGAAAGCGGTGTCAAAATTTCACGTTTGATGAAAAGGATAAACTTGTAAAGTTAATGAATACTTTTAAAAATGTTATATTAAATAAAAAGACGGACGGTACAACAAATCAAGCGAAGAATGAAGCGTGGGTGAATTTGTGCACAAGATTTAATTCCACAGGAACCACGGCTAGGTAAGTTATTGATAAACAGTTATTGATAAAAATAAACCTTTTGTTTAGTACTTGTTATAGTTGTTTTAAAGTTAAGTTGCCTTTACATCCAAACTTTATAGCTGTAAATAGTTATTGTCATAATTATTATCTTGATTTTGTATAATATGCAATGTGTGTATTAAAGAGTTTCTATTTACTTACTTGAATGAGAAGTTACCTACCTAATACCTGTATTCTCAGTACATTAACCTCTTTATCTACTATGATGAACGTACTGAATTGCCTTTTAATAACCTACCACTAACATTTCAGAAGTAAAGAATCTCTTATGAGAGTCTGGGAGAAAATGAAGACTGATGCGAAGTTATACAAAGCACTTAGCAAAAGCAGTCACAATGGCACAGGAGGTGGCCCATCGTGTGTTAAAACAGATATAATTTTGGAACAAGTCAGTGACTTGATGGGCCGAGCATGTACAGGCATAACTGATGTCCAGGATTCAGATGCTGACCAAATTACTGAAGCCAGTTCATTACCAATACTTGGTGATGAGACAATGGAAATTTTAATATTTCAAAATGAAAATGTTAGTATTTATAGAATTCTCTATTATGTAGGTATATTAAAATTAGAAACTGACTGACAAATAGTCCAAATGCCGTAGTAGAAATCAGGGCAATAAGTTTGTTACATATTATAATATTATATAAAAGTAAGTTATGTATATTATTGTGTTTGTTTAAGGAGATGCTTTTGTTCCTACCAGTGGTTCAATAGAGGGCTAGACAGAGAAACACTACGAGGCGACAACGACAAAATGAACTAAACTGGCAGAATTTTCAATACAAAATTATTTCACTCATTTGTATAGGTGTCGACCCACTGTATGATTATATTATATTTACACTGTGATTTTTATATTAGAATTTGTTTTGTTACAATTTTAGTGCAATACAAGAAATGTGGAAAATATTGAAAATAACGATGTTGGGAATAATAATGACATTGCTCCAACACTGTCATCACCAACATCGTCTCAATTTATAAAGTCCACACCTATATGGAAAAGACGACGACCAATAATTAAAGAAAATAAGGATAAAGCTGAAGTTGTTTCAACGTTATGTGGAGGTTTTAAAGATTTGAATTCTAAAAAGGCTACTGTGGAAGATTTAAAAATTAAAATGTTAGAAGAAGAAATAAAATTTAAAAGAGAATTGTACCAGCTGCAGTTAGAAACAGCTAGAAAGGAATTGGAAATTAAAACTGAAGTATGCAACCAATTAAAAGGTATGTGTTTTATTTATTGGTGAAATTACTATATATATTTTACATAATAAATTAGATATTTATAAATTATCAAAATATTGTGTAATTTGATTTCTGCGAAATCCATATGACAAAGAAGGTCTGTCAGAAAATGCCATATTATTTATTTGTCCCCTTGCAATTAGCTCTTCCAGGTTAGGCACATCATCATTATTCACAGGCTGTTGCTCATTTCTTAATATGCATATATTATGCAAGATACAGCAAGCTATAATGACATTAATGGCATTGTTTAAAGCTAAACGAATTCCAACCGCAAGTACTGGAAACCTTCGTTTTAGCACACCATATTGCCGTTCCACCACATTTCGTGTTCTAATGTGGGCCTCATTATATTTTCGTTCTCCACTTGTTGTAGGGTTGAGATAAGGTGTCAAGAGATGAGGCTAAAACAAAAATATTTTTAAGTATTATTGTATATAATAATGTAATTTATATGATGTAAAATATTTCTTTTCTATTCCAGGTCACACCTTAAACTTTCAAAATGTATCAGGAATACCTAAAAATGGTTCTGCAAATAACTAGTTTAAGTGTACTTTTTAATTAATTAAATATCCCTTACCCATGCATAATCTTTTTATTAAATAAAAAGTATTTATTTAATCAATATTTTGAGCTCTGTGATGAATGATGTTATTCTTTTTGTTTGTAATTTTTGTAATTCTTTTTGTAACCTACTTAAGTTTTAATCAATATTATATTATTATTCTCCTTATTTTTTCTTTTACCTTTAAGGGATAGCCACTATCCCCAAGTAAATGGCTGTCTCCATACTCCCCTCTTTCAAACTTTCTATAAATATAGCTATTTTGGTAAATTGCTGAGTCATGTGTAGAGCCTGGCCAGCGTGCAACAACATCCTGGACCAACAACTTTGCTGATGCAATTGTTTGGACATTTATGGACATGTAGCCTTTCCTGTTTCTAAATAGTTCAGCATCATCTCCACCTATAGATATAAATAATACTTCATCAGCATTGCTTGATAGACTACTAAGAGAAATGAACTTTTAGTGAAAGGTAGTTAAATAAAAATGAGGAATTTACCTGGTGACTGAATTTTTACATGTGTGCAATCAATACAGCCTAGTACATTAGGGAATCTAGCTATATCATAGAAGTCTATCTTAACTCTGTCTTGGTCTCTGTTTGTATCAGGAAATATAATGAATTCTCGACGTAGGGAAACAATTGCTTGAGACACTCTCTTTACTATCCGGCTGGATGTAGCCAAACTAGTACCACCCATATCAGCCACAGCAAGCAAGTGATTGCCTGTGGCATAATATCTTAAAGCTATTAATAATTGATTTATGGGTGGTATGGAATTGTTCCTGTAAAAAATATAAACAACTACAAATTAAAATAGGTAGAAACATAAGTAAGATATACCTCGGGTATCAATTTACCATGGTAGGTAGGTTAGCACCAAACAGGTACCTACGGCCTACCTATACAGGCTCATTTTCTATTCAAAAGTTACTGTTAGGAGAGCAATAAAGTAACCTTTTATGCTTTTACCTTTATTTCGTAGCTAGGTATAATAGGTAATAAGTGAAAATGTAGGAACCCAGGAACCCACACTTTAACTTAAATATTTAATAAACTACAGTTTTAATAACATTATAGACTATTGTACATACATTGAAATTGATAACATATGTAAATAGTTAGGTACTCACCTATTATCAGGAAATTCCAAAATATGTTCAATTTTTTCCAACAAATATATCACTGTTGATTTAGATAACCTATATCTTCGGAAAAAATCTATTTCATCGAAATCGTTGAAATAATTTGGTCGTTTTCGATATATTTTAGGTCTTCGACTACGATTTATATCAAATATAGTATCAGTTGTGTCTAAATTATCAAGAAAATCAAATAGATCACGGTCCATCTTGTCCTCTAAAAGTCGCTTTTACTTATGTGAAGGTTTATGGGACCAATAATCCATCTCATAAATTTAGGGGATCGTTTAGTCAGTAACGGACCCTTTAAAAGTGGTGAAACGGAAACTATCCCCTAACTGGCCGCTAAATATGCTAAGGGGTCCCATAAATCTTACGGGTCGTTGGTGAAAGTGGGCATAAGACTCGTTTCGTCGTATTCGGATAAAAGTATACGTAAGTACCAAATATTAATCTATAATAGTAATACTAGTATAATATAATAAAGCGGAAGAGTTTTTTTGTTTGTTTAAACGCGCTAATCTCTGGGACTACCAGTCCGATTTGAAAAATTCTTTTTGTATATTATACCCAAATTCATGTGGAATAGTATAGGCTATCTAGCATTAAGCTATATTACTCAGCTGGCCTTAAATATGGATATTTGTTAAGCAAGTCAAAAGAAAAAGCACTCCCGAAATGATTTATCCGCGTACGCTGGTGTTATCGTTAGGGATACGTAAATACAATGTTCTAGAAAAATATAGACCTTTACTCCGTCTAAAAAAAAGTCCGCGATACCTTTAAAGTATACACATTGTGTGTTGTAAAAAGAATCCACAACCTTCTTTAAAAAAAAAGAAAAAAAAAAAGAAAAAAGAAAGCCCGTATCACAACGTGGGTGTTGTAAGAAGCGACAGAGGGAAATGAAGCAAGACAAGTGCACCAGCATCTTTCTGATAACAACTCAAAATAATAAAAAGATGCGGTTGCTAACCTCCTGCCACTAGTTTATGATATCGATCTAATGAGACATCCAGGATGTTGATGGATGCATGAGACATTCAGGAGGTTGATGGATGCAGGTGGCTCAGGATCAGGACCGTGCGTATATTGTGGCATGCCTTAGGCTTACCGTGCATTAGCCTTCTCTATGTTCAGCAGTGAACTTGAGAAGGGCTGTAATGATAATGATGGTATACGAGTACGTACAATTATGTATCGCATATGCGCACAATCATGTTAATCATCAATGGTCATGAGATTTTAATTATTTAATGGAGGCACAGAGTGAGTCGTAGTTTTACCCGAAAGGATGATGAAGGATGGTATATCAAAGGGTCATATCGCGTGAGCTAAGGTAACATTAACATTTAAGACATTTTTATCAGTTAACATTATTTTTTTATTTGTAATAATTAGTAGTTGAACTTTTTAGATACGGCGCGTATTCTGCGAACGAGATATACAGCACAGAGGAAGTGCGCGAGTCGATAAGATACGCTCAGATACGCGGCATTCGCGTCGTTATAGAGATCGACTCGCCCGCTCACGCTGGCAACGGATGGCAGTGGGGCAAGGTAATTTTGTTGTTATTTAAGTACACTAGGTAATTTCTTTGTAATCTTTGGTGCGTGTGATACTTAAGCTCGTGTAACATCTGAACAACTGATTAAGGTTATATTCACATAATTCACACAATATATTTGTTTTTTCGAGACGATGGTTCATGGTGTTGCTATGTAGTAATAATATTTAGTAATGCTTGGATTCGATAGGTGGCGCTGTAGTTACTTAAAACAAATTCTATATTTATGGTACCCAAATGGTACTCATATTCACAATAAGTATTGGTTTAGAGCTAACAAATAAAATCACAAAATCTGGTAAAATATGGTCGAATCAAGTTATTTATGAATTTTATTTTTACACTAAAAGGTTCGGAATGAATTCGGAGTAAACATAGGTACTCATCGCGCCATCTACCATGTAAGTAATGTATGTAAACAAACAGTGATCGTAAGGTTTTAACTCTAATGTAACCCACAGACACCTTACAAATAAAAAAGCCACTGATGCACAATCCCTGATAATTATGATGAAATACCTTACAGACTTTATAAAATACTAGTTGTTCCCCGCGACTTCGACGGCGTGTAATTTAGTGTTTTAACTATCTTACGCGGAACCCGAATTATTTTCCTAAAATATAAGTAGCCTAAGTTACTCCTTATCATATCAGCTATCTGCCAGTGAAAGTCCCATCGAAATCGGTCCAGCCGTTTCGGAGATTAACCGGAACAAACAAACAGACAGACAGACAGACAAAAATGTTAAAAGTTGTGTTTTTGTTATAAGTACCGTATATACTTTCATATGCATTTAGTAAAAAGCTGTTATTTTGACATTACAGACACTTCAATTTTATTTATTTGTATAGATATACATACTGGCTTTTAGTTTTCAAACCAGAATATAGCTATGGGAACACTGCTGCTTGGCAGATTCCTAGGTAGAAAAGAAGCTCTTCTACATCCTAAATTCCTTGAGTTATGGACTCGTGCTATTATACTTTTGCTAGTGCTAAGTAATAAGGAATTATCCTGTATAATATTTTGTTTTAAAAGCTTCTCCATAATATGCTGATGCGTAACATTGAGAAGTTCTTGGGAGATTTTGATGACAGCTTACCCCAACGGATAATCGACAGCGACAGTATCTCAAGTTTAAGGCGCCTAAGCGGACTAAAAAACTTGAGGCTTATAACAACGGAGCACTTGTTTCCCCGTTTCTACTGATTAAAACTTAGTACACAAAATCGCATCACACTGCGTATCAAAACCGACATCAAACAATTATATAAACGATATAACAGGAGTAACAATCCGCAAGGGGTCAAGTTCCTGCCAAAACTCATCCTACCTAAAAACGTGTCAATCGTGATTACCTAGGATGAGTTTTGGAGATACCCGGGTCGCATCTAAGTATTAATGATTCCAATTATGTTTTTTGATGTTCCGGATCAAACGATTGACAGGACGTATCACCAAATAGTATAGTAATGTCCGACGATCGACATTATCGAGCGGGTCTCACTGATCACAGAGTACTAAAACTCGAAATGACCCATTAGAACGATCGACCCGAATCACCCGTTCGTAAGACGAATCAATACTTGAATGATCGGATCACTAGAAATGAATGAATGACACATGTCTACTTCCTACATTTCATTCGCTTGACAGGAAAATTGCCGATTGCTGTACCATACTGTTACCGTTACCGTTGCTGTTATAGTCCACTGCTGAACATAGGCTTCCTGCATCATAGATTGCCTCATAGGCGGGATATATACCATAGTTTTTTTTTAATTAGATAAGGGTGACAAACGAGCACAGAGTCCACCTGATGGTAAGTGGTTGTTGTGGGCCAAGACATCTACATCTATCTTCGATTACGAATCAAAATGCAGATGCGCTGTCACCCGCGAGGACTAAAATGGAATGCCTTGTTTCCAGTAAAAAGGGTCTCCGGTTCTCTACACTCACCATACGAAACACAGCAGCGTTAAGCTGCTATTTTACGCTGATATTCTGTGAGAGCGTGGTCCTCCCCGGTCGAGCCAACCCATTCGTGCTACAACTATACTACTAATAGCTGCCGCATAGCTCTATTATATATAAATTTTCGTTGCCACGCATGTGGCAAGCGGGTTGGCGCCCGCAGTTTTTTTATTTTAGTCGTTATTAGGAAGACGCTGCTGCCCATCTCCTGATTTGTTTCTTTTTGTGTCGCCTCTTACCCACCAGACGTCTCGCATCTTTATAAGTTATTGTCCCCCATCTCCGGTCTGAGTTTGGCCAATCTGAATTTTTATGTCTGCCATAAACAAAACATATTATTGTTATCTATCGAATTTTACAGTCACAGTCGTCCCATACGACACTTGGGGGCGATGTAATGGTTTCCATTACATTACGCCGCCACGACACGGCATAATCTGTTAAAATTTCGCTAGGATTAAGTGTTACCATAGTGCGTTAAATGTCGTTATTGTTAAATAGTTATTTACAAAAAGCAAATTTTCCAGGAATACGGTTTCGGAGATCTAGCAGTTTGCGTTAACGCGAGGCCGTGGCGCCATCTATGTATAGAACCGCCATGCGGACAACTGAACCCCGCCAATCCAGCAATGTACCGGGTACTAAGAGACCTGTATCGGGATATAGCTGAGCTTGTGCCCAAGCCAGCACTCTTCCATGTGGGTGGGGATGAGGTGAGTGTTTTGGATTTACATGTATCAATTACAAATGATTGAAAAAATATTAACTTTCTGTACGACTTACAGACTTTCAAGCCGCCATTTTTCAATTGTTTTTCTGTCCTCTAAAACGAGTGAATCTAACGAAGAAATTCGATACATTCTGAAGTTTTATAATAATAGTATTAAGAATATAATGTTATATTAAAAATATAAGACTCGTTATATTGCATACCTTGTTACCATGTAAGTTTTACCAAGTTCTACCATGCTAAAGTCTACACTAATTAGTTAGTAGAATCAGGTATATTGTATTGTTTTGTTTAAATGTGTTGCATTCGAGAAATATTCTTCTTTATAGTTTAATGACTTCAGTTTCTTAGTAATTTTCGGTGTATTTTGTAGACTTGTGGTTTTAGCTACAATTTATAAGGTAAATTCAGTTTATATAATACCTTCATTCATTTACCTCTTTTCGCTTCTTCGTTACAAAATAAGTCATTTATTTTATAAAAATAAAAAATTGCTGTATTTTTCCTTTAGTTTTTTTAACATGGTAGAGCCATGCTGCAGCTATACTGTGGTTGCAGCACGAATGGGTCGGCTCGACTAGGGTAGGACCAAGCTCTCACAGAGTACCAGCGTAAAATAGCAGTTTAATGCTGCTGTGTTTCGTATGGTGACCGTAGAGAAACTGAGACCCCTTTTACTCGAAACGAGACATTCCATCTGTCTTCAGGGATGACAGCCAATCTGCATTTTGATCCTTAATTGTGTAAAAATGTAGATGTCTATGGGTCACAGCATCCACTTACAAAATTATAAAAAATAAAACATGTATTTTTATTTTTATTTAACTCATATAATGTAAGTTAAAAAATAAAAGGAAGATAATGTTTTTCCTTTCAGGTATATTTGGGCTGCTGGAACTCGAGTGAAGAGATCGTATCTTATATGAAAAACAAAGGTTTTGACACAGATATAGAGGGCTTCATAAGACTTTGGGCTGAGTTCCATGCAAAGGCCCTGCAGATTTGGGATGAGGAAACCATGGCGGTAGGAGGACAACAGCAGCATGTGCTTATTTGGTCTTCGGAACTCACGCAACCTAACAGGATCGAGAATTATTTAGATAAAAATAGGTATAAACGTCAAATTTATATTTAGACAAATTTTTTGGTAGCTCTACCGATCTTTATAATATTGGATATACTGTATAAACATTGTTACGATGGAATCAACAGTATTAACATGTTTCGACCTTTGTTGTTCAACCACTAATTAAACCACTGATATTAATCTCGATTAAAATTACTTCAGTACGAGTATATGTATATATAAAATGAGAGGGTTGCAGTTGTGCGCGCATCACGGAGGAAGTACTGGATAGATTTCAATTAAGTGTTCTAAGTTTTATATTTTAGACACTTGGCCCTTATCTAAAAAAAATATTCCGATATCTTCATTTAATATAAAGTTATTAAAGTTTTAAGAAATCACGATTTTTGTAAGCACTACGTGTTAAGTGATGTGCGTTTTCTTTGTTAATGTATCAAGCAACGCCGACGAAGCCGCGGGTATCAGCTAGTAGTTAATAAAAGAAATCATTCAGTTAAGTTTTTAAGTACTATAAATATTATTATTTAACTTACCGTTTTAATTACAATCATATTGCCGAATTCCTTGATCAAATCGAACATTCCACACATGGCCGGATTAACCAGGCAATGCAATTCTCGGGGCCCCTTTGTAGCCAGCATGAAGGGATGTGAGTAATAACATTAGCTGCGTCACCGACTCATGCTTACCTCTTCAGGAACTTACAGTAAAATATTTGTATTTGCGCTCATTGAAATTGTCTCAAGTGCGTCGTCTCGCCGATTTTATGAAGGCACTGGCAGTTTTTATAAAAAAATCTAGCATTCTTATCCCAATTCGGATGTTTTAAACACAGAGCACAGTAAAACTTTTTAAACAAAATTCACGCTCACTTACAAATTGCTACGTAATGCATCCAACGTTTCGGGCATAGAGGAAAGTAATATATCGGGTTTCAGGGATTCCCCCAATTCGAATGAAGTCTAGTACTCACTCAGCCGACTGCTCAACAGCTGCGTTCTAAATTAATGCTTATACTTTAAGTATGAAATATCTAGCACTCTTATATATAAAATCGTAGGTTTTAAAACACAGAGGAGAGTAAAACTTTTTAACGTAACGCATCCATATTATTAGTTTTTGTTAGATGATTCTGTTCTGAAAGTATGAACTATTTCATCAACTGACAGCATGCGTCGCTAAAACCCAGTAATACCTGTTGTTATTGAGGATACAAATTTTCCAATTGAATTTTCACTGCATGATACATTTTCCATTACTTTCGTGCGCGCGCAGGGCCCCTAGCCGATGCGGGGTCCCTAGGCAGTTGCCTACTCTGCCTAATGGTTAATCCGGCTCTGATTCCACACTTTAAAGTTATAATGTTAAAGTTACAGCCTATATACGTCCCACTGCTGGGCACAGACCTCCTCTCATTTGTGAGAAGGTTTTAGGGCAAGTAAATGTCCGCGGCGCTGCCCCAATGCGTGTTGGTGAACTTCAGATATCTTAGAAACATTTTTTTCTTAGTTCTCAGACATGTAGGTTTCTTCACGATGTTTTCCTTCACCGACGAGCACATGGTAAATCAGCAGCTCTTAAAATTTCCATTAACAATATCGATGATGCCGGCGAGGATTGAATCCGGGTTGCTCGCGTACTGTGAAATTTACAGGAGGCGCTGAGCGGTTGAGCTACCACGGCTCATTCCATACTTTACAATAGTTTAACTTTTTTGTCCTCCAAAGTTGTTTACTTGTCATTACTGGCGCTCTATACTTCACACTGGACCACGGCAATGCAGGCGCCAAAATAGGTGAAAGGTACCTATTACATTAGACCCACGGGATAAAAGAAAATGGTGGATTCACTTACGCCGCCTCTACATGGCTTATTTAAATATACTATTATGTGATACACATATATAATAAATGAAGTTAAAATAACATTAATATGTATGACAGTAATTTAGACAAAATACAGCCTTATTAAAACACTTTTTTAGACGTGGTAGAGTCACGCTGCAGCTACTCGTATATCATGGTTGTAGCACGAATGGGTCGGCTCGACTGGGGAACGACCATGCTCTCACACAGATTACCAGCGAAAAATAGCATCTTAATTGTGTTATATTTAGTTTGGTTAATGTAGAGAACCGGAGACCCGGTCTACTGGAAACGAGGCATTCCATCATAGTCCTCAGGGGTGACAACCCATCTACATTTGGATTCTTAATTGAGGATACATGTAGATGTCTACGGGCCACAACATCCACTTACCATCAGGTGGACTGTGTGCTCGTTAGGTACCCTTATTATATATAAAAAAAAGTTTATTATTGATAGTCTCGGGTTTAAGCTTCTAGAAAGTTTTTAAAGGATTATTTTACTGTAAGTTTACCGAGATTATTAACCGCGTACCATATGTATATATATATTTCACATTAGATATTAATTTTAAATATAATATTTATGAAGAAAAGTCACTATGTTAAAATTTATGAAAATTTGGATTAGTACATAGTATAAATTTATATGAATATTCTGTTAGTAATAGAAGGCAACTAAGCATCAAACATTTCTCTGTTCCAGATACGTAATCGAAGTATGGGAGCCGCTTAGCAGTCCCCTTTTGATTCAATTGCTTCGCATGGGTTACAAGACAATATCGATACCGAAAGACATTTGGTACTTAGACCACGGATTCTGGGGTAAAACGAAGTATTCCAACTGGCGGAGGATGTACGAACATGTGTTGCCTCGTGATCCTAACGTGTTAGGCGGAGAGGTAGCAATGTGGAGCGAGTATGTGGATGCGCAGGCGTTAGGTGAGAGCTTAGTTTTCATTTTTATTATTATATGTACGTACGTCTGCTTTATTAGTTCATGTCCAGTAATAGACTGTTACAGTCTATTATTGGACATGAATCTCTCCTATGATTGCGTGGACTTGCAATAATCCTTACGTTTATATTGACTGCGCAGTACCGTGTCTCACACCGATGGCAAAGCCTAAGAAAAATGTATAGTCAGTCATCGCGTTTGATGTGGTTGGAGAAACCGACATAAACAATAAATTGCTAGGGTTTTCAGAACGAGAAGTATTCAAAAGTAAAAACTGATTTTATTTTATTTCAACAAATTAATGTGTATGAGGAAATTGATGAAACTAATTTCTTATCTTTAAATGAGGACGAACCACAGTTTTTACCGCTCATGTAGTGTGAACCATTTTAATTTGTTTGCGTGATAGGACAACCCTAGCGGACAGTTCCTCGGTTCACGGACGTCTCGGCCCGCAGCGCACCGCACGATTGTCCCGTCTAGACGCCTTAGATGAACCACTCTTATTAGTAGTTAGACAGTGCCTATGGACTGGGTGTTTTAGATCTGTCATATACAAAATGGGAATACGGTGACTTATCGGAGGGTATGATATTTTCCCGGTATTTCTAATAGTTATCTCAACACTCGTGGGTAAAGAAGTGTACTTTTCCGGTCTTAGATTTAAATAAATATATAGTAACTAGCGATCCGACTTAGCTTCGCACGAATGATTTCCGGATATCGACAACAGCGCCATCTACCAGGTTCAATTAAAGCTAAGAATCATCATATAAGTTACGGAATTTTACCCCATTAAAATTTCAATTAAAATCGGTTAAGCTGTTTAAGATGAAAATAATTACGAACACACGTATACCGTAATTTTGTATATAAACTAGCGACCTGCCGTGACTTCACGCGTGTAGGATTTAATAACGTGGGTTTATTTAAATTTACGACTAAAGTCAATGTATTTTATCAATTTTTCGATTCCTGAAAAATAATCCAAGTTTTTGAAATAGAATATAGCCTAGTACATTTCTTTGAAAATGTGCGTAAAGTTTTATCCATATGAGCAGTTGAAAGCATAAACAATACATGGGTGAGGCTTACAGAAAATGTACCATTACACACGGGAACTTGTAACGTACAATAACACACTGGAAATAGATAACATACTGGAAATATTGTTAAGATTAGTTAACACTATTTTTATACGTGGTAGGCCATGCTTTTTTTATTTGTTTATTTTTTTATAGAATTAGGGTGACAAACGAGCACACAGTCCACCTTATGGTAAGTGGTTGCTGTGGCCCATAGACATCTACATCTATCCTCGATTACAAGTGAAAATGCAGATGCGTTGTCAGCCGTGAGGACTAAGATGGAATGCCTCGTTTCCAGTAAAAAGGGTCTCCGGTTCTCTACACTCACCATACGAAACACAGCAGCGTTATGCTGCTATTTTACGCTGGTATTCTGTGAGAGCGTGGTCCTTCCCCGGTCGAGCCGGCCCATTCGTGCTACAACTATACCAGTAATGCAGCAGCATGGCTCTACCACGTTTAAGCTGCAGCTATATTAGTAGTATAGTTGTAGCACGAATAGCTGGGTTCGACCTGGGAAGGACCATACTCTCACAGAATACCAGCGTAAAATAGCAGCTTAACACTGCTGTATTTTGTTTGGAGGGTGTAGAGAATCGAATACCCTTTTTACTGGAAAAGAGGCATTCCATCTTATTCCTCACGGGTGAAACAACGCATCTGCATTATGATTCTTTATTGAGGATAGATGTAGATCTCAGCAGCCACTTACCATCAGGTGAACTGTGTGCTCGTTTGTCACCCTATGCTATAAAAAAATACGAGACTATTTATTATAATGGAACTTTAAATAAAATACTTTATAGACCAATTTATTTATTTAAATTTAAAAAACTTAACTAAAAAAGCTGTATAGCATAATTTATTGTTTCTTAATTACGTCTTCAACGCGAATATCTTCTATAAAACCGATGTAGTGCTTCTATGAGCCTCTTTGGTAGTATCTTACTAGTACTGTGTCATTGAAACATAGTCTCCATATGTGTTTTGGCCAAATATAGGCATTTGATACGTCACCCAATCACGTTCGACTTAGTGCATCACCCGATGGTGTCGAGGTGAGGTAAACGCCGCCGGAGGGGGGGGGGCAGTGAGCCGGCTCCGGTGATTCCGGCGCTGGGCTAAGACAGTAGCTTGAGATCAACGGTGCGGTCGATTCACGTATTTTGTAGTGACCGCTGCAGCGGTTTTTCGCGCGACCAGTTTTGGTTTTTGTGGTCTAGATTTTTAGTATTTGTGCGCGTTTAATTCGCTATTTAATTTGTGGTTCGTGAGGAACCGTTAACTTGCTTGTGTGACGTGAAATCTTGCGTGCGCGCCGAGTAGAGATACGCTAGGTTGATTTTGAATTCTTATTGCGGCGTAGTATTTAATATAGTGCGAAAGAATTTAGTTGTTGTTTGTAACGCTGAACTTTGTGACTCGTGAAGAGATCGCATTAGTTCCCTATTTGTAATTTGGTGATAAATGAATCCGGAACCTTGAATATTGAACTTTGAACTACTGTTCGTTACTTGTGTCGGGTATCACGTGTTTGGTTTTACGATGAACATTGAATTAGTTGAGTTGAAGTTAGTTAAATGTACAATAAAGTTGATATACTGAAATAGTGACTGAAATATGTATACCTGATTGAGTTTCCGATGTCACTTCCGAATTGTTTATTAAACTGTCAAAGTCTTTTAAATCATTCTGCTGAGCCGTAGCCAACACCGATTCAACCTTTGTTTTCATTACTCCCTCATTTTCATTAGATATAAGACTTATATCTGTCACTTTCTTCCAAGCGTAATTTTTTTTTCATCTTCATAACTTGGCTGTTCAGTTTTTTTCTTTCCAACTTATTGGAGTCTGTGTTTTTTTTTTACAAAATCTGATATTTTGTTATGCTCTTTCATTTGAAAATATGTGTCATCATAGTAATCATCGTTATTAGAAATGTGATATTCTTCATCGGAAGAATCATGTAAAGAATACAAGTCTTCGTCTGTGCTGCTTTCGTACTCTTTTCTATTTTTCTAGTTGTTGTAATGTGTGTATGCAGTAAGTTTTCTTTTCTTCGGATTGTTTTTGTTTGTATTAATTTTGTGATGAACAGATGGCGGAACATTTTCTTTTGATGTTGTGGCAAAAATTTTAGTATTGGGTCAACTTTTTTAAAATTAAATGGACCATACTGAGTAAAATCGAAGTAACACTTATTTTGCTCAGTATTCTTACATCTTACTTACATCTTTTTTGGTGGTATTGTATTTTCGTTCTGCTGTTTGTTTTAGTAAGTCCGCAAATTTCACATTAATACAGTCGCAAAAACATGGTCTACTCTTTGGCAAAAACAACTTAGATAGCGGTAGAAAATAGAGTATGCTGAGTCAACTTTGTTAATAATTTGATGCATTTTCATGGTGCTTGGGACTACGAGATCTACTGATTCATTTAGTATGGCATATTCAGAGTCATAAAAAGTTGTGATTTGCTTTGAGACGCTTGAAGAAGTTCGTAAGCTGTTTTAGGATCAGGAACGTCCGAACCATAAGCGACAAATGAATCTAATTTACGTTTTATAGCTCCCCCACACCGTCAGCGGCTCCGTTGCCGTGGAAGGCTTTGAAAAAGTTCCATGTTGAAATATGAAAACCGAGTTACTTCGTTAGTTTTGAGAAATAGTAAAAGTTTTTCTTTTGACGGTACTGAGCAGTGGGACCATCTGAATAAAAATTAATCCCATTTACTTTAGGTAATTTCTGTTTGATCAATTTTAGTACTGGTAAGAGATGCGCCTAAATGGCACCTGGTCCGTGTTCTTTGCTTGGAGATATAGATGCAAAGGATTGATTACATTTTGTGGTATACAAAATACCAGTATGAAGACTAATCTGTTGTTTCGATCCATCAAAATGCATTGCTTGTATTTCAGTGCTTAATTTACAGGCATAATTTTCAGAAAAATCTATGTGTAATGCTACGGTACGATCATCCAAATTTTTCGTGCACCGTTGATATTCTTTGTACTGATGGAAGATATTGTAAGAATGGGTTTTGAAATTTTGCAATTCTTCTTGAAGTACATCTAGGAGCATTCTCAACGAAACCGTCTTTTTTCCTTATGATTTTCTTTGTATTCTTCGTCACATCACTATTTTTTTTCGGTATTTCAGGATCATAACAATAAGTCCAGCTTTTGTCACTCGTAAGTATGACAAACAGAGCATTTGAGTCACCTCCGTTAAATCTTTGAACCATTTCACGACACCAATCAACACGACGGAGGTTTCGGGCCTCTGTCAAATTGTGAGGTATCCACCCAGACACAAAGCTTCCTGACTTCTAAATGTTCATGGAGGATTTTGTGCACTTGACTCGTTGTCTGAATCTGCTGATAAGTCACTTTTTTGTCAGTCTCTATCAAACGCCGTCCCTCACGCGGATCATCGGTGAGATTCACTCAACTCGCGAGAGACTCATTAAACCAGGTATAAACAGTGGTACGAGATGGGGCTTCATCGTGAAAGGCCAATCGAAGTCTATCATAACTTTCTTGTTGATTTAAATGACATTGAAAGCCATAAAAAGTCATTGTAGGAAAAATTTCTCGCGTTAAATTCATGTTGACGTGACACAGACAATTTTCAATTTGCCGCCAAATCGTAAACAAATGACAAATTAATAAAATACATACACTATAATATTGGCAAAGAGTTCCATTTTCAAAATTTGAACTGATTTTTTTATTATATCGTTTACAAGTGGCCAGTTCTAAAAACTGTACGGTGTGTAGATACGCGGGTGTGGCCTCGTGCGGCGGCGGTGGGCGAGCGGCTGTGGAGTGACCCGCGCGGCGGGGGCGGCGGGTTCGCGGGCGCCGAGCCGCGCCTGCAGCGGCTGCGCGCGCGGCTGCGGGCGCGCGGCCTGCGCCCCGACGCCGTCTCGCCCGAGTGGTGCGCGCAACACGACGCGCGCTGCTACTGACACCAGGTACCACTAAAGCTACGGACACTCTGTTCCCACGCACGTAACGTATGCGATGCAGCGCTCTTATGGGCCCTATACACCATCGGACATGATGGACACGAATACTAGCGATCGCGATCGTGAGGAGGGCATGATCGGTGATGATCGAGCGTAATGGCTGCTGTGTCGGTTTTTTGTACAGTCATCAAAGGATCGTGCGCGCCTCTACATGATCGCCGATACTCTATAAACTTACGTTGTTATATTTCGTCCACCTTTTTTGCTTCTTTTTTTTACACCACTCTTTTAAGGTGTACATTTAAATAATGGTTATACATATAAACTAATTAGATAAATAAATACCGGCAGCTGCAACTGTTTCAACGTCCGTCTCGGACAGACGACTATACAAATATGTAGGATGCACGATCGTGCGGGCAGTCGCACAATGATTGTGAAAATCATGCTCCATTCTGTGGTTGTCAATCATGGCCGATGGTGTATAGTCTGCGCCCCGACACGATCTTGCGCGAGTGGTGCGCGCAACACGATGCTACTGACCACTCACCACTCACACCAGGTACCACTAATCACCTTATGCTGGCCATACACGCTACGGTCTACTGGATAAGTATATCTGTTGTAGGTGTGCATGTGTGCATGCGCACGTAGCCCGGAATAGACCTGCACAATTTTTTTGATCTTGCACAGCCCACTGGAATTCATTATTTGCGCAGGCAAACCGTTTCCTTAAACCGACACGTGTATGGCTTATATTAGTCTTACAAGTTCTTTCTTTCTTTGGTAATGAACTCGTACGGTTGTATTTATGCTAGTGTCAACTAATATGAAATTATCCTTTTTAATAAATTGCTTAGAAACTTCTTCAATTATGTTTCATGCGTCACATTGCAAAGTTTTTGGGAGATTTTAACAGAAACTTGAGCTAGCCGACAATCGATGACGATAGTATCTCCTAAGCGAGCACAATAACTTGATATTGACATTACCATCGAAGCACTTATTTCATCGTTTCTCTCACTAAAAATTCACAGGCACAAATATTTAATACACAAAATCGCACAACTATTATGTAACGAAATTCACTTTAAACAAGCTACAAGCCCAAATGCCGTCAAAAACTCTACAGGATTAGCTGTTACTTCGTCACTGTTCACTACTCTATTGACGTATAGGTAACATTTTCTCCTTCAATACGTTCTAAAATTACCATATTGATTACATATTGAATTAAACTACTTTTACGGATTTTATCGCGCTCAATTAAGTTATTTTATATTCCCGACGTTTTGGTTGCTTTCCAGCAACCGTGGTCACGGGGGACCACGTTTCGGTTGCTTTCCAGCAACCGTGGTCACAACGTGGTCCCCCGTGCAACCGAAACGTCGGGAATATAAAATAACTTAATTGAACGCGATAAAATCCGTAAAAGTAGTTTAATTCAATGTGTAGTGTTCGCGTAAATATAAGAAATCATTATATTGATTACATCTTGATCATTACGAGGCGTAAGTATAGCGCGCTTAAAGTAAAGAGTTTCTGAAATAACGCCGGTACAAGTTAGTCTCAAAATTACAAAGCACACGCACAAAGTGGCGATGTAAAATTATCCCATGATTGTCTTAAAAGGCGACAGAAAGAAACAAACCAGGAGATGGGTAACAGTGTCCTTATAATAATTTTTACGTGTTAGAGCAATGCTGCAGCTATATTAGTAATATAGTTGTAGCACGAATGGGTCGGCTCGACCGGGGAAGGATCACGCTCTCACAGAATACCAGCGTAAAATAGCAGCTTAACGCTGCTGTGTTTCGTATGGTGAATGTAGAGAACCGGAGACCCTTTTTACTGGAAACAAGCCATTCCATCTTAATCCTCACGGGTGACAACGCATCTGCATTTTGATTCTTTATTGAGAATAGATGTGGATGTCTATGAGTCACAGCAACCACTTATCATCAGGTGGACTGTGTGCTCGTTTGTTACCTTATCCAATAAAAAAAAAGATAGTAAATAGAATCAAGTGAATAAATATAATCGGACGTTACTTTGCGGAAATCCATTATATTAAAGTAAAGTAATTTGCTAACATCCGTGTAATAAAATAAAATGATTTTTTTAAATCTAGGTTCAAGTGCACCTCCCGCTCTCACTCAATTGTGTGCACTATCCCCATCAACACTAAAATTTTAGCACCACTACTCTCAACACCACTACTCTCAACACTACTACTACCCTCAACACCACTGCTCCCAACACCACTTCACTAGGAAAGACACACCACCGTCTATAATACGACACGTTTCGCATCTACATGAAGCAACCTCACGTGAAGTAGACCCTGCGGTGGCTGAGCGCGAAGTCAAAAATCAAATATAGGAGTGATATTTGCCATAGTTTAAAATAATAAACAATGCAAACATCATCTCTATAAGACATTCTATGGGGGAGGCCTATGTTCAGAAGTAAACTTTAATACGCTGTAACGGTATCGGCACACGCACAGACACTCACATGGGCACGAACGCACAATAAAAAATGCGTGCGTACGCACAACAAAATAGCTTACGTATCTGTACGTATTTACAGTTTTTTTTTTTATAGAATAAGGATGACAAACGCGCACACGGCCCACGTGATGGTAAGTGGCCGTTGTGGCCCATAAACATCTACATCTATCGTCGTTTGCGGATCAAAATGCAGATATACGAGTATATTATAAAAATATATATTTAGATTTTAACGAGTTTATTTATAATAGAAATAAGATACCTGCGGGTAAGTACTAAGGGAAAATCGAAAAAAAAAATCAGAAAATGTAATTTGGTCTACAGATTTTAATAAAAATCATTAGTTTAGTACAGTTTCTATGAAATATGAACGAATAATTGTAACATTAGCCATAAACAAAAACGTAATTAAACATTTTTGAAAACCTTGCTAGTAGGTCTTATTTTACTATGGTAGGGTAATAAGGCCTACTGCTTTAACGGACTAGTAATCAATTTATACGTAATATATTTAATATTTGTGATAAATAATCACATGAATGCAGGATTAAGACTGAAAATTCTAAAAAATATATAAATTGCCTCGCCTAACAGTACTTAAAGTCATTAGTATAATAATGAACAAACTGACAAACAAACTCACTCTTCGTAAATATCGTCAGTGCGTGGGTTGTGTCTCGAGTCTCATTGAGTGTTAGGTTGACTTGAGAATTGGGTTTATTGTTGGGTTGAGTGTCCTCCTAACCAAATTTCTGTCACAGCGGCCAGTCTCAATGGAGACTAGCCCATCAGCACAGTACAGAATTATAGTATCCGAATGTATGCGCAAGCACAGGTGCAATATTTATTCCCTCAGACTCATCAAATCGCAATTCCGACACGGTCCGTGAGAGCTTAGGCGCAGGAACAATAATTTACACATAAGTTAATACAAGTTACAAGTTATAATTTAGCGTGCAAGTAAACAAGTAGAATAGAACTGTGTCTATTTTTTGGTTAAGTTTGTACATGCACGATTTAGTTATATGAAAAAAAAACGATATGTTTGGCGGAGTTTTTCATTTGTGGTTCGTGTGTGTGAAGAAACGGAAGATACTACAGTAAAGTTTGTTGATAAAATATATTAGAACAATATGTCATTTTAATTTTAGTTCTAATGCACATTGCATTCGGTATCTTGTGTTTAACTTTAAACAACAAGTAATTAAATGATTCTTCTGACATAGTATAGTGCTTAACTTCTCCTGCTAGTTTATGAAACAAAATTGTACTTGCGCCATACCATATTCATTTGTTTTGCTTACCTATTCGGTTTCTCAGCCCACTGTCTTTTAAGATTCTCACGTCCCTGAGTTAATCCTTTATTTCATCCAAAATATCACAAATATTTTTATTATATTAAGTGTTGAAAAAGTTTAAACGCTTAGTTGAAATTATTTTATAAGTTAATTAATTACTAATTACGTGTATTATTTCATACGTGGACCACGCTAGCGTAAAATAGCAGTATAATACCACTGTCTTTCGTATGGCGAGTAAAAAGAACCGCATACCCTTTTTCTACCGACTTCAAAAAGGAGCCGGTACTCAATTCGACTATATGTTTTTTTATGTGTGTACCTCGTAACTTGTTACTGGGTGAACCGATTTCGATTATTTTTTCTTTGTTTGAAAGCTGGTGCTTCACATGTGGTCCCAATTTGAAACTCAGGTCAGACCTTGATCAAAAACTATTGATCAAGGTCTGACCAATAGTTTTTGAGTTTATTCTTAATAATTTATATTCAAGTCGGTTGTGCAATATTTTAAATTATTACTATAACGGGGCATTCTATTAAGTCCACAAGGATGTCAACGCATTAGCGTTTTGATTTCTAATCGAAGACTGATATAGATCTCTATGAGACACAGCATACACTTAGCATTGAATGGATTGTGTGCTCGTTGTCAGTTGTCATCTTATTTCATAAAAAATGCATACATGTAAATGGGAATATTAAAACTATACACTAAAGGTTTTATTTAAGTTGATAATGTATACAATATATTTCTTTTCCACAGATCTCCAGAGCATAAAATAAATGGTGTATCACACAAGTGTTCCTGTATGACATCCGTTGAATATTGTTTCTGTTTAAGTTATTGTTAGATAATATTTAAAAACTTTGTATTTAATTACACATTATATATGGTATATAAATAAAAATCACTTAGTAATTAAAAATAATGATAATGATATAAACAAATAAAAATAACGGAAATAATAACAGAAAATGTATATATTTATTTATAGTTTACGATGTAAATTGTATAGTAATTTTGTATCTACCTATATAATATTATTAATAAGGAAGGGATTTACTAAGTTATTTCTTGTTATCACATTTGCTAAAATGGTGCTAATATTTTAATTAAGATAATATAAAATTAACCTTAAATTTTATACACCTTTAGATCTCAGTAAATTATAAAAAATATAAATAAAATTTATAGTAGTAAGTAAATATATAAAATGTTAATATATTTTTGTGTTTTATTGAGATAAACATCAATTTTATTTTATTTTTTAAATTAAAAACGATAGAAGAGAAGCCGTGACGCAAAGTACAGCTGCGTCGCGAAGTAATAAAGCTTTCCTCGTTATACTTGAAAGGCCTAGTGTTTTCGCGAAAAACACATTGCATCATGCAGCTTTGCCACGGCTCATCATCACCCATCCAAGCGCCTAATACTAGAACGGGGAGCAACTGCTCAAAACAGAAAACGCTTTTCTATTCTGACGTTTAAACTTCGAAGAAGAATTTTTGAGCTACAATGTGTGAATTAACCTTCTAGTCTTAATATAATTTGAAATACTTTTTTAAATATGAGAAATACTTGGTTAAAACTGGCAAGAAGAAACCCGAAGACATAGTTTACAAAAACTAGACTATACTTCTGTGAAGATCATTTTGATGTAAGTATGACTTACTATCGTTTATACAAAATAAAACATCATGAGATGATAGATATTCCATGTGAAATTTTGTAATACGAGTAGATTAGGTATGAGATTGTAATCATAGATAAACATAACTATTTATATCAAAATAAACTCTGACCGGGGTAATGTGTTGTATAAATAAAAATTGGTAATAGGTTCTTTACTCAACACGAACGAAAATCGAGATGAAATTTTTACACCTTTAATGTATTTATCCTTGATAGATTAGTACTGTCTGCTCTTACGAATTCGTCTTCCATGACGCCATTTCTATAAAATACGAAATAAAACTGAACAATCGTGATGATAACTTCTAATTTTTTGAATCTAATTTGGTGGCTCGGGTTTCGGACATTTGAGGCACAGATTTTTTATGTACGTTGTAGAACTATCTGCAGCTATATTAGTGGTGTAGTTGTAGCACGAATGGCTCTGTTCAACAGGGGAAGGACCACGCTCTTACAGAATACTAGCGTAAAATAGCAGCTTAACGCTGCTGTATTTCATATGGTGAGTGTAGAGAATCGGAGACCCTTTTACTGGAAACGAGGCATTCCATCTTGGTCCTCGGGGGTAACAGCACATCTGCGTTTTGATTCTTAATTGAGGATACATGTAGATGTCTATGGGCTATGGGCCACAGCAACCACTTACCATTAGGTGGACTGTGTGCTTGTTTGTCACCCTAATGCTATATAAAAAAAAGAATAAAAAAATATTATTAAAATTTAATTATGAAATTTATAATGGAATAGAAATCAACATTTCTCGTTTACTTTTTACAAAATCTATCATAAATACGTATTTTTTTCTTCATGATGCAAAATATCCTATTGCATTTGGATTCTTCTTTTTCCATTGTACTAATAATAGCAGAAGTTCTTCACTGTCTGACAGCGACATGGTACTTGATTTCACTATGACGGTGCTCTTGCAATCTATATAGAATACAAAACGTGGGCGCCTTTAATGTCACGCGGGCCGTTTTACCGCCGCGGACTACGCGCGGGACTGTTGTGCAGCTTGCACTGGAATACATTTGCATGAAATATTTTATTTTTACAGATAAGCTTTACATTTGTTGTTATAGTTTTTTTTATATTTAATATTAAATAAATAAATTTCCATTTTCTAGAAAACATCACAGGAAAATTAACAGGTTTCCTCACTTTAAAGCACGTAGTAAACCAGCACTTAAAAAGCTTTTAGCAGTTTCATTGATGCCTACTGAACCACCAAGATTCTGACAAAAATCTGTGTTTAGGTTTGACGTAGTTATCGTGAAATATAAAAATTTATAATAGTGAATGATAATTTAATTTTATTGACCTGTTGTATTCAAAACTCATTAACAATATCGCTACATAAAAGCTGTAAATTAAACAACGGAAATATTTATCAGTCGAGGAAATAAGAAAATAAATTATATTCCCTTTTTAAACATATAAAATAAAACTTGTTAAATCGTTGCGCAGGGCACTCCATACTTTATAATTACATTATTATAATAACTAAAATGTTACTTAGTAAAAGCGATACATTATCTGCTACAATACCTACTATTTTACAATTTTCTACAATCTTAGATTATAATCAAAATATTTATTTTTAATTATGCGTTGTGACTTATGACTCTAATTAACACTATGAAATAATTGACTAGAACATGAAATAATTCTTTAAAATTATCGATGCATTGTATAAATTCTATTAGTATAAAATGGTTTTATAAGTTAAAAAATAAACTAAATTTAAAAAATTCTTTTTTTTTATCCAAATAAACATAATCGTTCTAGACAAAACATATAATTTAATATAATTTTTATATCTCTAAATCCGCTTGCTTTTTTCATGACTTTTTTGAAGATTTGAAATTTCATGAAGGTAGAAACAAGTTTTTATTTTATTTTTTATTTAAATTTACTAAAAGATCAAAATTGTTTTCAGGTGTCACTGTTTCAATGGTGCATTTAATCGTAATTAAATATGTTTAAACTGAAAGGGTGGTGAAGTTATTGCATACGGACGGACATAGACGTTTATATGTGGATTAAAAAAGTGGTAAAATTCAAAATTTCGTACAACCGACTTCATTATAAATTATTAAGGATAACTCAAAAATTACTAGTCAAACCTTGATCAAATTTATGTGGGACTACATTAGAAGCAACAGCTTTCAAATAAAAAAGAACGATCGAATTCGGTTCGCCGGGAAAAAAGTTATGAGATAGGTAACACACAAAAAAAACATTACAGTCGAATTGAGTACCTACCTCCTTTTTGAATTCGGTTAAAAAAGAATACCAGCAATACAAGTAGCAAACAGTATTTCTGTATTACTAGCGAATAAATGATTGCATCGTGTATATAAAAAAAAATCGTTATGCACTCGACTTCTGCTAACACTCGTGTACGATAGTATTGAATAGCGGATTCGAAACCACAACCACCACAACTTATTTTTGCAGTCTTTATCTTGTCTTTTATCTTCTCACCCTTATCTTTTTAACTGCTGTCGCATGTAGAGTATACCTAGTCAAGTTATTTAAAATGGATCTGTATTAAAACTGGCTATATTACATAAAGCGAAATATCTTATGCACAGTATATAAATTTTAAAGGTGTTTCATAATTTGTTACATTCGGATAAACTATAAGTGTTATTTCTGATTTGATTAAACTGAATAAAATAAATAAACACTGCTAGTGAAGTTTAAATTCATAAATATCAGTATAGAATTTATTCAATGCAATTTCTAGACGATGCTATTTAACAACTTCACATAGATATGTTATTCCTATTCATATTTCTCTCGTTTATATTCTTAACAGCACCAAGACTGAGATCATTCGGCACGAGATCATGTAAAACGGTCTCACTTCGAAAGATGCTTGTAGCTATCCTATTCGCCAATCTTTCCGAATCACGCAGATCGTCGTCTTTAGATGAATGCGACGTTAGATCAATTTCCGCATCGCTGTCACTGTCACTCGTATCTTTCGTGTCTTGTCTTGGTCTGTAAGCCAAATTTTGCGGTTCATCCATATCTTGGCCTGACGGAGCACAGTGACAATTGCTGGGGTTCTTGGAAGACAACACTCTTAAATCGGTTGGTGCTATTTCGGAATCAAGTTGTTGGTGCATCAATAAAGGTGGGAATGGGAATGGCTGTTGCATCATTCTTCCATCGTCGTTACCATACGGCATAGGTGGAGGCATTTCATGAACCGGTGGTGGCATGGAATCTGACATACTGCCGTTATGATGGTATGTATCCGGCCTTGGCGATTTTATTTCGCCGTTGTTATCCATGGCTGGTGACGGCTCTGGTGAATCTTTATCATTAGGCGATTCCCCTCCTTCTGGTGAAGACTCTGGTGGCTTTGTATGTCCTGCAACAGATATATTTATAATTTATCTAGTTACTTTTTCTCCGTAGTTGCAGCGAAATGTGATATTAAAAACCCAATACTGTAAATACAATAACAGTTACTAAAAAATTTAAAAATGTTAATGGACAATTTGATGTTACCTATATTTAATGAGAAGGATAGGATTTATATTAGCGTCCCTAAAAACCTAGGAAAAGTGAGGTATAATGTATGTTAGTGTGGGTTTGTATGTACTCTAAACTATTAAAACTGGGCGGTAGGGTTGCCTTTCAAACTAGCAGCCCGTTTGGTTCAGTACCATTTTTAATACCTATTTTTGCCACCGAGTAGAAATGCGTTTATTGTTGAGGCCCTAATTAAAATGTGTGGTGACACAGAATATTTATAACCTGCGCCACCATTTTTGTACCTACTCAAGAGTGAGAATGTATTTGTAGCTTTCTTTTTTGAAAATGAATGACGGAGTCCATGGTCTGAAGTAGCCAGTTACCTATCAAGTGTAAACAGGTTTGTTATTCCAACATTATAAAAAACCTCGTCCCGTTATGTGGTTAAATTGACTGAATTAACACTTTTGTCATAAGCTTTCCCAAAATTTCAATTATGTTTGTATATTTTTGTTCTTAATTTTTAGAGCATGTATATGAAGTATATTGTTGAATACTGTCATTGAGTATATTATTTAATTTGTTGTATTTAGAATTGTTAAGTATTTATTATTTAAAGTTCTTCCCATAAATCCTTCCGAGACTTTATGAATTTATAAGTCAAAATTAAATAAACTGGCTAATTACTGTTGCCGTTTCATTGTTTTTTTTTTTTAATATTACTAAAAGCTTATATTCTTATTAAGTATTATTGACACAGAATGAAGTTCAAGTTAATGAATGAAGTTCGAGTTTAATGAATGCTCTTTTCTTTTAATTGTTTAATTGTTTTGATGTTCTTCGAAAACAAATTTAAGGATTAAATACAATCGACTGTTACTTTGATTTTTCCTGATCCCTAAAATACAGACTTGTCTAGTTTGGGGATCAGAGTCTTCATTGTAGTTTTATTTAAATAAAAGATTATTATTATTATTATTACTTTTTTATTACTTTTTATATAGGATAAGGGTGACAAACGAGCACACAGTCCACCTGATGGTAAGTGGTTGCTGCAGCCCATAGACATCTACATCTATCCTCGTTTACGAATCAAAATGCAGATGCGTTGTCACCCGTGAGGACTAAGATGGGATACCGCATTTCCAGTAAAAAGGGCCTCCGGCCACCTGCACTCACCAAGCGAAACGCAGAGGTAAACCTCTACTTCACGCTGGTATTCTGTGAGGTCGTGGTACCACCCCGGTTCGAGCCGGCCCATCCGTGCGACAGCAACAGCTACCGCGTGGCTCTACCACTGTTAATACTTGTTTTACTTCTTGATTCTACTTGAATTAAAATTCAAATTACAGAAAAAATTTAATGGCGGTGTAAAAGAACCTACTACTGCTTACTATCTCGTGTGTCTCCATCATCAGTCTGATAACAATTCAAAATAATAAAAAACTACGGTTCCCAACACGCTTCCCAAGCTTGCAACTACAGCAAATAAGGCAATCTGATATGATGAAATATGGATGGCCGTGGACTTTTACTAGGCTGTAATGAATAAATGAATGATGTGCCCAAAAAAGCAATGATATATTACAATCTGTGTGATATGATGATACCTGGCATTCCTAATGGCGGTGTTCCTAAGCCAAGACAACGCATTCTCCACGCGTCTTGAAGTAATTGAAGGCGCGCCTGCTTACGCCACTTTGCTCTCCGATTTTGAAACCACACCTGCGAGAAACACACAATTAGTAATTTTAAGGATTAGTATCTATTACTTTCTTCTATTATTATTATATTAGATTATTTTATGCTTTATGTTTATACATTTGTTACAGAAATTATTAACTTGTTTTACTTTTAATGGTTTGCTATAGCGGATTATATTTTTTACAGAATTATTAATAATAATATAAATATATTACTTTGTTATATTTAAATAGAAATCCATTAAATTAATTTAACTTATTATTTCATTGTATTAAAATTTTTACATAAATAAGAGGACTTGGTAATTAAATTTTTATTGAGCTATAAAAATAATAATATACCATTGTCTACTGTCTGTAATGAATGCTAAATTGCCAAAATATTCCTTTGCATTCAAAGGTAAACCTTTTTTTTTCAGTTTATATTATATTTAAAAATAAGTTTAAATAAATTCGATAAATCAGTAAAGACTAGTTTTATATAGATAATTTAGGGATATTTCTGTAAAAGAAAGCTTCTTTATTATTGAAACTCAGAAGTTATTTAAATTCTTCATTATCATCATTGACATGTTAACAGTCCATTGCAGGAAATATGTATCTCTCACATTACAAAACTTGCGAAGCCCACTACGTTTAGAGGTCAGGTCGCTGATTGCTATGTAAAATAGAGGTACAAATAACTTGCTTGCGTATACTCTAAGGATGTAAACAGCGAACCAAATTTAAAAAAAACTAAATGTAAAAATTACCACTAGCCCATATCGTCCTGCGTGTGTCGTAAGATGCGACAGAGAAAAACTGAAAATGAAGATGAAACTGAAAATAATAAAAATTGCGGGTGCCAGCACGCCAAAACGTGTTATAGTTGCAGTTATAGCTCTTTATAATAACTATGGTAACATCACCCCTATGATGCTATCTGTGTGGGAGGCCTGTGTTAAGCAGTAAAAACTAAAACGTTAAAAAAATAATATACAGCATGCTATTTATTTGATTACGTTTAATCGAGAATATGTAAGTTTTGGGTATGAGATGTTATAGGTAGTGCAAAAAGAGTAGACACAAATAAAAATTAACCCACTCGTACGGAACTACCCGGTTCCTATTTAACGCTAATACTAAAAGATCGGAGACGCGTCAATATCTATGGGGTTACATCAATATAACATAATATAGCGTTCGACCAAAGGTAACGGAAAATAAATCCAGCTTAAATTCAAACCCAAGTCTTGCGGCATAGTAGCTATTAGCTAGGTACTAACCACGAGGTACTCAGACCACGAGGCTACGCGCTGGTCGGATAATATACATTGATGTAATGATTTAATGATTAAACAGAGTATTAAAATCTCGTTAAAAATAAAGATGACATACATAAAAACTTTCTAGGAACGTCTTTCTAATAATAAGGAAGATTTTAAAACCAAATCAAGTTCAGAAAAAAGAAGCTATCGATATAGATAAAACTATCAAGTCTAAATTTAAATATTCATCTTTTTCATTATCGGCCCTATCACGGGCCGATAATGAAAAAGATGAATATTCACCGAGCCACCGAACCCTCACACATGGCTAGTGTGTATTTTCCATGCATAGCTACTCATCGCAGCCCAGACACCTCGCCCCTTTAACAACGCCTTTCTTTATTCCCTTAAACATTAGGATAATAAGAGATACAGCTATCTTTCAGAAGCTACCGGATTTTCTGAGTCATTCATTGTACCGCCTCATATAAATGTAAAATGGATATTTTTTATTTAAATTTATCTATTTAATAGGGGAGGTTGTAGCGTATAATGTCAACAGCTCAAAATTATAGAAAAACGTGGTTGTCAACCTGTCTACCAAGTGAGGCAATTATGGCAAATATTCCCCTATGAGGCGTATGCCTCCCCTTTAGATTGCTACCTAACCTTATAGATTGCCTTTTAAGTATTAAATATCCCCATAGGTGCAGCAGTAGATATATGATACGCTGTAATTAATGAAAATGTATAAATAAATAAGACATGGCCAAATCGCCATTTATCATAGACTGCAATATTGTCTGAGCCTTTTCATAAGGCACTATTTTATCATCAGACATGAGATGAGAGAAATAATAGATATTTCTAAAGAGAATAAACATTCATAAAATGCTCCAACTGCACCTACTTGAACTCTTGCTTCCGAAAGGCTGATTCTTAACGCGACTTCCTCCCTCAAAAACACATCAGGATAGTGGGTTTTTTGGAATAGCGACTCTAATTCACTGAGCTGCTGAGGAGTAAAAGTCGTGCGGTTGCGGCGTTGTCTTCGTCGACCGAACATGTACTCGGTCAACAAATCACCGGGTAAAGGTGAAAGGTATGGACCTGCCATTTCGTATTATACTTGTATAATTTAAAACTTTGAGAAGCACTGTTTCACGTGTCGAACTCTAGTGAAACTAATTTATTTCGCAAAACCAAATGTTAAAACTTTCAACTCGTTAACAAAACTGATGGTTCTATATCGCGAACTTTTCTGTCACTATAAACTGATTATCAAAATACGGCTCTGTATCCGACAAGATCGTCACTGAACTGTTTGGATCCACAAAAATCCACTCGTGAAAACCCCCTAGACTCCACCCCTCGGCAATATAAAAGGTGTTCCTGATTGGCCGTTCTTTCTAGGGGTTGGAAATTTCAGCCAATCGCGACTCGCTTTGTGGGGTAGTATTTAAAACAGGTGTAGATTGAGTTATGGCGTATCTGCAAATACAAATTTCGTATAAATGTGGTTAACTTTATATTGAAGCTGTTAATTAGATGTGAGCGCTTTGATTAAAATGTTGGAGAGTCGAATTCGCTTTTTAATAAATTGATGTCGTTTTATGTACAGTCCTTTGAATTTTTATAAAAGTCATATATTTGAATGGAAGTTCGTTATCATTATTATCATAACAGCCATTTACAAATCCACTGCTGAACAAATGTCTACCTCAAAGAATGCCACAGTCCTGAATCATGCAACAATCGAATTCCTGCATGTCTTACCGTGTCGTCATCTTTCTAGCGAGGAGTCACCCTACCACTACACTCACCGGTTCGGGGCTGCCACTAGGGAACCTTTATTCCACTTCAGTTGTCAAGCTGTTATGAAGGTTATGAATATATATTTATATGACGAACGTATGACGTAGTGATGGTGTACCTGGCTACACCGTCATGGACCCAGGGTTGAAAACATAAGTTTAGCGAAATCAAAAGCTGTTGAATTACGGGATTGATTATGATGGGACTATCCCCGTATCTCAGAAACTGCATAGAACTTTGTGATAAGTTAGAAATTTATCGTATATAGCGTTGTATGTAATACGGTTAGTTTCTACTTCTTCTTTATCAACGCGTAACAACCCACCGTTGAAGGGTCTCTGTATCTGTAAGAAAGATTTTGCTTAATCGCTAAACCTGGCAGATGGATTATCGCTCGCAGTACCAGACGCTTAGAGATTTGACACTGATGATTGATAATTCTTTTAAATGCCTCCTACGAGTGCGGTTGCAGACTCTTACATGTATTTTACAGTTAAGTTTTCTGATAGCCATTCATCCATCCATTACAGCCTATAAAAGTCCACTGCTAAACATAGGCCTCTCCGAATGGTTACCTCATAGGGATTAGTTTGCCAAGTTGCCACGCTTGGCCAGTGGGTTGGCAACCGCAGTTTTTTTATTATTTTGAGTTGTTGTCAGGAAGATGATGCTGCCCCTCTTCTGTTTCAGTTACCCTCTGTCGCCTCTTACGACACCCACGGGAAGTTATGGGGTAGTGGATATTCTTACACCACCACTACACGGGATATCCTGATGGCATTAGGTATAAAATTGACGTTTCATTGAATGATTAATTAGAATTGTAGATATCGTGTAATTTGGAATTTTAAATATACATAAGTTTTACTTATTCTTATCAAAATCAGTAATTTATATGTTTCTTTGGATTTTGTTCTTTCTGCGATTTCGTAATATTTTATTAAGACCATAACACTCAGTAAAATTACTTTTAATTTTAATATTTGAGTTCCGGCGTGAAAACAATGCGTGTCAAATGGCACACTCCATGTTCAAGGACCTAGAACTACTAACGAACTAACTGGGCGTTATTGGTTCAATCGCTTCCGTTCGAGAAATTTCGACGTAAGTTCTTTGCCTAAGGAATTTCCGTTTTGTATGGAAATATTTAAATAAAGAAATTAAAAAAAAATGAATTTACTGACTGTTATTGTCAAGAATTGCATACAATGGTGGAGATATAAAACGGAAATTTAATAGGCAATTCCATCCATCCGTTCATCATCATCATCATCATTTCAGCCCTTCACAAGTCCACTGCTGAACATATGCCCCCCCCCCCAAGGAATGTCACAAGGCACGGTCCTGAGCCACAAGCGTTCCACGTCTTCCTGCGTGTCTTACCAGGTCATGACTCCATCTAGGTAACAAAGATCATCCATCCACTATAGCCTATAAAAGTCCACTGCTGATAATAGGCCTCCCTCATGATTGTCTCATGGAGGGAATATGCCATAGTTGTTACTCTTGGCAAGCGGGTTGGCAAACACAGATTTTTTACTATTTTGAGTTGTTATCAGGAAGATGCTGCTGCATCTTCTGGTTTTAGAAGACGGAAGTTGGATGATCTCATTTAACTTCCAAATATTAAAAAGGTGTATTTGGAACTTTTTTGACATCATCGCAGCATCTAAAAGTATGATATTATAAGAAATATATTTACTTTTAGAATGTTTAGAGACGACAAAAGACCCGATGATATGACTTTCGTCCCTTGGGAGAAAGGTAAAGCTAGTATGGAATGCTACTTGCGTAGACTCTTTGGCAACCTCTAATCTCAAGGATACCTCATTTAGAGACAGGGCGGCATCAGAGGCAGCTGAACAGAGTAAGTGGCGCAAATATGAGTCTCCAAGATATACATATTTGTGCCATTTGCTGTAGAGACTATCAGTCCGTGGTGTCCATTTGAGTAGGACTGTATGATAATTTAAGTTTTTAGTTTTCGTTTTCATTTATTATAGTTTTTAATATTGTACTTTTAAATAATTTAAACCAACTTTAAAATAAAAATAAAATTACGGGCGAGAGATCAGAAGAGAGATATTTTGAGAGTTCGGTGAAAGTTCCAATGCAAATTTATGTTTTGAACACGTTTTCTTTTTAGTTGGCAAACAAAAACATACAAATTTTCAGGGACATAGACTAAGTATAAGTTTTTAATAAAATTACATTTATGTAAACGAAATATAAATATGTCTATATCTTTGCAACGCTCTGTAGCCTAAATGATATGATTGATTTTAACATATCGTGTCATTAATTCGTCTAGTAATAGTTGTAGATTTGGACACACACACACACAATATAGGAATTTGTCTCTTTTCTGTTGGTAAAAATTTTTACGCAAGTACGCCAGCGTTTGACTAATAACCTATCTACTAGCGCTTTGTCGACCAATGTGATAAGTACATTGGGAAAATCTATTGACTCATGCCTGTCGCTGGGAATAAGTTCTCACACTATCGGTCTTATTGACCGATAGTATCAGGGGGAATGATCCATAAAGGATTCAATAAAAGGCTCTGGAATTTATTTTAAAAAGGAAAGTCCACAAGTCAGTTAACTCACATAATTAATTAACCCAAAGTCATCAACAGGTGTTTAAAAAAGCTTGCCTAAAGATAACGGCAGTTTTCCAAACAAGATCGGACTTTAGCTTGATATAGGTTAAGAAGGCCTTGTACGTGGACCATATAAGTTAAGATAGATATACACCCTCCCTATTTACTGCTGCCAAATAACAGTGACTGCGCTATTGTGTACTGGTCTGAAGGGTATAGAAAATGAGTATAAATACGGGCTGTGAGGTATTCCTTCTTAATCCTCAGAGGTGATGACGCAACTGTAGCCTTCTTTGTCTGCAGTATCAATGGACTGGTGTAGCAACCCATCATCTGAACTGTAAGTTCCTTTGTCACTTCAGTTTTAGTAAAACTATACGGTGGCACCCTTGAGAGAGAGTACACTTTTTTGCAGCCATTTTGGCCCGAACCCAATTAAACGCTCAATGGTTTTGTCAGGTGAACTTAAAAGTTTAATTGAAAGTACGTGGGGGTAATATGGTGACCTTAAGCTTATAAAACCAAATCCAAAGCAGGACAGAGACAAAAATACTGTCGTATACTATAACTAATATATTAAGAAAGAAGTAGCAAACAAGCCTTGGCAATAATTAGTAACACTTCGAAAAATCAACTTAAAGAAAATTAACTACACTATTCAATGCCAAAATCGACAAAAATATTTACTATAATGTCAACTGTGAAAATGGCGTCGACAAAGCGGCGCCCCTTTGACCCTTTATTGTTTGATTGCCTGATGAAGAAATATCGTATCACAGAGCCTTCTATGCAAACACGGCTGTGGTTTTTGGGTTATAAGAAAGTGACCATATTAACCGGATGACCATATTACCCTCACGTACTATATACCAAAATATATTTTGCTAGGTTTGGGGATCTAAACGTCTTACAAATTATTCAATGTTATTGTTAATTGTAGTATCATGGCTATGTTCTGAACAAACGCTGTTCCTGTACCGCCGCTACGGCGGTAGTATTATACGCTCAGTTGGAATTCATTTTTTAATCATCACATCACTCATGATAGGAATTTTATTGTTTACTCGCTATGCACGCAATCAGAGTTCGCGTAGAAACATTTTCTTTGTTTCTTTTAAAGATTATTAAGTTGGTAATTTAATGGGTTTGAATCTTTATTAATTTGGGACTAATTTTAGATTTATGAACTACACCACTGTTCCAAATAAAATATACTCGTATATCTATATTAATCTATAAAAATAAATAAAATTGAAGTACATATGAAAGTATTTACGGTAGGCTTATAACAAAAAAAACCATTTTTAAATTTTTTGTCAGTCTGTCTATCTGTCTCTCTGTTTGTTCCAGCTAATCTCCAAAACCGCTGGACCGATTTTGACGGGACTTTCACTGGCAGATAGCTAATGTTATAAGGAGTAATTTAAGTTATTATTATTTTAGAAAAATAAATTTAAGCAAGCCATTTTTTAGAAGCAGCTTTTCGTGAGGTCTGCGTTCTGGAGGTTGTTTATTATAATTGCAGATTAAACACCAGCAACAGATTAGTAAACTGAAGTGGCAGTGGGCTGACCATATAGCTCGAAGAACAGACAACAGGCAGGCGAAGTGTAGGGCGTATCCATACTAGTTGAAGTGACGACGTGATAAGACATGCAGGAAGTCGATGAATGGAGGTGGCTGAGAACCGTGCTTTGTGGAATTTCTTGGGGGAGGCCAATGTCTAGCAGTGGAGTTGTGAAGGGCTGTAATGGTGATGATGATGATGATGAAATACCAGCATCTGGATTCAAAACCGATAATTATTAGGAATTTCTAGATTAAAACTTCTTTCACCCGCATCTCAAAAATCTCTACGTCCATCGCGATCTTTTAAGAATCATCTAAGCTGACTGAGTTTTACTAATATTACTTAACTAATAAGTAATTTGAAGGATTTTTATTCAAGGAATTAAAATGAACAGTACAATGAACAGCACGCGTGATTTAAGAATCTGCTGTGTAGATCATCTTCAATTCATTTCTTAAACTTTGAACGCCAGAATTCGACACAACTTCAACTGATTTTTTTTAATTTGCCATAGCTTTAATGAGGGCTAATAATTATCTGCTCACCAGATGTCGCTGGTTGACACTGAGGTAAAGTTTTTTGTTACACAATGTAATTTAATTGAGAATATGTTTTTTTAATAAAAGTTTATCAGTTTCTAGAGTACCTGTTATATTAATACACAAAACAATGCGTCAGTGGTTTGCTCTTTAATTTTTTGCACATTTTTAACTTTTTTTTTATTTCTACTTTTATGAATATCTGTTGCTTGCTTTATTTATTTTTAATGTTATTAATTTAAAATATAGCTAACAGTACAGAAAGAACCAATAACTTTTGATTTTCCGAACAATTTAACTTCCCCGCTATGAAATCTGTCAAATATTATACCTCACTTTCTAGTGGCGCCGTCCTGGTGGCACAAAAGTCGTGGATGCCCTCAATGAATGAACTAAAGCGTTTAATTGATATAGTGCATATAATAACCAATAATTGTGACGAAACCTTTAATTTAGGCACATCTTATGATAATAAGCCTTATATTGACGGCGTAAAAGAATCCAGTCATCCCATTTCCTTTCTCGGGAAAGTACGAGGGGACGCGTATAGGAAATTCTAGAAAAATCTTATGGGAGCTGCGTCAATGTTCAAAGGACCTCTGGCACTGCGCTCTTCACTCCGCCTGCCAAGCGTAACGATGACAGCATAATGCTAATGTTTTCTGTGGTCAGTGCAAAGAATCGGAAACCCTTAAAATGGTGGGTGTAAAAGGAGTATATGCCAAATATACTCCTTGCCAAATTCTCCAAAAGTCAAACTCACTGTTTGCGCGCCAAAATTTCCTAGACCGATTCCAGAACAACATTATAAATGCAAAGGATCGTAAGAAGATTTGTTGTATTTGCGGCCACCTTCTGATGAGCTTAAGGAGTATTGTCAAGTTTTTCAAAACTTGCTACCGGCTGGCGCATTTTGTTAAGGATCTATTTTCATCAGGTGAATTTTTTAGGTAGCTGAAATAATTTGGAAAAAAATGCCAACGTTTATAGCTTCCAGATTTATGTGCATTCTTAATTATTAATATACAACATTAAAAAACGTTAATATAAAAAACACTAAAGTTAATAACTTAAATTATCATACAGGCCTGCTCCCAGTGGTATCGTGGCAAGAACACTGCAGCTGCTTTTCCTTGCTGAATGGCTATAATTAGCCTTTGACCGAAAAAAGAGCCAGCCCTTTTATTACCAGCAGCGAAGAGCAGTCGCAAATAGAGTTCCTTCAAAATTCAAATTTTGAATCAATAAAATATAAATCTCAGAAGCATAATAAAGTTAACAAGCAATTTCACCACCTTTAGGTAAGGTTTGTTAATTTTTGTAACGTCACCGTTCAGTCCGCCATTAAAGCCGTTACGAGAAAGACAACTTTTATTTAAATCCTAAGATATCGCATTTTAGACACCCCAAAATCTCCGTCTATCACGAGGTAATATTATGGAGTTATTTATTTACTAGCTGTTTCCCGCGTTTTCACCCGCGTGGAATTTATTACGATATGATTTCATGGGTTTTTTTTTGCGCGCGCGTAACCCTAATTATTTTTCTAAAATAAAAGTAACATAAGTTACTCTTTATAACATCAAAACATCATATATCTGCCAGTGAAAAATCCATCAAAATCAGTCCAGCCACTTCGGTGATTAGCCGGAACAACAGACAGACAAAAATTTTAAAAAGATTTTTTTTTGTTATAAGTACCGTATATGCCTTCAAATGCATTTAGTAAATAGCTGTTTTGTTTATTAGTGTGGATTTTAAAAAGAACTGCCCATATGTTTAGAAATATGTAATATTTAATATTGTAGTAGCTGGACAGGCAGACGTCGCACTTTACACTACCCGTTACGAAAGGTGACGCGATGAAGTTTAACTGCGATCCACTCTGGACTTATAACACTGTTGTTTATTGTAACGTGGTAGAGCCATGCTGCAGCTTACTGTAGAATAGTTGTAGCACGAATGGCTCGGCTCGACCGGGGAAAGAACACTCTCTCACAGAATTCCAGCGTAAAATAGCAGCTTAGCGCTGCTGTGTTTCATATGGTGGGTGTAGAGGACTGGAGACCCGTTTTACTGGAAACGAGGCATTTCATCTTAGTCCTCATGGGTGACACCGCATCTACATTTTCATACGCATCGAGAATAGATTTAGATGTCTGTGGGCCACTACCATAAGGTGGACTGTGACTCTTAGCCTATAAAAAAACTGTAAATATAGATTTGTTAATAATAACTAAACTCACCGCATGTAGTGGCGGTGCAAAAATTTTCATCTACCACATATCGTCCCGTAGGTGTCGACAGATAGAAATTGAAACAGGAGTTGGACAGTAGCATCTTCTTGATGACAACTCAAAATACTAAAAGACTGCGGTTGCCAACCGCGTGCCAAGCATGGCAATTATGACAAATAAGGGAGATATATACTATAATCTATGAAGCAGACCTATGATCAGCAGTGAACCTTTGATATTCTAGGAATGAATGAAATGAATACCTAATAAGTGAATGGTACGTGATCAACGCCACCTATGAACATCCAAAACTCCGCTAGAAGAACTGTAGCGATGCTGAACTTTCAGAAAGGAGGACACTCTATACTTGCAGATTTGCTTGACGGCCCTGTGGCGCGCTGCCTTTGTAATGAGTTGCAGCGCTAAAAGCCGCGTGTTCGAATCCGCACGGAACAAGTATTTGTATGGCCTACAAATAATTATTCCAGGTCCGGTTGATTGTCCTAGTAAAATTTAAGTATATAAACTGCCCCCACGATACAGGAGTAAATCCAAAATCCAAAATCATAGGAGCTTAGATTTTTTAAGAAGTAAGAGACATATCTAAATCAAAGTCAGTCCGGAAAAAACCGCTGGCTAAAAGAGATTCCAAATAGCGGTCGGCCGTGACAGAAACATTCTGGTGGTATTCATTCACAAGTGACGGATAATTGACGGATTACCACCCAGCAACCATAGATGATGACGGTGTGAGTGAAGTCCTCGTAGCGCTCACCGTCGTAAATACGATAAAAAATGCTAATATGCTGTGTATGATCGCTACGTCTGTAGATTCAGACGTGTTAAGAAATAACTCGGTTATCAAAGATTCGAGTTCTCTTCAATATTTGCATTCAATTATTCATAACCTATAAATAAATTATTGCTCTGAGTAAATGACCATAAAAATATTTTTATTGATCAATCATATTAAAATTCTTGTTATATACTCGAGTATCGAAGACAAGGTTTGGCCGTTATGCTCGTCGACAAATTGAAGGCACAGACATTCGATCAAGGGTGCAAAGTGATACGCATGGATTGCATTAATCAGTACTATAATAGTAAGTAGCTCATGTTTATTATAATAATGTTTAAAACCCGTTTAACAACAAACCAAAATATCCTAATTATTGCAATTTGTTATCCCCCCGGCATATTTTTCATTGCTACTGCCAGTTATGCTGTGAGTAAATACAAGAAAGGTATATTAGGTTTTTATTTTTTTAGTTACCACACCTTAAATACATTTGTGAGCCCTGTTAGCTTAGAAGTTTTTTTTTAATAGGATAAATGTCACAAACGAGCACCCAGTTCATCTGACGGTGATTGCCGAATGTTTTAAAATTGTTTGAAAATTCAGGTACGTTGAGGACTAAGAAGGACGTTACCAGTGAAATAGTCTCTGGTTCTCTACACTCTTCATGCGAAACACAGCTGAATTAAGCTGCTATTTTACGCTGGTATTCTGTGAGAGCGTAGTCCTACCTAGGTTGAGCTGACCCATTCGTATTACAACTATTATATAGCTGCGGCATGGCCCTACCACGTAAAAGAGTTAAACGCTGACTGTAAATTTCACAGTACGAGAGCATCCCGGGTTCCCCACCGATGAAATTGCAAATTTCAAGTTATATTTTTACACGTACTCGGAATTGAAAGAAATCATTGTGGGTAAACCTACATGTAAGAGCAATAACATTTTCGAGAATATGTGAAGCCCATTCCATCCGATTGTGGTCACTGAAGTCTATGGACGCTTGCGACCAACTTTCTAACGAAGAAGTTTATAGATGCATTTTCACCTTTGAGGACTAAGGTCACACAGTCTATTATCATACTGGTTCTCTATACTGGCAAATTGTAGCAGGCACTAGTGTACCACCTACCCAGACTAACTCCTGTCCTAAAACGGAATCCTACCACCTAGAATGTTTTTCTTTTAACTAAAGTTGTAGATGCTATAAAATCAATTATAGATCAAATGAAAAGACATCGTGGTTTAAACATAACAAAATGAACGGTTTAGTTCAGTTTGCTATTAATCTCGAAATTTATCCGTCAAATATTAAATGTATAAAAAGTACTTAGTTTTAAGGCACAAATTTCAGTAACTACGTAAATAATGAGGTAAACAACAAAATCAGTAATAAAATAATATTGTCCAATACGAAAAGCAGGTCCACTAAGTGGGTTGTAGCATAGACGACGTTTACAACCAGCAAATGAATATTTCCAGCCGACGTTACGCGCCGCATGATCCGCGCTTTAGGGGTGACGATTGTAGCACTATTGTGAAATAATCTGATTTCAGAGAGTTTTCTTTAACAAATGCATATGTAGAATCTGTACTGTCTGTACTCTTACTGGCTCTCTGTACCCTTCGGAGTTTCAGCGGAAACTTGACCGGCGACGGATTGCTGCTCCTGTATTATTGTTTGATTAATGGTTTAAAGTGGATGTAAAATATGTAAAAGTGGTGAATGTATGTAAAAGTGCGATTTTGTGTATTAAATGTCTACGCTATAGTTCACATTTTTTTCTTTTTTTTTGCCTTAATCAAGGATGTCTTGAGTGACTCCAAATTGGGATGAGGCTTTGAGCACGCCTTTTCCTCCAAGTGTTGCCATATCTTGTAATCTAACGGATTCAAATCTGGACTGGAGGAGGGCCAGTCTTCGTGCCGGATGAAGTCGATTTCACGCGCCGCCAGTCAGTCTTGTGTGCTCTTCGCTCTATGAGCTGGCGCCGAATCTTGTTGGAATACCCAGTGCCTGTTATTGAACATGGTATGAGAAACAGGTTCCACAAGGTTCGTCAGGTCTGTATTTTGATACACAACTGCATTCGTTTTTACACCTTTCTCACAAAAATGCCCCAATAAGAAACTCCCAACCATACCATGAGCGAGGATGGAAAATGACCTCGCGGAATACGGTTGCTCGCTTCTTCACTACTGTGTGCGTACACCTTATCATTTTGTTTGTTGTAGCTCTCTTCTACGGAAAAAAATTTTTCATCCGAAAAAAGAATTTCCCGATATTTTTTTCCCGCGTACCGCTTCAACAAAGCGCGGCATCTCTTCAGTCTCAGGTCCATTAGACGAGCATTCAAACGATGTCCTGTTTTTCTTCGATATGCCCGAAGCCCTAAGTCTTCATTTAACACCCTTTTCACCGTGGTTCTGCTTAACCCCATCTGAAGGGCCAACAGTTTCTGCTTACGTTTGGGATTTCTTTGAATTCGCGCCTTCACAGCTTTTATCACTGCTGGAGTCCTAACAGACCGAGGGCGACCACTTCTTGACCTGTCATCTACACTAGAGTCTTCATTGTATCGTTTGATGATAAACGAATCTTTTGGTTATATTCAAATTTTTCAGTAAGTATGTCAAAAATTTGAATTGGCGCGTAACCGCAACGATGCAACGCAATAACTGCAACACGGTCTTCTTTAAGCGTCCACTCCATATTTAAAAATGAGTAAAATTCTAAAAAGTATACAGTTTTATTTTCATGAACAATTCGAAATTCGAATTCAATAAACTTTTTTGTGGCCAGCATTCTAAAAGAATTTTTTTTATTGTGTGACAATACTTATGACCTGACTAGGTATATTGGCGTCAGAATAAGATTTGATAACTCGACACAAATCTTAAAAGCAACCCTGATCGCTGGGCGGGCCTCGCCCACCGCAGTGGCGCTAAACGAGTTTCCGCAAACATTTTAATGAATAACACCTCCCCCAAGCCAAGCGGACCCCTAACAGCCCCACCACCCGGCTGCAATGCGCTAATTAAACATTCGAGTCACATTGTTTCAGATGTTGTGGAATTTCGTTGCCGGTTGGAGAACGCTGGAATTAAATATGTCTCGACAAACAACGTTAAACATAATAGTTATTTTTGTAGTCAAAATCTTAAATCTCGAATTAACACATTGTTTTTTTTTTAATATAAGTTTGTGTAATAAACAATATCTACAAACAACAATATATGATACCTAGTTATTGAACAAAAATGCTTAGCTTAAAAATATTTGAAGCTATATGAAAGAGAATTATGTAATAATGAGTAATTTATTACAAATTACTTATTTGTAATTGATGTTAGTAAAATTTCTGTTTTGAAACTCTTCAATAAAACTACTTTCGACATTACTTATATTGATATCGAAAACTCTCCACTAAATGTCTAGTGTTGCTAAAATCGGTCGTTTTGGGACTCAGTAAAGCGTGAAGTGTGAAATAAATAATTTTCCAATACGCGAACATATTCCAAAGTCGCATCCGCTAATGACTTCATAAGTCGTGGAAAAACCATGCGAGCGCACTCCGAGCATCCGACGCCTCAATTAGTTAATTAATCTTTTTTCCGCGTTAAAATAGCATTTATAAGCGAGACGCAAACGAGTTGGAACTGCCTCCCTCGGTGCGAGGGACTGTAGGGCTGTTCATGCACTTTCAAAACGAAGTTTTACGCTTTTGTTTAGCGATGACGGAAGTTTAATTAAAAGAGGCAAAAACAACATCTTTAATGCTTTCCTTTGCTCCCTGCATTTAATAGTTTTTAGAAACTAAAATGACTGATAAAATAATACAGTCCATCTGATGGTAAGTGAATGCTGTAGCCCATAGACATCTACATGTATCCTTGATGCGTTGTCATCCCTGAGGACTCAGATGGAATGCCTCGTTTTAAGTACTTAAGTACCCTTTTTACTGGATACGAGACACTCCATCTTAGTCCTCAGGGGTGACAACGCATCTGAATTTTGATTTTTAATCGAGGATAAATGTAAGATGTCTATGGGCTATAGCATCCACTTACCATCAGGACTGTGTGCTCGTTTGTCACCTTTTATTGTATAAAATTAAAAAAGTAAAAAATGGTCTCCGTTTCTCTACACTCACTATACAAAACAGCAGCATTAAGCTGCTATTTTATTTATTTATTTATTTATTTATTTAGGCTGGTATTCTGTGATAGCGTGGTCCTACCCCGGTCGAGGCGACCCATTCGTGCTATAACCATAATGTAGCTGCAGCTTGGCTCTATCCTGTGCAAAATGTGTGTTAATCATCAAGCCCCATACCTAACCACTCGCATCTTTGACGCTGCTCTGCTTCACTGGTCTGGATATTTCACGCCTGGCGTGAAGAGTTGGGTGTAACACCATCCCGGTATCGCATATCCGGTAGATACATGAGATGATTCTAATATTTCCCACAGTGACCGCTTAAAACACCCACTGGATGGAATGTATCACCACATTCCGTCCACAACGCCATCACACCCCATTTTATATAATTTATTCAATTTATGCATGTTGTAAGTTGGCTTTGAACAAATTATGCGCCTGGTTTTATAGGAAGAATATGTCGAACAGCAGGAATATAAAACCTGCAATGATATTTAAATTTTTTTTACATACACAAAATTATAATGGTAGGAGGTATAATGGGTATTACGGTCAAACTAGTAGTAAATTTGTGCATTCTATGATTTTAAGATTGCCTTAAGGAATTTTTGGGCAATTCTGATTTAGGGTCTAGCAATTCAAATGTTTAGTTGCACCTGCTTACAGGTGACAATATCGATAAAATAGTTAATTAAATAACATTTTTTAAAACTTAACTACACTGAATTGGTTCTTATTCCGATCTACTTTCAGTTTATAGAAACGTTTACTTATTTCAGGACATACAAAATAATATATAATATACTTCGTGACGGGGATAGTGCACGCAATTGAGGGAGGGCGGGAGGTGCTCTTCAAACTAGGTATTACACATTATTTTATTTTATTAAGCGGATACACACACACACAAAGTAATTTTTACTAACTTAACATTGTATTTAATATTTTTAAGTACCTTTTTGTTAAAAACACATTTCATATTTCCTAGCAAATGCTTATATTACGAGTATCATCAAAATGATTGTTCACTACAATTCGAGATATATTATTATAATTAATAGAATCAGGTGTTACTTTGCGGAAATCCATTATATACAAACTTTTAGGAAAATTTACTTCGGAAATATCCGCGTTATAAAATAAAATGATGTGTCTTACCTAGTATGAAGAGCACCTCCTTTAAGTATTACTTAGCGGTTAGCCACCGTAGAGTCTATATCACCTGAGGATGCCTCGTGTAGAGGCGAAACACGTGTTGTATTATCGTCAGTGTAAGCTTACTTAGCGGTTAGCCACCGTAGAGTCTATATCACCTGAGGATGCCTCGTGTAGAGGCGAAACACGTGTCGTATTATCGTCAGTGGTGTGTCTTGCCTAGTGTAGTGGTGTTGGGAGTAGCGTTGCTGGGGTTAGTGGTGACGGGGATAGTGCACGCAATTGAGGGAGGGCGGGAGGTGCTCTTCATACTAGGTAAGACACATCATTTTATTTTATAACGCTGATATTTGCGAAGTAAATTTTCCTAAAAGTTTTTAGATATATTATTGTTGAGACATATAGTGTAAAATTGCTGGGATTGTAAAATTAATATATTAAGATCAAGTTTTTTTTTTATAGGATAAGGGTGACAAACGAGCACACAGCCCACCTGATGGTAAGTGGTTTCTGTGGCCCATAGACATCTACATCTATTCTCGATTACGAATCAAAGTGCAGACGCGTTGTCACCCGTGAGGACAAAGATGGAATGCCTCCTTTGCAGTAAAATGGGTCTCCGGTTCTCTACACTCACCATACGAAACACAGCAGCGTTGAGCTGCTATTTTACGCTGGTGTTCTGTGAGTGTTATCAATATCATGATGGGCCAATTCTGTTTGTTATCTGATTTTTAAAAGTGACAATAATTATAAATCATCATCATCATAGCCTATTAAAGTTCACGGCTGAACGTAGCTCTCCCACAGATTGCCTCGTATATTGGTTGTTATGTTTTTTTTCTTTTTATTAGGACGACACTGCTGCCTATCTCCAGGTTTCGTTCCCTCTATTGCCTCTTGCGACGATGAAATGGGGAAGTGGATAATCTTATGCCACCACTACACTCTAAGGTAGACAAGCTAGGGAGGCCCTGCCTGAAATAAACAGTCGTTTAACCAAAGTTCTAATGAGACTGAACAAGCCGCAGATCAGGATAGTAACAAGTGCTATCACAGGACACAGCACCTTTAACAAGCATTTATTTACTATAGGTGTAACAGATAGTCCCCTGTGCAGGGCATGTATGGGGGAGGAAGAAACGGCGGCCCACGTGCTACTGAAATGTCCGGAGGTCGCTACGTCCAGGGCTAAACATCTCGGCACGCCGGGATCACTCCCCTAAGTTGCATGCACCATCAAAGGACTGTTCAGCTTCTTCGGGGAGATCTCATGGCTCGAATAATCACATTATTCCTGCCCACACGCAAAATACGCGTATAGACGTGGATTTGCGGAAAACAGCCTGTCGTAAACTAAACTAAACTAAAACTACACTCTAAGGTTAGTATTTACGGTACGGTGATAATTGTAAATAGTTACGCAGTTAAAATCAAATATATAAATAGTTTCAATTCTTTTTTTAACTCACTCGCCAACCCTAATAAGCAGACTAAGTTAACAACGTTTACTTATTTGCTGGTGGAGGCAGAACAATGAAGTTGAGTGCACAACGCATGGACTAGATACGACTTAATACTTCGTGGCGACTGCCAGTTTAGCTAATTAACCGTCGCTAAATAAATTAGCTGTTTTTAAAAAGTTTTCTCTAAGTTTTTGGAATTCTGAATGACTAACGACTAAACATTTATGATATTTAACATAAATTGGAAATGAATTATAAAACAATATTAATGGTTCATAAACGTATACATTTTTAAAATGTTTCACTTTGTAAACATTTAATTTATTTTAATATAAACTAGTAAGGATTAGTAAGCCGAAGTGACAATGGGCCTCAAGAACCGACAACCGATGGGGAAGAAAGGTTCTCGAGTGGCAGCCTCGTACCGGCAGGCGAAGTGTATAGCGTCCCTCTACTAGATGGAGTGACGACCTCGTAAGACATGCAGGAAGTCATTGGATGCAGGTGTTTCGGGACCGTGTTTAGTGGTATTCCTATCTACTAGTATCTGTCCAAGTTTACTTGCCTAAAATTATTAGTGTTTAACTTATCTGATGTCAATTGTCATCAGTAACTGTATGATTATTGGTACATTAATTATTATCATTTACTTTTACTATTTTATTTATAGCAATATATTAAGTTATAACTGGAATTAGTGTAAATTATTTTTTTATTTCCTATTTACATCCATGTTTATATATTAAAAGATGATTTTAAAAACAAGTGATCTTAAGACAATTGGCGCGTGCATGCCTTTGAATGTCTTTATGTATGAAATGGAGACGCATTCATTAATCAAAATATGTTAGGTATCCAGCCATTGCTTGTACAAATCGTGATATCAAAAGGCTTGTAATCCTAGGAACGCGTCGCTTCCTTCCTTTGTCCGAACTCATCCGTTTTGTTTTAACACCCCTTTTAACTTTCATACACTCATGTGCAGGCCTCCTTCGTACTTCTTGTGCGGATTCCACACTACGGCATAATTTAATTTGACATATCGTTAAAAATAGATTTTATCTAATTATATATTTATTCATAACTCAAACACATTAAATGTATATACATTTAATGTTTTTGATATATTTATTGGACCACAGTTTGAAGGGAGTTAGAAAGTAGTAATATTTCTGATTTAAGGCACTCTACGTCAGTCTCATAACATTTTTTAATGTTATTCACCTCAATTGAATATAATTTAAGTTCATATACCAATGCTTGCTTTTTTTTACATACATTAACATAATTTTTGGTATTAATCTTATTTTTTAATAATTTTTGTATTTTTTTCATGTATTTATTAACTTTTATATATTTCTTCAATTTGGTTTTACTGCAATTAATTCTAACTGTTTTTCCTGAAGTGGAAGAGTCGTCACCTGTCAAATCTATTGTTGCTGATTGCTGTAATATTTTCGAATTATTACATTGTACAAGCTCAGAAAACAGGCTTTGAGTCTGGGAGGCTTTTAGGTTATCTATGTATATTTTAAATAGTGCTATTTGCTCATTAGCCTCATTCAACTGTAACTTCAATGCAGCAATAAACCTGAGAGCTTCCTCATATTCCTTGCTGCATTGGCAAACTCAACAACCGTTCCCTGTAGCTGATCTCTTTCTTTTATAACACTTGTGTAATCTGTATGTAACTTAACCATATCACATTTCAATTGTGAAGTTTTGGCAATTATGCCAACTATTTCCTTTTTCGTTATCATCCCTTTCCTTAAGCAACAGTTTACACTGGTCCTTGGACGCCTTAAGTTCTTGAAGCGCAAGCTGGAGTTGGTTCCTTATCTGGCGCGTCTTGGCGTTGCGAGTGTTTTACTTGTTTATTGTATTTATTGTAAATAATAAAAAAAAAACAATGATCGAATCAGAAGCAAAAAAATTAACTACCTTTGGCTGTGTATGTTAATAAAAATAAAAATAATGTTCAGTGTATTCGTTGCCTAACCGCGCCTCCACGCTTGATATATTTATGATTAAGCGGCGCGTCCAAAGCGCGACATTGTCTTTGCAGGGCCCCTCTGTGGCGCCCCATCCGTCTTGCTTTCACGCCACTTCCCCCTTTCTTTGCAGGCACGAGATTTTTTTAATTATGACGTTGAGCCTTTTTGTCTTAACTATAACACTGCTCGCGGTAGTGCAGCAGTTGATAGCTACGTAAATATCTTACGTTCGATTACATGACAAAAGTTATAGATATTATTAATAATTGGATCAACAAATTAATAATGTGTCATAATTTGGAGAACTTAACATTCTTCAATTTTGCAATAAAGTTGTATTTTTTATATGTAAAAGAATAGAATAGAAGGGAAATATTTACTTTTTATATTATTTTTAAATCAAACAAAATTGATAAATTGCCTCCATTTAAAGTTTACGATATTATCTGTTCTAGAAATTAGATAATATTGACTATGCATATATAAGTAAAAATGTGTCATTGTATTTATAAAAAGATACGAATTATTCTTAAATCTAAAACATTTTTCATCGGTAACAACATAAGTGAAGCTACTCGTACTTGAAGAGGCGGCGGGCGCGGCGGGCGCGGCGTAGCGTTCACGGAAGTTCTGATTATGTAGAGGAATTAATTTTCAGACGCGACGAAACTGTACTGTAGTGCAGGGTGGGGGCGGAGACGTCGGGGGTGGGGGTTACGATGAAACAAAACTACCCCACCAGCCGCACCTGAACGTAATAACTGCGCGGGCGTAAATCAGTTTTCCTGTCTCGGATCGAGATTTGTCTTTGCAGCTTATATTTTTATTTTGTACTCAAAAGTAGAGCAACAGATTATGCAATAAACTGAAACGGCTTTTGCTTATCATCTGTGAATACATACAATTGAAATATAAACTAATGCGATGATATAGAATAATAATTTAATTCCAAATATAAATATAATTAATTTAAGGTTACAATAATTAAGTTTAATACCAAGATACTTTACAAAAATTCGGACTAGAACAAAACAGGCCTATATTCATGATCTTTTATATTTAATGGTGGCGCAGTGGCTTAGCAATCAGTTGTTGCGCTGGGGGCCGCGGGTTCGAATCCCGCACGGATGTTTGTCCTTGTGCAATTTATGTTTGTAAACTGCCTCCACGACGTAGGAGAAAATCCTAGTGTGGGGGTGACGTTTTCTTTAAATAAAACAAAAACAAAACAAACAATGTATGTAATTTTATCAAGGATAATTTTGCTTACCTTATACTCTTCTATATTATGTATAAATTAATGTATGCCAGGTTTAAAAATATTTGAAACTACCTGTTCCTCGCAAAGTCGCCCGCGTGTTATTTGGAGTTTTTTTTTTTGCGGAACCCTAATTCTTTTTCTAAAATAAAAGTAGCCTAAGTTACTCCTTGTGAAATCAGCTATCTGCACGTGAAAATCCCATCAAAATAGGTCCAGCCGTTTTGGAGATTAGCCGGAACAAACAGACAGACAGACAGACGGACAGACAGCCAGACAGAGAGACAAAAACTTTAAAAATTGTATTTTGTTATTAGTACCGTATATAATTTCATATGCATTTAGTAAAAACCGTAATTTTGATATTACAAACAGACACTTAAATTTTATTTCTTTGTATAGATGTATAGATGGCTATCTAATTTCTTTCTCAATTGTTTTCTAATTTAAATGTTATCCTGTATATTTGTTACAATTTTCAGCGAATGTAAATACTGTTTAGTTAATCTTATTTTTTAATATTTTATATATAATATCTCATTATATTTATTAAAGAAAATTTAAATTTTATATTCACTAGTTAGTACTGCCCTAGAAACACTGAAAACCTTACTATTGAAGTACGTACAATAATTATCTTACTCTATACTAAATAATCTAAGCTACATAGGGTAACAGAAACAAAATTATCGAAAATATTATTTTCGTATTAAGCATTAGTAAACACGGAGACAGCGTGATTAAATGGTCATAAATAACATGTTACCTAGTGGAGGGTCGTCCACGCTTACATCTTGCCTTTGTGAATACCTCTCGACATGCTATTAATATGAAAACAATTCGACCCTCGCTTGTTACGCGCGCGGCTACACTGAAGGCCAACAAAATCATACAAAATTATATAATATAATATTGTAGGCCTTCAGCTCTAAAAATAAAATTTACGTTTATGTAATAATATGAAATTTATAAACTTATTCTTGTTCAGTTTTCACTATCCGCATCCACCAGCTCATTTCATTCGATCTTCTAGATGACAAAGTATTGGACACTACTGCCCCATACACTGCTCAAGAAAGTACCCTCACTTTACAGTCAACTTTATTTTTATAGAGAGGCAATCGAGCATGCGTGTCACCTGATGGTAAATGAATACCGCCGCCCATGAACAACTGCAACACCAGGGGAACTTTGTACAGCCCAAGGCTAAAAGCCGATTCGAATGACTTTCTATAGTCTGACTAGGCGGCAGAGAAGTTTCGGCGGTAGTGTCTTTGTTCCCAATGAAAAGCGGTTTCTTGGTTTCACGACAGCCGCCCCGATATCTATTTCGGGTGCGCGATATCACCCGATTTAAGTACATGTGTCAAGTTATTTTTGCGCTCATAATGTATGATAGTGTCTTGTATATAGTGGATAGACACGTGATGGGGCGTTACTTTTTAGGATCAGTGGTAGGAGGTGTGATCTATTTAGGGATGAAACATGTGGCTCCAGTATTGTAGACGCTCGAAAGTTACTTCTGATCGAGAGCCTTTTGGAACTGTCGGGTGAGCACAGTGTGCAATTACTAACCCTTTTATACAGTTTTTTTGTAGTCTGTCAGGTTTCGAGCTTTTCCAGTTCGGTTTCAGCTCAGATCTGCAGCTCCAGGCGTGCGCTGGCTACCTCCAGGGAGTGTAAATGTTTTAAAGTATTGTTTGGCCATTTTTATTAGATTGTTGGGATCCACGACCTTTTTCAAACATTTTTTTAAGTAAAATTTTCCAATACATATTTTTGAAATAAATCCTTGTAAAACCCATACGAATAAATTACGAGCATCCATAAAAACGTTTTTGTCGGTTTTTTTTCCACGCAGTGTACGCTAAGCGATCCCCAAAGACTATGCATATGCGCACTGCCTGCAATCAGCGATTGCTCCCATTGTGGCGTAGATTAAAATTTTAGGGTTCACCCGCTAATGTGATTGCACTCTTTTCTCGCTACTGGGCCGATGGGCTCATGCGATTAATGGGTGATATTATAGGGGCGGCGAGTTATTTTTAATCACATTGTTGACTTAACATCATCGTCGATACGACTTTGAATGGACATTTTTCTACTTTCATAATTTTGATTTTTGAACATTTCAAAATAGAACAATTAATAACTTTCTTCTTTTTCTAGAAATTAACAACTCTGTTACGACCTACCTGAGATTTTTTTAAGTAAATAAATGAAGTAAGTTAACAACCTACATACATTCCACTTTTGAGAACAGACCTCCGCTTATTTCTGAGTAGGTATTTAGGGCAGAAAAGGCAATCGCGCTGCTCCAATGCGGCTTGGTGGACTTCAAATGTTATTGAAATTGTGTACTTCTACGACATGCATGTTTCCTCACGATGTTTTCTTTTACTGTCAAATACATGGTTAATTAGCAATTAACAAAACATAATTTGAATGGTGATTTGGCAGGATTCAAGCTCGGTTTGCTCACGTACTATGAAATTTATTAGCGTTATTTATTGGCGAGCGCTTATCCTCTGAACTACGAGTGTGACGGGCTACTGGGCTTCCACAGCTTCTACTTTAAATTAAAGGAAATAACATTTTTATTTCATTCATTACAGTTTATAAAATTCCACTGCCAAACAAAGGCCTCCCCATAGATTGCCTCATAAGATGGATATTTGTCACTGTTGCCACGCTTAATGGTTGGCGAGCCAGGTGGCACAACTGCAGTTCTTTTTATTATTTTGAAATGGTATCAGAAAAATGCTGCTGCCCATTTCCTGTTCAGTTTCCATCTGTCGCCTTTTATGAGGATAAAGAATCTGTGAATTTTCATTTGCCCCGTAAACATAATCTAATTTTTATAATTTTTGGAAATGTTGTAGATATAAAGAAAAACTAGATGTCTATGTTTTTATTTTAAAGAAGTATTACGTATGATATCAGTTATTAGCATCTAAATATCTATATTTTTGAGTTAAAAACGTCGTTGTTTTTTTAAAATTTAACAAAAATATGTTTAATTGACCTAAACTGAATTATTAAAAAGAAAAACGTACAGACCTAGATGAGCGTTTACTAAATCTAATGGACCAAAATTGTCTCATTTCGTAAAGTTTCAGGTTTAGGGGGTGAAAACGTATCACCCGAAACAATATTTCAAAAAGGAAATGTAGGTAATTGCTTCCAAGATTTGTAACTCTCTCTCTCTCTCTATCGCACCATACGGCGATACGGAACAAGCGGTATGAAACAGATAGCATTTTTGAAAATACCTACTCGGGCCGCGTATCGGCACTTCACAATCCTCTTAAGACACCTAGTGGATAATGAGGATTAGTGGTTTCTAGTCCATCACTACACGGTAAAATTTTGCAGATTATTATTTCACATTATTATGATACAGTATATTTAATTAATGGTGTTAAAACATCTGTTATTCTTTAACAACCTCTCTTAACGAGCTACTAGTTATGCACTTTTACCACAATGCGTTTCATGAAAGATTTGTGAGCAGTGGGTGAATCAAAAGTGGTTGGTTGTCACACGTCATGCTTTTGTATTTCACCATTATCAAATGGTTAATAATAATAATAATTTTAATTAAAAATATTTTAAAAGCATTCGATCTATGACGCCAGAATTAAAATATCAAATGAAATATAATCTGTGGCATCAGAAGTGTATTCAAACGTTATTACTCCCGAAGAGTGAATAGGCAAATTGATTGCATGTAGTGGGTATTGTCGTTCGATGATATCGGCCGTTTTGCAAAGTTGATTAAAACCATCCCGCATACGATTCATGGGGCACCGGCTTTATTAAATATTCCGATTAGAATAAACTTTGCTGGAGTTTTTAATGATGGTGTAATATTATTTTACAGCGCGTGTAGGGGCGGCTTAAGAGAATCCACTACCCCACATCATCAGCTGGGTGACATGAGTGGCGCCAGAAGGACACTGAAACAGGAAACAGGCAGCAGCATCTTCTTGATTACCGTTACCGTTACACCCTGTTAAAGTCCACAGCTGAACATAGGCCTTCATCATAGATTACTTCATAGGAGAGATATTTGCCATAATTGCCACGCTTAGCAAGCGGGTTGGCAACCGCAATTTTTTATTTTAATCGTTACAAGGAAGATGCTGCTACTCATCTTCTGATTTGTTTCCCTCTGTCGCCTCTTAAGACACCCACGGGATGACATAGGGTAGTAGATTCGAAAATATATTCTTACACCGCCACTACACCGTACTCTATTATCTATGGTATCTTCTTGATTACAGACCAAAATATAAAGAAACGCTGCGGTTACTAACCCGGCTGCTAAGTCTCACAACTATGTCAAACATACATACATACATACATATAATCACGCCTCTTTCCCGTAGGGGTAGGCAGAGACCACTTCTTTCCACTTGCTACGATCCTTACATACTTGTTTCGCTTCGTCCACTTTCATTATTCCCTTCATACATGCTTTACGGTTTAGGGTACTCTTGACCTGGCCTTTTTTCAAGACCTCCCTGATTTGATCTAGAAATGTCCGCCTAGGTCTATCCCTTCCAACACTTTAATTCACACTCGCCTTATACACTTTTTTCGTCAATCATTCTTCATTCATTCTCTCGTCATGGCCAAACCATCTCAGCATACCTTTCTCAATTTTTGTCACTACATCTTCTTTCAGACCACAACGTTTCCTTATCTCACTATTTCTTATCCTGTCACTCAGTTTAACTCCTATCATACTTCTTAATACTCTCATCTCAACTGCATTTATTCTGCTTTCATGTTTCTACTGCCATACCCAACTTTCACTTCCATACATGAGTGTCGCAACCAACACCCCCTCATGCACAGCCAAACGAGCCTTGTTAGACACCTTCCGACTGCTCATAAAGGAGTGCAAAGCTCCATTCACCATGTTTCCTGCATTCACTCTTCTTTCGATATCACTGTCACACTTTCCAAGTAAATACCTTTTACGTGGGATGTTATGTCAAACATCCCACGTAAAAAGTATTTAAAAATGTATAAAAATGACATTTAACAAAAAAGCTTCATTTTCTTACGTCCAAGAAATTAATATACAAATATTTCATTTCATTACATATGAAGCAATATTCGGGGGCCTATAATCGACAGTGGACTTTTAATAGGATATAATGGATGTATTATTGGATATAATTTTTATGTGAAGTGTCATGGTTTGACATAAAATACCCAAACCGGCGACGGAAGGCAGCATCAAAGGTGCGAGATGTCTGGTACCTACCACTAATCCACATGCCAAGCGAAGTGATTATAGCATTATCCCTATAATTTTGTACGTGGTAAAGCCATGCTGCAGCTATATTAGTAGTATAGGTAGCACGAATGGGTCGGCTCGACTGGTGCAGGACCACGCTCTCACTTAATACCAGCGTAAAATAGCAGCTTAACACTGCTGTGTTTCGTATGGTAAGTGTAGAGAACCGGAGACCCATTTTACTGGAAAAGAGGCATTCCATCTTAGTCCTCACTGATGACGACACATCTGCATTTTGATTCTTTATTGAGGATAAATGTAGATGTCTATGGGTCACAGAAACCACTTACCATCAGGTGGACTGTGTGCTCGTTTATCACCCTATCATATATTATTGTTGACGAGTATGTTTACCTGGGACAAATAGTCCGACTAGGTAAGTCCAACTTCGACCGAGAGGTCAATCGACGGATTCAACTCGGCTGGGCAACGTTCGGGAAGCTACGACACATCTTCTCGTCAGACATACCTCAAAACCTTAAAACGAAATTGTACAACCAGTGTGTGTTGCCAGTGATGACTTACGGATCTGAGACGTGGTCCTTCACTGCTGGCCGTATTAGGAAGCTCAAGGTCACTCAGCGAGCTATGGAGAGGGCTATGCTCAGGGTTTCTCTGCGTAATAAGCTTAGAAATGAGTATATCCGCAGTAGAACCAGAGTAACCGACATAGCCCAACGGATTAGTAAGCTGAAGTGGCAGTGGGCCGGCCATATAGTTCGAAGAACCGACAACCGATGGAGATGATAGGTTCTTGAGTGGCAGCCTCGTACCGGTAGGCGAAATGTAGGGCGACCCCCCACGAGATGGAGTGACGACCTGGTAAGACATGCAGGAAGTCGATGGATGCAGGTGGCTCAGGACCGTGCTTTGTAGCATTCCTTGGGGGAGGCCTATGTTCAGCAGTGGACTTATGAAAGGCTGTAATGATGATGATGATGATATAACAAAAATGGGCGAGGCTACTATTACGGGGTGACGATGAAGAAGAAAAGGATGTATCATTACAACTTGTAACTAAGAGGTGAAAAGAGTCTTTCAAAAATCAACCATAAGTTAATGACGCTCACAGATCCGTAGATCTCTGAGGGTGAAAGGCTCTGAGGCTACAGGGCTGCAAGTGAGCTCTTTCTTATCACTTTGTTAAAAAGAAGTCTTAATTATGTTGGAAATGTCCGGAAGAGAATTTGACCATTTCTAGGAGCGTTGGAAAATGTATTTTTACAGATTACTTACTGTTTTTTTTTTGCTTCTGTAAAAAAACATCGGACGGAACTCACCTTAAATTCTGTTCAATATAAAATTCAAGTAATAATGTAACCTATGTAAAATCAAACAAAAGTGTTAAACTACATATTATCATCGTATCGCATATAGATAATTCTGCAATTGAAAGTTTTTAAGGCTCTTGCAGTTGTTCTAAAGCTTGGGGAATTTCAGAAAACAACGTACATCCATCCTCAAAGCTGTCTCGGCGGGCCAGCAGGGCTGCCGCTAGAGCCAGAGCGAAGTGCACCATTTCTAAGGGAAACAAATTTGAACAAGCACTTGCTTATCATACATACATACATAATACATAAACCCTCACGCCTGTCACCCAGAGGGGTAGGCAGAGACTACGGACTTCCATTTGGCGCGATCCTGACACACCTCTCTCGCCTCTTTTACATCCATATATCTACGCATACACGCTCGTCGGCCATGGGTACTCCTAATCTGGCCCATTTTTAATGTATCGCCGATTTGGTCGATAAACCTTCGTCTAGGGCGTCCCTTCCCGACCCTGCCGTTCACTTCCGCAACATAAATTTGCTTTGTCACTCTTTCCTCGTTCATTCTTTCTACATGACCAAACCACCGAAGCATTCCTTTCTTAATCCTTGTCACAACGTCATCTTGCAGACCACACTTTTCTCTTATCACACTATTTCTCACCCTGTCATTCAGATTCAGCCCTAGGAGCGTTGGAAAATGTATTTTTACAGATTACTTACTGTTTTTTTTTTGCTTCTGTAAAAAAACATCGGACGGAACTCACCTTAAATTCTGTTCAATATAAAATTCAAGTAATAATGTAACCTATGTAAAATCAAACAAAAGTGTTAAACTACATATTATCATCGTATCGCATATAGATAATTCTGCAATTGAAAGTTTTTAAGGCTCTTGCAGTTGTTCTAAAGCTTGGGGAATTTCAGAAAACAACGTACATCCATCCTCAAAGCTGTCTCGGCGGGCCAGCAGGGCTGCCGCTAGAGCCAGAGCGAAGTGCACCATTTCTAAGGGAAACAAATTTGAACAAGCACTTGCTTATCATACATACATACATAATACATAAACCCTCACGCCTGTCACCCAGAGGGGTAGGCAGAGACTACGGACTTCCATTTGGCGCGATCCTGACACACCTCTCTCGCCTCTTTTACATCCATATATCTACGCATACACGCTCGTCGGCCATGGGTACTCCTAATCTGGCCCATTTTTAATGTATCGCCGATTTGGTCGATAAACCTTCGTCTAGGGCGTCCCTTCCCGACCCTGCCGTTCACTTCCGCAACATAAATTTGCTTTGTCACTCTTTCCTCGTTCATTCTTTCTACATGACCAAACCACCGAAGCATTCCTTTCTTAATCCTTGTCACAACGTCATCTTGCAGACCACACTTTTCTCTTATCACACTATTTCTCACCCTGTCATTCAGATTCAGCCCTAGCATACTCCTTAAGGAACGCATTTCTACAGCATTTATTCTACTCTCATGCTTCTTCTGCCAGACCCAACTTTCACTACCATACATTAAAGTAGGGACTAACACAGCATTATGAATTGCCATACGTGCCTTAGTTGACACATTCTGACTCCTCATAATAGCGTGTAGAGCCCCATTCACTCTATTTCCTGCGTTCACTCGTCGTTCTATATCCTTATCATATCTACCATCCCTGCTAAATAAACATCCCAAATATACAAATTCATCCACTTGCTCAATCAACTCCCCTTCTATTCTTATTTCACATAAAGTTTTACTTTCTTCTCTTTCAAAAACCATCACTTTCGTCTTACTTGCGTTCACTTTCATACCCCTTTCTTTCAATGACCAATTCATTAAAGTAACCATCATTTGCAACTCGGCCGCCGACGATGCAAATATGACTTGATCATCGGCGTACAAAAGGCATTTGACGGTTGACTCACCCATTCTCAACCCACATTCTTCAACTTTCAAAGTTTGCAAACAACTGTCCATAAATAAGTTAAACAGCCACGGGGAAGCCACACATCCCTGTCTGACACCTTTATGAATGCCAAACCAGTCCGAGTAGACCCCGTTGATCCTGACACAAGCACTAGAGTCCCTATAAAGAGATCTTAAAGCCTGTATCAAGCCAGCGCTCAACCCAAATGAGTTCAGTGTTTGCCATAACACATTCCTGTCCACTCTGTCCTAAGCCTTTTCCAAGTCCATGAACGCACAAAAAACTTTCTGGTTTTTAGCCAAAAACTTCTCCGCTATCATGCGCATGGAAAAGACTTGATCCGTACACCCCATCCCCTTTCTAAATCCAGCTTGCACATCCCAAATTTTTCCATCAGTTTCTTCCATAACTCTTTCAATTAACACCTTAGCATACAGTTTACCCACAATGCTAAGCAAGCTGATACCACGGTAGTTTTTACAGTCCTGCTGCGACCCCTTTCCCTTATATATTGGGACTATAACGGCTTTGCACCAGTCTTCCGGTACCCGTTTCAGTTCCCAACATAAATTAAACAAGGTGTGCAGCAGGCCTGTCACCACACCATCACCAGCCCTTAGCATTTCGAGTGATACTCTATCATATCCGGCTGCCTTACCTGCTTTCATGCTTTTCATTGCTTTCATTATTTCATCTACACTTATCTCCCTACCTCTCTCCACTTCTTCCGGAATTTCTATTTCACTTATTCCAGACGACTCTTCACTCTTAAACACGCTTTCAAAGTATTCCTTCCATCTCTTTAAATTCGAAACTTCATCATTCAGCATGCAGCCATTCTCGTCTCGTATAGCATTTATTCTAGGCTGTTTTGAATTTCCCCTGGCAGTTCTTACGAGCTTCCAGAACATTTTAATATTTGCCTGGAAGTTATCAGATATCCTTCTATCATTCTTATCTATCCTTTCTTGCTTTTTCCTTTCAACAACTTCTTTTACTCTCTTATTTATACGTCTAAAGTCTGCCTTTTTTCTTTCAATCTCATCATTCATACCGCCAGAATTACCAGCTTTAGTTGCTAGTAAATCTAGCCATGCTCTCTTCTTTGCTTCAACTTCCATCCGTACCTCATCATCCCACCACAACGTATTACTTTTCCTTTCATTCGTTCTCTTACTTACACCGCATACTTCGGTGGCTGCATCCACCAAAACTTTCTTAATATTATTCCATACATTCTTCAATTCTAAATCATTCATACATAATTCATTCAACCCACTTATATTTTCCCTCAATCTGCATTTATACTTCTCTTTCACACGTTCATCTTGTAACCTCTCTATTCTTATACGCTGTAACGCAGTGGTAGACACCGATGTCCGATGCCGCCAACGTCTGAATAGACCATTAATTCGGCATAAGACCAAGTAATGATCCGTCCCTACGTTGGACCCCCGGTAAACCCTTGTATCTACCACTGCGCTCCTCATTCTTTCATCCACAATTATAAAATCTATCATGCTTCTATCATCCCCTCTTTCCCATGTATACATGTGAATCCTCTTATGGCGAAAGAAAGTGTTCGCCACAAAAAGATTCTTTTCCACACATACGGTGAGGAGGTCTTCACCATTCTCATTTATTCTTTCATCGCCAAACGTTCCTAATATCCTTTCATAACCAGACCTCTTCACCCCAACCCTTCCATTAAAATCTCCTAACATAATAATATTTTCATTTTCCTTACATTTCATCAACACCAGCCTTACCATGTCCCAAAACTGCTCTCGGATATAAGTGGGCTTAGACATATCTGGGGCGTACACCCCTAGCACAAACAACTTCTTTAAGCCCACTTTCATTCGTATCCACAGCAGCCTTGGGCTAACACATTCATACTCTTTCACACATTGACCCATTCTTTCTGAAAGGATGACACCGACTCCCTGGCATGCCCGCTCGGTCTCGTCTACTCCAGACCAGTAAGCGGTATACATGCCATGTGCAGTGACATCTCTTCCCTTTCGTTTCGTCTCGTTTACACATAACACATCTATTCCTCTATCATTCATCATTTCGCATACTTCATCCATCTTATCATTCATAGCTCCACATACATTCAGCGTGGCCAGATGGGCCTCCGCAATCCACTTTTCGCCCCCCCGGGAGACAGGACGTGACGGGTGGCGAACCTCGTCGCCGGATCGTTGCTTATCATCTTAATATATAAAAAATAATATTTGTTTGTTCGTATTTTATGCGTTGCCATACCGTTCATTAGATTGCGGCTAGAATTTGTCAACTTATTGCTTGCACTTGTGGCGCGCGTATCGTACCGAAAATTTATTTGAAAGTTATAGATCATTCAACTTCAATGAATGTATTATCATTCCTAATTATATTTTTCTACAGTTTTCTCTTTGGCAGCAATGTGTCGGGTACAAGCTAGTCAACGGTAAAAAAATTCAATATTTCGATATCTTCTCTTTTGGCCTTAGCAAACCTGCGGATTACTACGTTATTTTACGTAAAGTTAACTTTACATCATATTATTATCTTTGTATCCAATTATACAAGAGGCAACGTGACATACGAACAGCACGGCTAGCATGGACTGAGGAGAAAAAATTTATCCTCCGACTATATCCACTGACAGGAGACAAAATTATCTTGTCCTTATGCCAAAGTACGGCAACGGGGAGAAGTATATCCCCGTTTGACATAGCGAATAGACACATATATCCCCCGTCCGTAGCATGGAGACAAATGGAAGATAAAAAGTTATGCTTTTTTGACATTTGAAAGGTACAATTTTATCCTAGTTCATTGGACGTGGGTTTAAGTTTCTATCCATACAAAAATCTGTCTAAATCTAAGTCTATCTCCCATTTTATCTACTGCGGATATTATATCCACCGGTGTATCCCTGCTCGAAGGGTGGATAAAACTAAGCGAGGGGATAAATATTTTCTCCTTTCCCCGGAGATAAAATTGTCCTGCCCATGCTAGCTATCTAGCCCTGACAGATATTGTATTCTTAAACAGTCTAGCAGCCCTGCTGGTCGGGGCGTTTTGAAAAAAAAATACTCTGCATAGTGACGATGTAAGAATATCCTTTACCCCATATCGTCCCGTGGGTGTAGTAAGAGGCGACAAAGCGAAACAAACCAGAAGATAGGCAACAGTGTCTTCCTTATAAGAACCAAAAAACTAAGGCAACTGATGGCAATTATGATTGATGTCTTATGAGGTAATCTATGGGAGAACGCCTATGTTCACCAGTAGATTTTTGATAGGCTGTAACAGTAACATAAAAATAGAAACGAATTTGTAATACGTTTTCTCTAACGTGTTCTCAATATTCACTTAGAAATAATAAGCTCGTTCATTTGATTAAGATTTTACACTGTTTCATTGTGGAATCACAAAACAGAACAATTGAAACAACAACAAAATCATTTTATAAAAATGGAGCATTTGAACCAAGGTTGTGAAAAGACAGAAACGTGAATATTAATTAAAATATATCGTAAAAATGACACTTAACTACATTGAGTTATATGTACTACGCACTAGAGAAGCCATTCCAAACAAAAATTGTGTCCTACTCTATGTCTTCGCGCATGCGCGGGAGTAGTAGTCGCGCATGCGCGAAGACTTTAATTTAATATAAAATAAGATATTAATATAAAATAAATATAAGAATTTAATATAAAATATCTTAATTTAATCTAAACAAACATATTTCTAAATAAAATGTAATAATAATTATTTTATGGAATTCACAAATCTTCAATTTACGCAATATTTAGCTTGTATGGATTGCACTACAGTTCAGTTGAACATAGTCAATTTTCGGAATGGCTTCTCTAGTACGTAGTACATATAACTCAATGTAGTTAAGTGTCATTTTTACGATATATTTTTAATTAATATTCACGTTTCTGTCTTTTCACAACCTTGGTTCAAATGCTCCATTTTTATAAAATGATTTTGTTTTTGTGCACACTAATTATAACAAATTACATTTATAGAGGTTCAAAAAAGTTAAAAAGTACTATAACGTCGCCATATGCTTTATTTGGTTGTTTTTTATTTATATGAGCACAGGACCGTGCTTTATAGCATTCCATGGGCGAGGCCTATATTCAGCAGTGGACTTTTGAAGGGCTGTAATAATGATGATGATGATGAAGCTTTATTTTGACAATAGTCAATAACTTCATAAGATTACTTCGATCATAAAATTTAATAATTATATTTTAGGAGATAAATGTATATTGTAATAATTGAGGTGTCACAAATAGAATATTTTTATGTTCTTGTTTTTAACGATTTCTTTGGTAATTAAATTTTATTACAAGCAATTTAGGTTTTAGGAATAAATTGAAATCAAGTAATTATTATTTTATATAATAAAGCAGTTTTTAGTATCTTGCATGTTTGATAACAGGGACATAATACATATTATAATCACTACGTTTTAACAGGGACGTAACACCGAAAAGCAGATTACCAATAAACATAATGCCAACATCTCATTCCAAATAAAGCCTCCAGGGAGTTTCACTTGATTTTCATTCGGCTCACATTTTAGCGTGGCATTCATTCAATATTTCGGTATAAAATAAATGTATTCAATATTCGATATTAATGTATTCAGCGGCGCCGGGCCGCAATTTTCATTTTGTAATTTTTACCGAGTGCGCATTCGGCCCGCCAGCCCGCCTGTCAAAATTTCGCGAAAAGTAGAATTATTTGATATTTTAATTATTTAATGTGTATGATAGGGCTTCAATAGGGTTTTCATAGCAATGGAACATATTTATTTCAAAATGTTTTGAATTTGTGAAATGCGTGTGTTCTTGGCACTATACTACGGTTAATATATTTCGTCGTAAATATAATGGAAAACTACAAATAGGACTAATTTTCTGATGAAAAAAAGATAATAAATGTTTTCTTGCTCCCCTGTAATTTTTAAAAAAAAATTGAGGTTTGCCCCTTTGCGGCGTTAGCGACGAATTGGTTGATAATTTTATCTTATTGGAATAAATATTGTACTTATATATTACACTACATAAAAGTTAAGTAAAATAAAATTGCAGCCTATTTACGTCCCACTGTTGGGCACAGGCCTCCTCTCATTTCTGAGAGGGTTTTAGGGCAAGGAAATGTCCGCCGCGCTGCCCCAATGCGGGTAGGGGAACTTCACATGTGTTCGAAATATCTTTTTTTTCTTATTTCCTCACGATGTTTTCCTTCACCGCCGAGCACGTGGTAAATCATCACTTAAAATTGCAATTTACAATTTCATTGGTGCTGGCGGGGATCGAACCCGGGTTGCTCGAGTACTGTGAAGCTTACAGCGAGCGCTAACCATCTGAGCTACCACGGCTCACACTACATACTGAATTAAAATACTTTACTGCCCAGTACAGTTTTCTCATGATTATAATATATAATATGAATCTCATAAAATATATTTGTCCAGAAAATAATATATTATGAACAACATATTTTAAGAAATAAATTTTCATAAGTCTGGGATATCTATGTAAGAGTCCTTCTAAAATACTAATTAATGATTAATAAAAACAAAATTTTTTTGAAATTTTCCAGGATTACAATAGAGTTATTTGATGCATTTGATCCATTCCGCTCTTCCCGTGTAGTGGCGGGTAAGAATACTCACTACCCTATATCTTCCCGTGGGTGTTGTAAAAGGCGACAGAGGGAAATTGAGGCAGAGGATGGGCAATAGCATCTTTCTGATAACAGCAAAACAACAATTAAAAAAAACTGCGGTTGCCAACCCGCTCACCAAGCGTGGCAACTATGGCAATATACCCCCCATGAAAGTAACGAAGAGACGGCCCCCAGTCCCCGGCGGTCCCGCTATTCCTGGCTACGGTGGCGACCATGGTAACGGCGGGGCAGGGGGTGCTAAGAATATCCGGTGGAGGTTCGGTTGCCACCTACGACGACTCGACCTGACAACTTATAACGCACGCACCCTGAGGACTGACGAGAAGATCCTGGAGCTGGAAGAAGAGATAGACAAGTTGCGCTGGAATGTCATAAGATCATCCGAAGTCCGAAGAGAGGGGGAGGACACGATAATCCTCGAATCCGGCAATTTGTTCTATCACCGGGAGGGCGACCATCTGTCCCAAGGAGGTGTCGGATTTATCGTCCACATGTATCTCGTTAACAACGTTGTAAAGATTGGGAGTGTGCCGACGAGGGTTACGTACCTTATACTCAGAATCACCATACAGGTTTATGCACCAACCTTGGCACATCCTGATGAGGAGGTGGAGGAAATGTATGAGGATATCTCTAGAGCCATGCATTCCTCCAAAACCCACTATACGGTGTTGATGGGAGACTTCAACGCAAAACTAGGCACAAGAGAGAACGGTGAGCTAGTAGGGAATTTCGGAATTGGGCAACGGAACCCAAGGGGCCAGCAGCTGGCCGACTTCATGGAGAAAGAGGGACTCTTTATGATGAACTCTTTCTTCCAGAAGCGGCCCCACAGGAAGTGGACCTGGTCGAGCCCCGACGGTTCGACAAAAAATGAGATTGACTTCATTATGACCACCAGACGACAACTGTTCAGTGATGTCTCAGTGATCGTGAGGGTGAAAACCGGCAGCGATCACCGAATGGTTAGAGGCATACTGAACCTAAAAGTTAAGTTGGAGAGGTCACGTCTAATGAAGTCAACGCTCCGTCCCCCTAGTGCTCTAATCCAAAGTCCCGAAACCTTTCAGCTCGAGCTACATAACCGTTTTCAGTGCCTAGAAGATTGCAATGTTGTGGACGATATGAATGACAAGCCCGTGGAAACTGTCTATGCGGTCGGAGCTAAGTTCTGCGAGACCCACCGCAGAAGAACACAAAAACTCTCCGATCACACTCTCAATCTCATGGCTGTTAGACGGGATATGAAGCTGCAGTCTTCAGTAGATTTGACAGCATACAGGCAACTGAACAGACAGATCTCCAAATGCAAGCGGCGGGACTTACGCATTTTTAATACTGCTCGTATTAAAGAAGCGATCGAGCGGAACCAAGGCTCCAAAGTCTTTGCTAGAGATCTGTCTGCCAGAAAGACCCAACTGTCGAAGCTGAAGACCTAGTGTGGCAGCGTAATTTCTGGGACACCTGAGATTTTGAGTGAGATTGAGAGGTTCTATGGGCAGCTGTACACATCATCGTTGGAGCCACACGTAAGTGTGAGTAACGATCCAAGAGCGAGTCTTATCCGACACTATTCCGATGGTATCCTGGACGTCAGTCTGAGCGAGATTAGAAAGGCTCTCCAGCACCTTAAAAACGGCAAGGCCCCAGGCGAGGATGGAATTACATTGGAGCTTCTGAAAGCGGGTGGAAAACCGGTACTTGAAGTCCTTCAGAAGCTCTTTAATTCCGTCTTCCATGGTGGCACTACACCGGAGGCGTGGAGCAGAAGTGCGGTGGTCTTGTTCTTCAAGAAAGGTGACAACGCTCTCTTGAAGAACTACAGACCGATTTCCCTTCTGAGCCGCGTCTACGTGCTGTTTTCGAGAGTCATTACGAATCGTCTCGCGCGCAGACTTGACGACTTCCAGCCTCCCGAAGAAGCCGGTTTCCGAAAAGGCTTAAGCACCATAGACCACATATATATCCTACGGCAAATTGTACAGAAGTCCGAGAAGTACAATTTGCCACTATGTCTGGCGTATGTGGACTATGAAAAAGCCTTTAATTCCGTCGAAATTTGGGCGGTGCTGCAGTCCCTTCAGCGATGCCAAGTTGACTGTCGGTATATCGAAGTGCTGAAGTGCTTGTACAGTAGAGCTACGATGGCTATCCGAGTACAGAACCAGAGTAACAAACCTATCCAATTGCAGAGAGGTGTAAGACAGGGTGACGTGATATCCCTGAAACTCTTCACCGCTGCATATGAAGACGTTTTCAAGCTTCTGGACTGGAAAGGATACGGTATCAACATCAATGGCGAGTACATCACTCACCTTCGATTTGCCGACGATATAGTCCTTATGGCAGAATCGCTGGAGGACCTAAGCACTATGCTCAATGACCTCAATAGTGTTTCCCAACGGATAGGTCTTAAGATGAACATGGACAAAACAAAGATCATGTTTAATGTCCATCTCACACCTATGCCGGTAGTTGTTGGGAGCACTAAGTTCGAAGTTGTTGACGAGTATGTTTACCTGGGACAAATAGTCCGACTAGGTAAGCCGAACTTCGACCGAGAGGTCAATCGACGGATTCAATCGCTCAGCGAGCTATGGAGAGGGCTATGCTCGGGGTTTCTCTGCGTGATAAACTTAGAAATGAGTATATCCGCAGTAGAACCAGAGTGACCGACATAGCCCAACGGATTAGTAAGCTGAAGTGGCAATGGGCCGGCCGTATAGCTCGAAGCACCAACAACCGTTGGGAAAAAGGTTCTCGAGTGGCGGCCTCGTACCGGCGGACGAAGTGTAGAGCGTCCCCCCACTAGATGGACTGACGACCTGGTAAGATATGCAGGAAGTCGATGGATGCAGGCGGCTCAGGACCGTGCTTTGTGGCATTCCTTGGGGGAAGCCTATGTTCAGCAGTGGACTTGTGAAGGGCTGTAATGATGATCCATTCCGCTCTTGATGTCGAAGTTATTTTCTTTAAAACACCATACTTAGTTCTGGTTAGTGTCCCTTTTGACATATTTTTGTTTATTGTTTCTTAAAATTTTAATAATTCAATAAAAGATGTTCGTCGTTATGAAAATATACTTCCTACTTCTTCTTTAAACAGTCGCAACTGACCATTGGCACTCTCCATAGTAGGGAATATTTATTTTTAAAATCGGCAGACAATCGACCGCAGTAAAGTCACTTTAATGTAATGTACGTACACAAAAATAAAAGTAGTTTTATAAAAATAAGTGGTATTCATTCTGTAAATACTAGGAACAGTCACAAGCTAGTAGTACCAGTTACTCGACTCCACCGAGTCAGTAATTCATTCTTGGGGCGTTGTATACGCCTTTACAACAAAATCCCAGATAATTTACAAAATTTGATCTGCTCAAAGTCCAAAAACTTTATTAAACTAAGTTTGTATAAAAGGGCTATTATAATATTAAGGAATTTATGGATGATAATAACCCCTGGGAATGAGGTGATCGCTACCAAGTTTATTTTCTAATTTGTTTTGTGTTGTTAATTGTGTACATGACTGTAAGCTGTTATTTAAAAAAAAGTCCCGCTGGGTTTCTTGCTTGTTCTTCACAGGATAGAGGTTTCTTTCGAACCAGTGATAATTAAACAAAAGAGTGACTTTCAATAAGTATTATTTATAATCTATATTGAATAAAAAAGTTCCTGTTTCTGTTTCTGTTACACATATGACGCTACGTCCCGCTGCAGCACAAAATGGTTATTTTCGGGCATTTTCCAAAATAACTACTCACAAACCCTACCAAATGAATAAAGGGACGAAGTATATTATGTCACCACAACTCGGCAAACAGTGTACTTCTACTTATATGTAGCAAATGATTATAATAGTAATGCATGCAGGCAATGTCTTTTTACTCATCATCCATTGAGGCACTCCCCTTATACTCGGCACTCATGACACCGTTAATTAGTGAGGTGCGCCTTACGTGTCGCGAACACCAGCGAAGTAATCAATCTTGCACCTGTTTGTACGCAGACAAAGAGTTGATAGATACGCTATATTATGACGATTTGCGTTTGATTTTTTTATCGAATAATAATAATAATAATAACGTCCTCCAGCCCTAATTTCGGTGACGATGGCCAGTCTCAATAGATACCAGCTATCTTCGCAGGACAGGATTATAGTGCACAAGTGTGTGCGAAAACACAGGTGCACTCTCTATTCTCTCACTCTTATAGTCCAATGTGACGGACGGACTCTGACACGACCAGAGAGATATCAGGCACAGTGAAATACCGCCAACTTCCTGACTCCAGGCTGCTACTTATAATTTTTTGACAGAAAAAGTAAATTACTGATGCTGGCCCAACCCGAGACCTCACGAGCAGCAGTCACGTTTACGACCACTAAGCCATCGAGGCAGTCCTCTTTACAGAGCTTGTCACGCAGATAACTCCCGAGAATTACTCTATACATAGCTCGTTGAGTGACTTTCAGCTTCTTCACACGGCTAGCTGTAAGAAACCAGCTCGATTCGATAGTTAGTGGTAACACGTAATATTTACGTCAGCACTATCACGTGTCGTCATTTCCCGAACGCTGTCCAGCCCAGACGGATCGACCTCTTGGTCAAAAATGGACTTACCTGGTCGACACATACTCGTCTTTCCCTTACTTTAATATGTTTTTATAGTTAAATGTAATGTAACTAACCCAACGAACAGAATAAATAAAGAAGGTAATGGAGAGCACTTTTCTATTTAGTTATAAACAACGCACTACGGCATTCAGTACCTGGGCGGATTTTTTAAAAAAGTGTACATAAGTTAAAATGAAGAATTTTTATGCATTTTTTTCAATTTGTGTCGTTGAATTCATAAAATATATTAATTAATTTTTAATAAAATGTATAACATATTTGAATAACTGCTATAAATTAATTATAATAAGTTAATGAAATTTAGTAATAGGAATTTGGATTCCACTGAATAACAATTTAATAACTAACACACTGAATAACAATTTAACAGTGGTAGAGCCACGCGACAGCTTTTGCTGTCGCACGGATGGGCCGGCTCGAACCGGGGTGGTACCACGACCTCACAGAAAACCAGCATGAAGTAGAGGTTTACCTCTGTGTTTCGCTTGGTGAGTGCAGGTGGCCGGAGGCCCTTTTTACTGGAAATGAGGCATTTCATCTTAGTCCTCACGGGTGACAACGCATCTACATTTTGATTTGTAATAGAGGATAGATGTAGATGTCTATGGGCCGCAGCAACCACTTACCATCAGGTGGACTGTGTGCTCGTTTGTCACCCTTATCCTATAAAAAAAAAAAAAAAAAAAAAAAAAAACTAACACAGTGAATTTAATAATACCGGTTCAATGAAAAGCATAGTTTTATTTATATATGTTTATAAATGAAAAAAAAAATAAACATTTATTTCTGACAGCGGAATTGAAAATTAAAATAATCGTATGTTTATATCCTCTGACTAACTTGTTGACTAATCAGTTGCGTGTTTTTTTTTTGTCTTTATTACTGTTATTTAACTAGCCATTTATTACTGTTTTGTCAGATAATTTAACGGAATAACAAACTTGTTTAAAAATTTAAATATTATTAACTGAACATGAAAGGGAAAATACACCCTTACTTTTGGATTTTTGTTAATGGGACAGTTAATCATTGGAACGTTGAAGGTAGTCAGCGGAAAAGTAAGGACTCTGATTACAATGAAGGATTTTTTGCCAATTTTAATTTCTTTACAAACATATTTAAATTATTTTGCTTAGTTAAATATATTAACTAGGACAACTAAATAAGCTTCTTTAATCAAAACAATACAAAACTTTTAAACTATTACATATATTTTATTTAGATTGTCCAATGTACTCGTATCTGTAAGATATCGTATCTTTTCTTCTCTCTTAGTTCCTTTTTCAGTACGACATTCTCTTTTATCAGCAGTACATCTGCTGATATCGTCAAGTAAGTAGAAATTTTCTAATTCGTTTTCAATTTTATGATTTTTTAAATTTATATACGTTTTTTTATTCAATGTTTTTTTTTTATTTCTCAGACATGCAGGTTTTCTCGCGATGTTTTCTTTTATTGCCGAGCACGTACTAAATTAGCATTTAAAAATGTAATTAATAATGACATTAGTGCCGGATGAAGTTGAACCCAGATTGCTGGCCACCTGCGAAATTTACAGCGAGCGCTTAGTCCCTAAACTACCACGGCTCTTTAAAATGATACAACTCCTTATTCGGAAAGTCGTGTTTGTAATAATTATCTATAATCGCTAATGTTTTTTCATCAAGATATGTAATACAAGTTATACTAAAATACGTTTTTCATGGTAAATTATTAAAGCAATGTATTATTACTTAAAAAAAACTTGAAATTTTTTCAATTTTAAACTCAAAGAAATTGAAAACTATTAAAATTCTTACTATAGTCAATAATGTTACAATGCTCTACAAAAACAAATTAAAAATCTGTATTTTGTTTAGTTTTTAGTTAAAAATTATTTGCATCTATTTTAATAACACAATAAAATATAAAAACTGCTAAGTGATACTAAAGAATTGCTTCGTTATGCGCGCAGCTTTATCGTTCCACTATGTAACAATTTGTTCCACTTACTATCATTTTTAAAAGAATTAGTCAGTGGAATGTAACAAAACTCCGACAGCAAACATGTTTTCTTTATTATTTTCATGGCTCGCAGTGATATCAATGAAATAATGCAAGCATTTATGAAACTATCAACTCGCTAATTGTAAATAATTATAATTAAGTATTAAAAATGTGGGAAATTGCTAAATTAACTTAAAAAGTGCTGCTAGTTACTGGAATGTATTTTGTGTTCACACATACTCGTCCTCAATGTAGCACTTGTCCACGAGTATTGCCAAAACGTTGCCAAGATGGGGGTGGCCAATGAGATGTTTTGTAATATTGCAAACGAAAAATCTTTTATTCAATTTAGTATATTTTCTTCATACCATTTAAACTCGCGTTAATCAGGGGAAAATTCCGCCCGGTAAAATTCTGAGACTTCAATTTAAAAAAGAATTTAAAACAAATGTGTTGTTTTACTTAATTGTTGTATAGGTTTTTCAAAAATATATGGTTTAAGCCATCGAATGATGTTGTTAGATCAATTCACATACCGATAACCTAATTGTTATTTCAGTTTGAATATCATTACTTAACGAAGAGACATGGTAAAAACTAGTTTATTTGTATCTTTATTACAATATAAATTTATAAATAAACATATAAACAGTGAACAAAATATCAAGTTATTTCAATGGTTTAAGTAAAAATAATCGAAACATAAAGGACATCGAAAAAACTTAGGGTACACTTTTTTTAAAATATGCCCACCCAAAAATCATTATATGTCAGTCTAGGAATATATTAAATGAAACAAAGGTTTTTGAACGTGTCTTAGATTTGCATTACAATTGTAGCGTACATATGCAAAAATCATAAACTACCGATTTTAGTTTTTGAATGTATTGTGTGTTATCCCCCTAATTCTAGTCTCATCCCTCAAGCATTAGATACAGTTGGGTTAGTGAAAGTTGTACTATTATTTATTCTGTGGTGTGAGTGAGTGTTTCTATTCGTGCAAATAATTAGGTATTATATACGTAGAATACGAAAGTACATAATAAAATATTATTACGACTAAAATCGGCCAAGGGATCTTCATTATCCAAATTTTATAAAGGATATGCGTGGCTTGTAACCACTGTAAGGGCTAAATGTTCGATTGGCCTGTTCGACACTAAACTAAAAAAGTCTGACAGGATCTGAATCAGGAAATCTATCACAATTAAAAATATATAATTATTAAAATGTGGTCTTAATTTAGTAAACTAGAGAGAGGGACAGAGAGAGAGAGAGGGAGAGAGAGATGAATGAATGAATTCAATTGTTTGAAGAGATTCGCTAAATATTTTCGTTATAATTTTAGATATTAACTTGAAAATATATCGTTTTCATTTGCTATTGTATTTCACTCTGTTTCTAATTCATGAGTTTCAGTTCCCGCCGAATATCATTTGTTCAATACGAATTTGTATGAATTATAAGCTAGTGTTTAACTACGATCCCTTGTGATCGAGTGGTGATGCAGTTTTGGGGGGTAAATGGAACTTAACAAAAGCTCCACCTCGAAAGGAACACTCGCATGAGCGAACATGCTTACCTTCATGTAGGAAACAGGAATGAAAAGAAAGTGAATTAGTGTGTATTAATATTGATAGTGTATGCTCATTTTTCACCTACATGTTTTTCTGAATATGTAACCTTGAATTACGATACTATATTCAAGTACGATTCTCTTTGCCAGATTTAAAGTTTTTTTTTTATAAAATAAGGGTGACAAACGAGCTCACCGTCACGCACCTGATGGTAGGTGGATTCTATGGCCCATAGACATCAAAATTTATTTATATACAACAGTCCTTGATTAAGAATCAAAATTCAGATGCTTTGTCACCTCTGAGGTCTAAGAGGAAATGCCACGTTTAGCTTTAAACTGCTCTTTCACGCTGGTATTTTGTGATAGTGTTGTCTTTCCTCAAACGAGCCGATCCGTGCTAGTCATAACTTATAGCTGTAGCATGGCCACGTAAAACATTTAAAGTGTTAACTTAGCACGTGTTCAGTGTTAAAAGAAAATATCGTATAATATAAGTAAAATAGCATTTCTGAGAATCAGCCGTCTCAGAAATTAGAGAAAACCTGTGAGGCGCACCTTCAAATTCAGACTTAGTTTAAACAAAAGCAAACATCGTATCTTATCGTAATGTCACTTCCAGAAAAAAACAATCGCGAAGCATTTCTTGCGGCTGCAGCCTCACCTGCAACAATAATCACCATGTAGTGCATTAGTTGATGACGTCACGCGTTGCCGCTTCCCGCCCTCGCGACGTGTCACAATAATCTGAGTCTTATTGTGGCACACGGTAATTCGCCTTGAAAGCGACAGCTACCTTTAAAAACAATAGACAATAGACTAGCAAATATTCCGTCACACCTTACACTTACACCTCGCACTCTGGTCATGCACATTTCACGTGAAATAACTATGAAAAGAGATTAAAAACTGATGTAGTGTTATTAGCTCACATTTATGCCTTTAACTTGAAGTGTGGTTTATTGTTTTATCTAAGTCCTTTTTTCCGTTTAGCTTTATTTAAAAATCTAAAACATATTTTTTACGTGGTAGAGCCATGCTGCAGCTATATTAGGTAGTATAGTTGTAGCACGAATGGGTCGGCTCGACCGGGGAAGGACCACGCTCTCACAGAATACCAGCGTCAAATAGCAGCTTAACACTGCTGTGTTTCGTATGGTGAGTGTAGAGAACCGGAGACCCGTTTTACTGGAAACGAGGCATTTCATCTTAGCCCTCACGGGTGACAACGCATCTGCGTTTTGATTCGCAAACGAGGATAAATGTAGATATCTATGGGCCACAGCAACCACTCACCATCAGGTGGACTGTGTGCTCGTTTGTCACTCGATCCTATAAAATAAAAAAACTTCAAGATCTAACTGCCTCGTTGGGCTAGTACGCGTAAACTTGATCACGTGGCCCTGGATTCGAATCCAGGTTCGAATCATAATTAGTGTTTTTTTTCTGTTAAGATGTTCTCAGTAGCAGCCGGGAGTCAGGAATGTTGGCGATGTTTTTTATTTACACGTAGTGATGCCATTTTTAAGAAATAAACCATTGTCATACTTAATTAGAAGCTACTATACTCAGTGTGTTTTGGTTGATTTACATTAAATTATTGAATTATCTTTGTAATTTCAGAAAATTATCTTTTTCAGAATGCGAACTTTATGAACTACATGTATATCATTCATATAATGTAGTTAGTCATATAACGTTTGGTATAAAATAAACTAATTGAAATAACCGCGTAGTGACGGTGTAAGTATATCAACTACTCCATATCGTCCCGTGAGTGTCGTAAAAGGCCAACCCTCATGCCAAACGTGGCAACTATGGCAAATATCCCCCTTATGAAACAATTATACGTGGTAGAGCCACGCTTCAGCTATAATAGTAGTATAGTTGTAGCATGAATGGGTCGGCTCCACCGGGGAAGGACCACACTCTCACAGAATACCAGCGTATAATGGCAGTATCACTGGTGTGTTTCGTATGGTGAGTGTAGAGAACCGGAGACCCATTTTACTGGAAAAGAGGCATTCCATCATAGTCCTCACGAGTGACGACGCATCTGCATTTTGATTCTTTATTGAGGATACATGTAGATGTCTATGGGTCACATCAATCACTTACCATCAGATGGGCTGTGTGCTCGTTTGTCAACCTATCCTATAAAAAAAAATCTATAGGAAGGCCTAAGTTTCAGCATTGAATTTTGATAGGCTGTAATGGATGAATGAACAAAACGAACTATATACCTAATGTTTGTATCTTGTTATATATTTTTAATTACAAATTACACATTATATCATAGATTACAAAAACAAACAACACAAACCCTAATAGGGTAACCAAAAACAAACCTTGGTCTGTAAATCCACATAACTAGAATATTAGTAACAAGGAAATAATACCAAGTATAGACATTTTTTACGTCAACCTGAAAAATTTTAAAGATTAATAATAAAGATTTATAATGAAACATAATTGACTCTAATAGTATCTTCTTGCGTTTGCACTCATACTATGTTAGGTGGTCAAGGTAAATCATGTTCTATTTTTTTACTTTTTCATATGAATAATTTGTGAATATTAAATTTAAATGATGTGGCTGTACTATAAATAAATAAATAGATTTTATTTGTTACTCCTTTTTTATTTAATATTCCATTTCATTTCTTTTACTGTACTTTACTCATAGTTGCAGCTTGAATGGGTCGGTTCGACCGGTGAAGGACCACGCTAGCCCAGAATACCGGGGTAAAATAACTTGTGGTCTTCGTATGATGAGTGTAGAGAAGCAGCGAACATTTTTACTGGTAACGTGGCATCCTATTTCAGCAACTAAAGAGGAGTGTATTATCTGCATTTTAATTATTAAATGATGATACATGTACTCGTAGATGCTTATGGGTCATGAGCTGCAATTTGGCATACTTAGGTAACTCAAATGACAATGCAATAATATAGTAACATAGAGCGGATCTGATGATGGAACCGGATGCTTGCTCTAGCAACGCCTTTGAAAGCATTTTTGGTAAATATTGATATTTTAATAAGTTTATTTAAAATAATCATTATACATAAGGTTTCGCAAAGAGTTTCAAAAGAAAAATTAATTTGTAAAGTTTCTCTTTTGTAAGGAGGGTAAATTAAAAACATTTAAATTAAAAACAATAAGAAGCTAGTGTTGCAACAAGAAATGTAAGACTTTTTTGTTACCTATAACATTATTACGCGAATTCTTCGCGACTGCATTTTAATTAACTTGAACTATATCGCGAAATGCGACACAACAAACGAGCAATAGCGATTGCAAATAAAAAAGCCTGGACCCCTTTTGCAGATTATCTACTTTCCGCGGAGTATTCCGCAGCGTACCTATTATTGTGCGCTCTTTAACAAACTGCATTCGAAATTAAAATTTTTCATTCCGCCCCCTACCCGGCTCTGTCCTTCCAGGAGCGGGATCACTTTTGATTATATTCATCTCTCCCACCGCAACGTAATTGGGATATTTTGTTGGAACAACAATGGACGCACATTCATCCGTTTTAGGTATTATAATTCTTTCTTCATTCTTCTTACAATGCGGAACAGAATTTTGACTATATTTCTACAGCTAACTCTTGATATAATGTGATTGCTTAGACGTCTCGTTTGTGTTGTCGCGGCGTTACGACATTTATTTATATGTCATTTTATATCAATATTCAATATTAAGTTTTCTGATGATTCACGCTTACATTTAATTACGTTTTCTATAAATTTGTATAGTGTTGGGACCAGTTTATTAATAAAAGTTCATATTATTAACTGAAATCCGTTTACTTGATTAGGTTGTACTTGTACATATGTATTTGCGTACTCACCGTGTCGGAAAGTAATACTGTACTGTGTAAGGCACATAGGTGTTACAAATTCTTTAAATTAAATTAATTTATATTGTAACCTTTATTAAAGTAATTGTGTCAAATGAGCATTTAGACCCACTGTTGGTGAATGATATGGCCCATAGACGAATACATCTATTTTCCATTAAAATTAAGTAAAATATTAATACGTTGTCACCCTGAGGACTTAGATCGAATGACTCAATATCAGTAAAATCATCAAATGGCCTCCGATTCTCGTCACCTATCATACATTTGCTATGTAATGCTTCTGCGTTTCGTATGGTGAGTGTACAGCCGATCGTTACTCGTAGCAAAATTGACTGAGTGTTGAGTCTACGATTATTCATAAGGAAAACTCTTTGAGAACCGACCAAAGTAACGTTTTCAGGTATATTTAAAAATAACTATATAGTCCCATAAAAGCGAATTTGTGTGAAGGAAGGGGAAATAGCATCGTGGAGGTATGGGTAGCGGCACGAAAGTCTAGCGGCGTTTGGCTCGTGCGTATCAGTCGCATGCGTGCAATTAAATTCGTGTGCGTCCCCTTCACGTTTCGTTCATCGCTAGACTTACGTGCCGCGACTTGTGCATTGATTAACATCCAACGCTGGAAGATTTCTTTGAGATCTACCTAGATAGTTCAAACCCACGTCCTGCAGCAACATTTTTACGTGAAATCATATTTCACTATAATATTCTTAAGTTTTTTTTTTATAGGAGAGGGGGCAAACGAGCATGCGGCTCACCTGATGGTAAGTGACTACCGCCGCCCATAAACAACTAAGTAAGAATAATTATACAGTGCGGTTAGAACGCTACTAAATCTGGAAGATACTTTCGTCGAAATCTGTTGAAAATTTATAAACAATTTCTTCTTAAACATATAATTACTTCTTAACATAAGAAGTGGGGGTTTTAATTCTTCATCTTTTAATGTCTTAGTCTGTAAAATTATTTTCCTTCTTTTCGTTTTTGAATTCAAGTTTTATATTGTAATTACAATTTTAATCTTTTGGTGCTTGTATTCTAAAACTTGCAATAGTAATTGAGTTATTAAAAACATACAGTGGAGTTAAGAACCTCCTCCTCTCTGAAGTCTAAAAATTCAAAGTCTTATTAGGTTTATGTATTTTTTTTTAAAACGACCCGCTGGTTTTTTTGCTGGTTATTCCCAGGACAGAGGTATTGTTTTTTTCGGAACCAGTGATAAATTAAGCAAAAGAGTGGCTTCCAATAAGTATTATTTATAATCTGTATTGAATTAAAAAATCTGTTTCTGTTTCTAAAAATAGTAAATAACAGACTTACGACCGACAACAAGTCACAGGCCTCGTACCGTTACTGAGAAAGTTTTAGGGTAGGGAAAAGTAAAACACGCCACTGTTAAAGGATTTTACATGACCTTGCAATATTTCTAATTTCTCTAACAAGCAGGTTTCGTCACGATGTTTTCCTTTACCCCCGAATATTTTCATCGGTGTCACAGGAATCAAATTCAGGTTGCGCACATACTTTGAAACTTTAAGACTAGCGCTCATGAGCCACGGCTCTTTTCACAATTCAGCCCCTGTGTTTTCTATTGTATCGAATACGTATCGGAATATACATACTTTGTATTACAAATCCTAGTTCCATCTACGTCCGCCAAGAGCTTGTTAATATTTCTATACAAATCGATCAAATCTAAACAAGTCGATGACGATAGGAAAACGTTTATTGCCAAAAACTTGTGCTGGGGGCACTGATCTCCTTAAACTAAGCAAAGTTAGAGCCTATTTACGTCCCTCTGCGATGCACATGCCCCCTCTCATTTCTAATAGGGATGTGGAGCAATTATTCCGCTGCACTGCTCCAATGCGTGCTGGCGTACTTCACGTGTCCTCCAAATATTTAGTTCTTCAGACGTGTGTTTTCATAGGTTTCTTCACTAACGCAACGATACTTTCCTTAACTTTCAAGCACGTATTAAATCAACAGTTAAGATTACAAATAACAATTTTAAATGTGCCAGCAGGGATCGAACTTAGATTGATCGCGTTCTGTGAAATTTATGGCGAGCGCTTAGTGCCTGAGCCACTACAGATCTTGCTATGTCTAAGTGGCTAATAACTAATGACCCGCCCCGGCTTCACACGGGTGATTTCTAGATCTAGATCAAACAGCGCCACCTACCGGGTCCAAATGTGAATCTAAACCATCTAGGGCACCCATTCCAATATAACAAATTTTTTCATCAAAATCGGTCGAGTCGTTTTTGAGTTTTAGCCTCACAAACGGACAGCAATTGATTTTTATATATAGTATAAGAAATAATTCCACTTCTAATGGTAGAAATTATCCTCAAAAGTATTTATATTAAAGAACACTAGACGGTAACAAACCTTGCTTACTATCAGGACCCCAATTGCATGATAACACCAAAGATTGCAAACCAACGGCATCACTACCCACCTCAATGTAACACAGGGCAGCCTCTCAGCAACACGACCTTCCTTGCCTACAGAATGAGTAGAATACCCCCAACGGGCATAGTAACGACAGTGAGACTCTTAGAATTACAGACTGATGCCTCTTAGTTTTTTTTTGCGCCTATCGCAAGGCTACCCTCCAGAGGCGGGGGAGGGAGGTGGTGAATGCTCTTAGCATACCACGCAGCCGGCTGCGTGGTTATGTGGGACTCACTTAGAAATTCCTACATACTAAACACCACCTGTGGGACTGACTTTGTCCTGTATGGCCTTTCTGCCGAATCGGAAGCGACCCCCTTTAGGGAAAAGGGAGCGCAGATGCCTCTTAGTCGCCTGTGCGATACTTTATACTGCTGAAACAAGTGGGAGATTACCATTCTAATCTCATTTGTTCGTATTTCCATTTATTTTTTTACCCTCATTGCCAAAAATAGAGGTAATGTCTGTAATGTCAAAATAACTGCCTTTTATTAAGCATGAATAACTAATTTTAAAAATGTTTTTCGTTGATCCGTCCATCCAAACTAATTTTTGCAATGGTTGAACCAATTGTAATGAAACTTGACTTGGAGTGATAAAGAAGACTACATTTTATCCTATAAACTTGATTCTTTTTTAAATCAAAATGAGTAAATTAAGTAATATTTCTTAAGTCTTTGATTATTATATTAAATCTAATTAACGCCACATTAATAAATTCTACCCAGACTAAGCCGGGGCGGGTCGCCAGTTTACATACTACGAGTATAATCCCCATTTTCAATTTAGTCCACAAAATGGTAACTTTAATCCAGAATTCGTTAACAAATCAATTACTCGACAAATGTCCAAATTCACATTAAATGAGGAAAGAGTGAAATTCATTCACACGAATGAAATGAAAATGCGATAGCTTTGAGCGGGCACTTCGTAAAACGTCTGCGAATTAATAGCAAAAGAGGAGCTTAAAAGTAATTACTCCAAATGAGCCATAGAAATTAGTTTAGTTAGGTTCACCATGAGTTTGCACTTCGAAATCTTCACATATTTTATTTTTTTAAATTGCAAACATAAATTAGACTTTTTGTAGTTAAACTTCTGTATCGATGTAGTGGAGAAATTTAGTACGGTGTTTAAAAAATACGTCACGGTTTCTTGTAACGTTTCATCACCAGGACTACATGAGTATCATCTTCATTACAGCCCTTCACAAGTCCACTGCTGAACTCCTCCAAGGAATGTCACAAAGCACGGTCCTAAGCCACCTGCATCCATCGACTTCCTGCATGTCTTACCAGGTCGTCACTCAATCTAGTGAGGGGACGCCCTACTCTTCGTCCGCCGGTACAAGACCGCCACTCGAGAACCTTTTTTCCCCATCGATTGTCGGTTCTTCGAGCTATATGGCCGGCCCATTGCCACTTCAGCTTACTAATCCGTTGGGCTATGTCAGTCGCTCTGGTTCTACTGCGGATATCCTCGTTTCTAAGTTTATCACGCAGATAAACCTGGAGCATAGCCCTCTCCATAGTTCGCTGAGCGATCTTGAACTTCCTCATCCGGCCAGCGGTGAAGGACCACGTCTCAGTCCCATAGGTTATCACTGGCAATACGCACTGGTCGTACAGTCTCGTTTTCAAGTTTTGAGGTATATCTGACGAAATGTGCCGTAATTTCCCGAACGCTGCCCAGCCCAGTTGAATCCGTCGATTGACCTCTCGGTTGAAGTTGGACTTACCTAGTCGGACTATTTGTCCCAGGTAAACATACTCATCATCAACTTCGAGCTTAGTGCTCTCAACAACTACCGGCATAAGTGTGACATGGACGTATACATGATCTTTGTTTTGTCCATGTTCATCTTAAGATCTATCCGTTGGGATGCACTATTGAGTTCATTGAGCATAGCGCTTAAGTCCTCCAGCGATTCTGCCATAAGGACTATATCGTCGGCAAATCGAAGGTGAGTGATGTACTCGCCGTTGATGTTAATACCGTATTCTTTCCAGGCCAGAAGCTTGAAAACGTTTTCCAATGCAGAGGTGAAGAGTTTCGGGGATATAAGGTCACCCTGTCTTACACCTCTCTGCAGTTGGATAGGTTTCGTACTCTGGTCCTGTACTCGGATAGCCATCGTAGACGTACTGTACGAACTCCTAGTAAGTAAATTGAAACTGTGGGCCTTAGACTCTAGTTAATACAATTCTGTAATTTTATCGTTTCACAAGTCCTATTACAACAATACAGGTAGTATCTGAGTAAGTACATAGGCTTACAACTGTGCTATGTTTAAATTCATCTATTACTACCAATAAAAATCCATTGTTGAACATAGACCCCATATAGGGGAAACTTTGTCACAGACGCTACACTTCAGGTGGCTTGGTTACAGTAGTTTTTTTATTATTTTTTAACTCCTGTTTTAGTTTCCCTCTATCACCTCTTACGATACCCACGGGCCAATATACGGTAGTGGATATTCTTACACCGATATTATTATAAAACAAAGTCAATTCCCGCCAAATGTACGCTTAGATATTAACTACGCAATGGATTTTGATGCGGTTGTCATCAATGGATACGAGTATAATGATTTAAGAGAATGGTTTATAAATATAATATATGCGTATTTTACATTATATACTTCTGTTGTACGTGACTCCTTCTACACAACAGGACCGATTTTGATGAAATCTTGTGTGTGTGATTAAGCTGAATATATATACCGAATAAAATTAGGTTTTCACTACTTCTTCGGATATTACCTATACTCTACATTTGTAGAGTCGTTAATAAATAAAAGTTTTTTAAAAAACTTTTTACGTGTCTCAAAACGAAAAGCTTCTATCTGGGCCACTCTAATTTAACTCTGTCTTTGGCACTGACCGCAGGTAGAGCTTTAATTAAAGGATTACCCGTTTTTCCGCACGCTGCTCGTCGGAAACGAATACGGATACAGTTCTATCGCCTGCGGATACGCCATTCAGTGCATACCTATATAATTAGCGAGATGAAACGGGTTCGTGGTGGTTACGGTTAACCGGATGAAGGTGTGCAGGCGTACCGTATATTTTTTCGGATTCAATTTCGTTTCGTTCGCTCAATCGTATCGGCTATCAGTTCGAATAAGGACTTAGATTTTTCATTTATAAATAGAGTGGGCCTACGTAATCAAAGAACTTGGTGATACTATGTCAATTAAGCTAATTGCCGTTCGTTTAAGAAGTGAAAATCTTTACTTGAGCAATTTTTCTCAATCGGATTTTCCGTATGTAAATTACTATGGGCATACATACATATTATTAGGGGCAAGAACTTTAAATCTGATCATTATTTTATAATATCAGAATGACAATGGAGCTAAAAGTCGACCTTGTAAGCAGTAATTTGACACCTTAAATCACCACAAAACACAATAAAACACCGAAAAACCCCTATGCATACCCACCTCACAGGGTTTAGTCCGGGTTATATTGGACTTACAACTCCATTGACAACGGGAACGCTTTTGCACACATCCGCAGCCCAACCAGCGCAAGCCGCCCGCGGAGTGTAGGGACGATACTCCTGGAATGCGTCGAAATCAGTATCCATAAAACACAGCAGCATTATGCTGCCAATTCACGCTGGTATTTAGTGTGAGTGAGATCCTTTCTCGATCAAACCAATACATTTGTGCTGCAGTATTTGCAACGTGCCTTTACCAATTTTCACTTTTGATTTCATAATACCTATGTGAGCTACATGAGTTAGTTCATCATCTTATCAAATTTCATACCGGTAAACGTAGTTTAGGCCTTATTAGATAAGAGTATCGAGATGATGGAACGTAAAGTCGATGACTAAAAGTGGGTGGCTCAGAGTTATACTTTGTCAGTTGGGGGTGGCCTATATTCAGTAGGTACCTTGTTTTGTATCTATGGATATACGCATGTATTGTCCATTGCTGTTACATATGTAAATTGATAATAATTGTATCCATTCTTGCTAGACAGTGGAAAAAAAAATACCATAGCAGGGTTTATTTGACGTAATTGTGTCACTTGATAACACACTTTGTATGTGGTAGAGCGCGCGCAGAATAACAGCGTAAAATAGCTGCGTAATGCTGCTGTTTTGTATTGTAAGTTAATATGAACTAGTAGTGAAGCTAATGAAGCAGTAGCTTAAAAGCAGTTTGCGGACCGCGAACTTAAAAGATCGTGGGTTCGTAGCCTACTGTCGTGAACCAATTTTAATACAAATATTTTAAGCTTACCAGGAGTGGTTAAAGGGAATATCTCATAGTAATGTTTATTAAGCATTTATTACAAAGCTAATATTTATTTAAAAAAAAAATGAGGCATTCCTACTAGGAAGTAGGACTCCACTAAGAGGTTGGACTCCACTAAGAGGTAGGACTCCACTAAGAGGTAGGACTCCACTAAGAGGTAGGACTCCACTAAGAGGTAGGACTCCACTAAGAGGTTGGACTCCACTAAGAGGTAGGACTCCACTAAGAGGTAGGGGACTCCACTAAGAGGTTGGACTCCACTAAGAGGTAGGACTCCACTAAGAGGTAGGACTCCACTAAGAGGTAGGACTCCACTAAGAGGTAGGACTCCACTAAGAGGTAAGACGCCACAAAGAGGTAGGACTCCACTGAGAGGTAGGACTCCACTAAAAGGTATGACTCCACTAAGACGTAGGACTCCACTAAGAGGTAGGACTCCACTAAGAGGTAGGACTCCACTAAGAGGTAGGACTCCACTAATAGGTAGGACTGCACTAAGAGTTAGGACTCCACTAAGAGGTAGGTACTTCACTAAAAAGCAGAACTCCTTTTCTGCCTAGGAATCCGTCTGACTATTTATATCGCTCTTACCTATTTCTGCCGCCAAATAGCAATTCGTGAACTGCTGTGTTTCGCTCCGAAGAGTATAGAGAATCAATATAATTACAGGCTGTGATTCATTCGGCCTAAGTACTATCACTAATCTGATAACATAGACATCGAATAAAAATTAGTAAAGTTGCAAATGATTTAAGCCTCTTTGACAATTGTTGCAACATCACTTGACAATATTTATGTCATCCTGCTCTGATGTATAAATTATTCATTTTCGCCCCTCAGCTTAGACGTCCCGATGCTAATTGCATTAAATTCACCACGTGGCCAAAACAAAAAAGTTTTTTTTTGTTGTGCAATTGTTGTAAATGTTTTGTTTGTTCATCGTGACGTCGTAGGTCAAATAAAAAAAATCATAAACTTTATAAACGAAATCCAAATTTGTCATCAATTATTTGCTGTGGAAATTTTTATCTCTTCGTATTCTCTTTTCAGATTTGTTTTTATAATAATACGATAAATGCTGAGGCAACACCAACAGCCTCGGTGACCGCCGTTTTAGCTGACTTCAAATAGGGAGGAAATTAACAAGTCAGACATACAGACATCATAGCGGGGAAGTTAGTTTGTTCGGAAAATGTAAAGGTTTTTATTACTTTATTTAAAAATAAATAAGCCAAACCATAGATATTCATAAAAGTTGAAAAATTAAAGAAAAGTTAAAAATGTATTAATATAATACTTCTAAAACTGATAAACATTTATTAAAAACTATCTTCTCAATTAAATGACATTGTGTAACAAAAAACTTTACTTCATTGTCAACTAGTGACATCTGGTGAGCAGAAAATTATTAGCCCATGTACCCGTAATAAAAAGTTTTTTTTTAACTATAAACACATCAACACGATATAGGGATATTTTTAATAACATTGACGAACTAAAGAAAGTACTGGCCACTTTAAAATGTTTTTAATATCAAATAGTTCGTCATTTATTCCAGATTGATTGAAAATATAGGTACATAAAAGAAAAATAAAATGTGTTGGCAGTACAAATTGAATTGAATAAGCAGATTTTGTAGAGTAATTGTCATTATTTTGTTGTTGAAAACCGCTATTTAAACATCTTTTTGATTCAACTTGGGCTGATTGTAATAATTTGACATTTTATTGTAATGCAACGTCGACATTTAACTAGAAAAGAGACCTTAAGAGGAGTGTGGATGCTGCAGGCTGGTGCTTTTCAGCGTGACGTCGTTGCAGCAATAGGCACTGGGAAAAATGTGATATATTTTGCAAATTGCTGCTATAAGGCAATCAAATGTTACGGCGATGCAATTGGTCCAAAGGCTACAGTCTGAACACCAGGTGACCAAACTGTGAGAAGGAGATTGCAGGAAGTCAACCTTCATGCTCTTAGACCCTTTCGGGCTCCAGCTCTAAGAAGAGGAAATCGTGGACGAAGACTGCAAGAATAGAATGGTCTGCGCAATCCCCAGATTTAAATGCCATTGAGCATACTTGGGATATGCTCCAAAGAAGAGCTCTGAGGGATAATCATGAAAAGGACAAGGATAATAAAAAAGGACCTGGGACAGTATTCCTCAACAGGATATTGACAACGGCATTCTGAGTAGCCCAACCAAAGTCATCAGTGCTTTTACTGATTATTAACTCTTAATTAATAGCCGCCCTCAAATGTTTTATGTTACCTTACTTTTTAATTTTAAAATTTAACTTTCATGATGTACAGTTTACACACATGCGTTTCTTTTTCTCTGCATAAAAATTTGAAATCTCATTTTTAAAGTCAATTTTTATATAAAAATGGTAAATTATTAAATAAAGTTTCCTTGGATATATACATGTGTTATGAAAATATTGACATACTATTTGTAATTAATGTGTTGTTAAAATATCCCTATACTGTGTTGATGTGTTAAATTATATACATTGAAAGGAAATACGAGTAGCCCGCGAAATCACTTAAAATAAAACAGTTAACAAAACCTTTAAATATCAGATAGTGTTACAAAATTATGATTATAATGATAGTTAGGTGCATAATTAGAAAAAAAAAACAAGAAACGGACAACGCTATATAAATACTCGCCAATGATGCATATAGTATCATTTAAAAGAAACTTTGTAGGTACATATTATTACTATCCGAGCCCCAGTGGAGTGTCAACTAATCATTGTTTCTCCTAGAACTTATTCCTCATCGTATTTATTACCAAAGAATAAATTTCGAATCAGTATATGATATATGTCAAACTAATACAACGAGAATTATTTGTCCTTTAAATAACAAAATAAATATAAGAATAGATAGATACATATCGAAATCCACACATTCTAGAATAAAATACAGCTATAAGTAATTAAATTATTTAAAACAGATACTAACAAATTCCAGGTTGGTCTAATCAACTCGTAATGAATCAAACTCTATACAGCGGCCGGTTCACCGCAAATTTATTAAACTGCGCCGCCTACAGCTTCCCTGTCCTTTGCTACCGCATTGCTAAGTAAATAGAGCCTGTCAGTTTCAACAAGCTAAATTATCTAACTTGGCCACAAATACTGTCAAAGTTAATTTTTTTTTCCAATTCAATTTGGGAATGCGTTTATCATGTAAGAAAATATGCTGTTTCACATATTATTTTTCATCGAAATTTTAAATAATTTTTAAGAAGTTTCAAAAGATCGGTGAACGTTGTCAAGGCACAGACTTCGAAAATTTAGGAAAAGGAAAAATTAAGAACACAAAAAATATTATCGTGCGAAATGAAAATTCCTATCAAGAATTTTTTACATGAGCTGAAGCTGGGTGGTTACCGTCGATACACAGGACATGCCCTTAAGCATTCACTACCGAACGCAGTTCCGAAACGCTGGTGAAAGTCTGAAAAATGTGTGCTTTACAGATAAAAAATAGTAAGATTGTAAATAGTAAGATACTTCATCTTCTCTATAGTGTTCTCTTTAATCCTTCATACCTCAAAAATCGGTTTGAGTTTTTTCGTGATTTCCATTCGCGTAACTTGAGATCAGCAGAGAGCTTTAAGTTGAATTTGCCACTACACACTAGAAAATTTATGAACAAGTATTTAACTGTACAGGCCGTTCATTTATGGAACGAAATATTGTCAGTAAAACGCGCACCATCCCTACCGGTATTTAAAAAACTAGTTAAGAATCATTACCTACTTTAAATTCTAACTTCACTTCCACATCATTCATCATCATTACAGCCTTTCATAAGTCCACTGCTGAACATAGGCCTCCCCCAAGGAATGCCACAAAGCACGGTCCTGAGCCACCTGCATCCATCGACTTCCTGCATGTCTTACCAGGTCGTCACTCCATCTCGTGGGGGGTCGCCCTACACTTCGCCTACCAGTACGAGGCTGCCACTCAAGAACCTTTCTTCCGTTGTCGGTTCTTCGAGCTATATGGCCGGCCCACTACCACTTCAGCTTACTAATCTATGGTTCTATCACTATGGTTCTACTGCGGATATCCTCATTTCTAAGTTTATCACGAAGAGAAACTCCGAGCATAGCCCTCTCCATAGCTCGCTGAGCGACCTTGAGCTTCCTCATACGGCCAGCAGTGAAGGACCACGTCTCAGATCCGTAAGTCATCACTGGCAACACGCACTGGTTGTATAATTTCGTTTTAAGGTTTTGAGGAATGTCTCTCGGTCGAAGTTGGACTTACCTAGTCGGATTATTTGTTCCAGGTAAACATACTCGTCAACAACTACGAGCTTAGTGCTCCCAACAACTACCGGCATAGGTATGACATGGACATTGAACATAATCTTTGTTTTGTCCATGTTCATCTTAAGATCTATCCGTTGGGAGACACTATTGAGGTCATTGAGCATGGTGCTTAGATCCTCCAGCGATTCTGCCATAAGGACTATATCGTCGGCAAATCGAAGGTGAGTGATGTACTCACCATTGATGTTAATATATATAGTCCAGAAGCTTGAAAACGTCTTCCAATGCAGCGGTGAAGAGTTTCGGGGATATCACGTCACCCTGTCTTACACCTCTCTGCAATTGGATAGGTTTCGTACTCTGGTTCTGTACTCGGATAGCCATCGTAGCCCTACTGTACAAGCACTTCAGCACTTCGATATACCGACAGTCAACTTGGCATCGCTGAAGGGACTGCAGCACCGCCCAAATTTCGACGGAATTAAAGGCTTTTTCATAGTCCACATACGGCAGGCATAGTGGCAAATTGTACTCCTCGAACTTCTGTACAACTTGCCAAAGGGTATATATGTGGTCTATGGTGCTAAAGCCCTTTCGGAAATCAGCTTCTTCGGGAGGCTGGAAGTCGTCAAGTCTGCGCGCGAGACGATTCGTAATGACTCTCGAAACCAGCACGCAGACGCGGTTCAGAAGGGAAATCGGTCTGTAGTTCTTCAAGAGAGCGTTGTCACCTTTCTTGAAGAACAAGACCACCGCACTTCTGCTCCACGCCTCCAGTGTAATGCCACCATGGAGGACGGAATTAAAGAACTTCTGAAGGACTTCAAGTACCGGTTTTCCACCCGCTTTCAGAAGTTCCACTGTAATTCCATCCTCGCCTGGGGCCTTGCCGTTTTAAGGTGCTGGAGAGCCATTCTAATCTCGCTCAGACTGACGGAATAGTTTCGAATAAAACTCGCTCTTGGATCGTTATTCACACTTGCATGTGGCTCCAACGATGACGTGTACAGCTACCCATAGAACCTCTCAATCTCACTCAAAATCTCAGGTGCCCCGGAAACGATACTGCCACACTCGGTCCTCAGCTTTTACAGTTGGCTCTTTCTGGCAGACAGATCTCTAGCAAAGACTTTGGAGCCTTGGTTCCGCTCGATCGCTTCTTCAATACAAGCTGTATTGAAGTTGCGTAAGTCCCGCCGCATGCATTTGGAGATCTGTCTGTCAGCTGCCTGTATGCTGTCAAATCTGTTGAAGAATGTAGCTTCATCTCCCGTCTAACAGCCATGAGATTAAGAGTGTGATCGGAGAGTTTTTGTGTTCTTCTGCAGTGGGTCTTGCAGAACTTAGCTCCGACCGCATGGACAGTTTCCACGAGCTTGTCCCTCTTTCTCCATGAAGTCGGCCAGCTGCTGGCCCCTTGGGTTCCGTTGCCCTATTCCAAATTTTTCCACTTTCAGCTCACCGTTCTCTCTTGTGCCTAGTTTTGCATTGAAGTCTCCCATTAACACCGTATATTGGGTTTTGGAGGAATGCATGGCTCTAGAGATATCCTCATACATATCATCCACCTCCTCATCGGGGTGTGCCGAGGTTGGTGCATAAACCTGTATGACCTTCAGCGAATACCGTTTGGTGATTCTGAGTATAAGGTACGCAACCCTCGTCGACACACTCTCGATCTTTACAACGTTGTTAACGAGAGACTTGTGGACGATAAATCCGACACTTCCTTGAGACAGATGGTCGCCCTCCCGGTGATTGCCGGATTCGAGGATTACCGTGTCCTCCCCCTCTCTTTGGACTTCGGATAATCCTATATGCCAGCGTAACTTGTCTATCTCTTCTTCCAGCTCCATGATCTTCTCGTCAGTCCTCAGGGTGCGTGCGTTGTATGTTGCCAGGTCGAGTCGTCTAAGGTGGCAACCGAACCTCCTCCGGAGATTCTTAGCAACCCCTGCCCGCCGTTACCATAGTCGCCACCGTAGCCAGGAATAGCGGGGCCGCCGGGGACTGGGGGCCGTCTGTTTGTTACACTCTTCATATTGGGTATTTGCCATAGTTGCCACGCTTGGCGAGCGGGTTGGCAACCGCAGTTTTTCTTATTGTAATTTCGGCTACTATCAGGAAGATGCTGCTGCCCATCTCTTGCCTGTTTCCCTTCGTCGCCTTTTACGACACCCACGGGAAGATATGGGGTTGTGGATATTCTTGACCGCCACTACACTGCAACACTTCACTTCACATCCACACCACCCATTAAATATAATATTATATGTAGCATATCAATTTCATTTAATTAATTAAATAATTCAATATAAATATATATATATATGTGTGTGTGTATTTCATTCTTTGTATGTATATATGTTTGTAGTAGTGTGTATATATATATATATTCATATATTATATGTATATGTATTCATATATTCATATAATATATGAATATATGAATATATAAGAATATATATATGTTTATTCTTTTTTACATCTTGTTTTTCTCTATCACACCAGTTTGCCATGCCCTTTCAATCCTGTCCATTCATTGGTTGTTTGGAAGAAATTGCTGTCAGCAATAAGACCGCCTATTGCATCCCTATTTCTTTATATATATATATATATATATATATATATATATATATATATATATATATATATATATATATATACATATATATAATATATATATAATTTCTGTTACTTATGAATGGTGTGCAATAAAGAATATTAAATAAGATTGAAGAGCGCTTTAACTAACAAAATGTCAAAATATACAGTATAATATGCTCACATCTCTAAAGAAGCCTTACAACTTGTAGAAAAAGTTAAACGTTGTAATATAGCTTTATCAATGTTTGATGGAGTTATCCTAATAAAGAGTCACGAATCTTTTTTAATTATTATAAGTCAGAGCTTGACTACTACCCTATCTGATGTGGTAAGTGATGATGTTACCGAAGATGGTGAAATGCTCTGATTTACTTTAAAAAAATCTATTCACATTTACTTCTAAAACACCCACCCACATTGTTATATTATAGAAAGACAGATTATTGCAAACTTTTGCTGTACGCATGATGAACGAGTAAGAAACTCAAGGGTGACGTGTGTGGTTTGGTGACAATAAAGGGGTGGAGAATGTCCGATGGTGGAAGAACGAGGGGGGAGGTGGAAATTAAGTCTTTCAGTTCCTACGCACGCTTCCCAAAATGTATGTTGTACAAAAACTAAAGGCTGCCTTTGCGTTTGTGCTCGAGACTGACAAGAATAGATCTTACCAGTTTCAAGTCAGCAATCAGCCTCTTAGCATGCCTTTCCATTGATTCCAAAGTTTTATTTTTGTGAAAGAGTTAAGACTTCGACCATAGTTTATTAACAGACTGTCTTAGATTGTAAAGCCAAACCACTTATTGAAGTGCATTAAATTTTCCAAAAATGTCTTGTGTACTTTCCAGTAACGCTCTGCTTCTGGTCTAGAATCTAGCTCGGGATCAATATTCTCGACTTCATAAGAGCTATAGACTAGCTCTTATCCAATCTAAATATAAACCTGGACTGAACTACACATTGCGGTTAGTACTGGAGAACACGGCCTATTCAAAACGTTACTCCGTCATTGAGACTCAAGAAATCTTAAGAGCTAACAGTAGCTAAATTCCCAAGCTGAAGGCAGTGTGTAAAGAGCCCTAAGACCTAAGACCTGTTTCAAAGCCATAAACACAATATACGTTATACTGGGTGGCGATTAGGTTATCACATTAAATAACACAGCGGTATATATAAGTTCATATATGTCGATTAAAATAATAAAATAAACAATTCTACCAAAAATAAAAAATGCATCTTTCAAACAAAATAAATAGCGTAAAAATTGACACAAAATAATTGATAATATTAGTTTACTCACCAGAAGTGACATGTAAAAGCAGCAACGGTGCGGAAGGTACGCAGTGCTCACGCGGCATCAACATAGGTAATTATTTACCTACACTTTCCCGTTCATAAGTAATTAGGCAAAAAAAACGAAAAAAAGGGCTAGCTAAATTCTACCGCGACTAGAATGTAAATTGTTATATATTTTTTTAGTTATATGTTCAAAGAACGTTACTCGTATATAGGATAAGTCTTTTCATGTAATGTGATAAATTTATCGCCACCCATATAATACTTTGAACAAAATATTTTTAATTAATCGCTTACACTTCTATAAACTTGTACAAATAAAATTCATTATTAACTAGCTTTTGCCCGCGACTTTGTCTGCGTAGATATTGTACTTTAAACCAAAGGTGATCCATCAATAATCACACTATGATAAGTAAATTCCATCACCCTCTTTAGGTATGATTTCCTATGTCCTTCCCCGGGACTTAAAACTCGATACCAAATTTCATCTAAAGCGGTGCAGCGGTTTAAGCGTGAAGAGGTTCATTTCAGTGACGTGCATTCAATTAAGACAAAAAGACAACGCCTAACCTGGCAATATGCTAATTAATTAAAGTAAAAAAAAAAATCAGAGATTGATTTTTTTACTTTTCAAAGTTACCGCGAATTGTGATTTTAATCACTATTTTGATAATAATGATTGACATATACTGATACTGACATGAACATATAAGATAGATATGTACTGTCGCGGACTGTTTTGTAGAACTATTTAGTAGAAACAATTCCACCATACATTATATTCGTGTAACTCTTACAGTTTTTGCTCCGCACGCCAAAATAGCTCGCAGATGACAGTTTTTTTTCCGAATGTCTATATGAATTATAGCCTATGTGTTATGTTAAAGTTTCTTTAAAATCCATTTAGTGGTTTTTGCTTGAAAGAGTAACAAACATCCATACATCCTCACAAACTTTCACATTTATAATATTAGTAGGATACACTGGTTCTTTAAAAAAATATATGCACTATACTAGGCTGTGTTTACGCCAAAGAATTGAAGAGAAAATATTATAAATGGCCATTTTATTTGACCATATTAAAGATTAAAATGTCTAACAGCTTTTGTCAATAATTAACTAAAATAATAATCACTTATTTTAATGATTTTACACTCATTGCTAAGCCACTGCGCCACGGAGCGGTCAACTGGTTTAACAGTAAATCTTGCTACGGGATAGATCTAAGTCGAACCGTGGACTGTTTACGAGCTGACGAAAGTAAAAGAAAGCCTATAAAATAACCATAATCTCCAATCAGGTATACTTCCACAAAACCTGGCTACGATTTCTCATTAAATTGTAGCGATTTAGTCCATAACAAGACTCTCTACGTAAGAAAAGGACCAATGCTTCGCATTCTGAAGTTATTTCAACGCGCGTACAATAAGACGTACGATAATTTCTGCAACTAACTCGAATATTGGATATTTACCTATGGAATTGCCGTTTCTTAAGAAATAAGTTAATGTAAAAAAAATTTATTTCTATTTATCAATCATTGATACTTCACATGCAATTGATGGGACTTTGCCAAAGCAGTGGCAAGCAGTCCTTCGTGAAAAAATCAGTTGGATGGGAGGCAACAAATTCTTGAAAGGCTTCTTGTACTGATACTCGGGTATTGAATTTTTTTCATACCAAAAAGATATCCAAATTTTGGAAGAAATCTACTTTGTGTACTTTTAGTCTGTAGGAACAAGGTCTGGATAGTACGGCGGATGACGGAGAGCTTCCAACCCCAGCTCTTGTAACTTGGAGACCGTCTGTTGTGTAGTATGACGTCGCGCGCTGTCGTGCAGGATCATCAGGGACGAGCGATTGACCAAAGCTGGTTGGTTCTTCACAGTACACATCTGCAGTAATGCTCATCCTGTTTGGTAAGAAGCTGTGATGAATCACACCGCGCTAGACCACCAAACAGTGACCATCACTTTTCTAGGGGTAAGTGCTCGTTTAGGGTATTGTTTCGGTGCTGAACCAGGATCCAAAAAACTTACCCAGCGCTTGCGATTGTCAAACAGAAACCATTTTTCATCACAAGTAACAATGTTGTTTAAAATTCCTTCATCTGTGTGCCTGTTGAGCAGTGCAAGGCACATCTTGACACGTACTTCACGCTGGCGATCATTGAATTCATGGGGTACCCATTTGTCAAGCTTTTTTACCTTGTCAATTTGGCGCAAATGAACCAATATTGTTTTGATGCTAACGTCGAAAGCTGCTGCTAATTCAGCTGTAGATTAAGTATCATCAGCTTCCACAATCGCCTTTAATTCATTATTGTCGACCGAAGTTTGCGGACGACCGCGGGGTTCGTTATTCAGGTCGAAATTTCCAGAACGGCAGCGGGAAAACCAATAACAGGTGGTGCGTTCTTTTGAAGTATTCGTTAAACGTCGTTAATGTTGCGTGCCACTTGTGCTGCGTTGCTGCTAGGACGGTATTCATATTCCATAACTACTCTAATTTTTAACGTATCCCCGATGATGAAAAAGATTAAAATGCGATGAAAACATTACGCTAACTAATAAACAAATCAGATCATTTTGAAAAAAAGAACTCTATGTTCTTAAAATAAAATTAATTTGAAATTAGAATTCTTAGCCAAACAAAAATTATTTTGATTTGAAATGGCCAGTACTGTAGAAAGGCAATTTCATAAGTAAATACCTATTATATCATCATTTGTGCATCTATTGTATATTATAAGATTCAACTGTACTACACTTATAATGTCAAATACTTAAATTATACTTACTAAAATATAATTATTACTGTTGACGTTACCTTACAGCCTATCTAAAGTCCAGTGTTGAACAAATGCCTCCCCCATAGATGGCCTCATGAGGAGGATATTTGCTACAGTTACCACGCGTGGCTACCGCAGTTTTTTTTTTGTTGTTATTAGGAAGACTCTTCTGCCTTGTTTTTTTTTCTTTTCAAAGTATTATTATATCTTCTTTGACTTACTATTTTATAAAAATATTCAGTCTGACCCTATTGAGTAAACTAAGGTAAATCACAAGCTTAAGGTTTACAATGTCATCTAGTTACGTTGAAATCTTCATCCCCTACTTTTCCACCGTTAGGAGTGGATTTTTTTTTTTCGAAATTATTATCGGGACACTCCTGAATATAACTTATATAGGTAAAACCATTTTTATATTTATAGAATCATACAAATCAGTTCAGAATGGATGAAATAATGTATAACATAATGCAAAAACGCAAGAAAATACCAACCATCGATTTAAAAGCCCTCTATTTTAAAATCGGCTAAAAAGGAAGCTATTATAAAGGAATATATTATATGTAATTGATATAATCCAAATTTCTATCTTTCATATTTAAAAAACACTTTTAGCATCATAAAACCAGCCATGAGTGTATGAATTATACAAAATACATACAACAAACAAATTTTATGAAAATTTAAAAACGATGTCTCCATCAATCACCTCACCAATACATATCCCAAGTCGTTGATTACAGCGCCGCGTAGACCACATAAATTGACCAACTCCCCGGATACATTTACCGTGTACCCATTGAAGGGCGATCATCTGTGCAAGGGAGGGTGGTGGTTCCAGGGTGGCAATTATTGAGCAAATGTAATAGCGGCATTGTGATAGAGGGCTGTGCTCAGACGTGGAGCAGCGTTGATTAGTGCACATGGATAGAAAGGAGTCGCTACAATAATATTCATTTTATAAACCTAATACTTTAATTTTCTTAATATATACACTATTAAAAAACTATCATCAAATATATAAAATATATACTTTCTTTTAAATTAATAAGTACTACCAACATTTGTCAACTTAAGAAATTTTATTCTTTTAAAATGTCTTAAAATATCTTTTTATTTTTTATTTAATATACGTCCTTCATTCTTGAGAAGGAGCTAAAACAAGGTGTCCGCCGCACTACTCCAATATGTCTTAGCAGGGTTTATTTTTCCTCAATTTTTCTAAGGCTCTGATCACGGTTCCCATTGCAATTGTCATGATAACTGTCTGCAACTCATAGCAATGAAAGCAATAAAACCTACCTTTACTAACACCTATTATTAAACAATTCTGTGCATTTTAATGATGTGCAATAGAAACAAATAAACAATTTCCAGTTTAAAGTGATCCTACTATAAATATAATAGGTACATGAGGGTAATATGGTCATCCGGTTGATATGGTTACTTTCAGCTTCACTTTCACTGGTCAGCGCTGCTTTATCAACGCTATTTTGACAGTTGACTTTATAGTGAATATTTTAGTTGATTTTAGTATTGTGTAGTGTATAGTTAGTTTTTTTAAGTTGATTTTTGGAAGTATTCCTAATTATTGCGAAAGCTTGTTTGCTACTTCTTTCTTAATATATTAGTTATAGTATACAATTTTGAGTTTTTGTCTGTCTTCCTTCTACTTTTTATACTAAATAGGTACTATTAAATACATACGTTAAATTTTCTAAAGAAAATTATATATAGTTTAAAAATAGCTTTAAGTACATGAAAATTAAAATAATAGGTACCCCTACGATAAAGTATATTTAAAAAAAATATTTTATAAAAATTTATTATCATTCATCTTCAATGCAACTCCTGTTCTTGATTATATTTGCGACGAGCTTCGAACACGCCCCTTTCCATCCCCTATTATATTAACGGCCTAAGTAGAAACGTCGTAATGTATTTTCATTTTCAATTTATTTTCAAACTTATTGCATTTATATAAAACATATATTTAAATAAAGCACTTTATATTATGTAAGCTCGTAGTTCCGCTCTGTTTCGATTTGTCTATAAAATAATACACTTTGAGCTTTGTCTGAGAGTCATTGAAAAGCAAGTGATGTTTTAGCATTCAATGAATTTAATTAATTAAAATTTGCTTTTTGGTGATTACAAAATTTTGTTTGGTTAAAAACGGCTGGCCGTTAAAAATAAATATAGGTATGGTAGGACAGGTGTATTGTTTTTTAAGAAACTTTTACTGAGATGTCTTTTTAATTTATATATGTGCTTTGATTTAAGCATTCGTTAGCTATCAGTTCATTTGACCTTTTATGGCATGCAAGTACGAGTAGTTAATTGAATAGGCGTGGGTAACATTATATCAAATCGTATTTACGAATTGAATTTGAATAACAGGTAGGTAGGTACTCATATAGTGAATCCATATATTTTAATATGTATATATTATATGTATCGGTTGATATCTACGTGATTATGTAAATCTGTAAGGAAGTCAGTCCCTACTCAGTAATATACGTTTACACAGTTTTTGGTGGTTTTCATTTGCTTAAATTTTAACATATATTGTTATATATATGTATGTATGTTAATATCTATGATATTCTGACATTTATTAAGTAATGTTACTATGTAAAGTCTGAAATTAACATATCCTTCAATTAAGAGTTTTTTAGGTTTATCTGTTTTAGTGCCGATTTTTTAATCCTCATTTAAAATTTATTAATGGTATAAACACTAAATAAAAATTAAAATTGTAGGAATAAAACACTTCAATTATTGTTTCACTTTTGTATTCAGTCAAGTTATATAACTCGAGTAGAGATCACTTTCAGAGTGATAAGACAGCCTGTTTTACATATTATACTTAAGATTTAACTATTCTCGTTATTATGAATTTTAGTGCACAATAAAGAATAAATAGATAAATAAATAAAAATAAATAAACATTTATATTGACTTTTAACAATACGGGCCAAATTATGTATAGGTAAGTAGTTTATTTGATGGATAACTTTTACCTGAAGATGATGAAAAATCGGCAACTTTTAGAAATTCTAATCAGTCCATCATATCATAAAATAAATATTTTATCTCATTATTATTTCTTCTAGTTCGATTTCAGTTGTTTTGCGGAGTGACCATAATAATATGTATGTAATTAAATAGGTACCTACTCTAAGGAAGTGACGCTCTACTGCAGCAGTATCTTGTACACAGTTAGTATGTCGCTGGTTACCTATATAGATATTGAATATTATACCGATACATAGATATAGTATCTGTATACGATTACTATCGCGCTCCCAATTAAATGATGGTAGTGACTCTGGACGACGTAAACTGTAATGATGTGATGATAATAATAGAATTATATAATTTAGATTAGATAATTTTTCAGTGAACAGTTAAGACATATTGCTTTTATATTATATACTCATAAATGTGAACTAAGCGTTCGGTGTAAATTTCACAGTATTGAAATTGTTAATTGCAATTTTAAGTGCTGATTTACCACGTGCTCGGCGGTGAAGGAAAACATTATGAGAAAACCTGCATATCTGAGTTTCTTTGCAATAAAACCCTCTCCTAATGAGAGGAGGCATATGCCCAGCAGTGGGACGTATATAGGCTGTAACTTTGGCTCATAAATATTACTTTGAATTATATATAGAGTAACACGAATACCATTTATAATGTAGTTCAAGTACCTATATTGAAGTGTAAAAAATAAAGTCAATAGAAAAACTAAAATATGAGTAAAGAGTTTTTATATAAACATGTTGTTGCTTTACGTTTCAAATCCTAAATTATAAAAATATAAAAATATCTTCTTTTTCTAATAATAAGTAATAGGCTAAGTTATTTAAGTGCTACTTTTTAGCAAAATTTTTATCATATTCTTTCCTTTATCGTATGTTGTAGGTTTACAGCAAAAAAATCTCATAAAAAAGATAGATTAAATGTTAGACTGAAAAAAACATGTTTGACAAAGGAAAATCTTTTTAGTGACTACACTTCAAGAGCATGAATTCCTCTGCTGGACATACGTATTTCAAAGTGCTAACAAATATTACTTACATTATTTGCTAATACCCAACTCACGGGTCAGGCAGGCAGGTAATCGTAGAATCGATACCGTCGCATTTGTATTACTACTGTCCATCATCAGAATTTGGCCTTAGCGTTTCTGTGGGGTTAGCCAGATTGACTTTCTATAATCGTTAACGCTTATAGATAATTATAAAATTGAATAAGAATTACATTATCTACTATCACTAACGTTATATTCATACATATTTATAATGGGTATTATGTTAGGGTTAACCATTGTAGAAACAACTCGACTAACCCCGCTGAAAAGATTTTCCAACATAAGTTCAGATACTTGTGTGTCAATTAGCAGGTAATAACACAAAAGAACGGTTGACATCTCGAGAAAATGTATACTCTCCTTACATTCCTCTTGGCTTATGGTGGTCTCTAGTTCCTTTTCTTTGTCAGATAGCAAAGAACCACTGGCTGGTCATAGATTCCTCTCATTGTATAGAAGATTTGTCTTATTTGTCATGCTTTGCAGGCGGAATGACGATCGCAGTCCTCCAGACTGAAATACGGTCACGGCGGCTAGTCTCAACGGAGACTAGCCATCGGCGCAGGACAGGGTTATAGTGCCCAAGTGTATGCGCAAGCACAGGTGCACTCTCTATTCCCTCACTCTCATCCGATGAGACGGTAATCCGACACGACCGGAGAGAGATCAGGTGCAGAAACTACGGCTTTATGTGCCCTCCGAGACACACGGGTGAAACACCACCAACTTCAGACTCCGGGCTGCTACTGAGAATTTCTTAACAGTAAATCCAAGAACTGGTTTTGGCCCGACCACTAGAGAACGAGGCCAACGATCCACTAGACCAACAATCGTAGAAGCAGACGTTTAACACCCTTGACGCTGCTTCCCGTCGCGGTTCTGAGTATTATACGCCTAGCATTTAATACCCATAGAGAAAGGTTTCACAGCCATCTATTGCAAACCTTAGAATCTTTATCTGATATCCCATACTCGCCTCTTACGTCAGTACGAAATGGGTTAATGGATCTTCTTACGTCGCTATCACACGGACTTCTAATGATTTATTTTTTGAATTCGCTTATTATACGGCATATGCTCATGGGGAGGGTACGAGCATAGATACGACTTTTGTCTCAATTGTAAACCAAAATTCAGTTGTTGACATAATTCCTTAACCCATTTTCTAAATCATTTAAAAAATATTTGAAATTTAACAATCTAACTGTCTCCGCTACAGTTATTCAGCTAAGTATTTCCCACCGCTGATTATTCCTTCATTTTAATTTTCATGACGGTTACATTTGAAATAGTTTGCATTGTACCAAAAACAATTTCTTGTTGAGGCTTTATTGTCCGAATGTTCATTCTGTGCCTGCGAGTGAACAATGGCGGGGCGCGTTACTTGTATTGCTAAGAGGTTCTATTGTTTAATGCCACAATTAGCTGTGAATTCTGCTTCGGATGAAAGAAACTGACCAAGTCGCCGACTGGATGTTGTACTTCGACTGACATATTTTGATAGTTTTAGTTTCATTGCACTAAAAACTTTTCTTAATTACCATAGTATTTTCAAAGCTGTTATCATTTTCTAAACCTAACTTTTTTTTCTTTAACAACTTATGAGAAGTAGTAAGGAAAGATAGGAAAGAATATGATTACGTGAGGTAGAATATACCATCTCATTTTTCAAATTTTAATCTCACCTGGGCGTGCTAGAGCGACGTTGCTTTCTGATTGCTTGATTGGGGAAAAATATCCTGCAAAATATTTTGTACGTATTTCACAGACCAGCATTAGGAAGCAAAACGTGTTTTAATTGACTTAATATTAAAAAAAAAGCTTAAGTTAAAATTAGTAAAGTTATACTGCTGTGTACAAGCCTCTTTTCTGAAAGCCGTAGTAGCTCAAGTACTAAACACTCGCTGAAAATTTTAGAGTACCACGTTACCACGTGCTTGGCGGTGAAGGAAAATATCGTAAGGAAACCTGAATGATTACGGAATGAAATAGCAGCGCGGGCATTTAATTGCTCCATAACCCCTTTAGAAAGTAATATCAGACGTAATTTAAAAAAAAAATAATAAGTAAGAAGAGAAATATTTTTTGTCGTGAACATTTTGATTTTGAGACGATTCTTAGAAACCGTAGCTATTACAAGAAGTATAAAAAATACGAAAAATCATTATAAAATTCTGTATTCACTTTTTTGAACAAAAAATATTGATGACAATCGCTTCCATATTTAAACAATATCTTAATTAAATGACAGTGCAATTATATGCTAAAAGGCATAAATTCTCTTTTACCATATTAAAATAAAACATACTAGGAAAATCTAAAATAACTATTTTGTTAATGTATCTCCATATAAAGTTATTAATTTTTGGTTGTTAGCACAAAAATATATGGCCAGACGAATACGAAATTATGAAGCAAGTAATAATTTTTTTTAAATCTAATCTGTGCATTCACATTAAGTTGGCATTTTTATTTCCTGCTAAAAAAGATGTTGCAAGGTATTTTTAGTTTTATTCAAACTTTCTCCGTTAATGTTAAAGTATCAAAACAATTGATCCGTTGTATTTTTATTTAGGCGGAAGCTCAGAAGACTGCCGGTACTGTCCGAATAATGTACTCCAAAATGCATCGTGTCCAATGAAATGGACTATGGTGCAGTAAGCATGCGATCGTGTTTTTATGTCATAAAAAATTTAATTAAATAATTAATTTCGCAGGTAAATGTGATATATTTTTATGACTATGATTTTTATTAAAGTAGAAGCTTTGACATAGCTTCAGGGCTGGATAAAATGGTGGAAATTTATTTAAATCATTTCTTCTTTTTCTTTCTTTTTATCGTTCTATTAAAATGGACATTGGTCTCTGTTATAGTATTAAGAAAGATTGGCCGTATTCGGTGCGCTTAGTAGGCGGATTTACAATTATAGTTTTTTATATAATATTGATGTAACACACTTATTGTAAGAGGCTACTGCAGCCCAAGAACACTTGCAATCAATTTCATACAAAGAAGGCTACCGATGTAACTTGATAATGAAATCTAATAATGTAATTCAGTAATAATATTTAATTATGTAATTTAATATTTTATAATTGCTACGCCCAAACCGGGTTCAAATGTGGACTATTTTTTAAAACACATCTATTGTTACCATTTGCTTGCAATAAAGGTTATGATTATGATTATGATGTACTGTCATCTCTAAGGACTAAAATGGAATGCCTCACTATACTTATACTGGCTCTTGATGCCCTATAGATCTAACCACAGCAGTGCAAGCATACCTCTTTGATGGCAATAATTGGTAATAGAAGTCTTACCAAATAGTATTTTACACGTGGCATATTATACGAGATATCATACTATCATCGTAAATAAAGCTGCTGTCTTTCGTATAGTGAGTGTAGAGAACCGGAGACCATTTTTACTGGAAACGAGGCATTCCATCTTAGTCCTCAGAGGTGACAACACAACTGCATTTTGATCCTTAATCGAGGATAGATTTAGATGTCTATGAGCCACACCATCCACTTACCATAAAGTGGACTGTGTGCTCGTTTATGTTTAACTAGTATGTTCGGGCTGACATTGAATGATAGACAGGGCTAGAAATTGTACGATAAAAGGAAAGTGTAGTTTGCAAAATGTTGTGACAAAGACTAAGGAAATTCCTTTCTTAAGTACTTAGGTGACATTAACACGTGAAATAATGAATAAGGAAAGAGTGATAAAGCAAATGTATGCCGCAGAAGTGAGTGACAGAATCAATAAAGGACGCCCGTCGAGAATGGGCTAAGTTAAGAGTTACAACCCGACCCTTAGCCAACAAACATAACATGAATGCGTAGATATACGAATGTGAGAAAAGCAGGACAGGTGTGTCAGGATGATGCCGATTGAAAGACCGTAGCATCGTTCTACCCCTCTGGGTAGCGATACTAGCTGTCCCCCGCCACTTCGCATTCGCTTCGAATTTATCACTTTTGGATTTCATGTCTCTGCCAAGCGTGACGACTAAGGCAAATCTTCTGCAAAGCTAGAGGCCCATCACCAGCAGTGAAGCAAGACGAAGGTTAGTATTCAAGTAGCGCTTTACGTGCGGATGAGCTCTTGAAAAACTTTACGTCCAGCAGTGGACTTAAAATGCACGTAGCTGTAATGTATGTTAATTACTCCTACGTTTTTATTTTTCCTCACTATAATGTGGCTATCCGCTGTTATTTAACGTTCGGCTTAGTCACATTAGTACACGCGTAGGTATTAAAATAATGTTCAATTTAGCGAACACTGTGCCGGCCCGTACTTCACGACGCGCCGCGCCGCGCCGGTGAGATAGGGCTGACAAGTTTCTCCATAAATATCGGATTTTTAATGAAAATTCTGGGAATTGTTTCTCTTACTATTACAATTATTTTACTGTCTAGATTAAATACACAGTGCCACCGACGATGCACGGTGCACATATAAATCTTGTTAGGGTTTTGCGCCACCGAGTTTTAATAAACTTTAAATGTTTGTAATCGATTAATATTCATTAAAAAAATATACTTTACAGAACTTTCTATTGTAACAATAATCAAGACAAACTCGTATGATCTTATTGTTGCTTGGATATAAATGAAACATAAAGTTTTTTCAACAGGTTTATATCAGATTGAAACAATCAATTTTTATGTATATACGTGAAAACTATACATTACTTAAATAAAGTATTTTTTATTAGTTATGAAAAGTAAATAAAGTTAATTCAAACTGAAAATAGTTGGCTCTTGATCTATTTTCTTTACCTTATGTAAAATTTACGGCTGAAGGATATTAATATATTAAATTTGTTAAAAGTTTTAATCCGCAATCCGCCCACCAGGGATCGACTACTAACTACTAACTAGCCTGCATAGCGTGTTAATTATAGCAGATCCTCCTTAAGATGGTAGAGGCCTATGTCTAGTATTTAGTAGTAGTTGCCAACTGATAAAGAAGAAAAATTTAAATAAAAATAAAAACATGGCATTTCAATTTTACTCGCAAGTTCATCCCTAGATGTACGGCGTTTTGAAAACGGTAACCAAAACGAAATGAAAGATATTCAACAGTTTTCAGAGTGAGAAGTGTTGAAATTGAAAAAATATAGACTAACGAATAAAAACCAATCCCACAATTCGGATGCGTTCACATAGAAAATTAAAATAGAAACGGACTATTGTGCTGGCATCCCTACGCCCAAAATACGTCTATTTCACGTTCACCTACACTCCATTGTGTATTAAGCCAAAAAAGTTTCCATATTTCCATTGTTAAGCTCCTTTGTTTTATGGAATGCAAAGCCTTTGGACGGCCGGTTGTTATACAAATTGGGAGGGAGTTATATTGGCGTTCATTTATGTACTCGCAGATACATGTATTGTTTTCAGTATGAGTAGTTTCGCATTGTGACTAACTTGTTAATATAATTACTAATAATCTATATAATGAAGTAATCAGTAGCTATTTAAATCGTTATTAATGTAAAGGACCTTTAATATTAACTTATTCCTATAATGTGAACATTTACCATGACTTAAAAAGCGGGAAAATTCCCGCTATTATAGCCGTTTTAAAAAAAGAAGAAGTACAAGCTATTTTTGTATGTAATATGTTACGCAGTATCTTTTTATTGTGAACCAATTTTAAATACCTTTTTCCTTATTAAATAGGTGAGATTCAGGGGTAGTTTAAGTTTTTATTAAATTTGGAAAAAAAAATGTATCCGAAATAGAGGTTATGGCTATATAAAAGGTCGGGGAAAAGTTTCTTCGTATTATATATACAAATTCAAGACCTTTTTTTAAAAGTTTAATTACATTTAATTATAATATATATGTGCCATTTTGTTCTATAACTTGTTGCCATCTTGTAGGTAGTGACATAATCCTGTTGCTGTAGAAACCTTAGGATTTTTGATCAAAAAAATGCGACAAGTAGTTTTGACAGTGCTCACTTAATGTTTTAACCTAACCCAAAGAATTCTGAGGAGACCGAAACAGGTGAAAATCTGAGGGACAAGGTGGCTATATGGTGGATGCATTAACACTTCCCAAACAAGCTCTTTCAATCTTTGTTGAGTGGCCAAAGATGCGTGGTCGGCCGTTATCATGATGAAAGACCACTCCTTTTCTGTTGATCAATTCCGGCCCTTTTTTTCCATTTCTTGCTTGAGTCTTATTAGTTGTTGGCAGTAGAGATCCGAATCTATGGTTTTGTCCGGCAGTAAAAGCTCATCACAAACGATGCCCTTCCAATCGAACTATACATACAGTGTCACCTTATTGCATGTTAATCCGGGTTTCGCTACAGTCTGTGGAACTACCCTTTGACAATGATCTTGTTCGCACGTTCTTGTCGTAGGTGATCCACTTTTCATCACCAGTGGTCAATCTTTTCAATAATTAAAAATTAAAAATTTGTGCAATCAACTTCAATATAAATTATTAAGAATAACTTAAAAGCTATTGGTCAGACCTTGATCAAATTTATGTGGGATCAAAAGAATCATTGAAATCGGTTCACCCAGAAAAAAATGATGTAACACATAAAAAAAAGATATCTCGTTTTTGAAATCGGTAGAAAATGGTTCGATTTCATGGGTCCTAACTACTAATATGCCGATCTTGCTCCACTTTTTCAAAAATGGCTTCGACTTTATCCGTATGAGGGCGATCAGAGCGAGCTGCAACTTTGACATCAAAATTCCTCGACTGAAAACGCTTGAACCAACTTTGTGCTACTCTTACTGATACTGCATTAGGTCTATAAATGTCCCATATTTCTCTTTTTTGTAATATAACCTCGGAATGTATCGAATTTCTTCGTTAGATTCACTTATTTTGGCGGACAGAAAAACAATTGAAAAATGGCAGGAAAGTGTTTTTTACTTATTTTTCTTTTTCGTAATTTCCTATATGTATTAAAACCAGTCATATACAAACAGTACAACGAAATAGATTTACGAATTAAACGAAAAACGAATACGAAGAAACTGTTTCCCCGACGTATTATAAAGTTTTTATATTTAATAGGTTTTAATTGAGATTTTTTTTATAACCGGCTTTACGGCTCTGGGTTCTAGCCCTCCTGAGCCCAAATTTACAATGTTTATTTATCCTTCATAGTACACTGCATCACAGTATTTTGATGCGTCACATTGTGCAGCCCTTGGGAGATTTTGACGGCAACTTTAGCCAGCAGACAGCTGACAGTTGGCGATGGTATCTCAAGGCGACTAAGCAGACACCTTATCTTGAGAAAAACATCACTATCAGAGCACTTGTTTCATCGTTTCCACTAATAGTTCACATGCACAGACACTTAATACACAAAATCGCACCACTTTTACATATCAAAATCCACTTCAAACTGTTATTTAAATACATGAGCAGTAAACCACCGCCCGTCAAGTTCCTGCCAAAACCCTTTTAATTGAGAGATTCTATTTTTACCTTGAGCTTATAATATACCTTAGTTCAATCAAAAAGTTTAAAAAATACTCTTATAGAACATAAAAGTCTCCTTAAAGGAACTACAAATAATAAAATCATTTACATATATTAAGATTCTGAAGTCGGGACTTTAATAGGGTATTTTACAAAAAAAAATATATATTTATGATAGATTTTGTAAAAAGTAAACGAGAAATATTGATTTCTATTTATAAAAATGCATTATAAATTTTATATTTCAATTTTAAGAATATTTTTTTTTTATCTGTGCCTCAAATCTGCGAAACGCTAACCGCCATATAAGATACCGTCGTGACGTCACTGGTTAAGAGAACTAGCTAATGTGCTGTGTTATTCCGAAAATTTTCAAGTTATCATTACGATTGTTGAGACTAATTCCGAATTTTATTGAAAAGGCATCATGAAAGACGGATTCGTAATAGCAGAAAGTACCAATCTTTCTTCTATTAATTCGAAATCGTCTAACAGAACCCATAATCATATATTGTGTGTAATTTTTCATGTCATTTTCCAGCTAAAACATGCTAATTGCAACTTTATAACATTTGAAATCAAACCGAGTTTATTACTTCGCTTTTAACACTAATTTTATAGATATTATAATATTAAGCTTAAGTGAGAAAACCTTTTGTTATATTTTTTATACAAACTATGTCATTATTCCTATATAAAACATAAGAAAACACGAATAAAGTAAAACACTGCACTGCACTTGCAAGGGCTGTCAAAATGGCCCACAAAGGGCGCGGGCGGGACAGACGAGCGATTAACCTAATCTTTTACAAAATTTGACTTTCAATAGGTTATGCACCTATCATGTCATGATGTTTTGTTTTGTATAAACGATAGTTAAATATAAGTCATACTTACATCAAAGTGATCTTCACAGAAGTATAGTTTAGATTTTGTAGACAATGCCTTCGGGTCTTTTCTTGCCAGTTTTAACCAAGTACTTCTCATATTTAAATTAGTTCCCCGGCGTTCATATGCTCGTATTTATGCATTCAGGCACAACACAACAATGATATAGATGATAACTCATTATAAAACATCCAAAAGTATCTTATTCCTTTGCAAAATCGGCAAAATTCTAGGGCAGTGACGTCACGAGTTGAACAGCATGGCGGCTAGCGTTTTCACACGATTTAAAAAGATAGATTAAAATTAATTTTTATGGCACTATTTGGTTTAAAACAATTTATATAAAAATTATAGTGGTTCATTATCACTCTAGGATTCATTTAAAACACTTTTTTAAATGGGTGTTTTTTAAAGCCGGCTTTTACTTTTCATTACAAGTTCGTCATTTCAATCAATTCCGTTGCTGACGGATTTTTCGCTACAATTGTACAAAAACACATCAAAGCAGGTCGTAAAAAATAAAAATACCACACCTGTGTAATACAAAAAGCTAAGACGAAGTGCAAAATGACGTCATCAAACTAATGCACTATCCGACCTCATCGTGCAGGTGTTAGCGGGGAGAAATAATTACCGGCTGGAAAAGATGACGTGCGCCTGTTCATTATTTAAGATGGTAGACAACGTGTGGTTGGAAATGCCAGTTTGGATATATAACACAAAACAGCATACATCTCGAAACAAAGAGTGATTATTTTCCGCTGTAAACATCGTGTAACCTCCTAATGAAAAATTCGTGTGATGTTTATCTGAGAAAAAAATCATTAACTTTGAACTATTATATCAAAATGTGAACTAAAAAGAAAAACAACAATTTCTCAGTTGAGACTAAGGGTTCATTTTGTCTTTTTTGCTCAACTACTAAAAATAATAAGCTTTACTTTTTTTTTAATTCATAGCTTTTAATATAACGCAAATTTTAGCAAATCAATTTTGAAAAAAGTTATTGGTTACGTCTCATTTAGAATTTAATTTGCATGCAAGTTCTCAAAAGTTTGTAAAAATTCTCAGATATTTTATAACATCTTCTATAACAACAATTTTAAAAGCGTACTTGTACATATAATGGAAAAAGACGGGAACGAAGTACTTAGTTCTTCTTTCTATGATTTGCTAACCTAACAAATTCAATAACGAAATTAATCATCATCATAACATCCCTTCACAAGTCCACTGTTGGACATAGGCCTCTTCCAAGGTATGCCACAACACACAGTCCTGAGCCACCTGCATCCATCGATTTCCTGCATGTCTTACCAGGTCGTCACTCCATCTAGTGGGAGGCCGCCCTACACTTCGCTCACCAGTACGAGGCTGCCACTCGAGAACTACATCGGTTTAGTGTTCTTCGGGCTATATGGCCGGCCCATTACTACTTTAGCTCACAAATTAATATTGATGTCAAAACGTTAAAATGCTTTCAAAAAGTAATGATAAAAGCGATCGACGTAATATCTCGCCTGATAATACAATAACAGTCATTGGATCGCGTGTTCCCCTTATATAATAAAAAAAAACATATCTAAATACTTCGATTAATAAGGGATGATAAATTAAATAATAAAGGTCAAAATTAAACAATATTTTTATCATTCAACATATCTTCTCTTTATTTATCTAGACCACATCGATAAATCATTGGTCTTAGAAATTGATTTTAAAATTTATCCCAGTTTGTATGGTAAGGATATAGAACGACGTTTAGTTAGTTAACTATCGACACAAGAGTCTTAGTACTGAGACTGATGACAGAAACACTGAACGATAGCGAAAGTATATTTTAGTTGTGATTGTATACACTCTTCGATACTCAGACTTGGACGTACTTGAGCTTGAGTGTGTAGTGTTGTTGCATATCCTCACCATCGGAATGATTTTTATCCCTCGATTTGTCATGTTCCCATCTACGTACTACAAGCACTACGAGTACTGCCATAGAAATGAGTAGATACTTGAATTAACATCTAGAATTCCTTTCCAATGCAATACAACAAAATAAAAGCTTCATATCTTTAAGAAATTCGTAACAAATTTGAAAAGTTCTTATTTTAACAGTTTATACAAATAATTATTAATATATTGACTTAAAGTAAAACTACTCTCCTTTTACGTGCTGCAGTATCCGCCGGGTTGGTACTTTGCATATGAATTTCAACCAGCTGTCTCACTGAGTTAGTTATATCAACGTTTGTATGAACAATTAACTCGAAAATCTTCATTTGTTCGAGAACCTGCCAATCATCTCGGTGTTTCACAGCAACATTAAAAAGTTCATGCATAACATCTTTAGATTTCTTGAGCATGCTAAAAATGAAACCAACTTTGTAAGCGGAGTTGTCTTTAAATTTCTCTTTTAACCTGTCAATATTTTTCATTTTTGTTTTCGCATCGTGCACAGTTTGCTTTACAAGCATTGCTATTTTATTTTTAAGATTGTTATCTTTTTCCTTTTCTATTGTGTCACTCTGTCGGAAAACTGGACGAGAAGTAACTATCATAAATCTTCTCTTACGGTCTATTATGGTAGTTCTAACCGGGGGATATACCCTAGATGTTTCGTCAGTTACTTCGGTATTATTGGAAATTGACGCATTTGTTATTTCCATTTCATTATTTAGTTGTTTTTCATCAATTAACTCTATTCCAGAGCAGTTGTAAATGCTAGCTATTGTGTCTACAAATAATTTAACAATATGAAAATAAAGTTTATAAATGGTAATATGTTGTAATCACATAAAGTATTAAATTACCGTAAATATATTGTTATTCTCGGTAAAATACTTAATTCTGTCATAATTTTGCAATAGCGGTATACATTTATACAGAATAGCGTAAAATACTCGCCTTTAAATTTACAGAATCTGAGTTTGATTCCCAGTTTTACCACCAGCTATGCGGTTAAGGCAAAGTTCGTAAGGAAAATTGCAGAACTTAGAACTTAAAAACATTTAACAAGTATCAAAGCAACAAATCAAATGTAAAATAGAATCTTCTATGCAAATGTTCTAAAACATTTTCTTAAGTTAAAGTGCTAAAATGTTTGCTTGTAAATTGCTCTTTGCGTACTTAAGTTAGGGTTTACTTTACATTTTATCAAACACAATATCGAATTATAATAATAAATTTATGTAACTACCTTTATATAAGTACATACTTACAGTATATAGACATAATAATAAAAAAGCACCGCATATTATTCTTTCTACTTTTTTAAAACATGCCAATTAAGAATTTACATAAAAATGTTTATTAGAACTTGTTATATTCGTCACAATATCATAAACATTTAACGTTCCTGCAAAGAACATTAAACGCAATCATAAATCCTTCTTTATGTAATTAAATCTTCATGTTCACGTTTTTTTTTTGTTTGTGAATTTTCTCCAGCACCAGGGTAATACCTCCGTAATATTTGTTTATATGGTTTGTATCTGTTGCTTTGTTGTCTTTGCTATTCCTACTTCTTAATGATAATAGATGTAGCTATCAATTTCGATCTGATTACTGCCCCTTTGGTCTGAGTAAGTATTCATTGGAACTGTCCATCGTACTCCCATCTATAACATTAAGCATATCGTATCTCTGATCCTAACTCATTCATAGAGTTGAAACCTAGTGTAAGGTGACATTGTTCTTTCTTTGTTAAAATATTACATGTGACTGATAAGATTAGGTCGCATATAGATCGTATCTAGGTAAAATACAGGATAAGGCGTAATGTTATAGCCACGAGCACGACGGATAGTATATATAAATCCAAAAACCAAAATATTCTCTCATACTTTATGTTCGCGCCTGTTATAGGTGATATTTAGCAGTGTGGAATTGTGTATAAAGTTATTTTGTGAACTGCGCAGAGGGCATTGCTTGCGGGTTGGCATGAGCTTGGTCAATGACACGCTGCAATATAGGAAAGCCATCTAGGTGGCCGTTACGTGCGCCACTTCATGCAAGTCATCACACTGGCTGGTCGTGTCATCATGTGGTCCTGGCATATGCGCATAGCTAATTATTAACTTTTCCATATCTTATATTGGAAATACCGCATCTACATATCGTTGAGGCTGCTTTGGAGGAGTTTTTCGCAACCGATTCAAGACAAGGAATTTGAAAACTGAGGTAAGTGATACATGTCCCTTTGTCTTGACGTACGGAGTGATTTTATAAACAATCCGCAATTAATACTGTTTTATGTCACATGTAACCATCTAATAATATATCCTTCCTGCATATCAGATCCATATCATATGTAAAATACAGTCCATTTTTGCTCTCGCATATGAGCCATAAACTTTTTAGTATTTTCATGGTATTTATAATTATTTTAAAGTATTTTTATCCATTTCGAGTCGAACTCATCATCATCGTCATCGTCATCATTACAGCCCTTCATAAGTCTACTGCTGAACATAGGCCTCCGTCAAAGAATGTTACAATGCACTGTCCTGAGCCACCTGTATTCATTGACTTCGTGCATGTCTTGCCCTACACTTCGCCTACCGGTACGAGGCTGCCACTCGAGAACCTTTCTTTCCCATCAGCTATCGGATCTTCGAGCTATATGGTCTGCTCATTGCCACTTCAGCTTACTAATCCGTTGGGCTATGTCGGTTAATGTGTTTATTTTGTGGTGAATTAAGCGAGTCTTTCCTATGTCAGCATCGTTTGACGAGAAAACATTGGCGTAACTTGAGTAACAACTTCTTCGCCTTGACTATTTCATTCGGGGTGAGAACGCTGCGACAGTCTTCTAAAAGGTCACTCTTGCTGGGGGTCCCAGTCGATAGATATTGGCACCAACGCAACCAATCCACTTCCTCACAAGTACCAACTAGTGTCCCTTTTTCTATAATCTATTCCTGATCCCAAAGATTCAGCTCACGTACTCCTTAGATGTCGATGGTTCTGACCAAGATTTGAGCCACTTTCCATGGAAGGTCATTGTCTACCAACGATGAGCTTGCCCTGGTTTCCGGTCTCGGCGGCAGAACAATCTTCTTAAGACTGTACAAATTCCCTGGTAATCCCCTTCAACGAAAAGTTCCTCTTGTCCACATTTCAAATCACCTTGCTTAACGTCGATCTCACAACAATTATTTCTCATAAAGTCTAGGCTCAGGACGTAGTCGTTCATTATATCAGTCACGATGACATTATGCAGGTAGATCATGTTGCCTAGCTTCAACTCCATCTCCTTCTCTCCACGGACGAGTATGCGCTGACCGGTGGCTATCACCAAATTAATCCGTTCTTGTTTGTATGCGGAGTCCCCAAGGAACTGACTTATAAGTTGGGAACTGACAACCGTGCTAGAGATTCCAGTGTTTATCAGTTTACATGGCGTTCCATTGACCTCGCCCTTGATGATTATGTTGTTCCCATCATATGTTTGAGAGATCGAAATCCTTGGGGCTCTTTTAACATCAGCCAGCACCCGCCTCGCAGTCCTGGCTTTTACTCGTTTCCCTGATACTGCTGAGCGGTACTGTTAGTCACACTACCTCTTGAGATCGATCACCTTCCCTTTCTACAGTTCGCTTAAGGCAGCTGGATCAAAGATGGCTCCTTTTCCCACAACCGTAGCACCTAGGGCGTATACTTTATGGCGGTCGTAAACAGTAGATGCTGCAACCTCCCTGACGCGATAGGAACGATGATCCTGCCGCAAGGCTTCCACCTCCAGAACATGGGCCAACGAGTCCTTAAGCGTCTCGTGTTGCCCGAGCCTCACAGCAGCTCTGACTTCAAGGTCGCGGATGCCGTCGATGAATGGATCCCTTTAATGAGCGCAGGTACAGACATGTATGCTTTCGAACCAGCTTCTCCACCTCAAAGGCTCACTACTGCAGGTTTTTGTAGCTGTGTTGCACGTGATCTTTGAGCTGCGCACGAAAGATGTGTTCCAGGTGAGCGTCGCCACATCTCGCCTCCAATGCCTCAAGGAGCTGCTCGTAAGTCACTTCCTTACCGAGAGCTTCCAGAACAGTTAATGTCTGGTTGCGCAGGTCTAGCGTGATAGCAGTCATGGCCTGACTTTTATTCCAGCCGTTCGCCTTCATGAAAGCTTCGAACTGGATTTTGTAGGCCGACCAGGAAAAAGTCCCGTCGAACGGCGGCACTTTGAATCCACGTAGCGAGGTGTTGTAGCTACCACGGGAGCTGTAATTTCATCCCCAAGTTTGAGGTCGTACAGCGTTTTCTTCAAGTCAGCCATCACGTTGTTAACCCGACTGTTCACTTGGTCGATTCGGGTTTAAGCTTCCGACAGACAGTTATGTTGAGCAACCCGATTTTCACCTCCCTTATCTCTTTCCCGAAGGTAGCGTGAAGGTTCTTCATGAAGAGCATCTGCTCTTCCATACCGCGCTGCAGCTTTTCTCCCAACCGACGGGACTGTTCTTCCTGGCGGCGGGCCTGTTCCTGCAGCATTATCATCAGAGTACCTAAGTCAGGTGCTGCAGATGCAGGAGCTGCTGACGGGCTGGCCTTCGTGGTCGACAGCTGGCCCTCCAATTTCTGCGGCGTTGCACCACCAAATCGTCTCTGGTCCGTTTCCTGCTGGCGTTGACTTCGGGTACGGATATCTTCCGTGTCGTCCTTAGGTAAAATCGATATGATTTTATACCACTTCTGACCCCAACTGTTACGAGCTTGGTGTTCAAGACAATTAAAACTGCCGAGTGAATTACCAAAATTGACACTTTAATTACAGAACACTAACTACAACTGAAAACCACACTAATAACAACACAAAATTGTACTACTGATCACTTTAGTTTGCAGTTCAATCGCTTCGAAGTATTCGCTTGTTTCGCCAATTTAACACTGACTCGGTTTGCGGTTTATACCGGCCTTAGATAGGGCCTCAGATAATTCCAGATCCTTCTACTGTAGAAACATCTAGAATGTTTACTTAACATATCTGAACTACCATCCATTTACTGTGAACACTGCGTTATACCCTTCAGAAATAGTGTCAAGGATCTGGGTTTAATTATCGACCCGTCTCTTAGTTGGATATCACAGGTGTCCGAGGTTCTTCGTAAAGTCACAGGCATACTTCGTTCCTTCTATCGCCTTTAGTTCCTTCTGCCTCCTTCAACTAAACGTCTTCTCGTCCAATCTCTAATTCTTCCATTATTTGACTATGCCGATGTTTGTCTAACTAATATTTCTCAAGAGCTGCAAAATAGGTTGGACAGGTTACTTAACAACTGTATCCGATTCATCTTTGGCCTGCGCAAATATGATCACGTTTCAGAATTTCGCTCTCAGTTAAAATGGTTGACTACACGTCAGCGCAGAGATTTCCGAATCCTGTCCACTCTGTTTTCAGTTTTTAATGATCCTTCCTCACCCCTTTATCTAAAAGAAAGTTTTCAATTCCTTAGTGACACTCATTCTATCAATCTCCGTTCTTCACAAAGTTTATTCCTGTCCACCCCTCTCCACCATTCTGGTTCTATGTCAAATTCTTTCATAGTTACTTCCATTACCCTCTGGAACAAATTGCCTGTTGACCTGCGAATAATACCTGCCAAAAATGTTTTTAAAAGAAAACTATATGAGCACATCCGTAGCTTACAAAGTTGAGTCAACTTATTTTATATATATGTATGTATAAATGTGTGTATATTTTATGTATGTGTTGCATATATATATTTGAACTGAATTATATCATGACAACTTAACTGCCCAAGCTCACTTTCTGTTCTACCCAAGGTTAGCTGGTAGAGAATGCCATATAGCATTAAGCTCGCCTTTTGTACAAATATTTAGTGCAATAAAAAATAAATAAATAAACGTTCGAGTACATACCGGTCCCGACTGACTAGGTGTCGATAGTAGAAACTAGAATGATCTTGACTCTCCTAGTTCTGCTACTCGATACTAGAAGGCGCTAGTGGTAACTAGTGTCGCCATGTACCAGGAATTAATTGTAGCGCAACATTATTTAAGATGTTGAGTAATTAATATTCTTTCATTTAAATTAAGCAATCAGTGTAAATAGTACAAAGAGCAGTTAAGATATATTACGCGGCGGCGGCCACATCCAAATATGTAATAATTACAAGGTAAGTGTGGTTCGAAAAGTACTAAGAAACTGGTTATAATTCGGCTCGAAATGAATAAAAATACTTTAAAATCATTATAATTACGATGAAAATACTAAATAAATTATGTTTCATATGCGATAGCGAAAATGGACTGTATAAGATGGTTACATGTGACATAAAACAGTATTAATTGTGAATTTTCTATAAAATCACTCCGTAATCAAAACAAAGGGACATGCATCACTAACTCAGTTTCCAAATTCCTTGTCTTGACTCGATTGCGAATAACTCCTCCAAAGCAGCCTCAACGATATGTAGATGCGGTATTTCCAATATGAGATATGGAAAAGTTAATAATTTGAAATGCGGTATGCGTGCAAGGGTTCAAACACGACCACCCAGCGCGATGACCTGCACGAAGTGGCGCACGTAACGGTCACCTAGATGGCTTCCCTATATTGCAGCGTGTCATTGACCAAGGTCATGTCAACCTGGAAGCGATGCCCTCTGCCCAGTTCACAAAGTAACTTCATAGACAATGCCACCCTGCTAAATGTCACCTATAACAGCCGCGAACATAAAATATGAGAGAATAGGTATTTGTGCAAAGTTTTTCATTGTTGGTTTTTGGATTTATATGTACTGTTCGTCGTGCTCGTGGCTGTAACATTACGCCTTATTCTATATTTTAGCTAGACTCGATCACTAACCTCAGTAACTAATTGTGCAAAATCTCAAATTGTTCATTTTAGAGATATTTGTATTGGGACTGTCAATCTTGTCATAATATGGACCTCTACCTTTTCTCCTATCTTATCCCATTACTATATTAAAATTCATGAGTACGTTCTTTAACACCTTTTTCTGAGCTCTTATACTCTCATCATTATCATCATTACAGCCCTTCACAAGTCCACTGCTGAACATAGGCCTCCCACAAGAAAAGCCACAAAGTACGGTCCTGACCTACCTGCATCCATCGACTTCCTGCATATCTTACCAGGTCGTCACTCCATCAAGCGGGGTGACGCCCTACACTTCGTCCGCCGGTACGAGGCCACCACTCGAGAACCTGTTTTTCCCCATCGGTTGTCGGTTCTTCGAGCTATATGGCCGGCCCATTGCCACTTCAGCTTACTAATCCGTTGGGATATGTCGGTCACTCTGGTTCTACTGCGGATATCTTCATTTCTAAGACAGATAAACTCTAAGCATAGCCCTCTCAATAGCTCGCTGAGCGACCTTGAGCTTCCTCATACGGCCAGCAGTGAAGGATCACGTCTCAGTTCCATAGGTCATCACTGGTAACACGCACTGGTTGTACGGTCTCGTTTTCAAGTTCTGAGGTATACCTGACGAGAAGGTGTGCCGTAATTTCCCGAACGCTGCCCAACCGAGTTGAATCCGTCGATTGATCTCTCGGTCGAAGTTGGACTTATCTAGTCGGACTATCTGTCCCAGGTAAACATACTCGTCAACAACTTCGAGCTTAGTGCTCCCAACAACTACCGGCATAGGTGTGACATGGACATTGAACATAATCTTTGTTTTGTCCATGTTCATCTTAAGACCTATCCGTTGGGAAACACTATTGAAGTCATTGAGCATAGTGCTTAGGTCCTCAAGCAATTCTGCCATAAAGACTGTATCGTCGGCAAATCGAAGGTTTTTTTTTTATAGGAGAGGGGGCAAACGAGCATGTGGCTCACCTGATGGTAAGTGACTACCGCCGCCCATGAACAACTGCAACACCAGGGGAATCGCAGATGCGTTGCCGGCCTTTTAAAAAGGAGTACGCTCTTTTCTTGAAGGTCCCTAAGTCGTATCGGTCCGGAAAAATCGCTGATGGTAATCGATTCCACAAGGAGGTCGTGCGAGGAAGAAAACATCTTCTAAATCGCACAGTGGTGGACCGCCAATCATCCAGATGGTGTGGATGGTATCGGGAGTTCTGCAGCGATGTGCGTTCGTGAAATTTGGCGGCTGGGATTAATCCGAACAATTCCTCAGAGCACTCCCCATGGTAGATGCGAAAGAAAATGCAAAGGGATGCAACATCTCTTCGCAGTGCCAATGAATCGAGCCGATCGGAAAGGCTCGGTCGTCGACGATTCGAGCCGCTCTGCTTTGGATGCGGTCAAGGGGAAGGAGCTGGCACTGGGGAGACCCTGCCCAGAGATGGGAACAGTATTCCATGTGAGGCCGAACTTGCGCCTTGTAAAGTAGCAGGCGGTGTGCCGGCATGAAATACTGTCCCGCTCTGCTGAGCACGCCAAGCTTTTTAGAGGCCAATTTGGCCTTCCCTTCCAAGTGACCACGAAACTGCACGTCACTCGATATGTCGACTCCGAGGATACCGATACTGGCTGAGGCAAGAAGGGGAGTGCCTTGAAACTGAGGAGATACGACAAAGGGGTTCTTTTTAGCGGTAAACGCGCAAACTTGTGTCTTCTGAGGATTAAACTGGACTAGATTTAGTCGCCCCCAATCCGAGACTTTGCTCAGCAAAGACTCGACTTCAGACACAAGTTTGTTCCGGTACTCAGCGACGTTTTCCCGAGAAATATTGGCACGGCCGGTGTATAGAGCATCACCAGTGCTGTCATCCGCATAGCAATGAATGTTACCAGTTAGCAACATATCATTGATATGCAGAAGAAACAGCGTTGGTGATAGCACACAGCCTTGTGGAACACCAGCGTTAATAGGCTTGTAGTCAGAGCATGCACCGTCTACAACGACCTTGATGCTCCGATCTGCAAGGAAGCTGGTGATCCAATTGCACAATTTCTCGGGAAGCCCATAGGAAGGCAGCTTCGAAAGAAGCGCTTTGTGCCAAACCCAATCGAAGGCCTTCACAATGTGCAGACTAACGGCCAACGCCTCCCCCTTGGACTCTACTGCCTCCGTCCATCTATGGGTCAGGTAGACCAGAAGATCACCAGCTGATCGACCCCGACGAAAACCGTATTGGCGGTCACTAATCAGCTGGTGATCCTCAAGGTACCGGATGAGCTGGCAGTTAATAATGGATTCCATTATTTTGGAGAACAAGCAGGTGATCGCGATAGGCCTATAGTTGGATGGGTCTGAGCGGTCGCCTTTTTTAGGGATCGGGTGGACAAAAGCTGTCTTCCATGAATTCGGGACTACGCCTTGGGAGTAGGAGTACCGGAAAAGACGCGTTAGGACCGGTGCCAACTCCGGAGCACACGTCCTCAGCACAATTAGGGGGATTCCGTCAGGCCCACTCGACTTCTGGATGTCCAGGGAGAGCAGTGCTTTGCGAACCGAGCGCTGTGAGAACAGCACATCCGGTATGGAGCACTCACACCGCGGGATGGTTGGCGGCGTTTTCCCCCCATCATCAAGAGTCGAGTTGGACGCAAAAAGGGAGCCTAAAAGGTCGGCTTTGTCTTTTGCGTCTTGGGCCAGTGAGTCATCCTCCCTGTGCAGAGATGGTAGTGATGGCTTACAGAAATTCCCTTGGACAGCCTTGGCGAGAGACCAGAATGCACGGGTTCCCGAAGGAAGGCGAACTAGTTTCTCGCCAATTCTGCCTATGTGCTCTGACTTTGCCTTGGCAATAACTCTTTTGAAGGACCTGGAGGCGAAGTTATACTTCTTTTTAAGTGTGCTGGTATTTACATCCCGAGTCGCCGAAGCCGCAGCCCAGGCTTGATAACACTCCTGCTTACTGCATAATGCAGTCTTACAGGAGCGACCAAACCAAGGCTGAGATCTGCCTCCGATGGGTACCACAGATGATGGAATAAATAGTTCCATTCCCTGTAGCACCACATCAGTGACAGAGTTAGCAACAGCGCTGGGATCATCCGGCGAGAAGCAAACCCGCCCTCATGGGTAGGATGCAAATAAGGACCGGCCGTAATGCCAAACACGGCGGCAACCTGCAGAACGCAACCGCGAAGGGAGCGTGAGTGGCACCACACTCCGGATCAGACAATGGTCCGAAGAGCCGAGAGGGGCATCGACGGAAACCTGATATCCGTCCGGATGAGAGGTCAGCAGAAGGTCCAACAGGGAAGGTGTATGATCCTCCACATCTGGAATCCGCGTAGGCGAAGTAACCAGTTGTGTCAGACGATATGCCAAGGCAAAGTCATAAACAGATCTCCCCGCATGATCGGTTAGACGTGAACCGAGCCATTCGGCATGGTGGGCGTTAAAATCGCCAAGGATCACGATCTCTGCGGATGGGACCTGTTGTAGCAAGGAATCTGTAGCCATTTGGACGTGGTCGATGAGTCGGTCTGTTTCGGCATTACCGCTATGGGACCTATAGAGGCACCCGTAGACGCGTGGATGGTCGTCGCTGTCTACGCGTAGCCAAAGGATGGACAGGTCCGAACCTTCAAGACTGCCGAGGCGTCGAGAACAGATGTCCTCTCTGACATACACGCAAACTCCAGCCCGAGGCACAAAGGAATACTCCAATTTGTACCCCGGGTAGGAGAGATACGAAATATCAGCCGGAGAGGAAACCTGCGTCTCGGTCAGAAAGAGCAAGGCCGGCTTCGCCGTCTCGAGATGGTAGTGGACGGCGTTTAGGTTAGAGTGAAGTCCCCTGATGTTGCAGAAATTCACGGATAGCGTGGCAGGGGTCGCCTTGGTGTTCTTGCTCAGTTTGCCCCTAGCAGTTATGCTTTTGAGCGGAATTTTGCCCCCCCCAGAATACGCGGGGCAGCCTGAGCACCCACGCTCAGGATCGGAATAACATGGTCGTGGATGCTCAGCGAGGGATTCTCCAGGGGTACTGGTACCCTCCTGGGGTAGTTCATCGTGTAATTCCGCTACCATGTTGATGGGGGGGGGGGGGGGAATTGGGCCTCCGGCCACCTGCACTCACCAGACGAAACGCAGAAGCAGAGCTTCTACTTCACGCCGGTATTCTGTGAGGTCGAGGTACCAACCCGGCTCGAGCCGGCCCATACATGCAACAGCAAAAACTGCTGCGTTGCTCTACCACCGTTAAAATGTAAAATGAGTGATGTACTCGCGATTGATGTTAATACCGTATCCTTTCCAGTCCAGAAGCTTGAAAACGTCTTCCAATGCAGCGGTGAAGAGTTTCGGGGATATAACGTCACCCTGTCTTACACCTGTCTGCTATTGGTTAGGTTTCGTACTCTGATTCTGTACACGGATAGCCATCGTAGCCCTACTGTACAAGCACTTCAGCATCTCGATATACCGACAGTCAACTTGGCATCGCTGAAGGGACTAGAGCACCGCCCAAATTTCGAAGGAATCAAAGGCTTTCTCATAGTCCACATACGCCAGACATAGTGGCAAATTGTACTCCTCGGACTTCTGTACAATTTGCCGAAGGGTATGTATGTGGTCTGTGGTGCTAAAGCGTTTTCGGAAACCGGCTTGTTCGGGGCGCTGGAAGTCGTCAAGTCTGCGCGCGAGAGGATTCTTAGTGACTCTCGAAAACAGCACGTAGACGAGGCTCAGAAGGGAAATCGGTCTGTAGTTCTTCAAGAGAGCGTTGTTACCGTTTTTGAAGAACAAGACCACCGCACTTCGAAAGCTCCGCTGTAATTCCTTCCTCGCCTGGGGCCTTGCCGTTTCTAAGGTGCTGGAGAGCCATTCTAATCTCGCTCAGACTGACGTCTGGGATATCATCGGAATAATGTCGGATAATACTGGCTCTTGGATTGTTACTCACACTTACGTGTGGCTCCAACGATGATTCGTACAGCTGCCCATAGAACCTCTCAATCTCACTCAAAATCTCAGGTGTCCCGAAAACAACGCTGCCACATCGGTCTTCAGCTTCGACAATTGGCTCTTTCTGGCAGACAGATCTCTAGCAAAGACTTTGGAGCCCTGGTTCCGCTCAATCGCTTCTTCAATACGAGCAGTATTAAAGTTGCGTAAGTCTCGCCGCATGCATTTAAAGATATGTCTGTTCAATTGCCTGTATGCAGTCAAATCTACTGAAGACTGCAGCTTCATATCCTGTCTAACAGCCATGAGATTAAGAGTGTGATCGTTGAGTTTTTGTGTTCTTCTGCAGCGGGTCTTGCAGAACTTAGCTCCAACCGCATGGACAGTTTCCACGCTTGTCATTCATATCGTCCACTGCAGTGCAATCTTCTAGGCACTGAAAACGGTTTCGTAGCTCGAGCTGAAAGGTTTCGGGAATTTGGATTAGAGCACAAGGAGGACGGAGCGTTGACTTCATTAGACGTGACCTCTCCAACTTAACGTTTAGGTTCAGTGTGCCTCTCACCATTCGGTGATCGCTGCCGATTTTCACCCTCGTAATCACTGAGACATCATTGAACAGTTGTCGTCTGGTCGTCATAATGAAGTCAATCTCATTTTTGTCGAACCGTCGGGGCTCGACCAGGTCCACTTCCTGTGGGGCCACTTCTGGAAGAAAGAGTTCATCATAAAGAGTCCCTCTTTCTCCATGAAGTCGGCCAGCTGCTGGCATCTTGGGTTCCGTTGCCCTATTCCGAATTTCCCTACTTTCAGCTCACCGTTCTCTCTTGTGCATAGTTTTGCGTTGAAGGTTTTGGAGGAATGCATGGCTCTAGAGATATCCTCTTACATTTCCTCCACCTCCTCATAGGGGTGTGCCGAGGTTGGTGCGTAAACTTGTATGACCTTCAGCGAATACCGTTTGGTGATTCTGAGTATAAGGTACGCAACCCTCGTGGACACACTCCCAATCTTTACAACGTTGTTAACGAGAGACTTGTGGACGATAAATCCGACACCTCCTTGGGACAGATGGTCGCCCTCCCGGTGATAGAACAAGTTGCCGAATTCGAGGATTACCGTGTCCTCCCCCTCTCGTCGTACCTCGGATAATCCTATAATATGCCAGCGTAACTTGTCTATCTCTTCTTCCAGCTCCACGATCTTGTCGTCAGTCCTTAGAGTGCGTGCGTTGTATGTTACCAGGTCCGGCAACCGAACCTCCACCGGAGATTCTTAGCACCCCCTGCCCCGCCGTTACCATGGTCGCCACCGTAGCCAGGAACAGCGGGGCCGCCGGGGACTGCGGGCCGTCTTTTTGTAACTTTTGTCATGGGTCATCATTTTGGGTATCATTTTATATTGCCATAGTTGCCACACTTGGCGAGCGGGTTGGCAACCGCAGTTTTTTTATTGTTGTTTTGCTTTTATCAGAAAGATGCTGCTGCCTATCCTCTGCCTCAGTTTCCCTCTGTCGCCTCTTACGACACACACCCATTTTATACTATACCTAAGCCTATATGCGACCTAATCTTATCAGTCACCATGTAATATTTTAACAAAGAAAAAACATTATTTAAGAAGAAAAACACTATTATTCAATTCTAGGAATGAGTTAGAATCAGAGATACGATATGCATTATGTTATAGAATGGGGGGGGGGGGGCGGGGGGTACGATGGACAGTTTCAATAAATACTTACTCAGACCAAAGGGGCAAGATCGAAATTGATAGCTACATCTATTATCATTAAGAAGTAGGAATAGCAAAGACAACAAAGCAACAGATACAAACCATATAAACAAATATTACGGAGGTATTACCCTGGTGCTGGAGAAAATTCACAAACAAAAAAAACGTGAACATGAAGATTTAATTACATAAAGAAGGATTTATGATTGCGTTTAATGTTCTTTGCAGGAACATTAAATGTTTATGATATTGTGACGAATATAACAAGTTCTAATAAACATTTTTATGTAAATTCTTAATTGGCATGTTTTAAAAAAGTAGAAAGAATAATATGCGGTGCTTTTTTATTATTATGTCTATATACTGTAAGTATGCACTTATATAAAGGTAGTTACAAGGTAGTTACATAAATTTATTATTATAATTCGATATTGTGTTTGATAAAATGTAAAGTAGACCCTAACTTAAGTACGCAAAGAGCAATTTACAAATAAATATTTTAGCACTTTAACTTATGAAAATGTTAGTGAAAATTTGTATAGAAGATTCTATTTTATTTTGATTTGTTGCCTTCATACTAGTTAATTTTTTTTTAAGTTCTAAGTTCTGCAATTTTCTTTATGAACTTTGCCTAAACCACACAGCAGGTGGTAAAATTGGGAAACAAACTCAGGTTGTGTAAAGTAAAAGGCGAATATCCTACGCTATTCTGCATTCATGTATACCCATTGAGTTATATGTACTACGTACGTAGTACATATATATTGATGTATATACAGCTATTGCAAAATAATGCAGGTGTAAGTATTTGACAGAGAATAACAATGTATTTACGGTAATCTATATTTTATGTGAATACAAAATGTTACCATCGATAAAATTTACTCTTATATTGTTGAATTATTTGTAGACACAATAGCTAGCATTTACAACTGCACTGGAATAAAGTTAATTGATGTAAGACAACAAAGTAATGAAATGGAAATAACAAATGCATCAATTTCTAATATTACCGAAGTAACTGACGAAATATCTAGGGCATATCCCCCGGTTAGAACTACTACAAAACACCATAAAAGAAGATTTATGATAGTTACTTCTAGCCCAGTCTTCCGACAGAGAGACAAAATAGAAAATGAAAAAGATCATAACCTTAAAAATAAAATAGCAATGCTTGTAAAGCAAACTATGCACGATGCGAAAATAAAAATGAAAAATATTGACAGCTTAAAAGAAAAATTTAAAGACAATCCACCTTTCAAAGTTGGTTTCATTTTGAGCATGCTCAGGAAATCTAAAGACGTTATGCACGAACTTTTTAATGTTGCTGTGAAACACCGAAATGATTGGAAGGTACTCGAACAAATGAAGATTTTTGAGTTAATTGTACATACAAACGTTGATATAACTAACTCGGTGAGACAGCTGGTTGAAATTCATATGCAAAATACGAACCCGACGGATACTGTATTACGTAAAAGGAGAGTAATTTTACTTTAAATTAGTCACTATCGATTATTTTGTATATACTGATACAACAAGAACATTTTAAATTTGTTACCAATTCTTTATAATTTAATTATAATAGGTTATGAAGCTTATTTTTTGCATTGCATTGGAAAGAAAATCAAGATATTAATTCAAGTATCTACTCATTTCGATGGCAAGTAGTACTTGTAGTACGTAGATGGGAACATGACAAATCGAAGGATAAAAAATCATTCCAATGGTAAGAATATTCAACAACAATAGGCATTCAAGCTCAAGTACCTACGTCCAAGTCTGAGTACCGAAGAGTGTATATATTTATACCACGGTGTTACTACGCCGTGTGGCAAATATGCTTTCGCTGTCGTTTAGTGTCTCTGTCATCACTCATCAGTCTCTGACACCAGTGACGACTTTTGTGGCGATAGTTAACTAACTGTAATGTTGTCCTATATCCTTAGCATACTACAAACTGGGACGAATTTTAAAATCAAGTTCTAAGATTAATAATTTGTCGATGTAGTCTTTATACATTTATACAAACAGACTAAACATTTTTGTTTGTTAAATAGTAAATAAAGAAAAGCTATGTAGATTAATAAAAATATTGATTAATTTTGACCTTTGTTATTAATTTGTCATTCCTTATTAATCGAAGTATTTACATATTTTATTTATTATATAAGGAGAACACGCGACCACATGGCTATTGTTAAGGCCTTAACAGTCGTTGAAATGCCTACATCGTGGATATTTAAGTAAAAAAATCTCAATAACTGTTCATTTAATCCACAAAAAAAAATTACAGGGTAATAGAAGAATATTTGGTAAATGTTTTTAATTTAACAAAATTGTATTTTTGTCAATCCCTTATTAGAAAAAAAATCCCCAAAGAGTACCTATCTTTGTCATATTTTGCAAAATTTCTCCAAAACGGCACAAGATTTTTAAATAGTTCTTACACTAAAAAAAGGGTCTTAAAAATATTAATATTTTTAATTGAGAGTTTTATTTTTATTACCCGTTTTATAAGAGAATATATCATTTTTCCCTGAAATTGAATATATTTACGCGAGCGCGCATGCTCCGTTGCCATGTAAGCTCTGTCACAGTCCGTTTTCGGACATCGTCGAGGGTGGACCGCACGTCGGTGTTGGAGCGACTTCGTTCAAATATATATTAGTTTTTTAAAAGTTTATACTCAATTATAAATATTTTTATGACTAGAAATACTTAATTTAGTTAATATCTGTATACTGGTAACTGTAAATATTATTTTCTAAATAAATGAATTTTTAAAGTGCCCAAAGAAGAAGAAATTTTTGCGGCGACGTTGATTAGTGAAATTGAAAAATGCATTTTTATATAATTTAGATGTGGAACGACGAACATGCTCTCGTTACTTAGATTTCGATAGTTTTTAATACCTATGTAATTTTATTGTTGCATATTTTTATTAATTAGTTGATACTGAATTTTATAATTATGTATTACAATAAAACGCTGTTTATATAAGTATTACTTTATAAAATATTATTGGGGAGGGAAATATAGGTAAAGATACTAACATTTAGGTACACTGTTATCAAATTAAATCAAACAATTTAAATAAATAAAAAAATGGTGTTTACCTAAGTATAAATACCTATATAAAGACATTCTTGGGAGTATGGTTTTTTTTATGTTAGACAAACTATCATCTAAAAAATGTTAAAATTATTAAATGTTAAAAAATGTTAAATGGTAAATATTCTCATACACTTTTCTTCACACATACACACAAACATACACACACACAAACACACACACAAACACACACACACACACACACACACACACACACACACACACAAATAGGTCGCAAATAATACTTACCTAGTACTATTAGGCAAGAGTGAATAGGTTTTTGTTAAGTCAGTGCAATTCACCATCTTAGGCTACATAACCACTTACCGATGGGATTGTAGTTGCTTTACTACTTGCTGGGTAAAAATAGTAAAAAAAAATGTACCCTGTGAAAGTTTGCATTTAGATATAATTTTTCTAACCAACCATAAAAATATGATGAGAATATGTATATAAGTACAAAGGTCACGCCGAAACTAAGAGGAGAGAATCACTGTAGAAAAGGTAATAATTTATTGCGGAAATTTTGTGATAAAATTAAAAAAAAATATAAACTTATCCAAGTTAATCTAACTTAGTCTAACTTATCCTTATGCGTTACAAAAAAAAACAAATAATAAAATAGTGAGATGGCGTCAGTTTTTAAGAAGATATAACAAAAATAAACAAAAAAATAAATTTCAAAAAAGTTCAGTATTTAATTGATTATATACCGCTGACACTTAATCACGGTTTTCGCAACCACGCCAGTTGTAAACAATACTTGTGTGAAAAGACAAAATCTTCTTTTCAAATTTCCGCCGAGTTGTAAGTAGAAGGCCAAATAGGTCACGTGTCAATTTTAAGTAAATATATTTTATATGAAGTGATCTTGACTACGTTTCATCAATTAACCATTGGTAAAAATTAAAACAGGAATTTTACGATTGTGTTTACAAAAAAACATTATTAGTTGAACCTTGCAGCTTGTTCATTATTTTTATTATAAATACCTATAAACGTATATATTATTAATGAATAGTTCCCATAATATATTGGATTATTTTTTATTTTGCCCTATCTGCAATGTTCTACGCTCTATAGTAAATGTGGCGTATGACATGACTGACAATCTTTCGAACGTTTTATCTAGGTACAAAGATGTTTTACGTTTTCGTCGCCTCCACATGATATTTTTGTCAGCATAAGGTACCCTTCTATATCTGAAACGAATATAAATGTTGCTACAAAGTAAAGTAATAGGCTATACAAATCCCTCTACTGGGCACAGGACTCTTTTTTTATTTCTGAGAGGGTTTTAGGGCAAGGAAATGCCCGCCGTGCTTCCCCAATGCGTGTTGACGAAAATTGCAATTACGCATTTCATTCGTGCTGTCGGGGATCAAACCCGGGAAAATTTACAGCGAACGCTTTGACGACATATTTTTAATACGACACAAATAAATACGATTTAACATATATAATAAAAATTCTTCCGTACTTGAAACTTGAACACTTGATAGCTCGTGATGCCTACCGGACAAAGCTACAGCACCACACCGTGCAATGTAATTGAAGATGCGTAACCGCGACATAATTCTCAGTGATGCGCAAGCATAACAGGCAGTATGTCACTTATATAATTGTCATCTCTACAGTCTATTAATCTTTGCACTTTTATAAGTAATACAGAACGTAGTTGCTAGACGGTGCTGACATCGGCTAAAATCTCTGCGATCGCCGTTTCGTCAAGGTCATTCAGGCTAGTTAAAGCCTTAAGGTATTATCAGGCGAGATAGTAAGTCGATTGCTTTTATTATTACTATTTGAAAGCATTTAAATTTTTTGACATCAATATTAATTAGTAAGCTGAAGTAGCAATGGACCGGTCATATAGCTCGAAGAACTGATAGCCGATGGGGGAGAAAGTTTTTAGAGTGTCAGCCTCGAGAGTGGAGTAACGACCTGATAAGACTGTTAATAAAACGTATAACAATTGTGTTTTTTTTAATAGTTGGGACTGTAAGGCTGTAAAATAAATAAATTTAGGAAGGAATGTTTTCTTCAAACACTCATCTGCACGTACGCATCCTAACTGATGGAGGAGGTTGTGGCGATCGACTGAGGGCGAAAAATTATCAATAAACACAGCACCCAAATTGCATAGATTTATGCAGGGAGCAATATTATTTATACAATACATGAGTAAAGAAACCGTACAGAGGCAAAGCTTCTAAGGAGCTGTCGAAATTTTAAAATATTTTGTAGGGTTGGCACAGGAGGATAAAATTAAATAACAAAACGTTTATCAGCTTTTAAAATAATACTTAATGTATTGTAATTTTTACAAACTATTTTATTCTACGCTACCGAAGTATGTGGTGTAAGTAAGAGAACGAATGAAAGGAAAAATAACACGTTATGGTGGGATGATGAGGTACGGATGGAAGTTGAAGCAAAGAAGAAAGTATGGCTAGATTTACTAGCAACCAAGGCTAGTAATTCTAGCGGTATGCATGATGATATTGAAAGAAAAAAGGCAGTCTTTAAACATCTAACTAAGGGAGTAAAAGAAGTAGTTGAAAGGAAAAAGCAAGAAAGAACAGATGACAATGATAAAAAAATATCGGATAACTTCCAAGCAAATATTAAAATGTTCTGGAAACTCGTAAAAACTGCCAAGGGACATTCAAAACAGCCTAGAATGAATGCTATACGAGACTAGAATGGCTATATTCTGAATGACGAAGATTCGAGTTGAAGAATTTTATACGTTTCGATACGAAGGTCGTAAATAGATTTCATGCCCTTGCAACACTCAACAATTGTGGCGTCACATTAATGTTAAATTATAATTTTTTTCGTTTTCATATTTTAAAAGTCTGTAACAAAGAAATACAAAGTGAAATGAATACTTACTTATAATAACATGTTAAGCGATATTTTTATTTTTTAAATGAAATTTTTACACGATTTCACAACACAACTGTCATTTTTTCAAAATCAAACCACCGACTCGTGACGTGTTTAAGCGGGGAACGTTCCTTGGCGTTTGACGCGGGGTCGAACGAAGTAGTCAATATTGACTACTTGTATTTGGCTTCAATTCACGATGCCCTACCAGGAATTTGGCCATTTTATATAATCTAAGCATGTACTCTTTAGTAGTAGAATAACCCTTAATAAACTTAATAAATAAAGTGTTATATTTGGTTGTGTTTTATTGAAAGATTAAAAAAGGAATAATATATTTTAGGAATAATTAAGCCATAAGTAAAGTCATATCTAAATTCATAACAATGTATGTGAACGTACCGATGCTCCACTGGGTCGCGCGCGTAAGCTAAGGCGTACTTATAAAGAACAAAAAAAACTGAAGTGAGGAGCGAGGTGGTATTTAAAGGCTGCTCCCGAATTTGCGATGTCCTGCGCCCCGTTTTCTCTAAAGGGGGTTGCTTCCGATTCGGCAGAAATGCCACACAAGCCAATGCCAGTCTCACAGGTGGTGCTTAGTGGGTAGGCACTTAGGTTTCCCAGTGAGTCCCACATAATTACGCAGCTGGCTGTCGTGGTATGCTAAGAGCATTCACCACCTCCCTCCCCCGCTTCTCGGAGGGTAGAACTTTTCATTGCTTCTGGGCGCAAAAAATTGCGCTGTCATTTCTACACCGAGCATCGCCGAGTGCGCACGTATGTATTAATGTAAGTAACATAATGTAAGCTAAGACTTGATTTGGAAATATATGTAAATTAATAAAAAACATTAAATAAAGAATAATGGCCAGAGGGGGTGAAGCAGAGAACTTTCTAGAAAGTCACTAAAAACACGAATAAATATCGCACCCATTGGCTGGGGATTCATTCGACATTCGGGCCTTACCAGAAAAAGGAAGAACAAAGCAAAACAGGAACTCTGCTGTGCCCTGCCTTCAGCTGCCTCCCTGACAAGATAACAAGCGTGTTTTTTATTCGTCCTGAAAACCCTAGAAAATCTATCTACAACAGTATCTTGAAATCTTGCAGTTGTATACTTGGGTTGGGATTCAATTTTATTAATTGTAGAATCCCAAGCAGATGGTGGCACCCAGCCGTATTGAAATTAGGATGTTTTTTTATTTCAATAGCCTCGCGAATCAACCTTAGTTTTTAGCGAAGATTTGTGGTCTATCAAATCTAATATAATTACTGGATCTTGTACGTATTCACAGACTGCAAACTTCCCGGAGCGTCGATTCTTCACAACAGCTGTGTTCTTTAACGCGGGTTATTATTGATCTTTTAGTTTGTCCTATATGAGAGAGACCACATTCGCAATCCAGTTTGTGCACTCCTGCATCTTGCAGAGGAACATTACACTTGACTAATGGTAAAAAGTGGTTAATTTTCTTTCGTGGTTTGAAGTATATTTTAATGGAAGCACGCTAGCGCACGCACGCCTAGCCAATCTTGTCAGTGACACCTCTGACATATAACAGTACAGCAGGCATTGGCTCGACTGTGGCCAGCCTCACTCGTTCACTGTGACGTAGGCTTGGTATCCGAAGCTTGTGGTCGTGCGAAACTTGCTTGACGTGTTGGAGCTTGGCAGCCAGGTGTTTACTGTCACACATCTCTCGTGTTCTCTGAAGCAAAGATTTACCCACAATAGCTAACTGTGAAGGATGGTGATGAGAATCACCGTTGAAATATCTATCAGGATTCCGAATTACTAACAAATCTAGAAAAGCTAAAGCATTGTTTGCCTGTAACTCCATTGTGAACTGAATTTTAGAATTTATGAATTGTCTAAAAAGGCAGTTACTTTAAGTGTAGAATTGTGAAAGTATCGTCTACGTACCGCTTGAAGAATCTTGGATTTACGGGAGAACTAAGCAGGACTTTCTCCTCAAAGTCTTCCATGAATATATCGGCAACAATGGGAAACGAGAAATTAATAAATATAACGAATTCAAAAACAAACATATTGAAAAATATCAAAAATTAACCACCAAATTAAATGTCAAACATCTGTGACAACGTCAAAACAAAACGCAACTGTTGACCACAAACACGGATCATAGATTAAACGCGGTAGCGTTTGTTTTGACAGATCTGTTTAATTTAATGTTTAATCAATTATAAAAAGGTTAAAAATGACCAAACAAATAACATACTTTAAACTACTAGTGACCTTTTAAACAAGGAGAACTCCAAAAAATTAAATCTGGACGTAAAATCGATAATACTTACGTGTGCCAAACCACGTTGCCAAGTTGTATAGATTATCAAAAATACACAAGCCCAATGCTCCACTGTGTCCCTTAGTGATCCAAATCGATTCACCAACTTACAGATTGGCTCAACATATAGCGAAAATACTTTCACCGCTCAGGGGACATACAAGAGCACACACAAAGGATTCTAAGGAGAATGAAGATCTACATCTGACAGACAATGAAACTATGGTCAGTTTTGATGTGCAGTCACTATTCACACGCTTACCTGTTGAAGACTAAAAATTACAACACATCGTCAGGTATACCTCAAAACTTTAAAACGAGATTGTAGTGTCTGTTGCCAGTGATGACTTATGGATCTAATACGTGGTACTTCACTGCTGGCCGTATGAGGAAGATCAAGTTCGCTCAGCGAGCTATGGAGAGATGCTCGGCATTTCGCTGTGTGATAAAATTAGAAATGAGGATATCCGCAGTAGAACCAGAGTGACTGACATAGCCCAACGGATTAGTAATCTGAAGTGGCAATGGGCCGGCCATATAGCTCGAGGAACCGACAACCGATGGGGAGAAAAGGTTATCGAGTGGCAGCCTTGTACCGGTAGGTGAAATGTGGGGTGACCTGGTAAAAAATGCAGGAAGTCAATGATGCAGGTGACTCAGGACCGTGCTTTGTGTCATTCCTTGTGGGAGATCTATGTTCAGCAGTGAAATTGTCAAGCTTATATTATTTCGATTAAGTAATAAAACAAGAAAAAATGACGCATACAGCATACGTGTACACCACATTTTTAGGTGGGGCAAAATTCTATTTAATTTTTAAAATATATCAAAATTATATTCTGGCATTGTCATTTGAGATTTTGCTCAAATCTTCTTAAAGTTAAATAGTTAAAGTTACAACTAAATTAAATTTAAAAAGTTATATATACGTTCCACTGCCGGATACAGGCCTCCTTTTATTTCTGAGAGGGTTTAAGGGCAAGGAAGTGTCCACCGCGCTGCCCTAATATGTGTTGGTGGATTTCACAAATCTTAGATTTTTTTTTAATTTTTTTGTATATTTTATATTGCTCATATCTTGGTTCTGACTGGTGACAGGACTAGGATGAAATGCCTCTTTTCCAGCAAAATGGGTCTCCGGTTCTCTACACTCACCATACGAAACACAGTAGTGTCAAGCCGCCACGCTGGTATTCTGTGAGAGCGTGGTCCTTCCCCGACCATTCGTGTGACAACTGTACTTCTAATATAGCTGCAGCATAGCTCTACCAGCTAAAATTATTTTTGTCCAATTCGTATCTTTATAGGTAACTATCAAGCCCAACTAACAAGAAAAACTTTTTACTGTATTTTCGCAGCCTTTGATGCCTTATGTAGAAAATACTTTCGTAGGTCTCAAGGCCGTAAATTAGTGCATCCAATGTTCATGACATCCTTTTTCTTTTTATTTCTTTCTTTTCCTTTAGTATCAGGTAAATTTAAAAAATTACGTTGTTCAATTTTAGACGTGTCTTTCAACGGGGAACTGCATCGATCTGACAAAAATCGTACGAAATTTTATTCGCAGTGCCTACTAGGAGTAATTCATATTATGGAATATAATACGTCAGAATAAAAGTCGCGCGGTGAAATGTCGCAGTGCAGACAAGACCTTAATCTGTCAGGCTGGTCAGACGTCAAATGCTAAAGTAATCAAAAAATAACTTTAATTTTTTACTTAGATATTTTACATACCTACCGTTATACATAACTGAAATTATAGTCTTCAACATATATTTTAGTACCTGGGTAGAAAGTAAAACCCTAAAATGTTTGTCCAACCAATCAAAAAATTCATATTTCCTATATTTCTTAAAACCAGCAGATTTGCTCAAAATAGAAAATGTCATAGCATTTTTGGTATTCAGGATTTAACTCGCCAAGAGAAGGTAATTTCTTAAATGTTTTTGTTTTGTTGTTAAATTGATAGTCCAGAGCTTACTTAAAAGATTTGCCTATTTGACTCATTGTGCAAGACGGGTTGTAATGCGCAGACATGGCATCCTCGCGTTGATAGTATATTAGATATTTAAACTTTATTTGCACAAGTAATAAAAAAGGTTAAGTAGATAATATATTGGGTCAAAGTGCAAACGATTACGACTGTGTTCCAACTGTAAAGAACTCTTTTAGTAAGAATATGTTATCTGCAAAATAACGAATAAATAAATAATATTGCTCCCTGCCATCAGTCTATGCAATTTGGGTGCAGTGTTTATTGATAATTTTTCGCCCTCAGTCGATCGTCACAACCTCCTCCGTCAGTTAGGATGCGTACGTGCAGATGAGTACTTGAGAAAAAAACTAGAGCCTACATTCCTTCGTATATTTATTTATTTTACAGCCTTATAGTAAGTAGTAACTTTTTTTATATAGGATAGGGTTGACAAACGAGCACACATTCCACCTGATGGTAAGTGGTTGCTGCGGCCCATAGACATCTACATCTATCCTCTATTACAAATCAAAATGTCATCTACATTTGTCACCCGTGAGGACTAAGATGGAATGCCTCATTTCCAGTAAAAAGGGCCTCCGGCCACCTGCACTCACCAAGCAAAACGCAGAGGTAAACCGCTACTTCACGCTGGTTTTTTGTGAGGTCGTGGTACCACCCCGGTTCGAGCTGGCCCATCTGTGCGACAGCAAAAGCTGCCGCGTGGTTTTATTTACAATTGTAGATATCATTATACTTTTTATTGATAATTGTGGTCTATTCGTTTTCGTTGACGTTTTATTTTTTATTTTGGCAATATTTTCTTTAACACCGCGTTAAAAAATCATTTGTTTTTTCTTCATTTACTCCATCGATTATTAGTTACTCTAGTACTCCACTCTATGGATTTAATTTGCCGTGTGGTCGCGGCGTTAGAGAAAATTTCACTCGATTTCTTCTCGTGTGTTTCGTGAGAGGCGACTTGGCAAAGGCAAGGAAAAATTGTCTATAATATGCGGTATTGTGCCGTCATACTCATATATTACGCCAGATGTAAATTGTCCATACCAGCCACGGGAAACAACGTCAAAGGTGAGAGAGATCTGGTACTTCGACCGCAATCTACTAGAACACTGGCAATAAAGGCAATCAGATAGCCCTATATCCAGTAGCAGATTATTTTGGGTAGAGAAAGAAGAGAAGAAAAAGTTAAAGTTAAAGTCAAAGTCTAAATTTTTTTTTCAAATTTTCTTGTGACAAAGCCCTATTTGAAAGTTAAAAGCTACGCCATTGCTTCAACAATTCCCTACTGCGGGAGACCTTGCGAGAAGAAGCAGCAAGAAACTCACAAGTAGACGATTTTTCATTTACTATAGGCATCGATATCTATATATTACTGTACACATAACACAAATCACATACGACAATGATGAAACGAACACTTGCAACGGTCGTAGCAGATCATTACATTCTTTGCCATACCGTAAACACATTTTTCAGTATTAAAATTTTCAGTTTTTTTTTTTTTAATTATAACACTTGACATGCGATCGTGGCAAGCAGCGCCACTGACGAACTAGTTAAATACACATTAACCGTGTAGTGACTGAGTAAGAGGCAACAGGAAGAAACTGAAACAGGAGATGGGCAGCATCATTTTCCTGATTACAGCTCAAAATTATAAAAACTGCGATTGCCAACCCGCCTGTCAGCCAAGCATGGCAACTGTGGCAAAACCCCATAAGAGGCACTCTACGGGGAAGGTCTATGTTCAGAAGTTGACTTTTATAGTAATGAATACATAAATAATTGACATACATAATATAAGTTCAAATGTAGATTGAGAGAAAATATAAGTGGTATGGCTAAATTGTGCATGAATGATTTAGACTTGGAGACTGTGTGGTATAATGTCAAGAAAGGTTTAGTGGATGCAGCTACCGAAGTATGTGGTGTAAGTAAGAGAACGAATGAAAGGAAAAATAACACGTTATGGTGGGATGATGAGTTACGGATGGAAGTTAAAGCAAAGAAGAAAGCATGGCTAGATTTACTAGCAACCAAGGCTAGTAATTCTAGCAGTATGAATGATGATATTGAAAGGAAAAAGGCAGTTTTTAGACACCTAAATAAGAGAGTAAAAGAAGTAGTTGAAAGGAAAAAGCAAGAAAGAACGGATAAGAATGATAGAAGAATATCGGATAACTTCCAGGCAAACATTAAAATGTTCTGGAAACTCGTAAGAACTACCAGGGGACATTCACAACAGCCTAGAATGAATGCTATACGAGACCAGAATGGCTGTATTCTGAATGACGAAGTTTTGAGTTTAAGGAGATGGAAGGAATACTTTGAAAGCGTGTTTATGAGTGATGAGACGTTTGAATTAAATGAAATAGAAATTCCGAAAGAAGAGGAAATAGATAGAGATATAAGTATAGATGAAATAATGAAAGCAATGAAAAGTATGAAAACAGGTAAGGCAGCCGGTTATGATAGAGTATCTCTCGAAATGCTAAGGGCTGGAGAAGGAGTGGTGGCAGACCTGCTGTACACCTTGTTTAATTTATGTTGGGAACTTAAGCGGGTACCGGGAGACTGGTGCAAAGCCGTGATAGTCCCAATATATAAGGGAAAAGGATCACAGCAGGACTGTAAAAACTACCGTGGTATCAGCCTTCTTAGCATTGTGGGAAAACTGTATGCTAAGGTACTAATTGAAAGAGTTATGAAAGAAACTGACGGAAAAATTTGGGATGTGCAAGCGGGATTTAGAAAGGGAATGGGATGTACGGATCAGGTCTTTTCCATGCGCATGATCGCCGAGAAGTTTTTGGCCAAAAACCAAAAAGTTTTTTGTGCGTTCATGGACTTGGAGAAGGCTTATGACAGAGTGGACAGGGATGTGTTATGGCAAACACTGAACTCATTTGGGTTGAGTGCTGGTCTGATACAGGCATTGAAGTCTCTATATAGGAACTCTAGTGCTTGTGTCAGGATCAACGGGGCCTACTCGGACTGGTTTGACATCCATAAAGGTGTCAGACAGGGCTGTGTGGCTTCCCCGTGGTTGTTCAACCTATTTATGGACAGTTGTTTGGAAAATTTGAAAGTAGAAGAATGCGGGTTAAGAATGGGTGAGTTAACCGTCAAATGCCTTTTGTACGCCGATGATCAAGTCATACTTGCGTCGTCGGCAGCCGAGTTGCAAATGATGGTTACATTAATGAACAGGACATTAAAAGAAAAGGGAATGAAAGTGAACGCAAGTAAGACGAAAGTTATGGTTTTTGAAAGAGAAGAAAGTAAAACGATATGTGAAATAAGAATAGAAGGGGAGTTGGTAGAGCAAGTAGATGAGTTTGTATATTTGGGATGTGTGTTTAGCAGGGATGGTAGATATGATAAGGATATAGAACGACGAGTGAATGCAGGAAATAGAGTGAATGGGGCTCTACACTCTATTGTGAAAAGTCAGAATGTGTCCAAAAAGGCACGTATGGCAATTCACAATGCTGTGTTAGTGCCTACTTTAATGTATGGTAGTGAAAGTTGGGTGTGGCAGAAGAAGCATGAGAGTATAATAAATGCTGTAGAAATGCGGTCATTAAGGAGGATATGTTAGGGATGAAGCTGAATGACAGAGTGAGAAATTGTTTAATAAGAGAAGAGTGTGGTTTGCAAGATGATGTTGTGACCAAGATTAAGAAAGGAATGCTTCGGTGGTTTGGCCATGTAGTAGAATGAATGAGGAAAGAGTGACAAAGCAAATTTATGTTGCAGAGGTGAACGGCATAGTCGGGAAGGGTCGCCCTAGGCTAAAGTTTATCGACCAAATTGGCGATATATTAAAAATGGGCCAAATCAAGAGTACCTTTAACCGACGAGCGTGTATGCGTAGGTATATGGATGTGGAGGAAGCAAGAGAGGTGTGTCAGGATCATGCCAAATGGAAGTCCATAATCTCTGCCTACCCCTCTGGGTGACAGGCGTGAGTGTTTATGTTTATGTTTATGTTTACATAATATGCGTTCTCTTAGCATGCTTATGTTCTTAATAAATAATTTAAAAAAAATATTTAGATAAGTATACAAAGCATATAATTTAACCGTGTATATGTTACTGTAAAAGCTCGAACTACGGCAAATCCTAAGATTTTCCAGTAAAACCTAAGATTTGCCAAGTCTTAATGGTAAAAGTCCGAACTATTCTGTGGTAATCGTTAATTTCTGACATTTACTAGCTTCAACGTAGTAAATCTTAGGTTTTACCTCATAGGCACGTAAAATGTTGAAAAATATTCATGTCTATAAGTGTTCGAAGCACCTCCTCTCATCCCCCTCCCCTCCCCCAAACGGGAAGTTGTCTAAAAGTATTTATGAAACAAAATGTACAAGACAAACTCGTGACTAGTAATAAAGACATTAACTTTTATCTCGATAGAGCTAGAGAGAGATCTCTAGAGAGCTTAAAATTCATCCAGGCAATGAAAAATTGAGCATGTAATGAGTGAGTCAAAAGAACCTCATACGAAGCAATGTTTGGTTTTTTAATGAAGATGAAGCTAAATTCGTAACAATATATTACCACCGAAAATGTAATTCACAGAGTCACAAAAGGCATTGCCCAATAACGCTGATTAGTAAGCTGAAGTGGCAATTGGCCGGCCATATATCTCGAAGAATCGACAGCCGATGGAGAAGAAAGGTTCTCCAGTGGCAGACGAAATGTAGGATGGCCCTCCACTAGATGCAGAGTCAACCTGGTAAGACATGCAGGAAGGCAATGAATGCAATTAGCTCAGGACCGTGCCTTGTGGGAGGCCTATGTTCAGCTGTGGACTTGTGAAGGGCTCTAATGATGATGATGATAAAAAATTAATGAATAGCAAACTTAGCCAACGCAGGTATTATGTTTGTGAGAAAAACAGAATTATTTTACAGTTTATTTCACAGTATTTTACTTTAAAAACTCATCATAAATTTATTTTAAAATTTAGTAGATAACATTATTCAATGTTTTATACTTTCTACTTTTATTCTTTTTTAGTTATTGGTAAAATCTAGCATGTACTAAACTCTAATGGTAAAAGCCCAAAAAATCGTCTCAATTTATACTAAACCTTACATTTACCAACTCATGTTGGCAAATGCTAAGATTTGTAAGAAAAACTTAAGATTTACCTAAATACGAACTTTTACAGTAACATATACATTGATTCCTAAAGTGGTCGATATTGAGCCCTTGGGGTCGGAAACAGTTTCGCAGGGGTCGACATAAACGAAAACTGATTTTGGAGCTTGACGAGGTCTAAAAATCGACCTCTATTAATTAACACAAGTTCTTATTTGAAACTTTCAAGATACTGTATAAGTTGTGTTACGTGTACCAACTTGTTATAAGAATGACTAATATTTTAGTAATAAGAATCATTATTATACTTTTAAAAACCTCAATAAGCGTGCACAAGATGAAATGAAAACTCGGCAAGTCAATTAGGCTATGGAAGTCTCAAAGAGGTATCAGTTCGTTTTGGAAAAGGAGTCTTTTCTTTTGCCCAAAATAGTTTGGGAATCCCTCGTGTATAGGCTGCTTAGAGAGTCAGGTGAGCCGCATGCTCGTTTGCCCGTAAGCCGTAAGATCTGGATACATATTATATAATAGAACTGGTTTTAAGCCATCTCAAATTTATAATAGTCGCAGATTAAAAAATTGTAACAACGTCAAAGATGCAAGATACGTGTTTGTCCTATTTTACGTTAACAAATGTAATAAAAGGGAAATATTTACTAGCCAGAAAACTTTTCGATAACGGCGGTAAGCAGCGCGGAACACGAGAAAGCAGTGGAAATTCTTAAGCAACATTTCCTTATCGAGCATGTACTGGTGCGTGCTCGTGGGATGAATCTTAGCAATGACCGCGCCATTGACGAGTACTTCATTAGTTTGCTTCGACAAGGTACTATGTATACTTTTTTTTATAAATAATAAATATGTTTTACTCGGTAGTTCCCGCTTTATACTTAGAAAACCGTAGGTAGCAATCGCTCTAGTATTTTTGAAGAATAAAAACACAAGGAATTTTTCCTGATTCGTAAAAGCATTTTACATACATATTTAGAACTTTTTCCAAACATTGCAAATAGATAAATTTATGTATGTAAAATGCTTCTACATTCATCCTGGTACAATTAATTGTAGGCCATACAAATACTTCATCCGTGCAGAAATCTAAGCAGCGGCCCACAATGTCACTTTGTTTTAATTTGCTTTAGCCACTGAACTACCGTTTCGTTTGCTGTTTACTCTGTATATTTTTTTATTTATCCTCTCCAATGTAAGTGAGTGGCAGAGGCGGTAAGAGACGCCCCAAACGGAAGTTTACTCAGTGAACTTGGCGATATATTGAAGATAGGTCTAAGCCTTAAGCGTCAAGCATGTATGCGTACTCGTAGTTACGCATATGGATATAAAAGACGCGAGAGAGAAAGATGTGTCAGGATCGTGTCAAATGGAAAACCGTAGTCTCTACCTCTCTGGGTGATAGCCTCTGGATGAGTGCACTGTTGTGAAGTATTAATTCATACTAGCCTCCAAATTGAAATGCAAATGTTGCGTTTTAGCTTGAGGTTGGTTGCAGTTTCCCTTAGGCTGCAGTGTTACTTACCATGACGGTATGAAAAAATTCACGCTAAATATACCAGTGTTTGTTGTCAGTGATGACAACTGGAAGCGAGACGTGGTCCTTCACAGCTGGGAGTATGAAAGCTTAAGATCGGTCAGCGAGTTATGAAGAGGTCTATGCTCGAAGTATCTCTACGTGATGTAATCCGTAACGATGATATCCGCAGCGCAACCAAAGTAGCATACAACGGTTTAGTAATCTCAAAAGGCTTTCTGCATGTTTCTAACAACCGAGCAAAGGTTCTAGAGGTACTGGCAAGTGCAGTATAGGACTGCTCTCTACTAGAAGAGGTGACGAGCTGGTCAGACATGATGAGGGTCGATTGATGCAAAAGAGAAAAAGAAAGGTTCTAGAGGTACTGGCAAGCGTAGTATAGGACTGCTCTCTACTAAAAGAGGTGATAAGCTGGTCAGACATGATGAAAGTCGATTGATACAAAAGAGAAAAAGAAAGGTTCTAGAGGTACTGGCAAGTGCAGTATAGGACTGCTCTCTACTAGAAGAGGTGACGAGCTGGTCAGACATGATGAGGGTCGATTGATGCAAAAGAGAAAAAGAAAGGTTCTAGAGGTACTGGCAAGCGTAGTATAGGACTGCTCCTTACTAAAAGAGGTTATGAGGGGGTCAGACATGATTAAAGTCGATTGATACAAAAGAGAAAAATAAAGGTTCTAGAGGTACTGGCAAGCGTAGTATAGGACTGCTCTCTACTAAAAGAGGTGATGAGCGGGTCAGATATGATGAAAGTCGATTGATCCAAAAGAGAAAGAGAAAGGTTCTAGAGGTACTGGCAAGCGTAGTATAGGACTGCTCTCTACTAAAAGAGGTGATGAGCTGGAAGAGGTGACAAGCTAGTAAGACGAGATGAAAGTCGATTGATGTAGGTAGCTCAAGGCTGTGCTTCATGTTCGGAACTATGCATATATATGCAAACATTACCAGTTTGTCTGTCACTGCTGGAGCAGTAGCAATATGTATGAAAAATAATCTGAAGTAAACACATACAACCCCAAACGTATTTTCAGTAGTTCTTCAAGCTCTTGATAATCGGTAGTTTTGGCTTTTTGTGTCTGTGGTATTGTTTGTAACATAAATCAATTCTTATGCGATTAAGTATATAATCAAATAAAACTTGTGTCAGGCTAAAGTATTCCCTAAGTTTCTCATCTTTGCACCGTAGATGGCGACGCACTAAAGGGGCTTCTACGGTTCCTACGGCGCCGCACCGGTGTAACAAAAGTAATTTTTAACTGTCGACATCTCAGAAACTAAGCGAGATATTGAAAAATTTTATTCTTATCTATCAGCGTATCTCGTCGAAATCTATACGAATCCGAATTATTATTTATTTATAGTAGAGGGAGCAAACGAGCTTTCGGCTCACCTGATGGTAGGAACAACTGCAACACCATGGGGAATCGCAGATGCGTTGCTGGCCTTTCAGAAAGGTGTAAGCTCTTTTCTTGAAGGTCCCTAAGTCGTATCGGTCCGGATAAATCGCCGGTGGTAAACAATTCCACAGAGAAGTTGTACGAGGAAGAAAACTCCTAGTAAAACGCACAGTCGTGGACTACCAAGCAACCAGATGGTGAGGATGGTATCGCGAATTTTGACACGATGTACGTTCGTAAAATTTGGCGGCTGGAATTAATCCGAACAATTCCTCAGAGCACTGCCCGTGGTAGATTCGATAGAAAATGCAAAGGGATGCAACATCCCTACGCAGCGCCAGTGTATGGAGCCGATCAAGAGAACTCGATCGTCGATGATTCGAACAGCTCTGCGCTGGATGCGGTCAAGTGGAAGGAGCTGGCACTGGGGTGCCCCGGCCCAGAGATGAAAACAGCATTCCATGTGAGGCCGAACTTGCGCTTTGTAAAGTTGTAAGCGATGTCAGATCGTGGCGCCGTAATAACCGTAAACATGCCGCACTACATTCTCAAAAATGCACCTTCTGTACCACGCTTTGAGCACCAGTTTTGAATAACCCATCTTTCTCCATAGGATTATTTTCCTCTTCTGAGGACTACTCATCCTCCAAGTTAATTATTTATGCTAATAAAAATATTAACGCTTACGTGGTAGAGTCATGCTGCAGCTATTATACTGGTATATTTGAATCACGAATGGGTCGGCTCTACCGGGGAAGAACCACGCTCTCACAGAATGCCAGCGTAAAATAGCAGCTTAACGCTGCTGTTTCGTATAGTGAGTGTGGAGAGCCGGAGACCCTTTTTATTGGAAACGAGGCATTCCATCTTGTTCCTCATGTCCTCACACAACGCATCTGCATTTGGATTCCTCATCGAGGATAGATGTAGACGTCTATGGGCAAACATTTACCATTAGGTGGATTGTGTGCTCGTTTGTTACCCTTATCCGATAAAAAAATGAAGATCGTCTATTCTCGCCTGCATCTGATAGGTTTCTAACTTTTTATTTTAAAAAATATGGCCGTAGCGGTGATGGAACTTTCCACGTGACCGTAAACACCTTAATCTTACGAAACTGGAGCTTTACAGTTATAAATATGTGGTGCCATCTTCAAGTAAGATTAAAGTTTAAAGAAAATGTCAGAAAAAACATTAGTTCGTCTTACATCAACAAGATGGCGCTTGTTCAAGTTTTCATTATTCCTAAAATTTTAAATTTTTATTTAATTCTTTTATCCTTATAATTTGAAATAACTTGTAATTGATATTTGCCTACTAAATGAAATAAAAGTAATTTACTCTTTATCGAATTGAATAAAAAATTTCACGAAATAATGTGAACTTTGTAATATTATACTGCTATCTTTGAACTTAGTGCCTATATTTCAGGAAACTCTTTATTTGTGAAGACTGAAGATAATCAAGTAGCTGGTCTTTGCGTAAGCTACGCCAGTAGTCCTCTGGACCCTAGACAACTTCGCAACTATGCTTTTCACCGGCAGGTACTGTTATTTTAAAGAAAGTATTAAACTTAAAATATGAGGAGGTAAAGTAAGAAATTACTATTTTATATTGAAAACTTCAAACACCTTTTTTCAAATTAAAAATATATCATTTATTTAATCGGATTAACTATGTCTATATCTATGTCTGCTATCTCGAGTTCTCGAGGCAAGATTATATTTACACCCGCAGAACTATGGGGATCTGGACTATACAATGTCTATGACGGCATTTTGTACCGCTTCCTGAGAGCAAAATTTTATCCTTGCAGGAAATTGTCCAAAGGACGGAAAAAATGGTAACCGGCTAGGGCTCGGACGAGCGATTATGGCGGATAACACATGTCATTGTGAAAACATTAGGCATCTGCTGTTGTTGATACTCGGATCTCAAAAGGCTATTGTAAAACACCATGGAGTGACCACCAAACAATTAACATTAGTTATCTATTGGTGATCTTCGCTTTAGGGCATTGTTGATTGTAGCTTGATTTTAGCCATTGTCTTTTTCGATTGTAACTATCGTATAGAATTCACTTTTCATCACACGTCACAAGTCTGTTCAACCTCTTTCATTACTGTACCTACTCATACTCATCAAATCAAGGCAAGCTTCAGTACGTGTTCCATTATGCACATCAGATAATTCATGAGGCACTCATCCCTGCAGTTTCTTTTTAATTTTACCAATTTGGTGCGAATGAGTCAATATTGTGGATGAGCTTATGACCAACCATGACGCTCCACCATTTGTTCATTTCGATTGGTTTCCACCATTACTTTTTTATTATTTTCATGTCCGGTCTCCCCCGTGGTTCATTCAGTAGTAACTTTGATTTGAAGTTGAAGTGGGTATTGTTAGACGTAGTTTATGTGCTAAAATGTGTAGGTACCGAGTCGAGGATCACGAACTCGATTAAAAACCGCAAATATTGACATGTTATCCAACGTTATATGTAATCTCTTACAGTAATATTAATGTCCTTGGTCACGGCGGCCAGATTTAATGGAGCAAGCGATTTGCTAAGGACATAATTATAGTTGACGAGTGTGTGCACAGGTTGACTATTCCCTCATTCTAATAGTGCGACGGGACAGCAATCCGATACGACCGGAGAGTGATGAGGGGCAGGACCAACAGTTTTTTTTCGAGACGCAGGTGTGAAACTTCGCTAAATTCCTGACTCCGGCCTGCCACTGAAAATAAATGATTTTGTCTCGACTCGAGAAAAAACCCACATGATCAGCAATCGCGTTTACCACCACTTACCACCACTAAACTAACGAGACACTCAAAAACGTCTTATTACCCACAATACTACAAATTGAGGTCATAGACAAATTTAGTTAAAATTTATTTTTGATCTCAAAGAGTCAGAGGACAGCATACTCTCTTTTGAATTAGGAGCGAAGTGTATTTATCGTAACAGATAAAACAACAGGTATCTTAAAATAGCAGATTGTAACTGTGACAAACAAACTAAAAGAACAGCTCCTATTCCACGAGATAACAAATCCACTAAAAGACAGTCACAAGTTTTTCTTTATTCATATATATGATAGTTACATTCGTTCTCATTTAATAAATAGCTAGAGCCATGCTGCAGCTATATTACAGGTATAGTTGTAGCACGAATGGGTCGGCTCGAACGGGGAAGGACCACGTTCTCACAGAATACCAGCCTAAAATAGCAGCTTAACGCTGCCGTGTCCGTATGGTGAGTGCAGAGAACCGGAGACCCTTTTTACTGGAAACGAGACGTTCCATCTTCGTCCTCACAGGTTACAACGCATCTACATTTTGATTCGTAATTGTGGATAGATGTAGATGTCTATGGGCCACAGCAACCACTTACAATCAGATGGACTGTGTGCTCGTTTGTTACTCTTATCCTATAAAAAGTTACCTTTGTTAGAATAAGATAAAAAATGTTACCGTGACCCCCGTTACTCGTCAAAGGTCTTTCCTTTTCTCGCATAGGTTCAACACCTTAGGTAGAAAGAATTAGTAAGTACCTACCAAGACTTGTTACAAAATAGAGATGGATGTGAAGCTGGAACAGGCGGAACAGATATGCGATTTTACCTGTTACAGCCCACTCCTATTTTGAATCTTCCTAATCTATATGTTTAAATTATTATTATATTATAGTACTACTAATCTTGTTTATATTAAAATAATATCTATCTGGTACCTCTAATTCGTCGTTGTTGTAATCAGAGGGGCCCTCCGTAATAATACCTATTTAATTTTACGAGGACTTACACACCGGACCCATTACTCTGCACCTGTTGGTTTAAAATTGTCCAAAGCATAAATTTCTTATCACTTCACAGGATCCGAACACAAAGGACTTCTTATACTTTACAGCGAAGTTGCAAGAGACGCCAAATTTATGGGAAGTGTATAAACAACCTAAAATATATGAGGTAATGTACTTTTAACAAACTTTTAATAAACTATTTTTATACGAAAGTAACTATCATAGAACATATACTAACATAGATCCAAAAATCTTTCGTTTCTTTTTGTAAGGTACACAACACAAGTATTTAAATTTCAAGCTCTGTTCTTGTTTATTCTTAAAATATATTTTAATTATTCGAATTGTCCGTCTATTCAAACAGTTAACATGATTTAAAAGAGAAAATTATTTTAAAAGTCAACAATAGTTTTACAAAATCTGTAAAAGAACTCGTCCCAGCCAGCGGGTTCCGATATTTTAGGTCTGGCAATAAAACAACTAATCATCACGTCATCGTCATGTATCAAATCAATAAAAATTTAAAGGACACAACTTTACGGCAAACACACATTTAGTGGAGAAACTGAGTGCCTGTGTTCATGTGTGCAGCAAAACGTAACATACGGCGTGCTTGAAAAAAACACGCTGGGAAGACTTTTTGTAACGTGGTAGAGCCAAGCTGTAGCTATATAGTACAGTTGTAGCACGAATGGGTCGGCTCGACCGGGGAAGGATCACGCTCTCACAGAATACCAGCGTAAAATAGCAGCTTAATGATGCTATGTTTCGTATGGTGATTGACCGGAGACCCTTATTACTGGAAATGATGCATTCCATCTTAGTCCTCAAGGCTGACAACGCATCTGCATTTTTATTCGCAAACGATGATAGATGTAGATGTCTATGGGCCCCAGCAACCACTTACCATCAGGTGGACTGTGTGCTCGTTTGTCCTAAGAAGAAACCTAAGAAGAAGCGGCCGTTTGTACTAGGTTACCTAACTACGTGTTGTCAATTGCCGTCTAATGCTCTCCACGACTTTTTGTTGAGATGTTAGTGCTGTAAGTCGCCTGACTTTACAGTTTCATCGGACTCAGTCCGGAAGAGCCGCAAGCTACGAGTATATAAAATGTCGATTGTCGATGATGATGACCCAGTTCGTGACTGAACGTCTAATCTTCAGTACAGTTTACACGAAACAGTATACACATTAGTTATAACGCCGCCTACCGAGCAGGGGTGTGCAAACTGTGGCTCTGCTCATCCCTGACTCTACGTCGCCACCATACCATAGACAATTTTCATTTTAAACTAGTTTTTACGGATTTTATCGAATTTAATTAGCTTATTTTTTATATTCCTAACCTTAATACTTTGCAATACCCATGTTCACGGGTGGACTGAGGTTTTCAAAATCTCAGTCATAATTAATCACGACTGCCCTCAACAGTTGGTTAAAGTTACAGCCTATATACTCGTACGTCCAACTTTTAAAAACCCTCTCATTTCTGAGAGGGTTTTTAAAAACTTCTTTGCCCTAAAATCCCTCTCAGAAATGAGAGGGATTTTAGGGCAAAGAAATCCGCCGCGCTGCCCCAATGCGTTGTATCATCTATCAAAATGATCGTTGTATCATATATCTGTCGGTGAACTTCACATGTCTTCGAAATTTTTTTTGTTATTTCTCAGACATGCAAGTTTTCTCACGATATTTTCCTTAACCGCCGGACACGTGGTAAATCAGCTCTTAAAATTGCAATTAATAATTTCATTAATGCTGGCGGGGATCGAACCCTGATTGCTCGCGTACTGTGAAATTTACAGCGAGCGCTTAGCCCTGAGCCTTCAACTTAAAAATAATTAATTTTTAATTTTAGTCTGATTTACACAGTCTTGAAGTCGTGCAGTGTCTTGCTTGGGTTGTGATTAAATTTTATTAAATATAGGATCCCAAGCAAATGGTAGCACCCAGCCATTACCTCTATTGAAGTTATGATGATCTTTATTCCAATATCCTCGCAAATCAACCTTGGTCAGTGTTCTTTTGTGAGGATTTGTGGTCTATCAAATGTTAATGGCGCGGGCAATCAGATCGCAAAGATTTGAACTTTTACATTGGGACCTTGGTGACAACGAGTGCTTAAATGAATTTATCACATCGGGTAATTAAAAAAAAAAGCTAATCTAACGCGATGAAATACCTAAAATAGTTTATTCAGTGTACAGTGTTCGCGTAAATAATAGGTCCTTACATATGAAATTGGCGTTTTGTACGGGAGGAATATAAAGTAATTTTTTTTGTAAAATATATTTAATTAATAAAAGTATGCACCTTTGTTATCTATGCACTTTTGCCATCTCATAGGTAGTCCATTGAACCCTTTACTAAAAAAAAAACCATGGGGGCGAGAATCAATAAACTCTTTGAAGGTGGTTTGGACTGCCGCATCGGAGTTGAATTTTTTTCCTTGTAAGAAGTTGTCCAAATTCCGAAAAAAATGGTAATCTGTTGGAGCAAGATCCGGGGAGTACGGTGGATGTCGCAGACATTCCAATTGTAGCTCATCTAACTTAGTGGTTGTTTGTTGTGCAGTGTGTGGTCTTGCGTTGTCGTGAAGCAGAAGTGGCCTAGAGCGATTGACCAATCTCGGTTGTTTAGCAGCTAGTTCTTCCTTCACGGGTTGCAATTGCTGACAATAGATATCTGCCGTAATCGTTTGGCCAGATTTTAGAAAGCTGTAGTGAACGACACCGGCGCTAGTCCACCAAACACTCACAAGTAACTTTTTCTGAGTCAATTTTCGTTTAGGGCAGAATTTAGCTGGGTCTCCAGGGATCAGCCATTGCAAAAAGCGCTTCCGATTATCGTACAGTATCCACTTTTTATCACAAGTAATGATTCGATTTAAAATCCCTTCATTATTGTGTCGGTTGAGCAAAGTAACACAGCAGTCGACGCGTGTTTGCAAGTTCGATTCACTCAATTCATCGTTCAATTCCTTTTACTTTCCCGATTTGCTTCAAATGGATTAATAAAGTTTTATCACTTACCCCGAATCCTGCAGCCACCTCTGAAGTGCTTTATGATGGATCCGCTTCCACAAGAGCCTTTAATTCTTCATTTTCCACTTTGGTCTCCGGCCGTCCACGGGGTTGGTTCTGAAGGTCGAAATTTCCAGAACGAAAACGTTGAAACCAAAAACGTACCGTGCTTTCTTTTGCGACACCAGCGCCGTACACATCATTAATCCTTCGAGCTGTGTCTGCAGCACTAGTGCCACGGTAGAACTAGTACTCGTAAATATACCGATATTTCATGTTCTCCATTGTGCGGTAATAAGCGACGACAAAGAAAAAAATAATGAGAAAAAAACAATTGAATGACTGTTTTCAAAACTCAAATGCACCAGCTAAATGAATTTATAAATTTGAATTTAGAATTCTTAACCAAAGAGAAGATATTTCAGATCAAATTGGTCAGTACGTTAAAACGCTAATTTCATATGTAAGGGCCTAATATTAGAAATCATGAGACAAACTTTCATTTCCAAATTTTTTTACGTGGTAGAGCCATGCTGCAGCTATATTATAGTATATTTGTAGCAGGAATGGTTCGGCTCGACCAGGGAAGGATCACGCTCTCATAGAATACCAGCGTAAAATAGCAGCTTAAGGCTGCTGTGTTGCGTATGGTGAGTGTAGAGAACCGGAGACCTATTTTACTGGAAAGGAGGCATTCTCTCTTAGTCCTCACGGCTGACAACGCATCTGCATTTTAATTAGCAAACGAAGATAGATGTAAATGTCTAGGAGCCACAGCAACCACTTATCAGGTGTTTGTCACCCTTATTCTATAAAAAAAATCCAAATAACTGTAAAAATAAACTCCTTCTTGTGAGCACTTATCATTCATTCATTGATTACAACCTATCAACAGCCTCTGATGAACATAGGCCTCCGCCATAAATTGCCTCCTAAGGGGGGATACTTGCCATAGTTGCCACGAATGGCAGGCGGGTTCGCAATAGGTGTTTTATTATTTTGGACTATATTCAGACACATGCTGCTGCCCAATTCCTGTTTTCTGTTTCATTTCTCTCTGTCGCCTCGTAAGTTACTCTAAGAAACTCCTATACCTACGAGTTTGCCACTAAGGCGGTCAATATTTTTTTATTTGTATTTATTTATTTATTTATTTTTATTTATTTATTTCATAATTATAACATCATTACAGTTATATTAACCAATGCGATGCTATAACTAACCTAAATATAAGAAAACTAATTACTAATGAATAATGACTATAAAATAATGAATAATAATATTAACATGATTCTAAAATAAAATACTAATTAAAAAAAATATTACAATTTTCAACGCATTTGTATGCTGCAATTGTGAACTTCGTCTGACTACATGTAAATATGTCAATATCCTGTGAGATGATATTAACGTAGTGTATGGCACGTGTCAATGGTGCATTCTGAAGCAACTTCGTCCTAGCAGTGTACACACAACAAGATACAGAAACAGTCTTATAGTGAGTTTGTACAAAGGTTCTACTTATTCCATAATTTGCTGAAAGATCTTCCAGTAGACCCAAAAAGGAAAATATATTAAAAAGGCAAACTTAGTACGTACAATACTAATACTACTGTAAATAATGTACAAAATGTTACGTGAATTATATTAAATGATACTATAAATAAAAATAATACATAAATAGCTACATGTATGTAATACTGCTATAATAAAATAATATATATTAATTAACAATGCAAAGAAATTATCTCCAACACGTTTTTTAAATACCAATAATGTTTCAGAATTTCTTATATTAGGCTTTCATATCCCATAAATACGATATTGGTTACCGGTTACCTTAAAAATATTTTTTTATAAAATAATTATAAAATTAGGTACCTATGAACATAAATTAAAATTCTTGTTAATTTTAAGATCAAAATGCTTACGATTATACCCGAGTATCGACGACAAGGCCTGGCCGTAATGCTTGTCGACAAATCGAAGGCACAGGCATTCGATCAAGGGTACAAAGTGATACGGATGGATTGCATCAATCAGTACGAGTAAGTAAATTGCTCATGTTTATTTAGAATACAAACGACTCTTGAGGTCAAAGATGCGTGAGACTGGAGTACAAAGTGAATAGATAAATATTATTATTACTACACACAGCGTTTACCTATACCTTGTTGCGGAAAACGTGTCTGAAATATATGCACTTTTCATATTTTTAACTGTATAAGTAAAGGTGACAAACGAACAAACAATCCAGCTGATTATAAGTAAATAACTGTGACCAACTACTATACAACAACCTACACATACAACTCAGTGGAGTAGCGTGCCTTAGAGGGGCCCTGTATCAAAATTTGTCGCGGGGCCCAAATGAAGGGTAAAGATTTATAATTATATATTGATTATAAGTCATTACATTTTATTTAACAGTGGTAGAGCCACGCGGCAGCTTTTGCTGTCGAACGGATGGGCCGGCTCGAACCGGGGTGGTACCACGACCTCACAGAAAACCAGCGTGAAGTAGAGGTTTACCTCTGCGTTTCGCTTGACGAGTGCAGGTGGCTGGAGGCCCCTTTTACTGGAAATGAGGCATTCCATCTTAGTCCTCACGGGTGACAACGCATCTACGAGTACATTTTGATTTGTAATAGAGGATAGATGTAGATGACTATGGGCCGCAGCAACCACTTACCATCAGGTGGATTGTGTGCTCGTTTGTCACCCTCATCCTATAAAAAAAATACTAATATTAATACTCCTAGGAACTCAGCTAGCCAAACAATTCAAACCAACGTCCAGTCCCATAGAAGTCCTAAGAATTTTTGCTTACACACGTCCGGGGCCCCTGTAGCCCGGGGGCCCCGTATCATTGATACGGCTGATACGGCGGTAGCTACGCCCCTGATACAACTACCGTCGGTTAAGAACAGAGGTGGATTAAATGTCGACAGCGCCCTAGGCTAGCACCACATCGGCGCCCCTCTGGCGGCTATTTATTTAAAATTATAACAACGTATTTTGCAAATAAGCTGAGTTATAAATTATAATATTAAAATTAGGCATGTGGTGGCGTTTAAGAATATCCACTGCCCCATATCTTCCCGTGGGAGCCGTAAGAGTAAAGAGACCCAAATAAACCAAATTGAATCTGGTAACTTGTTCTAGCACCGGGAGGGCGACCATCTGTCCCAAGGAGGTGTCGGATTTATCGTCCACAAGTCTCTCGTTAACAACGTTGTAAAGATTGGGAGTGTGTCGACGAGGGTTACGTACCTTATACTCAGAATCACCAAACGGTATTCGTTGAAGGTAATACAGGTTTACGCACCAACCTTGGCACATCCTGATGAAGACGTGGAGTAAATGTATGAGGATATTTCTAAAAGCATGCATTCCTCCAAAACCCTCTATACGGTGTTAATGGGAGACTTCAATGCAAAACTAGGCACAGGAGAGAACGGTGAGCTGAAGATAGGGAAATTTGGAATAGGGCAACGGAACCCAATGGTCCAGCAGCTGGCTGACTTCATGGAGAAAGAGGAACTCTTTATGATGAACTATTTCTTCCAGAAGCGGCCCCACAGGAAGTGGACCTGGTCGAGCCCCGACGGTTCGATAAAAAATGAGATTGACTTCATTATGATTTATGACAGCCAGACGACAACGGTTCAGTAATGTTTCAGTGATCGCGAGGATAAAAACTAGTAGCGATCACCGAATGGTTAGAGGGACACTGAACCTAAACGTAAGTTGGAGAGGTCTCGTCTGATGAAGTCAACGCTCCGTCCCCCTCGTGCTATAATTCAGAGTCTCGAGACCTTTCAGCTCGAGTTACAAAACCGTTTTCAGTACCTAGGAGACTGCAATGAAGTGGACGATATTAATGATAAGCTCGTGGAAACTGTCTATGCGGTCGGAGCTAAGTTCTGCAAGACCCGCCGCTGAAGAACACAAAAAGTTTGCGAAGAGATGAGAAGAGATCTTCTATTGCTTGGTATATCCTCAGAGGTTAGAGATTAATTCCAGTTCCGGAATTCCACCATCTTACACTGCAACAGAACTCGAAATTCCATCCTCATCACCTCGATGGGTGGCGGTCCACTAATGTGTGATTTACACGGAATTTTTGCCTCGCACAACCATTCAACAACCTTTCCTATTTGCCTATCAATTTCATTTGTAGTCAGGCCTATTAATAGATTATTTCGCCAAAATGTTCATATTCATTCGAATACATATTCAATTAATTGTGTTGTTGTTGACACACAACTTTGGGTCTTGCTTCTAATTTATCATAGATCGTAGTATTGTGTGTTCATAATCAGTGCTTGACTACATTCCCACTTGGTGGTAAGTGGTGATGAAGCCGTAGATGGTAAATGGCACTTAGCGTAACAAATTCATTCATGCCTTGACGTCCAGATTTTAATAGGAATAAAAAAACAGGGTATATGAAGTCTTCTCTCGCAACTCTTTATTTTAATTTTTCGACATAACTTTTTAGTTACAAGGTGGCTGAAAGATGCATGATGAACTGTCTGACCAAGTTTCCACTGCACAAATTGCGAAGTGCAAACGCGCCCTACATCAAGCGCAGCTCGGAGCACAACAGATTTGTACGGGTTTACGTCGAGGCGAGGGTGCAGGGCGATGAACCAGACCGGGTACGATTGAGACAACGCCATGACTTCGAGAGCTTCATCGAATGACAAAGGTTTCCTAACTGATGTGTAGTATGTGCGAGAATAATTACCTCACACTTCGATACGCAGACATAACAATTTTTTTTAATATTGTGAAATGCAACTTACACAAAATCTAATAAACCTAATCTATTTGGCTGACCAATAAAGATTACTAACAACGCTCTTGAGTCTGCTTATTACCAACTTTCCAATTGAAGTAGGAAGTTGTTGAAATTGTACAGCTATTTAAACGTCCGATATTCATGACGTATTTAATCTATACAATAATTCTTGTTTTGATGCTTTGTATATCATTTTATTACAATCGAACGGATACTTTAGAATCTCTTAAATTGTAATACAGAAAGAAGTCCTACCACATCGTAGTGCTAGGAGTTTGTCTGGGTAAGTACCATCCTCTAACTTACTTCTGCCTCCAAGCTGCAATGCCTGCACTGCTGTGTTCCGATCTAAAAGGGTATAGGGAGCTTACAGGCTGAGAGGCATAGCCAACGCATCTGGTACAGCATAGCATACATACATACATACCTATATATAATCACGCCTTTCCCGTAGGGGTAGGCCGAGACTACGTCTGTCCACTTGCTACTATCCTTACATACTTGTTTCGCTTCGTCCACTTCCATTATTCTCTTCATACATGCTCTACGGTTTAGGGTGCTCTTGACCTGGCCTTTTTTCAAGACGTCCCTGTTTTGGTCTTGAAAAGTCCGCCTAGGTCTACCCCTTCCAACACTTTCATTCACATTCGACTTATACACTTTTTTCGTCAATCGTTCTTCATTCATTCTCTCGACATGGCCAAACCATCTCAGCATACCTTTCTCAATTTTTGTCACTATATCTTCTTTCAGACCACAACGCTTCCTTATCTCATTATTTCTTATCCTGTCAGTCAGTTTAACTCCTATCATACTTCTTCACGATCTCATCTCAACTGCATTTATTTTGCTTTCATGTTTCTTCTGCCATACCCAACTTTCACTTCCGTACATGAGTGTCGGAACTAACACCCCCTCATGCACAGTCAAACGAGCCTTGTTAGACACCTTCCGACTGCTCATAAAGGAGTACAAAGCTCCATTCACCATGTTTCCTGCATTCACTCTTCTTTCGATATCACTCTCACACTTTCCATCTCTTGTAAACTTTGAACCCAGATACACAAACTCTTTGACCTGTTCAATTTGTTCATCTCCAATCACGATATTGCAGTCTGTCACTGCCTTATCTCTTGCAAACACCATCACTTTCGTCTTCCTTACATTCATCTTCATTCCTTTTCTAACAAAAGCTCCACTCATAGTAGTTACCATCTCCTGCAACTCCTCGGTCAAAGACGTAAATAATACTTGGTCATAAGCACAGAGAAAACATTTGACGAGTAACTCATTCATTGTCAACCTCCTTTCATTCTCTTTTAAATCTGTCAAACAATTGTCCATGAACAGATTAAACAGCCACGGTGACGCTACACATCCCTGTCTAACACCTTTTTCGATATTAAACCATTCAGTGTATGCCCCGTTTATCCTTACACAAGCACTAGAATCCCTATAAAGAGATTGCAATGCTCGTATGAGGATACTGCTCACACCGTTCACGGACAGTGCTGACCACAATTCATTGCTCATTACTCTATCATAGGCCTTTTCTAGATCCACGAACGCGCAATAAACCTTCTTGTTTTTAGCCAAACACTTTTTGGCTATGCACCGCATGGAAAATACCTGATCCGTACATCCCATTCCCTTTCTAAATCCCACTTGTGCATCCCATTCTTTTTTGTCTGTTTCATTCACAACCCTTTCAATCAACACTTTCGCATACGATTTACCGACGACGCTGAGAAGGCTTATACCGCGGTAATTTATGCAGTCCTGCCGTGACCCTTTTCTCTTATACAATGGCACGATTACGGCTTTGCACCAGTCTCCCGGTTCTTGCCCATTTCGCCAGCACAAATTGAAAAGGCGGTACAGCTGACTAGCCACCAGGCCCTGTCCAGCTAGAGAAGATGTGCCGTAATTTTCCGAACGCTGCCCTGCCGAGTTAAATCGGTCAATTGACTTCTCGGCCGAAGTTGTACTTACCTAGTCGGACTATTTGTCCTAGGTAAACATACTCTTCAACAACTTCGAGCTTAGTGCTCCCAACAACTACTGGCATGGGTGTGACATGGACGTTATACATGATCTTTGTTTTGTCCATGTTCATCTTAAGACCTATCGTTTGGAGGCACTATTGAGGTCATTGAGCATAGTGCTTAAGTTCTCCAGCGATTCTGCCATAAGTACTATATCGTCGGCAAATCGAAGGTGAGTGTTCAAATGCACAAGCCATAGTGGCAAATTGTACTCCTCCGACTTTGAACGATTTGCCGAAGGGTACTTATGTATGTGGTCTATGGTGCTAAAGCCTTTTCGGAAACCGGCTTCTTCGGGAAACTGAAAGCCGTCGAGTCTGCATACGAGACGATTCGTAATGACACTCGAAAACAGCACGTAGACGCGGCTCAGAAGGGAAATCAGTCTGTAGTTCTTCAAGAGAGCGTTGTCGCCTTTCTTGAAGAACAAGACCATCGCACTTTTGCTCCACGCCTCCGGTGTTGTGTTACCATGGAGTTTAATTCCGTATTAAAGAGCTTTTGAAGGACTTCAATTACCGGTTTTCCACCCGCTTTCAGAAGCTCCGCTGTAATTCTATCCACGCCTGGGGTCTTGCCGTTTTTAAGGTGCTAGAGAACCATTATAATCTCGCTCAGACTGACCGTCCGGAATAACATCGGAATAGTGTCGTACAAGACTTGCTCTCGGATCGTTACTCACACTTGCGTTCGGCTCTAACGATGATGTGTACAGCTGCCAAATCTCAGGTGTCCCGGAAATCGACGCTGCCACACTCGGTCTTCAGCTTCGGCAATTGGCTCTTTCTGGCAGACAGATCTCTAGCAAAGACTTTAGAGCCCTGGTTCCGCTCGATCGCTTCTTCAATACGAGCTGTATTGAAGTTGCGTAAGTACCAACGCATGCATTTGGAGATATTATGTCTGTTCAGTTGCGTGTATGCTATCAAATCTTCTGAAGACTGCAGCTTTATTTCCCGTCTAACAGCCATAAGATTAAGAGTGTGATCGGAGAGTTTTTGTGTTCTTCTGCGGCGGTCTTGCAGAACTTAGCTCCGACCGCATGGGCAGTTTCGACGAGCTTATCATTCATATCGTCCACTGCATTGCAAACTTCTAGGCACTTAAAACGGTTTTGAAGCTCGAGCTGAAAGGTTTCGGAATTTTGGGTTAGAAGCGTTGATTTCATTAGACGAGACCTCTCAAACTTAACGTTTAGGTTCAGTGTGCCTTTCACTATTAGGTGATCGCTGTCGGTTTTCATCCTCGCGATCATTGAGATATCACTGAATAGTTGTCGTCTAGTCGTCATAATGAAGTCAATCTCATTTTTTGTTAAACCGTCGGGGCTCGTCCAGGTCCACTTCCTGTGGGGCCGCTTCTGGAAGAAAAAGTTCATCATAAAGAGTCCCTATTTCTCCATGAAGTCGAACAGCTGCTGGCTTTTGTATAATGGCTTTTCGCTATGGTACCGTGCATTTGGACAGTACGGGCTCGAGGAGCCGCCATTTCTAATTCCATTCTTTATCAGTCTTTTTCTTCTTTTATTTAAAGGAGAAAGAGACGTCTCCATACATTCTTAGGCCCAAGTGTTAACAAGATCAAAGTAGGACCATTTGAAAGAGTATATATAAACAATTCATAGCTTAAGATCTGGCAAGATTTTTCAATCTAGGAGCTGAGTTATTGTAGAATAAGTAAAAGTGAGATTATCTATTACGTGCATTGTAACAGGTTGTTTTTTCACAGTTATTTCACTGTAACAGGCTATTTTTCACTATAATTACTTAAAGATATAAAAGAAGGATCAGTATAAAATCACCAAAAAGTTGTGGTCAATAATGAAACGAAATGGTGAAACGATTAACGAAAGTTAAAACAACAACAACTAAGTGAAGTGAATATTAGGGATATCGATCTAGAAACAAAACGAGTAAGATAGGATGCCATGTTACTAGCTTAGATTATTTACTCTCTATATAGAGTAACGGCGGCTCAAAGGCGTCGAAAAAAATATCAGCAACTGTTAGCCTCTAAAGCGCTCCAGGCTCCTCACTGTCAATTGTAATGCCAAGAGATACGCACGCACTCCTCATTTTTTGGAGGTAAATTATTTTGGTGAAAATGACAAATTACGCTATCAAAATCTGCAGAAATTACAAAGAACGTTTACAAACAACTAACAAAATCTCAACTCACGGTAACTCAAAACTAATAGTAATTTACGAAAACAAAACTAATAAATTGATAATTTTATTTACAAAATCAACGCGTCATTTTTTGGTGTTGCCAGTCTTGGATTGCTAGAGCAATGGCAGAAAAATAGTTGACAAAAATTATTGCGTCTAGAAATAAGTTATATATAAAATGAGTTTTATTATTTTTCTATGATTTTTCAAATGAAAATGTATTTTAATTAAAGCCACAGAATAAAACATACATTTTTGAGAATATCAAATGACTTAAATCATTTTACTCTATTCAAGTGTTGTCATTATAGTAATATTCATACTATTTTCGTATACACTTTGTAAGACTACCAACAGAGTACACAAACACAAAATATTTTTATATTAAGTTATTATTAGTAATAATTATACCATCAGTAATAATAATAAAAAAGTCTTATGGTTGAAAAGAAGTCTCTTACAAAGAACTTCCTACAATAATACATTACCTCAATCATACTGTAACAATTCCATTTAATGTTATGGCAACACTAGCTAAAACAAAATGTCAATATATTTGTTTCTGGCTTTACGGCCTTCTGAGAATGTCGCTGTATGACACAAAGGCCCTGGAGCCATGCCAGAATTATACATTTATAGTATGCAAATATATAATAGAGATACAGTAATCTAAAAACTGTCAATTATGTAGGTAGGGCACGTTATGTTGAGAATGTATTAAGCTAACATCAAACAACCACTAGACGCATGACATTTTCCAAGTGACATAAGACATAACCTAAAAAGGTTCAAATCTAAATATCTTTTTTTTGACGCCTTCTCAGGACAAAATTCTTTGACAAAGTTATTAAGGGAGTGACCCTTAACATTTTAAGAATAGACGCTACCATTCATTCTCAACTAACTTTATGTATGAAAGTCTGCCATTTTTCTTTCCCCGTATAGTTGTCTTAAAAGCTGATGTATGTTCATTTTTAATGTTAATTGTCAAAATCGAATGTGACCATATGACCCTCTCGTTTACTGCACACGTAAAATACTTTTTTTTTATAGAATAAGGGTGACAAACAAGCACACAGTCCACCTGTTAGTAAGTGAATGCTGTGGTCCATAGACATCTACATCTATCGATTCAGAATCATAGAATAAGATAGAATGCCTCGTTGTCACTAAAAAGGGTTCTCTAAATTACCATGTGAAACACAGCAGCACGGAGCTGCTATTTGACGCTGGTATTCTGTGGGAGCATATTCCTACCCCGGTTAAACCGACATTCGTGCTATAACAATAATATCGCTGCAGCATAGCTCTACCACATATATACTCAAAGCATCTCGCAGCAAGGCAATTAACATAAGCCCTCCCTGCAACGGGAGACTCTCATCCAACCTCCTTAGTACATGAAAATAAATGACAACAATAAAAGAATCATAAATTCAAACTTTAATCTTAGTTAATATAAGCGTTCCTAAAAAGACAATCTTTGATCTATTAAAAACAAACAATAATTTATAAAAACATATCGCTATTACAATAACATAGATTAACTAATCACTTTTTAGTTGTAATTTTTTTTTACTTTCAATCTGCTTAAAGTGTCATGACAAGTTAAAAAAATATAGGATATCAGTCTCTCAGCAAATATTGATTCCATACTTCTGCTAAATTAAAGTAAATAAGGCTTCAAAATTTTCTCGACGAACCACTCTTGCGGGAAATGTAGATGGTCTCCCGGAGTGGACAAAAATATAAGTTTGCCTGATTCTTTCATTTTCCTCAATCCCAGGCGATCCTATTCACAGAAAGAAAAAAATTATTCAGCTAAATTAATTTTACGGATTTTATCGCTTTTACATGGTCACAGGTGTTTGACTGCCTGATGTCATCTTTTTTTTTATAGAATAAGGGTGACAAGCGAGCACACAGTCCACCTGATGGTAAGTGGTTGCTGTGGCCCATAGACATCTATCTTCGACTAAGAATAAAAATGCAGATGCGTTGTCACCCGTCAGGACTAAGATGGAATGCCTCGTTTCCAGTAAAAAGGGTATCCGGTTCTCTACACTCACCATACGAAACACAGCAGCGTTAAGCTGCTATTTTACGGTGGTATTCTGTGAGAGCGTGGTCCTTCCCCGGTCGAGCCGACTCATTCGTGCTACAACAATAATATAGCTGCAGCATGGCTCTACCACGTATATCTGATAGAATAAATAATTGTCGAAATATAATTTTAAATTTGGAAGAGTTATATTGTTTCATTAGGAATGATAATACATTCATTGAAGTTGAGTGATGTATAACTTTCAAATGAATTTGTCGGTACCACACGCGCGCCACCTACTGTAAGTTAATTGTACTATGCCTATAACTTATGAAGTGCAAGCAATAAGTTGACAAAGTTACCACAATCTGATGAATGGTATGGCAGCGCATAATATAGGAACAAAAAAAATATTTTTTATATATTATTAGATAGAGATAAGAGATCTTATTTGAAAGGTCTATCTGAGCATTTTCCTAGTTTGCTCTTATCACATACCGTGGTACAACCATGTTCTGTCATTTCTCCTTTTCTCCACATTATTTGTTTACGATATTAGTCACTAATTTTGGGCTCACTATCTACTAAATACTGTATCTTTTCCGGGCTGAATGGTATATGCCCAAATACTCAAACGCCGCTCAATTTTAAGACGCTGGTAAGTCTCGTGTTGTCTCTATCACTTTAAGTGAAAGTGACTGTGACACCACGAGATTTAACGGCGTTTTAAAATGGAGTAACGTTTGAGTATTTGAGCAATAGATTAACAGTCATTGAGTTATATGTACTACGTACGAGAGAAGCCATTCCAAACAAAAATTGTGTCCTACTCTATGTCTACGCGCATGCGCGAAGACTTTAATTTAATATAAAATAAGATATTAATATAAAATAAATATAAGAATTTAATATAAAATATATTAATTTAATCTAAACAAACATATTTCTAAATAAAATGAAATAATAATAATTTTATGGAATTCACAAATCTTCAATTTACGCAATATTTAGCTTGTATGGATTGCATTACAGTTCAGTTGAACATAGTCAATGTTCGGAATGGCTTCTCTAGTACGTAGTACATATAACTCAATGTTAACAGTATAGTTACGGGCTATGTGACACTCCATATTATTCCTCATAGGTGACAACACACCACGTAGCCTTCTTTGTTAATAGCAAGTGTGCATGAACTGCAGTGGTCACATATACTTATACACTATATAGACTAAGTTTTTTCATCATTACAATTTTATAAAAAAGAACTAGGTATAATACAGTTTCTAATAAATTAAATAGATAAATAAACATCATTATATAGAAAGCACATACTCGGTATAAATTCTCACGTACAAAATCGTGTTTAAAATTTCTCCAAGACAATAAGGGCTTAAAATTGCAAAATCACCAAGCTGATAACTACCAACACACCTTCTTATAGAGATTAGACTCCTCCAACGGCAACAATCGCTCCGCTTGCCCCGGCGCGTAGAAACCAAACCACTCGGTTTCCCGCGGCTGTACGATGCTGTCACTGTCGAACTTAACTAGTACGAAATTCTCCAATCGATTTAAGTTGGCGATGTATGTTTTATTTATTTTCCTTTCGTTATTGATATCGGCCAGGAACTGGCTACTTTTTTTATACATTATCTCGTCTAGAGGATCGTGCCAGTATGTCGCTTGGACGAGAGAATGTTGTACCCAACTGCAAATTAAAAAAATAATTAGGTTTTTAATCACTGCCATCCTAATCATGGTGTTGTAAGTAGTGTTTTGTCTACATGGGGCCATATCGGAATCCATTCGAGAAACTATTCATTACTAGCTGTTCCCCGCGACTTCGTCCGCTTGGAATTTATTACCGTTGGATTTCATGGGTTTTAATTTTTTTATTTGCGCGAAACCCTAATTGTTTTTTTTTAAGTAAAAGTAGCCTAAGTTACTCCCATAATATCAGCTGTCTGTCAATGAAAGTCCCATCAAAATTCGTCCAATAATTTCTGAAATTAGCCGGAACAAACAGACAGACAGACCGACAGACAGACAATAAAATTTTAAAGTTGTCTTTTTGTCATAAGTACCGTATATATTTTCATATACATTTAGTAAAAAGATGTTATTTGACATTACTAACAAACACTTCAATTTTATTTATTTGTATAGATTCAGCAGATTAGTAGGTAGTTTGAACATGTTCGCATTGCCACTCAATCTCCATAATTCTCAACTTATTCACTCAAACTCAACCATCAATAATACGCATAAACGACTAAACAGATTTAAATAAAATACACACACACAGATCATGACCTAGATGACCTTGCCACCAGCCAGGCCAACATGGGCAGGAGACAATTTTAGGGGAAAGGAGCGAATGTTTATCCCCTCGCTTAGCTTTATCCACCCATTGAGCATGGGCACACCGGTGGATATAATATACACAGTAGATAAAATGGGAGATAGACTTAGACTTAGATAGATTTTTTGTATGAATTTTATATTAAACCCACGTATAATGAACTAGGATAAAATTGTCCCTTTCAAATATCAAAAAAGCATAATTTCTTATCTTTCATTTGACTCCATGCTACAGACGGGGGATATGTCTACTCGTTACGTCAAACGGGGATATACTTCTCCCCGTTGCCGTGCTTTGGCATAAGGACAAAATAATTTTATCCCTTGTCAGTGGATATAAGCGGTGGATAAATTTTATGTCCGCAGCCCATGATAGCCGTGCAGAAACTGAAACACCTTAAAAGGACAAGCATTTTAGTTACTTGTTACGTTACTTTTAGTCACACAATGAAAAGCAGCTTTCATTGTGTGACTTAAAAGCTAGTAAAGGAATATAAAAAAGTAAAATCCTATTTTTTTTAGAATTCTAGCAGCACATATTGCCATATACATCGAACAACCGACAGCCGAAGGGGAATAAATGTTCTCGAGTGGCAGCCTCATATCGGTAAGCAAAGTGTAGGGCGGCCCTCCACTAGATGGAGTGAGGATGTGGTAAGATATGCAAGAAGTTTGTGAATGCGGGTGTCTCACTGTGCTTTGTAACATTCCTTTGGGAAGCCTACGTTCAGCAGTTCACTTGTGATGGATTGATATGATGATGATCATGATGTATTACGACCGAGGCAGAGGTTTAGGGAAGTCTTGTGAACATTACATACGACTAGTGCTTTATTTCATATCTTCTAATTTGATGGACAAAAATGTACGACGCGAACAATCGGGATCAGTCGTCAACACAGGACCCAATGTAATTTAAATTTTACACGGGGCGGTGAAAAATACAACGAAATCTATCGCCAGGAGAATATCTTAAATGTTTGTATATGACTATAAAACAAGTTTAGGGTTTTTGAGCAATCGCGATACGTATTTGTATTTGTAAACAAAATCTTTTTGTTGAAATTATCTTAAAAAAAAGACTCAAAAGTATTTATTACGTGCATCAAATATGTAGTATATGAGCGTTATGTTAATTATTTTTTCTTTGTTGTGTGCAAGGTAACTTTTTGCAGGTTCCATAAACAAACAATTATTACTGAACGTTTATTTCTTAATAATAGTTTGCTCTCGAAGGTCGTTAAAACGTGAATATTATTTTGACATTTTTGTATCATTATAAAAATTTTAAATACTTTGAAATGATAAAGATGGTGATTTCTAATATTTATGCGAATACTACACATGGAATAAAACAAATATTTAGATTTTATTGCGTTTAATTTTAACTTTTTTAATTATGACATTAGGAGGGTGCACCACAGATTAAATATAAGTACTTACGTAAGTTTTACATCTCAATACGATTTCGACTCAAACCAGGGATCACATGACCAACAGTACGCTTACGACTACTAGATAATAATAATAACCTTTGCGCATACTAGATATTATTTTAAAGAATACTAGATAAATTTATCGCAATATTACATCACACGCTGGCCAGTCAATGCCGGATTGACTGGGAGAAAATACCAAAAGGCGTTATGTGCGCCTTTTGCAATATTTTTATTAAGGTGTTATACAAATAAAGAGTTAATAAATAAATCCAAATGGTGAATCTCTTTCTCTTTAAAATGATTTAAAATACGCCAAAGACTACCAAACACAGATAACCCGCGATAACTGTCTTTAAAACAACTATATCAAAGCGACTGAGTTCACGATTACACGTGGTAGAGCCATGCTGCAGCTATATTAGTAGTATAATTGTAGCACGAATGGGTCGGATCGACCGGGGAAGGACCACACTCTCACAGAAAACCAGCGTAAAATAGCAGCTTAACGCTGCTGTGTTTCGTATGGTGAGTGTAGAGAACCGGAGACCCTTTTTGCTGGCAAAGAGGCATTCCATCTGAGCCCTCACGAGTGACAACGCATCTGCATCTTGAGTGTTTATTGAGGATAGATGTAGATGTGCTCGTTTGTCACCGTATCGTATATAAAAAAAAAGATGTTGTTCGCATCGCATGTAAAAAAACATTATAAATACAGAATTGTCTATGAGTCATCTTTCATATAAGTTTCTTTAAAACATTTTAAATTCGTTGTCTAGCGCCGGAACAAACTTGTGTCTCGAGTAGATCTTTGTTGCATAAAGTCACAGGTTTGCACGGTACCGCTAAAAAGAACCCGTTTGTCCTATTTCCTTAATTTCAGGACACTCCTCTTGCTGCCTTAGCCAACATCGGATCCTTAGCGTCAAAATTTGGGAAACTTAGAGTTCCGCAGTTTTTTTTTTATAGGATAAGATGACAAACGAGCACACAGTCCACCTGATGGTAAGTAGTTGCTGTGGCCCATAAACATCTACATCTATCCCCGTTGGCGAATCAAAATGCAGATGCATTTTTACCCGTGAGAACTAAGATAGAATGCCTCTTTTCCAGTAAAAAGGGTCTTCGGTTCTCTACACTCATCATACGAAACACAGCAGTGTTAAGCTGCTATTTTACGCTGGTATTCTGTGCGAGCGGGGTCCTTCCACAGTCGAGCCGACCCCTTCGTGCTACAACTCTACTACTAATATAGCTGCAGCATGGCTCTACCACGTACAGTTCCTTGGAAGGGAAGGCTAAACTGGCATCTAATAAGTTTAAGTGTGCTGATTAGGTCGAGACGGTATTTCATGCCAGCCCACTGCTGCAGCTTTACGAAGCGCAGGTTTGGCCTCATATGGAATACTGTTCTCATCTCTGGGCCCTTGAGCAACAAGAGCTTTATACTACCATGCCCATGCCCCATTTATAGATTGCGCCCACCGGTGGGACGTATACAGACTGTAACTTTACATACTAATAAGAAATTTTTTAATCGTTTTTAATCGTTGATGACAAGCAGACTATTTTTTTTAATCTGTTTAAAATCGAAAATTCTCTGTGAATAGTTTCAGCAATAAAATCAAAACATAACTTTGTTTAGGTTTAGGTTTAAAATAAATTGTCTCAGTCCCGTTGTAAGAAAAATTTCTCTTAGTCGCCACACTCAGTAAGCGGATTGGCTACTGTCTAGATATTGTAGTCGCGGCCGTTACGTCTAGGAGAAGCCATAAAATCTTTGAGTTCACATAATCCATTTTCATTACATCCTCACCACCCCACAAGACTCTTGGTTTATTTGCAAAAGTTTCAAATCTTGTACTAAGTTTAAAAAGATGTGACGCAATAATAAAAAATACAATATGGCGTAATAATATTTATAGATGACGTACCTACGGTAAATAATAATTCAATGGTAAATAATATATAATGAAAAAGTAAAATTTTCGAACGGTTAACATACTATCGTCTAACAAAACCATATAATATTATCTGACACTGCTTCATGAGTTTGAAAATGTCAAGCTGCAGCTGAATCTTGTCGAAATATTTGTGTGGTGCACGTGGCGCTACAGACGAAAGCACATGGTTTCGAAAATCATCAAAGGAGGCAAAAACTGTGGTGATAAATCGCGATCTGGTGCGGTTTTAGAGTTAAGCAACCTTTGAAAAATTCTGTAGGTTTCCCGTATACAGAACTGCAGTAGAGAGAGGGCACACATGCATTTTTAAGTTTTATAAGAAAATAAATTGGAGAATGGGGTGTCATGTGAATTGTCGGAAAAATATTAACAAACAGGCCCAATATTTGTTCTTCTTTGTTATATTTTCTTAGTAACTTGTGATGATAAATGGGTCATTTACAAAAATATAACACGCCAGAAACAAGCATACGAAAAATGAAAAGTATGGTAGATTATTTTCTTCTAACTTCTAACCAAATAATAACAAAATCACTGCTAATTTGTAGGAGACATCTTAATAAGAAAAATTTAAAAAAGTTTTTAACATTAGTCTCTTGCAAATGTACAGGTGTATTTACCACCAGTGTATTTACACCTCACACAGCTTTCTAGATTCCAAAAAAAATTATTACACTTAGAATGGGATGTCTTAACCCTCCATTTTAACCTGATCTCTATGATACACAACATTAATACATAGTGATTATTATTTCTTATTATCTCTCAGAAGAGGTTGACTCATAAATACTTTGATAAAGAACAAGTACGAACAGCAAATAAGATTTTTTTAGTTTAAGTTACAAAATATAATTGATAAGAATAGCAATCATGCAGATTAATTTGTATTTTTGTCATATATTTTGTGGACTGAAAACGAGTAGAACCTTTTGCACGCATCTAATAATTCTTACTGTATTAGTGAATAACCATGCAAAAGTATTCACTGCCCCATATCTTCCCGAAGATGTCGTAAGAGGTGACAGAGGGAAAATGAAACAGGAGATGGGCCAGCAGCACCTTCCTTTTTTTTATAGGATAGGGTGACAAATGAGCATACAGTCCACCTGATGGTAAGTGGTTGCTGTGACCCATAGACATCTACATTTATCGTCGTTTGTGAATCTAAATGCAGATGCGTTGTCAGGACGCCTGCCGTGAGGACTAAGATGGAATGCCTCTTTTCCAGTAAAAAGGGTCTCCGGTTTTCTACACTCACCATACGAAACACAGCAGTGTTATACTGCTATTTTACGCTGGTATTCTGTGAGAGCATGGTCCTTCCCCAGTCGTGCTACAACTATACTATTAATATAGCTGCAGCATGACTCTACCATGTAAACCACTTCCTGATAACAACTCAAAATAACAAAAACTGCGGTTGCCAAGCGTGACAACTATGACAAAATCGTACCATAACAATCTATGAGAGAGACCTATGTTCAATAGTGTACCTTTATAGACTGTAATGGATGGATGGTGGATGGATGGATGGAATAGTCTAGTAATAAAAATATTATATACCTGTAATACGCCGCATAATTAAGTAACTTTCTGACGTAGTCACAAGTTGCATGTTGTAATGCTCCACAATGTGGCAGACCGTATACACCTTGATGCTGGCCACCAAGAGAAATTACATTTTTTATTGGTGGCAATTTGTGACCACAACGTTGAACTACGCCCCGCCTAATAATATATACAAAAACTTTAGTTATTTTTTTCTGAGGCCAAGTTACGTACGTAACTTTAGCTAAGGGCCGATTGTTTAACCATCAGATAAAAAAATACTATCAAAAAAATTATAACCTGACTAAATATAAAAGTGAAACTATAAGACTATTTTATTCATACAACTGTCATTTTTAATTTGTTTAATTGTAATTCGTCCTATGAATAACTTATCTGATGATTCATAAATTTGCCCTAAGTTAAGTTATACAGAAAATAAAGAGTATTATAATATACCATTGTTAGACACTTATAGATTATAAGAAATTAATTCGAAATTTGAGTTGATACATATATTTACATAGAGTAATTCTTTTTGTATAGTTATTCTATTTCACGATGAAGGTTTCGCCTTGATTGTAGTAGTGACATGTACTGACAGGCACATTTGTGTATGTAACTGCGATTCGTCCGACTCGAGATCGTGACTGAGTGCTCCCGAGGCCTACGCACACTAACACAATGTGTATGTGCATGGCTAACACAACCAAAGTCAAACCTTCATCGTGAAATAGAACAACTATAGTAAGAACAGCTTCTATCAGACTAGGATTATTATCCAACAAGAATACTCTATACTAAATAATACATATATGCACAATAATAATATAACATAAAAACACGTAAAAAGGCAGGCAACACACCAGCAACACCCCAAGTTGTTCATGGGTGGCGGTCGAGTCGATACTTACCTTCAGGTGAGCCGCATGCTTTTTTCCTAGCTTTTATATAGAAAATATGTTTTCTTAATTTTTAATTAAATTTTAATGTCTTACATTGCAAAATAAAGAGCTTTCATTTTCAGTCTTCAATATTAAAAATTTTGTTTTTGGACATGGAACCTATTGGGCACAGCAACAATCAAAAAACAAAAACAAAATGAATGTGTTGAGCATGGCAATATAATATTTAATCCTCAATTTAAACAAAATTTATAATTAAAGTATACATAAAGTGTACATTTAACATACATAATTTAATTAGTTATTTATTTACAGGATAAGGGTGACAAGCGAGCACACAGTCCACCTGATGGTAAGTGGTTGCTCTGGCCCATAGACATCTACATCTATCCTCTATTACGAATCGAAATGTGTATGCATTATCACCCATGAGGACTAAGATGAAATGCCTCGTTTCCATGAAGTAAAAAGGTCTCCGGTTCTCTACACTCACCGTACGAAATAGCAGTGTTAAGCTGTTATTATATACTGATATTCTGTGAGAATGTGATCCTTCCCTGGTTGAGCCGACCCATTCATGCTACAGACCTGGTTCAAGACCATACTTTGTGGCAAAGTTCAGAGAAGGCCCATGTTTAATAGTGGACTTGTGATGGGTTGTAATTACTAAATTTGTACCACTATATTATTCTAAATATAAATTTATAGAAACTTGTAATATTTGTGGAATTTTATAATTAATTTACAATGTGTGTCTAATATGTGTGTAAGTGTAAATTGTAAATACTAAATACATATTACCTGTTTTTACACAGTTAACAATTAATCAACTAAATGGAATAAAAAATCACATAGGTACATAATATTACTTACAAGAATTGAGCACCCTGTGAAAAACCTATAGCATTAAATCCATCTTGTAATTCTGGATCATTAGCTAACATATTGCACACATATTCTACTTGCTTATTTGGATGCATGAAATATCCATTTTCGAAATCTTCAATAGTTGAATTTCCAATTCTCAGAGAATTTACATAAACACCCGGTATTTCTCTTTCGAGAAATTGTTTAAAAGCCCCTAAGCTAAAGTCAACGCAGCAAGTATCACCTATAATTTAAAAATTAATAAATATGTGTCTACAATAACATAAGCAACTTCCAATGCAATATTTCTGTAATAAAAGATATAAGATAACGCCTACCCATTCCATGCCAAAGAACAATAGGAGTTGGATGCGCAAGAATATATTTGATAAGAAATATAATACCAAGCCATTTCTTCATTTTTCTCTTCCGCTTACAAACTAAACGTAGTGACAGATGTACTCTTTGTTACAAACTAAAAATACTAATAATTAATATATTTATTGCATTACAGTTTTAGGTTTGTAATTGAATACTTCAATAAACGTCACAAGAGAATACATAAATTACTACTAAAAGCTAAAACTTAATTCTATCTACAATCAAATCTTAACAATATTTGCCAGAATTAAAGTACTAATCTTAGGATTTTTTTTTTCCTAGTTTGGCAACTTCCAACGGATTCTGCCAGCGTCAAGTATTTCATGAGAGTCACACAGAGTATTTAGGTACTAAATCTTAGGATTTTTACAATACATATTATAATATGTACATGTCCTATATACATGTCCTATTTACATTTTTGTTCTTTGTTTTGACTTTTAATATGTCACTATTTGCTTTTTTTTTTATTTTTTTTTTGGACTCGATAATAGTGATGCGTATTGACGATAATGGACTATAATCGATTTTGATTTTTATGTCAAACAGTATAAAGATTATTAATTGTGTTTTAGTTTTCTTTACTAGTTTGACATTTTGGCAACTATCAATGGGTTCAACTCAGGCTTCAGTTTTTCTTGGCTCCTGTTAAGAAATCGGTTTTAAAGTACCGGTCCCAAAACTATCCTTTATTGTCAACGTCCATTTTGGTATGACAGCTAATACTTAGATGCACTCCGGCCACCACTCTACGCGTTTGGCCCTGCTCTTTGTTGATAGTCACGGCATTAAGATCACGCAATTCAAACCACCACCAACAAAAACTATTTTAAGAAGAATTTCATAGCGATCAATTTTATATTAAATTAGCTGTTCCCCGCGACTTCGCCCGCGCGTAATTTATTATTAATTATTTTTCTAAAACAAAAGTAGTCTAAGTTACTTCTTATAACATCAGCTATCTGCTAGTGAAATTCCGGTGAAAATCGGTCTAGCCGTTTCGGAGATTAGCTAGAACAAACAGATAGACAGAAAGACGGACAGACAAAAATTTTAAAAATCGTGTTTTGTTATATGTTATATTTTGTTATAAGTACCGTATATACTTTCATATGCATATAGTAAAACGCTGTTATTTCGACATTACAAACAGACACTTCAATTTCATTTATTTGTATAGATGTATAAATACACAAATTTTCTTTGTCAGTGCACGCAACACGCGTTTTGAAATAGACTGAATTCAATGAAACAATTACTAAATGTTAACCCAACCTTATCCTAATATATCACTGAAATTCACATCCAAATTGGTTCAGCCAGTGTTAAGATTGTTATGCAGAAATGACTATACGATCGACTAGTAATCAAATATTCGATTTCAATGCACAATTAGTTAATCGATTGCATCAATAGACGAGCTGGTACATCGCTATTTCTTTTTTATTTTTACTTAAAGGCAAAGGGATCTATGTCCATAGGTACTGATTTAGTGTGTCGCCTGTTTTGTTCACAAAATTCTTCTTAAAATGCCGATGTGTACATTGCAAAGTTTCAGAGATTTTGACGACAGCTTAACTCAGTCAAACAAATGATGACGATATTATCTCAAGTTGCCTAGAAGGATAAAATAAATTGAGGCTTATATCACCATTAGATTACTTATTTCATTGTTTTCGCAAATAGCTAATTTGCTCAGACTTTTTTTTACACAAAATGCACCATCATCTCCGCTAGGAGTAAAGTATTCTGTGTGCACCATTCGCAAGCCATTTTCCAACCACTTTGAACCATTGTTTAAATGATATTAAAACTGTAGTTATTCGGGTTTTTGTCTGATTATCTGCTCCAACACGTGACAAATTGACGACGAACTGATGGACATAATATACTTCACCGGGATCCTGAACAGACACTGAACTGCATAGTACTTGGACAAATTGCATGATAATTGGTCCAAGGCAGGTCATGTTATTCATTTTTGTAGGTATTTACTTTTTCATTTCTCTGGGACAGAAAATTAATCAGTTGTCAATTTAGGCCAATATTTGTCTGCCTTAAAAGTCTTATACACGGTCCATCTTGCTGTACGTCCTGCCAAAGTTATGCACGACGCATGACGTAAAACGACAATGAATAGGCTTGATGTAGGTACGTCAATAATTACGTACGTCAAGCGTACTCATTATCGTTTTGCGTCGTGCATCGTGCATGACCTTGGCAGGACGTACATCAAGATGGACCGTGAATAAGGTGTTTTAATGGCAATAACGCTAATTAAGGCAGGCAAAGATTTTAGAGCATTATGCTAGTCTAACGAATTTTATTCGCAAAATACTTCACCATTCTTCATAACAGCCTGATGCATCACATAGTTAAGTTTTTGAGAGCGGTACGATGAAAAAAAGCTTTTGGCAGATTTTGACGACAGCCACAGCTTATAGTTGATGATACAATCTCAAGACGCTGAATCTATTAAAAAACTTGAGATTTATATCATCCTCGAAGCACCCGTAACATCGTTTCCACTAATAATTCACATGCGCAGGGATTTTATATACAAATCACAAAATTGCACCACTTTTACGTATCAAAATCTATTTCAAACCATTATTTAAATGACAAGACCTTACGACTTCAAAGAACTAAAAAAAATCATTTCAAATTCTGAAGTTATTCTTCTATAATAGGTACCTACACTGTCTTTGCACCGAATTCAGAAAGTGAAATTATTTTATTATTTTCGCACAAATCTTTGAAGGCGGCTTTTAAGTGTAATCCATGTGTGTTTCATCGAAACATTAAATGTAAAGGCCAGAGAAAGACCAGAGAAAATAAAAAAAAATGCAGCAAGTAACCCTCACAGACCTATTATTACTTGTAACTTGACTTTGCTTAAAACTCCTGAACTGAAGAAGAAGCAATTCCAAGTCAATTACAACGTAATCTTAAACGTAATTCTTGTACGTAGTAGAGCCATGCTGCAGCTATATTTATAATATAGTTGTAGTACGAATGGGTCGGCTCGACCGGGGAAAGACCACGCTCTCACAGAATACCAGCGTAAAATAGCAGCTTAATGCTGTTTTGTTTCGTATGGTGAGTGTAGAGTACCGGAGACCCTTTTTACTGGAAAAGAGGCATTCCATCTTAGTCCTTAAGGCTGTAAACGCATCTGCATTTTGATTCGTAAACGAGGATAGATGTAGATGTCTGTGAGCCACAGCAACCACTTACCATCAGGTGGACTGTGTGTTCGTTTGTCACCCTATATCTATAAAACAAAAAAAATATTTTTTGAACTGAGTTTTATTTTTAAAATTTTCTTTTACTACTCTTCCTTACTCACAAAAAATGTACTCCCCAATATAAAATGTGTGTTCAATGTAAATACAAAAATAGTAGAAAAATCGATTGAATTCTAAAATTTTTATTACGAACATTAATTTATAAACTGATAAATTCAAAGCATTTTTCCCACTTTAGACGAGCCCACTTTCTTCCCTACCACTGCAGGAGATAGTGGACTTGGAAACTTTCAGTGCGGCAATTAATAAGCTTCCACAGCTCTCAGTGAAGGAAAGAGTGTGGCCAATTAGGATCATTAGGCTCACCGTCGAGGAAATAAGACCCGCCACCCGAACGCTGAACACAATATCGATTGTAAAAATCACAAACCCAACCCGCTCACGGCGAATTAAAAAATGAACTGCTTACCTCTGTCAGGAAAGAAAGTGCAGATATAAGGAAGATGGTAACTACCTATTACACACCAGCCCGCATTCAACGATTCTTTAATAATAAGTTATGTATAGAATTTAACAATCAGTGACAACGCGACTACCCACTCTCCCAACTAGAAAGATCAAGCGAAATTAGGGCTGAACTTTTGCGCAGTAAGATTAATGGTTTTCCTCAAAGAAACGATGATCAACAAAGAAAGATGAAAGATGGCAACAATAGTGAGGTAAATATTTAAGTGAAACTATAGAGATATTAAAAAATCTATAGAAATTGAATGGAGATGAATCACGTCTACATATACGCCCCACCATGGCATCTACTTAGAATTACTTTTAAGTAATTAGTTTAAGAATAACAACCCGTAGACAAAGACTCTTCTGCGGTTAAAAGAAACTTTAAAAACGTTACAAATATCGTAAGGAATATTTATAATAGATTTTTAATGAAAACCGGAACATTTTAAACAAATGCCTACTTAAAAATATTCAAATTATAAAACAAAAACTTTTTAGTTTTGCGATGAAAATACGATAAGACTAAATGCGATGACAGCTATTGACAATGTTTTTTTCTTATTTTTGTTTTGATTTAAAGTTTAAAGGCACCATTATTTAATTAGTAATGCGTAGCCTAATAATGTATTTACACACCTCATAAGGTAATAATACAGTCTACACGTTCTAATTTTCTGTAACAACTTTTATACCTACGAGCTGAAAATTTCGGGAATCAAGGAAGTGACACAACATTACTACTTAAAAATGTATTTATTGCTTTTCCAAGTATTCTCCGCGAAATTTGACACATTTTTCCATACGATGGAACCAATCATTGAAGCAACCATTCCATTCGGAAGTTGGGGTCTCCGAAATGGCCGTTTTGTAGACGTCCACAGCTTCTTCAGGTGATGAAAATCTCTGTCCACGCAATTCATTCTTTATTTTAGGGAAAGTATAGAAATCATTAGGGCTTACGTCGGGGCTGTACGGCGTATGGTCTAATAATTCTATGTTTTCTTGCTCTAAAAACTCTTTTGTTCTGTGTGCGGTGTGAGAACTCGCATTGTCGTAATGGAGGATGGTGCGGCGGTAGCAGTTCTCTTTACGGAGTTCAGAAACGACCTGTGGCAAACAAATGCTAGCATACCATTCTGCATTAACCGTTCTTTGTCCCTCAAGAGGAATAGTCGTAACATGGCCGGTTTTGGAGACAAACATGGCCACCATTTTTTTGCAACACTCCGTGAACGAACAATTTTTGTTGGCTTTAACTCATTTTCGAACACCCAAACTCGTGACTGGTTTTTTGTTTCGGGTTCGTACGCGTATATCCAGGATTCGTCGCATGATACGATGTTGTATACAGCATTTGAGGATCCTGCGTGGAATATTTCGAGAGTTCTGACGCACCAAGTAACGCGAGCCGCTTTTTGCTCTTCACAGAGCGAATGCGGTATCCATCGGGAAAACAACTTTTTTACACCTAATTGTTCATGCAAGAATATTTGTATTTGACTCATGCCAATGTCTAAAGTTGCCTGAATTTCGCGGTATGTCACATGTCGATCTTCCTCAATCAGCTTACGCACAGCATCAACGTTTTCTTGGGTGACTGCAGTTTTTGGACGACCTTGACGGGGATCATCACTGAGCTTGACACATCCACGTTGAAATACAGCAAACCAGCGATAAATTGTGGTTTTGGATGGGGCTTCATCACCAAATGCAGAAATCATCCAGTCAACACACTGTTTTTGTGTTAAACCACTTCAAAAGTCATAATAAATCATCGCTCTTGAATTTTCTCGAGTCAATTCCATTTTCTCAACGACTAAACAAGTTTGACAAAACCTTGTGACAAGGCCGAGAATCTTTTTTTAAATAAATAAATGGTATTCGATTTTTAAAACCAAGGACTTTTCAATTAAAAATATTTTAATATGACAGGAACAGTGGAAATATTCCATTCCCGATACTTTTAGTGCATCCTATGTACCTGTATTATGCAAATAAATGAATTTTATTTGATTTGATATGTTGGTTACATTCTAATAACTTAATGAAAACCTATATATTATTATATATCAACAAGAAACATAATAATGTCCAAGTAGTTCGAATTTTAGCTTTCCTTTCTTTTTAAATTTTCACAAGTGCATTTCTAATTTACTCACTCTCATAGACTGATGGAGCAGCAATCCAACACCACCGAAAATAGAGAGAGATCACGCACAGGACCAACGGCTTTATGTGTTCTCTGAAGCGCGGGGATAAACCACCTTAAAATTTCCTACTTAAAATTTTTTGACAAATAAATACAGTAACTGATTGACCCGACCCGGGGATTTAAACCCGTTACTTCGTGATCAGCAGCGAAACACAGTAAAATTATTCTGCAATTTTAAACCTAGTATATTTGTGCGAGTGTGGTTTTTATTCAGTCGAGCCGAACCATTTAAGCTGGAACCATAGTCACTGCAGCGAGACTTTACCACGTAAACCTTAAAAGATTCGCATATTCATAATGAGCAGGTGCTGTATTGAGCGCAGTGTCGATACACTGGCAAGGCTACTACCTGTTACCATTAGGTAAAAATTAGCTCCTGTGACGGCTTTTTCGCGAGTCGATCGCCAGAGCCTCTTCGGACAATCAGCAAGAGACACTGTGCGTATCTACTGTATTTGCGCATACACTTTATAATTGTATACTTATTAAATTGTATTTAGTTGTTTGTAATACGGCTGAAAGCCGAAATGCAAGGACTTTTAGCCGAAGTGCAGACGATTGTGGTTGGGTAAACTTAGGAAAAATACGAAATCAAGGTTTTCAAATAATATCAGCAACAGTAAGTTAAGATGTAATTTAGGTTCTGTGTTTTAGATGACTTTTTCGCCAGTTGATCGTAAGAGCCTAGTCGGTCAATCAGTAGACGACATAGTGTGCACTGTATTCCCCCTTACACTTAATAACTTTATATTAGTTACATTATACCTAGTTTTTAGCCGGTTAAACCTAGATGTATCCGAACTTCGGCTTTTATCCGTAACACTTGCATTATCTCTCTTAATAATAAAATTAAAACCTACCTCACTCAATGTGCCCAACTTGTAGCGTTTACAAAGAAAGGTATTAAAATATTAAATAATGATATACAGAGTTATTTTTCAAAGAGCAGCCTAAACTTAAGTTCAAATATATAAATAATGATACATATATATATATATATATATATATATATATTGATTCTGACTTTGATGATGTTTTAAAACGAAAAGGTAACGGAAAAACATTTTGAAAGAAATGAAAAAACATAATAATTAGTAACTGTTTTTAACTTGCAACTGTCCCGATTATATTGGTTATAATAATTAAGAAGGAAAAATTATTTAATTGCAACTATCACAGTTTCTACTCTATCAAAAATTGAATGTGATTTATGGGTAACAACGTTTTTGCCTACCGATTGACCCTTACGAATGTGTGCGTGCGCAGTAAAATCATTTAAAATAATGCATTACCACGCATTTTGAATTTAAAAGATACAAAGTACAGAATGTTTGAGATTTATTTGAATTAATTTTTCTTCACCATTTACCTACATATATTACTTATTCTGAACCTTCTCTGCAAATTTGGTCAGTTATTGTAAAATAACCCTGTATGTAATTAAAACTCTTCATTTATTACGATTGATTTTCTTCTATAAGTATTTATTACCTTTTTTCCGCTTACTGTTCAGGAAAATTCAGATTCGAGACCATTATCATAGTACTTACTACGTTGTTGTCAAACGGCCATTAAAATTATAAGAATAAGGAAATATTATTTACTTTACAACTCATTTATTTAATCGCAAATTATTAAACATTTCAGCGAATAAAATATATACAAGCCAATTAAAGATTCATTATGGCACAAAAACATTCTAAGATTTAATAATATAGTTGTGCGTAAAGCTACATTTCAAACAGAAATTAGTCAAAACTTAATTAAAAACGTATTCAACAGGTCATATTTCTTCAATAAATTTTAACTTCGATAAAATTTCCTATTATCTTCTTTTCACAGATTATAACGATCTACGTGAACAGTAGAGGCACATCATTTATCTAAATTGGCTGATATAAACGTTTTATAGTACGTTAAAAAGCATAAGTATTTGTGAACATTATTGTTGGTAACATTGATCGACATCTTACAATACTGTCGTTAACAAGATTAGTGTTAAAAAGTTGAAGATTTTAAGGTTATTTTTATTTTTGCAGTATTTTTACATAAAGATACTATTGTAAATCTTTACCCTTGAGAGTTGCTTACAGTCTAAATCACTTCGTTCACCGTTATACAATATATTTTCTTAAATAATAATACAAATTAATCTAACGCAATCACAGTCTCAAGTTTAGTCTTTGTAGATCACGCTGGGATAAAACACCTCATCAAAGATTATAAATACGTAAGTCTTAAAAGTCAATGGCAAGACACTCAAACAATTTAGCAACCGAACGTATACTAGACTGCAGAGCCCCGTCCTTAGTCAGATCTATAAAAGTTAAAGTATACGCATTGAATCTGTGTGCTTCATAATTTTATTCTCTATGCTCCTTTGATTTTTAGGTGCGTCGAAGTCACTTGAATCTGAAGACTCTAGAAGCTTATGTCTGTTGTAGGCCATGATCCTTTTAGCTCTAGAATCAGAGTCGTACATTAAGATATGCTTGCTTCCCTTCCTTGATCTGAACGGAAGTCGGTAGGGAGTACTGCTCTGGACGTCTGACATCGACCTTATGTGCCTTCTTAATTTCGACTCCTTTGTGAGCGGCGAAAACATGAACGACCCGTCCGGTTTCTTATCTTCTATCGACCTGAAATTAGAAAAAGTATAATTTAGTTATAAAATTAGATTTTTTTTATTTCTTTGTGAACAAAATATTCCATGATCTAGATAATGTGGAAAATTCATGACCTTGCTAGATACGTAATAAATAAACCATTACTGATAGTGACTCTTAATAAACCTTTTGTAAACGTATTAAATGTCTGCAATTTGTAATTAATAAAATTATCGTATTTATTTGTTTGTGATTATCTTATAGATAAGATCTATAGTTGCCTGTCAAAAATAGTACAATTTCGTAAGTATGGATTCAATGAAATATAGAAAAACAAAAAAACGAAAACTAGTAACAAAATGTAGTAGACTAGTCAACGAAGTTGAAAACGTATGAAGTTTATTGAAGTATTATTAGTATCAACTTCCATCATTATCCATAGGTATGTTTCACTGAACACAGAGAACAACTACTTTCTTAAGTTAAAGGAAGAAAGAAAAAAGTTAAAGAAAAACAAATTAAGTAGGTAATCTATATCTATTCATACATACATACACATAAATAAAATTGAAGTGTCTGTTTGTAATGTTAAAATAGAAGCTTTTTACTAAATACATATGAAAATACGGTACTAATAACAAAAACAATTTTTAAAATTTTTGTCTATCTGACTGATTGTTCCGGATAATCTCGGAAACGGCTGGACCAATTTCGACGGGACTTTCACTGACAGATAGCTGATGTTACAAGGAATGACTTAGGATACTTTTATTTTAGAAAAAGAATTAGGGTTCTGCGCAAAAAAAAATTAAAATCCATGAAATCGCAGTAAATTTCACGCGGGCGAAGTCGCGGGGCACAGCTAGGACATAAATAAGTTTCCACTGAAATCTGTAATAAGAAGTTACCTTATAGATAAGGTCTATCGTTGCCTGGCAAAAATTGTACAATTTTAATTATTAAAGTAAAATAAAAAATCGAAAACTAGTAACAAAAAGTATTCTAGTGAACGAAGTATGTCTTCAGAAAGTATGAAGTTTATTGTAAGTACTACTAGTATTAACTTCTAGCACTATTAATAGGTTTGTTACACTAAACACAAACACCAACTACTTCCGTCAGTTATACGAAGAAAGAAGAAAGTTAAAGAAAAATAACTTAAATGATACATAAATAAGTTTCCTATAGTACGTCCCACTTCTGTAGACAGGCCTCCTTTTTGAAGTAGGGAAGATTCTGTCGAATTTCCAAATGCGTGATGATGGACTTTACGTGTCGTGAGTGTATTTTTATTTTCTATACAATAATATACAGGTTTCCTCAAAATATTTTCCTTAATCGCCTACATCGGCACCTAAAATTACAATTCACAATATTTGGTGTTGACAATCACCTGGATTACTCGCTTACGAATTAAATAACAGTTTATAACTTAAGCTATCACAGATCTATCAAAAATTAGTAAGTATCGTGGTTCTTGCGCACACGCACACACATACTGACACACTCAATTTATTGCATTACAATTGTAAAATTGTTATGGATGTGCTATTTTGGTTTCCTTCAAAAGGAAATCAACCAATTTTAACACTTAAAAAACATTTTTTTTTATAGGATAAGGGTGACAAACGAGCACACAGTCCACCTGATGGTAAGTGGTTGCTGCGGCCCATAGACATCTACATCTATCCTCTATTAGAAATCAAAATGTAGATGCGTTGTCACCCGTGAGGACTAAGATGGAATGCCTCATTTCCAGTAAAAAGGGCCTCCGGCGTTGTCACCCGTGAGGACTAAGATGGAATGCCTCATTTCCAGTAAAAAGGGCCTCCGGCCACCTGCACTCACCAAGCGAAACGCAGAGGTAAACCTCTACTTCACGCTGGTTTTCTGTGAGGTCGTGGTACCACCCCGGTTCGAGCCGGCCCATCCGTGCGACAGCAAAAGCTGAAAAAGCAAGGGAACTGGAAGCACTTTCTACCAATGAATCTACCACGGAGTAGTGAGGTTTTATCGCAAAATCCTGGCTTTTGTATAAAAGTGAAAAACGTCTCACTATCTTATTTTATCTTATACGTCATATCGCTTCTTAAAATTACTCGTACCTGTGGCTGATATCGTTTCGCACGATACCTGATCATGTAAACCAGTTATTTTTATTCAAATGCCATTTTAAAAAATCTCAATATTTTTTCATTTATTCGACACTAACAATTCAAAATAATATATTCATGTATTACGTTATGTTAATTAGGTATATATATCAATATAATATGTTAATTTTAAAACGTGAAATATTTTTATTACATTTTACATTCGTCGTTCGTGCTATTCTTTTAGTAAATTGTTAAGTTATGTATTATTAACAGACACTAGCATAAATTAAGCCTAAATTATTATACTCTGGACGTAGGCTAAGGCTCAGAGATATGGAAAAAATTGCATCACAACTAGGCAATAAAACAATTTATGTATTTTCACAGCTTCAGCTGCAGTATATTGATTTCCTCACGATTCAACACCACCAAGTGCGTGTTTAATCTGCACTTAAAATTACTATTGATTGATAATTTCAATGGCGCCGGCGAAGGTCCTACTCGTGTTGCTCGCACGTAGAAGGTGTCAGGGGCCGTGCGTCCATGAGCTAGGTTGGCCTACAGTTAATTTAATTATTTTTAATTTTAATTTTATTGCTAAAGGCTATTTAACCATATATCTTAATGATTATTAAATCTACCGGATATATTATGCAAGACGAAAGAAGATTCCAATTTCTAATCACTAAGCCTATTTTTAATACTTTTTATGAATATATTTTAATTATATCAAATTTTACGAAGTTGTAGGTTATAATTGTTATCTTTTACGTACTATTAAGTATTATGCGATAACATAGGTAAACATTAAGAGCCGGTCAAGTGCGAGTCGGACTCGCGCATGAAGGGTTCCGTACCATCGTAAAACACGTATTTAGTAGGGGAGCCTCCTTTAATTTTTAATTTATTTTTATTATTTGTTGTTATAGCGGCAACATAAATACACATTCTGTGAAAATTTCAACTGTCTGCATATTACAGTTTACAGCCCAACAAACGGACGGACAGACGGATTGCGGAGGCTTAGTAATAAGGTCTCGTTGGTTAACCTCTGGGTACGGAAGCCTAAAAATAGTTTTTGTCTACTGATTGTGTGAGCTATCCTTTTCCCGAATTTTATGGACAACTTTTGACACTTTTTTAACAATTTTTGTAACTTGGTGGTAAGCGTACTTGGTAAGTGGTTCATTTGCTGCACGTCTGCAGTCCATGGACACCTGCAACCAACTTCAAATAAAGAACGCTACAGATGCGTTGCCACCTCTGAGGACTAAGATGTAATACCTCACATTCTGTAACTCTCTATATATATATATATATTCATTCCTTTATACTGGAACACAGCGGTGCACGTACTATTTGGCGGTAGACATAGGTACGAGACCTACAAGAACGGATTATTAATCAACAAAGGAACCTAGAAAAAATATTACATTCAAATAAGTACGTGGAGACAGGCGAAACAAGTTTTTCGTGACTATACTTTGTTTTTATACCGTACATTTCGCCGTATAATGCGATAGAGAGAGTTGCAAGTCTTGGAGGCAATTGCCTACACTTCCTTTTTAAAATATTGTTTCAGTTGATAATGTTTTTACCCCCCTAAACCTGTACGAAATGAAAAAATTTTGGTTTCATTAGATTCAGTACACCTTAATCTAGGTCTGTACGTTTTTATTTTTAGTAATTCAGTTTGGTTAATTAAAAAAAAAAGTTCGACGAAATTTTTGAGTCAAGAATATAGATATTTAGATGCTTATAACTTACCGATATCCTACGCAATATTTCTTTAAAATAATAAACGTACGGACCTAGTTTTTCATTATATCTACCACATTTCCAAACACTATAAAAATTAAACTGTGTCTACGGGGGAGAACGTTATCGCTTTTTGTATGAACATTTACAGCTTCACAGCCCTCTTAAAACCAGATAATTGTTTTATTTTTAAAATATAAAAACACAAATGCGGTAAGTAAACAAATCTTTGTATCTATACAAAAAAATAAAATTGAAGTGTCTATTTATAATGTCAAAATACCAGCTTTTTACTAAATTCATATGAAAGTATATACGGTACTTATAACAAAAACACTATTTTTAAAATTTTTATCTGTCTGTTTGTTCCGGCTAATCTCCGAAACGGCTGGACCAATTTCGACGGGACTTTCACTGCCAGATAGCTGATGTTATAAGGAGTAACTTAGGCCACTTATTTATATTTTAGAAAAACAATTAGGGTTCCACGCAACATAATTAAAATCCTAAATTACACGCGGGCGAAGTCGCGGGGAACAGCTAGTAAATATAATAAATAACAATAAATGAAAAATAAAAATAGTAATTTGATTGATACCTACCAACACTAAAGTTCTAACTAGTACCACTTACTTCGATGCAGTGTTTTGCTTACATAAATCTGTTATATATAATGTCATTTCATTCTGTATATTTTCACTTCGTAGTTAGTTACAAAAGATTGATACTACACTCAGAAAACTTTGCGAAACTTAAAATTTTTATTATTTTCTTCTATGCTTAAATTTTTTATTAATTTTATACAAGAACTTTCTATTGATTCTCAGTGAAACATTGACTAAAAAATTGATTCGTCAGAATCAATTTTTGAAACACTATTTCAGCCCGCTTTAACCGAAGAGTGCATAAGCATTAAACAACTGTATGGTATGCTCAAACGCTGTTGGAGCATATTTTGGCGATGAAAACGGTATCTCTTTTAGCAGAATTTTTATTTTAGAGGAATTTGAAATTCAATAATTCATGGTTTTAGTTGTAAATAATCGTAAAAAAAAAAATTACAGCTAGACAGTATCCGTTACAAAAGAAAATGTTTTATTGGTAAAGCACACTGAGTTCGGCTTAATTTAACACTACTTTTGCATCTGCTTTAACCCTGAACTCAATGAACCATTTCAAGTTCAGAGAGATAATCTTTTACAACTGACGAACTGACTTAGTTCCAATAGTAAATCTCATAAAGAGCCTGTTTTCAGGAGAGTTTTAGTTTTTTGCGGTGCAGAGACTGCGGATTTGCTGAGAGAGAGTTTGATACTTATACTATATACTTCAAATCATCAAACTAATCATTCATCTTTACAAACAATTATTGCCGGAGACTGAATCTGAATATCATTGGCGGATGGGAGGAAATAAATAAATAAATAATCTACAGCTAATAAATCAACATATTAAATTCCACCATAATACTTCATCGACCATCACTATTCAGAGGCCAGGCCCCATGGGAATTAACCCTAGTTACGCCAATGTTATATACATCAACTTCATTTATTCAATACAATAATTAGAATGGATGTGGGTGCAATTCTTACTGTCCTCACAGTCAACTTTCCTTCTGATAATTAATTGTAAGTTCGTTATGGTTTTGTTTTTAATAAGAATTATTACAATTTTAATGAAGTCGTACCTATAAGATAACTATGTATCCATATCCAATTAGAATTCAATGAAATTCGTCGATAACATAATTTATTTCAGTGATATGCAAGACGAAAAGAGATTTCGGGAAGGGTATTGTGAACTTCAATACGTTTATTCAACGTCTTGCATAGCACCGCAAAGTTATTACGTAGATAGTTTTACTTTCATATAACTATAACAAAAATTATTTTCTAACAAATGAGAGGAGGCATACGTCCAGCATTGGGACGTAATAATGTATGGGCTGGAACTTTACTTTTTAAATTTATTTGTAACTGAATACTGCTCAAAAATGTATAGGTTATTTTGAGTAAATTGGTTTTAACGGTGAATCTTGTTAAATATTTCGTTTTAGAAGCATGCGGTATCATCTCAATCAATGGCTGGCACACTTCAAATTACATTAAGTTGAAAATAAAATGTATAATTTTTAAAATAAAAACACAATTTGTAGTTTAGTGTAGAGATAAACAAGGAACTGAGATATTTTATCTTTGATAAATACATGTAATACCTTCTAATGTTAATATACTTGACTAGCTGTGCCCCGCGGTTTCACCCGCGTCATCACGTGTCCGAGGTGCGCGGCACGACCTAGTTCAAGCATTTTATAACGGCTAGGGTTTAAGCGTCGTTCGCGCGCCCATCCAAGTATTCAATTATTTTAATTTTACATTATCTCTAAAACTATGCGTCCAAATAACATGGTATAAAGAACAAAGTTTATCTTCATAAAATTGTCTTGATGATGAAGTAACTTTCGTTCGTAAGGATAAATAGGCCATGCCTAATAATAACCCTCATATATCACTTTTAAATTTTCAATATTTTTTTGTCACAAAATACCAAATTATGGCTTATATATAAGAAATAGATAAATGGTATCGCGGACTTTTTTTAGACGAAGTAAAGGTCTATATTTTTCTAGAACATTGTATTTACGTATCCCTAACGATAACACCAGCGTACGCGGATAAATCATTTCGGGAGTGCTTTTTCTTCTGGCTTGCTTAACAAATATCCATATTTAAGGCTAGCTGAGTAATATAGCTTAATGCTAGACAGCCTATACTATTCCACATGAATCTGGCTATAATATACAAAAATAATTTTTCAAATCGGACTGGTAGTTCCAGAGGTTAGCGCGTTTAAACAAACAAAAAAACAAAAAAACTCTTCCTCTTTATTATATTATTAAAGTATAGATTAAAGTATAGATATGAAATTTAATTTTTCCGTTGGAAAACATTTTTGAGCTATATTATAGTACGGTTAAATTGACGCAAAATACGTTTAAACATGTTTTAATTTATCTAAGACGACATTAATTTGAATCGTAATTAATAGAATTAGGCGTTACTTTGCGGAAATCCATTATATTAAACGTGACAATAAATTTATTTATACAGTTCCGCGCGATAAAATAAAACGACGTGTCTCGCCTAGTTTGAAGCGCACGTCCCGCTCTCCCTCAATTGCGTGCACTATCCCCGTTACCACTAATCCCAGCACCTCTACTCCCAACACCACTACACTAGGAAAGACACACCACCCTCGATAATACGATACATGTTTCGCCTCTTAACGAGGCATCCTTTTTTATATGATAAGGGTGACAAGCGAGCACACAGTCCACATGATGGTAAGTGGTTGTTGTGGCTCATAGTTATCAACATCTATCCTCGTTTGAGAATCAAAACGCAGATGCGTTGACAGTAAAAAGAGTCTCCGGTTCTCTACACTCAGCATATGAAACAGCACCATTAAGCTGTTATTTCACACTGGTATTCTGTGAGAGCGTGGTCCTTCCCTGTTCGAGCCGACCCATTCGTGCTACAACTATACTACTAATATAGCTGCAGCATGACTTCCTTAGGTGAAACATACTCTGTGGTGGCTGAACGCTGAGAAGATTGAACTTCGACGTCTGTTTCTGTATGGCAAACCCTACTCACAAGAGAGGCTCGTGTTCAGCCCAACGAGTGATGAAGAAAAAAGAAGAAGAATGAAGTATTTATAGTTTATAGTAATAAATAAAATTGAAGTGTGTGTTTGTTATGTCAAAGTAACCGGTTTTTACTAAATGCATATGAAAGTATATACGGTACTTATAACAAAAACACAATTTTTTTTATTTTTGTCTGTTTGTTGAAATGGCTCGATTGATTTCGACGGGACTTTCACTGGTAGATAGCTGATGTTATAAGGAGTAACTTAGCCTAACTTTTATTTTACAAAAATAATTAGGGTTCCACGAAAAAAAATTAATACCCATGAAATCCAATCGTAATAAATTCAAAGCGGCCGAAGTCGCGGGGAATATCTAATAGTATGAAAATATAATTTATAAAATGCCCAATTATTTTTATTCTAGTCATGGTTTCCGTGTCAACGTGTCATTTACAGTAACGTATTGATTAGAGAACACGAACAGAAATGTAAAAATGTAATAACTCGTATGTTGAGTTATATGTTTATGTATATTTTACTAAACTTACGTAACAATATATGGACAGTAACTTTACTTTGTAATTTATTTCTAACTGAATACTGCTCAAAACATTTATACATTTTTTTTGATTAAATTGGTTTAATGGTGAATTTTGTTAAATGATTCGTTTTAGAAACATGCAGAATCATCTCAATGGCTGTCACACTTCTAATCACATTAATTTGAAAATAAAAACACAATTTGCAGCTTAGTGTAGAGATAAACAAGAGACTGACATATTTTATCTTCGATAAATATATGTAATACCTTCTAATGTTAATATACTTGATATACTAATATTAGAAGGTATTATATTTGTTCACATACACATATATTTAAACATAATATTTTACTCTCACGCCTGCCACGCCTGCCAGAAACTACGAATTTGCACGATCCTGATACACCTCTGTCTTCTTTCTCATCCATTACATGCTCGACGATACTCTTTATTTGGCCTAACTTCAATATGTCGCCAATTTGTTCGGTGAACTTGGTGAGATCCAACAAAGCATTGTGAACTGTTGTACGCCTTTTTTGACACATTCTGACTTCCCACAATAAAGTGAAGAGTCCCAGTGTCCTACATTTAGTCTTCTTTCTATTTCCTTATCATGTCTACCGTCCCTTAAGCATACAGCCTAAGTATAGCAACTCGTTCACTTGTTTAACCAACTCTCCTTCTATTCTGCCACATCGTTTTACTTTCTTCTTTTTCAAAAACCGTAATTTCGCTTTAATCGCATTCACTTTCATTCCCCTTCCAGGAACTCGGGTCCATTACTTTTGGTGTCCGATCCATGATGCAATAGCGTGGCAGATTTTTACGTAGCTACCACACTACTAGAGACAGGTTATTTTATCGCTAACTTATCCAGCGTGGTAGCTCGTTTAGCAGTATTTAATAATATTTGTTTAACTATACTCTCGATGTTATGTCATCTGTAAGTCGTCGATCTATTCGATGTCACGTAACACATTCCATTATTACGAGTATAAACGTGTCAAAGTGTTTTGCTTCTTGGCACTCGGGTTGTAATATTCGTAGAAACAAAATAAAGGTACATTTCAATTTCAAAAAGTCAATCCACATGCGTGTTTTCTTTTTACAAAATTTTTCAAGCAATACATTTACAGTCTTAAAAACTCAGCAGACAGTCAATAGCGATTGTATCACAAAAGTTAAGACAAACAAAATAGCTTGAGAATTACAAATCGGATCACCCTTGTCTGATCGTTGCTCTCCTAACTATTTTAAACCTATCGCTGTCCTGTGTACTACATATAGGTCATTACTATTGTCTTACTATTGTGTGTGTAATTGTATTGTGTGTTGTGTGTAAAACCGGACAGTATAAGTGTAGTGTTTTAACACTGTTTGTATTCGACATATTAGGTTAAAATTACCTTTTATGAATTTTTAAAATAAAATGTTCTATAGAAAAATTGTATGTGTGAGTACACTGGTGAAAATTTTGAAGATAATTAATTCTAACCTCGCTAGATTTAATACTGACAATAGCCTTTGAAGAAATTATTTTATGAATTAACAATATAATATGTATTCGACACAGTAGCGTAAAATGCCTTTAATGAATTTTAAAATAAAATGTTCTATAGAAATTGCATGAGAGTACTCTGGTGCGTTACTTTGCATTTACTGTAGCCTCATAATTTTTATGTCGTCATTCGTGAGATAAAAAAAGCTTTTGTATCTTTATTTATTATTAACCGTCCAAGATTGGAGACAATAATAATTGTAACAAAATTTATAAGTATGTATAATGAAGTAATTTATTAACGGTAGTGTTCACTATTTGATAGGTATTATATCGTACAGCTTCCTTTATCAACCCGTAAACAGTTCACAAACGTCCATTTACAATTTATAGATAGATATTTTTATAGCATAAAGCTGACAAACGAACACACAGTCCACCTGATGGTAAGTGGTTGCTGTGGCCCATAGACATCTAACATCTATCCTCGTTTGCGAATAAAATGCAGATGCGTTGTCAGCCGTGAGGACTAAGATGGAATGCCTCTTTTCCAGTAAAAAAGGGTCGGTTCTCTACGCTCACCAAACGAAGCACAGCAGTATTAAGCCGCTATTTTACGCTGGTATTCTGTGAGAGCGTAGTCCTTCCCCGGTCGAGCCGACCTATTCGTGCTACAACTATACTATTAATATATATGTAGCTGTATCATGGGTCTACCACGAAACAAAACCTTATATCACACCTATACCGGTAGATGTTGAGAGCACTGCCCTCAATATTGTTAAAGAATACAGTACCTAAGACCATTACGACTAGCACAAAATATCGGAATAGATTAGTATAAAATTGATATATTCTATAGTCTATATTCGGGAAACTAAAAGTGTTTAATAAGTTGATACGTTCTTATTGTCAGGTGCCACTCGGCGAGGGGATATAAAATATGTAATGTTTAATAAAATCCATAAAAATTATATCCGTTATTATATTGTATTCCAGATGTGTGTGTGTGTTTTTTTTAATGAGGCAGTGCCATGTTGCAGCTACATATATTATGGTTGCAACACGAATGGGTCGGCTCGACAGGGGAATGGCCAGGTTCTTACAGAATACCGCTGTGGTTGGTATCGTGAGTGTAAAGAAACGGAGAACCTTTTTATACAAGGCGTTGTGGCGGCGCTGTCGTCGCGCCACAAGCGAAACACGTTGAGGTCTAAATCGCGCTAACAAAGTTCTGAAGTTAAAGCAGCATATATAGAATAGCTCCGAAATACCACTCGGAGCACACACTCAGACACTACTCTAGTACAGAACACTAGGGCACACCGCATTCGCCGGCGAATGCGTCGTCACAGACACACTCCGTACATTTAATACCCGTGATACGGGGCGTATTTCTAACTTTTGCGACCCGTTAACAATTTTTTGCGATAGTGATTCAAGCCGAGGTTCGTATCTCCTTCTGAGGGGCCCTTGAATCGCATCGAGCTCCCCCCCCCCCCCCCTCTAGCTCGAGGAGCCTGCAGAATCGTTGCACTCAATAGTTCATAAGTACTCACTTATGGGCCTAATTAGATGAAGCTGTCAAGGCCGCAGGGCCAACAGCTTACACATTCAGAAAAAAAAACCACTCGGAGCGTTTGCCGCTCCCCGGGCAAAACACCTTGCCCGGCGGGAGATCTCCCCTTTTCCTTCCACCGGCTACAGTGGTGACCACGACGTGATATGAACACGCAACCAACAACCTTCGGAAACTACAACTTCAAAACCTTCGTCATCGTCCTCGTGTACCCCATTCATTCGCTTCCGAGCAGATATTGTCTGCAGTCTTCACATTCTGCAAGCCATCTAGCTTTATAAAGGTTCATCGCAGCACTGGAATAATAATGCTTCCTGTTCCTTCAAGCTACTCTCTCTGCGCTACAGTGTTTGGCACGGCTCTGAGCCTTAATGCTCGCCTCTGCTTCACGGCACTCTCGCAGATTACTTGCCTTCTTCTCGACTCACCGCAGACTACAAGGCAATACTTGGCACTTACAATCGGACTGCACTATCGACCTCCAGTCTGAGCAGGGGGGTGATGTGGCGGCGTTGTCGTCGCGCCACAGGCGAAACACGTCGAGGTCTAAATCGCGCTAACAAAGTTCCGAAGTTAAAGCAGCATATATAGAATAGCTCCGAACTACCAATCGGAGCATTGGCCGCTCCCCAGGCAGAACACCTTGCCCGGCGGGAGATCTCCCCTTTTCCTTCCACCGGCAACAGCGTCATGTAAAAAGAACGCTGCCGGTCAAGATGCGCATTAGGCGAATTATCGGTCTATTTGATGGTATGAGGTGTATTGGTAATGTAGAATGCCACATCATAGTATCTTAGTCTTCACAAGTAGACACAGCATTTACCTACCATCAGGTGGACTGTGTGCTCGTTTTTCACCCTCATCTATAAAAATAATGTTCATTAGTAATTTAGCTATGGCGCGTCTGATATAAACAAAGCAATCAGAATGCACGATGCAATATGATTGTTATGTACATAATATACACGCCATTTTAAATGGCCACTATTTATGGCGATGCTTTATTAATAACAGTTTGATTAAACCTAACGCATGTTTTCTTTTAATAGAAACATTGATCGTGAACTCGGAAGTTGAATGAAACGTGGAAGAGCCTTCGTAAATCGATCCGACTCATTGCCGGCTTCGTTATTTTTAGCCTGCCTACCTAAATGGGTAAAGTAATCAATCTTAGCTCGTAATGTCCGGATAAACGATAACTTTTTAAACAGTTTATATTACATGACAGAAGAAAAATAAATATCTTGCCAGCTCTAAACATTATGATATCTTATGAAAGCCATGAAAAATTAAAAATAGGTACTCAGGTCATTTTCTCCTACGTACATTAAAAAAAATAATTTAATAATCTAAATCAATATTATAAAGAGAGAGTGCAAATTTTGTGAGTTCATATATATATGAGGAGGGTAATCTCCAGAATCACTGAAAATCCAAAATTCTAATTCAAATTCACCATTTTAAAAGTACATTTTTCCTGATGGACATAGCTTTATATTATGTGTCAACTAAGTCGGAAAAAGTAGTGCCTCTTGAGAGCTTTCACTGCGTGCGCTGCATTAATAGTTAAAGTTGCATGAAAATAATGAATCACTGACTTGTTCCAATTGAAAAATTCTATCTTCTAAGCATAACTCACAGTAACCATTTTTGGATAAAAACTCTTGCGCAATAAAATCATTATAATTTCGGTCGACGCCGCATCGGCACCTTGGTCTCTAGCTCAGGAAATGTAAAGAACAAAGAATTAATATAAATATAAAAATGGAACAAAAAATGGAGTATGAAGTTTTAAAATTAATTATACCTACCTAAAATTTAATATACATTAGTTCAACCCGAGCAAAGCCGGAGCAGGCCGCTAGTCTATACGTACTACATACATACATATTACTACAGATAAATAAAATTGGAGTGTCTGTATGTAATTTCAAAATAACAGCTTATAAATAAATGCTTATGAACGTATATACATTACTTATATCAAAAATACAATTTTTTTAAATTTTATCTGTCTATCGGTCTGTCTGTTTGTTCCGTCTAATCTCCGAAATGGCTGAAACGATTTTGACTACTAGTACTACTTACTAGTATTAAATAAAAGTAGTAAATAACAAATATAAACAAATAAATAATTAATTAAAATGTTTTGCCGTGTAGTGTCTCAGAGATGACTACGCCATCTATCTAGAATCTAGATAAACTCTTTTTCTCTTTATGTATTTAGGGGCTTTTATGATGGAGTGACGACCTAGTAAGATATGCAGGAAGTCGATAGATGCAAGTGGCTCAGGACCGTACTTTGTCGCATTCCTTGGGCGAGGCCTATGTTCGGCAGTGAACTTGTGAAGAGCTGTAATGATGATGATGACGATGATGATATGTTAGCACCATCACACCCTAATTAAAAATAAGAACCTTGTTGAGAAGGACTACATTTATTGTGAACAATATCCTAAATCGTACATCTTTAAACTTTGCATCAATACTTCTCTTTCTCTCTCGAACTTAACACATTCCACTAGTAAATGCTGAATGTCATCAATATACCCACATACTTCACAGTTAGGGGAATCAGCTTTCGTCATTAAGTGGGCAAACTTTTTGGAAGGAAAGTGCCCTGAGCGTAATCTATTTGCAGTTATAATATATTCTCCAATAACTTTTGCGTCCAAAAACCACGGTAATCGAAAAGCTCTCACTGAATAGTTTTATACTAAATACCTTTTTCCTTGCTTCTTTTTAAATATTTCGGAATAATGTGTTTTTTTTTATAGGATAAGGGTGACAAACGAGCACACAGTCCACCCGATGGTAAGTTGTTGCTGCGACCCATAGACATCTACATCTATCCTCTATTACAAATCAAAATGCAGATGCGTTTTCACCCGTGAGGACTAGAATGGAATGCCTCATTTCCAGTAAAAAGGGCCTCCGGCCACCTGCACTCACCAAGCAAAACGCAGAGGTAAACCTCTACTTCACGCTGGTATTCTATGAGGTCGTGGTACCATCCCGGTTCGAGCCGGCCCATCCGTGCGACAGCAAAAGCTGCCGCGTAGCTCTACCACTGTTAAAAAACTATCTCTGTGCCATTTGTTTAGCCAACCTGTCAGACTCTTCATTACCTCTTTGACCAATATGAGTTATAAATATATAGTTTTTAATATTGCATTGCATAAACTTGGAAAGTAAAACATTATCCAAATTCAAAATTTCATTCTAATCGTCAGAGCCATTTTATAGAAAACAATTACAGGTAGCATGCAATAGCGGTTCCCTTAAGTTGTATCATAAATTAACATTTATGTTAGACATAAATGTACAGAGCATTTTAAAATGTTTAAAAAAAATTAAAAAACGAGATTTGGTATTTTATATTTGTTTTGTTTCGTCAAAGACCATTCAAAAGAATGAAGGTTATTTTTAATAGCATTTTTATTGAGCGTGCTATTTCAATTAAAAGTGCCATGGGGAAAAATACTACGTTTGTAAAGAAAATATTTTCAATCATCCTTCAATCGGCAATATTAAAACATACAGAGTTGGACTTTGACCTAGTGTGGAACTTTTTCTCTTGGCAAAGGCAACCGAATTAATACAAAGCGCAATTATAAAAACCTGCATTGAATATATAAAATATTATGTGAGTAGTGAGTTATTTGGCTTAAACTAATTGAAAGTCAATAGAGAAGAGAAGTATTTTAGATTATGATTTCGTGAGGAGGATGAGAATGAGAAATTTCATAATGTGAAATATGCAGTAAGATTAGTATGATTGTGTAACTTTGGCGGGAAAGGGAATCGTTTATCGATGGGAATCATTTCGCAAACCACAACTAAATAATACATTTAGTAACTAATTTACTAATTGGTAGGACTCTTTTCTTCTGCCTATGAGTCCGCCTGGGTAGGCACCACCCTCTTACCTAAGACCAAGTGCACATGACCGCGCGGTACAAGATCAAAGTAAATGGCGATTATCGTTTCATCACCGCGCAGTGACGTGCGGCTTCGCGCGGTCATATGAACTTAGCTTAATTGTGCCGCCAAATAACAATGCATGCACTGCTGTGTTCCCGTCTAAAGAGTACCTATATAGAGAGCCTATTTAATCATAGGCTGTGAGGCATTCAGAGGTGACAGCGCATCTGAAGTTCTGAAGCCTTCTTTGTTTGAAGTTAGTTGTAGACGTCCATTGACTGCAGTAGCCACTTACCATCCGGTGTACTATAAAATTTATGTGATAAACGAACCAACTCGTTTGTCACTTCAATTTTATTTAAAAAAAACTGTACTTTTTTATAATTATAATATTGGTAACCTTATAAAAATATTATATGATTTAAAATCGCATCGGCTTAAATTCACATAATACAACGCTAGGAAAGTCAAACTACATGAGTAATCCTTACCTATACTCTGTGGCCAAACGTCAAAACGACTTAGTTATATAATCGCATTACAGAATAGTTAATTCCATAAGACTAATGAACTATAGGAGGGATGGGGAAAGTGGATAGTTATTAGCGTTCAAATTACAAATATTAAAGTACATTTAAAATACACTTTTTGAGCTCCACAGCTATAAATTTAAATTTATTTATACTAATTATATTAATAATAATGTCGTCCATACCGAATTTCGGTCACTGTCAGTCTAAACGGGGACTAGCTATATAAGACAGGATTAGTGACATAGTGAGTATAGAAGAATAATTATATCTATCATAAAGAGTGTACTGCGCAAGCATAGGTTCACTCTCATATCGTCCGATGGGATGATAATCCGACACGACAGGAGAGAGATCAGGCGCAGAACATACGGCTTTACGTGCTTTCCAAGGCACGGGAGTGAAACACACCTTCCTGACTCCGGGCTGCTATAGAGTATTTCTTGACAGAGAAACCCAATAGCTGATCTTAGCCCGACCCGGGATTCAAACCGGGATCCTCATGATCAGCAACCCTCTCAGAAATGAGAGGAGGCCTGTGCCCAGCAGTGGGACGTAAGTAGGCTGCAACTTTTTACTACTTTATATAATATTAAATATAAATTTTATTAATATAGAATTATCGGTAATAAAATATATTTGTTGTTGTTTTAGAAATGTTTTTCTCTATTTGTATATATCATTGGTTAACGCAGTGAAAAGTTCTATGTCCGTTTCGTCTATAAAGCATTGGTACGCAGTACTATTATTTATTCTGTGGCACTGGGTCTACTCCACAAATGACTGTACAAAGTTCAGTAACCCTGAACACTACCTTTGATTAGCTATGTGGCTTAGCATTTGCTCGATATAATTGTAATTTGTTACGTTAAAAGCAAACATATTTTTCAACACAAGACTCTTTTGGTTTGCATAAATAAAATTAAAGTGCCTGTCTGTAATATCGAAATAAGTGTCTTATAATGAGTTGATTGCGATATTTTTTTTTAATTTTTTTTTAAAAACTTTACTATTACTATTACTAAACGGTTTTTATGCATGCCATTATTAAAATATTTGGTTGTCTGTCTGTCTGTCCGGGATAATCTTCGGAATAGCTAAACCGATTGAAATGGATCTAGATAGATAGCAATGCCAAAAGTGATCTAAAAAACATAGAGCATTTTTTTTGAAAAAATAAAATAAAATAAGTGGTCTTTGATTATCCTAAATCTAAATAACGCCACATTAATAGACTTTACCCAGCCGAAGCCAGGGCGGGTCACTAGTTTTTAAATAAAATATTTGGACACCAAAATGTATGAGTACGTAATTACGTATACTTGAGGTGTTATAATTTGAAGCAAGCTTCTTAAAAGAAGAGAATTGTTTCTCGATGCGGCTGAATGGTTTTTTATATGTAGGTATGTTACACGATATCTCCATCAAATGTGAACCAATTTTAATGATTATTTCTTTGTTAAATAGCACTTCAGGTATGGTCACATATAAAGAAAAAATCCACCCCTAAAGGTGGGAAAATAAGGGTTGAAGTTCTTTTAAAGATAAAACGCTCAATGACGACATTCTAGTCGTTACTTTGAGCTATTAATATTCCTTAGTCCACTCAAAAGCGTCAAAAAAATTAAATGTTAATGAAAAATAAGAGCCAAAATTAAAGGCAAGCTTCAATCTTATGAAAATTATGATTAGCATATTATAATCTTACACAGAATACTGTGTAAGATCATAATATACTGACTGCTTGATCGCTTGGCTTCATAGTACGCGGGCAAACAGAGCAGAGTTCGACACCCCTGGCCCAGTATACGAGTAAATAATTATAATAGTTCTGCCCCCGACACCATTAAAATTGTTCGGTGGTGAAAACAAATACACATCGATAGGAAAGCTGTATGTCTAATAATTAATAATATACGTCCAGGTAATGTAGGTTGAAGGCGCTTTAGGGCAATGCGACGTATTTTTACCTATTGGATTTAAATTTCAAGCTACATATTAATTTTTCGAATACTCAATAAAACGTTTATTTATATATAGTTACGTATATAAATATACTAAATATGATACAAAATAGCACCGAGTAGCAGCGGCGTAAAAGAATCCAATCCGTAGGTGTCGTAATTTGTAATACGTCAGAGGGAAATGCCGAGCATCGCAACTATGGCAAGAATTCCCTTGGGGGATATATTATTCCCTAGGAGGCGATAGGGGGGTGTCTCATAGGTGAGGCAGTTAATGAGGTAGCTCTAAATTCAAATGTGGATTTTATTAAGTTGCCTAAGTTCAGATGCGATGAATGAATGAATGAATAACTCGAGAATAACAAACTATAGAACAGAGAGAATAGACCAAAAACTAACGTGGAACTCTCACCTTAGCAATTTATGCCATAAGGCTAAATTTGCTTTAGGTACGTGTAATCGCATTGTCGGGAACAACTGAGGCTTACGTCCCAGAATGATCCTATGGCTGTACATGAGTATAGTGAGGCCGATTCTTACCTACGCCTCCACTGTCTAGTGTAATAAGGCCAACCAAAAGACAACTGTGAAGAGACTAAATAATCTACAAAGGACTGCCTGCCTAATGGCAACTGGAGCAATGCGATCATCGCCTGGGCTCTTAATGCACTTCTAGGCCTAACGCCCCTTGATCTTGACAGAACATCTGTGAGGTCGGTAGCCTTATATGGTATACCGATGGGTCAAAAATGGACCTCAACGTAGGCGTTGGAATTTATGGGGAACGTCCTAAATTCAAACTAGTATGAATTTGGGTAGATTCACCTCTATCTTCCAGGCAAAAATCGCCATACTTCAGTGTGTGGAAATTAATCTGCAAAAACACTAAGTTAACTATATAAGCTCTTGCTCTCTCTCTTATATGATCTTAGCTCTAGCAGCACTGCTAGCGCTGAGATCAAACTTGGTGAACTCGAAGCTAGTTGGAGACTGCATGAACTGCCTAAGCGCCCTGGGAGGTAACAACAAGGTCGTTTTAAGACGGTTTCCGGGTCACGCGGGTATTGTAGGCAATGAAACTGCCGACAAGCTCACACGGGAGGGCTCAAATAGTACACAATTTGGGCCCGAGCTATTTTATGGAATCTCAAGAAGCCTCACCCGATTGACCCTGGAAACTTTACCACAATAAATCACTTAATATCTGGTCTGATACACCAGGCTTAAAACATTCTAAAACCTTAATCCGGGCTTTCGATTGTAAATTCGCTCGGAAGCCTTGAGATTAGGTAAAAATAAATTGCGCATTCTGGTAAGAGCCCTGACTGGACACTGTTGTCTTAAAACGCACATGTCCATCCTGGGACCAAGCAACTCAAGGATGTGCTGGATTTGCTCCCTAGAGGAGGAAACGCCTTTTCACATCCTGACAAAGTACGGACCCTTAATGCGCAAACGCAGAACTCACCTGGGAAGCTATGAACTTCGTCCAGAAGAAGTGAAATTACTCACAGCTAAGCAACTCCTTCTATTCATTGAGGGCGTAGGGATTAGGAGTGAACTGTAGACATAGCAGCGATCACAATACATATTTTAGGTCGCAGTGATACTCATCTCTCTAGTCCTGCATAGCTGCTCGTACATAAAAAAAAAATAATACCAAAACAAGCACAATCGAAATATAATAAAAAGAATAACATGTTTCTCCAATAAGTCCTATTTTTCTATCTTTCTTATAAATTATAAGTGACAGCCGAAACATATTTAGAACAGATTGTTACTTTTGTATTTTCTCTTTTTCGAAGTCGATGGATGCAGGTGGCTCAGGACCGGGCTTTGTGACATTTCTTAGTTGAGTCCTATGTTCAGCTGTGGACTTATGAAGACCTGTAATGATAATGATGACGATGTTCTATTATTCGTAACGTTTGCCTTGCACCTCGTAAGCCAAGAACTCATAAAGTATAAACCATAAAATATTGTTAACTAATAGCTAAGCTAAATGGCGCAATCAATTATTTATATTCGTTATGATTTGTTAATAAATAAGATTATATGAGTAAATAAGGCAACAAAACCCATTTTTTACAAATTAATGTGGAAAAAAGTGCTACAATATAGAGGTTGATTATTTATTGCCAGAACAATTAAAAACAAACAGTTAATAATTCAGTAGCTAGCTGACATTGCCACATTGCCTTGGAAGTAGTGAAGGCTCTTAAACCGCTTTCTCTTGAGACTGAAAGTAATACTTTTAAACGATGCCATAAGTGGATTCCCAGTTAACTGCTAGACATAATGAATGATTATGTTTCATATGTGCTGCGTAATGCACTCTATTACGTGGAAGCTAAATATATTTTTATACTTCTGCTTTTGGTAGATGTTAATAAAATAAAATGTTCAATCAAAGAGTTAGATTATATAAGTTAATGAAGCAAAATACATTCATGTTGCAAGTATATTCATGCGTATTTGGTTATACTCGTACGTCGCCCTCTGACAGCCTTTTATTAGTGTGTACAGCACAAAGACTGCTTTAAACAATATCTTCTTTTTCTGTTGTATCAACAAAACTCAATTGTATAATACGGAGTATATAAATCGCGTGCTGCTTTTTATGTATTCTGTATTTAAGAAATTTTATAACAAACAGAAAAATAGTAAATTCAAGAAATACACGAATTTGCAAATTAAAATTTTTCAATACTGATCACGCGAAGGGAAAAAATAATCACAACAATAAATAATTAAGAAGAATAGAATAATGTATTCTAAAATTATTAATATTTTAGCGATTAATTGGGTAAATATACAACGTAAAATTGAAGATATAAAAACTCAAAATATACTTCACAACGTTTATTTTATTTTAATCATCTGACTTCATAAAAATATCAATCGTCCAATATGGTTTCTATTTTAAATTTGCCTGCGTTTAAATTATTAACTGTCTAAATAAATGATTTCTATTAAGCTCATGGAGTTGCTTGCATTCTAAAAGAAGAATAACCATTTTTAAAAAAAAAACAGATGTTTGGTCTTCGGAATTCCAGGAGTTGGATGATTTTTTATTCGAAAAATAAGCAGGAATTTTGTTGAAATCGTAAAATCGATGAAACCTGCTTTCCTTGCTTCCGTGTATAGTGTTTAGATTTATGTAACATAATCTTAAATAATAAAGTAAACCTGTGCTTTGCTACGGAGGCAGGGCATACATGGCAAACGCTCTGTCCCGGCAAAAATGTTCCACTGGAAGTTAACCAACAAAACAAGTGGGATATTTCGTTGGTACAGAACGTGCAGAAAGATTTGTTTCATAATTATCATAGTGACCAAGATGAGACACGCCTTCTAGCTGTTCCGACTAAGGAATCTAGTCACTAGTTACACGCTTTACGATCAAGTAATCTCGGCACATTACTTGACGGGGAAAGGTTGCGCATCGCCGTAGGAATCCGACTAGGAGCGGCGATTTGTCAACCTCATCAGTGTCCCTGTGGTAGCAGCGTCGACAAGTTTGGGCTCCACGGACTTTCATGTAACAAAAGTGCTGGTAGCTTTTCACCGCACGGTTCTTTGAACGATGTCCTTCGAAGGGCTCTTGTCTCTATAAATGTTCCCTCGGTTTTAGAGCCTTTTGGAATATTTAGAGACGATGACGAGAGACCCAACGGTATGACATTGGTCCCTTGGGAGAGAGGTAAAGCTCTAGTGTGCGATGCTATTTGCGTAGACACTTTGGCGGCCTCTCATCACAGGGGTACCTCGTTTAGAGCCGGGGTGGCATCAGAGGTAGCTGAACTGAGTAAGTCGCGCAAATATCTCTGAGGGATGACTACATATTTGTGCCATTTGCTGTAGAGACTATCGGTCCGTGGTCACTTGGAAGAGAAGGCCAAATTGGCCTCTAAAAAACTTGGCGTGCTCAGCAGAGCGGGACAGTATTTCATGCCGGCACACCGCTTGCAACTTTACAAGGCGCAGGTTCGGCCTCACATGGAATACTGTTCCCATCTCTGGGCAGGGGCTCCCCAGTGCCAGCTCCTTCCACTTGACCGCATCCAGCGCAGAGCGGTTCGAATCGTCGACGACCGAGTTCTTTCCGATCGGCTTGACTCACTGGCACTGCGTTGTTGCATCTCTTTGCGTATTTTATCCCATCTACCACGGGGAGTGCTCTGAGGAATTATTCGGACTAATTCCAGCCGCGCAATTTCACCATCGCACATCGCGACAAAACTGGCGATACCATCCATATCATCTGGATGATTGGCGGTCCACCACTGTGCGATTTAAAAGAAGTTTTCTCCCTCGCACAACTTCCTTGTCGAATCGATTACCACCAGCGAATATTCCGGACCGATACGACTTAGGGACCTTCAAGAATAGAGCCTACTCCTTTTTAAAAGGCCGGCAACGCATCTGCGATTCGCCTGGTATTGCAGTTGTTCATGGGCGGCGGTATTCACTTACCATCAGGTGAGCCGCATGCTCGTTTGCCCCCTCATATAACAAAAAAGTAAGCTAATTCTGCGTAGATCGAACCAAAAGTAATAATTAAAAAGCTGGAGGAGACATCAGGATAGAATGTAAGGAAGGCATGTGAGTGTACGTAGACTTCGACGCTGACGAATGGAAAACCATTGAGTAAGATAAGTGGACACATGGTCCTACTTTTAAAGATTGAACATTAATTGAATGCAGTTATTTGAGAAGGCAGCCATAGTTTATAACTCTGTATAGTGTGATATGCTAGCCACATGTTCGTTATCAAATCGGAATCTAATAAAAAAAATTATAAATACTACATATATCGTGCGATCCATACTTTGAAATGTCGTAAAGTACATTTTAATTTTCTTCTAATTTTAAATTGTTTTTATATATTCGTGACGAATTGTGTAATATTTAAATTATCCACAGCGGATGATAATAACACGAAACGAAGAAATTTTGATATAAATTTGTATTTCTTGACGTGCTATAATATTCAAACAAATACGAAAGATACTCTATCTCGTTCTAGCCTACCCACCTCCGAAGTGACGTACGCCGGTACATATTCTTATCTATTATGTAATGCTACGATAAAATTGAAGAGAAGCGTTAGATGCAGTATCAAATTCACGGGCACACTCACAGACTTACATTATCCAATAAAAAAACCAATAGACTCGTGTATTTTCACAAAATACCAGTTAGACTTTAAACAAAATACCCTCGGCGAATTGGTCAAATATCTCATTCGAATATTATTAGTTCACACGTATCTCAAATATTGTCAGTTTACAAGTGGTAAATTAAAAATGTTCTACAACCGAATTCAACATATTTTTTTTGTCATTTATTCCATTAATAACAAAAATACATTGTGTTTGTTGTTGATTTTTTTTTTAAACCGCTCGACCGATTTCAATAAAATTTAAATGGGATCACCTGATAAGTATATTGCCTTTGAAATAAAAAAAAATAATTTTTCAAAATATAATCGGTTTAAGCATCTTCGAGTAATCGGTGACAATACATTTAAAAAAAGGTTCCGACTGAGAACCTACTCCTTTTTTGAAGTGGATTGAAAACAAGAAAAATTTAATTTACCAGTTAAAATATCTATTGTAGTTTCACAATTCACTTTATGTATATTTTGAAAACAAAAGTTAGCTGTTTAGTAAATAACGGTCTCGTATTTAAAATGTTTGGTGTCTGGAAGTCAATGTAATTATACTAAATCGAGAAACATTTATTTATTTGAAATTGAATAAAGTAAAAGTTGTTTACGTCACCTTTGTTTGTGTACTTAGTATTATTTTTCGAGAATACCTATTTATAATGTATTATTAGTTAACGTGAGCAATACTAATGAAATAAACAAAAAAAAAATAAACTTTTTTAAGTTACTTAATATTCGCAAATAGTGCATGTAAAGTTGGCATGGCCTGTATAATGCAGGCATCGTTTAAGTCCACACTTCGTTCGACCACGTGATTAAATAAACCGAAACATTTACTCATGTGCTCCAAAGATTCGATATCGGCACATCTAGAATGTCTAGACTCTAGACAATGATGATTTACTTAGCCGCAACTAAGCCACGTGTGATGATCATAATTCATGGTAAATTCTCTCGACTGCAAAGAGTTCTACGTCCTGTAGATTACTATCGATATTAGGAACCGATGAAATAATGCCTAAGTTGTAATCGCAGAGTAACCGACAAGCTTCAATTTCAGGTTTACAGAAAAATTGTGCAAAATACGCTATTGTGTACATTTTAATAATTACATAATTTGAAGTACAAGTGAAAAAGCCGGTCAAAGATTAAACTAAATAGCACCAGATTTTTAATTAGGCATAAACAAAATCCATGAGCTTTGAATTTAAGAATTTAGGTAATATGTACGGGTTTTTAAAGACGATATTGTGACCTATGTAATTGTGCCTAACTGCATTAGCACAAAATTAACTAGGAATTTGTAATTATGGTGGTTTTATGGGAAATGGATTACTATTATTATCGTATTTGATAAAAAACATAATAAGAAAAGATTATCAATCAATAAAATCAGACTAAAATCTTTAACGTAATAAATAAAAGTAATAAGAAATTTAAAGATATTCTGATAGTTAAATTCATTAGTCTAAAGGGAATATCTAGAAAATCTTTTTAGAACAGGAAAAGGAACTATTCATTGTCTTTTTCTAAAACTAAGCCAAGATAACTAATACCTAATAAAAGCCAATATAGTATTCAATCAAAATTTTAAATTGTCCGTTAATTCTCGCTCTAGACCTTGTCACTATTACACAACAATAAATCTGCAGGAAGTGGATTGATACTCACTTTTCTTTAAAGTAATCCGATATTTGGCTCATTTTCCAAAATATCTGTAGAAGCAGCATCAAAACTGTGTGGTTGATCCATGTGTACAGTTTGTAGCAGCTCTCCATGGTGAGCCCTTCTCTCTCGCGCTCCCACATAGACTTCGTGAGCGAAACCTCGATCATCCGTCACTCGGCGATTTGCAAGTTAAATACGAATTAAATTTCGAACAAGGCTATCCGTTAATGCAATGTCGAGTCGCAAACGAGAAACGTGCGCCGCAACGCGAGTGCAAGGGTAGTTTGCCGGCTTATCAGTGGATTCGAGTGCTTCGGACCAAAATAGCGGAAAGATAGACGCCAGACACGACAAGTGTGACCGCGCTCGAACGCCGGTGCAAGCGTACTAGTGCTGGTAGCCATGAGAATGCCACGAGCGCGGTAACCGCGATGACGACGTTATGACTCAGTTTGTATTCAATCATTCAATGTTTGTTTGATATCTCGTTTAGCGAGGCATTCGAATCCAATATAGTGAACAATACCATGAACATGTTTTGTTTTTTACATTCCTCACATTTAATAATCCATGTTCTGGGTATTTAGAAATTGTGTGCTTTTGTTTAAGTACTCTTCTGATAGGAAATCATTGTTAGGTAATACAATCAATACAAGTCGTGACACCCTCGTACTGGTAAGCGAAGTGTACGGTGCCAACCCCCCCCCCCCCCCCCCCAACACTAGACTAGATAAAGTAAAGGATACAGGAAGTCGATAAATGCAGGTAGCTCGGGACCTTGTTTCGTGGCATTCCTTGTAAGGAAGCCTATGTTCAGCAGTGGACTTGCAATGAGCTGCAATGACGATTATAATAAATACAATCAATAATGGACTGCAAACACTTGTATTTACAAAATTGATAACATATATTTAGTAATCCATAAAATAATGTCTAAAGAAATTGGTAACACCATACAATCAAAAATATTAACGGATTTTGCTTGTGTTAAGATATTTCTTTTCTTTACAAGGACATATTTTTATAGACAACAGATTTTGTTTTCTTGTCAATGCCATATTTTATATTAATATCTTATAAATCGAATGCTATTGCTGCTACTTGAGTTCAAAATCCGCAGTCAATGGATAAAGTAATCGATATGTCTGACCTTGCAAAAATCATTCTTGTTTTTAAAAAGCACCGCATTAATACCATTACAGTCTATCAAAAGTCCACTGCTGAACCTTCACCATAGATTACCTCATAGGGGATATGTGCCATTGTTGCCAAGCTTGGCAAGCAAATTGGCAATGGCAGTTTCAGACCCCTGTCACGCTATCCGTGAATTTTTGCAACATCAGGGGACTTCATTCCAACCTTAACGCTGTCCATTACCATCTAGAGACGGCGAAGCCGGCCTTGCTCTTTTTAACCGAGACTCAGGTGTCCTCTCCGGCTGATACTTCATATCTCTCCTACCCGGGGTACAAATTGGAACACTCCTTTGTGCCCCGGGCTGGAGTTTGTGTATACGTCAGAGAGGACATCTGTTTTCGACGCCTCGGCAGCCTTGAAGGTACGGACCTGTCCATCCTATGGCTGCGCGTAGACAGCGACGACCATCCCCGCGTCTACGGGTGCCTCTATAGGTCCCATAGCGGTAATGCCGACACAGACCGACTCATCGACCACGTCCAAATGGCTGCAGACTCCGTGCTACAACAGGTCCCATCCGCAGAGATCGTGATACTCGGTGATTTCAACGCCCACCACGCTGAATGGCTTGGTTCTCGTTCAACCGATCATGCGGGTAGATCTGTCTACGACTTTGCTTTGGCATATGGTCTAACACAACTGGTTACTTCGCCTACGCGGATCCCAGATGTGGAAGACCATGTACCTTCCCTGTTGGACCTTCTGCTGACCTCTCATCCGGACGGATATCAGGTCTCCGTCGATGCCCCTCTGGGCTCTTCGGACCATTGTCTGATCCGGAGCACAGTGCCACTCACGCTCCAATCGCAGTTGCGATCTACAGCTTGCCGCCGTGTTTGGCAATATAGGTCAGCTGATTGGGACGGGATGCGGTCTTTTTTTGCATCCTACCCTTGGGGGCGGGTTTGCTTCTCGCCGGAAGATCCCAGCGTTGTTGCCGATTCTGTTGCTGATGTGGTACTTCAGGGTATGGAACTTTTTATTCCATCCTCTGTGGTGCCCATCGGAGGCAGATCCCAGCCATGGTTTGGTCGCTCCTGTAAAATAGCATCACGCTATAAGCAGGAGTGCTACCGGGCCTGGGCTGACGCATCAACGTCTTGGGATTTAAACACCAGCGCACTTAAAAAGAAGTATAATTCCGCCTCCAGGTCCTTCAAAAGCGTCATTGCCAAGGCAAGGTCTGAGCACATCGGCAGAATTGGCGAGAAGCTAGTTCGCCTTCCTTCGGGAACCCGTGCATTCTGGTCTCTCGCCAAGGCTGTCCAAGGGAACTTCTGTCAGCCATCCCTCCCATCTCTGCACAGAGAGGACGACTCACTGGCCCATGCCGCAAAAGAGAAAGCCGATCTGTTGTGCTCTCTTTTTGCGTCCAACTCGACTCTAGATGACGGGGGGAACACACCGCCGACCATCCCGCGATGTGAGTGCTCCATGCCGGATGTGCGATTTACACAGCGCTCGGTTCGCAAAGCACTCTTCTCCCTGGACGTCAGCAAGTCGAGTGGGCCCGATGGAGTCCCTCCCATTGTGCTGAAGACGTGTGCTCCGGAGTTGGCACCGGTTTTAACGCGTCTTTTCCGGTACTCCTACTCCCAAGGCGTAGTCCCGAATTCATGGAAGACAGCTTTGGTCCACCCGATCCCTAAAAAAGGCGACCGCTCAGACCCGTCCAACTACAGGCCTATCGCCATCACCTCCTTGTTCTCCAAAATAATGGAATCCATTATAAACTGCCAGCTCATGAGGTACCTTGAGGATCACCAGCTGATCAGTGACCGTCAGTACGGTTTTCGTCGGGGTCGATCAGCAGGTGATCTTTTAGTTTACTTAACTCATAGATGGGCGGAGGCAGTAGAGTCCAAGGGGGAGGCATTGGCCGTTAGTTTGGACATAGCGAAGGCCTTCGATCGGGTCTGGCACAAGGCGCTTCTTTCGAAGCTTCCTTCCTATGGGCTTCCCGAGAAATTGTGCAAATGGATCACCAGTTTCCTTGCTGATCGGAGCATCAAGGTCGTAGTAGACGGTGCATGCTCTGATTACAAGCCTATCAACGCTGGTGTTCCACAAGGCTGCGTGCTATCACCAACGCTGTTTCTCCTGCATATCAATGATATGTTGCTAACTGGTAGCATTCATTGCTATGCAGACGACAGCACTGGGGATGCCTTATATACCGGCCGTGCCAATATTTCTCGGGAAAACGTCGCCGAGTACCGGGACAAACTTGTGTCTGAAGTCGAGTCTTTGCTTAACAAAGTCTCGGATTGGGGCCGACTAAATCTAGTCCAGTTCAATCCCCAGAAGACACAAGTTTGCGCGTTTACCGCTAAAAAGAACCCCTTTGTCGTATCTCCTCAGTTTCAAGGCACTCCCCTTGCTGCCTCAGCCAGTATCGGAATCCTTGGCGTCGACATATCGAATAGCGTGCAGTTTCGTGGTCACTTGGAAGGGAAGGCCAAATTGGCCTCTAAAAAGCTTGGCGTGCTCAGCAGAGCGAGACAGTATTTCATGCCGGCACATCGCTTGCAACTTTACAAAGCGCAAGTTCGGCCCCACATGGAATACTGTTCTCATCTCTGGGCCGGGGCACCCCAGTGCCAGCTCCTTCCACTTGACCGCATCCAGCGCAGAGCGATTCGAATCGTCGACGACCGAGTTCTTTCCGATCGACTCGATACACTGGCACTGCGTAGAGATGTTGCATCTCTTTGCGTATTTTATCGCATCTATCACGGGGAGTGCTCTGAGGAATTGTTCGGACTAATTCCAGCCGCTCAATTTCACCATCGCACGTCGCGACAAAACTCGCGTTACCATCCATACCATCTGGATGATTGGCGGTCCACCACTGTGCGATTTAGAAGAAGTTTTCTCCCTCGCACAACTTCTTTGTGGAATCAATTACCACCAGCGAATTTTCCGAACCGATACGACTTAGGAACCTTCAAGAAAAGAGCTTACACCTTTCTAAAAGGCCGGCAACGCATCTGCAATTCCCCTGGTGTTGCGGTTGTTCATGGGCGGCGGTAGTCACTTAACATCAGGTGAGCCGCATGCTCGTTTGCCCCCTATTCTATAAAAAAAAAAAAAAAAAAATTATTTTTTAGTGGTTATTAGAAAGACACTGCTGCTTATCTTCTTGTTTGTTTCCCTCTGTTGCCTTTTACGACAGCCAAGGGATTTTATATGGGATAGCGCACATTCTATGCACCGTGTTGTAGCAGTGTATGTGGTGCCTACCGCATTAAAAACCCACATTAATAACAGATTCTTAAAATCGATTATTTTTATAAAATGCTCCTCTTCATCCTTGTCATCAACATTACGACCCGTTAAAAGTTCACTGCCTTTTATAAACCATCACAAAGCAACATACATTCGTCCACTATCTTTAGTCTCATCAGGTCGATAAATAAATGTAATCGCAGTTAATCTCTTCTAATAAATTATTGTTCAAAAGCAATTACTTCAGTCATTACTTTCCGTCTCTCGTAACGTGTCGCGTTGAAGCGCTAAGCTATATTATGACTGCAGCATCGAAAGAGGAGGCGAGGAGAAAATTCTTAAACCTCAGAGGTGACAGCGCATTTACATTTTGACTCTTAATCGCGAATAAATAGATGTAGGTGGTGTCTATGCCACAGCATCCACTTTTTACCAGGAGCAGTGTGCTCATTTATCACCCTTATTCTATAAAATAAAATGATCAGTTCTGGACTATATCATCCTTTTAAATTCACTGCTGGATCTTCATTATCATCATCATTACAACCCTTCACAAGTCCACTGCTAAACATAGGATGCCTCCCCCAAGAAATGCCACAAAGCACGGTCCTAAGCCACCTGCATCCATCGACTTCCTGCATGTCTTACTAGATCGTCACTCTATCAAGTGGGGGGTCGCCCTACACTTCGCCTACCGGTACGAGGTTGCCACTTGAAAACCTTTTTTCCCCATCGGTTGTCGATTCTTCGACCTATATGGCCGGCCCATTTGTTCATAGAAATTGTAACTTCACTACCACAAAGAATATTCATTTTAATTACAGTTTGTTCTTAATATTGTATTGTACTAAACAGTTAATTAAATCGTAATGTTCTAATAGGGAGCTCTTTGTTAATACTTTAATGATGTGGACTTTATCATCGCTTATTTAAATTACAGTAAATATGACAAACAAAATAAAGCAAACAACCTGATCAAGACAGCACGGTTAACTGTTGATAAGTGCTGCGATGGAGAATAATTGACGTACTATACTCTCCATAATTTCGTTGCTTTTTCATTGTTTTAACCTTTAAGGAGTGCGGTTCCATTTGTAGCAAAAACTGTTCCAAAACTGCAGTGACAAACGAACTTACTGTTCTCCTGGTGGTAAGTGGTTACTGCAGTCAACTACTAACTAACTAAGACACCTACAACCAACTTCAAATAAAGAAAGTTTACAAACTATAATTAAACTGGCTTTCTATACCTTTTAGTGTTGATCGAAATTTTACGTCATCAGAATGGGTCAATGTTTTCTCCAAGCCTTGCAACAAGTCTGCAATTTCTCTGGTATTGCAGATATATATGCACGGCGAAAGTCAATTACCATCAGGTGAACCGCAAATCGTTAAAGAATCCACTATCCTATATCAAACCGCGGTTCTCGAGTGGCAGCCTCAAACCGGTACGCGAAGTGGAGGGCTAACACCAATAGATGGAGTGACCCGGTAAGACATGCAGTAAGTCGATGGATGCCGGTGGCTTGAGACCGTGCTTTGTGGCATTCCTTGGGGGAGGCCTATGTTCAGCGGTGGACTTGCAGTGGAAGGGCTGTGATGATGATGATGATGATTCTATGAGGGCGTGATTCTGATATGCAGTAAGTCAATGGATGCTATTGACTTGGGACCGTGCTTTGTGGCATTCCTTGGGGAAGGGCTGTAAGGATGATGATTATGATCCATAATTTTTAGGTCCGTGGGACAACATTATTTTAATATTTTTGTTTAAGTAAATTTTGCAACGTTTAAAATACCATTGTAAGGAGTCTCTATTATTAGAAGTATCTGTTAAAGGGGGCGACGTTCTGGTATTGTGAATGCCAAGCGTGCTAATTAGAACAAAACTTAATTTTTTAATTATTTCTTTCTTTTTTATTTATTTTATTGTAAGAGACCTTCAACTAAGGCTTACAATGGGTGAATTTAATGTTTCATAGCATTCACTTCCAGTCAACCCCGTTTATTCACTATGGATAATTAATATTAACCTATTTCGAAAGTAACTTTTGTGTTACACTGATTTCGAAAATGTCCCTCATCTGTAAATGACTAGAAGTAAGCTATTATTAAATGTTGACGATGTAACCAATAGGCATTTACATTAACTATCGATTAAGAATCAAAACGCAAATGCACTCCTGAAACTAAGAAGGAATGCCTCGTTACTATCAAAAACCTGCATTATGCTGTCATTGTCCGAGTGCAGTAATTTCCCTGTCGAGGCGATCCATACATACCGCAAGCATAATTTTGCAGTAGGGTTGTACCATGTAAATTACTCCTTTAATAGTCAATTTATTCATTCCCGTAGTTTAAACGCTGATGAATATGGTAAAATGGCGCTTATTTTTAAAAGAAAAACAAAATAATATCATCATTGCCAGTTATTTAAGTAACTACCTACCACCTGAATGTGAACCTCTTTCGTTAATGATCAATTTTTCGGGAAATTTGGCGAAACATCAACAGATGCAGTCCTTGTCAGCGTATTTTAAGCGGAATCCAAGATTATATTAGGATTATAGCTAATTTATCAGATTTGACATCGCGTGAATACTAAATACTTAGATTATATATATAGTCATCGCGCTCTCTGACCGAGCTTAAAATTTTACATCAAAAAGGTTAAATGAGTTTTTTTTCTCCATTCAAATTTAACCGCGTTAGTTTTAAGTTTAAGAGATGAACGTAAATTAAAAAAATCGTAGGACAGAAAAATATGCAGTTTTTATATTGCTTAAAAATGTAACCTAAAGGTTAGATTTTAAATTTAGAAATTAAAATGTTAGAGATACGCATTTTTTTAACATACTTATTAATTTCATTAATTTCCCTTTCTTCAGACTATTTTCTCAAAAAAAAAGTCCTGCATAAAAGCGGTTTGAAATGTAACCAATTTTGTAAAAGTTGCCATGGCCAAAGTTGCGAAAACGCATAAACAACGCAAATAGTTTTAGAAGATGATAATCCATTAAATGATAATGACGACGACGAAAGGGAATATTATCATGAAGAAGAAGAAATTTTGACATATTATACTATTCTATTTTTGCCACTCATTAACTTACTCAAAAATAAAAAATAATAATAATTTTAAAAACACGCTTGCAGAAAAGACTAAGGTTTGTAAGCAAACGATGAGTCCACTCAGGGTCTGATTCAGGTCGGAAGAGTCGGATTGCTCGCATCTGAATATCATAAATAAAATTTAGATAAACATATTATGTGCAATTAAATCTTAAAACATATAAATGTGCATTACTCGACTGAACAAAGTAATTTTTACAGTTTAAAAAGAATCAACAGTTTTTACTAATCATGGAACCCCATTTTCTATGGTTCTTATCACCCCGTATTATAGGTAGTGGCAGCGAAATTTAATGAGAATAAGTAAAAATTAGTTATAGCATACGAAACACCTAAAATACATTAAAATATAACTGCTGACAAAATTCATTAGGGTTTTTCCTTAAGTGGCGCCAATGTCCCCGTGCTCCCCTACTCGATAGTTTCAATCAATAATTATTTTTAAAGCTTTAAGGCTTCTTTTCTGCATAGAAGCCTGTCAGAGTAGATACAACCATTTTACTTATTGCTGTCTACAAAGATCAGTGCATTCACTGTTGTGTTCCAAATAAGGACCTAATAGTTCGTTATACGTGGTAGAGCCTCTCTCACAGAATACCAGCGTAAAATGGCAGCTTGACACTGCTGTGTTTCGTATGGTGAGTGTAGAGAACCGGAGACCCAATTTACTTGAAAAGAGGCATTCCATCTTAGTCCTTGCGGATGACGACGCATCTGCATTTTGATTCTTTATTGAGGATAAATGTAGATGTCTATGGGCCACAGCAACCACTTACCATCAGGTGGACTGTGTGCTCGTTTGTCACCCTACCCTATAAAAAAAAAAACAGTAGAATTACAGGCTGCAACTAAAACTCGAAAAACAAAAAACTATATGTAGAATTGTAGCTGGTTAGATGGTTTGTCACTTTCACATTATAAAAAGAGGACGCAATCAGTATTTACTACACTGAACATGTGTTTCATTGTCAAGAAGAATTTGTTTTATAAATTAAAGGTGGGAACTGCGACAGAAAGAACCTGAAAACCACGTGTGAATGTTGTATAATTTTACAACGGAACTACGAGCATGTTTTCATTGTTTGTAGGCATAGGTTTAGACTTTGACTGTCTGTCGCGTGTGAATGAAGACTTGAAGTGACATAGGAAATTTATAGATTTCTAATATAAGATATTCGAGTGAGGTCGTTCTTGCCTTAAATTAATAAAATTAATAAATTTACCCGAGCCGTCGAGCGGTGTCACAATTGCACTACACACATCATCCCGTGGGGTGTCGTAAAAGACGACAGAGGAAAACTAAAACAGAAGATGGCCAGCAGAGTTTTCCTGATAACAAAGCAAAATAATAAAAAAAAACTACGGTTACCAACCCATCTGTCAGGAGTGGCAACTTAAGCAAAATCCCCTCTATGAGCCAATAAAGTAAAGCTACGGGGGAGGTCTGTGTTCAGCAATGGACTTTTATAGACTGTCATGGAATAAATTTACAAAATTTTTGTAGTTTAAGGTCTTGGTACTTGTACTATTATCTATTCTGTGACCTTGGTAACCTCGACAGCATCAACTCATTGATTTGAAAATTAATTAGGCTATCCTTCGAGACATGATTATTTACTCTTTTTTTATGCATTTATGAATAATCCGTTCATTAATTTATTTATTAAAACCTATAAAAAGCCCATCACAGAACATAGGCCTTTCCCAGAGATTGGCTAATAGGTGGGATATTTGCCATAATTGCCTAGCTTGTTCATCTCAGAAGGGTTGATAAGCGGAGCTTTTTACGTTATTACCCATGCTGTTAAGTCTCTTGTTGTCTCTATCACTTTAAGTCATAGTGACTGTGACACCACGAGACTTAACGGAATCTTAAAATTGAGCAGCGTTGGAGTATTTGGATATTTGGGATGTTGTTAGGCAAACACTCCTACTCATCTCCCGTTTAATTTCCATCTGTTGCCTTTTACGATACTCACGGGACTCAGATAGTTGATTCTCTAAATACGTTGTATTTCTGTTTTTCAGTTTGACTTTGTCAACTTTTTAAAAGTAGAGGTAAAAGGAAATACGTCGTCTGGAGTAAAAATAAATTCTACTTATATTATGTATATGAAAGCTATGCATCGGTGGAAATATAGGAGCCACGTGTTAAGTATCTTTCCAACTGAGATGCACTTAAAATAGTTGATCAAGTCATAATTCACGTTGCGAAATGGATTTAAAATATTCAATGATGTTATTGTTAAATCTGCAAATATTATAAGCAGTGTCCTTATTAGACCACACACTAGTCCATTGTTATAACAACAATTTCCACAAAAACTCAGTGTTGATTTTCGGACATTTTTTTCTTTTTTCACTGTCTCACTTCTGATTTTGTAGGATGTATATTCGTAAGATCGCCTGTATTAAATAAAAAGAAAAGAATGCATAACATATCCATTTGTCGAAAATGTGCCAGGAGGACATCATCAGCCCACAGTAGGAAACGAGCCTTTCTCTGTATTTGCCATAACTGCCTTTTGTGGCAGATAGATTGAGTGTAGCAGTAACGAACGTTTTGCATCTTTTACGCTGCTCTCCACCACCGGTCTTGATACACAGTTTTGGAAAATTACTCACTATTATCGATAACCACAAGATTGTTTGTCGTTTAATAAAGGCTAAGTATAGGCATTCAGCGGGGAAACGCAGCCAGCGTTCTTGGCACGATACCGCGGGAAGTAGGACTATATGATAATTAAGTTTCTAATTTTTTTTTTTATCATAGTTTTTTATATTTGATTTCATTTAATTTGTTGTAATTTATGAATATATTAAATATAGTTTAATATTGTGTTTCACATCATATTATACGAAAATCAATCACCCATCAATAAGCCTTTTATCCTGAACATTTTTCGTTGGTTGTCTAAATTATTGTGATGTTTCTAGGTCTCTCAGTTGACTGTGCCTCTTGGCATTGGCCGCCTTTAATATCTTTCATTGCATTCTATCTCTAGCAACCCGTCTCCAGTTTGGACCGGCTGTTAATTTTATCTCATCTTGCCATCTTTCCCCTTGCCTTCCTTTTTTCCTCTTACCATCTCTAGTGTACCAGTCAGTAAGAATCTTGCTCCACTTTTCTTAGGAACTTCGCAGTGTATGGTCCGTCAATCTACTCCTTAGTTGGTCTATCTTTAATAACACCTCTGTTACTCCAGTTTCTGATCTTTTATAGGTTTTTCTTTTTTGTTCTATACTAATATATAGTTATGTTAAAATCTTATAATCTGCCTTATGCAATTGAAAATTACAACCACGGACCATAATATTGTTTGATTTTTCACTTTAAATTAATTGATCCAGTTCAGTGGCCATACAGACGGCGTTCAAATGAGGAAGCAATTGACTCCGACTCAACGGTCGACCTTTGGAATTGTCGCGAACGTATATATTACAACAAAAACATCGTTGCGCTGTGATTCCATTATGTAACCGAAGAGATAACAACTGTTGTTTGAATAACTTATACCTAGTAACAACTAAAACCACCTTTATCTCTATTATAAAAAAAGTAAAATGGATGTGGGTGTGATTTTGTCTGTTATCAACTTTCCGTTTGTTGATTAATTGTAAGTTAGATTTTTTTAGTTTATACACACACACACACACACACACCCGCACGCACGCACGCACACGTAACTCAGTAACCCAGAAGGACAGGACGGACCCCACTATAAGACACAAAAGTTTTAAAAATGTTTTTTCATGTCTTAACGTCATGCATATGCTGTCCCTCAGCCTAATAAAAGGTGGTTATTTTAATATTACAGACAGACATAATTTAATTTAATTTATATGTGTGTAAATTAAGGTTAAATAAAATAAAGTAAATTATTGATTGGATCGAAAAAGTCATCCACTTAGCATTACACTGCAGTAATGTTGCAGCAACGCTGTTTTTCTGCCGGCGCCACTGACATGACGACTACGAACAGTCATCATGCATTACTCTACAACGAATTACACGAAACTAGTCAATAATAAATTTCACATTGTATTAACACAAGAAATTTCAACAGAAATAATCAAAAAGCATTCTTCGAACAAAGTACAAACAAAAAGTGGTAATATTAAAATTTTGTACAACCGACTTCAATATAAATTATTAAGGATAACTCAAAAATTACTGGTCAGACCTTAATCAAATGTATGTGGAACCACATAAGATGTACCAGCTTTCAAATAAAAAAGAATTATCGAAATCGGTTCACCTAGAAAAAAGTCCTTTTTGAAGTCGGTTAAAACATAGAAAATAAAATAAGATGAAATAATAGAAAACACATAAAATATGACAAACCGTATATCCGTAACAAATGGTATACACCACACTATAGATTATTTTTGCACTTTAATTTACACTTTACAACAATAAAAACAAATTTCTTTGCCCATTGAAAATATGACACTAGTGTTGCCTGATGTTTTTAGTTAGTTTTTACACAAGAAGTGTTAGTGTGCATCAACCATGTTTTTTTTTTTAAACCATAAGGATCTGTTGGTTGCATGATTTCTTAATCCGAGGAATGAATATTGAAAAAAGAAGAAAAGAAAATGTTTCAATTTAAATCGATTGATAAATCTCAGCGTAGCTAACACCACCTGTATATGCAAAAACTACTCGGCGAGCCGCTGCACGTTACTGTCCATTTAATGTTATTTAATCCTTAATATAACTTATATTCTAAGATTACACGATCTGAAGGAGGATTATACGGCTTTAGCTTGTATCATGTATAAAAAGACCAGTGAGCAGCTAACTGACGCAAAACGTTAATCGTATCAGTAATATCAGTGACTAGCTGTGCCCCGCGTCATCACGTGTGCGCGACATGACATAGTTCAAACATTTTATAACGGCTAGGGTTTAAGCGTCGTTCGCGCGCCCAGCCAAGTATTGAATTATTTTAATTTTACATTATCTCTTAAACTATGCGTCCAAATAACATGTTATAAAGAACAAAGTTTATCTTCATAAAATTGTCTTGATGATGAAGTAAATTTCGTTCGTAAGGATAAATAGGTCATTCCTAATAATAACGCTCATAAATCACTTTTAAATTTTTAATATTTTTTAGTCACAAAATACTAAATTATGGCTTATGTATAAGAAATAGACATATGGTATCGCGGACTTTTTTTTAGACGGAGTAAAGGTATATATTTTTCTAGAACATTGTATTTACGTATCCCTAACGATAACACCAGCGTACGCGGATAACTCATTTCGGGAGTGCTTTTTCTTCTGACTTGCTTAACAAATATCCATATTTAAGGCTAGCTGAGTAATATAGCTTAAAGCTAGATAGCCTATACTATTCCACATGAATCTGGCTATAATATACAAAAAGAATTTTTGAAATCGGACTGATAGTTCCAGAGATTAGTGCGTTTGACAACTGTTCAGTGATGTCTCAGTAATCGCGAGGGTGAAAACCGGCAGCGATCACCGAATGGTTAGAGGCACACTGAACCTAAACGTTAAGTTGGAGAGGTCTCGTCTAATGAAGTCAACGCTCCGTCCCCCTCGTGCCCTAATCCAAAGTCCCGAAACCTTTCAGCTCGAGTTACAAAACCGTTTTCAGTGCCTAGAAGACTGCAATAAAGTGGACGATTTGAATGACAAGCTCGTGGAAACTGTCCATGCGGTCGGAGCTAAGTTCTGCAAGACCCGCCGCAGAAGAACACAAAAACTCTCCGATCACACTCTTAATCTCATGGCTGTTAGACGGGAGATGAAGCTACATTCTTCAACAGATTTGACAGCATACAGGCAACTGAACAGACAGATCTCCAAATGCATGCGGCGGGACTTACGCAACTTTAATACAGCTCGTATTGAAGAAGCGATCGAGCAGAACCAAGGCTCCAAAGTCTTTACCAGAGATCTGTCTGCCAGAAATAGCCAACTGTCAAAGCTGAAGACCGAATGTGGCAGCATCGTTTCCGGGGCACCTGAGATTTCGAGTGAGATTGAGAGGTTCTATGGGCAGCTGTATACGTCATCGTTGGAGCCGCACGCAAGTGTGAGTAACGATCCAAGAGCGAGTCTTATCCGACATTATTCCGATGATATCCCGGACGTCAGTCTGAGCGAGATTAGAATGGCTCTCCAGCACCTTAAAAACGGCAAGGCCCCAGGCAAGGATGGAATTACAGCGGAGCTTCTGAAAGCGGGTGGAAAACCGGTACTTGAAGTGCTTCAGAGGCTCTTTAATTCCGTCTTCCATGGTGGCATTACACCGCAGGCATGGAGCAGAAGTGCGGTGGTCTTGTACTTCAAGAAAGGCGACAACGCTCTATTGAAGAACTACAGACCGATTTCCCTTCTGAGCCGCGTCTACGTGCTGTTTTCGAGAGTCATTACGAATCGTCTCGCGCGCAGACTTGGCGACTTCCAGCCTCCCGAACATGCCGGTTTCCGAAAAGGCTTTAGCACCATAGACCACATGCATACCCTTCGGCAAATTGTACAGAAGTCCGAAGAGTACAATTTGCCACTATGTCTGGCGTATGTGGACTATGAGAAAGCCTTTGATTCCGTCGAAATTTGGGCGGTGCTGCAGTCCCTTCAGCGATACCAAGTTGACTGTCGGTATATCGAAGTGTTGAAGTGCTTGTACAGTAGGGCTACGATGGCTATCCGAGTACAGAACCAGAGTACGAAACCTATCCAATTGCAGAGAGGTGTAAGACAGGGTGACGTCATATCCCCGAAACTCTTTACCGCTGCATTGGAAGATGTTTTCAAGCTTCTGGACTGGAAAGGATACGGTATCAACATCAATGGCGAGTACATCACTCACCTTCGATTTGCCGACGATATAGTCCTTATGGCAGAATCGCTGGAGGACCTAAGCACTATGCTCAATGACCTCAATAGTGTTTCCCAACGGATAGGTCTTAAGATGAACATGGACAAAACAAAGATCATGTTTAATGTCCATGTCACACCTATGCCGGTAGTTGTTGGGAACACTAAGCTCGAAGTTGTTGCCGAGTATGTTTACCTGGGACAAATAGTCAGAGTAGGTAAGTCAAACTTCGACCGAGAGTTCAATCGACGGATTCAACTCGGTTGGGCAGCGTTCGGGAAATTACGGCACATCTTCTCGTCAGATATACCTCAAAACTTGGAAACGAGACTGTACACCCAGTGCGTGTTGCCAGTGATAACATACGGAACTGAGACGTGGTCCTTCACTGCTGGCCGGATGAGGAAGCTCAAGGTCGCTCAGCGAGCTATGGAGAGAGCTATGCGTGGGGTTTCTCTGCGTGATAAACTCAGAAATGAGGATATCCGCAGTAGAACCAGAGTGACCGACATAGCCCAAAGGATTAGTAAGCTGAAGTGGCAATGGGCCAGCCATATAGCTCGAAGAACCGACAACCGATGGGGAAGAAAGGTTCTCGAGTGGCAGCCTCGTACCGGCAGGCGAAGTGTAGGGCATCCCCCCACTAGATGGAGTGACGACCTGGTAAGATATGCAGGAAGTCGATGGATGGAGGTGGCTCAGGACCGTGCTTTTTGGCATTCTTTGGGGGAGGCCTATGTTCAGCAGTGGACTTGTGAAGGGCTGTAATGATGATGATGATGAGTAGATTTTATTATTTTATTGACGATAAAGCTTTTTAATTTTATCGTTGATTAATATTAAAAAACTACAATAAAAAACTAAAACTGATAACTTAATTATCATACCATGAAGATGACGATGACTATGACGATGACCATGGCGATGACGATGACGAGGACGATGACGATTACATTACGATGTAGATGATCATGACCATAAAGTTTTTGATGGCGATGACCATGATGATGAGGATGATGATTATGACTATGGCGATGGCGATATACATGACCATTGATAGTCATTTACCAATGTTTTACTTTTATTTTGTACATTTCATATATATATATATAAAATAATCATGTCTAGTCCTCGTTGGTTATGTGCTTTGCAATGGTAATGTAATTGCATTTGTTATGTATTTTAATTAAGAGATCTCGACTAAAACTTAACCTAGCAAATAACAGTTGACACAAGGACACAAGCAACAAAAACCTAAGGGGCTAGGCGGAGTGAATTCACATAGAAGCGTAACAGTTTGTTACACCAAAGAAATCTATTCTATAGACGATAATCCTAATAGTAATCCTAATGCTGAACAGAAAAATGCTGAAACAAATAACTCTTCAGCTGAAATGGGGGGAAGTATCAATGGCTCAACTGAAGGCATGGCAGGAGTAGAAAGTGCGTATGTCATATGTTCCTCAAGTTTAAACAGATACTGATGATACTGTATGGATTGTGCGCTCACTGCTCAGTCAACTTTCTGAAGAAAATAACTAGGGTAAACAGTACTAATGTTGGCACTCCTACAATGATTGGCACTTTGCTATTTTAATCTGAATATTAAGAATGTTTTCCTTTTTCTATATCACAGCTACACAGATATTGCTAAGATATATAATTACTTATACTAACAATACATATTTATATTTAAAGCGTCAACTATTTTCTTATAAGGGCTGTTTTAAAATTGTGTGCGGACAAAACCGTTAAAATTTAACAAAAAGTTAAGGTTTTGTGGCTAGATTTTGAAACAAAAATGTGATTTTTAGGTAAGTTTATATGCAAGTTTTCGTCTATTTTAATCAATTAACGTCATTAAAGCATATTAAACGTTATTTTATCGTTGTGAAATAGAAGCATCGGTTTTTTTAATTGTGCCAATGACTATACTTTACTTTGTTTGACTACATAATCATTGGCATATATGTCAATCACTATACTCTTTTTCTTTTGTCCAAAATCTATTCTTGACATTGCCAATGACTATATCCTTTGAGTAGTGCCAATGATTATGACTGAACTTTTTCATATTTTGAATTGATGAAGAATACTGTTATTAAGTGAGGGCGCTTTAGAAAAATACCTGCCGCATTAACATTTAACATTCCACGCGCGAATTTACAGTTCCCACTAAATAAGTAAAGTCAAAAAAACTAACAAGCTAAAAAGTCGACCTGGTACCAGTACCAGCACACCTGCACAGTTTTCGATGTCATAAAAATGTCAATGATGTGAGGTTTTTGAAAAAATACCCCATACATACTAAACCGTTTTATACAGGGAGAATAAAACGTCTATGAGGTGGATCATGCCTAATCGAAGTCTTGCATCACTGTTCTTTGGAGTAGACGGTAAAACCTATTATTTTCCCCCTATAGAAAATGTGATCAGACGGTCAAAAGTTAGTGCCTAGAGAGAGGGTTATTTACTATCTTAAATACGGCGCAACTTCGCCCAAGTCTTGCCATAATACTTATAGCCCTTAACCTGAATGCAACGCGACTATTGCAATCAGCTGATATCACTTCATTTCGGCCCATCAAAGGTATGTGGCGTAAACCTGTCTTCGAATGACGGACAGACAATTTGACAAAAAGGTTACTAAAACAGATGCGGGCCTATATTAGCAAGGCTTTTACCGTATTGAAATAAATCTACATTATGAAATGTTTTTTAGACATGTGGGTTGTGCCCTTTTAGTCCAGACAAAGTGGATTAAACAGTGTCCGGTGCCCTCGAAATCACAGCAAGCCATTTTAGATGATCACCGTTCCTTGCCACTACGCCGAATTACCTAATATTTTAAGAATAACGACTGAATGAGAAATACCTTTATCAAATTTGCCTTGTATCCTTTCACTTAATAATGGCCTATCAGTACCAGAGCGTATAGAACCTGCAGAGACTATTGTTGAGTATCAGAAAGAAAACTAACCCTTATGTTTTTCATCAACTAGGCAGCAAATTTAGAATTTGTTGGAGGTGAATGGGTGATTGTGGATGTCGAAATAAACTAAAATCTTTTAGAAAGCCCTAAAAATATTTATAGTTTTTTTCATTGCCAAATACGTATCAAAAAACAAAAAGCAGGTAAACAACGCAGTTATTTTGTGCTAACAAGTGAAGATCCGGAAGCAGCGGAGCTAAAAGAATAATGGAAAAATTGGGCACAAATGGAAAATGATGAATGGAATGGAAGGAAAATGATTGAATTAGTCAGCCAAATATAGAAACAAACTGACAAACAAAACAAAAAGAACGAAGCCAAAAACTCTGACATTATAATACTCTCTAAATGTTTAATCTAAAAAACCGAAATAAAGTTCTATTTCTACAAAATATCGAGAAAATACGAAAGGTTTTACTAAAAAAGTCACATCAAAAATGTATACGAAGATAGAAAAAAACATGGTAGACAAACGAAACCGCTTTCAGATGAACATCTAAGGAAAATTTTTGAAGAAGTTTTGTTCAAAATAAGTGTTATAACAATAAGATGGAGCTTAAAAAGATCTGGGTAAAACTTTTTAGGACTTCCAATGGTGTCAATGATTATACTTAATTTACAGTGTCATTCACTATGCTAAAGTGCCAATGATTGTAACATTCCCTAGAAAAAAGTTTAATTAGATTTTTAACTTAATTAAACATTTCTATTTAAACGTAATGCGTTATTTTATTTATGGTTACCTAAACTGAAATCCAACAAAACAATAAAAAATATAAGAAATTTGTTTATTTACGAGAATTAACCACTTACAACTAGAAATCCGCTTAAAGTGCCAATCATTATACTGCTTACCCTACTATAGAATATAAATTAAAGCTCTAGACTATATTTAATAACAGGAAAGATGCAGAGTAGGTACATCACGTCAATATGAAGTTTTATAATATTGAAACTTTTGAGTGCTGTAGATCTGTTTACATTTTTGACTTTTTTAAATTTTTTAATGAATATCGGCGCTCTCGTAGTACATTCACAGCCGGATTTCCTACGGTGTCAAATTCGTACCGTCGGTCTGTTTAAAGGTAAAATAGTAAGTAATATACATAATTAAATAAATATATTAAACGATGCAATAGTAAAATGATTTCGGCTTCCCAGCAGATCGTAGAAATTCATAACTCTATTAGTAATATCTCTAATGACACAATTTTTTCACTTTTTTCGGAACAATTCTACACTTGTCATCCTAATGTACCAGTGGTTAAAAGAATTCCCAGAGGTGCGAGGATGCAACTTGTTAAAGCATTGTCATGCACTATTCAAAATTGTTTTACTAATTTTGAAAAGAGGTGGCAAAAATTATTTACTATCGCGTATTCCCATTTTCATGAAAATAAAACAATAAATAAATCAATTACGTCTCAACTAAAAGGGATAGGTTGCCCAATTATTACTCATTTATTTCGACCTCGTCCTAAATTTGATTAAAAAAAAAGTAGTTGAGTCGAAAGAAATGGATGGCGACTTAAAAAATCATTCCATATATAATCAATCATCCCATATTCTATTCTCCTGGCTCCTCGTAATGTCGAAACTCTTGAAGGTCTTCGTCATAAGCATTCTTCGCTCAATTTGACAAGTATATGACCGCTAGAGTGACACAACCTCTTGCTCACTCTCGATCCAACCGATATTTTATAGACGCGCATATATGTAAAACAAATTGTCAACTGTGTTTGGAGCCAGCCTATAAAAATAAATATTGTACAAACAAAGCAAAACTTGGGACGTTGACTTAACAACACCGCCCACTTACACTCCGAATAAAATTATGTAGGTATATAATTCACGCACTAATGGGATAAAATCTTGTAATGAAATCTTCATTCCGAATATTCGAGTGTCCAAACATCAAAAGGAATCTTTGTGTTCTTTTTATTACGTCGATAAACTATGCAGTATGCTTATTCAATGTCGACCTTGAAACGCTGCGGTCATACGAGTAAACGTACTTCCAGACGCGAAACTAATATAAACTCATAAAGTGATTTTCTTTTAAAGAATACAAAGTTGACGAACTCTTTTAGTATCATACTAACCGCATTGATTTATATGTATAAATCAATGACTAATCGCTCTAAATTAATCCAAACAGACTTATTTGGAGCTTAATAAGAATATTATTCCACTGGCACAGCGGATGTTTTTGCCATATTTGGTGATCCCTAAAATTGATTGTTCTAATGTTTTCGCTTGCCTAAAAGTTGCCAAAGGTCTTTGTTTCTGAACGTTCTTCGGCTTATGTGTGTGTTTTTCACCGGATATAAAAAGATGAAGACTGGTGAACTGGTGCATTACAATGTTAGTGTACAATTTCACGGTAAAATACTCTTATATCTTACACAAATAAAAAATATCTGATACAATGTATCTGTATAGATACTTTAACCAATAATTATAAATAATTAATTTATAATTATTTAAAAAAATAAGTGGTTTTAATCAATAATAATCAATAACTGAAATAAAAGATATATTGATTTTATGCAATAACTTCAAAATAATTCTGTAGTTTATAATTTTATAATTGTACCTACAGTACTTCTTAAAATCAGTGTTTAGAACCCCTAAACTCTGAGTTATGCCGATCTTACCCCCCTTGTAGATGATGGCGTAAATTATAGATACTTGTGTTTCGACGACTTATCATTCGAATCTCAACATTATTAACTAGAATAGAAAGCACATAATTGATTGTCGGCCTATGATACACCTACAATATTATTAATCTATCCGCCTGCACCATGACTTCTTTACAAAAATTTCGCGGGAAAGTCTGTGTATACTTTGCTGTGTTCTTAATGCTCCAAGGAGGCCTCTATTACTTGTTCTGTATCAGGTACGTACATTCTAATTTTGACATAAAATTGTAATATTATGCTTATATAATAATAATAATGTCCTCTAGAAGGAATGTCGGTCACGGCGGCCAGCCTCAACGGAGACTAGCCATCGGCGCAGGACAGGATTATAGTGCCCAAGTGTATGCGCAAACACAGGTGCACTCTCTATTCCCTCACTCTCATAATCCGATGGGATGTTAAACTGACACGACCGGAGAGAAAATCAGACGCAGGACCAACGGCTTTACGAGATTTCGAGGCATGGGGGTGAGAAACCGTCAACTTCCTGACTCCGGGCAGCTACTGAGAATTTCTTTACAGTAAAACTCAATAACTGATTTTTTTGGGACCGACCCGGGATATAAACCCGGGACCTTATGATCAGCGGTCGCGTTTACTACCATTAGACCAACGAGGCAGTCAATATATAAACAATAGATATGAAATATGTTATAGAAACTTTATATGTGGATGAAAGTATATGTAACTGTTAGAGAAAATTTTAGTGCATAGTAGAACAGTAAATTAACAAAACAATAAAAGAGATATGTAGCTGTGGGAGATAAGACGGATAAGATAAACATAACATGTCATTATGGCATGTAAGTCTGTGACTGACATGTAAGTTCACCTTTCTCCTTAGGGTGCCACTTCTCTGCGAAGTTTGGCAACCATCATGGCTATATTTATCTTCAAAGCTGCAGCACGGAAGAGAGAGCGAGTGCTGAGGTTGAACCAGTCACGGAGGTTCTTCGGCCAGGATGTTTTTCTTCTGCCAGGTCGGCGTTTTCCCTCGATTTTTCCTTGAATCACAAGCTGAAGAATACGATATTTGTGTCCTCTCATTATGTGTCCAAAATACTGCAACTTCCTCTCCTTCACGGTCCTCATTATCTACAACTTCTTATACATTCGAATCAGAACCTCTACATTTGATATTGTCATAGTCCAGAATATTCTGAGCATACGTCAGTATACCCACATTTCAAATACTTTAAGTTTTGAACGTAATGTCAAGATTAAGGTCCAACTTTCGACCCCATAAAAATTCACCTTTATGTTGTACTAAAGCGGGTTGACAAAATATTTGCTCCTTCCTACCTTCCCAAAAGTTAAAAGAGGCATGTGCTTAGCAATGGGATATTTTAGGGCCATAATTTTACTTTAGACCGATATTTAGATCGACTTAACACTTGACAAGCGAGTTTGCAACAGCACTTTTTATTTTTAGTCGTTATTAGGAAGACGCTGCTGTCCATCCTCTGAAATGTTACCCTCTGGCGCCTCTTACGACACCCACGGGATAATATGGGGATATTCTTACACCACCACTACACGGTAGAACATGATGATATATCATATATGAAGTAATATTGTATCATCCCTAGAGGATTAAGTTGTGTTGACCGAGCTATAGATACAACTCCACATTGAGTGCATTTTCGGTACGCAAAAACTCGGCTGATATTTTATTTGATCCATCATTTTTTTTAAATCAATATTACAGATCAATAACTGTCGTCCTACCACCTAAAAAAACTTACCATCAGGTAGTTTGTAAGTCCGTTTGCATCGTATGTTTTATATAAAAGGAACTTTGTCGCTGAGAAGTGGTTGACACAACAACAAGGCTTACGTTATTGTACAGTTCATAGAGAAAAAAATATTACTATATACAATTAATTTAAGTAATTTGACTTTTGCTGGTTATAATTTTGTTTTGTTAATCTATTGAAAATGGACAGTTCGAATTAAATCAATTCGGCGTTGTTTTTTATCTCTGTATACTCGTCTATTTATCTACTACCACGTGTAAACAAGAACACGTTTTCTGATGTTAACATTAGCGCTTATAACGTCAACTAAGAATATCATTAAATGTTAAATACTACGCATTTTAACGTTTATTGATGGTCTTAAATCATCCGTAGACACGTTTGGCAGCTTGGACCAAAAGCTAATTTAACGCGTAGTTTTGTGAATAACTATGAGAAATAGTTAAGAGGATATACGGGCGGTGTTTAATCCATAGAAACATATTCCTCCGTTTTCATTTGATTTTTTTTTTCTTAAATTATTATTTCAAAAATTATGAGCCTTCTAAATTTATTGAAATGGCCAGTTGCCGTCGCTATTACACGTGTAGCAATAAAAATAAACGAACATAATGAACAAAGAGAATATAATCACTATTAAAGAGAACTATACAGACATAGCCACAATCCTTCTAATATTGTCATTGAAAAAAAAATTAAAATCATTTTGGAAAGTTAAGGGGGAAATACAGGTGATGATTTGATTTCGTTTATTTTTTCAAATAAAAATTTTGAAATGTATAATCAGTTCCATCTGCAGTGAGGTCTCTGTACTGTCTAGCGGCCTACCTAGAACAGTTAACAGCTTCGAAAACAGCGCGATATATCGTTGAAAATCTATTATTCTAAATTCTTACAGATACTGCTACTTAGATATATATATCTGGTGTACTTTTCCAAAACTGAACCATGTTTTTCAAGAACAAAATGAAAGAAGGATTTGTGGCTATGTTTGCATGTTATTCTTTTATTTTTTACATTCGTTAATTTGTTTGCTGAAAGTCTAATAATTTGATATTTTTGTAATTTCAGAAGGTTCCTAGTTTATAAAATATTTTTTTGGAAAAAAACTAACATGGTCGTGGTGGATATAAATTGTACTGTAAAAAATATTTCTCTACTGTCACTATCCAGGGAGTGAACAGAGTAATATGTTTATTTGGATTAAACGCCATGCCTGAGACTTCCTCTTATACGTAGATATAAACCATTAAAATCATAACAGACCAACATATTATTCGCCCTCACTGTCGTATCAAATGCTTTTTAATAATTTCCGTTCTATTTTGTATGAGAAAACTAGAAAGTTACTCTGCAAGCTATAGCGAGAACATGTCTACTTAGTAAAGAGAGAAAGAGAGCCTTTACTTAATAAAATCCATAACATGAATATCGGCAGCAGAACAAAATTAATTGACATAAACCAACTATTTTACGCAACTGTACAAATTATTATTATATTCCTCTATAGATTGTCCATTATTGCTTTAACAAATAAACATAAATACCTCGTATTGATATAGCAAAGCGTTTTAAAAATAAATAAAATAATACACCTTTTATATTCCGTAAGTTTAGTATCCGCGTTACTTTGGCATGGAAACTGGTAGTTAGCTATCGGCTGCCAAGTCTAATCGATAATGAGTTTTAAATTTGTTGATAGTGTTCTGAGCATCCCTGGTGTCTTTTCTTGACCAGCATCGTAACTTGTTATTGCAGCTTATTTTTTATACTATTTTTTTAATATACCTACAAATTTAGTTATTTGTAATTAAGCTACCGATTTCCAGGTCTGGCCAATTCTTTTATACAATGCTTAGCAGCAACAAATTTTGATCTACAATTTGAACCAATTGTCATTGATTTCGTTATTTTCCTAGCTTGTTATAGAAATAGCATTAATACTTTTTTTTTTTTGTAGAACCGGTATAGGCTACAAAATTGGATTAGCAACTATTTAGATATACATACCTATGCAAACTTCAATGGTTCATGCTGAATTTTCACTGCTAGGTTAATAGAGCTTCATAATCGAGGATCGATACAGCTTCATAATCAAGGATCGACTATGTTCACTGTGGATGGCAATATATAAGCTCCATACCATCCACCACAAACTATAGCGAACGCATCTGAAAACTGCATGTAAAAACTTAAACAGAGAGCAATAAGTGTTCCTTGGTAATCATGGCTAAGTCTATAGTGACTATACGAGAATGACGATTTTTTTTTCTCTATACGTACTATATTATAAGTTGGTTACGTGTAAGTATCATTGGCTGTTTTTTCAACCAACTTTAAAAAAAGAGGAGGTTCTTAATTCGTCGGAACATTTTTTTGTATGTTCACCGATTACTCGAAGACGACTGAACCGATTTGGAAAATTCTGTTGAGTTATCCCTAATAGTTTATATTGAAGTCGGTTGTACAAAATGTTTAATTTTACCACTTGTACGTTTTCTTTTTAGTAAAAACGTGATACTTTCTGTCAGAATATCCGATGATTGTGAAGAAAATTGCAGACATATTATACGTAAATATTTTACGTATTACAAAATAAACATTTGTCTCGGGGGGTAGTCGAACCAAAGCCTTTTCATATGTTACCACAGCCCCAAGGGCTGCAGTCCATGTGGACTCCTTCTCGTAAGCGAATGGAGCTGGAGTTCTCCAGCCTTTCATCATTTGGGGGCACATGGAAAGCCGTACGCACAACTTCTAAACAGAAACAGAAACTTTTTTATTCAATATAGATTATAAATAATACTTATTGAAAGTCACTTTTGTATAATTACCACTGGTTCGAAAAAAAACCTCTGTTCTGGGAAGAACCAGCAAGAAACACAGCGGGACTTTTTTTTTTAAAATAACAGCTTACAATCATGTATGTTACAAAAATTAACAACACAACAAATTAGAAATAGCTTGGTAGCGATCACCTCATTTCCAGGGGTTATTATCATCTATAAATTTTTAACATTATAATAACCCTTTTTATACAAACTTAGTTTAATAAAGTTTTTGAACCTTGAGCATGTCAAATTTTGTATATTTTCTGGAATTTTGTTGTAAAAGCGTATACATCGCCCCAAGAACGAATTACTGACTCGATGGAATCGAGTAACTGGTACTACTAGCTTGTGTCTGTTCCTAGTATTTACAGAATGAATATCACTTATTTTTGTAAAACTAATTTTATTTTTGTGTACGTACATTACATTTTCATAAATGTATTGAGAGGCCAAAGTTAATGTATTATTTTTCCTTCATTTTTTGTCGCAGCGACTCTTTAGGCTTTAAATCATAAATTGCTCTTATGGCCCTCTTCTGTAAAACAAATATAATTTCAGTGTCAGCTGCGTGTCCCCATAGTAAAATACCATACGACATTATGCTATGGAAATAGCTAGCTGTATCAACACTAGTTAGACTTCTAATCTTTTTTACGGCATATGCTGCAGAACTAAGTCTGCTTGCTAGTTTTGGTATATGGGGGCTCCATTGAAGCTTCAAAAAGCAAAAATGGTGGTATCTACAAGACTCAGTTTCTCCCCATTTAAAATTACATTAGTATTTCATTGTTTGACATTTGGAGTCATGAATTTCATACATTTCGTTTTAGTGCCATTTAAATGCAAATTATTAACATTGAACCAATGTCCTAATTTAGATACAGCATTATTTACTTCGTCATATTTTAGCAATTGTCGAATTAATTTGAAAATTAAAGAAGTGTCATCTGCGTATAATACTATATCATAGTTATCTCCTACTATGTAAGGTAAGTTATTAATGTATACAAGAAACAGAAACGGGCCGAGAATTGAGCCTTGAGGCACGCCCATTTGTACCATCGACCCAGAAGAACTCATACTGTTAATGACAACTTTTTGCGTTCTCTTACTTAAATATGAAATAATTAATTTAAGAGCATCACTTTCACTTTTTACACCGTAGTGTTGAAGTTTCCTGGTTAATGTTTCATGGTGAACACAATTGAAAGCTTTGGATAGGTCACAAAATATACCCAAAGCATCCTGTGTATTCTCCCATGCATTAAAGATATTTTGATCTTTAATCAGCTCAATACCAGCATCAGTTATCGAATGACCCTTTGTGAAACCAAATTGATTTTTATGAAGTAAATTATTTATATTAAAGAAATTTAACATTTGATCAAGAATAGTGTTTTCAAATATCTTACTAAGTGTTAGTAGTACAGAAATATGTCTAAAATTGGCGAGGTCTAATGTACTACCAGATTTAAATAAAGGTACTACTTTACTATACTTCATTAAATCAGGAAACACACCAGATTCGATACTAGTATTAAAAATAATAGCTAAATGAGGCGTGATTGTATCTATTATAGACGCAATAGCTTTAACGGAAATCCCCCACAGACCCGCAGTTTTTTTAACATCAATAGTTTTAAAATATTTTACAATATCTTTTGATGATACTTTATGAAATGTAAAATTCTTTGTACACGCATTTTGTTTAAGTAATGATTCGGCGACGGCAGAAGAAGAATTCAGTGACTTAGTGGTCCATTGCAACGTCTTGATCTGATTCAGTTAATTTGTTATTAACACTTAACTGGTAATTTGAATTGCGAGAGTTGATCTTACCAGTTTCGCTATTAATTATACTCCATGTCATTTTAATTTTATTAGAAGCAGTCTTAAGTTTGTTGCTCAAATGCAAAGACTTGGCTGTGGAGCACACACTTTTAAATATTTTTGAATATTTTTTACATATTCCCTAAATTCGACGCTATGGTTATATGACCTTTCATGGTAAAAATCATATAACCTATGTCTGCTCTTATGGACTCCTACTGTCGCTCATTCATTAAATGACTTCCGACTGTTCAAGGAGAATGTGTTAGAAGTAAAAGTATTATTAAATTCATTGCAAATAAGCTTAAATAATGCTCCATACAAAAAATTTTGATCATTTTGGTATGAAAGTGATGGAAGTTTTTTCACTATGTTACTTCTAAATTTCTCCAAGCGACGTGCATTTACTGAAACAAACACAACTTTCTCATCTACTTGCTTTTTGTGAACATAAGGTAACGAAACTACTTGTCCACAGTGATCACAACTTAATTTTTGAATTATACATATATGCAACGGCTTAACATTTGTAAAAATGTTATCTATACATGTTGCACTAGATTAAGCAATACGCGTTGGCTCTAAAAATAAATTAAAAAGACCATATGACAATGATCTAAATTTAATATTGATTGAGGAAGCTTTTAGGGGATTGATATTAAAGTCTCCACATATTACGACAGATTTATTCTGTTTATTAAGCTTAGCAAAAACTTCCTCCATAATTTTTTCAAAAGTAGCGTATATAAAAGGGTTTTGTAGACGCTCATAACAATGGGGTGCTCAAACTCAACACATGCCATTTCTACAGTTCGCTCAACAGAGAGGCTTACAATATCTTTACGTTCTTTACATAACAATAATTTACTAGATAATATTAAGGAGCCACCTCTTAAAACCGTTTCTCTATTGAAAGAACTGACCACCTGGTGATTACTGAAGTTAAACATTAATTTGAACATTTTAACCAATGTTCAGTAATACATAAATATGAATATTGTTACTATTTAAGAATAACTCGATTCCTAGCTCTTTGCCTAGGCCTTATGATATACGTTGTCATCTTTGCGGAATAAGATACGTACCGACAGACCAGCAATGATTATATTATCTTTCGGTATTAATCTATTTACAAGCTATTTATCTAGTTGGCTATGATATTAAAAAACATATTTTTATACATGGTGGAGCCATGCTGGAGCTATATTATAGTTGTAGCACGAATGGGTCGGCTCGACCGGGGACCACGCTCTCACAGATTGCCAGCGTAAAATAGCAGCTTAATGCTGCTGTGTTTCGTATAGTGTGTGTATTATTATTGTGATTAGTCCACACACAGGAAGGTTCAATTTGTGTTGGTTCAGCGTGACATCAGGCAGACGTCAATGCAGTTTTTTTTATTATCTTTATCATGAAGACGCTGAGTAGAAAGAAGAGAAGAAGTTAAGTTTTTTTTATCAAAAACAAATGGAAGTAAAGTTGGATGTTGACGATAAATCAGAACTTAAATGTCGAAATTATGGGTATATGCTTGTTCTGAACACGCATACTGTTTCCATGAGAGTTGAAAAGAGGCATTCTATCTTAGTCCTCACGGCTGAGAACGCATCTGCATTTTAATTCGCAAACGAAAATAGATGTAGATCTCTATGGGCCATAGCAACCATTTACCATCAGGTGGGCTGTGTGCTCGCTTGTCACCCTTATTCTATTTAAAAAAAAAACTATATTTGGTCATATATTCATATAAGAATAATAATTTGAATTTCATACAAATGTTTTCACTACTGTGTTTAACAGTTTTTGCATTCAAACCTTCACTTTGGCTGCAAACAATCAATGCATTATTTTGTAACAATGATTTTGTTATCGTAAGCTATTTATTTATATTTTTGTGTACATTGTCTTTTTATCCATTGTTAGTTCTGGCTTGTATTTGCTAATCTACTTTATTCAATTACACCTTTAATTCGCACAGAGAGTCAAGAATACAAGATAACACAGTACTATTAGGAGTCTTGTATATCACAAAAGAGAAGAAGTGGCTTCATTGATGGCTGATAAAGTTAAAAGTTAAAGTTACAACCTACATTCACTGCTGGGCACAGACCTAACATTTCTGTGAGGGTTCTGGCTGATATTTTATTTATATTAAATTGAATCACGCTTTTAATTGTTTAAATCTATGTTGATAATACTTTCCCTTTCATAATCGCTATGGTAGTTCAAAGGCCGGGCATTCGCCTTGAATTTCATTGTACGTGAAACGCAGTTTGATTAACCGAAATTCAATCACAGATGACGATACCACTGACATCGTTATTTCTAATTTTACGTGCTACGTTTATTGCGTGCTCGCTAGAGAGGGAAAACATCATTATCAAATCTTATATCTCAGGCATGCAAGTGAGATTAGGACATGCGAAGCCCGTCTACGCAATGGAGCAGCTCTTCCTGCTCCGCTCTCTTTATATTAATGTATGAATAATAAGAAGCCCACAAGCCGAATTTTATTGGCTTTAATGTAACATTATTTTATTTTTATTTTTTACATATTATTAATATATTTAAAAAAGTGCACTACTGCGGTTTACCGCTTTTTTATTATTTAAAAAAATACCAGCAATGTGAAATGCTATCGCCCCTTCAGAATACGCGGCTCAGCTTGAGTACTCACGCTCAGGAAGAGTAGGGTAGGTTGGGCGTGGATAATCAGTAAGGGATTCCCCAATACCAGGGGTGCTGGTACCCTCGTGGGGTAGTATTTTTTTAAATTTCGCTAACATGTTAAGGGTGGGGGGAGGCCTCCGGCTACCTGCACTTACCAGACAAAACGCAGTAGTAAATTTCTGCTGGTATTCTTTTAGGTCGTGGTACCTTCCCAGTTCGATCCGGCCAATCCGTACGACAGCAAAAGCTGCCGCGTGACTCTACCACTGTTAGCAGTAGTTAATTTCTTATTCAATAGTTATGGCAATGGTCGAAATTTGCCGTTATCATATCCATAAGAACATTATCGTTACTGCGCGTGTAAAGACACGTGACTGCGAGTTTTTTAACAACCAAAAAAATGTAGAGCCATCCATAAAACAAGAAACTTTAGAGAACAGTGACGGAAAACAAGTTTTTGTTTTATACAAATCTAATCGAGTTGCGGGGCATCACCTACGTGCCTATTTAACATATTATCCTCATAACCTCTCCTACAAAACACAAGAGTATAAAGAACACATTACCTATATTAAGCTTGTTAAATTATCTCTACATTTGCACTTTGTCAGATTTCCTATTAAAGTATCTATAAACAGTTATACGCAATTTATAGAAGATATATAAAAAATTTTTTTTTTATTTCATGCCATTGTGTTTGTATAAGTTACCCTATAGTTGACAGAATGTGTAATCTCAATATTCCGTAAGAAGTCCACTGCTGGAGTGTCCAACAACATTTTGCCGCTTTGGGAGGTAGAGCAAATGACGTCCTCAGTGATCTTACTCATATTTTTCGAAATTTTAAAAATATTGAATTTTAAAATTTCCAAATATAATAATAATAAATAAAGTAGATAAATATTTTTTCCAATAATTTATCTACTCTATTTATTATACGTGGTAGAGCCATGCTGCAGCTATATTAGTACTATAGTTGTAGCACGAATAGGGCGGCGCGACCGGGGAAGGACCACGCTCTTACAGAATAACAGCGTAAAATAGCAGCTTAACAGTGCTGTGTTTCGTATGGTGAGTGTAGAGAACCGGAGTCCCTCTTTACTGGAAAAGAGGCATTCCATCTTAGTCCTCACGGCTGTCAACGCATCTGCATTTTGATTATTTAATTAGGACAGATGTAGATGTCTATGGGTCACAGCAACCACTTACCATCAGGTGCACCGTGTGCTCGTTTGTCACCCTATCCTATATAAAAAAAATATATACTTCTCACAGAGATACTTTATTTCAAAATTTCAATCATATTTCTCCAGGAGTAAAAACCGTCAGTACGGAATCATTATACCTGCTAGGTGCCCCGTTGTTTTTCGATAGTATTAAACCTGTTTTAGAAACAAAATCTCATCAGTTTTTAAACCACTTTGATAAATTGTATAAATTAAACTCCCACATTGCTTTTACTATTTTAAAATATTGTCTCCTTGTACCTAGATTTACATACTTACTCCGCTCGAGTCCAGGCTGGAAATGTTCGGATATTTTAAAAGATATTGATAACAATCTTAAAATAGCTACAGAAAACATTCTAAATTTAACTTTAAATACAGCAGCCTGGACTCTAGCTACTTTACTTCTAAAATTTGGTGGCATTGGTGTGAGAAATCTTTCTAGCGTTGCACTATTACCTGCTTTCCTTCCATCTTTTTTTTACGTGCATAGTTTTAGTGATTTATGTAACATAATTTTAAATAATAAAGTAGACCTGTGCTTTGCTACGGAGGCAGAGCAGACATTTCAAACGCTCTGTCCCGGCGAAAATGTTCCACTGGAAGTTAACCAACAAAAACAGTGGGATATTCCATTGGTACAGAACGTGCAGAAAGATTTGTTTCATAAATTCCACAGTGACCAATATTAGGCACGCCGTAGCACGTAGGAATCCGACTAGGAGCGGCGCTTTGTCAACCCCTGTGGTAGCAGCGTCGACAAGTTTGGGCTCCACGGACTTTCATGTAAGAAAATTGCTGGTAGGTTTCACGGCACGGTTCTTTGAACGATGTCATCCGAAGGGCTCTTGTCTCTATAAATGTTCCCTCGGTCTTAGAGCCTTGTGGAATATTTAGAGACGATGTCAAAAGACCCTACGGTATGACATTGGGCCCTTGGGAGAGACGTAAAGCCCTAGTGTGGGATGCTACTTGCGTAGACACTTTGGCGGCCTCTCATCTCAGGGGTACCTCGGTTAAAGCCGGGGCGCCATCAGAGACAGCTGAACTGAGTAAGTGGCGCAAATATGACTCTCTGAGAGATGTCTACATATTTGTGCCATTTGCTGTAGAGACTATCGGTCCGTGGGGTCCACGTGAAGTTCCTAAAAGAACTCTATCCGCGACTGGTCGTTGCTGCTGGTGATAAGAGGGCTGGTTCTTTTCTCGCTCAAAGATACCGCGGAGAGTAGGACTGTATGATAATTAAGTTACTAGTTATAGATATTTTAATTATAGTTTTTTAAAAAAAAATTATCGGCTGTTTTTTATATGATTTATTAAACTATATGTGTAAAATTTCGCATGTGAGAAAAACAGAGTGGCTGACGCTCATACATACATAGGTAACTACTCTAAAGTTTTTCAATAATAGGTAGTATCAAACCATCAAATAATATGGTATTTGAGGAAAAAATTTATGAATAAAAACGTCCATGATTCGGCAATATAACAACAAATTTGTGACGCGGAACATTGACACTTGTTTCATGGTTAACAAGTCGCTCAAGTGCGTTGTAGGTGCGCGCGCACTCAATGATTCACATAATTTAATCCAATCCATACTTCCTGCCACATAATCTAATCTTTTACTTCAGATATATTTCTTGGACATTTTGCAATACTTAAAATATTATTTTAACCGTGTAGTGGCGGTGTAAGAATATCCACTACCCCATATCGTCCCGTGGGTGTAGTAAGAGGCGACAGAGGGAAACCAAAACAGAGGCCGAGCAGCAGCGTATTCCTAATAATAATTTAAAAAATAAACTGTTGTTGTGTTGTTGGTACGTGGTAAAGCCACGCTGTAGCTATATAATGGTTGTAGCAAGAATGCGTCGGCTCGACCCGGACGGTCGAACGAATACGGCTATGCTCACACAGAATACCAGTGTAAGATAGCAGCTTAATACTATTTATTGTGTTTCGTATGGTGAGTGTAGAGAACCGGAGACCCCTTTACTGGAAACGAAGCATTACATCTCAGTCCTCAGGGCTAGGGTTACCAGATGACAGGAATTTTCCTGACATGTCCGGAATTTTAGCTCTCTGTCAGGGAAACAGGAAAAAATTGAAATTGGCAGGAATTTTGAAATAGAAAAGGAAAAATAATTGAAGTACAAATTAATATATTTATTAAACAGTTTACATACAAAAAATAATGATATATGAATCAATCTCAATGTTAAATTATTTCATTCATCTGATCTGGCTCGTACTTTTTATTGCGTATATGTCAAGCACATGCGCGAGTTTTTACAGTGATATATATATGTATATATATATTAGGAGAGCTGGTTTCTATACGTGGTAGAGCCATGCTACAGCTATATTAGTAGTATAGTTATAGCAAGAATAGGTTGGCTCGACCGGGGAAGGACCACACTTTTACAGAATACCAGCGTAAAATAGCAGTTTACACTGCTGTGTTTCTTATGGTGAGTGTAGAGAACCAGAGACCCTTTTTACTGGAAAATAGGCATTCCATCTTAGTCGTCAAGGGTGACAACGCATCTGCATTTTGATTCTTTATTGAGGATAGACGTAGATGTCTATGAGTCACAGCAACCAATTACCATCAGGTGGACTGTGTGCTCGGTTTCAACCTATCCTATAAAGGAAGACATTTTTGGGTAGGTATTTGAGGCGCGCTGAGAAATTCTCAAATACCTACCCAAAAATTTCTACCAGCTCTCGGATTATTTGCTGCCTCTACGTCAATGTCAGGAAATTTATTGAAAAGTCAGGTATATTGCCAGGAAAACTCATTGTGGGATCTGGTGATCTGGAACCAGGAGTGACAACGCATCTATATTTTGACCACAGCATCCACTTACCATCAGGTCGACTGTAATCGCGTTTGTTACCTTTATTCTATACAAAACCTGCTCGCCAAACGTGGCAACTATGAAAAGTACCCCCTCTATGAGATAATAATTGGTGGGGGGGGGGGGGGGGGCTATGTTCAGCAGTGGAATTTTGATAGGATACTCATTATTTTTATTTTTTGGTTTTTAAACATAAATTTACTACATTCGCTTATAATGCAGTGTGTGTATGTGTGTATTTTTATAGGGGAATATGTTACCTTTCCTTTTTCTTTTATTATATCAACGTCATTTGAACGTGTTACCATACTACCGTGCGAGGACCTGGCGACTTACAGACTGCGGAAAATCCAAAAAAAAACATTCGGTAAACGCTACTTTACCACGTTCCCGCTGTCTTGTTTGTCTGTCTGTCTGTCTGTCGTTCCAGGTGGAACCTTGCAACTCAACTTTCGAGCACTTTCCGATGAGCTAGAGACTTCAAATTTTGAACATGGCTCAGAATCGGATAAAAATGTAGGAATATGATAAAAAAGTGGTACATTAAATTTTTCTAGACTAGAGATGCTAACTAGCATGATATTGACGAACTTCTTGCTAGGTAAAGACTTCATACTTCTGGACTTCGTGTACACACATTAAAGTTTCTAAGTTATATGCATTGCAATTGTTTACCCACCTAGCGCCCTGCGACCAGTATGTTTAAGCAAAGATGATTCACAGCTGTGAGTTAGCGATTATAAACTAAAGGAACTTTCCTTTACTTGAGTTGTTATTATTTTATTTTTTGGCTAACGGTTTATCTGACCGAAGACAGCATGAAATGCGCAATTAATTATATCTTAATTATTTAAATATGAAGATTAAATAAATAATTACAGCGATAGTAACCTAATGGTAAGATGCGGACTGCGAACTCCAAAAGTCGTGGGTTCGAATCCGCCATTAACTTCTGTTTTAAGCCGCTCTTAACGCACTCAAGACTAAAACTGCTCAGGGCAAGCAGAGCATTAAGACAAAGGCGACTCCTGCCACGGTGAATTTCTGCAACATTAGGGGACTACATTCGAACCTTAACGCCGTCCACTCCCGTCTGGAGACGGCGAAGCCAGCCTTGGTCTTTCTAACCGAGACGTAGGCGTCCTCTGTGGCTAACACTTTGTATCTCTCCTACCCGGGGTACAAATAAGAACAGTGCTTTGTGCCACAGGCTAGTGTTTTGCGTATACGTCAGAGAGAACATCTGTTTTCAACGCCTAGGCAGTCTTGAAGGATCAGACATGTCTATTCTTTTGTTTGCGCGTAGACAGCGTCGACTAGGCATATACAGGTGCTCCTCTAAGTCCCAGGTAATGCCGACACAGATCGACTCATCGACCACGTCCAAATGGCTGCAGACTCCGTGCTACAACTTATCCCCCTCGGAACATTATCTAATCTTGAGTGCAGTGCCGCTCACGCTACCATCGCGATTGTGTTCTGCAGGATGCCACCGTGTCGACATTATAGGTCGGCCGATTGGGACAGGACGAGGTCTTTTCCTCGCACCCTAATCTCGGGGGCAGGTTTGCTCCTTGCCCAATTATTCCATTGTTCTAGCTGATATTGTCGCTGATGTGTTACTTCAGGGAATTAAACTTTTTATTCCATCACCTGTAACGCCTATCGCAGGAAAATCCCAGCCATGGTTGGGTCACTCCTATAAAATTGCATCACGCCATAAGCATGAGTGCTATCGGGTCTGGGCTGACGCATGGACGTCTCCGGATGCAAACACTAGCACCCTTAAAAAGAAGTATAACTCCGCCTCCAGGTCCTTTGAAAGAGTCATTGCAAAGCCAAAGTCAGAGCATATCGGCAGAATTGGCAAAAAACCTAATTCGCCTTCTTTCGGGAATACGTGCATTCTGGTCTCTTACCAAGGCCGTCTAGGAGAACTCCTGTAAGCCATCTCTCCCATCACTGCACAGGGAGTACGACTCGCTGGCCCATGCCAGAAAAGAGAAAGCCGAACTGTTTTTTGGCTCTCTTTGCGTCCATCTCTCGATGACGGGGGCACACACCACTGACCATCCCGCGGTGTGAGTACTCCATGCTGGATGTGCTGTTTACGCTCGGTGCGCAAAACACTTCTCTCCCTGTACGTTAACAAGTCGAGTGGGTCTTTTGTGCTGAAGACGTGTGCTTCAAAGTTATTTCACGCGTCTTTTCTGGTGCTCCTACTCCCTAGGCATAGTTCCGAACTCATGGAAGACAGCTTTGGTGTATTCGATCCCAAAAATAGCGACCACTCAGACTCGTCAGCGACAGGCTTATCGCCATCACCTCCTTGTTCTCTAAAATAATGGAAACCGTTATAATCTGCCAGCTCATGATGTACCTCGAGGATCACCAAATGATTAGTGACCACCAGCACGGTTTCCATTAGAGTCACTCAGCTGGTGATATTCTGGCTTACCTGACTCATAGATGGGTGGAAGCAGTAGGGTCCAATGGGGAGACTCTGGCCGTTAGTTTGGACATTGCGAACGTCTTCGTTCGGGTTTGGCACAAAGCGCTTCTTCCGGAGCTCCCTTCCTATAAGACTTCCCGAGAAATTGTGTGATTAGATCACCAGTTTTCTTGCAAATCGGAGCATCCAGGTCGTAGTACACAGTGAATAGGCTGATTAGAAGCCTATTGATGCTGATGTTTTACAAAACTGCATACTATCACCAACGCTATTTTTCTGCAAATCGATTAGATGTTTCAAACCAGTGACATTCATTTCTATGCGGACGGCAGAACTGGTGATGCTTTATACACCGGCCATGTCAATATTTCTCGGAAAAACGTCTCCGAGTATCGGAACAAACTTGTTTCCGAAGTCGAGTCATTGTTGAACAAATTCTCGGATTGGAGGCGACTAAATTTAGTCCAGTTCAATCCCCAGAAGACACAAGTTTGCGCGTTTACTGCTAAAAAGAACCCCTTTGTCGTATCTCCGTAATTTCAGGGCACTCCCCTTATTGCCTCAGCCAGTATCAGATCCTCGACGTCGACATACCGAATTTCGTGGTTATTTGGAATAGAAGACTTAATTGGCCTATAAAAAGCTTGGCGCGCTTAGCAGAACGGGACAGTATTCCATGCCGACACACAGCATGCAAAATATACAAGACGCAGGTTCGGCCTCACATAGGATACTGTCATCTCTGAGCCGTTTCTGGGCTTCTTCCACTTGCCGCATCCAGCGCAAAGCGGCTCAAATCGTCGATGACAGAGTTCTCTCTGATCGGCTCGATTCCTTGTGCTGCGAATAGATGTTGCACCCCTGTGCTAAGAAATTGTTCGGATTAATTCCAGCCGCCAAATTTCACCAACGCACATCGCGACAAAACTCACATTACCATCCACATCATCTGGGCGCTTCGCGAGTTTTCTTCCTCGCAGGTCCACTTTGTGGAATCGTTTACCATCGGTGATTTTTCCGGACCGATACTTAGGAACCCTCAAAGAACGAACTTCTTTTTAAAAGGCCGGCTTTGTTCGTGGGCGGTGGCCGATACTTACCATCAGGTGAGCTGCATGCTCATTAGCGGTTTTCTTCTTTAAAAAAGGACCACGTTCACACAGAATATCCGCGTGAAATGGGATAACTATGCGTATCGGATGGTGAGTGTAGCGAACCGAAGACCCTTTTTAAAGGCATTTCGTCTTAGTTCTCGGAGGTCACATTGCATCTACATTTTGATTATGTATCGAGGACAACAAGAAAAAATTCAATGACTAAACGCATACGTATTTCAAAGCTCAAAAGCGCTGCATAAGAGCAATTTTTAATTTTAAGATTACAGATAGTAGATCCATTTTCCAAGCCCATAAATTATTAACATTTCCGTGTCTCTATCTTTTAGAAATGATGTACTTGTCAAAACTAATTTACTAATTGGGATAAATGTAGACGTCTATGGGCCACAGCATCCCCTTACCATCAGGTGGACTGTGTGCTGGTTTGTATAAAAAAAAACCTTAAATGAAACTTAAATAATTGACCGCGAACTGTAACTGTGAGAACACAATACCTAGACTTATTTAAACGGATTTAAAACAGCATTTTTAAAGCGTTATGGTTATGGGAATGCAACGGCCATTTACAACAAAATTCCAAATTTTATTACAAAATCTTTGAGAATAATATTTAAAAAAAATGTCTTATTTCATAACTATTGGATAGGTGCTATCCCAATATAACTCTGTAGTAGACATCCTAAATGTTAAACTCCTGTAGCTAAATAATATTCAAATAATTACCAAACATTTTTGTTTTATGTTACATGTAAAAATAACAATAACGTTTAATCTGTTCATTGTTACTGTACTAATATTTTTAATGAAATAATTCTTAAGTTAATATTTGCATGCCAAAATGATACAATTTAAAAGGATATTTTATTTACTCTCTCTTCTGTTCTTCTGTCCTATTCTATTCTATTTTGTTCTATTCTTTTTATTCTCTTCTATTATATTTTTCTATAAAAAATCGTCTATCACTCACTTTGATTTATCCTATAGAAAAACTACGCTGGACATGGTGCCACGACTGTTTGCACGTATATAGAGAACAGACTGGCAGATAAAGGCCACGTTGGAGCAGAGGGAGGCTTGTGCCTAGCTTTGTGTCGTTATATAGGCTGTTTTTACTTTTTTAACAGACTTCATAAATAGACGTTTTCAATTCGACGCAATATTTTTAAATATGTTTAGCGATAATTCTTTATCACGTAGTCTGATTTCAATGTTTTATTCGTTAGAATGGGATACTTCAGGGATGACCCATTATAAAGATCTATTATGGAGATCCAGAAGAAAATGCTGAAGTTAGAACGAGCGAGGCGGGCACTTGGTAAGCTAACTCTGGTTGTAAGTTGGTGGACTTTTCTTTATAGGATAGGGTGACAAACGAGCACACAGTTCACCTGATGGCAAGTGGTTTTTTTTTATAGGAGAGGGGGCAAACGAACATGCGGCTCACCTGATGGTAAGTGACTACCGCCGCCCATGAACAACTGCAACACCAGGGGAATCGCAGATGCGTTGCCGGCCTTTTAAAAAGGAGTACGCTCTTTTCTTGAAGGTCCCTAAGTCGTATCGGTCCGGAAAAATCGCTGATGGTAATCGATTCCACAAGGAGGTCGTGCGAGGAAGAAAACATCTTCTAAATCGCACAGTGGTGGACCGCCAATCATCCAGATGGTGTGGATGGTATCGGGAGTTCTGTCGCGATGTGCGTTCGTGAAATTTGGTGGCTGGGATTAATCCAAACAATTCCTCAGAGCACTCCCCATGGTAGATGCGAAAGAAAATGCAAAGGGATGCAACATCTCTTCGCAGTGCCAATGAATCGAGCCGATCGGAAAGGGCTCGGTCGTCGACGATTCGCGCAGCTCTGCGTTGGATGCGGTCAAGTGGAAGGAGCTGGCACTGGGGAGCCCCTGCCCAGAGATGGGAACAGTATTCCATGTAAGGCCGAACTTGCGCCTTGTAAAGTTGCAGGCGGTGTGCCGGCATGAAATACTGTCCCGCTCTGCTGAGCACGCCAAGCATTTTAGAGGCCAATTTGGCCTTCCCTTCCAAGTGACCACGAAACTGCACGTCACTCGATATGTCGACTCCGAGGATACCGATACTGGCTGAGGCAAGAAGGGGAGTGCCTTGAAACTGAGGAGATACGACAAAGGGGTTCTTTTTAGCGGTAAACGCGCAAACTTGTGTCTTCTGAGGATTAAACTGGACTAGATTTAGTCGCCCCCAATCCGAGACATATAATCCATAGACATCCACATCTATCCTCGATTGCGAATCAAGATCCAGACTTGTCACCCGTGAGTAAGATGGAATGCTTCTTTTCCAGTAAAACCGGGTAGACTGCGGGGGTAGGGCTGTCCTATCTCTATATTACGATATTAGGATGGCAATGAGCAATATCATTAGGTCATTAAAATATGCATTATGGTACACGTGGCGGTAGTACTGTAAAATGTTCTAAATATATCTCTTCAGTGCACTTTGCGTAATTAAACCAACATGTAGCAAGTACTGCGCCGCTCCAGGTGTGAATCATATGGTTTATGTGCACTAAGATTGTACTCAATCTTCCATCAGACCGTATAATTTGTATTGTACGACCATCATTTTTGTTTAAAAAGAAAAACAACACTCACACATGAGTATATATTGTATATACATATTATTCAGCGGTGAAATTGTTTTAAATACATAATATGTTTGCACATCGAAAAATGCTGACACAGAGTAATTTTTATAGGGCTTGGATAACGGTATATTTTTCGACACGTTTTCGCCTTAAATACCTAAAAACTTATTTGTTTCGTTTATGTTTGAACGGAATCATAATAAAAACGTTTATGAATAGAACGAAATTTTAAATCGTTCTTGTTCAATAAAACGTTTTTAACCATTTTAAACCGTTTTTTCTCATTTTTAGCCCTACAATACGTAACAAAAATACCTTATAGGTTTAAACTTGTCGTGGCACGTGCCATTCATTTAGTTTCCTGCGGAATAAACCGTTTTTTACGTTTTCACATTGCGTACTCATTTTGTTTTTGTTCCGAACAGAATGTTATACAAGGAACCGTCCCAAACGTTTTAAAAACGTTATTTTTAATAACGTTTCCGAGCCCTGATTTTTTGTAAGCCAAAAAAATTACATATGCTCACGTGTTGCTATAACACGCCAGAAATATTTCTTTCGTGTTATAACAACCTTATGGCCTTATTTCCATCTTAAAAATATTATTATATGGTTAGGTATATATTATTGTATGTGGTAAAACCACGCTGCAACTAAATTTAATTATTATTTAAAGAGGCATTCCATCTTATTCCTCAGTGGTGACGACGGATCTACATTTAGGTTCTTAGTAGATTATAAATTTAGGTATCTATGGGTCATAGTATCTAATTACCATCAGGTGGACTGTGCTCGTTTGTCAGTTGTCACCCTTAACAAGTTTGTTACCTTATATGAAAAAAATATAATGTAAAATGCACTGATGATGATGCTACAGCGTAAATCTCAGTCGAGATACATCTCGATCTGCCTGCAAAGCGAGGCGTTTATGACCATTATTTTATCACGGACAAATATTAGGTCGTTACATATGAAATTAGCGTTTTGTCGTACTGACCGCTTTGATCTGAAATATCTCCTCTTTGGTTAAGAATTCCAAATTAAAATTTATAAATTATTTTATTAGCTGCTACATTTGAGTTTTGAAAACAGCCATTCATTTGTTTTTTCCTCATTATTTTCTTCTTTGTCGTCGCTTATTACCGCACAATGGAAAACATGAAATATTGGTATATTTACGAGTACGAGTTCTACCGTGGCACCAGTGCTGTAGAAACAGCTCGAAGGATTAATTATGTTTACGGCGCTGGTGTCGCAAAAGAAAGCATGGTACGTATTTGGTTTGAACGTTTTTGTTCTGGAAATTTCGACCTTCAGAACCAACCCCGTGGACGGCCGGAAACCAAAGTGGAAAATGAAGAATTAAAGGCTATTGTGGAAGCGGATCCATCACAAAGCACTTCAGAGATAGCTACAGACTTTGGGGTAAGTGATAAAACTGTATTAATCCACTTGAAGCAAACCGGGTAAGTAAAAAAACTTGAACGATGGGTACCTCATGATTTGAGTGAATCGAACTTGCAAAAACACGTCGACTGCTGTGTTACTTTGCTCAACCGACACAATAATAAAAGGATTTTAAATCGAATCGTTACTAGTGATGAATAGTGGATACTATACTATAATCGGAAGTGCTCGTCGCAATGGCTGAACCCTGGAGACCCAGCCAAATCCTGCCCTAAACGAAAATTGACTCAGAAAAAGTTACTTGTGAGTGTTTGGTGGACTAGCGCCAGTGTCGTTCACTACAGCTTTCTAAAATCTGGCCAAACGATTACGGCAGATATCTATTGTCAGCAATTGCAAACCATGAAGGAAGAACTAGCTGCTAAACAATCGAGATTGGTCATTCGCTCTAGGTCACTTCTGCTTCACGACAACGCAAAACCACACACTGCACAACAAACGACCACTAAGTTAGATGAGCTACAATTTGAATGTCTGCGACATCCACCCTACTGCCCGGACCTTGCTCCAACAGATTACCATTTTGTCCGGAATTTGGACAACTTTTTACAAGGAAAAAAATTCAACTCCGATGCGGCAGTCCAAACCACCTTCAAAGAGTTTATTGATTCTCGCCCCCATGGTTTTTTTTTTAGTAAAGGGATCAATGAACTACCTATGAGATGGCAAAAGTGCATAGATAACAAAGGTGCATACTTTTATTAATTAAATATATTTTACAAAAAAAAGGACTTTATATTCCTCCCGTACAAAACGCCAATTTCATTTGTAAGTACCTAATACCTACCAAAAAATACCTTACACATTCATTGCATGGTTGAGTGCCCTACACCAACTAGGAAAAAAGTTGAAATAATTCAGGCGTAAAAAGGTTTTGTTGGTCAAAACCTTTTCACGCCACGAAATGGTTCGATTAAACCTCATTTTAAATTTAAAAAACGCACTGAAATCGATCCATTAATGCGGCGATGCTAAAAATAGACTCACCAACAGACAATCGCTTCGAACTTATAACACTCCTCTCTGTACGTCGAAGGTTAAGTCACAATTTGTAAAATTAAAAATTTTATTCATCTGACATCAATATAAATAAAATGAGAACATCATCAATGTCAGTCGAAGTTAATTAAATACTCATTATGAAGAATAACCCAAAGTTAACTGGTCAAATCTTGATAAAATTTATATGGGACCACATGACAAGCACCAGCTTTCAAATAAAAAAAGAATCATCAAATCGGTTTACATAGAAAAAAGTTAGAATACAGTCGATTTTAGAACCTCCTCATTTTTTACAGTCGGTTGAAAAACAAATTACTGCTATTTTATATCAAGTTTGAAAAAAACGAAATCAATGAAAATTGAGTCAAATGATAGGTCAAAACTTGTTGCTACTAAGCAGTGTAAAAAAGAATTGGCCGGACCTGGCCATCGGTAGCTTAACACCAAATAACTAGTTAAGTGTAATAAAAATATATATATAAATCAGATGGAATAACAGATTTTAAATCTGGTCAGAAAAGACACCAAGGACCAGGGATGCTCATAACACTATCAACAAATTTAAAACTAATAATCGGTTGCACTTGCATCCGGTAGCTAGCTACCAGTTTCCATGCCAAAGTAACGCGGATACTAAACTTACGGAATATAAAAGGTGTATTATATGTATATTTTGTGACCTATCCAAGGCCTTCGATTGTGTTCACCATGAAACATTAATCAGGAAACTTCAACACTACGGTGTAAGAAGTGATGCTCTTAAATTAATTATTTCATATTTAAGTAAGAGAACGCAAAAAGTTGTCATTAACAATATGAGCTCTTCCGGATCGATGGTACAAATGGGCGTGCCTCAAGGCTTAATTCTCGGCCCCTTTCTGTTTCTTGTATACATTAATGACTTACCTTACATAGCGGGGGATAACCATGATATAGTATTATTTGCAGATGACACTTCTTTAATTTTCAAATTAAGTCGACAATTACTAAAATATAATAATAATAATAATAATAATTTATTTTATTTTCTCACCACAATACAGAATTATTGTACATAATATTATAGTATAGCCTCAATAATATACTGTGGGAGACTGGTGCCTAAGCTAGGCTTTACGCCTGTATTTCAGGACGCCAGGTCTCCGCCCTATGGTTCTAATTACAATACTTTTATTATGCACTCGTACATGTACCATATTTATAATTTACATAATATCTCCTTTCATATACTTAGGATTCTACATATATTAACTAGTATTAGTGTGTGTGTGTGTGTGTGTGTGTGTGTGTGTGTGTGTGTGTGTGTGTGTGCATGCTTTTGTTTGTTAGTTTGTGACTGGGTAGTAATTAACTTTTATTAGATTAGTAATTAGATAGAATTAGTAAGTAGTTGTTCAGTGTCATAATAATTTAGTTCTTGGAGCCAGATAGTTATTTTCTTTTTGCATATAGTTTTGTTAAGGTTAAATATAGGGATAATTTTATTGATTTTATTGTATAAGAAACCTCCAAGGTGACAAAAGAAACGTTTAGATAATTTGGTGGATAGAGTTATATGATAGCGGTCCACGGGGTTAAAACGCCTTTTATCTCGGGAGAGTGAGGGGTTGTATTTTAATAAAGCATGTTGTTTTAGTAAGGTACTTTGTATAAACAGTTGCCGCACAGTTAAAATTTTCAACTCTTTATATAGGAGATCTGTAGGATAGCGATACGGCAGTGAAAAAGAGACCTTTAAGATGGCTCTCTGCGTTCTCTCCAATTGAAGCATTTTAGTTTTTGGAGCACCGCCCCAGGAGGTAATACCATATGTTAACAGAGATTGGGCCAAGGCGAAGTAGACGGATTTCTTTAGTTTCTCGTCAGCCACATCTCTCAGAGTTTTAAATACATATATAAGTTTACGCAACCTGCTATTAAGGGTATTAATGTGTTCATGAAAACGTAGAGTGCTATCAATTATTACTCCTAGATATTTTACTTTTTCAGCTTGACATAGTTTGATGCAGGTATCCGCGTTATTAAGTGAGTTGGAACATGAGTGACTTACGATAGAGTATGGTGGTGATAATGTTGTTAATGTGTTGTTTTTTAATCTAAATGCAACATAACATGTTTTATCTATGTTGAGTGTCAGCACATTACTTCGGAGCCAGTTAGAGACTGTGTTGTAGCCCAGCTGGGCGTACGTATAGACATCTTGCCATGAACCTGCGTTAAATAGGAGGACGGTATCATCTGCATAACTTATTATCCGCCCTTTAGGAAGAGTGAGCATACTCATTTCATTAATATATATTAGAAATAAGGTTGGAGAGAGTACACTGCCCTGAGGCGTACCATAGGTAATTGTGCGTTCAGTACTGATGAATTTATCCAACTGAACGCACTGAGTACGTCCACTCAAGTAGTCTTCAAAAAGTTGCAGTTGTATACCTCTAATTCCCAAACTCTCCATCTTACGTAAAAGTATGGGTACAGAAACCGTGTCGAAAGCTTTGGCGAGATCTAGAAATATGCCAAGAACCTTCTGCCCATTGTCCAAGTTTGTAACAATATAATTAGTAAGGTCATGAATCGCATCCGAGGTAGATTTACCTGACCTAAAACCATATTGTGAGGGCGAAAGAAAGTTATGTTTTTCCAAGTAGTTTACGAGCCTGTTGTTTATTATGCGTTCGAGTATTTTGGACAAGGCAGGCAGCACAGCTATAGGTCTATAATTATTGACGTGGTCTCTGTCCCCACCCTTATAAATCGGGTGTATGATCGATTTTTTAAAAGCTTTAGGAAATTTTCCGGTTGTGAGAGCCAGATTGCAGATATATGTCAGGGGTGGGACAACTACATTAATATGCCTTTTAAGGAGATTAGAGGGTATTCCATCCCAACCCACAGCACAGTCATTACGGAGAGATAATATTAATCTTGCAACCTCGTCCTCATCCGTTGGTAACAATACCATGGAGTGCGAGTTGTTGTTATTGTTGTTGTTAAAACCTTTTTTTATTGACTCTGTAAGTCCATCCGATATCTTTTCGGCGAGATTTTTACCTATATTAGCGAAAAATTCATTAACTGAATTAACAGATAGTTCCGGAGTGGATGATGTGGTTAATAAGTGATAGGATGAATTTTCTTTCTTTTTTGCCCTATTTGTTATGTTATTTATTGCTCCCCAGAGTTTTTTAGGATTATTACTAGTCTTTTTTAATTCATTTTTTTCATATTCCAATTTAATTTTTTTTAACAACTTATTACAATAATTTCTGTACCTAGTAAAAGATGTTTTTAATACTTCATTGTCTGGCGACGTTTTTAATTTTTTTGTGCATATTGTCTCTGTGTCGGATACAGCGTAAGAGACCTGGAGTGATCCATGGCTTAATGATTTTTTTACGGTTTGGTACTTTCACGGTTTTTGTGTTTTTTTGGACCGCTTGTTTGATAAGACTTATCATTAAATCTGCTGCTACGTGAGGATCTTCGGTATTATATACTTCACTAAAGTCGATTAATTTTATGTCGTCAGTCAACTGATCATAGTTAATGCGCGTCGTTGTTTTTTTAATCGTGATTTTGGGCATTTTGCTTGCGAGAAATAATAACACGGTTTCATGATCAGTTAGTGCTGAGTGGGCTACTAATGTTGAAGCAGGCAATAGAGTTTTAAGGACAAAATGATCAAGACATGCATTTTGTCTAGTGGGTAAAAAATGTGCAGGCAGCAGGCCGTGTGATGCTAATAAATTTAAATAATTAAGTTTGTTTGTGTCATGGCATTGTTCCTGGATGTTAATATTTATGTCCCCGGTTATTATTATATTGCTATAATGTGTGATATTAGTCAGGATTATGACGAAGTAAATAATGCTATATCTAAATTAGTAAATTGGTTTAATGTTAATAATTTGCAATTAAATGGCACTAAAACGAAATGTATGAAATTCATGACTCCAAATGTCAAACAATTAAATATTAATGTAATTTTAAATGGGGAGAAACTGAGTCTTGTAGATACCACCATTTTTCATGGAATCACACTAGACGCGAAGATTCAATGGAGCCCCATATTTCAAAACTAGCAAGCAGACTTAGTTCTGCAGCATATGCTGTAAAAAAGATTAGAAGTCTAACCAGTGTTGAAACAGCTAGACTAGTTTACTTTAGCTATTTCCATAGCATAATATCGTATGGTATTTTGCTATGGGGACACGCAGCTGACACTGAAATTATATTTGTTTTACAGAAGAGGGCTATAAGAGCAATTTATGATTTAAAGCCTAAAGAGTTGCTGCGACTAAAATTTAAGGAAATTAATATATTAACCTTGGCCTCTCAATACATTTATGAAAATGTAATGTACGTACACAAAAATAAAAGTAGTTTTACAAAAATAAGTGATATTCATTCTGTAAATACTAGGAACAGACACAAGCTAATAGTACCAGTTACTCGACTCCATCGAGTCAGTAATTCATTCTTGGGGCGATGTATACGCTTTTACAACAAAATTCCAGAAAATATACAAAGTTTGACCTGCTTAAAGTTCAAAAACTTTATTAAACTAAGTTTGTATGAAAAGGGTTATTATAATATTAAAAAAAATATGGATGATAATAACCCCTGGAAATGAGGTGATCGATACCAAGCTATTTCTAATTTGTTGTGTTGTTAATTTGTGTAACATCATGATTGTAAGCTGTGATTTAAAAAAAATTCCCGCCGGGTTTCTTGCTGGTTCTTCCCAGGACAGAGGTTTTTTCCGAACCAGTAGTAATCAAACAAAAGAGTGACTTTCAATAAGTATTATTTATAAATCTACATTGAATAAAAAAGTTTCTGTTTCTGTTTCTATTTTATTTATTTTTAAAACGCTTTGCTATATCGATACGAGGTATTTATGTTTATTTGTTAAAGCAATAATGAACAATCTATAGAGGAATGTAATAATAATTTGTACAGTTGTGTAAATAGTTTATGTCAATTAATCGTGTTCTGCCGATACTCTTGCTATAAATTTTTACAAGTAAAGGTTCTCTTTCTCTCCGTCTAGAGGTAACTTGAGTTCTCGTACAAAATTATACGAAATTATTAAAAAGACAAGTGGGAAAATTAAAAATTTTGTACAACCTACTTCAATATAAACTATTAAGCATAACTCAAAAACTACTAGTCAGACCTTGAACAAATTTATATGGGACCATATGAGAAGCACTTTCTGCCGCTTTCAAATAAAAAAATACAGTCGAATTGAGTAGCTCCACATTTTTGAATTTAAAAATATAATATTTGTTTCTTCAGTCTTCTTCCTCAGCACATAAAAGCCCACTGCTGGTCATGGGTCCTTGCCACTTTGCATAGGTATGACGGATTGACGAGCGTAGTATCAATCAGACTTCCCGCACCTTCGACGCTCCTGCCCGTACACGAGACTGACCGTGTAGTAACAGTGTAAGAATACTCACTACCCCATATCGTTAAGTAAAGGGGTTCTGTAGGTGTCGTAAGAGGTGACAGTGAAAACCTGAAACAGAAGATGGACAGCAGCAACTTCTTGCTGTCAACTTATTTAAGTGGTAGACTCATGATGCAGCTATATTATATGCGAATGGGTCGGCTCGACCGGGGTTGAACCACACTCTCACAGAATACAAGCGTAAAATAGCAGCTTAATGCTACAGTGTTTCGTATGGTGAGTGTAGAGAACCGGAGACCTTTTTTGACTCATTGGATACGAGGCATTCCTTCTTAGTCTTCAGGGGTGACAACGCATCTGCATATTGATTCTTATTCGAGGATAATAGATGTCTATGGGCCCAGTACTCACTTATCATCAGGTGGACTGTGTGCTCGTTTGTCACACTTACTATATATATAATAAAACTACGCTTGCAAACCCGTCTGCCAAGCATAGTGTTGGGCTGTTATGGATGATTGTACACCGCCAACATCTATTGATAGTGGCGGCAGAGGAGATTCCAGTACCGCACTTCCTTCCGATAATATTTATTTCTGGTTATAGTGAACAAAGCATCAAATCACGTGTTTACAGCGAAGCTTAAAAGCAATTTGTACGTCCATTATATCATCTGCGTATTTAGCAAGCATTAACGTTCATTAGTCGTATCATGGTAAACAGCACAGACTCCCATTACTATAAGTAAGTTCATAATCACTGAGTCATAAGACAACACAACTGTTGCACAGCAATCCTGATGGAATAATTTGAGACAATCGTGCTAAATTACGATACTTTGTTGTTACATACAAATTTCACATTTGTTTTAATATCCAATTTTCTTCCCTTGTTTTATAACATTAACAAAATGACAAGGACGCAATATGGTAAAAGGCAACTGCAGGCCATACACATCTGCATCTAAACAATGATGAGTACATTCCGCCTATAGTGAATGAACTGTTACTTAGCAGCAAGACGTAGAGAATTGACGATGTATAGACGAACACACCGCCAAGGGGTTCGTCCCGGTCCTTCTTTTGATATAGTGTTCCCCTATCAAAAACAGGGCCTCTGGGATTGCAGGAAATGGCAATGAGGACCTCGAAGACCCAGTATTGTGACTCAACCAAATCATGATGTCTCGAGATCACTTCCGAACAAGGACGATAGCATGGAAATGGTCTCTAGTTCTCGTGATATCGTGCAGTTGATAATCACTCCACTCACTCCTTCAAGTTTTGCATGCAGATACATTAAATTTTTGTTCAAGAATCTAACGGATGATTCTAAATTTTTTTTTCAAAAGAATATAAACAAGCAAATAACTTTTCGCCAATTATTGTACCCAGTACATTTGAACAACGTGCCAAGAAGTTTTATATTTTTAGTGACGCACTGATAAATAAATATTTTGGCCACAGAAATCAAATAGATGCACCTCTGCCAACTGGTACATTTTATTTTTTTAATCGAGTGTTTGTGAGTGTTTCTAACGGAACTAGAACGCTTTCATTGACACAAGATATACGTCAGCTCTACCTACTTTGTTTTGTCACTGATTCACGTCCTATATTTCTAATTAAAATATTAAAACATGTCTAAAATGGCCTATGGCTCTTATTTAAGAAGAATGGAACGCAAAACAAAATAAAGATCACTAAATTCTACCTAGAACGTTTATCATCCGATGCTATCCCTACTGATCATGACCACAGCTACCTGAGGTCTTTAACCATTGACATTGCTTTTTTTTTCATATAAAAAATTCAAAAATATTAATATTAAGTTTTTATACTTAGTTGAACAATGCATCGGCTGTAATTGTCGATGCACTTCCGCCATTTTAGAAAAGACGTACAGAATAAAATAGTATCATAATGCGCATTTCGTTGATGACTCTGATATAAAAAACCTTAGGGCGGGTATCTATGACCTTTCAAAAGGTGTTTCTCCTTTGTAACATCGTTTCCCTAAAAATATAAATAAGGGCAAGTTCTGACTAGTACGGTGAAAAACAAAGTTTCCAGTCCAAGTTCGTATTATTTTGAAAAAGTCCGTTGCGCAGTGTGTGCAACTTGTCCATCATCGTTTGCAATTTTTGTTATTACTTTCTTCTATCTCCCGATGAAGAGGATATAAATAAACCTTATACGTTGTCATAACCTTATGATTTTGTACGTGGTAGGGCCATGCTGTAGCTATATTGTGGTTGCAGCACGAATAGTTCGGCTCGACCGGGGTAGGACCACGCTCTCACAGAATACCAGCGTAAAACAGTAGCTCAATGCTGTGTGTCAAATGTGTTTCGTATGGTGAGTGTAGAGAACCGGAGGCCCTTTTTACTGGAATCGAGGCGCTCCATCTTATAGTCCTCAGGGGTGACAACGCATCCGCATTTTGATTTTTGATCGAGTATAAATGTAGACGTCTATAGGCCACAGCATCCACTTACCATCATGTGGACTGTGTGCTCGTTTATCACCCTTATTCTATAAAAAAATAAGTATAATAAATACAAATATCACGCTTGGCAGACGCATTGACACTCACTGCACCTTGTATGTGTTTACAGTTTACACCAACTTTATTACATTACAGTTTATACCAATTTAGAGTCTTCCCATTTATGTGCATTTTTAAATTTTTTGTCTGTCCGTCAGTAATACATTGTTTGTAACTTCATTTAGTCGAGTCGAGCAGTCAGTTCTAACAGCTCGCATTTAATGGGTGACAACGGTTTATAGTCGTTTATAACAAATTCAGTTGCTACAATCAATGTGCATTAGTAGTCTCTTTATACGTAACTATTCCGCAGAACATCAAGCATTAACCGAAGTGTAGTGTCAGCGAATATTAGTTTCAATTTCATGTTACTTACTAATCATTCTTCGATTATAAATTGTTCCAGGAAACCAAAGAATTGTTATAGATCTGCAAATTATTCGTTTAAGTTCTACTCGGACCGAGTCACGGGTAATAGTTAGTAACATATAAATGATAACAGATGCAGCACTAGTGTCACAGCATCAATTGCAATCACCCATTGGACAAAGTGAATAATCTCGTTAGCCGGATTTGCATCCGGTGCAGATTCGGTATATGAGCACCGAAGTTAAGTGAAACGAATTAGAGTGCCACTGCCAACCAATAAACCTTTTGATTGTTACTCTGCTCTGTCGAGTTATAAGAACTAAATTTAAGATTTGCGCGACTATCCAAATGCTACATCCACACTTGCTGAGCAATTAAATAAGTCGTTTTATGCATAGGTGACCTCGGATCCCGTCCCTGTGCAAATGGGAAGAAATCTAGTTTAATTACAGGCTATGAAAAGGGCGTCACCAGCCGATGGCCTAGAGGAGGGCCTTTAGTTATAAGAGCACATGAAGCTTTACACTTCTATTGTGAGTCTTACAGCGATAATAATAAGGAAGGTACAAATTCCAGTGTGTTTAGCTCCACAAACTCTTGACTGTACGTTAAAATGTTTCTAGGGTATGGCTGCTGCCCCTCCCTGCTCACCTTCGCGCTGTGAGGCATTTTATGTAAGTGCTCAACGATGAGACGTATCAGTGGCTTTCTTTATTGACAGCCCCTTACTGTTGGACTGTGTGCTCATTTCACTCTGGTAGTATAAAAAAGTATAATATCTCCTGCACAGTTGAAGGCTTTCAATTACTTGAATGTTGTCACTATAGTCAAAAATTCGGGGTATTCCCAGTAGTCTCACCAAGTAGTCTTAACAGTAAGACTACTGGGTATTTTCTTAGTTATAATAGTTCTAGTGTTATTAGTATAACTACTGGGAAATTTCTTAGTTATAGTAGTTCTAGTTTTAGTAGTATAACTACTGGGAATTTTCTTAGTTATAGTAGATCTAGTGTTATTAGTATAACTACTAGGAATTTTCTTAGCTATAGTAGTTTAGTGTTATTAGTAAAACTACTAGGAATTTTCTTAGTTATAGTAGTTCTAGTGTTATTAGTAAAACTACTGGGAATTTTCTTAGTAGTTCTAGTTTTATTAGTATAACTACTGGGAATTTTCTTAGTAGTTCTAGTTTTATTAGTATAACTACTTGGAATTTTCTTAGTTATAGTAGTTTTAGTGTTATAAGTAAAACTACTGGGAATTTTGTTAGTTATAGTAGTTCTAGTTTTAATGGTATAACTACTGGGAATTTGCTTAGTTATAGTAGATCTAGTGTTATTAGTATAACTACTGGGAATTTTCTCAGTTATAGTATCATCATCATCATCATCATCATTACAGCCTTTCATAAGTCCACTGCTGAACATAGGCCTCCCCCAAGGAATGCCACAAAGCACGGTCCTGAGCCACCTGCATCCATCGACTTCCTTCATGTCTTACCAGGTCATCACTCCATCTCGTGGGGGGTCGCCCTACCGGTTTTGCGTAGTATAAAAGCCTGTTGTTCACAATATTTTATTTTTGTTTCTTTTTGTTAATTTTTAAGTATATAAATAAGTATTTTGTGTGTTTATAGTTATAATAATTTTTGTTTTTCTTCAGTGAATACTATTAATTTTTCTTCTATGAAGTGAATCTTTCCTTGCAACTGGTGGGTGGGTTTGTAAACCATGTTTTTCTTTTTTTTTCTTATATTTATTATTTATATTATATTTACAGTTTGATATTTATGATTTTCAATAAAGATAATTTAGACGACAGCTTTTTTTCCCTCGGTAACTCAGATGGATTGAGCAGTAATGACAGTTATCACAGCATCCCTTCTGTAAGTGAAACTCTTGATTCTCATTTCTCAGATACTCTGAAAAACTTTAATGATGTTCATATAAATGTCCAGAGTATTCCCGCACATTATCCTGACATGTTGTCCTCATTTTATAACGAAAATATACATGCGATATTAGTTTCTGAATCTTGGCTAAAACCATATTTGCCTTCAATATCTTACTCTCTTCCCAGATTCCACCTCATTCGCAACGATCGCCTTTTGCGCGCTGGTGGTGGGGTGGCGATTTATTTAAGATCACACATTCCTTACACAGTTTTAAATACTTCGCAGCCATCAGTGCCGGCCCTGAACACCTATTCATCGAAATATTGTTTGGACATTTAAAGCTTCTTCTCGGTGTCTATTACAGTCCAAATGTTACAATTGATTATTTTTCAGCATTTGAAATTATTTTAGAACAATACTCCTCGCTTTATAATCACACATGTGTATAATCAGTCATGGGATATTTCAATACTTGTCTTTTAAAAAATGATGCTAGAGCATCCCGGCTGAAATCTCTCGTTAATGGCATTAACTTACATACTCTCCCACTTTCTGCGACTCATTCTTTTCCGAATTGTGTGCCTTCTTTTCTTGATTTAATACTTGTTTCTTCCATTGACCATGTTGCAAAGCATGGCCAATGCAACGCCTCCGCCTTTTCTTACCATGATCTACTTTACCTGTGCTATAAATTAAAACCTCTTAAAGCTAAGCGAAGGATCCTTCTCCGGCGCAATTTTAGTAGAATGGACTTGGATAAGTTACGAGAAGATACTGCTAAGGTTGACTAGTCAGTAGTTGCGAATGCTGGTTCGGTTGATAGGCAGATATCTATTTTTAACAGCATACTTACACAACCATATGACATTCACGCTCCAATTTGTCCAGTCCGAATGAAGCATCTTCCTGCCCCCTGGCTTACTGCTGACATAAAAAAAACTCCAAGAAAAAAAGAACACAGCGAAAACTAAATATCGTATGAATTCTAATGATTCCAACCGAGATAAATATAACAGGGCACGAAACCGCTGCAATATGGTGTGTAGAGATAGTCAACGACGCCACATCTATAAATCTGTTGTTGAGGAAGATAACTCAACTAAGGTTTGGAACTTTCTCAAATCTTTAGGGATTGGAAAAGCAAAGCGTAATGTAGAATCTCTTAATTTGAATTTAAATAAGCTTAATGCTCATTTCCTCTCTAGCGCCGCTTTAGACAGTGCTATGAAAAAAAATACACTTGTTCTACTTTCTGCTATATCAACTCCCAATTTTTCCTCTTTTGTCTTTAGCCAAGTTACTGTCAGTGATGTTAAGAAGAATATATTAGCCATTACTTCTGACGCAGTTGATTCTGACAGCATTAGTCGTAAGATGATTATCCCATTACTCGATCTTTTAGCTCCTATCCTTACACTTATTTTAAATCGTTCCCTTGACACCAGTGTTTTTCCTTCATCCTGTAAAGACGGCCTAGTAACTCCACTCCCTAAAAAATCTAATCCGACATATGAGGATTACCGTCCTATATCCATCCTTTCCTTTCCCTCTAAAGTACTCGAGCGCCTAATATATATACAGCTGAGCAAATTCCTGTCCAATCATAACCTTTTGAATTCATTCCAATCTGGTTTCCGTCCCGGTCATAGTACGACTACGGCTTTGTTTAGAATCATTGATGATATTCGCCTGGGAATGGATAATCAACAGGTTACAGTATTGATATTGCTTGACTTTAGTAATGCCTTCAATACTTGTAGACTTTGATGTTTTACTAGCTGTCCTAAGTTCTCTTAACATATCTCCTGAAGTAATTGGTTGGCTTCATAATTACTTGCAAGGGCGCCGGCAACGTGTACAAATTCAAGACACGTTTTCTGATTGATCTGCTGTCAAAGCTGGCGTCCCACAAGGTGGCGTGTTGTCTCCTCTATTGTTCTCTATTTTTATCAATTCGATCTGTTCCCACATACTTTATTTACCACCTATATGCAGACGATATACAAAACTACTCTCAATGTAAGATTGCGGATCTCCCCAATACAATTAGATTAATTAATGAAGATCTTATTCGTATTTCTCATTGGTGTAATTCATTTGGGCTTAAAATTAATCCATTGAAGACTCAAGCCATTATTGGGAGTTCGAAATTAATCTCTCGGTTAACTTTGTCGCTGCTCCCGCCTGTCATATACGAAGGGACACTTATCCCATACAGTGACAAAGTTAAGAATTTAGGTATTATGTTCGATCAGACTTTGTCTTGGGGACCGCAAATGAGTGAAATAAGTAGACGAATATTTGCCGCAGTTGGTTCACTTTGAAGATTATGCAATGTTCTCCCCATTCCTACTAAAGTTGCGCTGGCTCAGTCTCTTCTTTTACCGATCCTTGACTACGCGGACACTTGTTATCTTGACCTAACAGTCGAGCAACTTAATAAACTTGAGCAGCTTCAAAATTATTGCATAAGGTTTATATTTTTGTACGTGGTAGCGCCATGCTGCAGCTATATTAGTAGTATAGTTGTAGCACGAATGGGTCGGCTCGACCGGGAAAGGACCACTCTCTCACAGAAAACCAGCATAACATAGCAGCTCAACGCTACTATGTTTCGTATGGTGAGTGTAGAGAACCGGAGACCCTTTTTACTAGAAAAGAGGCATTCCATCCTAGTCCTCACGGCTGACAACGCATCTGCATCTTGAGTCTTTATTGAGGATATATGTAGATGTCTATGGGTCACAGTAACCACTTACCATCAGGTGGACTGTGTGCTAGTTTGTCACCCTATCCTATAAAAAAATTTGGGTTACGAAAGTATGACCACATATCCGAATTCCGCCATAAGCTCAAGTGGTTACCGATTTGCCTTCGCAGCAACACTCACATTATTCATCTTCTTTACTGCATTCTGTTCAATCTGACCACTCCTTCTTATTTTAAAAGACCGATTTACATATTTAAGTAGTTTACATTATATACCTCTACGATCTCAAAATAATCTCCTTCTAAGTAGTCCTTGACATTCCTCTTCCTTTTATTCTAATTCTTTTACGGTTACCGCTATATGACTATGAAATTCTCTTCCCTTATATATTAAAGAATCTAAATCTCTTCCTATATTTAAAAATAAATTAAAACATTATGTGGGAGCTGTTGCCGGGGTATGGTGTGGATGGCCGATTGCTAAGGGCTGTGCAGTCTCTTTACTGTGACTGTAAAGCCTGTGTGCGGGTAGGGCATGACCTGTCACCCATGTTTAGCGTCCAAACGGGCGTAAAACAGGGTTGTGTCATGTCTTCCTGGCTGTTCATACTGTATCTCGACAGCTGTTTACAAAAGCTGAAAGATAGCTGTTTGGGTGTGAAATTGGGTGACATAAAAGTAAATTGTCTGCTGTATGCTGATGATGCAGTGCTTATTGCACCATCAGAGGCAGAACTGCAAGCATTAGTCACGTGTATGAAAGAGGAATGTGAAATTAAAGGTCTCCGTTTGAATGCTAATAAAACTAAGGTTCTGGTATTTGAAAGGGACGAAGAGAGAACGAAGTGTGAAATATGGGTAAATCAGGAATGTCTAGAACAGGTAAATGAAATTGTATACTTGGGGAGTGCTTTTAGCCGGGATGGAAGATGTGATTTAGATGTGGACAGGCGTGTCGCTGCCGGGAACAAAGTCAATGGTGCCCTGACTGCGTTAGTCAAAAGGCAAGGCGTAGCGAAGAGTGCACGCCTTGCAATACATAACGCAGTGTTGGTACCGACTTTGTTATATGGCAGCGAAACCTGGGTATGCCAGAAGAAGCATAAAAGTAAGTTGAATGCAGTGGAGATGCGATCTCTTCGTAAAATGTGCGGCGTTACTATGGCCGACCGAAAGCGAAACGAAGAGATTCGCAATATGGCAGGTTTGAAAGATGACCTTATCACAAAAATTGATAAGGGCGTGCTTCGGTGGTTTGGGCACGTTGAGCGAATGAGTGAAGACCGAATGGTGAAGAAAATATATAGCGCGAAAGTTAATATTAAAAGGTGTCGAGGTAGACTGAGACTAACTTTCGAAGACCATGTGAGCAAATTGCTCGAAGAGGGTAGGGTCAAGAGTACTCGGATACCTAGACGTGCATGTATGAAGAAGATAATGAATCTGAAAGAAGCGAAAGAGATATGTAAGGATCGTGACACTTGGCGATCTGTTCTCTCTGGCTACCCCGTCAGGGATTGTGCGTGAAGATAAGTAAAGTAAAGTAAAAACATTATTAACTTTCCTCTTAAGTTACTACCTGTCGTCATTCACTTTTTTCTTTTTTTTTACTTTAATCACTTATGTTCTTCTATTTATCTTTCTATATTATATTATGTACACCTCTTCCGCTATCTTTTAAAATAGTATCCTCTGCCCTAAGGTTGCCTGGAAGAGATCGCTGTTTTAGCGATAAGGTCGCCTGTTATACCAATGTCCCTTTAAACATAATACTGTAATATGTTCCTTGGTGTACAATAAAGTATATTTTACTTTACTTTACTTTTACTTTTTAGTTATAGTAGTTCTAGTGTTATTAGTGAAACTTCTGGAAATTTTCTTAGTTATAGTAGTTCTAGTTTTATTAGTATGACTACTGGGAATTTTGTTAGTTATTTTAGTTCTAGTTTTATTAGTATAACTACTGGGAACTTTCTAAGTTATAGTAGTTCTAGTGTAATTAGTGAAACTACTGGGAATTTTCTTAGTTATAGTAGTTCTATTCTATTAGTATAACTACAGAGATTTTTTGGTTATAGTAGTTCTAGTGTTATTAGTATAACTATTGGGAATTTTCTTAGTTATAGTAGTTCTAGTTTTAATAGTATAAGTACTGGGTATTTTCTTAGTTATAGTAGTTCTAGTTTTAATAGTATAAGTACTGGGTATTTTCTTAGTTATAGTAGGTCTAGTTGTATTAGTATAACTGCTGGGAATATTCTTAGTTTTAGTAGTTCTTATGTAATTAGTGAAACTACTGGGAATTTTCTTAGTTATATTAGTTCTAGTTTTATTAGTATAAATACTGGAAATGTTTTAGTTATAGTAGTTCTCGTGTTATTAGTAAAACTACTGGGAATTTTCTTAGTTATAGTCGTTATAGTGTTATTAGAAAAACTTCTGGTAATTGTCTAGTAGTTTTAGTAACACTACTGGGAAGAAAATTCCCAATAGTCGTATTAGTAAGTACTGGTAAGACTACTGGGAATACTCCGATTGAGCCAAGAGGATATGATCATAGTTTTCTGTATGTTACAGTACTATCTGGCACGGCAGACGTTGTTGCGCCTTTTCCGGTAGTTTTTCTGATCTACGACTTCTCATGTTTTTGCACAACCAAAACCAATATTATATAATCACATAACTAACAGCAGTAATCATATATTCATTCATTACAGTCACAGCCTATTAAAATCAACTGATGAACAAAGGCCTCCCCCAAAGATTGCCTAATAGAGCTATTATATAGTTGTCACACTTTGCAGGCGGGTTGGAAACTATTTTTTTTATTTTGAGTTGTTATCCGAAAGACGCTGCTACTCATCAAGTTTTTTCCATTAACTGTTATAAGCTTGTGTTCAACTACCACTGAAGATTAATTGGTGATGCAATCGATGATGGTAATATGCCCTGACTCAACTTTATAATAGGCTATTCACTCTTGCCTTGAAGACGCCACACTGTAATCGGATGGAAAGACAAATGCTGACAAATTATTTCAATCCTTTGCTGTATGCATTATGAGCACGTAAAGCCGCTAGTCTTGCGTCTGATCTCTCTCCGGTCGCGTAGGTTTACCGCCCCATCGGACTATGAGAGTGAGCGAATAGAGAGTGCACCTGTGCTTGCGCTTACACTCGGGCACTATAATCCACCCTTGCGCAGATGACTAGTCTCAAACTCAAACAACAAAAACTGACCGATGTGAGCGAAATTCGATCTAGATGACATTAATTAAGAATGAAAGGAGAAGCGAACAGTTTGAGTCGAATACCTGGTATATCGACAACAACAACAGGGAACCAGACGATTGCAATGCTCCAATGCTCCAAAATTGTGAGATTGGTTCTAACTATTTTGGTGGCACCAATATTCTCTAAGTATGCCTTTGCATTGAGTCCGAAGCCGCTAGTTGACATTTGCAGCACCACTCCATATATTATGGCGGCAACACTCCATGCACGACCAGACTTGGGTTTTATATATTGTAAGCAACTGTCCCGGCATAAATTATCGCTGCACCTTTGCAAGAACACTTAACTTACTTGCCCTAGTCTCATTGAACCACTCAAGGTTCAGATTTAAGAAAACCTCAACCATCCAGTAACTGAAAGTGGTCTGTGATTACCAATACATACATACATTTTGGAAATGAGTCAAAGTACGTGAAGAGAAAGTGAAAGTGAAAGGTTCCTTTTTGCGATGAAGAGTCAGTTTTTAGAGGCGTTAATTAGAGAATAAGCTGTACGCTGAAAGCTTACCTAAAAGTGTTTCGTGCCAGACTCTGTTAAAAGCTTTCGAGACATAAAGGGAAACAGCAATAGCTTCCCCATTCTTTTCAAAAGCCACGCTCCATATGTGCGTACGCTAGAAGTTCCCCTGTCTAATTATGGTGGAATAGAACCCATACCCCGTACTGTCGGTCACCGAGTTCGTTCTGCTCCAGGTATGTCATAAGGAAGGCGTTCAACATACATTGAATATTTCCTGTTTCATATCTATGTGTAACCTCTTATCATACCCACGGCATGATATGGGGATACTCTTGCAGCGCCACTGCACAGCGGACTATACGTATTATTGTTATTGTATATTCGTTTACCGAGCACAATAAGAGAATATTTGATTTATTTAATCTAACCTCCATAAACAGTACGATGACTTCACTTGACCGTGTTTAGGAATTCGAAATAAAAACAATGCCACAAGTGTTCAGAACATAATATCGGCAACATTATAAAAGGAAAATGTATTATTTCCTTGGTATTTGTGAATGTTTTGTAATACTTATAAGATAATTAATGTTACAATAAATGACTTCTAATAAATTAATTGTGTTTAAAACAAAGAAGTTAGTTGTGGGCTTATCAAGTAACTTTATTACATATTGTATTAATTGGGATTTTCACAACTTACATATGCCTCCTTAATAAAAGTCTCAAAAAAGTGGCAAAATTAATCGAGTACTTTTATCTATCGGCATATTATATACTTTAGAAACGGTAAAGTGGGAAATTTTTGATGAAACTAAACTTTGAGCAAAAACAATCGATAAATGATAAAAAAAATCACATTTCGAGGCAGATTGCGCTTAAACTATAAGTGATATCGCTTTTGTATGTATAAGAGGTTGATAGCAATTTTATCATGAATCCTTTCGTACCGGCTCATTTGTCATGTATCGTGTACGATTTTCTTTAAAACTGGAAATTCCCGCGCTTCTGGACACTTACTAAGGTGCGGGGAGATGACGCTCACCCGGGAGATGGAGGGAGAGTGAATAAAATTTAACTTCGCTTTATAACGTGCATATGCCGAAAGATAAAAGTACTCCATTAACTTTTCCCATATTTCCATACATTGCTATCTAGAATGCTAATTTCTAACAGTGGTAGAGCCACGCGGGAGCTTTTGCTGTCGCTCGGATGGGCCGGCTCGAACCGGGGTGGTACCACGACCTCACAGAAAACCTAGTAAACCTAGTGAAGTAGAGGTTTACCTCTGCGTTTCGCTTGGTGAGTGCAGGTGGCCGGAGGCCCTTTTTACTGGAAATGAGGCATTCCATCTTAGTCCTCTCGGGTGACCACGCATCTACATTTTGATTTGTAATAGAGGATAGATGTAGATGTCTATGGGCCGCAGCAACCACTTACCATCAGGTGGACTTTGTGCTCGTTTGTAACCCTTATCCTATAAAAAAAATGCTTGAACTAAAACATCGTTTGTGGTAACAGGCCACATTAATTGCAATAGTATCTATTAATAATTAAGTACATATTATATTTTACTGTATACAACATACGTAGGCGTATAGTTCACGGATTATCGATAATAGTAAGCGTAAAGTTTAATCACTGTGTAGTATACAACAATGTGAAATAATATGTAAATGTACAATGAGTATTCTTCTTTTGTGTTGAAGCAAATCGTGATTGTAATGCTAAACCTTTGATTGTTTAGACAGGTAAATAATCAAAGTGCTAAACGTATAGTTCCAGCATAACAATAAGGTAAAAGAAAACAAATAGTAATATTGCGCAATGTTTTATGCTATTACATAAGACTAATAAAAAACAAAGAACCGCTGTAACACCGAAACCAAACTCAACTTCTGACACGCACTTACCACTTACACACATCTTAGGGCGCGCTCAGTTTAGACACGTGCGAATTTGATTCGTGCGGAAACGTACGAATATACACGAATAATCCCAATCTTCCAAGTACTATCGGAGCGCGCAGACAGCGCGAGTCTTACGTAGACGTTAGCTTGCTACAAATTTATTTATCTATGGACGTGCGTTTAGTTATAACGTCCAGAAACAATACGAACTTGTTAGGTTGCGATAAACATAAAAAATGAATGTAGAAAAGTTAATTAACTTGGTTTACGGATATAAATGTTTGTGGGATCAAAGTGATTCTAGTTACGAATACGCACGAACAATCCCAATCTTCCAAGTACTATCGGAGCGCGCAGACAGCGCGAGTCGTACGTAGACGTTAGCTTGCTACAAATTTATTTTTCTATGGACGTGCATTTAGTTATAACGTCCAGAAACAATACGAACTGGTTGCGTTTTTATCATACTTTCGTGCGATAAACATATAAAATGGATGTAGAAAAGTTAATTAACTTTGTTTACGGACATAAATGTTTGTTATCACATTAGTTATCACTTATGCGTGTATGATCTTCCATAATATGATGAAATTCACCGAATTCATCTCTTTTTAAAAATATTTCGCAACTCATTCGGATATACGATAAGGGCAACGTATATACCACGTACGACTATATCATAAAATTTGGCTTATTTTGCTATGTTAAGCAATAGCCTCCAATTGTTCATGCAAGAATGTCATTTATAATTCATAGATACTTAAATTTTTATAGATGTACATGTACTTTGGCTACATGAACCACTTACCATCAGGTAGAATGGGTGCGTGTTCGTCACCCTTATTATATAATAAAAAATATATAAAATTACAAAACTATTTATTAACTATTACTACTTCGTAAACACGTTCCACGTTTAATAAATCGATAATTGTGATTCATTTTCACGAACGTAAATTAAACTCTGAATCATTCTTAGATGATTCACTGAAATCGCCACAAAAGGTGCTGTTTTGGATAAATTATCGTCTTACCTCATTTATGAAATTAATGATTGATTATTAAGTGGCGAAGCTTGCGAAGTCACTTATTGATTTCACGATGTCTGTCCGTCTGTCCGTCTGTCCCACGATTATCTCGAGAACGGTTTTGAATTTTCAAATTCTGTTTTCAGCAATCGATTACTGATCACCCAGGCATCTGAACCTCCTATTTTGAAACTGATTGCTCAACGGCAACCGTTAGAAACCGCTACAAAGCTGATTGCTTCGCCACTTTGCTATGCTGTTAGCTTGCTAGGTTTATTTAATAGTACAATGCTTTATAGTCCAGTGAAATAAGGTTTGAAATCAAAATTTTGACACTCAACTTTGCATTTTTGATATAATGTAGTTTTAATGATACAAAACCTATGTGTGAAGGTTTTCGTGTCCTCAACCCCCGGCAAGGGTTAAACAAATTTGTCAAAAGTTTTTTTTCGCAATTACTTGAAAACGGTAAAAATTTGGCAAAAAAGTTTTTATAAAAATGTGTAGAGCTTAAAATTTTACAAAAAAAAGGTGTAATGATTATTTTTCCCCGTTCAAATTTAACCGAGTTTTAAGTTTAAGGGATGAACGTAAATTAAAAAAAATCGTGGAGAGTAGAAAAATAAGCGCTTTTTTAAATTGCTTATAAAATCTGACCTAAAGACTAGATTTTAAAATTTAGAAATTAAAATTTTAGAGATACAATTTTTTTTTAATTTTAATAAAATATAACAATTTAAAATTTTCAAATTGAAATTTGAATGCTTAAAATTAATGAATTATTTATCATCATCATCATCATCATCATTACAGCCCTTCACAAGTCCACTGCTGAACATAGGCCTCCCCCAAAGAATAACAAACACGGTCCTGAGTCACCTGCATCCATCGACTTCCTGCATATCTTACCAGGTCGTCACTCCATCTAGTGGGGGGACGCCCTACACTTCGCCTGCCGGTACGAGGCTGCCACTCGAGAACCTTTCTTCCCCATCGGTTGTCGGTTCTTCGAGCTATATGGCCGGCCCATTGCCACTTCAGCTTACTAATCCGTTGGGCTATGTCGGTCACTCTAGTTCTACTGCGGATATCCTCATTTCTGAGTTTATCACGCAGAGAAACTCCGAGCATAGCCCTCTCCATAGCTCGCTGAGCGACCTTGAGCTTCCTCATCCGGCCAGCAGTGAAGGACCACGTCTCAGTTCCGTATGTCATCACTGGCAACACGCACTGGGTGTACAGTCTCGTTTTCAAGTTTTGTGGTATACCTGACGAGAAGATGTGCCGTAATTTCCCGAACGCTGCCCAACCGAGTTGAATCCGTCGATTGACCTCTCGGTCGAAGTTGGACTTACCTAGTCGGACTATTTGTCCCAGGTAAACATACTCGTCAACAACTTCGAGCTTAGTGTTCCCAACAACTACCGGCATAGGTGTGACATGGACATTAAACATGATCTTTGTTTTGTCCATGTTCATCTTAAGACCTATCCGTTGGGAAACACTATTGAGGTCATTGAGCATAGTGCTTAGGTCCTCCAGCGATTCTGCCATAAGGACTATATCGTCGGCAAATCGAAGGTGAGTGATGTACTCGCCATTGATGTTGATACCGTATCCTTTCCAGTCCAGAAGCTTGAAAACATCTTCCAATGCAGCGGTAAAGAGTTTCGGGGATATGACGTCACCCTGTCTTACACCTCTCTGCAATTGGATAGGTTTCGTACTCTGGTTCTACTCGGATAGCTACTCGGATAGTACTCGGATAGCCATCGTAGCCCTACTGTACAAGCACTTCAACACTTCGATATACCGACAGTCAACTTGGCATCGCTGAAGGGACTGCAGCACCGCCCAAATTTCGACGGAATCAAAGGCTTTCTCATAGTCCACATACGCCAGACATAGTGGCAAATTGTACTCCTCGGACTTCTGTACAATTTGCCGAAGGGTATGTATGTGGTCTATGGTGCTAAAGCCTTTTCGGAAACCGGCTTGTTCGGGAGGCTGGAAGTCGTCAAGTCTGCGCGCGAGACGATTCGTAATGACTCTCGAAAACAGCACGTAGACGCGGCTCAGAAGGGAAATCGGTCTGTAGTTCTTCAAGAGAGCGTTGTCGCCTTTCTTGAAGAACAAGACCACCGCACTTCTGCTCCACGCCTCCGGTGTAATGCCACCATGGAGGACGGAATTGAAGAGCTTCTGAAGGACTTCAAGTACCGGTTTTCCACCCGCTTTCAGAAGCTCCGCTGTAATTCCATCCTCGCCTGGGGCCTTGCCGTTTTTAAGGTGCTAAAGAGCCATTCTAATCTCGCTCAGACTGACGTCCGGGATATCATCGGAATAATGTCGGATAAGACTCGCTCTTGGATCGTTACTCACACTTGCGTGCGGCTCCAACGATGACGTGTACAGCTGCCCATAGAACCTCTCAATCTCACTCAAAATCTCAGGTGCCCCGGAAACGATGCTGCCACATTCTGTCTTCAGCTTTGACAGTTGGCGCTTTCTGGCAGACAGATCTCTGGCAAAGACTTTGGAGCCTTGGTTCCGCTCGATCGCTTCTTCAATACGAGCTGTATTGAATTTGCGTAGGTCCCGCCGCATGCATTTGGAGATCTGTCTGTTCAGTTGCCTGTATGCTGTTAAATCTGTTGAAGAATGTAGCTTCATCTCCCGTCTAACGGCCATGAGATTAAGAGTGTGATCGGAGAGTTTTTGTGTTCTTCTGCGGCGGGTCTTGCAGAACTTAGCTCCGACCGCATGGACAGTTTCCACGAGCTTGTCATTCAAATCGTCCACTTCATTGCAGTCTTCTAGGCACTGAAAACGGTTTTGTAACTCGAGCTGAAAGGTTTCGGGACTTTGGATTAGAGCACGAGGGGGACGGAGCGTTGACTTCATTAGACGAGACCTCTCCAACTTAACGTTTAGGTTCAGTGTGCCTCTAACCATTCGGTGATCGCTGCCGGTTTTCACCCTCGCGATCACTGAGACATCACTGAACAGTTGTCGTCTGGTCGTCATAATGAAGTCAATCTCATTTTTTGTCGAACCGTCGGGGCTCGACCAGGTCCACTTCCTGTGGGGCCGCTTCTGGAAGAAAGAGTTCATCATAAAGAGTCCCTCTTTCTCCATGAAGTCGGCCAGCTGCTGGCCCCTTGGGTTCCGTTGCCCTATTCCAAATTTCCCTACTTTCAGCTCACCGTTCTCTCTTGTGCCTAGTTTTGCATTGAAGTCTCCCATTAACACCGTATATTGGGTTTTGGAGGAATGCATGGCTCTAGAGATATCCTCATACATTTCCTCCACCTCCTGATCGGGGTGTGCCGAGGTTGGTGCGTAAACCTGTATGACCTTCAGCGAATACCGTTTGGTGATTCTGAGTATAAGGTACGCAACCCTCGTCGACACACTCTCAATCTTTACAACGTTGTTAACGAGAGACTTGTGGACGATAAATCCGACACCTCCTTGGGACAGATGGTCGCCCTCCCGGTAATAGAGCAAGTTGCCGGATTCAAGGATTACCGTGTCCTCCCCCTCTCTTCGGACTTCGGATAATCCTATAATATGCCAGCGTAACTTGTCTATCTCTTCTTCCAGCTCCACAATCTTCTCGTCAGTCCTCAGGGTGCGTGCGTTGTATGTTGCCAGGTCGAGTCGTCGTAGGTGGCAACCGAACCTCCACCGGAGATTCTTAGCACCCCCTGCCCCGCCGTTACCATGGTCGCCACCGTAGCCAGGAATAGCGGGGCCGCCGGGGACTGGGGGCCGTTTATTATTGTCATTGCTCATGGGGGGTATATTGCCATAGTTGCCACGCTTGGCGAGCGGGTTGGCAACCGCAGTTTTTTTTATTTATTGTTATTTTGGCTATTATCAGGTAGATGCTGCTGCCCATCTCCTGCCTGTTTCCCTTTGTCGCCTTTTACGACACCCACGGGAAGATATGGGGTAGTGGATATTCTTAACCGCCACTACATCATTTTTTCATATATAGATTCCTCGTAGCATTTCCTAAATTTTACTTTTGGCTTGTCTATATTCTTTTGAATAAATTTCAGAATCATCCGTTAGATTGTTGAACAAAAATTTTATGTATCTGCATGCCAAACTTAAAGGAGTGTGTGATTATCAACTTTGAAAAACACTTCCCTCTTTCCCTCCCTCCTTTGTACAATAACTCCGTGCACTACCATTTTTTTTTATTATTATGTTACACTTATAAATAAATTACCATTTTAACAGATAGTAAAACGTCAACTGCATTAAAATACTCCAGATAATAAAAATATTTAATGTAAAATATTTAAGTAAATGTTTAGAATCGCGTACATCCTAAATGCTAGATTAGTTGCTAATAATATCAATGCGACAGTTTTCAAATAGTGATTTTTTTTTCTTGGCTCATCTGGGTTGATACCACCATATTATTACCTTTTTTATCGTGGGAAATTCTAATGGAACTCACGGGGACAATGGAGAGAGTATGTCGGTCACTTGCGGCTGAAACACCACAGGGGTCGCCATTGGCGTAGACGAGATAACGTCTGAAAATCTACTTACGGAACACAACTGGAGTGACTGGAGCCCCTCCATCGCTTCGCATATTTCGCACAGTCCGAGGGCAGTACTAAATTACCCCAACGTCCATGAAGTGATACCACGATGACTTGATACCATTTCAAAGCTATCGTCCTTGCTCGGAAGTGATCTCCGATGATGCCTTCTCACTCTTACTCGAATGCTGTGTACGCTTATAGTTCGGCCGTTCAGAGAATGCGTTCCTGACACGTCGCGATTGAACTGACGACGTAACTTTGTAATGGCGTTGCAGTTACGATAAAAATATTTTTGCTGGTTGTTTACCGTTTTAACAATTGATGAGTAATAAAACAACATTATTATATCAATACTTACTTACTTATCTTCACGCACAATCCCTGACGGGGTAGCCAGAGAGAACAGATCGCCAAGTGTCACGATCCTTACAAACCTCTTTCGCTTCTTTCAGATTCATTATTTTCTTCATGCATACACGTCTAGGTATCCGAGTACTTTTGACCCTACCCTCTTCGAGCAATTTGCTCACATGGTCTTCGAAAGTTAGTCTCGGTCTACCTCGACACCTTTTAATATTAACTTTCGCGCTATATATTTTCTTCACCATTCGGTCTTCACTCATTCGCTCAACGTGCCCAAACCATCGAAGCACGCCCTTATCAATTTTTGTGATAAGGTCATCTTTCAAACCTGCCATATTGCGAATCTCTTCGTTTCGCTTTCGGTCGGCCATGGTAACGCCGCACATTTTACGAAGAGATCGCATCTCCACTGCATTCAACTTACTTTTATGCTTCTTCTGGCATACCCAGGTTTCGCTGCCATATAACAAAGTCGGTACCAACACTGCGTTATGTATTGCAAGGCGTGCACTCTTCGCTACGCCTTGCCTTTTGACTAACGCAGTCAGGGCACCATTGACTTTGTTCCCGGCAGCGACACGCCTGTCCACATCTAAATCACATCTTCCATCCCGGCTAAAAGCACTCCCCAAGTATACAATTTCATTTACCTGTTCTAGACATTCCTGATTTACCCATATTTCACACTTCGTTCTCTCTTCGTCCCTTTCAAATACCAGAACCTTAGTTTTATTAGCATTCAAACGGAGACCTTTAATTTCACATTCCTCTTTCATACACGTGACTAATGCCTGCAGTTCTGCCTCTGATGGTGCAATAAGCACTGCATCATCAGCATACAGCAGACAATTTACTTTAATGTCACCCAATTTCACACCCAAACAACTATCTTTCAGCTTCTGTAAACAGCTGTCGAGATACAGTATGAACAGCCAGGAAGACATGACACAACCCTGCTTTACGCCCGTTTGGACGTTAAACATGGGTGACAGGTCATGCCCTACCCGCACACAGGCTTTACAGTCACAGTAAAGAGACTGCACAGCCCTTAGCAATCGACCATCCACACCATACCCCGGCAACAGTTCCCACATTTTCTTCCTTACAACCTTATCAAATGCTTTTTCAAGATCCACAAAAGCACAGAAAATCTTCTGGTTAGCAGCCAGAAGCTTCTCCGTGATCATGCGGAGAGAAAACATTTGATCCGTGCATCCTCTTCCAGGTCTAAATCCGCATTGTGCCTCCCATAGAAATCTTTCCGATTTCTCTTGCATCCTACGTGTCAAAACCTTCGAGTAAACTTTACTTGCTAAACTGGTCAAGCTGATCGCCCGATAGCACCCGCAGTCAAAATGTGAACCTTTACCTTTATATAAAGGCACAATGACTGCGGATCGCCAATCATCCGGGACATCCCCCGTCCGCCAGCACAAATTGCACAGCAGATGAAAGCTGTCCCAGACGCGAGGCCCACCATACCTGACCATTTCAGCAGTAACTCTGTCTAGTCCCGCAGCCTTACCACATTTCAAACTTCGAATCGCACGTTCAATCTCTTTCATCCTGATGACCTCATTGTCATCGAGGTCCGGGTCTGGCGTACCAGTCACGGCGTCATCCCCGGATCCCTCATTAAGATCATCACACGCATACATTTCTCTATAAAATTCGCTCCATCGCTGCATGACGTCCGATTTTTCTGAGAGGACGTCATTAGTTCTCGAAAGCACTTTGTTCATTCTTAAGGCCGTCGCACCACTTCGGGTCCTTCCAACCTCTTTCCAGAAGAGTTTGGAGTTCTCCTTGAAGTTGTGCGACAACCTTTCGTCCGCTTCCATTCTACACCTTTCACGCACTTCCTCAATCAGTGCTTTCGTGTGAACTTTCTGCAGCCTATATCTTTCTTTCATCTTCTCTCTCATATCCTTATCATTCATTACTAGAGGCCAAGTAGTCTAACCATGCTTTCTTCTTCTTCTTTACAGCTTCTTTCACTTCATCATTCCACCATGCATCTCTTCTTTTACTACTGCCTCTTTTTATTGTTCCACACACTTCTTCCGCTGCACTTACCATTCCATCCCTAAGGTTCTGCCAAGTTCTTTCTACACATTCTTTTCTGCCATCGATGGTGTCAAGCTTTTCGGCTACCCTCGCATAATATTTGTCCCTAGTATCCGCTTCCTGAAGCTTCCAGCTTCGGATGCGACAGACCGACTGTGGTTCTGTTACTGCCGTCCGGTAGCGCCAACCCGCGAACAGACCCCTAAATCTAGTAATCACTAGATAGTGATCCGTTCCCAGGTCAGCACCCCTGAACACTCGCGTATCCATCACCTGTTTTCGCAGTCGGTCATCCACCAGGAACAAATCAATCATACTTCTCTCATTCTTTCGTTCTCTAGTATACATATGGATTTTCTTGTGATTAAACATAGTGTTTCTCACAAGAAGACCCTTTTCCTTGCACACCGCCAGTATAAGCTTGCCAGCATCATTAACCCTTTTATCGCCAAACTTTCCAAGTACCGACTCGTACCCTGGTCGAGCGGTACCAACCCATCCATTCAAATCACCACATACAACAATTCTTTCGTTTCCCCTAGCCAAATCTAGAACTTCTCTTACATTCTCCCAAAACTCCTCCAGCTCAGCCCTGGACGACGAAGCTACCGGCGTATAAACAGCCAAAAGGAATAACTTCGTTAGTCCCAATTTAAAACGAACCCAGAGAAGTCTTGAGTTCACAACCTTATATTCAGTCATAACATCGACCAACCGAGAAGACAGCAGCACCCCCACTCCCTGGCAGGCGCTCTCGCTCTCCGGGACTCCTGACCATAGAGCTAACGCCCCGCCAGGGAGCTCTTCAGTACCACTGCCCTTCCGTTTGGTCTCCGACATACACACGACATCTAATTCTCTTTCTTTCATTATTTCGATCAACTCATTCGTCTTATCTCTCATGCCTCCTCTAACATTCTACGTGCCAACTCTGCACTCTGTCCTCCACCTTCCGCCGTGTCGGGCTGTGCGTGACGGGTGGCGGTCCCCATCGCCGCTTTGCACGCTGCATTCCACACCAACGGGGACGAGCTGGTGTGCGTCGCCTTGGGGGGACGCCCTAACCCTCGTTGGCATGGGTGCGCAGCTAGTAGAATTGCAGCCCTGAAAAGGGCTGGCAGGGGTCGCGACGAGCACGCTTCTACAATGACCCCCAATATCAATAATCAATGAATGTTATAATTTTGTTCCAAACTGAGTGTCAAATAACTTGGTAAACAATATTTTTCTAAATCTATACTGCGCTATTACAAGGTTATGTCAGCGCTTTATTTTATTTATTTATTTTATTTGTAGTGCTGTGCTAACAATAACAGGCAATAACAGTATCGTTATCTGTTCTTATACAGTTATACTTTATAAAATAATATGTTTTGTTTTTCTTTTTAAGAATTTGAAAATAATGGACTATAAGATAACTTTTATTAAATATAAAAATAAAACCACGACCAAACTAAACGCGCGAAAGAAAGTAGCATTTTTATATTTAGGATGAAAATGGTAACCCCAAATGGTGTTATGGGCCGCCATTTTGTGACGCTAAAACAGTCGTCTGTTGTCGTTTCGTGCGCATAGACCACGTTCTTCAAGTGTTTTCGATCTGTTTTTATTTGATTACCCGGCTTTCATTTAATGGACTGTTTCTGCTTTTCAAACTGACATCGGCGCTAAATCTGATTTCGATTGTGTTTTGTATTGCGTTCTTTTTACTTTTGATGCATAATAATGCCTAAACGTGTACAAACATTGAAAAGTGGAGCCCGTAAGTTAATCATCAAGCTGCAAGATTACTTTGAGCGGGAGCGGCAAAATGGCGGACCCCTTTTACCTGTCGAACAAGTACAAGAACGCGTCTCTCAGGCGCTTGGAATAGCAAACGAACGATAACAAATATTAATAAAGAAAAGTTCGGCTCTACTGGCACGGAAGATAATATTTTACGTACTCCGAAGAAGAAACGTAGAACTAAACCCGTGACAGATATTGACACCTTTGACGCCGATGCAATCAGAAATCATATATATGGTTACTATTCCAGAAATGAATATCTCAACAGGAAGAAGCTTTTGGCATCGTTAAGAGAAGCTGGACTGTTTAGCGGGGGTAAAACTGCTTTAACCAAAATCTTAAAAGATATTGGTTTTTCGTATAAAAAAACAGACATAAGAAAAATTTTATTAGAACGATACGACATAATTTTAAAACGGATAAGTTTTTTGAGAGAAGCAAAAATATTGATAACTGGGATAATGTCGTGTTCATTGACGAGACATGGCTAAACGCCAATCACACGGTTCCCCGTTCTTGGACGGATGATACACAAGCGTCGACGTCGAAAGTACCAATGGGTAAGGGGGCCCGTCTGATAATATGCCACGCAGGTTCTGCAAAATACGGCTTTGTGGAGAACGCGTTACTGGCATTTCAATCAAAAACCACAAATGACTACCACGAGGAAATGAATGCCACTACATTTAAAGAGTGGTTCCAGAACGTGCTTTTGCTCAGCCTACCAGAGCCTTCTGTAAAATTCATGGATAATGCCTCCTATCACTCTGTTCAAATACAGAAACCACCTACCCAAGCTAATAAAAAAGAAGAAATGGTGGCTTGGTTACAAGCAAAAGGCATTGACGCAAATATGCAGATGCTAAAACCAGAGCTAATTAAATTAGTTAAAGAAAATAAAGCGGCAAATGTTCGATACCAAATCGATGAACTGGCTCTGGAGTACGGTCATCGCGTTCTAAGAATTCCACCGTATCATTGCCAATATAACGCGATTGAGCTAATCTGGGCTCAAATAAAAGGTTACGCCGCCCGCCACAATACTTCCCCGCCATTCAGCACGAAAAAGATGATGACCCTTTTAAAAGAAGCCTGCGGGAAAGTCACAAAAGATGACTGGGCAAAAGTTGTTGAGAAGACTAAAAACCTGATTGTGAAACATTTTGACCGAGATATCAGGATTGATTCTGTTATTGATAATAATATAATTATACATGTAGGCGAAGATGATGATGAAGACACCACCTCCTTAAGAGAATCGGAGTCTGATTAATATTCTGTACGCACATTCAATTCAATGTACTTTATTGCATAGAAATACAGATTGTAACTTTGTAACAAAGAATAAATAAAACAATTTTATTATATTAATATTACCTTTTTTTGCTTTCCACTTAAATTACTAAAATGTAAATTTTAAATGATTCCGCCAATTTAAAACGAAAATAATCTTAAAAATAACGCGGCGGTTCATTTTGGAGGAACGGTAACGAACTCAGTGTTATGTTGTGCCCATCACTAGTCGTGACTAACTGATAGGTGTCAGGAACGCATTCTCTGAACGGCCGAACTATAGTTGTATAGTAGTATACGAGGAAGCATACGAAATATACGAGTAAGCAATAGTCCTCTCTTTTTAACACTGGACTTAATACAACGTCGTAGGATTTGAAAAAGATTTTATACCTGTATAAATTCACAACTGCCGAAATATACTAGGAAATTTTTTTTCAGTAGTAAAATTTAGGAAATCCTAAGGATTTTTTTTTTCAGAAGTAAAATTTAGGGAAAGCTACGAGGAATCTGTATATGAAAAAAAGAAAAATAATTCATTAATTTTAAGTATTCAAATTTCAATTTGAAAATTTCAAATTGTTATATTTTTTTAACAACAAAAAAATTTCATTGAAATAGATCAGATTATATTTGCCTACGTGTTGATTAAATCCGAAGCCAGGAAAATTTTTGGATACCTTAAGCGAAAGCGCAAGGTATGTTCTGCTATCGCCTAAAAATTAAGATTCCAACGTTTTAACGAATAAAATCGTATCTAGCAATCATATTATACATATAAATGATATAAAAAGCACATTGTTAGAAAGATAAATGATTGTTGAACTTATTAATATTTTTTTTAAATCAATTAATTGCTATTTTAAAATAAAAAAGGGGTTTTAGTGGCTTATGGTGTGGATTTATCATGCCCCCAAGGCTTGTTAACACAATAACTTTTGAAAATATCAATTGTTTAACTCAATCTATTTTTAATATCTTCATCTATCATGAGGGAAGCCACTGAATGTAAATGGCAGTGTAATTTTGTTTTCTTTAGTAGTATTAATTTTTTCGCCTCCAAAATGGCGAAATTTTCGTTGATTTGGTAGCCTTGTATGTAAATTGTTTCTGTAAATGGGGAGCTACAGCCACAGAGTAGTTTACTTACACTCAGTTTGGCGCCCGCCTAAGGGTATTAGTGTTCTGTGGTTTGGCGTCAATCGCCGTCGTGAGTGGACATTGTTTCGGTTGTTTGTAGCGGCTCAAAAAGATCGCTGTACAAATACACAACATTGGAATAACCAAATTGCTTAAATACTTGATTATGATGATGATAATAAGAGATTTTTTTTATTATAATATTTTAAAAGCACAGAATAAATAATAGTAGTACGTACTAAAAGTAAGTAGTATCAATTATTTTGTTATGGGTGACATTTTCATGGTTTTCGAGGGTGTTGAAACCGATAGGGTTGTCGAAATGTAAATCCAAGATAGCGGCTGCAATAGATATCAATTTTTTCATCATGGGTGTCATTTTCATGGGCTTCGAGGGTGTTGAAGCCAGTTGAAGCCGATAGTGCTGTCGAAATGTAAATCCAAGATGGCGGCTGAAGTAGGTACCAATTTTTTCATCATGGGTGTAATTTTCATGGTTTTCGAGGGTGTTGAAGCCGATAATGCTGTCGAAATGTAAATCCAAGATGGCGGCTGCAATAGATATCAATTTTGTCATCACGGGTGTAATTTTCATGGTTTTCGAGGGTGTTGAAGCCGATAGTGCTATCGAAATGTAAATCCAAGATGGCGGCTGCAATAGATATCAATTTTTCATAATGGGTGTCATTCTCATGGTTTTCGCGGGTGTTGAAGCCGATAGTGCTGTCGAAATGTATTTAAACTACTTTAAAAAATTCCGTATAATCATGTTATACGGAATTTTTTTAATGCGCCTAAGGTATGCCCAATTGGATTTACCAATATTTTAATAAATTTTTAACATTATTATTTCTTAGAAATAAGTTTAAGATTTTTTTTAACTGTCCCGACGATAGTAAATATATTATATCGATTCCAAATTTCATGATTCGTAAAAAATAACTTGACATGTTGCGATTGATTTTGAAATTTTACATTTTTTTATAAACATTTGGCTTATGTAGGTACAAATTATAAAAAAAATCATCCCGGCATATCAAGTTACTTTTTTGAATTTCGCAACTTGGAATCGACCCAGATATAAAATTGATACAATTCTTCAGTTTTCTTGAGTTTAATAAATTCAAAATCCTGATTTCATTTAAATTGTCAAGGTATGTTATAGAACAATTTTCACACCCTTTCTTCACATTCTGAAACCATCTATTTTCTCAAAAAAAGTCCTGGAAGAAATGCAAATATTCTGTATTCAATGCAGAATAACCGAGACTTAAAATCATTTTTGCTTCTTGCACATGCATTTATTAAAGAAAAAACTAGAGCTACAGCAATTGATAGCAGTTTTTTTAAACAAAATAGCTCAGTTGATACATTATTTTATGAAGTTAAAAAAATAATATTACATCTGTACGGCCATTGTGATGCTGGTAATTTAAGATACAATTTATTTACAGCATCAGCAGCTGCACTTAAAAAAGAAGTTGTATTAGCTTCATAGTTTTATTAGCATTGAATACAGAATATTTGCATTTCTTCCAGAACTTTTTTTGAGAAAATAGATGGTTTCAGAATGTGAAGAAAGGGTGTGAAAATTGTTCTATAACATACATTGACAATTTAAATGAAATCAGGATTTTGAATTTATTTAACTCAAGAAAACCGAAGAATTGTATCAATTTTATATCTGGGTCGATTCCAAGTTGCGAAATTCAAAAAACTAACTTGACATGCCGGGATAATTTTTTTTATAATTTGTACATAAGCCAAATTTTCATAAAAAAAATGTAAAATTTCAAAATCAATCCCAACATGTCAAGTTATTTTTCTGACGACTTCCAAAAAGAAGACGGTACTCAATTCGACTGTATTTTTTTTAATTGTGTTACCTCATAACTTTTTACAGGGTGAACCGATTTCAATGATTCTTTTTTTATTTGAAAGTTGGGACTTCTCGTGTGGTCCCATATGAATTTGATTAAGGTCAGACCAACAGTTTTTGAGTTATTCTTAATAACTTATATTGAAGTCGGCTGTACAAAGTGGCGGCAACACAAAGGCGACATAAATCTTGCCGCGTGGCGTTGGTCTTAAGCCGAAGCCAGATATAGCAACAACATTTGAACACTTATTTGAAGGACTTTGCACACTTGTTTGAACACTTATTGGCGCAACCTGCGAGACATGCTTTGTAAATAAATCTCTCCACAGTACGTTGTAAAACGACAAACAAGATGGACGACGATTTTGTGTATGCAGTGTGCCCGTATTATTTAAGTGCATGTCATTATTTATTACATGTGCAAAAATAATACAATAAAATATTTAAATACAAGATTATCTATTTCATTCATAAGTACTAGTCAGTCATATTCATCCAAGGGTTTTAACTTTTCGGATAAAATCTAACCATACAAATCACATTAATTCGATTGTTTTTTACTGTCTTTAAGATTGGACCTATTGTTAAAACGTACTGCGCACGACCATCCCGCTCTCTTGGTAGAGAGTAATTGTGTTCTGTGGTCCCGCTCAACAACGCTCGCGCGACTCAACTTTGCACAAGTGTGGCAGGCTACACAAACATTTGAACACTGTCGACTTTGAACGCTTTGATGTGCGCTAAAAAACCGAAACCGCTTGGCAAAGTGCATTTCTTTGTGCACTTATTTGAACATTGATTCAAAGTCCCGTGCTACACATAGCTTCAAACAAGTGTACAAATGTTTGGAGCTGTATCTGGCGCCGGCTTAATAAAATTAGTCATCTCAATTTATACTATGAGTGTCATAAGTCATGTTACTAGGAAAGCCAGAAAAGCCTTATTACTTCCGATAAATGGCGGTATAACCATCTTGTATAATTCTGTCCGATGTACGAGTACAATATCCAGACAGGCAGCCTTCAATATTTCTGGTACTGAGATCGCTAATCCACCAGTCAAACACGACGGCGAAGGCAAGCCCTTCTTTTGCATACCTTAAGCGAAAGCGCTAGGTATGTTCTACTATCGCCTAAAAATTAAGATTCAAACGTTTTATCGAATAAAATCGTATCTAGCAATCATATTATACATATAAATGATATAAAAAGCACATTGTTGTGAAGATAAATGATTGTTGAACTTATTAATATTTTTTTAAATCGATTAATTGCTATTTTTAAATTAAAAAAGGGGTTTTAGTGGCTTATGGTGTGGATTTATCATGTCCCCAAGGCTTGTAAACACGATAACTTTTGAGAATATCAATTCTTTAACTCAATCTATTTTTAATCTCTTCATCTATCATGTGGGAAGCCACTAAATGTAAATGGCAGTGTAATTTTGTTATGTTTAGCTATAATTAATTTTTTCGGCTTCAAAATGGCGTAATTTTCGTTGATTTGGTAGCCTTATATGTAAATTATTTCTGTACATAGGGAGCTACAGCCACAGAGTAGTTTACTCACTCACTCAGTTCGGCATCAGTCGCCGTCACTGAGTACATTAGTCGCCGTCGTGAGTAGACATTGTTTCGGTTGTTTGCAGCGGCTGAAAAAGATCGCTGTACAAATACACAATATTCGAATAACCAAAGGAGAATGCCCAATTCTGGCCATGAAACGCCCAACAATATGAATTTGTTAAAAAAATACAACTTTTTTATGGTAATTAATCGCGGTATTTATGTATCCCAAAAAGATTGCAATATTTTTGCACAAACAAAAAAGTACCGAAAAGATAAAAATGAAATTAAGTAAATCCGCATTTCATTAGTTTGTGGGTAAAAGAAAAAGTGTTGCCAATCACAAATCTCTTTAAAAAGTCGATTCTGTTTTTTAATCGATTTTTTATGGTGTCATTATATAATGGTAATATTATTTTTCGATAATTATTATGATGTTATGATTATTAAATAAGCAAATTGCTAGTTGATTTACCATGAACTATTTAGAACATAACAAAAACGATAGTGCACAATATAACTGTTATTCTTATATGTTCATAAAAATACATTTAAAATGTAATTTATATAAATAAAACAAAACATATTTTAAAACTTAAAGTGAATAAAAGATTACTCTTTTTTTATGAAATTATAAATCGAATACAAAAATCGCTATCTATTTATCGATTTTATGTCTGTTAATTGCCAACATCGACTCCGACAGCTAGGCCCATGTCATAATTATCAAAAATAGACACAAGTGGATATCCTTTGCATTTGTGTTATTTTGTTTGTTTTCTCGCGGATTTGTTATCTAAGCAACGAATTAGCTTTCTAAATGAACTCCGATAATTCTTCTCACCCTATTGATTACTCCACGAACTTGGACTTGATGTCCACTGTTTACGATGACCCCAGCTTTCACACCGGCCAGAGTTCTTCCCAGCTCTCAGTAACACATTCAAGAGGACATTTACGCTGTGTCAATTGTGGTTTAAATGTCACGAAAATACGAAGTCATTTGTTGTTAAAAAACTGTTCTTGTAAAAATACAAAACATTTATATCTTAAAAATATGGACTTTTTTTAAACCAACTCCTTAACCATTTCATTTTTTTAATTGCATATTATTATTTCCATATGCTTTTATATGTGGGCACCCATGGCCGAAGTGTCTATGAACGGTGGGCATTCCCCTTTCTTAAAAACTTGATTATAATAATAATAATAAGAGATTTTTTTATTACAATATTTTAAAAGCACAGAATAAATAATAGTAGTACGTACTAAAAGTAAGTAGTATCAATGTTTTTGTCATGGGTGACATTTTCATGGTTTTCGAGGGTATTGAAGCCGATAGTGCTGTCGAAATGTAAATCCAAGATGGCGGTTGCAATAGATATCAATTTTTTCATCATGGGTGTCATTTTCATGGGTTTCGAGGGTGTTGAAGCCGATAGTGCTGTCGAAATGTAAATCCAGGATGGCGGCTGCAATAGATTTCAATTTTTCTTCTTGGGTATCATTTTCATGGTTTTCGAGGGTGTTCAAGCCGATTGTTGGCGACGCGTCTATAAAAATATTTCAATTTATTAGTGAACCGATTACGAATAGCTTCTGAAGTTAAATTATCAAGCAATAATTGTCTTATAAGAAAACGCTTAGTTAAATCTTAAAGAAATATCGAATTGATGATTTGAAGGTCTTGGTTTCGATTCCCAGGTCGGACTAGTTTGTCGTTTTCTTAGCAATATTTTCTTAATAAATTCATATAGAGAATTTTTAAGTTATAATTCATGTTTCCGGGTTCAGTTCCCCGGTTGAATTACGTTTCCAATGTTGTTTTCAATTTATAGAAATATTAAAATAAAGTTAGACCAGGATTTGTTCCCCGGTCGAAATGATCACTTTGTGTATAAGTGGAATTAATGTAAAAGAGTATTACATAATATTGTCTTATATAAGTTGAGTACATTTGTATGAAAAATAAAATGTCTATTTTCGATGTTTGACTCATAAAATATTTTCTTTATGTTATCTGATAAGAACAAGATAACTGATAAGAACCTTGATAACTGATAAGAGTCTTGTTGGAATACTACTTTACCGACAGTTGAATGTCGTCTAAAAATCAGTTGTTCACCTAGTATTTGTTGATAGCAGCGCATGCTAAATTTGCAATCTACTTTACCGACAATGGAAGTCGTGCAGAGAGTAGTTGTTCACTTAGTGTCTGATAAGAGCAGCGCGCTAATCTGTAAAATTAAAAGTCTAAATAAGTGGCAATTTAAATCTTTGTAAATTTCAGCAATTTACGTAAAATTGACTTGTGAAATGTTTCAGGTTGACTGTATGAGCAAAATAGGTGAGTTCTATGTTGTTCTTACGTGTAAATTCTCTTATAATTGTGAAATATTGACAGTTTTGTATAAGAAATTTAAAAGTGTTTTAAATAGTAAAATGTGCAAAAAAATATTAATTAACTAACTAACCCCAATCAACTATCTAATTAATTTAAGTTTTGTGAAGAAAAATAAATTATTTTATTTATTATTTATTATTTAAACTATTGCATTAGTTAAGATATTTGTATTTTCAAATAAAGAACATTGTTCCAACTTTATATGTTAGATACTTAAGAATTTTTACTTAGTACATATGTTGTAAAATAGGCATATTTTGTTGAATAAATAAAAGATTTTTTGTGATATAAAAATGTAATGTATATCATAGTATAGATATTTTGTTGTGCTATTTTTATAAATAAAATGTATAAATGTATGTCTTATACAAATAAAGATATTGAGCAAACCGTGGGAGAGTGATAGTACAAATTGATGTAATTGAGTTGCGAAATCATACAGAGGGCGCGGCTCTCTTTCGAGTAAAGCTTTGTTGATACCCCATTAGACTGGTTTTCATACAAATCGTTGACCAAAACCCCACCGAGGATCTCCTAAGTGTGTGCTGTTTGAGGATTAGCAGTAGTCCCAAGCAGCCGCCGGTACGACATACTCCACAGATCGTCGAGTCCGCATACTCCGTGAGGTGTCGAGGTCACCGGCCCTTAGGCAGATTCTTGGCACTCAAGTGCGTTTCGTGCCTTATGTGCCAGTCGCGTACGTGAGTGCTCTCAAGCACTTCCTCCAACCCTTTCGTAACGAAAGGGGTAGGCAGTGCTCAAAGTGTTGCAGCCACCCTACTCGCTCCCGTCCGTTTCGAACGTCGCGCGTCGCTTGCGTCACTCTGCCACGTTAGGAACGGAAATAGATAGGCACTACATAATCCAAACCAACTAAGACAGTAGTAACATCTGTAGTAATGTCAGGCAAGGGGAGAGATGAGCCCCCCCCGCCCCCGCGCGTTAGGAAACCCCCGGACCGTCCCGGGATTTTGGATAGACCGCTTTGCATCAAGGACTTGTCGAACCCGGAGCGCTCGAGGATCGTCAGCTCCTTCAGTCAGATCCCCAAAATGAAACCTTCAGCGCCGAAGAAGGAAGAACCCGCAACAAGCGCCGCGCTCACGTCCACCGTGTCTGAGAGTACGAGTGGGCTGGAACCGACGCCCCTACCGCAGCGGGCTAGGAAATCGGCGCATAGGCACACCCTACCGGACACCGAAGCATCGCTTCACGAAAAGAGGTAATGCATCGAGTCGTCTATATCATCCAGAGCATCAACATCATCGTCCTCGGCGAAGTCGGAAGAGGATGAAAGAGTCCCAACCAGGAAGGAAGCAGTTAAGGCGCACAAATCGCCGCCCAAATCATCTTCACCACCGAAGTCAACCCCCCCCCCCAGCTCACCCGGCCGCAGGAACATGGACGCGACCGAGTTCGAGCAGGGAGGAGAAGAGTCCTACGGTTGGGACTCTACATCGTATGCCACCTTAGCGACCGCCGGACAGTCATCAGCACCCACCAACCCATCGGGCCTTCCGCAGGACGACAGTCAAAGGCCCTCGACTAGCTGTGCCCAACTGGCAACGATGCCAGCAATACCAAGGCCACAGACAGCAGATGCCCCTCAACGGCAGCAGGAGGAAGAGAAGGCACGCTACCCACCCATTGTAGTTGAGTGCCTCCCGAATTGGACGAGGCACTTTGAAATCTTACACAAGAAACTTGGACACCCTCCAAATGCCCGTCCGTTCGGGAAGGGTGTGCGTTTCACCCCTCAGAGCCCGGACAAATTCCGGGCAATACAGAGATACCTCATTGAAATGACGGAAAAAGAACCATCACTGTCCTGGTATTGCTACACTCCGGCGGAGGAGAAGCCCACTAAAGTGGGCATCCGGGGGCTGCCAGTAGGCACGGATACCGTCCAAATAACAGAGGCTATTAGGGCAAAGGGATTCCCCATTACGTACGTGAGAGCAATTCCGCCCCGTAGAGGCAGACCTGGGTGCCTCTACTATGCACAACTGGAACACCTAAGCCTAGAGAAGCTTAACCAATTGTATGCAATCAACGAACTCCTTTTTATGAAGAGGTGATCATAGAAGCCTGGCAAGGAATAGCGGGGCCGGCTCAGTGCCACCGCTGCCAGGCTTTTGGCCACGCATCCGCAAATTGCCACAGACCCGTGAAATGTGTTCGCTGTGCAGGGGAACACATAGCAAACAATTGCCCACGGCCCAAGCACCTACCTGCGCAAACTGCGCAAAGAGCCACACCGCAAATGACCGACGCTGCCCAGTCCTGAGGAGGATTGCTAGGAAGCAAGGGATCACTCTGCCGGGACTACTGCCGGAAGCACCGCAGAGGGTCCCTCAGAGTCTCCCGAGAGTATAGATCCAAGAGGACGGGTGGGCAACCATCAGGGGGTGAGGGAGGCAAACCGCCCCCCCCCCCACCCGAAACTGCACCACCCGCACCACCTGTACCTAAGGAGACGGTGGAACTTGCTGCAAGAGCAACCACCGGGGCGACTCTACAGCCCCCCGCAAATGATGCCACCGAAAAGGTGCAGCCACCTCCTCAGGCAGCAACCTCTTCCCCGACTCCAGCAGTAATGATAGCCTCGCAAGCGCAGGTGGTCAAGAAGATAACCACAGAAGGTAGAGCGCCAGAAAGGGCTCTATCAGAAAATAGAGCCCGCTCTACACATAGAGCGCGCTCTACCTTACGGAAAGAGACCTATGCCCAGCCGAGACCAATACCATCCACAACAACTAGACAACCAACCGCCAACTCAGACACCACGGACGCTATCCTGAGGCTGGTTGGCATCGCCATAGAGGTCGGTAGCCAGGTCCTGGCAGACATTAGTGCCAAGCCAGTAGTAGAGAGCACTGTCTCTACTACTGGCTCGGCACTACAGAGGCGAGTGATATGAACCTGCGCTTGCTCTACTGGAACCCGGACGGTATCCAGCAGAAGCTCCATGAACTCCGCACTACAGCTCAACAACAGGATATATACGTTATCTTGCTGGGGGAGACGAAGTTGAGGCCATCTACGCAGATCAAGATGCCCAACTACCACATTTACAGGAGGGACGAAGTCAACGCTCAAGGAACCGCCTATAGAGGCACGGCGGTTCTAGTGAGAAAGGACATCGTCCACCTAGAGCATGAATTACCGTCTTACCATACGACGCGCTCCATCGGCATAAAAATGGAGGCGGCGGGCGAGGAACTGAGGATCTTCGCAGCGTACCGCCCGCCAGGGACTCCATTTCACTCCTCAGACATCCGGACGATCATGGAAGGCTCAGCACTAACCATCATCGCGGGGGACCTAAACGCAAAACACCCGGCCCCAGGCCGATCTAGAACGATCACCCCGCCGGGTCGTGAGCTTTATCTTCATAGTTGTTACGTTCTGCATCTTCATGCAGAACGTAACAACTATGACGTTTTAGGTCCCGAAAAACCAACGCACGTTCCAACCGACCACAGGAAAAGTCGCTAGGTTCGCTAGAAACGTCAACTACCCGATGGTGGTAGAGGTGCTATACGATCTGAGTTCACAGCACCTTCCGATTCTGATAACCCTTGGCCTCAAGGCGGTGTCTACGTTGCCCAGAGCTTTTACTACCAAGATCAACTGGAGGCTCTATCAGCAATACCTGTAGGAGAGGCCTCCAGCATATACACCGATAACCTCGGCGGACGACGTAGAGACCGCTGCAGCTAGATTAACACGTAAGATCCAAGAAGCCCTCAACGCGGCCTCTACGATCGTCCCTCTAACACATCGCAGAGAAGAGCTGCCTTGAGAGTGACGTGCACAGCTAAATCATAAACGAGCGCTGAGGAAGCTCTGGGCACGCACTTGCTGCCCACGCATCAAAAGTAGACTGAACACACTGACGGATGAGCTGTCGGTTGCAATACAGGCCTATAGAGGAAGGCGCATATGGATGGCCGAAGATCAGGAAGCGTCGCACTACAAATTCAACCTACCAAAATTTAGTAATTTGCTCTTCAAGGGACAAGTGAGTACATAAAACGCCATGAACATTAGTCTTGCTAACAGACTTTGAAGAAATTGGGCCAGACAATATCCAACCAAACCTTGTATCTGTGACTATAGGTTTGTTACAGCCTAGAGTGTGATCTGTTGGCCTAACATTATATATACAGGAGCAGGCTGAAAGAAGTTAAGATCAGCCAGGTTAATATTCATAGGTAAGTTTAATTGAGATATATCAAGTTGGACATGAGGTAGATCGCCAGATATTTTAGGTAGCACTAATCAACATAAGGTAAGTGAGTAATTAGTAGATTTAGACTTAATACGGACGGAGCAACGCTTGATTCCTGAGGTAAATTGTTTGTCACCTACGCCTATTATATTTGTGTTTGTTCGTTCAGTGGGCAAGCAAAGTTTGCGTTTCAAATTTTCAGTTAGTATGGAAGCCTGACTGTCACTGTCTAATAAGGCGCGCGCCGTCTCATACTTGTTAGTAATGAATGGGATTGTACACATCTACAAGGGCAGTTGATAGCAAGACGTGGTTGTTACTGGAGACGGACTGTACCGATACATTGAATGTAGTGTCAATGACCTCAAGGGTTTCATTTGCTGGCTCAGTCATATTTGCAGTCATATTTACGGATGCATTGCTTGCCTGAGGAACCTCGCGGTGTAAAAGCGTATTGTGTCACCGCTTACAAGTAAAACAAGGGCAATTGGCAATTTAAGCATAATTTCAACCTGATAGATTTCGACAAGAAAGAAGAGCAGCCGTAGACGCGGTGCGGCCCGTCGCAGTATACGCACGACGCCGCCGCTCCGCTGGCAGCGTTCGCAGTAGATGACGAGACACCACACATAAACGAGCTGGGTTCCATTGAAATAGCATGAGATTTTACGGGTAATTTCTGTTGCTTAAAATTGTTGAATGTTTCGCCCTTTTCCTGTTTATTATTATTTACACCTTCGAGAATATCAGCTCGAGCCTTCAAAAATTTAAAGAAATTATCTAACGAAGGTAAATCACAATTTAATCAAGATTTATATTCGTCCCATTTTAGTCTAGAATTGCTATTAAGCTTAGGGACAATCATATGAATGATCATTGGATCCCAATTAGTAGTGGGAACACCTAAAGTGTTAAGGGCTCTAAGATTTTTTTAAACATGATCCACAGTGTTACGCAAAGACTTAGCTGTCTGACAAATAGGAGGCATATTAAATAGTGCATTCATGTTGTGAGACCAGCTGTTTTTTATTGTCATATTGTAGTTACATTCAGTTACTTCCAAATTACTAATAACTTGGGCTGCCTCACCTTACAGGTAAGATGAAAGATAGTGAAATTTATGTATAAAATTTATAGTTTCATTATCATGTATTAAGGAGACATACATTTCCTTAAATTCAAGCCATTTATAATACTTGCACATACAGGTATACCTCAAACCTTGAAAACGAGACTGTACACCCAGTGCGTGTTGCCAGTGATGACTTACGGAACTGAGACGTGGTCCTTCACTGCTGGCCGGATGAGGAAGCTCAAGGTTGCTCAGCGAGCTATGGAGAGGGCTATGCTCGGAGTTTCTCTGCGTGATAAACTTAGGAATGAGGATATCCGCAGTAGAACCAGAGTAACCGACATAGCCCAACGGATTAGTAAGCTGAAGTGGCAATGGGCCGGCCATATAGCTCGAAGAACTGACAACCGATGTGGAAGAAAGGTTCTCGAGTGGCAGCCTCGTACCGGTAGGCGAAGTGTAGGGCGTCCCCCCACGAGATGGAGTGACGACCTGGTAAGACATGCAGGAAGTCGATGGATGCAGGTGGCTCAGGACCGTGCTTTGTGGCATTCTTTGGGGGAGGCCTATGTTCAGCAGTGGACTTGTGAAGGGCTGTAATGATGATGATGATAATACTTGCCATCAAAATGGGCAATTATAATTTCTGGTAAGCGAAACCCTGGCTGAATCTTAAGATTAGGCTGGTCTGAGTCTGAAGAATGATGTTTATCTTTTTTAAAGGATGATAATAAATCCTTAGCCAATGTCATAGGCGTATAAAAGCTACGTTCCATTTTTTTATAGAATAAGGGTGACAAACGAGCGAGCACACAGCCCACATGATGGTAAGTGGTTGCTGTGGCCCATAGACATCTACATCTATCTTCGTTTACGAATTAAAAAGCAGATGCGTTGTCATCCGTGTGGACTAAGATAGAATGCCTCTTGTCCAGTAAAAAGGGTCTCCGGTTCTCTACACTCACCATACGAAACACAGCAGCATTAAGCTGCTATTTTACGCTGGTATTCTGTGAGAGCGTGGTCCTTCCCCGGTCGAGCCGACCCATTCGTGCTACAACTATACTATTAATATAGCCGCAGCATGTCTCTACCACGTAAAAAACCATTTCCTCCCTTACTTCAAACTGGGAGGTATCACGAACCACAATTTCCGTCTGCAACTCATTAAAATATTCAAATAAACCTACAAATTTTTCTAACCGTACAGAGAGCTCAGTAATTTGACTTTGTGTAGGATTCTTAACTTCAATTAAATCTTTACTCTTTGTTCAACGTTAGCCCGTTTAGTCATGAGCTCATCCATATTTGTACCCTTTTTAGGCATTGTGAAGAGAAATGAAGAAAACAAATTAAAAATCAAGATAGGTAAATGCTTAATCCGTAAAATTATTTAAATATTAGTAAGTTAGTATGAAAAGTTGCAATTCCTAAGAATTTGCTACGATGACTTGCAAATTAAAGGCATAAAATAAACGTAACTTGCGAGTTAAGCGCGGCGCAGCAGCGGTCTACGGTCGGAGGACGTTCACGTTCTCTTCAGAGAAGAGGAGTGCAGCAGCAGGAGACAGTTCCCTGCAGCAACAGGCGAGTAGTAGCAGTAGCTTAAGAAGTTATTAGGCTTAGTTTTAAATAGCTTAGTATGGAAAAAGTATTTGGGAGCCTAAAATTCAAATTGATATATAAAATAAAATATTATCTTATGAAATATTAGTATAAATTAACCAAATTTTATGGTGAATTACAATTCTTTGCAAGGTACGCCACGTGTGAGTAAAGAAAGTTTAGGTAGATTTAGTTTCAGCTTATTAATTGTAGTAAGTAAAATTAATTGGCCTTGAACAATTTTGTTGTAATTTACCGATGAAACCTTTATTTATGCAATGAACAGCTTTAGATAAATAAGATATGAAAATTAGGTTCACTGCGATATATAAAGAAATGGCCGGGCGGCAACTTAAAGTCAAGTTGTGAGAAGGACGCACAGTGTAAGTAGGTTATAAAAGTGTTATAGGAGTAGTCACTTCCCTGATTTTGTAGCTTTGCAGCTGGCTCTCGTTGCAGGTTCTCTCGGCAATTACAATTTGTGTTGGCTTGTCCAAAGCTTACTTCTTCATATTACTTCTTCATTGGATAATCACGTCGCAGGGTCACCAATGTTCACGCGCAGAACGCGTGGTAGTTAGGATGAAGTTTTTAAATAAAAAGCTTCATCTTCATCTATACAAATAAATAAAATTGAAGTGTCTGTTTGTAATGTCAAAATTACAGCTTTTTACTAATTGCATATGAAAGTATATACGGTACTTACAACAAAAACACAATTTTTAAAATTATTGTCTGTCTGTCTGTTTGTTCCGGCTAATCTCCGAAACAGCTGGACCGATTTTGACGGGACTTTCAGTGGCAGGTAGCTGATTTCATAAGGAGTAACTTAGGCTACTTTTATTTTAGAAAAAGAATTAGAGTTCCGCGCAAAAACATAAAAACCCTAACACGCGAGCGAAGTCGCGGGGAACAGCTAGTAATATATAAATCATAATATTGTACTTAGATAACAAAATTGAATGAAGTGATACAATTTAAGAGAAAAACGATATATATATATATTTACAAAACACATTCTCTTGTTTCTCCAATATTCGTGTCACCTTTTTTTTATTCTTTACATTATTTAAAAAATTAAAATAAAAACAAAACATATAAAAACTCCACGAACAGTGTTGACTCCGATAGTGCTGTCGAAATGTAAATCCAAGATGGCGGCTGAAGTGGGTAGTAATTTCTTCATCATGGGTGTCATTTTCATGGTTTTCGAGGGTGTTGAAGCTGATAGTGCTGTCGAAATGTATTTAAACTACTTTAAAAAATTCCATATAATCATTTTATACGGAATTTTTTATGCGCTTAAGGCATGCCCAATTGGATTTACCAATTATTTAAATTTTTACGTGGTAGAGCCATGGTGCAGTTATGTTATAGTTGTAGTCTGAGGTCCGAAGAGAGGGGAGGACACCGTTATCCTCGAATCCGGCAACTTGTTCTATCACCGGGAGGGCGACCATCTGTCCCAAGGAGGTGTCGGATTTATCGTCCACAAGTCTCTCGTTAACAACGTTGTAAAGATTGAGAGTGTGTCGACGAGGGTTACGTATATCCAGCTCGTATTGAAGAAGCGATCGTGCGCAACCAAGGCTCCAAAGTCTTTGCCAGAGATATGTCTGCCAGAAAGAGCCAACTGTCAAAGCTGAAGACCGAGTGTGGCAGCATCGTTTCTGGGACACCTGAGATTTTTAGTGAGATTGAGAGGTTTTATAGGTAGCTGTACACGCCATCGTTGGAGCCACATGCAAGTGTGAGTAACGAACATAGAGCAAGTATTATCCGACACTATTCCGATGATATTCCGGACTTCAGTCTGAGCGAGATTAGAATGGCTCTCCAGCACCTTAAAAAAGAGGAAAGCCCCAGGCGAGAATGGAATTACAGCGGAGCTTCTGAAAGCGGGTGGAAAACCGGTACTTGAAGTCCTTCATAAGCTGTTTAATTCCGTCCCCCATGGTGGGACTACTCCGGAGGCGTGGAGCAGAAGTGCGGTGGTCTTGTTCTTCAAGAAAGGCGACAACGCTCTCTTGAAGAACTACAGACCAATTTCCCTTCTGAGTCACGTCTACGTACTGTTTTCGAAAGTCAACAAATCGTCTCGCACGCAGACTCAACAACTTCCAGCCTCCCGAACAAGCTGGTTTCAGAAAAGGCTTTAGCACCATAGACAACATACATACATATTCTCACAGAATACCAGCGTCAAATAGCAGCTTAACACTGCTGTGTTTCGTATGGTGAGTGCAGAGAACCGGAGACCCTTTTTACTGGAAAAGAGACATTCCATCTTAGTCCTCACGGGTGACAACGCATCTGCATTTTGATTCGCAAACGAGGATAAATGTAGATGTCTATGGGTCACAGCAACCACTTACCATCAGGTGGACTGTGTGCTCGTTTGTCACCCTATCCTATAAAAAAAAACATACCCTTTGGCAAATTGTACAGAAGACCGAAGAGTACAATCTGCCACTTTGTCTTGCGTATGTGGACTATGAGGAAACCTTTGATTCCGTCGAAATTTGGGTGGTGCTGCAGTACCTTCAGCGGTGCCAAGTTGACTGTCGATATATTGAAGTGCTGAAGTGTTTGAACAGTAGGACTACGATGGTTATACGAGTACAGAACCAGAGTATGAAACCTTTCCAACCGCAGAGAGGTGTAAGGCAGAGTGAAGCTATATCCCCGAAACTCTTCACCACTGTGTTGGAAGACGCTTTCAAGCTACTGGACTGGAAAGGATACGGTAAGAACACCAATGGCGAGTACATTACTCACCTTCGATTTGCCGACGATATAGTCCTTATGGCAGAATCGCTGGAGGGGCTAAGCACTATGCTCAATGACCTCAATAGTGTCTCCCAACGGATAGGTCAACATGAACATGGACAAAACAAAGATCGTGTGTAATGTCCGTGTCACACCTATGCCGATAGTTGTTGGGAGCACTAAGCTCAAAGTTGTTGACATGTATGTTTACCTGGGACAAATAGTCCGACTAGGTGAATCCAACTTCGACCGAGAGGTCATTCGACCGGTTCAACTCGGCTGGGCAGCGTTCGGGAAATTAGGACACATCTTCTCGTCAGGTATAACTCAAAAACCTGAAAACGAAATTGTACAACCAGTGCGTGTTATCAGTGATAACTTATGGATGTGATACGTGGTCCACTGTGGGCCGTATGAGACGCTCAAGGTTGCCAGGGTTGCTCAAGGAGCTATGGGGATGGCTATGCGTGAGGTTTCTTTGCGTGATAAACTTATGAATGAGGATAATCCGTAGTAGGACCCGAGTGACCAACATATCCCAAAGAATTAGTAAGCTGAAGTGGTAATGGACCGGCCATATAGCTCGAAGAACCGCAACCGATGGGGAAAAAAGGTTCTCGAGTGGCAGCCTCGTACCGGTAGGCGAAGTGTAGGGTGTCCCCTACTAGATGGAGTGACGATCTGGTAAGACATGCAGGCAATCGATGGATGCAGGTGACTCAGGATCATGCTTTGTGGCATAACCTGGTGGAGGCCTATGTGCATCAGAGGACTTGTGAAGGGCTGTAATGATGATGATAATGATGATGTAGCAGGAAGGACCACGCTCTCATTGAATATCAGCATAAAACAGCAGCTCAATGATGCTGTTTCGTATGGTGAGAGTAGTGAACCGGAGACCCATTTTACTGAAAACGAGGTATTCCATCTTAGTCCTCAGGGGTAGCGACGCATCTGCATTTTGATTCTTAACTGAGGATAGATGTAGATGTCTATGGGTTGCAGAATTCAATTATTATCAGGTGGACTGCGTGCTGCCCTTATTCTATAAAAAAGTTGAAGAGGCCTACGCCCAGCAGTTACAGGCCGATAAAGAATGATAAAATAAATACTTAATAAAGTTTGTAACATGAACTCAGAAGATGTAACAGGCTGACAATTTAATAATTTCCTTTATTTACTATTACGTCATCATATCATATATATACAGCACTTATATAACGACAATAATTATATAAATTAGGATTTACATTTACTTGATGACTCAATTATAACCCAAAAATACCATCCACCCACATTAGCGGTGAAATCAGCGCAATAACGATATGCATGGTGACGACTGGCATAATATGGCAACTTGGCAGCCACGAACACTATAAATATGATGTTTTGTCACGAATCGCAACATAAATAAGCTAAGTACCTACTGCTTGTAAAAACATTAAAAAAGACATTTAATGGTATTTAGCCCATAAACAATTATTTACAGCTGGATTTTGTGATAGTAAAATTAAACTAATTTGACGACTATATTGTTTTTAACTTATTTTATTTCCCGGTTTTTCGATTGTTTATTAACACCCATGGTTAAAAGCAGACTGAGAAGAGACTAAAACGTAATGAAAATGTTAATCCGGGCTATCTTTAGCTTTCAACTATTTTTTTAATTTATTTATCAATTTATATAATAAGGGTGACAAACGAGCACAAAAACACCGTCCACCTGATGGTAAGTGGATACTGTGGCCCATAGACATCTATCATATTATATCTTCGATTGACAATTGATACCTGCATATCCTCAATTAAAAATTAAAATGCAAATCCGTTACCCTGAGAACTAAGATGGAATGCCTCGTATGCAGTAAAAAGGGTTTCCGGTTTTCTACACTCATACGAAACCATATTTTACGCTGGTATTCTGTGAGGGCGTGATCTTACCCAGGTCGAGTCGATCCATTCGTGCTACAGCCATGATATAGCTGCAGCATGGCTCTACCACGTAAAAAACTGAAAATTATAATAAAACCTCACGCCTGTCACCCAGACGGGTAGGCAGAGACTACTGACTTACATTTGATACGATCCTGACACACCTCTTTATTTGAAATTAAATGCGATAAAATCTGTAAAATTAATTTTATGCAATGTGTAGTATTCGTGTAATTTTAATAAATAAAAATAAATACACGTAAATTATACGTGGTAGAGCCATGCTGCAGCTATGTTTCTGGTATAGTTGTAACACGAATGGGTAGGCTCGACCGGGGAAGGACCACGCTCTCACAGAATATCAGAGTAAAATTTTTTTTATTATTTAAAAAACATTACCCCCACACTAGGATTTTCTCCTGTGTCGCGCAACAACTGATTGCTACGCCACTGCGCCACGGAGCCGTCACGAGCTTAATGCTGCTGTGTTTCGTATGGTGAGTGTAGAGAACCGGAGACCCTTTTTACTGGAAATGAGGCATTCCATCTTAGTCCTCACGGGTGACAACGCATCTGCATTTTGATTCGTAATCGAGGATACATGCAGATGTCTATGGGCAACAGCAACCACTTACCATCAGGTGGACTGTGTGCTCGTTTGTCACCCTAATCCTATAAAAAAAAATGCAATGTATCCGTGCGCCTTTTTGTGTGGCATTCCGAGAGTAAGCTAAATTAAATTATTTTCTTTTAAAAAACGTTACCTCCACATTAGCATTTTCTCCTGTATCGTGGAGGCAGTTTACATACATAAATTTCACAAGGACAAACATCCAGACCCGGAACAATTATTCGTAGGCCATACAAATACTTGTTTTGTGCGGGATTCCAAGCCGCGGGCCTCAGCGCCCCAACTCATTGCTAAGCCACTGCACCACGGAAATGTTTTTATATAAACTGTTTGATAAAGCCTTTGCAAAATTAGTGGTAAAAACAGTTTGGTAAATAAAACAAACAATTTTAATATGAAATGTTTATGATTTTCTAAGAATATTATATAATATAATTTGTTTGACAAATTTATGTGAAGCGTCTGTTTATAACATTACAAGAATAAAATGTTTAACATTATTATACCTATTTTTATTTCTTGAAAGTAAGCCTTACAAAAAACTAAAACGCTAGCGTATGAGATTTATGTTATTGTATAATTAATTTAACGTTTGCACGTACCGTGCCATTATCTACTTATAATGGAATAAAATAAAGATAATTAACAGGATATCCGACCTATGTTTTCTCCCTGGATGATGTGACACTAGAACAAATATACTGTTTCTATATTTTGTATTTTTTTTTATAAATTCACGAACTTAAAAAATAAAAGACATACAGTCATAGCTACAACCATCCTTATATTGTTCTCGAAAAAACATCGCTCCATTTTTGGGGGAGGAAACGGGGTAATACAGATAATGTTTTCGTCAATTTTTTTATAGGTACAATCAGTTCGAACTGCAGATGTCACTCTCGGTTGCCTAGCTTGGACACACTCTCAAATTTCTTACAGACCGGATATCCTCTTAAAAAGAAATTGTCTACTAATGTTTAAATGCACAGCTGCCGCGTAGTAAAATAATATATGTATAAAGTCCATTTGCATTCACTTTTTATTTTTTATTTATTTAATGTGAAAGTACTCTAAAGTTTTTAATTTTATAATATTATATAAGAATATTCGTATTTTTTGTTAATAAATAACCAAATAATACGTGCAAGCTCAGCTTAGTTTGAGAGTCACTGGTAAAATTTCGTCTCCTGTAAATTAACTAAAAACAAATGCACGAATTTTTGTATTTTTAATTGCCATATTAATTTTAAATTTCAATATAGGTAGTTAACCTATATTGAAATGCATCCCCATTACAAAGCTGTTGTGAAATAAAGTTTACTATTATTATCAAAGAACAAAATATTATACACTAACAGTTTTAAATAAATTTAACATAAAGAGCGATGTAAAGTATTTTATAGAATAAATATCATTTAATTATACTTCAAAATAAGAAAAATTTACGCGAAGAAATTAAATTATTTATTGGGTATATGATGAACTTCACCCACGTCTCAATCACAGGTCCTGATAGTATCTTTTAAATTACCTCCAAGAATCGTCAAATAGCAGAACAAAACCTCTAGGATGTTAACGAAAAATCTTCAACCCAATTGTTAGAGATGTTATATTAAAAAAGGGTTATCATTTCAATATGAAGTATAGCCTTAGATGCACGATTTTCTAGCAATAAGCCTGGTAAAAGGCGATAATGAAGAAAATTGTGTTACCTAGGAACGCGTGCAACATTCTAATATGCCTATCTTTTCTTACCTCAGATCAATTGCCGGTCGCACCACACGACAACACACACGACACGACGAAAGCTTAGACAGCTTTAAACGCCTGTCAAACCACTGTCATATAATATTTTTTGACCCTATACTGGCTCAGACTGAATTTTGGTCACGGCGGCCAGCCTCAACGGAGACTAGCCATCTGCGCAGGACAGGTGTATAGTGCCCAAGTGAATGCGCAAACACAGGTGCACTCTCTATTCCCTCACTCTCATAGTCCGATGGGACGGTAAACCGACACGACCGGAGAGAGATCAGGCGCAGGACCAACGGCTTTACGCGCTTTCCGAGGCACGGGGGTGAGACACCGTCAACTTCCTGACTCCGGGCAGCTACTGAGAATGTTTTGACGGAAAAGCTCAATAAATGATTCTTTTGGCCCGACCCGGGATTCGAACCCGGGACCTCATGGTCAGTAGTCGCGTTTACAACCACTAAACCAACGAGACAGTCATACTAATATATACAATTGAAGTGTCTGTCTGAATATCGAAACTACTTATAGACGAACGTCCACCGCAAATTATGTAAAAGCTAGGCTCAGTGAACTAAGTTAAGTTAACCTGGAAAATCATTGCACGTCCACCGAAAAATAAGCTTAAACTACATTGGTGATGGCCAGTTTGTGCTGGTATGTAAGAGTTAATCGGACATGATGGATGAACAAGAGAAGAGCTATAACGAGAGTTCAGAGGAAGATGACGAATGTATCATAGGAAAAGAAGGTTGATAATATCATAAAGAAAAAACGCAAGTAGTCTTTTATCTCCGGATAATACAATGAAGGATATGTTTGACATATTCAATAAATACGAGTAGCTCTATGCTGTAAATACATGTTTCACTGCCTGCGCATAATCACAGACTTAACTAAACAAACAAAAACAACACTAAGCGAATGGCTCCAGAGGGGTAAGGTAAGGGGATGAGAGGCGCTTAGTTCGCGTAGTTTCGGAGCGGCCTAAACAACTAAGTTTCACTTAGTTTAAGTTGGTTTCGCTATTTTACTTAGCTGGCATAGTTTGCGGTGGATGCACATGATGTATGAAAAAGTGGCTCAGCTATGCAAGGTAAGTTAAACTAAGTTAGTTTAGTTTACGGTGAACGTTCGGCTTGATTATCACTTTACATTATTTTGGCATTTTAAAAATCATAAAGTATTTGTTTTTTAAACATTGCCTTATATATTACTGGTTTTCAAAACTTTATTTTAGAATATTTATTCTCCTCATAGGAAGTGTTGTTAAAACTGACAGTGTTAACTTGTTTATTTATTTTGTTAAAAGATAAAAGAAGCTAGCAAGCCAGTCCACCGCCTTCATTGCGTTCCAATTCACGTCTCACATACTCCGCTTGTTTGTCGCTCAGACCCAAGCGCGCAACTTCCTGTTCAAATTGAGTTTTTCCACCAACTCCCACTAAGTAACCGTTGAGTCTGGCTGCCAGGTGAGAGGTCTGCAGTTTCGACGAGTCCAGCCCGATGCTGCGGCAGAGATCCTTGTGACCTTGCAATCGGTATTTTTGGTGATAGCTGCAAAAAATCAACACCTATTCTTAAAAACTGAATATTACCTACACAATGTCTTAATCGATATTTTGGATTATAAATGAGTTTTATCAGATACTTAATTACTTTTAAGAACAATTATAGTACGTTTTGCTCCCACACAACTTTGTCCAATATTGGGACGCAAGGGTGCCGTTCCTTGTTGTCACATGTGCATTTTATAATATGTTCGTTTATGCAACTTAGCTCCGTAGCACATTAGCTAAACATTTGGCTTTTTTTTAATAAAACTGAAGTGACAAATGAACCACCTCATGATAAGTGACTATTGCAATCCATGGACACCTTTATACAAAGACATCTAGAGGTGCGTTGTCATCTCTGTGTTACTAAGATGGCATGCCTCACAGGCTCACAGTCTGAAATTGTATATGCTCTCTATGTACCTCAGACTGAAACAAAACAATGCAATTACTACTACTGCTACTACTGCGTACCCAGACGAACTCCTAGGCAATAAATAAGTCCTACCATATAATAAGCTTCAATACTTCGGACTACGGGTTCGAATACCAAACGAAACATTTCTAGGTATTTGAATGACCTACAAAGAATTGTTCCAGTTCTGGATGTTTATTGATATGCGTGGTAGAGCCATGTTGCAGCTATATTATGGTTGAGCACGAATGGGTCGGCTCGACGGGGAAGTACCACGCTCTCACAGAATACCAGCGTGAAATAACAGCTTAACACTGCTGTGTTTCGTATGGTGAGTGTAGAGAACCGGAGACCCCTTTTACTACAAACGAGACAACTTAGTCTCTAGGGGTGGCAACGCATCTGCATTTTGATCATTAATTCGAATATAAATGTAGATGTCTATGGACCACAGCATACACTTACCATTAGGTGGGTTGTGTGCTCGTTTGTCACCCTTATTATATAAGTAAAACACCATATAAAACACAACAGCATTTAGCTGCAGATTTTCGCTGGTATTCTGTGAGAGCGTTGTCCTTGCCAGGTCGAGCCGGCCTGATCGTACTACAACCATATTTTAATTTTATAAAATACTTTATAAAATTTTTATTTCATAAAATAAAGAAAACCACTTAGAATTTATATCTATAAAGTTTTAAATTCCTCGCCATTCTTTAGCACCTTAATATTCAGAAATTCTTTCTTAAATATTACAAACTTCGGTATAATGGTGGATCCGTAATTTACCTACCGATCATGACAGAGGTAACCAGTCATGTTCCCGACTCAACTATTTTATACGCATAACTATTTAGTACTTACGTCATATTCATTTGGATGATTTGCTGATTAGGACTCATTAGATACTTAATGCTGTCAACCTCAAATTATAGCTACTACTGAATATGAAAACAAAACTTGAAGATTTTAAAATTATTTTTATTATTCGATTTAATCACCAATTTTCTCAATGCACTTCTTCCATCTGGTTTGATGAGGCATTTTTAAAAATGCCTCATCTTGGCCCTCAAAATAAGAATTAAAGGCAGCTTCAATCTCTTCGTTTGATAAAAATTTCTGTCCTCCTAAATGTTTTTTTTTAGATTGGGGAAGAGGTGGAAGTCAGATGGTATCAAATCAGGCGAATAAGCGGGCGTGGATATAATTCGAACCCACAATTATGGATTTCAGCCATCGTTTGGTAGGACGTGCGAAGGCGTGCGTTGTCTTGATGGAACAACACTTTTTTGATTAACATTCCTGGGTATTTTTTCTTAATTTCATCACGCAACTGACGTAAAAGCATGCAGTAATAAGTAGAGTTTATGGTGGTTCCTTTCGGTAAGTAATCGACTATAATGACTCCCTTCGAATCCCAGAATACTGATACCATCACCTTGCTTACAGACAAAATCACTTTAGCTTTCTTCGGAGGCGGTGGCCTGTTCTCCTCCATTCTTTACATTGTTGTTTTGACTCAGGAGTATTGTAATGAACCCAAGTTTCATTAGTATTAACAAATCTCTCTGAAAACTTTTGTGGATCGACTTGAAACAATCGCGCGAAATCGCAAGTCGGTTGCATTTATGTTTGGCTGAAAGGAGCCTCGGTACCCATCTCGCAGAAAACTTCGAAATACCCATATCATTATGAATTATATTTTGAGCTCGTTCATACGATATGCATATGATCTCAGCTATCTTTCTAATTTTCAATCTACGGTACCACAGTATCAAATCGCAAATTTTTCCGATGTTTTCTTCAGTACTAGAAGTTGATGGCCGTCCAGTGCGTGGGTCATCTTCAATGCTCTGCCGAACGTATGACTACTTTTCAACGATTGTATACGATGGAGCAGATTCTTCTATAGTCGCCACGATATCTCTGTTAATCTGTTTCAGCGTTAACCTTTCTTAAACAGATACTTTATAACGGCGCGATGTTCCATTTCCTCCATTTTTAAAAATCGCTTCACTTAACGCTCAATAAAACGTAAACAAAAGTAAGCAGAAAGAATTAAATTTTTTAATCGTGTCTTTAAGAAGCCGCGAACTTTTCAATCTACCCTCGTACAATACAATTTGAGTTGTGAATATTAAAAATAAATACTGTTAACGCTATTAACATAACTAATACTTTTGACCACTAAGTAAGCTTAAAATGATAGTGTTAAGATTGGTTCGCCATAATAGTCGAATAGCGAATTCGAACCCACGGCATTTTAAGTTTACCGTTAGGCTACTGTCGCTTCAACATACGTTAATTTAAATTAAGGAAAAAATTAAAAAATCACACCACCATCAAATTTATTAATTACGAACTGATTAAATCCCATGCAATTCCTATTTATTTTTAGCCCTAAGCTTTGTCAACTCAACTAAAAGAAACCTTTGAACTTAAAAAAGGCATTCTTATTAACACACATAAACATACATATATTTTATATTATTTTTAGCCCTAAGCTTTGTCAACTCAACTAAAAGAAACCTTTGAACTTAAAAAAGGCATTCTTATTAACACACATAAACATACATTTATTTTATATTATTTTTAGCCCTAAGCTTTGTCAACACAACTAAAAGAAACCTTTGAACTTTAAAAAGGCATTCTTATTAACACACATAAACATACATATATTTTATATTATTTTTAGCCCTAAGCTTTGTCAACTCAACTAAAAGAAACCTTTGAACTTAAAAAAGGCATTCTTATTAACACACATAAACATACATATATTTTATATAAGTACAAATGAAGGCGATCGATTCGTATTGCACTTATAAGTCTTCCATTGCCTCTGATTGAAACGATCCTGAGATCAAATGCATGATATTCTATTCGCAATTCTGTTGCATTGCGGATTGTTTTACGAATGAGTTTAACTTGGGTCAATCAATCAACCTCTTTCGACTTTTTACAATGCGTTATCAATCAACAACGAAACCAGCCCGCCGTCAATTTAAAACCGTAATTTCCTTTGTCTCATCGATAAATAGCACGCATATGTGCTGGACTCATAGTTTTTTATCTTAGATCTTTTTTTATATTAACTAGCGATCCGCCCAAGCTTGGCACGGGTGATTTCTGGATCTCGACAACAGCGCCACCTACCGCACCCAATTGTGAATCTAAACCATCCAGGGACCCATTCAAAAGCACAAAAATTTTCATCAAAATTGTTTGAGCAGTTTTCGAGTATTAGAGAGACTAACTGACAGCAATTAATTTTTATATATAGAGAAATAAAATAAGAAATAATGTGTATAATCGTTGGTGCGTCTATTAGTGACCGTGTAACTTTTGAACAACTTGACCGACTGAGACGTGGTAGAGCCATGCTGCAGCTATATTAATAGTATAGTTGTAACACGAATGGGTCGGCTCGACCGTGGAAGGACCACGCTCTCATAGAATACCAGCGTAAAATAGCAGCTTATTGCTGCTGTGTTTTGTATGGTGAGTGTAGAGAACCGGAGACCCATTTTACTGGAAAAAAGGCGTTCTATCTTAGTCCTCACGGCTGACAACGCATCTGCATTTTAATTCGCAAACGAAGATAGATGTAGATATATATGGGCCACAGCAACCACTTACCATCAGGTGGACTGTGTGCTCGTTTGTCACCCTTATACTATAAAAAAAATTAATTATTTATTATATTTACGCGAATGCTACACGTTAAATGAAACTAATCATATCACACAATACATTTGTTTTTTTTTTCAAGGCGATGTTCTATAGCATTGCCATAAATGTTAGGATCGGATAGGTGGCACTGAAATCTAGTTTTAACAACCTCTATGAGTATGAACTAAAAAGACTTTCATTTACAACATAGGGCTGACTTAGTACCAAAAACAAAATTCCAAAATCTGGACCCGACACAATGCACTGTGGTTGAGCTATTAATAATTTGTATACTTTTACTATAAAAACTCCGGAGCTAATTTAGAGTAAAAATCATCACGCCACCTATCGAAAAGGGCAGAACAACGTCTACCGAGTCAGCTAGTACCATTAGGACACTCTCCTAGTCAACCATTAAGCTAAACAGAGATAAGAGGCGGTGCATCAATTATCAAAGTAGAAAGTGATGATAAAACGTAAAATTATATATATATATATATACCTACATACATGATGGGTGTGAGGGCGAAAAAATGAGATAAAAACCAGTTCGGTGTAATAGAGTGAGCAACTTAAGATTATCCGAAGAACGGAGAGAACAATTGTGAGAATCTCCCAGGTATTGAAATTTGGATTTCAGATACTCGGGATAATGTAGTAATATTTTTAGAATTAGGATTTTACAAACTCTGATAAGGTACCGTTTCACATAAATCTCTTTCATGTTAACTATACTTTTATAGTAATTATAACAAATGTATTATTATGTAGAAATCTTTTTGTTAATAACTTATTAAGTATGTACATATTATTTTCTTTTTCTCTTTTGTCTGAATTGTTTAGTAAGACGTCTCAAGTCTAAACGCTGTTTGTGTACAGTAAAAGATAAGATCTTAAGAAATTTATCCTAAGAAAGTCTCGCTAGGTTTCTTGCTGGATCTATCCAGGACAGAGGTTTTTTCCCGAACCAATGATAATAGTAAGAATTACTTTCAATAAGTATAACATGTAATCTATATTGAATAATAATGATTCTATTATATTCTAAGCTCTTAAAAAAGTATAAAAGTAAGATAAGGTTACAGCCTAAATATATCCCACACCTGGGCACAGGCCTCTTCTCATTTCTGACAGAATTTTAGGGCAAAGAAGTGTCTCCGCGATGTCTTAATGCGCGTTGGCTGATTTCAAGTCTTAAAAATATTTTTTTATTTCTTATACATGCAGGTTTCCACTCTTGGTAAATCAGCACTTATAATTGCAATTAACAATTTCATTGGTGCCGGAAGGATTCGTAGCCGGGTTGCTCGCGTAGTATAAAATTAAAAGCGAGCTCCCATCTAAAAAAAAAAAACAATAAAATGAAATATCTTTCTTTCTTCAACGTGAGAAGTAAAAGTTTCGTTTGTCGAACGTATTTTTTTAGTCTACTACTGTCCAATAAATGAGGTTCCTCTGACCGAAGAAGAAGTCGCCGTATCTTCTTTGTACTTAATTAGACATGACATGACTACGCCTATAATTAGCTGGAAACTAATTCATGGTCATCACAGTATTAACAATAAATAATCCATAACGATAACTAATCAGGTGTCATTTAAACTTGAGGTTAATGAATACAATTAATAGGCGTGTGCCGGTTTAAAGGAGTGGTGAGCCTTGACATAATTTTTGCACTTATTGATACAAATATAATTCATTCATTCAGCATTTGTATGCAAACCATAAAATATTTTTAATATTCAAACGCCGTTGTCGCTAAGCCTTGATAGACCATAATGGAATGAAACTGAGGTTGCATCGCACGCCGCGTGGGAACGTACACCTTAGAAAACTTATATCTTCGGTATCGTTCCCAAATACCTGAACAAACTGTAAGCGCTTGTAATGTGTAAACTTAAACACTGTAAAGACAAATCTAGATAATAATCATGGTAGGTCAAAGGTTAAGCACTCGCTGTAAATTTCACAGAACGCGAACAGCCCAGGTTCGATCTCCGCCAGCACCAAGGAAAATGTTAATTGCGTTTATAAGTGCTGATTTATCACGTGCTTGACGGTGAAAGAAAACTTTGTAAAGTATCCTGCATGTGTGAAAAATTTAAAGAAAACTTATTTCGAAGACATGTGAAGTCTTCCACAACACGCATTGGGACAGCGCGGCGCACTTTCCTTATTCTAAGATAATATCGCTGATTATCATCAAACTGGTGATACCATGGTGATCAATGGCGACGTTGGGACAAGGCGATCCAGGCGGTCGCCCGAGTAGTTAATGTCAAGGGGTTACCACGTGCGATTGTGGAGGCTTGACCCACAAATGGATCTGATATGGAGTGAACCCGGGTTACAATAAATCACTACTTATGGCTAACTAAGTAAAAAGTGGGTGTGTGCAAAAGTGGTGGGGCTAAATCTCCCTGTCCGGGGCGCCCGGATGGCTACAGCCAGCTATGCTAGTGATGCTACTTTCAATTATCGGATTGAATCACGTTCGTTATTTAGCAAAGAGTTCCGCATCGAAATGTTATAGATAGTTTTAGATTTTCTACAATAATAAATTATATATGGATCCTTTTAAATAATTTGTCTTATTTTTATGACTTAATTCACTGCAAACGTTATGACAATTAATTTTTTCGCAAGCCACGAAAGACAAAATATGTGGAAACAAATATTGACTCCGTCTGTACTCATGTTTTTAGCGAAATAAATGATTTGATTTGAGGTTCCTCATACGGCCGTATGAGGAAGCTCAATGTCGCTCAGCGAGCTATTGAGAGGGTTTCTCTGCGTAATAAAGTTAGAAATGAAGATATCCGTAGTAGAACCAGAGTAACCAACACAAACCAAATGATAATTAAGGTGAAGTGGTAACGGGCCGTCCATAAAGCTCAAAGGACTGACAACCGATAGGGAAGAAATGTTTTCGAGTGGCAACCTCGTACCGGTAGGCGAAGTGTAAGAAGTCGATGGATACAGGTGACTCAGGACCATGCTTTGTGGCATTGCTTGGGGGAATGCATATGTTCAGCAGTGGACTTGTGGAGGGCTGTAATGGTGATGAAAGGTCATGAGGAAAATAGTACGTACTCTTCGGCGGGGTAAAAGTGACCAGCGGGAACGATTTCCGTGCGAAGTTGGCCGTTGCAGCTCACTTGCATTTGTTTGTACGATGCCTCAGCCGCCGCTCGTTGCTCTTCGTTGTGGAACAGGATCATGGATTGATACTAGAAAATAAATGGAAATAGTGTCACTTTAATCCAATACATTATCCTTAATGACTGAAGCTAACAATTAACATTATTTTTTTATTTCTAGGCCTAAATTGTTATTTGTCCACCGAGTCAGTAATTCATTCTTGGGGCGATGTATACGCTTTTACAACAAAATCCCAGAAAATATACAAAATTTGACCTGCTCAAAGTTCAAAAACTTTATTAAACAAAGTTTGTATAAAAAGGATTATTATAATATTTAGGAATTTATGGATGATAATAACCCTTGGGAATGAGGTGATCGCTACCAAGCTATTTCTAATTTGTTTCGTGTGCTAAATTATGTAACATAAACGATTGTGAGCTGTGTTATTTAAAAAAAAAAGTCCCGCTGGGTTTCTTGCTGGTTCTACCCAGGACAGAGGCTTTTTTTCGAACCAGTGGTAATTAAACAAAATCGTGACTTTCAATAAGTATTATTTATAATCTATATTGAATAAAAAAGTTTCTGTTTCTGTTTATTGATTATTCTTATAACACCTTGAAACTCTTCCAAAAACGCTATTAGTAATTAAAAATTTAGTAATAACTTTTAAGAGCTCTGCCATTTTCTTCCAGTTAAACTATCGTCATGACGTCAAGGGCTCCGGACCTTCCCAGCTCCATAGTACAATCCTTGACGCCTATCCACAATTCACGTGGGTAACGTGATATGAGCAAATTCGTCGTCGACTGTCGTGTGGAGTGGGCTGCATTTGTGTCTCGTCACCCTTTGCGGTAAATAAAAAAATGGAAAAATGAAGATACTGGCGTATGAACGGGATGTGATAGAATATTATGAAGACCGGACTCACACGTGATCTGGTCAGCATCTAATTTTTGCACGACGTTCATGTGGAACAACTCTTTATATTTCTGTATCCAGTACTTCCCGTGGGTGCTGTAAGAGGTGATAGAGGGAAACTGAAGCAGGACATGGGCAGCAGAATCTTCAGTAATGAAAATTGCAGTTGACAACCCTCTTAACGATCGTGGCAACTATAGTAAATATCCCTCATGAGGCAATCCATGGGGGGCCTATATTTAGCAGTGGACGTTGATAGGATGACGAATCAGTTCTTCACCCAGTACTTCCTTTATTTGTTGTAGTACCAAGGAAACTCAAGGACCATGCTATATTTTTATTTTTATAGTGTCAGCGCCATCTTTCCCGATTCAAACGGTATGTGTGTTTTGCGGCACGCTCACCCTCACACTGAACGGCAGGTACGTTGGTAGAGAAGCGGATGGGACAATGTAGGAACACTGTCCCATCCGCACTGCATCCTAGATTTCTCTTATGAGCCGGTCTAAAGATGAAGCCGGTGAAAAAATTACTTCCTAGTCTTTGTGTAGTGAATGGTGTGGCCCATAGACATCTACATTTATCTTCGATTAAAAATCAGAATGCAGATGCGTTGTAACCGCTGAGGACTACGATAGAAAGCTTCGATACCAGTAAAAAGGGTCTCCGGTTCTCTACACTCACCGTACGAAACACAGCAACATTAAACTGCTGTTTTACGCTTATATTCTGTGAGGGCGTGGTCCTTCACCGTTCGAGCCGACTCATTCGTGCTACTAGCATAATATAGCCGCAGTGTGGCTCTACCACGTATAAACTGCAACGTACAAGTCTGACCAACGTCTAAATTATCTAGATTTAAAAAAAAATATTATCAAATATTTGAAGTTTTTTTTTTTTTATATAAAAATGAAATGTACTAACAGTCCACACACTAGTAAGTGGCTACTGCAGCCTATGGATACCTGTAAACAAGTTTAACCAAAGAACGTTACAAAGAACAATGGCAGAAAAATAGTTGACAAAAATTATTGCGTCTAGAGATAAGTTACGAGTGAAAATTTCGGGAATCAAGGAAGTGACACAACATTACTATTTAAAAATGTATTTATTGCTTTTCGAAGTATTCTCCGCGAAATTCGACACATTTTTCCATACGATGGAAACAATCATTGAAGCAACCATTCCATTCGGAAGTTGGGGTCTCCAAAATGGCCGTTTTGTACGCGTCCACAGCTTCTTCAGGTGATGAAAATCTCTGTCCACGCAATTTATTCTTTATTTTAGGGAAAGTATAGAAATCATTAGGGCTTAGGTCGGGGCTGTACGGTGGATGGTCTAATAATTCTATGTTTTCTTGCTCTAAAAACTCTTTTGTTCTGTGTGCGGTATGAGAACTCGCATTGTCGTGATGGAGGATGATGCGGCGGTGGCAGTTCTCTTTACGGAGTTCAGAAACGACCTGTGGCAAACAAATGCTAGCATACCATTCTGCATTAACCGTTCTTTGTCCCTCAAGAGGAATAGTCGTAACATGGCCGGTTTTGGAGACAAACGTGGCCACCATTTTTTTTGCAACACTCCGTGAACGAACAATTTTTGTTGGCTTTAACTCATTTTCGAACACCCAAACTCATGACTGGTTTTTTGTTTCGGGTTCGTACGCGTATATCCAGGATTTGTCACCTGATACGATGTTGTATACAGCATTTGAGGATCCTGCGTGGAATCTTTCGAGAGTTCTGACGCACCAAGTAACGCGAGCCGCTTTTTGCTCTTCACAGAGCGAATGCGGTATCCATCGGGAAAACAACTTTTTTACACCTAATTGTTCATGCAAGATTATTTGTATTTGACTCATGCCAATGTCTAAAGTTGCCAGAATTTCGCGGTATGTCACATGTCGATCTTCCTCAATCAGCTTACGCACAGCATCGTTTTCTTGGGTGACTGCAGTTTTTGGACGACCTTGACGGGGATCATCACTGAGCTTGACATGTCCACGTTGAAATTTAGCAAACCAGCGAAAAATTGTGGTTTTGGATGGGGCTTCATCACCAAATGCAGAAATCAACCGGTCAACACACTGTTTTTGTGTTAAACCACTTCGAAAGTCATAATAAATCATCGCTCTTGAATTTTCTCGAGTCAATTCCATTTTCTCAACGACTAAACAAGTTTGACAAAACCTTGTGACAAGACCGAGAATCTTTTTTTAAATAAATAAATAGTATTCGATTTTTAAAACCAAGGACTTTTCAATTAAAAAGATTTTAATATGACAGGAACAGTGGAAATATTCCATTCCCGATACTTTTAGTGCAGCCTATGTATATATATAAGTAATGCCTTTTATTATTTTTCTATGATTTTTCAAATAAAAATGTATTTTAATCAAAGCCACAGAAAAAGACAAACATTTTTGGAAATATCAAATACTCTATTCAAGTGTTGCCATTTATTTATTTCATACTATTTTCGTATAACTTTGTTAGACTACCAACACAATAAGTACACAAACACAAAATATTTTTATATTAAGTTATTATTAGTAATAACTATACTATCAGTAATAATAAAAATAAAAGTGGTTGAAAATAAGTCTCTTACAAAGAACTTCCTACAATAATACATTATCTCAATCATAGTACTATGTAACAATTCCATTTAATGTTATGGCAACACTAGCTAAAACAAAATGTCACTGTTTTTTTTACTGTCTTTACGGCTCTGGGTTCTAGCCCTTCTGAGAATGTCACTGTATGACACAAAGCCCCTGGAGCTATGCCAGAGATATACATTTATAGTATGCAAATATATAATAGAGATACAATAATCTAAATACTCTCAATTATGTAGGTAGGTACATTATGTTGAGAATTTATTAAGCTAACATCAAACAACCACAGGACGCATGACTTTTTCCAAGTGACAACGACATAACCTAAAAAGGTTCAAATCTAAATATCTTTTTTTTACGCCTTCTCAGGACAGAATTCTTTGACAGAGTTATTAAGGGACTGACGCTTAATATTTTAAGATATTTTTGATATATATCCGCTACCATTTCTTCTCAACTAATTCTATGTATGAAAGTCTGCCATTGTTCTTTTATACGTGGTAGAGCCATGCTGCAGCTATATTAGTAGTATAGTTGTAGCACGAATGGGTCGGCTCGACCGGGGAAGGACCACGCTCTCACAGAATTCCAGCGTAAAATAGAAGCTTAATACTGCCGTGTTTCGTATGATGAGTGTGGAGAACCGGAGACCATTTTTACTGGAAATGAGGCATTCCATCTTAGTGCTCACGGGTTACAACGCATCTGCATTTTGAGTCTTTATTAAGGATAGATGTAGATGTCTATGGGTCACAGCAACCACTTACCATCAGGTGGACTGTGTGCTCGTTTGTTACCCTATCCTATAAAAAATGCGTTGTCATCTCCGAGCAATAAGATGCCTCATAATATATGCCTGTAATGAGGGCATCCACGACTTTTTCTGCCACCAGGGCGCACCACTTTACAATGAGGTAAATCATTTGACAGATTTCATAATGGAGAAGATATTTTTTTTTTAAAAATGTAAAGTTTAATGTTTCTTCCTGTATTATTAGTTATATTTTATACTAATTATATTAAAAATAAATAAACCAAACTATTAATATAACTAAAATTAAAAAAAGAACTATAAAATCCAAAAAATTAAAGATCAAATCACTGACGCATTATGTTGTGTATTAATATAACACTCTAGAAACTGATAAACTATGATTTACAACTAATTTCTCACTTAAATGACATTGTGTAACAGAAAACTTTACCTCAGTCAGGAAGATTATTAGTAACTCATTAATATAGTGAGATATCCTTCAGACGGGAACAAGCAGTGCAGCCAATGCAACTTGGTGGCAGAAATAGGTAAGATGCAAACACACACGAAATACTGTTATTTCTCAAGTGCTGTATATATTTTTGAATTTTGTGAATACCCTAAAATACACCCTAAACATCTTCTCAAATAAAAACTGTGTTAATCATTTTCATACTTTATTAACGACCTTGCAGATTCAACAAATGCAACAACACGCGGCAATACTTGACAACATAACGATAACATTTGACACTGATCATAATTTTCATACAGGTAAATGATTCTAGTTGTAGGTAAATCCTAATGATTTGTATGACGATATCAAAGTCACTTCTATCTATGAATATTACTGTAAATTATCAGGATACGTACGCATTGACGCATAAATAAATACTTAATTTTTAATTATACTATTTATAGTATTCCGGCAATTATTATATACAAATGAATAAATAATTTGGCGTAGTATAAAAAACTTTGCCTTGTGTGGTCCGCGGAGGACAGGTTCTGGTAATTCTTGGAAATTTTGTAGCCTTAAAAGGATAGGAGTGAAAGAGAAACTGCACACGGAGTCTCTCTGTAATTATGCCTTCTAAAGAGTATAATTGACGTCGATAAGTGTATTCTATAGGATGTTACTTATTTCTAAAATTTTTGAATACGACTAACACAATTACATAGGACTTCACAGAAAAGGGTGCAAGATAAAAAGAAGAACACTGCAGCGTTCCTTGTAGAGATTGGCGAGAACTACAGCTACTGATAACAAAGCATTCATCATAAAATTTATTAATTCAGTAGTGACGGTAAAATATTATTGAATAAAAATTCAATTTCAATTTATTAATTTGAAATTCTTGTGCGACGTGGCAATCGCGGTGACGAAGTGGGTGACAAACAATGGTCTTTGATGCTGTTCACCGATGAGTCCCGATTTGGGTTTCATCCGGATTCACGAAGAAAAAGGGTTTGGAGAACTCCAGGGAAAGTTAGCCGTCGGCACCCTCAGAAGGTCCACTCATACCAAGGCGGGACAATCATGGTGTGGGCAGGAATTCGTCTTGGCGGATGAACCCAGCTCGTTTGGATCCAGGAGGTAGTAGAACCTGTTATTGTCCCACACAGAATCCAAATGGGCCAGGAATTTCTACTCATGCACGATAATGCTCCTTCCCATAAGGCGTGGCTATTGTCGACCACTCTCGAAGACCACGATATTCCGGGTTTGGATTGGCCTGCACAGTTGCGCGACTTAAATCCTATCGAGCATACTTGGAACATATTACAACGAAAAGCTTTGAGACATTTCCCGTCAAATTTGACGACGGATCAAGAACTTTAGGAACACTTGCAAACAACATGGGACCTCATACCGCAGCAAGACATTAACAATTTTATGTTAAGTATGAATAATCACTGTCAATGTGTAATTAATGTAGGAGGAACACTGATTATTAATAATTAGATTTTATAAGATTTTTAAAATTTTCATTAAAATTAATAGTTTTATAAGAAGAATAAAAAAAATTTATGATTAAAAAATTTACATTTTTATTTGAAACAAAAAAATTGCGGAAGTTTTTATTTTTTATTAAAAACCGTAAAATAACCTATCATTCTTCCATTTACTATATCAGAAAATTCTTCATAGATTTTTAGATATTTGATATAATATAAAATATCCCTAGATTCTGTTGATGTGTGTGTGTATGTGTGTATCATCTGGTACCAATAAAAATGATTTCTTTTCTTCCACCATTTGCCGGATGCATGCTACTAGATTATTCTCATAACCAATTCGTACATATGAATGGTAAAAGCGATGGATTTCTTTTTACTCCACCATACAATAATTTGTCGTTAACGCCGCAAAGCGGCGAACCTCAATTTTTAAAAAATTACAGGAAAGCAAGAAAACATTTATTATTCCCCGATTACTAGCTTTTTTTTTCACCAGAAAATTAAATATATTAGACTTAATGGAAAACTACAAATAAGATTAGCTAGTAATCGGGGAATAATAAATGTTTTCTTGCTCTTCCGTAATTTTTTGAAAAATTGAGGTTCGCCTAGTACATATAACTCAATGGGTTCGCCCCTTTGCGGCATTAGCGACGAATTGTGCCACACTTTTATACCACATACAATATTAACTGTTACCCGCCTGTGTTCTTGTCCATAAAATTGGATTTGTTAAGCTGTTATTTTTTAATTGTGTTTTGCATTAATTGATAAAATGTCTAAACATACTTCGTATCAAATTTTTTTGGAAAGGCGAAAAAAATTTTGGAAAATCCTAACTCCGGGCTGTTACTGAGAATTTCTTGACAGAAAAACCCATAAACCGATTTTTCTCCGACGCGGGATTCGAACCCGGAACCAACGAGGTATTTAGAGTAGTGAAACTATTATTATAATGCTAAAGACTGAAGACGATAATTATTAAGATGATGACAATAGTTGAATAAAACTATTATTACGGATTTTATCGCGTTTAATTTACTTATTTTATATTCCCGACGTTTCGGTTGCTTTCCAGCAACCGTGGTCACGGGGGACTGAGGTGACTGACGTCCCGATGTCAAAGTTAACCCGGAGTACCTTCAGCTTTTTAATTATTAATTTTGGTCCGATCTACGCAGAATGAACTAACTGTGTCTTGAAGTCTTACAGTGGTATGCTTGGGTTTAGTTTTAATTTTATGAATTACAGGATCCCAAGCAGGTGGTAGTACCCAGCCTCCCTCTCTATTGAAATTAGGATGTTTTTTAATTTCAATAGCCTCACGTATCATCCTTGGCAGGAATCGATGTTCTTTCGCGAGGACTTGTGGTTTATCAAATCTAATGTAATGACGGGGGCCGTCTAGGATATGATCACAAACTGCAGACTTCCCGGAACGTTGGTGCTTCACGTCAGCTATGTGTTCTTTTACGCGGGTTTTTATTGATCGTTTTGTTTGCCCTATATATGAGAGACCACACTCACAATCAAGCTTGTATACTCCTGCATCTTGTAGAGGAATATTGCACTTGACGGATGGTAAGAACTGACTAATCTTCTTCGGCGGCTTGAAGAATGTTCTAATAGAAGCTCGCTTCAAGATGTAGCCAATCTTGTCTGTGACACCTCTGACATATGGTAGTACAGCAGGCACACGCTCGACTGTGGCCGGCTTCACTCGGTCACTGTGACGTAGGCGCGGAACCCGAAGCTTGTTGTCGTGCAGAACCTGCTTGACGTGCTGAAGCTCGGCGGCCAGGTGTTTGCTGTCACAGATCCCTCGTGCTCTCTGCAACAAAGATTTGCCCACGGTAGCTAACTGTGAAGGGTGATGGTGGGATTCACCGTTTAAGTATCGGTTTGTATGGGTCTTTTTTCTATACACAGTGTGACCTACGGTGTTATTAGGATTTCGAATGACTAACACATCTAGGAAAGCTAAAGAATTATTTGCCTCTAACTCCATAGTAAATTGAATTTTAGAGTTTATGGAATTAAGATGTTCTAAAAATGCAGTTACTTTGTCTGATGGTAAAATTGTGAAAGTATCGTCTACGTACCGCTTGTAGAAACTTGGAGTTACTGGTGCAGTAAGCAGGGCTTTCTCCTCAAAGTCCTCCATGAAAATATCGGCGACAATGGGAGATACCGGTGAGCCCATCGCAACACCATCTACTTGCTTGTAAAACTGTTCCTTCCACAATAGGTAGCCAGATGTAAGGCAATGTCTGAGTAATACTGCATATTCTGCTGGCATGTTGTTTTCCTCTAGTTTCCTAGTTATAATTGAGATGCAGTCTTCAACAGGTAGGCATGTAAATAGAGACTGAACATCAAAACTGACCATAGTTTCATTGTCAACACTTGTTGTGTTAACACTTAGCAAAAGTACTATCACCACTCAGAGGACATACAAGAGCACACACTAAGGATTCATACCATTTTGTCAGTGAGATAAAAGACCTATGTCTTACTGACAATGAAACTATGGTCAGTTTTGATGTTCAGTCTCTATTTACATGCCTACCTGTTGAAGACTGCATCTCAATTATAACTAGGAAACTAGAGGAAAACAACATGCCAGCAGAATATGCAGTATTACTCAGACATTGCCTTACATCTGGCTACCTATTGTGGAAGGAACAGTTTTACAAGCAAGTAGATGGTGTTGCGATGGGCTCACCGGTATCTCCCATTGTCGCCGATATTTTCATGGAGGACTTTGAGGAGAAAGCCCTGCTTACTGCACCAGTAACTCCAAGTTTCTACAAGCGGTACGTAGACGATACTTTCACAATTTTACCATCAGACAAAGTAACTGCATTTTTAGAACATCTTAATTCCATAAACTCTAAAATTCAATTTACTATGGAGTTAGAGGCAAATAATTCTTTAGCTTTCCTAGATGTGTTAGTCATTCGAAATCCTAATAACACCGTAGGTCACACTGTGTATAGAAAAAAGACCCATACAAACCGATACTTAAACGGTGAATCCCACCATCACCCTTCACAGTTAGCTACCGTGGGCAAATCTTTGTTGCAGAGAGCACGAGGGATCTGTGACAGCAAACACCTGGCCGCCGAGCTTCAGCACGTCAAGCAGGTTCTGCACGACAACAAGCTTCGGGTTCCGCGCCTACGTCACAGTGACCGAGTGAAGCCGGCCACAGTCGAGCGTGTGCCTGCTGTACTACCATATGTCAGAGGTGTCACAGACAAGATTGGCTACATCTTGAAGCGAGCTTCTATTAGAACATTCTTCAAGCCGCCGAAGAAGATTAGTCAGTTCTTACCATCCGTCAAGTGCAATATTCCTCTACAAGATGCAGGAGTATACAAGCTTGATTGTGAGTGTGGTCTCTCATATATAGGGCAAACAAAACGATCAATAAAAACCCGCGTAAAAGAACACATAGCTGACGTGAAGCACCAACGTTCCGGGAAGTCTGCAGTTTGTGATCATATCCTAGACGGCCCCCGTCATTACATTAGATTTGATAAACCACAAGTCCTCGCGAAAGAACATCGATTCCTGCCAAGGATGATACGTGAGGCTATTGAAATTAAAAAACATCCTAATTTCAATAGAGAGGGAGGCTGGGTACTACCACCTGCTTGGGATCCTGTAATTCATAAAATTAAAACTAAACCCAAGCATACCACTGTAAGACTTCAAGACACAGTTAGTTCATTCTGCGTAGATCGGACCAAAATTAATAATTAAAAAGCTGAAGGTACTCCGGGTTAACTTTGACATCGGGACGTCAGTCACCTCAGTCCCCCGTGACCACGGTTGCTGGAAAGCAACCGAAACGTCGGGAATATAAAATAAGTAAATTAAACGCGATAAAATCCGTAAAAATAGTTTTATTCAATGTGTAGTGTTCGCGTAAATATAAGAAATCATTATGATGACAATAGTTTTATAATTCAATGGTATTAAATTCTATTAATTTTGTTCAGCCGTTTTTAAATCCTTAGTCTTTATTGGATATTTTGTTTGTGTCGTCGTAGTATGTACCGATATTTTTTTTGGTTTTGAATGCTAAATCCTTAATATCAATCATGTCCTTGATAAAATAGAATCATATTATATCTTTATTAGTTATTGAGGAGATTAACCAGATTATCTATAAATCACTCGGCTCGTTAAACTTTTGAGGTCGCAAATTATGCCTATATTGCTAACACTATATGACTTCATAAATTAAAATTTGGACTAACAGTTTTTATTTATTCTTTTTTAATTAAGGTACCTCGTTTAGAGCCGGGGCGGCATCAGAGGCAGCTGAACTGAGTAAGTGGCGCAAATGTGAGTCTCTGAGAAATGACTACATATTTGTGCCATTTGCTGTAGACTATCGGTCCGTGGGGTCCCCGTGCGGTGAAGTTCTTAAAGGAACCCCATCCGCGGCTGGTCGTTGCTGCTGGTGATAAGAGGGCTGGTTCTTTTCTCGCTCAAAGGCTAAGTGTAGCCATTCAGCGGGGAAATGCAGCCAGCGTTCTTGGCACGATACCGCGGGGAGTATAGGACTATATGATAATTAAGTTTCTAGTTTTAGTTTTTTTTTATTATTATTATAGTTTTTATTATTGTATATTATAAAATATTATATATTCCTCTCGTGAGACTAACAGCTTAGCACGCTAAATATACTTACTATATTTGAAAATTATTACGTTTATTATTGATATTTTATCTGCTGTATCTGTTAGCATTGAGCTTGTTTATAGGATATTAATATAAAGCTAACCTGTCTCTTGAGCTTAGTTGTGAGCCCATACTCGTGGTTCGCCCAGAACATGTCGAGCAGCTCTTCGTAAGAGATTGTTTTTGGGTCGTAATCCAATTCAATCACCTCCGTGTGATCACCGCTGTAAAATAAGGAAAAAATATTTATTTTTTGTTTATTACAATAATTCAATTCTTCATTATTTGCGTCATTATTATATTATGCTAAAGTGTTTTTATCACACCCCTAATAACAACAAAATATATATGATATAATATAGTTAATCCAATATTACATAGTAAAATACAGGCAAACAATTTTAAGAGTGTATATGTTATAGTTCAAACTCATAACAGGTCAAAACCACTTTTGACTGCGAAAATCAGGCAAAAAATGGCTTTGACCGATGCGCTTAGTCACAAACAGTTTTGTCTGATTTTGCAGTCAAAAATGATTTTCACCGGTTATGAGTTTCGACTTTAACATATAAACATCTCGTAGCTGTAGATATAAGTAAAATTTTTTTGATAATGGTATTATAATATTCTACGTTATATGTTAATATAACTCAAACGACAGTATCATAAAAATCAGATTTTAAATTCTTTAAAAAATCCTAAACTACTCTGGCGTAAAATTAATGACATTACACATTATAAAAAACCCAAGGCGTCTAGTATACACCTACTGCATATCACACCACATCCTCTTGACTCTTTAAACCGTGTAAACCAATTCTTCGCAACTATTGGAAAAAAACTTGCGGATGAAATCATAACCCTAACTGGACAAGCATCTAGATCTGTCACTTACTTAAATTCACTATCTCAAATTAACTCGTTCGTCCTACTGGAGACAGATCCGGCAGAAGTGGATAGCATACTTGGATCACTTGACTTAGAAAGTGCTTCGGGGTGGGATTGCATACCTGTGGGTTTCCTTAAATTATCTCGAGAACTAGTCGTTCCTCTTATTAGCCAGTTGATTAATATGTGTTTCGAAACGGGCGTATTTCCTGATGCACTAAAACGTTCTATAATTACGCCCGTGCACAAAGATGGGTACAAGAGTGATGTTAACAATTATCGGCCGATATCTGTCTTAACATCCCTTTCAAAAATAATAGAGAAAATATTAAACAAAAGGCTAGTAAGTTATTTAAATAAATACAACATTATTTCAGATTCACAATACGGTTTTAGACAGGGACGGTCAACTCAGGATGCGATCATTGCGTTAACATCTGAAATCGTTAATAAGGTAGACAATGGTTATAAATGCGTTACGGTGTTTCTAGACCCGAAAAAGGCTTTTGACACTGTATCTGTTCCCATCCTTGTGCAGAGACTTGAAGCTATAGGGATAAGAGGTAAAGCTCTCTCCCTCTTTGACAGCTACCTCCGAGGTAGGAGACAGCAAGTTAAAATATATAACTTGCTTAGTGAGGAGGAAAACATTGTTTACGGTGTCCCACAGGGCTCGGTTCTCGGCCCATCACTGTTTCTAGTGTATATTAATGAATTATGCAACCTACGAAGCAGTGGTGGGAAAACCTTCTCCTACGCGGACGACACCGCCATCGTTTACATTGGGGACTCGTGGGAAGAAGTATGCAATAATGCCGAGCAAGGATTAGTTGTTATAGATAGATGGCTCAAAGCCAGTCTGCTAACCATTAATGTGATTAAAACGAACTACATTTGTTTTTCTCCTAGTTTAAGGTCTAAACCAGGCCTCAATTTTAAAATTAGAATACACACGTGTGCGGACCACTTGAACCATAATTGTAATTGCCAGGTCCTTAAACATATAACGTCCACAAGATACTTGGGAATTATAGTTGACGAGTGTTTAACTTGGCATTCGCATATTGAGATTGTTACATCACGGGTGCGCAAATTTATATGGATTTTTAAAAATTTAAGATATGTGATGCCTCAGAAGACACTAAATAGCATCTATATTATGCTTACGCAATCAGTTCTTACATATTGTTTACCAGTCTGGGGAGGAGCCACTAAAACTAAATTCCTTGAGTTAGAAAGAGCCCAAAGGTCACTTATATAAGTCATGTACTATAAACCATACAGATACCCCACCGACGATCTATATAGAATCAGTGGCTTACTTTCAATTAGAAAACTATATTACTTAATTACGGTCCTATACTTACAAAAATCTATTCCATTTAACCAAGACAGTCAAGAGAGGAGACGAAAAGACATAGTGGCTTACTCCCTAAGGGTCCGAACCGCTTTTGCACGGCGTCAGTATGCAACCCAATCAGTCTACATTTATAATAAAATAAACGTAAAATTAAAGTTCCACAATGAGGTATCACACTTATGCAAAAAGGTAATAACTGAGTGGTTAAAAACCTTAACATACGAAGAAACTGAACTAATTTGAGATAGATTTAGTTCAGCAATTTTTTTTTCTTCTTTCTTATCAATAACGTACGTACTCACCGAGCTTAATCTATTACATGCACTTCGAACACACCGGCACTACAAAGAAGACACACACATAAACGCACGCACACACACACACACACACACACACACACACACACACACACACACACACACACACACACACACACACACACACACACACACACACATCCACACACACACACACAGGCGTACAACTACAGTTACACAAAGAGCTAATAATTACTTTATAAGTCACTTACTGTTATTTTTTCTTCATAAATTTATCTTTACTTACCTTTTGTATAATAGTCTCAATATTGTTAATAATTAAGGGAAAGAGCGAGATAGCCCCAACACAAGTATTATCAATTACTTACTGGGGATGTCTCATTTATAATTCATGTAACTGTTTTGAGACAAATAAACATTTTCATTTTCATTTTTTCATTTTCAATACTCTGTCCTTATTTTATCGCGTCTGTTTCGCGATATAAAAATAGCGAGACAGCTGTGAGCGAAGTGTGATGCGTAATAGTGATTGCCGCCTTGGCCTTGAGTGTTTAAAACCTTGGCTTACACAAAATTTTGCAATGCGAAATGATTACGAATAGGAATACGAGATAGTTTTACATTTAAACATCAGACATAACAAACACATATTAATACATCGTTATAGATATCTAATATATAAGTAAACTTGGCAACGCGAAGCTTTGACCATTTGGAAATTAAAAAATCTATATGAAAACATTTAACTATTATTTAACTATTAATGTTTATTATTAATTCCCTTCATAGGTAGACACATATAATAAACAAACGTGATTGTTATTTTTTAATTTATGAACTGTATAGAATTATAAAACCATTTGATTTAAAGTTTGTGATGATGTCAAACCGAGACCCTAACAAGACTGCCCGATGTTACAGAATGAAATAATAGTTCAACCGTACCCATACTGTCACAAACGGAACTGCACAGCTCTCACCTGTATTAAAAAGTTTGAGAAACTTATTTCTTATATTTATGTGCTTAGAAATAACCCGATTCTACGAGACCAAAAAAAAGAAGAGTCGAGTGTCTGAGCTCGAAAAATTATTCGTGTTAGACTTAAGCAGTAACCGGTTTGTCATTCCAAATACTGCTACTGTAAAAGCTCTATTGCAAAGGATCCATTTGAACATCTAGAAGTCGATGATTGTCAAATGACGACAGATTTCAATGTCGGCCACTAAGAGTGGGTTTAAGTGGGGTAAGTTCACACTTTTAAATTGTCACATGGGTTTATGGTATGACCGAATGTCACTTGATTATCAATACCAATGCCTCGAGAGACTTTACAAACATTGTCGTGTCGTAATGGCATACAACGCAACAGCAGCGATGGACAAGATTGGTAGCAAAATGGACGGTGATTTTGCACCGTCAGCAGTCAGAAGTCGATCTTTTAAGAATTGTACTTGCACGGATATCCCTTTCCGACCGATCCAATAAGTTATTTGTCACACGTGACAGACATCACAGGGGGCAAATCTCGTGTGTTGAGTAAAACGAAGTTACCGATTACCATTATATCCTATCAAAGTCCATTGCTGAACATAGGTCTTCCCCAAAGATTGCTTAAAGGGGGGATATTTGCCATTGTTGCCCGGGACTCCCACGGGATGATATGGGGTAGTGGATATTCTTAAACCGCCACTACACGGTAAAATAATATTTATATTGGGCATTGAATATCACAAATATGAACCCTACCCCCAGCGAACGGAAATAAAATATTTGCGTTCACTCACTAGGTCGCTATAACAACGAAGTCTGATTCTTCCCGATCTTATCCCAATTTGGGGTCGGCATAGTATTCTTTCTCTTCCATTTTCTCCTATTAATCGTCATCTCTTTACGTAATTATTTTTAAGCATAACATCCATAACACAGTTCATACATTTTTTTCTTAGGCCTCCCTCTATTTTTATATTCATCCGCTTTCATACATGATGACAACGGAGTAGTATAGTTTTTTTTTTTAATTTTATATCTACCAACTTCAAACACGAGTCGGTACTCAATTCGACTGTATGTTTTTAATGTATAATACCTCATAACTTTTTACTGGGTGAACCGATTTTAATTATTCTTTTTTTATTTGAAAGCTGGTGCTTCCCATGTGGTCCCATATGAATTCATATAAATGATCATAGTCTGACCAATAGTTTTTGAGTTATTCTTAATAATTTATATTGAAGTCGGTTGCACAAAATTTTTTATTTTAAATCATTCCGTCCATCCTTAACGGCTGGACCGATTTTGATGAATTTTTTGTGTTTGACCTGGATGGTTCAGATTCCCAATTGGACCTGGTAGGTGGTGCTGTTGCCGAGATCCAGATATCACCCGTATGAAGCCGGAGCGGATCGCATTTCGATCACACAATGTTAAGTCAGATAATGTTGGCCTCTCTGTGACAGGCGTGAGAGTTTAAGTTATAATATTATGTTAAACAATTATGGAAGTGGTTAACCATTTATAAAGCAAAAATTTATTTTCTTTTCGTCACACACGTGAAATCACAATGGAAAAGATGCATAGCTTACAATGTCTTTCACATATGTAACAATGGAACTTGTACGTGATTACATGGTAATAATTAAATCTTCTAAAGTAACTTCGTGAGAACAAATCTCGTTTTGCCTTAGTTACTTTCTTTGTATCAAACGATCTATTCTTGTTCTATGAATATATTCGTTTAGGTTAGAAAATACATCAAGTTTAATGCAATATATTGACACGTCTTCACGTTCAATTAACAAGTCACGCTTAAAATAACAATTTTCTAAGGAAACGTGTAGTTTATTAGTTACATTATGTCCTAGGGCTTTAGGATTACCTATCAAATAAATAGTGTTTGAATACATAAAATATATAAATGGCTCAGTCTTCGTCGGATTACTCCTATCCTTTCTGCTCTCAACTGCGTCTTATTTAATATATCAAGTCCTCCCTACCTCAAAGAACGTTTCTAATTTCTCAGCTCCCCTCATAACCTTTCCCTTCGGTCCATAGAAAACCTTTTCCTTCCATGTCCCTTGCACTCTTCTACTTTTTACAGTACCTGAATCTTTTTTAGTTTTTGCAGTCAAGCTTTGGATCTCCTTACCACTAACTATAAAACGTGCTCAAACAATAGCCTCTTTTAAAAAACAAGTTAAGAAACATTAACTTTCCCTCTAATTTCTCCCCCCCCCCCCTACTTTCATCTCTTCCTGTCGCATTATGATCACTAGTCTGTCAATTAAGTATATTTCGGTATGTTTAATTATTTATATTTTAGATTATAATATTATTTATACTGCACTCTACCCTTTAATTAACTTTTCACTTCTCTTTATTTCCTTTTTAGGTTGTCTGGAAGAAATGCTGTATAGAAAATAAGACCACCTTTTGTTTTTCTCTCTGTTTGTTTCTTTGTTATGTTATTTGTTTTTTAAGTGTACAATAAAGGATATTGTATTGTAATATATAATTTTACATATTTTATCACGTTTTTTAAAATAAAATTATGCAGTATGCTTTGCAGCATCTGAAGTCGTGTGAGATTAGATACTATTTTTTTTTCAATGTAATAAGCGAGCACATAGTCCCCGTTAATTAAATACAGATAAAAGAAATAACCTTATTAATTTTAGAAATTGTGGGATATAAAGAACTCCATTTTAAGCGGGACCACGCACTTGTGTCATATATTTTCAAGTGATAAGAGGAAAGATAGGCAACACTTAATTCTTTAAAGGTATAATATACCCCTGTGACAGAGGCCGCGGCTGCTGAAGGTGCCGCGCTTCCGCACCTACTTGCTGAAGGAGGCGCCGCGCACTCGCCCTACCAGATTCATAATATATTCTCAGAGTAAATTCAGAAAGGCAGCATATACGAGTATAATATTTTACAAATATTAAAAATGGTGTAGTAAAATGTTTACACTAGCGTATCAGGCTATAAGAGCCTTAATGTAAAGTGATAAGTTTGGCTGAATAAATAAATAAAACATTAAGATGCATTCTTACACCGTGATAGTGGTGTACCAAATTATTATAGTTACTAGGTGGCCGGTTCATAGCATATGAAACTCAGTGGCATTGTACTTATATGTTATTCCGGTATAGTGTGATATTGTGGTTGTACTCGGATTCCGTAGTCCTTGAAATACATGTGTTATGGGGCTTTAAGAGTCACCGTCAAAGTAATAATATCAAGTTTTACGTCACTAATTTTGGAAGAACTAACAGAATCCTCTAAGCAAATAGTTTAACGAGTAAACAATTACTGGCCTTGCTTCTCTATTCGGCTTCTTCTAAGAAACTATACTTAGTCCAATCCTCAGCTCTACGTAAAGAGTCTACTGCTGTCTAGATATCGGTCTTTCTCTAACTGAAAACATTTAGCACATTTGTCAGGCGCGACAGATAGATTCGTTAGTTCTTGCACCATAGACGCTTCTTTTCACTACTGGTTTGTACAGATCCTACATTATGAAATAGTTATGTAAATAAACCCTCACGTTTGGCACCCAGATGGGTAGGCAGAATATTGACTTCCATTTTTCATGGTCCTGACACACCTCTCTCAAATCCATATACCTACGCATGTACATGCTTGTCGGTTAAGGGTACTCTTAATTATATGATATATTGATACATATATGTGTATAATATAATTATGTACTGATATTTCCAACAAAATCCAAATTTTATCATTTATCTTCAGTTTTTGAGTTCCATGATATCACTGTATCTAAAAGGATGATATAATAAATAAGTAGATAAATAGAATATTGTAAAATATACATACGTCATACTATATAATAAGCTTTCAATAATAAATATATAAAAGAGCAATCATATAATACAAAATATCTAAATAAAATAAAAATTAAAAACACAATATAAGATAACAAAAATAAAATAATATATCCCAGTATAAAATAAAACGATAACACTTAAAAAGCGAATGAGAGAGATAAAAATGTCAGATATATCAGATGGAATTATTCTCACGATAGTTTTCTCGAGCTATAGTCTCTTAAAATAATTCTTGTTACTAGTTTTCTTGATACTAATGGGCAGGGCGTTCCAGAGCAGATACGGACTGCTCAGTAAGATGAATCAAAAAAACACATAAGTGGTGAAATACAAATTTTAAAATATTTACGACAAATCGATCGTGAGTATAATAAGGATACTGAAAGTTATCCTCAATATAAGAAGGAGAATTTGGATCATTTAAAATCGAATATAGTACTAGTACCTACTAAAGACCATCGTATCCAAACCAATTTCATTCAACTCTTAATAAATATTGCATAAATATATCATTGATTAAGTTTTCATCAAAATTCATTGTGTTATTTTTTAACAGAAAACACAAATTGCACAATATTATGTCAACATTACAATCAGTAGTTAAGCATATTGGAAATGCAAGTCATTTAATACAACAAAGAATCAAGTAGTCGCATTAGTTAACATCATTTTTTTTATCATTCACAATAATATCTCAACACGACGTCATCATATTCTGCAAGTTGGCAAACTAAAATTATCGCAATAGGTAGGTACTCAGTTGAAGGAAAATCAATATAACAGCGTTTATTAACCTTGACCCTTCAAATGTTATACCAGTGGCAATAGCAAGTAGTGTTTGAAAATTGCGAATAATATTAAATAAATGTATAATGTCATGGTGGCGTAAGAAAATTCATTATCACATTATTCCATCTTAGTCCTCACGGGTGACAACGCATTTTGATTCGTAATCGAGGATAGATGTCTATGGGCCACAGCAACTACTTACCCATCAGGTGTACTGTGTGCTCGTTTGTCACCCTAATTCTATTAAAAAAATGCGATGTAATGAACCTTGTTGTTAGTCAACTAAGGACAATGTAAAAACCATCAGGCTATGAATTTGTTATTTGTGCTAGGATTCCCAAATATTTTCATTAACACATATGTAGCTTAGCCAAATGGCTGCCTAGGTATTTCTTTGTTTATGATGCTGTGGTTGAATGTTGAAACAGAAGACATTAGGTAAAAAAATCTTTGTTTAAAATAATACAGTCGCTACTTACATGCTCCTGTAGTTTGGGTTCTTAGTGGTGCCTCCCGAGTAGCCCACGCGAGTGCGAACCACGCCCAGTGTTGCGCCGAATAGTGAATCGTTGGACCAGAAGCATCCCATACCGAATGTAGCCTTCTTTGTAGGGATGTCCACATCGTGAAGAGGTGTTGCCTGTACGTAATAAATGTTAAATTATAACAATTTAAGAAAGTCTTGTTTAATCGTAATCACTAAGAATGAGGATTTTATGTAAATAAGTTTCTTGCGAGGTTGACAGTTTTCTTGTTTTCAGATTTGTCTCTTTATTTATCTGCATTATACTCATAAATTCACAGTCCTTGATCTAATTTCCGTTGTGATGTCTAGTCTTCTAATCTTTAATTTCATTTTATCTTGATACCTATATAATCTTATAAGTTTCCGCAATTTTCAAGGTTATGAAATTGATTATTGTTAATTACTGATTTTAATATCGCCAAAAAAATCAAATCACAATGATAATGATATCTTATATTTACGCGTACATTAGTGTACATTGTACATTGAATGAAACTTGGTATTCTTAAGAATTATATCGCGTATAATTATTTTTAAGTTTCCGTCGTTTTGACTACCTACTTTCCAAAACCCATGGTCATGGTGGGATAAAAACCGTAAAAAGAACTATTTTTTTTTCAAAATATATTTATTGTTTTTTTTTATTTACACAATAAATAAGACAGAAAAAATTATACAGCATGTTCGTAAAAAGGTCCATATATTGAAATATCTTTCAGTACACCCAGACAGGAAAATATTATATTAGTATCATTTTAGGGTAGTAAGTAATTAAAATAAAAATCTGGCAGCGAGTGTGTGAGCCTCTTTTTGATAGTCTAGCTGTGACAGATAGCTGCTGATGATGGTGTAATCTGAATAAGTTTGCTTTTTTAAATATCACGATTTTTTTAAAAAAGCTAATCTGTTAATAATTAAACATTTTCTGCAAAAAAGTAATAAAAGATATCAGGGTCAGGGCAAAATAAGTTGTTGAGTTTTTCTATCAAGAAATTGTCAGTAGCAACTCATAGTCAGGAAGCTGGCGGTATCTCACCCTCGTGCCTCAGAAAGAACAAAAGTCGTTTGGTTCTGCGTCTGATATCCCTCCGGTCGTATCGGAATGCCGTGCCGTCCCATCGGACAATGAGAATGAGAGAATAAAGATTACAGTTGCACCTATATCTGCGCATATACTCGGACAACGGACACTATTATCCTGTCCTGCGATGATGGCTCATTTTTGTTGAGACCGAGGAGGACATAAAGCCGCGCATCCACCGAAAATGTTGACATTTATGTTTCCAACTGTTTGCAACTCAACAAAAGTTACCAACTTTTGTTTCCGTTGTTTCCGCACCGAATTGAAACATGTCGCCAACAATTTGAGAAACATTTTAGTTGACAACTTGCTGTCTCCACCAAAGTTTTGTTGGCAACAATGTCTTCAAGTGACGATATTATGCAGACAGCCGCAATATTTATAATTTTATACAAAAAAAACACCAGTAGTTTTGGAGTTATCCTTAACAAAACTTTGGTGGAGGCGAGGCTTAATACTTACTTCTTATAATTATTTTAGATAGAGCCATGCTGCAGAGTATTGTAGTTGAAAAACGATTGAGCCACAATACGACAGTGAATATAATGCATGAATATATGAAGCATAATGCAGTTGTGTTTACTGTGGTTAGTAACCAGAACCAGAGACCCTTTTCTACCAACTTCATAAAGGCGGAGGTACTCAATTCGACTGTATTTTTTTTGTTTTTTTTTATATGTGTTACCTCTTTACTTATACTCGACTTTATCCTAGGTAAACCGATTTAGATGATTCTTTTTTTATTTGAAAGCTGGTGTTTCTCATGTGATCCTATATAAATTTGATCAAGGTCTGACCAGTAGTTTTTGAGGCATTCCATCATAGTCCTCAGGGGACTTTTCATATAGATTCTTAATCGAGACTAAAATGTTTGTTACCCATACTTTAGGAAACCTAAGTGATGTAAAGATGTAAAGTGATGCAAAAGATTATCTTTTTAATTTAGTTTGTAATGGATAGTTAGGGTATATCACAATATTGGGAATATTTAAATATCGTTAGAAGATAAAGGTGCAGGTAAATCAGTGAGCAGAGTACGGTCATAATGGATAGTTTGTAAACACAGAACAACCATTGCAGAATTCAACAATAAGACTCAGAATTCTAAATAAGCTGTGTTTGTTATCAATTGATGAGGGTCATTGCTCACAATGATCATCTTTGAGAACGCCGTGCCAGCGATAGTCGAACTGCGTTCTAATGTCATCACCAAATCCCCGTATGTCTAAGATTAACGCGCAATTTGTATAATACACGTGTTATTATTTATTCTTGTCTATCGCACATTTACTACATAAATTAAGTCATTGTTATTATATTTTCCTTTAAAAATCCCTTCATATTATGTTTTATTTTGCGCAGATCTTGTATTTGTTGTTAACTATAACCCGAACGTGCTAATGGGCTAATGAGTCCATAAATATTTGTGACCATCAAGATGATGATTGTTCCTTTTTTATTTTCAGCATATTGTGGTGTGGATCGAATGCTTCAATCTTATTAACAAGCATAAAGCTACAGTCCATTTACGTCCCACTGCTGGACACAGGCCTCTTCTCATTTTTGACAGGGGTTTAGGGCAATGTCCGCCGCGCTGCTTCAACGCGTGTTGGCGGACTTCACATGTCTTTGAAATACTTTTTTTTTATTTTTTTATTTCTCAGACATACAGGTTTCCTCACGATGTTTTCCTTCACCGCCGAGCACATGGTAAATCAGCACTTAAAATTGCAATTAATAATTTCATTGGTGCCGGCGGGGATCGAACGTGGGTTGCTCGCGTACAAATTACAGCAATTAATACAGTAAATTTACAGGAAACGCTTAGCCCATGAGCTACCACAGCTTATTAATAGGCATTAGTCTTTTTTTTTTATTTTTCTTTTTTAAATTAAGAATATAATATATATATCTAAAGTCATATTATATCTTTTGAAAAAAAGTTACATGTAAAAAATATACATTAAAGTGTTTATATAAAACAAAAAGACCTATTGAATTTAAAAATATTTCTGATAAGTATTGTTGAATGGATTACTACACATACACTACCATTAATAAGTATTGCCTAATGATTTCTTATATTTACGCGAAGACTACACATTAAATGAAAGTATTTTTTACGGATTTTATCGCGTTTAATTTAACTTTTTAATTCCCGACGTTTCGGGTGCTTTACAGCACCCATGGTCACGGGGACTGAGGTGTTTGAAGTCCCGATGTCATAGTTAGCATGGGTACCTTCAGTTTTTGAATATTAATTTCTAGTCCGATCTACGCAGAATGAGCTTACAGTATCTTAAAGTGTTGCAGTGGTATGCTTGGGTTTGATTTTAATTTTATTAATAATAGGATTTCAAGTAGATGGCAGCACCCATCCTCTCTATTGAAATTAGGATGTTTTTTAATTTCAATAGCCTCGTGAATCATCCTTGGTAGGAATCGGTGTTCTTTTGCGAGGGTTCGTGGTCTATCAAATCTAATGTAATGGCGGGGACGATCTTGAACATGTTCACACACTGCAGACTTTTTGTTCTGCACAACATATAGCTGACTTGAAGCACCGACGTTCCGGGAATTAAAAATTAGTTTCATTTAAGTATTGCCTTTTCAAAATAATTACATTTTTTTTTATTAAACTGAAGTGACAAACTGAATGGCAGAAACGAATGTGTAGAAAGAACATGGCAGAACCTTAGGGATGGAATGGTAAGTGCAGCGGAAGAAGTGTGTGGAACAATAAAAAGAGGCAGTAGTAAAAGAAGAGATGCATGGTGGAATGATGAAGTGAAAGAAGCTGTAAAGAAGAAGAAGAAAGCATGGTTAGACTACTTGGCCTCTAGTAATGATAAGGATATGAGAGAGAAGATGAAAGAAAGATATAGGCTGCAGAAAGTTCACACGAAAGCATTGATTGAGGAAGTGCGTGAAAGGTGTAGAATGGAAGCGGATGAAAGGTTGTCGCACAACTTTAAGGAGAACTCCAAACTCTTCTGGAAAGAGGTTGGAAGGACCCGAAGTGGTGCGACGGCCTTAAGAATGAACAAAGTGCTTTCGAGAACTAATGACGTCCTCTCAGAAAAATCGGACGTCATGCAGCGATGGAGCGAATTTTATAGAGAAATGTATGCGTGTGATGATCTTAGTGAGGATCCGGGGATGACGCCGTGACTGGCACGCCAGACCCGGACCTCGATGACACTGAGGTCATCAGTATAAAAGAGATTGAACGTGCGATTCGAAGTTTGAAATGTGGTAAGGCTGCGGGACTAGACAGAGTTACTGCTGAAATGGTCAAGTATGGTGGGCCTCGCGTCTGGGACAGCTTTCATCTGCTGTGCAATTTGTGCTGGCGGACGGGGGATGTCCCGGATGATTGGCGATCCGCAGTCATTGTGCCTTTATATAAAGGTAAAGGTTCACATTTTGACTGCGGGTGCTATCGGGCGATCAGCTTGACCAGTTTAGCAAGTAAAGTTTACTCGAAGGTTTTGACACGTAGGATGCAAGAGAAATCGGAAAGATTTCTATGGGAGGCACAATGCGGATTTAGACCTGGAAGAGGATGCACGGATCAAATGTTTTCTCTCCGTATGATCACGGAAAAGCTTCTGGCTGTTAATCAGAAGATTTTCTGTGCTTTTGTGGATCTTGAGAAAGCATTTGATAAGGTTGTAAGGAAGAAAATGTGGGAACTGTTGCCGGGGTATGGTGTGGATGGTCGATTGCTAAGGGCTGTGCAGTCTCTTTACTGTGACTGTAAAGCCTGTGTGCGGGTAGGGCATGACCTGTCACCCATGTTTAGCGTCCAAACGGGCGTAAAACAGGGTTGTGTCATGTCTTCCTGGCTGTTCATACTGTATCTCGACAGCTGTTTACAAAAGCTGAAAGATAGCTGTTTGGGTGTGAAATTGGGTGACATAAAAGTAAATTGTCTGCTGTATGCTGATGATGCAGTGCTTATTGCACCATCAGAGGCAGAACTGCAGGCATTAGTCACGTGTATGAAAGAGGAATGTGAAATTAAAGGTCTCCGTTTGAATGCTAATAAAACTAAGGTTCTGGTATTTGAAAGGGACGAAGAGAGAACGAAGTGTGAAATATGGGTAAATCAGGAATGTCTAGAACAGGTAAATGAAATTGTATACTTGGGGAGTGCTTTTAGCCGGGATGGAAGATGTGATTTAGGTGTGGACAGGCGTGTCGCTGCCGGGAACAAAGTCAATGGTGCCCTGACTGCGTTAGTCAAAAGGCAAGGCGTAGCGAAGAGTGCACGCCTTGCAATACATAACGCAGTGTTGGTACCGACTTTGTTATATGGCAGCGAAACCTGGGTATGCCAGAAGAAGCATAAAAGTAAGTTGAATGCAGTGGAGATGCGATCTCTTCGTAAAATGTGCGGCGTTACTATGGCCGACCGAAAGCGAAACGAAGAGATTCGCAATATGGCAGGTTTGAAAGATGACCTTATCACAAAAATTGATAAGGGCGTGCTTCGGTGGTTTGGGCACGTTGAGCGAATGAGTGAAGACCGAATGGTGAAGAAAATATATAGCGCGAAAGTTAATATTAAAAGGTGTCGAGGTAGACCGAGACTAACTTTCGAAGACCATGTGAGCAAATTGCTCGAAGAGGGTAGGGTCAAGAGTACTCGGATACCTAGATGTGCATGTATGAAGAAGATAATGAATCTGAAAGAAGCGAAAGAGATATGTAAGGATCGTGACACTTGGCGATCTGTTCTCTCTGGCTACCCCGTCAGGGATTGTGCGTGAAGATAAGTAAGTAAGTAAGAAGTGACAAACGAACTAGACGACTCCGTGCCGCAGTGGCTTAGCAATGATTTGTTGCGCTGGGGGCCGCGTGTTCGAATCCCGCACGGAACAAGTATTTGTATCGCCTACAAGTAATTGTTCCGGGTCTGGATGTTTGTCCTTGTACAATTTATGTTTGTAAACTGCCTCCACGTTACAGGAGAAAATCCTAGTGTGGGAGTAACGTTTTTAAAAAGAGTAAAAAAAAAACTCAGTCTAGCTGATGGTAAGTGGCTATTGTAGTCCATGTACACCAGATGACTAAGATGGTAATATCTCACAGCCTGTGATTATACTGGCTCTCTATACCCTTCACACAGGAACACAACAGTGCAAACACTGCTCTTTGGCGACAGAAATAAGAAAAAAGATAATTCTAATCCAGATGACTACTATAAAGACAAAAGAAGTCCTAATATCTAGTAAAAACACACACATATCGTTAGTATAACATCGTCGTCATGCATCATCATTGTTACCCATGTGGCCGTAGGAAGGAAAAGGGGAGATCTCCCGCCGGGCAAGGTGTTCTGCCCGGGGAGCGGCCAACGCTCCGATTATTCTATATATGCTGCTTTAACTTCGGAACTTTGTTAGCGCGATTTAGGCTTCGATGTGTTTCGCTTGTGGCGCGACGACAGCGCCGCCACATCACCCCCCTGCTCAGACCGGAGGTCGATAGTGCAGTCCGATTGCAAGTGCCAGGGATTGCCTTGTAAGTCTGCGGTGTGTCGAGAAGAAGGCAAGTAATCTGCGAGAGTGCCGTGAAGTAGAGGCGAGCAGTAAGGCTCAGTGCCGTGCCGAACACTGTAGCGCAGAGAGTAGCTTGAAGGAACAGGAAGCATTATTATTCCAGTGCTGCGATGAACCTTTGTAAAGCTAGATGACTTGCAGAATGTGAAGACTACAGACAATATCTGCTCGGGAGCGAATGAATGGGGTACTTGAGGATGATGACGAAGGTTTTGAAGTTATAGTTTCCGAAGATTGTTGGTTGCGTGTTCATATCACGTCGGTTGGTCACAACTGTGGCCGTAGGAAGGAAAAGGGGAGATCTCCCGTCGGGCAAGGTGTTCTGCCCGGGGAGCGGCCAACGCTCCGATTGGTAGTTCGGAGCTATTCTATATATGCTGCTTTAACTTCGGAACTTTGTTAGTGCGATTTAGGCTTCGATGTGTTTCGCTTGTGGCGCGACGACAGCGCCGCCACACCCATTTACATAATAATATCAAGTGCTGGACCTGGACATAGGTCACCTCCAAGGAGCAGGAGCATTAGGTACTATTCGACTAAGTAGTGTTACTAATTTTACAGCTAAGGTACCTTGCACTCATTGTTATGTTGGTTTAAAAGTATATATCGATTTAATTACAGGCAGATGCATTTCTCAGTCCTCAGGAAAGACATCCTGTTTTACTTAAAACCTTTTAGGTATCTAAGGGTTCGGCAGGGGCTGCTCGTTCACAGATGTACTTTAGACACGATCTCTGCCGGCACCAATGAAATTGTTAATTGCAATTTTTAGTGCTGATTTACCACGTGCTCGGCGGGAAAGGAAAATATCATGAGATTTTTTTTTTATTTGCAACCTGCATGTCTGAGAAATAAATATTTTGGAGATATGTGAAGTCCGCCAACACGCATTGGAGCAGCGCGGCGCACACTTACTTGCACTACAGAAGTGAGAGGAGGCCTGTACCCAGCAGTGAGACATACTCGTATATATAGGCTGTAACTTTTTTTTACTTTTGCTTCTAACATACATATTTGTCACGTTAGTATTAAAAATTTGTTGAAGAAGATGAAACATAATCGTTTCCAATCGTCAACGGTTCCAGGGGTTAGAATATAAGTGGCTTTCAGTCGGTTCTATTTATGTCAGCAATTGCGATGATTGAAACTAATCTATACAAGTACTTAATAGGTAGCACGTGAACTCACTCGCACGTGCCTATGAATTCATAATTGAGTTTTTATATTAGACAAATATTTTTTTTTATAAAATAAAGTTGAAAAACGAGCACTCAAACCACCTGATGGTAAGTAGACGCTGTGGCCCATAGGCATACATTTAGCTTCAATTAAGAATCAAACTGCAGATGCGCCGTCACCCCAAGAACTGAGATGAAATGCCTCGTTTCCAGTAAAAAGGTCTCCGTTTGTCCACACTAACCATACGAAACACAGCATCGTTAAGATGCTATTTTACAATGGTAATCTCTGTTTATAAAGAAAGATAAAAAATGTTTGTAAAATATGTGATCGACAGCCGACATTTTTTTTTCTTGAATTTTCTACTTGTTTACATTACTTATCTTTATAGTTTACATATTATGTGATATTTATAGTTGTTATTATTATTTATAAAGTATTTTATCAATTTGAAAGTCATAACTATTCTCGATAAATTTGACATAATGGAGATTTTAATGAGGCGGATTCTCTTACGCCGGCATTATACGGCAAAAATCTGTTACGTATTTATGGCGTTAACTACCCTCACAAAGCACATTAGCATTTTATGTTTTGTGTATATAATATAGGTGTTTGCTGCTGAAGTACATTGTAAGTTTATGTAAAATAACAGCGTATAAAAGACAACCAAAACTCTCTCCCATCTGTCTCCCACATAACACTTACTTATGTGATAAAACCAGAAGACTGAGATGTAATTTTGGAGACACTGGGTGCTAATTGCGTTCCGTGGAGTTTCTGTATCTGGATATGTTATGGATTACTTGAATAAGTGAATATTATATTGTTTTTTTTTTAATTATTTATAAGCCGCCGTTTGTTTCCTATCGAGCTTTACAACGTGCCCTGTGAATTACCGGAAACAGTCGAAAAACTGTGCTCTGTGATCGATAATGACAAATTGAAAGATATAGTAGAAGCGGATTTATCTTGAACCAGGTCAAAGATGACCAAAACGCAAATAGAGTCAAAACCTAAAGACGTTTTTTTTTTTTATAGGATAAGGGTGACAAACGAGCACACAGTCCACCTGATGGTAAGTGGTTGCTGCGGCCCATAGACATCTACATCTATCCTCTATTAGAAATCAAAATGTAGATGCGTTGTCACCCGTGAGGGCTAAGATGGAATGCCTCATTTCCAGTAAAAAGGGCCTCCGGCCACCTGCACTCACCAAGCGAAACGCAGAGGTAAAGCTCTACTTCACGCTGGTTTTCTGTGAGGTCATGGTACCACCCCGGTTCGAGCCGGCCCATCCGTGCGACAGCAAAAGCTGCCGCATGGCTCTACCACTGTATAAGTTAAGTTGCTTGTAAGTTAAGTTATTAAACAAATTGGCACATGTATTATACATAATTAAATTAATTTGTCTTGAATTTGTATATAAAATACGAAGAAACATTTTACCCGACCTATTAATAAGACCGTATACCGCTATTTATTGAAGAATGACATCTTTGTGACCCTTCATAAAATAGCCTCTTACGTCAACCATAGGATGATGGATACTCTTATTGGGCCCACGACAAGCTTACTAGACACAAAATATACTTTCATACCCACTTTTCCCAAGAACAGGCCTGACCACTGCAGTAGAGACTTTATCGACTATTGCTTAAGCTTTTATTTTATACATACATATAATCTATATTAATACTAGCTGTTACCCTCGACTTCGTTTGCGTAGAGCTTAAACAAAAAAAAACCTGTAGATCTACAATAATATTTTACCCATTAAATGCGAGCTGTTAGAAGTGACAGCTACTAACTTAGATAAATAATGTTACAAATAATGTATTACCGATTACTACAAATACATAAATAATTAATTTGTTATAAATGAATAAATACAGTTTTATATAATAAATGCGAACTGTTCAAACTATGCTAAGTTAAACGGAGTTACAAACAATGCACTAGTGGTTTTTCCTAATGCACAATGTTTATAATAATTTAATTTGTAATTAAAACTGTTACTGTTGTTACTTTCACGCATTAAAGGCGAGCTAAAATAACTGATGAATGCTAACTCAGGCAATAGATAGTGATTAATTACTAACTTTAAAATGCACACCGTTAATAACAATAAATTTTTGCCTCATAATGAAACCAATGTCGTCAACACAACATATAGTCTTAGCTCCTAGACTTCGTCCGCGTTGCTTGATATACTCGTATCAAGAAAACACACATCACTGAACAGGTAGTGCTTATAAAAATCGTTGTTTCTTAAAACTTTAATAACTTTTTATTAAATGAAGATATCGCAATATATTTTTTAGATAAGGGCCAAGTGTCTAAGAAATAAAACTTAGAAAATCTAATTGAAATCTATCGAGTAGTTTTTCTGTGATTCGCGCACAATATAGAAGATAAATAGGGACGACTCAAAAGTTTTTGAGAATATTTTTGGAAAAGTTCGAATGTCAAAATCCACTTGCGATTATCTCAAAAACAATGTGCGATGTGGGAAAACGTTTAAAACTGAAGATCCATAAATTTTTTACATAAAAAGGGGCTTTTTACTTTATTTTTTAACTTTCAAGTAAGAAAATGATAATAAAAGATTTTTCATCAAATCTTTAAGAGATAGAATGTAGTGTCGGCAAATTGTACAGAAGACAGAAGAGTACAATCTGCCACTTTGCCTTGCGTATGTGGATTATGAGAAAGCCTTTGATTCCGTCGAAATTTGAGCGGTGCTACAGTCCCTGCAGCGGTGCCAAGTTGATTATCGTTATATCGAAGTGCTGAAGTGTTTGTACTGTAGGGCTACGATGGCTATCCCAGTTCAGAACCAGAGTTCGAAATCTATCCAACTGCAGAGAGGTGTAAGACAGGGTGACGTTATATCCCCGAAACTCTTCACCACTGTATTGGAAGACATTTTCAAGCTACTGGACTGGAAAGGATACGGTATTCATATCAATGGCGAGTACATCACTCACCTTCGATTTGCCTACAATATAGTCCTTATAAAAAATCTGCAACAACAAATGCACCTAGTTGATGAGACAATCATCAAAACAATTTATTTTATCAGTTTTCGATTTCAGAACAAAAAACATGTTTTTGGGGTAAATCTCTCCTCCTAAACTCATGACGATGCACACACCTGGTATAATAATTATATCATGTATAATTCAACATGATATTCTCATCATCATCAATAAAGGTGAGTGTAAGTGGATCTGCACTCTAAAGAACGTCAGGCGACCGACGAACGGTGGTACTATATCCACTCAAATACATCGATTTTTACAAAAAGGTGATGTCTGAAACTCTTAAAAGATGCATGGAACGGTATGCCAGAACACCATTTCCGTCACAGCCTATTTAAGTCCACTGCTGAACATAGGCTTCCCCCATAATAGCTTCATAGGGATATTTGCCACGCTTGGCAAGCGGGTTGGCAACCACAGTTTTTTCCCCATCACCTGATTTGTTTTCCTCTGTCGTCTCTTACGATACCCACGGGATGATTTGGGTTAGTGGATATTCTTACACCGCCACTACGCGGTAATGCTCGAATACGCATTTATAAAAGTACCTGTAACTATAACATAACGCTCGCTCGTGCGGATTATTGTTTAGATTATTGTTCATTGTGTATCACCACAAATATGTGGTGATACAAATGAACAATATCTATAATTATTGTTCATTATGTATCAACACATATTTGTTATGTGACACGCAAAGATGTGGTCTGCGGTAGTCCAAATATACATACATATCCTAGCAATAACAAATTGGCACCACGAGGTGCGGCATATGAGAATCATTCATTTTATCTCATATGAGTGACATATGCGGCGATTTACGTCATTGCTCCAAAGGATTTTTGGTGATAATGGGATTATTGAATTGGTCAATATCGTCATTATAGTCATGACCGATAATACTAATTGTCCAATATGATATGCCTAATCTAATTGATTAAAGTACTTAACATTTTACTAACGTCCCTCTCACGTGTACAGTGGTAGAGCCACGCGGCAGCTATTGCTGTCGCACGGATGAGCCGGCCCGAACCGGGGTGGTACCGCGACCTCACACAATACCAGCGTGAAGTAGAGGTTTACCTCTGAGTTGCGTTTGGTGAGTGCAGGTGGCCGGAGGCCCCCCCCCCCCATCAATATGGTAGCGGAATTAAAGAAAAGGAGGGTACCAGCACCCCTGGAGAATCCCTCGCTGAGCATCCACGACCAAACTACTCCACTCCTGAGCGTGGGTGCTCAGGCTGCCCCACGTATTCTAGGGGGCGGGGGGCAAAATTCCGCTCGCGACTTAGCCTGCTTGGGGCAAGTGGAGCAATAAGACCAAGGCGACCCCTGTCACGCTATCCGTGAATTTTTGCAACATCAGGGGACTTCATTGGGACCTTAACGCTGTCCATTACCATCTAGAGAGGGTAAGGTACGGTACTCCTTTGCGCAGTGGCTTAGCAATGACTTGTTGCGCTGGGGGCCGCGGGTGCGAAACCCGCACGGAACAAGTATTTGTATGGCCTACAAATAAATATTCCGGGTCTGGATGTTTGTCCTCGTGTAATTTATGTTTGTAAACTGCCTCCAAGACACAGGAGAAAATCCTAGTGTGGGGGTAACGTTCTTTTAAACAAAAAAAAAATCCTGTCCATCCTATGGCTGCGCGTAGACAGTGACGACCATCCCCGCGTCTACGGGTGCCTCTATAGTTCCCATAGCGGTAATGCCGACACAGACCGACTCATCGACCACGTCCAAATGGCTGCAGACCCCGTGCTACAACAGGTCCCATCCGCAGAAATCGTGATACTCGGTGATTTTAACACCCACCACGCTGAATGGCTTGGTTCCCGTTTAACCGATCATGCGGGTAGATCTGTCTATGACTTTGCCTTGACATATGGTTTAACACAACTGGTTACTTCGCCTACGCGGATCCCAGATGTGGAAGACCATGTACCTTCCCTGTTGGACCTTCTGCTGACCTCTCATCCGGACGGATATTAGATCTCCGTTGATGCCCCTTTGGGGTCTTCGGACCATTGTCTGATCCGGAGTACGGTGCCACTCACGCTCCAATCGCAGTTGCGATCTGCAGCTTGCCGTCGTGTTTGGCACTATAGGTCAGCCGATTGGGACGGGATGCGGTCTTTTTTTACATCCTACCCTTGTAAGTACTCCATGCCGGATATGCGATTTACACAGAGCTCGGTTCGTAAAGCACTCTTCTCCCTGGACGTCAGCAAGTCGAGTGGGCCTGATGGAGTCCCTCCCATTGTGCTGAAGACGTGTGCTCCGGAGTTGGCACTGGTTTTAACGCGTCTTTTTCGGTACTTCTACTCCCAAGGCGTAGTCCCGAATTCATGGAAGACAGCTTTGGTCCACCCGATCCCTAAAAAGGGCTACCGCTCAGACCCGTCCAACTACAGGCCTATCGCCATAACCTCCTTGCTCTCCAAAATAATGGAATCCATTATAAATTGCCAGCTCATGAGGTACCTTGAGGATCACCAGGTTTACGGTTTTCGTCGGGGTCGATCAGCTGGTGATCTTCTGGTCTACATGAGTCATAGATGAGCGGAGGCAGTAGAGTCCAAGAGGTAGGCATTGGCCATTAGTTTTTACATAGCGAAGGCCTTCGATCGGGTCTGGCACAAAGCGCTTCTTTCGAAGCTTCCTTCCTATGGGCTTCCCGGGAAATTGTGGAAATGGATCACCAGTTTCCTTGCTGATCGGAGCATCAAGGTCGTAGTAGACGGTGCATGCTCTGATTTCAAGCCTATCAACGCTGGTGTTCCACAAGGCTGAGTGCTATCACCAACGCTGTTTCTCCTGCATATCAATGATATCTTGCAAACTAGTATCATTCATTGCTATTCAGACGACAGCACTGGTGATGCCTTATACACCGGCCGTGCCAATATTTCTCGTGAAAACGTCGCTGAGTACCGGGACAAACTTGTGTCTGAAGTCGAGTCTTTGCTGAATAAAGTCTCGGATTGGGGGCGACTAAATCTAGTCCAGTTCAATCCCCAGAAGACACAAGTTTGCGCGTTTACCGCTAAAAGGAACACCTTTGTCGTATCTCCTCAGTTTCAAGGCACTCCCCTTGCTGCCTCAGCTAGCATCGGAATCCTAGGCGTCGACATATCGACGCCACCTCACGCCTTCTCTAATTTCTTAGAGTTTTTATGCTAGTTCGCGGACTTCATTAACTCATAATATTTTAACTTCTTAGACATACTAGTTTTACCAAGATGGTTTCCTTCACTAGTGTTTCACTTCATCAATTAGTGGCTTGTTCACATGCCATTATCTTATTCCGTTTCATAAAAATAATTGAAAATCATTTTTGCAAAGCTATTTTTAATATGACATAAATGTATCTTGAGTTGGGCAGATTGTTTTAAGAAAAACCCAAATGAATGCACGTACAAAAAAAACACATTTAATGTAAAAATACCATTAAACGAATCGACCAACCATATGTTATATTCGTGAATAAATCAAACAAAACAGCAACCACTATGTGATCATTCTTATTTGCCATTTATTACAATGTGTAGAGTATATAATATAATATATAATACTTAATATATACTTTTTATTGATTACGAGTATCATTTTACTCAGAACAGATTTTAAAACGTAAAAAAGAAGAGTTTATCATGTTTAAAACTTAATTCCAAAAGCAAAACGATATTTTCTCAAAATCATGTACCTGAAACCGGTAATATTTTCTCTTCTGCATAAAATAAGCAGTTTTAAACAAGTCAAATATAACCTGTTTACTCACGAGTTTTTATAATATGTTGTACCTTACCTTAGTACACACCTACAATATAGTTATAAATTATTTTAATTGTATTTTAGATTAGTTAAATCAAAATTATTTCATTATGACTTCAATGTTTTAAGTTGTTGATTCAGAATTTTTTAAATTATTCTTAGATGTTAATTATAAACTGAGAATAGAAAACTTACGTTTGTTGGTGGTTTCATTGTACAATATTTTCTTATTAATTTAAACATGCACAATTCGCCGTTGCAGTAGTTCAGTAGATTGGAATTATTATTATTTTAGTATATTAATTTAACGGTTTTTAATTTATTTTTAGCGTGAGACAATTCGTAATTTAGTTCGTGAATATAATATGACGCCGCGACACATCAACTCAACTAAGCGCGCCGGCGAGCACTAGGCACTAGCTGGCACTAGCCAGTAGCCATAGCCATAGATAAATATATATGTAGCAAGCTAGCACTAGCCACAGACTAAGTTAGAGGTCTATAGCAAAGAGGTAGCTAGCACAGATTACTGTATACCAGATAGCTAGTAACTAAAGATGAATAAAATTTATAAATATAAATACATATATATGTATATGTATATATATATATATATATATATATATATACATATATATGTATATGTATATATATATATATATATATATATATATATATATATCATTTTATTATTATTAATATCTTTAGCTTGGATGCTTCGTCCTTTAAGCCATGTCTTCATTTTATCTCAGTATCAAGTGTTATTTATCCTTTATTGCTGCACTGCTTTACAATAAGTTGATGCGTCACATTGCTCAGTTCATGGGAGACTCAGACCGTTTGCGATAGTATCTCAAGATAACTGAGCAGACAGTCTCATCTGGAGATTCACATCACCATCGAAGCACTTGTCTCACTTTTTTCACTTTTATATATATCAAAATCCCCTTCAAGCAATTAGCGGCAATCTGCCACCAGCACTAACCTCTATATATACAAGTACGCTGGACTGGCTATTACATTTCTATATGGATGGCATCACATTTCTTTTGTAAGTAATTTTACACCTAAATTATTAAAATAGTTCTAGAAAAATCTTTTTGCGTCGGCTTTCAAATGTAATTAAATATATTTGACACTATATGGCAACACTTTGTGTCATGTGAACTAAAAATATAACGGTACGTACAGCTCAGTATTAGTAAAATAATCATACGAAGGTGCTGAAATTTGTTTTGCATTCAGTCCTAAAGAATTTTTAATCGCCTAAATATTATTTTTAAAGTTTTATAATCATTTTGTGAACAGGCCGCCATCTATCGTCAAGGTAGATAAACAACATTGCAACATCGATATGGAACGATTCGAATAGTTTTACTATTTATCGATAGATGTAGATAGTAGTAGGCGGCGCTTAACATCCCCTCACCGCGCAAATTGTCACTCGTTGTTATATAGTGAAATCTAATTACAACACCTATAATGCCGATTTTCGTGTCTCTAACTCTAAAAACGTAGAACTTTCATGTAACCTTCCAACTCGATTTCACCTTATGTGTTACATAGTGGAATCTAATTACAACACCTCCTCTACCCTACAAAATTGTGTCAATTTGAAGCGCGGCCATTGTTCGTACCGGCAACTAAAATTGACATAATATGCCAGTCTGTTGTGTTGCTTAAATCGTATCTATGGATTGTAGAGTAGAAGCAGAACCATCTTATAAGGTGCGAAAGTTGCAAAAGTGTCCCACTATATACTGAAAATAGAGGTTCCAAAACCTACCACAATAGCGCTGGCGTATGAAAAACTACGATGTGAATATAGTTGTTGTAGACGGAGTGAAGTCAGCTGAATTCAAATATTTAAAAAATTTCATGATTAGAGTAGTTAGTAAAACGCCATTATACAAAACCTCAATTATTTACGTAGTACAAAATCAAGCGGATTGGTCGGTCCTTGTTTATTTCTCCATCTTATTCTAATTAATTTTGGCGCTTTTTTTTAATTCATCCTATACTACTGCAGCGCCACCCTTATTGGACGCGTTTTTAGGGACACTTTTCATATACAGATATGGTCCTCCTTCTACTCTACACTCCTTCGTATCTCTGTATCACGGGCAGTAATCTTCATAGAGAAAATATTGGACATAAGAAACGTCATAGCAAAATGATATATGACAGCCAAAATCCCCCTTCGCCTCTCGACATCTCTTCTAGGCATAGACTTATCCTCTATCTACGTTTCTAGGCTTCATTGCAAGCCGTCGCAGCCATATTGTTTGTTTACATTTTGTTTTGTCACTGAATCATCCATTGTGGCACTGAGTAAAGTTGCAGCCTATTGACATCCTACTGCTGGGCACAGGCCTCCTCTCATTTCTGAGAGGGTTTTAGGGCAAAGAAATGTCCATCGCGCTGCCCCAATGCGTGTTGGCGAACTTCAAATGTCTTCGAAATATTTTTTTTCTTATTTCTCAGACAAGCAGGTTTCCTCATGATGTTTTCCTTCACCGCCGAGCACGTGGCACTGAGTGATATTACTGATTTAGTTCTTTGTACTAGATCCAGTTAGTTCATTCATGTAATCTATGTTAATTATTATTAGTATATCAATGACGGTGTGAACGTCCGTGCGTCACTTAATTCACAGGCCCACTGAAAACCAGCGCTGTAGTCTCGTATCGACTGCGGCATTAAGCTGAGTGTGGTCTGTTTGCCGTGTACGCCACACACACTTGTGTGCGTAAAATGTGTGATGTGTTTAATATTTTTTTTTGTATTCTTCTTTTTTTATTTTTTTTTTATTTTTACTATCTATGTATTTTTTATGTTTATGGTTTAAATGTACATGTGGCGTATTTGAGCAATAAATGTTTTCTTTCTTTCTTTCTTTCTTTCTTAAATTTCCGTTTGGTTGCGTTGCTTTATTTCCGTTCTATCTTTGCATTTTTCTTTGCATTTACTTGTATCAACCGATGGTTTTTTACTATAGTGAAAGATCAACATCTACCTACTATTGAAGTGAAAAATATTTTATGGCTCCAGTACACGTGGGCCGAGCGCGCTCGCCGAGTGCGTTCGGCAAACGTGTACTGGCCCGTTTTGTGTGTATTTGGCGTTTGCGGCCAACACTCGCCCACAAGCCGTATAGTATCGGTATTCCGTGCACAAATCAAAGAAATATGGCGCAAGTCGCAAACAGCGATCACACGTTGGCCGAGTGTTCAGTTCATAGTTAGGCGTCGAAGTAGACTGTAGTGTAGTAGCTTAATAAAATTGTTTCAACATGGCGACATGGACTAATAATATGAAATGAAATATTTATTTATTTAACAGTTTATGTACACACATAATTCGAAAGGAAAATGGTAAAAACATAATTATGTACAAAGGCACTGCCTATTCCATGATGAAATTTCTTCCAGCAGGCCTATTGAAGGATACTTGAAGGAAATAAAGGTAGTCAAAGTGTGCACTTACATAAATATACGTATACAATACAAATATATACATACACACACACACACACACGCGCGCACACACACACACACACACACACACACACACACATATATATACATATACATATATATATAAATATTATATATTATGAAAAAATATATAATTCAATACAATATGTTTTTTTGTTACTTATATGCATACCAACACATTACGATTTAATAATTATGGAGTGAAATATTTAGGTTCATTGATTGATTCTCACAATGAATCAGTTTGTTCGCGCCAAACACTTTCATGAATTGACGCTAGATGTCACTCGGCTCGGCGCGATACCGGTTTGAAGTTCTGCCGAGCGTGGCAGTAGCGCGCGGGTCGCGAGAGAAAAGCCAGCAGTCGTCCATAAGCGGTGCTAACGATTGGCACGCTGTATTCTGTTAGGGAACTCGGAATAATTCGGCGCGGCCAGTAAATATACGGTCTATAATTGTGACGCGCATTCCTGCTGGAGAGCTTCCCAGGGACTCATTGTGTTTGACTCAGAATCTGCATAAGTGCATTAGGCAATATTAGCTAGTGCGGCCTCTGATATTCTAGAACTATTGCGACGCGAAACGGTAGTGACCTTTAATAAACTGTAAACTCCGTGTGCGTTTTGTGTGTTAACCTTATAACCCGCGATAGTTAGTGGCTTCTGTAAGTTAGTTAATCGTACGATAGAGTTAATTGACTGTCAACGTGACGAAAGAAGAAGGTGACGGTGGACAACCTTGGAAGCCTCCTCAAGTTGGAGCGGTGTCGACGCTCGGGCTGCTGCCGACGGCCAAGGTCTAGGTTCAATCACCATCAGTCACACCCAGATACACATCACATCACTTATTTCCCTTTCACTACACAACCACATGTGACCTGACCGACTCCGGAGGGACCAGTCGCCTTGGATATAGGTAAGTGAACTCCGCCTAATTCCTCTGCCGGTCGACTGGCCGTAGTATAGAACGCTCCCCCATATATTTTAGTGTAATTCGAGAGATTCCACGTGGCCACATTGAGGCCCGACCTACGTCTGTTCGGGAGGTCTTCAGCTCATGGGCCCCTGAGGACTGTATCCTTTAAGGGAGCAGCCGTAGGCCATAACACAGTTATATGGAGCCCCAAACATGAGCAACATAAAAATAATACCAGAGTAAGTAACTTGCCTAACTGCATTAAATAATACATGTTTAGTTGCGATTTCAGAGTACCTACCTAATGATAAATATTATTATAAATTATCTCTGCGTTTATGTTGCTCAGGGATAATGTAGCTTAGGGGCTTCTTTTGGGCTATCTTTTATTTTGAAAAAACCCCCAGCGAAGCGGGCACGGGTCAGCTAGTAGATCCTATAAGGGTTTTTTTTCCTTTTGAGGTCGGAACCCTAAAAAGGACAAACTGGGATTATTGTTGTATGTGTACTTTTTTTTCGTTCACTCTGAGAAGAGTGAAGCGCTGTATAAGTATATGACAGCGGCCGCGATTGCCCTAACGTCCATCATCATCTAGCTACCAACGCAGAATGAAACACGCCAACGTGTGAACGGCACCACGAAAATCTGCCGAGCGCGCTCGCCAGATTTTAAGGCATTATTTTGTCTTCAAGGGTGACATTGTATTTGCATTTTGATACTGAATTCAGGATTAATGTAGGTGTCTGTGGACCTCAGCTTTCACTTACTTTCAAATGAAATGTGTGCTTGCTTGTCATGTTTAATCCTACAAAAAACACTATCCTTCTTCTGTAACTAAAAAATACTATACAGAGCACTAAATGATATTTAATTTAATAATATTTCAAAAATATTTATTACAGCTCATTATTCGGATATGCGGCCAGCAAAACAGAAAAATACTGCCGAAATAGTATCGTTCATAGATGACCTATTTGACAGTGTGAATGGAAGTGCGGTGATAAATAATAAAAGAAGTGGGAAAGATTTTTTAGAAATTTTGGCATTCTGGCAGCAAGCTTTGTTGAAACTACAAAATTTAAAATTTAGATTGTACAGTGCCGAGTAAAAAGAACTGAATAAGTACCATAAAAAGTTTTATCAAATTGTGGCAGTTTTTGTCCAACAAAAACATAAAAATTATGAGTCCCCGCTACATAAATTCGGATGCAATCGAAAACTTTTTCGTTCAAATAAGATCATACAATAGGGACCATAATCCGACTTGCCACTTTTTTTTTATAGGATAGGGTGACAAACGAGCACACAGTCCACCTGATGGTAAGTGGTTGCTGTGGCCCATAGACATCTTACATTTATCCTCGTTTGCGAATCAAAATATAGATGCGTTGTCACCCGTGAGGACTAGGATGGAATGCCTCATTTCCAGTAAAAAGGGCCTCTGGCCACCTGCACTCACCAAACGAAACGCAGAGTTAAACCTCCTCTACTTCACGCTGGTATTCTGTGAGGTCGTGGTACCACCCCGGTTCGAGCCGGCCCATCCGTGCGACAGCAAAAGCTGCCGCCTGGCTCTACCACAGTTAATTGCCACTATTTCATAAATGCTTTTAAATCTTTATTAATTACAGGATTCATTAAGTTTTACCGCTCATCTTTTAATTAATTTATTTATTTAACTTATTTAGAAAACCAACAAAATAAAATAAAAATAAAATCACCAATAAAACTCTCCAAGTTCATATAATTCCTTTGAATGAGTTTTTCTGGAAATAGCCATACAATAGGATTATACGAAGTTAGGTATATTGATGGTTAGGGTGTATTGATGATTAAAATGATTATAATTCTGTAATTACATACTCGTCACGGTCGTGAATCATATTTTATTAAACGTACAACCTGACACTGACCTACAAATTGCAAAAAACGTTTTCGCGGGCCACCCTGGAGCTTTCACCTTAATAGCATAGACTTAGAATTACGCCAGTATATTCTAAGTCTATGGTTAATAGTTCGTGAGATCAACGTGAGATGTCCGTCTGATTCAAAGAGTATAGTAACTGTCCTATAGTCTGATTCAAGCGTAAGCATCATTCTGTGTTCATATTAGTATGTGGTCTGATTCGGGTAGAATCTACTAGTTAGTCTGTGTTCTGTATTTTAAACTTTTCAACGAAAAAATTTAAATATTCTGTGTAGTTTGAATATGTTTGTTATAAAATAAAATTAGATAATATTATTACCTACTTAAAAATCTGTTACTAGTCGTAATTACCAACATGTTTGGCTTTATATTATTGAATTTTGATAAATTATACAATTCAATAGGGTTGTCGAGTTCCTTGTATACTGTGTACTTATCGATGTTCTTTTCTACCCTTATCGGTTAACAATGAAAGTCGCCGACAACAGATAACACAAGGGAACAGCATTTTTGTTGCATGAAATATTATGACTAATATTATACTTTTTCGGAGTGCTAATTTCAGATTTGAAGTCAGATTGCTTTTTTCGTTTTAGTTTAATTTATATAGTATAATTAAAACGCGTTTTCAAGAAAAATCTATTTTTTATTAAGAAAACCATTAGAAAAACAACTACTACTTATCAAAAAAATTTCTTGCTTGACTTGGTTCACGAGGGCTGTTTTAATGCTCCAACAATAGTCCGTCATCATGTGAGCATTCCAGTGACCTTGGTAACGTTCCTCCATAGTTCGAATGTCTTGATGGAACCGTCCCCTTGTTCCTCAAGTTCTGTCTCTCGGTTACGATAGTATAAAATTCTAGTTTTTTTTAAAATTCTACAATCATTTAAGGGACATTTACTACTTAGTGTATGTCAGTCCCACTATACCCTAACACACTCTCAGCGTAATATGAACGTGTGATATGTACGAGGGTCAAACAATTTGGACATGGGTCGCATTCGCCACGTTTTAACATAAATCATCCCTAAGGCTTTTCCTTTTTGAAATATTGTCAATTATAGCAGCATAAGGTAAGACAAAAACTTCGCTCAGTGGTAGGTATGCTATTGGAGGGTGGGGCCTTTGTTAAATAAGAACTGGGCTGGCGAGACTGAGTTAAATACGGCTTAATAATCGCCTATGAAAGATCAGTATGATAGGCAGTAGAGTTGTCCAGCAGGGTTGTAGGTGTATGTGTAGCAGGGCCTGTAGTGAAAAATGCCTAAATACTGCCATCTTTATTTACCATTGTATTAAACTAAGAAAATCTTTCGTTTGTTTTAATGTAATGCAATCGCCATGCTCACCAATGCCTTGTTTAACGTACAAGATAGACGCTAAATGTTTGTTTATAAATCTGTTTCGTGTTTGTGTCTTAAGTTTATTTGAGAGAATATTCTTTCGCATGTTGAATCCACTCATATTTTTTTGATGTTTACTAATAGCAGCATGCTCCTTTAAAGCAGACAGCCGGGGTGCCAATTTGCAGTTACACAGTTGAATCATCTTTAGCTTTGAGATCCATGATGAAAGTAAAAGATCTTACTCCCACTTCGTTTTATACGCCCTTTCATATTTTCGCTTCATCATCACCACCTATAATTACTATCGTCCACGAAATATTATTAATTAGATGTTATCACATGAAATCTAATGCGATACCAAACTAAAGTAGGTACGTCTGTTTTATGACTGATTGAAATATTAACCAACTCGTTTTAAGATTATCAAGTTTATACACAATTTTTTAAAGTTATCTATTCAATGTGATACAACAAACATAATACGAGAAATCGAAAAATACAGGTAAATCCCCAACGTGCTGGCGAAGTATCTAGGGTTGCCATTTTCGTCAATTTAAGTTGCCATAATGAAATGTATTTTTAATACCCCAAGACTGCCAGACATTTAGTCTTAGAAGCACTTGTCAAATTGTTGAGAAGATGGATATAATACGTCAACGTAGCTTTGAAGATGCACCATACTATCTGAGAAGAGGCACACGTCGTCATCTTAAAGAATCTCTAATATGGAGTCTTTGGACTTTAGATTTTGCTCTGAATCTTGAGATGTCAAACACACCTTTTTCAGTTCTGACATTAAGCTGGATTTGGTTGCTACAACACTTTAATGCGTCTCTCATTGCAGCCGAAAAATATATGGCGAAGTGTTGGCGCCAAGACGCATCCACTCGTGATTTATATTTTCTCAGAAAGTTCGTATTCGTGCTGAATCTGCGCTTTCATACGAATTAGATTGACGAACTTCTTTGGTATCCAAATTTTAAAAAAGGACAAGGCAGTGCCTCACTTGGAATGAAAAATGCTTTCTTCAAATCGACAAAGCACATGTAGAGGGGCTGTTGATGTTCAAGGCTTTTCTCCTGGAGTTACCTTACAACAGCTATAGCGTCAATAGTCTCTTTGCTTGGACGGAAACCACATTGACTCTTTGGTAAAATAAAAGGTAGGTGTTGTTCTGCTACCTCACTTAGGCGGGCGTTAATTATGTGCGCAAGAATCTGACGTGGTTTCCCGGGGTGTGGCCGCTGTGACTACAGCTTCTTGAGCCACTAGAGATTGCGGAGGTTAATTAAGAGAAACTCTCCGCTACAACCCGTGATTCGTGACCGTAACCAGTAACAGCAGGTCTGCATCGATGACACCTGTCCCAGATATGACGCCTCGAGAGACCATTTTCGCAAATAGTTAACAGATTATGAAAAAGAAACAAGGGAAATGGGTTCAGCGCCTCCACCAGGACTGTGTATCGGTTCCATCGACATTTTTTGCTTCGGCGATGGTACCTGGGAATGCACCAAATAAAAATATTCTCATATTAACAAATGATTTATTTTTAAACGATTCTGGGCAATAGGAATTTTCACTACTAGAACATTACTGCTTAAAAGCCAACATATTTTTATATTTTTTTTATATAAAGCTATATGAAGTAACAATAAATTAAAGCGTGATAATATACAACAGATATACTTGCATTGAAATAAATCATTAATCTGATTTTTTAGAATAAATAACATGATTTGTACCACAACGTATTTGACATTTAAGCAGTAGTGTAACGTAATATCAATCAGTATACAAATGCAATATTTAGAATTAATATATCTCTAGTTTCTACTAATAATTCTTCTGAAGAGCGTCACAGATAAAATTGTGTAAAATCACAATAAATTTACTAAAAAGGTTTAATCATCCTATGAATATATTATTATGTCTACTGAATATGTAGTTACAATAAACTGGATACTTTATCTGTTACATTTTCAGGTTTAGTTTCAGATAAATTAATTTTCCATATCTTCCAATTTTTTCAGTATTATGTTAGTTAATAGAATTTTAGTCGGCTTTATGGTTACAATTTCTACAAATTCACGACAAAATCACATATACAAAATATACAGTCTTACATCGATAAGGTAAAATTACGTAATATTATAGAAGACATATAATGACAATATTGTTGACTAAAGATATGGTCATGTGGTCCGAGAAAAGGCAAGACACGAGATGGCAAGGTGTGAATGAGGGATAATAACCTTACGATGACCAGATGTCGCTAGTTGGGAATAAGCTGAACTAATTTGTTACGCAGATAGTCATTGAAAAGTTGCGATTTAATTATAACTTTTTCGGCTTCTAGTGTATATAATCACAAAAAAAAAATGCCTGAGTGCCGTATTCTATCATTTTACATAAATCTCTACACTTTTGTAACAAAATAACTTAACCCGCTAGGAAATGTATCAAATATTTCATCACATTCCAAAGTGGCGCTATCTGGTCGCAGATAAAGTGGATGCATGGATCGATAAATATTTCCCTATTATCCATTTATAGGTTGCCAATTAATTTTATTTTATAATACATAATTTATAGAGATGAAAATCAATTTCGTCACAATTTTTAAAGTGGGATAGATAGATATGTTAAATAACATGAATCGTTCATATGTTCTCAACAAATAAGGTAAACAGTTATATGTGTCAGCAAAAATTTTAGAGGACCTTCAACCTAACAAAAGCTACTAGATTTTCAAACCAGCGAAAACATTTTACGAGACAAGAGTTAGTCTCATCTTTTTGATAGCTCTTGAGTATGACTATGATATAAAGTAGTAAGGATTTGTGTTGCAGCATTCTATATTTTTACAATCTTATAGAAGTGACAGATACACGTGTATAAGTGATCATTGAAAGAAAAGGCATCTATGCATGTTAAAAGAGTTTACACGACGAGCAACAGTCTTTCAACGTTACAAAGTATTATCATAGCTTCGTCAAAATCCGACATGGTTTATTAAAGGTAAATATTTTAACACCTTTTCTACTTTAAAAGACATAGTATTGTGTCAAGGCAAAATAAGTTTACATCCAAATAAATCATAAATCAAATATAAATATTATTGTTTTTAATTAGAATATCATATTAGAATATACGTATGTAATACATTAATATGAAATGCCTGTCTGTCTAAAATTTATTATTATATCAAGCATACTTTAAGGCTAAACAGACAAGCAGATCATACTAATTATTATATATGTTTAACACATCTTGATGTTATTTGTTCCCAAAATAATACAGAAATAACATAATATGACGACGTTACAAAATTGACGCACAATATTTTAAACTCATCCTATGTTTGTGCATATATTATACATAAATTGGCCACCAACTACAATGAGAAGTATTCCTTATTAAATATATTTTAAAATATATAACTAATAATTGCAGGTTATTTAAATAGGAACATAATCAACAGAATGCTTTTTCTTCTTAAGGCAAGACTGATATGAGGCACTTTGTTTTACGTTTATTTGAATTATTTGAATAAAAACGCCCACTGTAATCCTACTTAATCAGTCATAGACACTGTCAACAACCTGAATACCATATATTTAATTAAATACGATAGTAAAACACTCATTACAAACAATATAATATATAGGAGTTTCAAATAACACATCGATAATGTAAATAGATTTAATACAAGACAATCGATATCGAAGTGTAATTCGCCTGACTTAAGCTTATTTGGATTAGGATCAAATATAATAGTATCACAAAACTCCGCCAGTAAAATGTTTTCAGAAAATAATACTGTTTGATAAAAAAAACAAATTGTGCTTTCTCTTCGTAAGGCCTTTGATTATTGCTTTGCATTTTATTTTTAATTATTAAAAATATTTTTATATGATCAATTTACATTTAGCTACTTTAAAATATATTAATAATGCACATGATGTGTTAAGTACTTTGTAAGCACTGAAAATATAGTACCACTATCAAAACTAACACACTAGTGACTATGCATGGACGAATGAATTACTAGCAGATAGGTTACTAATGACATCTATACATGCAATTAAATAATATATTCAAACGCTTTTATATATCAATATTATACGATCGGAATGTAAAGCTGCCATTCCTTCCTCTAAGAGGAATACCACAGATGTTGGACATTTATTTAATTTCGACAAAATTTAAATCATACTATCTGTTGAATACCGGGTTACCAATATAAAGTCAGTATGAAAATGCATTTTCCAATTCAATTCATGTAATTTTTGGGCACGCAAACTTTATATTGACACAATATTGAATATTTAGAGTTCACACACAATCAGGATTTTGTAAAGTGTCGAAATGCAGCATGTGGCTTGATATAGGTGGACAAAGACTTAATGTAACGTCAGAAGTAATTCTAATTTCATTAAGTACATAGCGCAATATATATATATATATATATATATATATATATATATATATATATATATATATATATATATATATAATCCAAGAACATTAATTTTAAAACGAAATTATTTTATGATTAAGGCTATAATAACGGAACGCAATGACGTATTTTGTAAGTTAAGTTTTTTATTTCTATAATGTTCCCATAACAGCTTCAGAAGTAGGAAGCCCTGAATACCATGCGTGCATAAAAAAAAACATACAGTAGAATTAAGAATCTCTCCTTTTTTGAAGTCAGCTAAGATAGATTTGCCCGTGACCTCGTCCACATGGATACAAAACAACAAACTTAGGAACCATTTTAGATATTACACTGAAACAAAACCTATGTAAGCAGTCCTAGTGTCTAGTGTAGTAAATAACTTGTGTAATTTTTATGTAGGTAGATTTTTATAGTTAAGATAGAGAAAAATCCGTTTGTACAGACAGACAGACAATTTTAACATTACAATCATGTTGAGGAGAATATCTAAGCTGCAAACATTTTGAAGAACAGGTTTATAATAATTCATTGTTGTCGCTCCGTGCCCAAATGACCCCGCTAGGTTTGTTGTGACGCCAGTTTTGTAGTTCTCGGTTGCCTAGCTCCAGGCAATCGAGAACTACAAAACGGGACCGATTTTAATATCTTTTTGTCTAATTTCGACGGTATAACTTAACATACTACATAAAGTTTATAGTTATGCCTGAATTTGTTGGTCTTTGGGAGGCAGTTTTCAAGAATCTCAGGCACCATATCAAACTGATTGTTGGTAATATCTCTTTAATTATTTTTAAGGACTATAAATACGTTTTAACAATTTGAGAGTGTTCCTAGTTTTTAAAATAATTAATTTATGAAAATAATTTATATAAAAAATTGAAAACGTAAAGAAATGTTTGCTCTACTGCCACTATCCAGGAGGAATACGTTTGTGTGGACTAAACGCCGCCTGGAAGCTAATGCGATGCTGAACATCTTAGTCTAGTCCTTATTGCAGAAAGATAAAGTTGAAAGTTCCTTTCCTATAAGCATATTTTAATTCTTTCTTTATTTTTTCCTTCTTTTTTCGGTCTACACGACGGACATAGAAATACCATTCTTTAGTTGTTAATATTCCAAAAATCTCTCAAAGAGACTTAAACTTAAAGATTTAAGCTCAGAGAGAGATTTAAACTTCGTTTATAGTGCCCAAGACAAAGGGTTCAATATCTTTGCCGACGTCCGCTTTCCCAGACTATTAAGATGTTGGGCTAGAGTAAAAGAGGTTACTACGTCACTAAACATCAGGTACATTGGAAATCATACTTCGATCGTTTCGGTTGTACGTTCATGTTTGACCCAACTTTTTTGAATATTGGGATTGTGCCGTTGACGATGTAGACGAAATGTGTACGTAGTAAAAGAAATAAATTTTAAGAATATTTGCCGCGTTTCATTATAGTTCCGAACCTAAAATTTCAAGGGCTCGTCCGGGAATGCAACCGTATTTACTAAATATTTCAAAGGAACTTCTTATAACCAATTGGCAAAGTTTATATTCGAAATCCCAACTTTTATGGGCATTTTCTAAAATATATTTATAGGTAAAATAAATATTTTTGTGCAAGTTAGTTTTGTAGACATAATATATTCTATAATGAGTGTTTCTATATTATTATTTTTATATTTTTACAATTATAAGCTTCCGATTTATCATTGATGATTGTTAATAAAATATGTACAATAAATATAAATTATAAACACCAATCTAACAACACTAATAACTAACTATTTGATAAAATATAATGGAATGTTTATTCAGGAAATCGCTAAGGCGAAGAATTATATTCAACAATAATTTCTACATAAGTACGCGTACTATATAATAAAATAGCAACCATTTTAAAAATCTTACCTATAATCGATATAACTGTTGAGCTCTTACATCACTATCACACTGTTTCTTTAATGTTGGCAAGCCGTTGCTTCACGAGGCAAAATGGCAATATAAAAACTACAATTCCTCAATCATCCAACAAGGCGGCATTTTAGGCTCTTATCAACAAACCATTATCAACCTTAACCTTCTTTGTTCTTAAGATTTAAAAATACTTTTTGGAATGACAATCAGACTTGTGCACAACACTCAATTATTCAATCCTCATTCATTTGATCACTTTTGAGGATAGTTCGATAAACGAACAGGCAATTTATCCCTACATTATAATACAGCACCTATGCGACTTTGTGTCACCAACAATTTCACTTGTGTGTCCTGAAAATCTGGTAACGGTTGAATTTGATGACTGGACCGCTTGATTCTTCTGCGCTGAGGGTTCTTGCTTTGTTACCCCCTCTGGTAACGAGTTCAGACTGTGGTTGTTTGTAGAGTTCAAACTATTTTCCACCGGGCTGCCGTTTGTTCTTATTTGCGAACGCTGCTTCTTCAAATCTGCTAGTGTGCCTGAAATGTAAATTTTAATTTTTGTTAAAATTTAATGCATAATATGCTTACACGTGTTGACAATTTTGAGAGTGACCAAGGATAGAAAAACTGTTTTAAATAACTCTTAAAATCACAAGTAATTTCATTTTTTTTGACCTTGCCTAATTCTGAATTTAATATGGCTTCAGCTTCCTAAATTCAATATGCCTTGGTTACGCTCAGAAACAACATTCAACAAATTGCAAGATAAGCATAATAGTTTCAGTGTAAATTTCTGATTAGTTATAGCTTAATGCATAAAACTATACGTAACGTGTTGTTGTTTAGCATAAAAATAACGAAATAGCAACGGGATAGTATCAGTCGCAATATCAGGCAAGCTAAATGTCTTTGCAACTACGAAATCTAAAATAAAAAAGAGGTATAAAAAGGCCATAGAGAAAGTACAGATAAAAACTCCACTAAAAAGTACATACATGAAACAACTATATAGACTAGACTGCACTATAACTAGTTGAGGCCAAAAAGGAGTAAATAGTCACAATAACAATAAAAAAAAACAAATCGCATGCAACTAACAACCAGATTGCTTGCCTCCATATGCATCCTCGTGAGTTACTTCCCCATCCCCACTTCGGAAACTTCAATTTTAATTTAGTAATTTTCACTGTGCGAAACTGTTAGATAATCTGTACAAGTTATTTGTTAAAAATTGTGCCATTAATGTAGAGTAGAATATTATACAGGAATATTGCCTGCTGATTCAATATATTAATTTTAGTATTTTATATTGTGGCTTATTCTTTTAATAGGCAGCAGATTTAATTTATTCTTATCATTTTTTTTAAAATGATAAGAATAAATTAACTAGTGTGGGGGTACACTAGGATTTTCTCCTGTATCGTGGAGGCAGTTTACAAAAATAAATTGCACAAGGACAAACATCCAGACCCGGAATAATTATTTGTAGGCCATACAAATACTTGTTCCGTGCGGGATTCGAACCCGCGATCCCCAGCGCAGCAACTCATTGCTAAGCCACTGCACCACGGAGCCGTCATTAATGAAAATCAATTAAATATTAAAAAGTTCTCTTTGTAATATATTCAAAAGCATTAGGATTACTAAAACACTTGGAATAATCCACAATGACTATAAGAACACTAAATTTATTATATTAAGAACATTCACAATATTCCAGTATATTATTATAGTGCTATAGTGAAAAGAAGTTGTTCGTAAGGATGCATATAATTACCTGCGTTAATCATGACGGTGACATGAACATTGATTTTACCATTATTGTCTGTGGTGTAGGTCGCAGAGCTGCCATCTGTTAGCGCGATCTGGCTCGGGCTCACAATCACCTCTTTCATACCGTCAATCGCGTCTTCAGTTTTGAAAGCTTCATTGTCCTGCCCCTCGGGGGCTTTTCGGACGCCATTGGGTAAATTTGGTCTTGATTTTTCGGTCGTATCCTGCGTAACGGGGCTAGGGGCGTAGTGTGAGGCGGCGTTTACACCAAACAATGGATTTGATACTTTTGGTTGATTGACTGACTTTTCGTTTGTTTCTTCGTTCGGTTTATAAGGTATACGCTGGTTGTAGGTGTGTTTGGGAAAGGCGTAGTCGACGTTTTCCGAATCATAGCTATGATTGGATGTAGTGGAGCTGATCGATAGGCGGTTGTGCATTAAATCGCTCGGTTGCAGTTTGTTTGCTGTGTTCTGATCGTTTTCTACACCGTTAGATAAACCCTGTAATATAAGAATACATAAATAATACAGTATGATGTAAAATATAATATAAAAATAATAGTTTTACTAACATTTTCATTCCTACAGGTGTTATGTTATTTAAAATGTAGTGTGGTGACAATGTGAGCGAAACTATCTACCCATTTCATTCCGTGCGTGTGGCAAGAGCTGACTTAAGGAAATGACAGCAAGATCTCATGGCTTCCGATAGAACTGGGTATACAAACAGATGTTCCACGCTCTCACAGAATACCAGCGTAAAATAGCAGCATAACGCTGCTGTGTTTCGTATGGTGAGTGTAGAGAACCGGAGACCCTTTTTTACTGGAAACGAGGCATTCCATCTTAGTCCTCACGGGTGACAACGCATCTGCATTTTGATTCGTAATCGAGGATAGATGTAGATGTCTATGGGCCACAGCAACCACTTACCATCAGGTGGACTGTGTGCTCGTTTGTCACCCTAATTCTATATAAATAAAAAATGTAAATATCCATACAACGGGGACTAGCATCAAAGGTCTTACGTTTGACACGGTAATTCACTAATCAGCCGATATTGGGAGTTGTCCCATGGTCAGCAATAGTCTCCCTCGCGCTGATGATGACAAGAATTACTAAGCAAATTTTAGGATTAACATATTATTAAGGCGTTTCAGTGTTATTCTTTACTTAATATTTAAACGGACTGGTTTCGCAAGAAAGTAAGGTGTAAGTTATTTCGATTTTTTCTGTCGAGGAATCCTTCTGCTTTGGTACTAAGCACTGCATTCACTGTGGTTTTTAGGCTTTAAGAGTATAGAGGCCTAGTATTATTAGATACTGTAAGACATTCCTTTTTAGTCTCCCAGGGTTGAACCTCTGTGTGGATGCAGGTCGTGCAGGTGTATATTATCTGCAGTACCCGCGTACCATCACAGGTGCAATCTAAGCTTGTTTCAAATTTCAATGTTATAAAAGAACAGATGTATCTAAAGAAGAATCAGTTAGTGAAACCTCTGTGAATATAATATCACTGGTATAGACACATTAATATCTTTAAGCACTGAAAATGCCTCGTTGACAGGAAATGAATTTTCGGATCATTCCATTCGTAAGTAAACACCTACGTATATTTTTACTCTTTGAATATTTTCAAGATCTTTACCTCGTATTAATTTGTTACTAATAAACCAAACTTTAGTGAGTATTTAGTTGTTTCAAGCTAATTTTATCAAATAATTCTTTATAAAGAGCAAAACCTAGTGTTGCTAGTTAATTAAAAAACCGTTGATACAAAATGATGTATGTCTATAGGTTTCCATCCGACGTTGATTTACGAAAAGTATGGATTGATGCTCCCGGACGAAACAAGCCAGGAGGATGGGCAGCAGTTTCTAATAACAATTAGAAAATAAGAAACTCCATTTGCCAACCCGCACGCCAAGCGTGGCAACTATGGTAAATGTCCTTATTATGAGATAGTCTATGTGAAGCTCTATGTTTAGCCGTGGATTTGGATAGGCAGTAATGAATGAATGAAAGAATGGGAAAACCCTAACGTTATGGAAATAGCATTTTGATGGCAACACTTACTGTATAATGCGAGACACACTGAAGTGGTCACTTCAGATGCAAATAAAAACATTTTTTTTACTTTTTTTTGGTGTTTTTTTAACGTATTTTACTATCAATTTATGATGAATTTGAAATTGTATAGATTTATTATTTAAAATACTGGCTACTACTAGAAAAAGGATGTAACCTTTTTCTAAAAAAAAAAATATAAAAATATTCTTTGTGGCGTAGCATTAATAATTTAATATTAACTAACGTAATAACCTAGCGCAAACTTTTATAATTAAAACCAATCCAAATTTTAGAAAAATCTAAAAAAAATTGTATATTTATAAAAAAAAAAACCAAGAGAATAAGGTTTTTAAACCATTTGATATTGACCTTACTTCATTAAGCCTAATTTTAGTAAACTATTTAGTAATCTGTGGCCTAATTTATAACCTATTTATGGTCTACTTAAGAGGTAAAATGAAAGTCAATTAATTTCATAAATTTTTGTTAATAAGATATTAGAGATAAAAATCATTCATTTTTCACGTATGTAACGTTATAGTGAGGTGGTAAGATCTCAGTCTTTGCTTTATTATAAAATGTTATTTGTAACTTGTTAATAAATAAATAAAAATTATATTTCACGTCATTTTTGCCACGCCATTTTTTAATGACAGGCACGGATCTAGAAGTAATAATTTGGAAGGGACAGAGACTGATGATTGTGGACATCGCCATTCTTTTATATCTTTGTAAGATTAAAGTCAATGTAAATGTACTCATATAACTACGCCTGATGTGTATAACGTAATAAGCTATCTGAAAAGTTTTATACTGTGTCAACTGTTACAAACTGTTAAAAATAAAACATACCTAATAGCAAACAAAATGATCTTATAACTTGCAATTTGCAGTTATTGAATACAACATAATTAACAGCTAGTATATACGAAGTCTATGATTATATGATAGTAGTACGCAATGATCTGGCGCAAACATTCTATGTATAAAATCAATGCGGTCGCAATGTTTCCGTGATCGTTTTATGAAAACAAGAACATTGCATGCAAATATCCGAAAAAATATTTGTAGAATTCATTTTTCACAGTTTAAATTAAATTTCATTGCTCTGTGAAATACTTATGCGAAATATTATTTTATTAGTGAGCCGTGGGGTAGGTAGCTCAGATGGTTAGCGCTTGCTGTAAATTTCACAGTATGCGAGCAAATGAGGTTCCATCAACGCCTTTAATTGCAATTTTAAGTGCTGATTTACTCCGTGCTCAGTGGTAACGGAAAACATAGTGAGTGTTGGAAATATTTCGAATATAATATTTCGTAATATTTTAAGTTAGATTACTTGAATTTGACGTGGAATTAAAAATGAGATGAAAGTGGACCTTGTAAGATTGATAAGCGAATAGATTAGTCGCAATAGGTTTAATTTTTTTTTATTTAATTTAAACAAATGTCTAAATTTTTTAATACACAGTATTAATTTAATTTCAGACGTTTTTATAATAATTAATGATTGGCAAAAATTATAAAGACTTTCAGAACTCGGATTATCGGAATAATTAGAGCATTAAGTGCTTTGCTTGAATAAAACACCGCTGAACAGTAATATAAATTAATATTGCATTAGTTTCATTGCGGAAAGCTGTCATAATAATAAATAAATATTATAGCTACGTACTTAAAAATTATAATATTTTGAAAATCAATTTTATGCATACTCGATATCGAAGCCCAAGCACCGACGGCTCCTTGCGCGCGCGGTGCAAATTGTCATTAGTTAAAAACATGATATCCGGCGACATCTTTATTAAGTTTATAACAAAATACACATCACAAATACACTTTATCCACAACAAAAACAAAACACTAGATCATTAATTTAAAAACGTGTTTTCGCTACGATATATTTTTGTGTCAAAATGCATTATTTTTTAAACTAATAAGTGCGAAATGTGCGCGTCGTATCGAGCGCGCGTACTGATAATGGTGCGCTCGTGATAGAAACGCTGCGCGAGGGAAATCGCGGGAAAACTGCTGCCAATCAATGCACCTAACGTAACGATTAGCCATTTGTTCATATATTACAGTTACAGCGCGAAATGCATATCCATATGATTTATTATAAAACTCGATGAAAGAGTAGTCCTAAAAGATCTCCTCACAATTTATTTTAAAGATTCGTGAGGCTCCATCCATCTATCTCCTTTGGTGGTCTAACTAACCATGCGTACATTTCAATTGACTTGGAAACCATGCTCAAATTCTTGACGGACTTGACTTTATCAGCCAAAGTTCAGAAATTCATATTTTTTTTGGTCTTTCATCATGATAACGTCAGACCACACACATCTTTGGCCACTCAGCAAAAATTGAGCGAGCTTAGTTGGGAAGTGTTAATACATCCACTATATAATTCCTGACCTTGCACCATCATTGCACCACCATTTTCACCTGTTTCGGTCTCTTCAGAATTCTTTGGGTAGTGTTAGGTTAACATCAAGAGAGGACTGTCAAAACTACTTATCGCATTTTTTGGATCAAAAATCCCCAAGATTTCTACAGCGACGGGATTATGTCACTACCTACAAGATGACAAAAAGTTATCGAACAAAATGGCACATATATAATATCATTAAATGTAATTGAACTTTGAAAAAAAAAGTGTCTTAAATTTGTATATAAAATACGAAAAGCTTTTTCCCCGACCTAAGATATACACCTAAAACCATGTTGTCACTTAAAATGTACGAAGCACGCAGTCTTTCTTTCTTTATTGGGCTGAGTTGCAAGTTAACACCGGCTTTATACAAATAAATAATACAAAAGAATTCGAAAGTGAGAAGGCGATGTTGTTTGAAACTGAGGTACTTATGAACAAATAGTTAATTTTGTTAGCAGCAAATTTTCTTTTTTCCAAACAATTTACGTACTTTTTGTTCAATTTAGATGACGTACCTATTGTTTCAATAACAAATTACTACGTGCGCATAATTTGGTAAATCATTGCTGTCGTTCCATCTAATATTGCTTGACGGTGCGAAGTTGCCACTAGAAAACTTTTTCTCTATCTATTGTCAATTACACTGGCTATAAGGCATTTTAATAAAAATAAAAAAACATTATTTTGGATACAAGGACAGATGCAGTTGATTGGTTATATGTTGCAATGATAAAGATAAAGCAACCGACCGATGAAAAATACTTTATAATCTATACTAATATAATAAAGCGGAAAAGTTTTTTTGTTTTTTTGTTTCTTTACACGCGCTAATCTCTGGAACTACCAATCCGACTTGAAAAATTATTTTTGTATATTATAGCCAGATTCAAGTGGAATAGTATAGGCTATCTAGCATTAAGCTATATCACTCAGCTAGCCTTAAATATAGATATTTGTTAAGCAAGTCAGAAGAAAAAATCACTCACGAAATGATTTATCCGCGTACGCTGGTGTTATCGTTAGGGATACGTAAATACAATGTTCTAGAAAAATATAGATCTCTACTCCGTCTAAAAAAAGTCCGGGATACCATATGTCTATTTCTTATACATAAGCCATAATTAGGTATTTTGTTACAAAAAAATATTGAAAATTTAAAAGTGATTTATGAGCGTTATTATTAGGCATGGCCTATTTATCCTTACGAACGAAAGTTACTTCATCATCAAGACAATTTTATGAAGATAAACTTTGTTTTTTATACCACGTTATTTGGACGCATAGTTTAAGAGATAATGTAAACTTAAAATAATTCAATATTTGGCTGGGCGCGCGAACGACACATAAACCCTAGCTGCCAGGTGAGAACTGCGAGAACTGCTCAACTGGGAGGGGGAGGGAAAGTGGATAAAACTTAACTTCGCTCTACATCATACATAATATGCCGACAGATAAAAGTACCCCATTAATTATGCCAATTTTTCCATCCATTCCATGCATCCAAATAAAATATTTAATTGCAATTATAAAATGCTTGAACTAGGTCATGTCGCGCACCTCCGACACGTGATGATGCGGGTGAAACCGCGGGGCACAGCTAGTAATATAATATGTTGAAATTGAAAAACAATTTTAGTACTTGACCGAAATAAGGGCACGTAGTTATTGAAATAAAATTCAAAGAATAAATAATTTGTTTAAAAAAAAAAAAGAATATAAGAAAATGTGTTGCCAACACAATTCTTTTTTATATTTACAGATTTATAAAATAAAACAAATATATAAAACTTAGAACAAGATAGTTATTGGATATTTTAGCTTAGCAATAAAAATACATAAGCGACGTACTTGCAAGGGTCTGCGCTGTGTATAAACTGCGGGTAGCTACGGAGAAAAGGCGGTCCTCTAGCGACGTGGTGAAACAGGAGGGGAAAATGAGTCTTGTTGAAATTAGGTAAAAATTATTTTCCAAATGCGACGGAGCTTTAAGTATTATATTTTTGGCTGTTATATCTGTGTCCGTTTCATATCCTTTCGCAACTCCCTAAAATCATCGTGTTTCTAGTCGTCGGATTAACAATCGTCATCTATTATTTTATCTCAGAAAATTATTACATTTTTATCAATTTCTTAATCGTCGAGCAATTAATATTAACATAATCTATATTAGTACTAACATATTTCATATTATATCACCAATATAAAATAAACATGGCGGAGATCAACTGTAAAACCTTGCCAACTAAAATAACAATAAGCAAATGTAATGTAATAAACGGTACTCGGTTGTTTTGTTTTAATTTATTTGTTTTAAAATACATGTTACATGATAATATGCGTTTGGTAGCAGCAAAAAAATCAAAACGCCGGCTAGCAGGTATGGTTAGTGTGTGCAGTTAATTATCTAAGTCCGGCTAATTACAATTGGTCTCGCGTCGAAAGCAGAGAAAGTTCAGCGGCTAATGTAAAAAAGCAAGCTGAAGTAAAATTAATCTCTGTGCAATATACCGCAGTTATTTTGTCGGATGTTTCAACAGAAACGCTATGTTGTGATCTAGAGCAATGATTATTACGTACAAATATAAATGTACGTGGCCTTAATTTTGTTACGTATAAATTTACTCAAAATTAGCAGTAAGTAAAAAAATAGAACTTGTTGAATTAGTGTAAATGGTTGTAATATATTAAAAAGTTCGGGGATATGTGAAGTCCGCCAACACACATTGGAGTAGTGAGGCCAATTGTTTCCTTTCCTTAAAAATGAGAAAAAGCATGTGCCAGAGGTGGGACGATAGGTCTCACCTCAAATGACTATTCACTCCCTAATCTGAGGATGTCGGGCTACTGAAATCGAAATACGATAGGCCGAAGTTGCAGTGAAACATAAGGCTATAATTTAATCGTCAAATGAATTATTCACAAATATATATTAAATTAGAATTCATTAAATAATGTGGCCGAAGATGAAAAACAGAGTCGCATAGATTGGTGTCCATTATACGTACCTACATCAAATATTGTAATGATGTCTTGCTTAATGTACTAATTGTGTAATTGAGTGGTTTAAATAGACTGTTCTCAACTTAGATAAATTATAAAAGTATACATAAACTGCGTGAACGCGTTCCCTTGTTACCTTTGCTAATTGTTATTGTTAGGTCGGTAGGTAATCCACGGTGAAACAAAGTGAAAACGAACATTTGGGATCTTTTCAAGAAATATTTTATGACGATATAAATAAGTTATAAGTTGCTATTGATTATTTTTCTGAGACTATAACTTCAAAACCTATTAATTTCGGTTTACACTTTCATTTTGTTTTATAAAATAACAATTTTGTTACAGATTTATTTGTGACATGCTATTTAATAAGAAGTAACAATTTAAGATACTTTATTAATTTTACTAAATGGTTTTATATAATTTAGGCCACCGTGACAGATTTAGTGCAGAATGTAGATTGTCTGAAGCGTCATTTAACCGTTATCGAGTTCATTTAAACAATAACGCTGTCAATATCAGACATACGGGTAATTTAGAAAGTGTGAAATGTTATACTTTTTATTGGTAAACTTGTAAATTTAAAACGTTATTAATACAACCACGGTGAACGATTACTAAATTGAGATGTAGGATAGAACAGAAGCACGCAAAAAATGTATTGTAAAGTAGAGCTGGTTCAATTAGACGAGACGCCGGGAGGCAATATTAATTTTAATGTTTACTCGTTTACTCCTATTGTACGCTTTGTACTCACCAATTTGAAATAAAAACCTAGCAAGTCAATATTAAGCAGTTCTATAAAAATTCTACAGTAATTGTGTAATAAACATTACCTTTTACATAATTATAAAGATTTAAGACTGTTTGATATAAACGAAATTTCATAACGATATTTTTATAGAAAACTTAGGCAAAACTAATGTTGAAAATGGTTTTTTAATTTATTTTGCCGAGTGCGGAAGATAATACAAAATAAAAATATTTTCTGGATTATAATCATCATCATCAGCATCATCATTACAGCCTTACAAAGTCCACAACTAAATTATAGGCCTCTCCAACCAAAATTCCCAATTAATGCCCACGCTTGGCATGCGGATTGAAAACCAGAGTTTTTTTTAAATATTTTGAATTATTATCAGAGAGATGCTGCAGCTCATCTCCTCGTTCATTTCCCTCTGTCGTCTCGTATGACACCCAAGGGATGATATGGGGTAGTGGATTCTACACGACGTTGGGTTATATAATTAAAGTCCAAAAATTAAATTAAATTAAGTAATTTATGCATATAAAAGCATTCTTTAAATTAACAGTTATAATTAATTACAGTCATAGTGTAGATTGGCGGCGTATAAGAATCCATCACTTCAATTCGTCTCATGTGTGTGGTCTCATGAAAGATGACGGAATGACCATCTCATTTACGTCGAGACGTCGACGACGAGCAGCAGCGTCAAGTGTACTTCTGGTAATGCTATCGTTCATCCGCCTACCAAGCGCGATGATTAAGAAATACCTCTTCCGTTGAATGGAGGATTTTTAAAACGAAAACTTTTAAAAGTGGGTTGCTGGTCATGACCAGCTAGTCAAAACCACTTTTACGGGCTGATGAAGAGAAAGATAGCACAGATTAGTAAGTTTTATTGAAATTAAAGTCTTTATTTTCGAAGTTATAGTTGGTAGAGCCACGCTGAAGCTATTTGATGGCTGAAGCACGAATGGGGAGGGACCACGATCCTACAGAATACCAGTTCAAAATAGCAGAGCTCAATGCTGCTGTGTTTTAATATGGTGTACTGTAGTGGACCGGGAACTCTTTTTACTGGAACGAGGCATTCCATATAAGTCCTCAGGGGTGACAACGCATCGGCATTTTGATTCTTAATCGAAAATAGATGTAGACAGATATCTATGGGCCACAGCATGGTAAATACCATCAGATGGACTGTGTGCTTGTTTGTCACTCTTATTCTAAAAATATAAAGGTAATAGTGGGATATATAGATAATTATTTTACTGTTAATTGACTCACTTTTTGCACATTTAATACACAGCTATTTTAAAAGATTACAACTTATATCTTTGGCGCGTAACCTTGTTAAATAGATCGCGGGAATCCTCAAAATTCTACAACACGTGACAAAGCGCATTAACGCATACAGTGTATTTTTTTAGTTCACGTCGAGTGGATATAAGAATATACCTAGATTTTTCTTTGGAAACGTATTCTCTTTTTCTTAAACTCAATTAAATTATAACACAACGTAAACTCAGAATATTCACTTCCATAGCGAGCCCTTCACTAAACTTCTGGCGAACAAATGATTGTACTCCGAATCCGACGCAAGTTCCGGAAGATATTTTCTTAACAATAGTCATTCGTCGACGTAGTCCTTATAAGCGTTACAGAAGATAAGCATGAGTTAGTTTTGCGCGCACAATTTTACTTCCTTAACAACCTTTTTTTTAAGCAAGCAAGTGAGCAAACGAGCTAGCAAACAGTTCACCTGATGGTAAATGGATGCTGTCACCCAATTATTAAGAATCAATAGATGCGTTGTGACTCTTGAAAACTAAAATGAATTGCCTCGAAAAAATATAATGAATCACTGGTTTAACAAGATACACCGCAGCCTTATTCTGCTATTTTACATAAATGTTGCTATGTATTGATGTGCTTCCAGGAGATCGGTATTTCATCAAGCAAGTTGTGAGTAAAATTACAAATGCACCACTATAGTTGGTCGTTAACTGCTAATTAGATATTTATTTCTAGTTTTAGTTTTTTTTTATTATTACAGTTTATAATATTGTATATGTCATTAGATATGAAAATAACGAGTATGGTTTATATTTCTGCAATCAATGTAAATAATGCAAATGTACAAGATTTTTTACCATATAAAAATAAAATTAAACAGTAACAACAAAGAAAGGCGGATTATACAAACATTTTCGTATTTTTTTTTACTTTAAAAATGACGATCAAATTAACGTTGTCACGTCTGACACAGCAATCGATACTCACTTTTCGTTTTCAAAAAGGAAAAAATACAATATTAAATCAATTTTGCGTCAGGGAAACTCATAACAATTATCTATTAACTTAGTCTTTTTTATATAGAATAAGGGCGACAAACAAGCACACAGTTCACCTGATGGTAAGTGGTTGCTGTGACCCATAGACATCTACATCTATCCTCAATAAAGAATCAGTGCAGATACCTTGTCACCCGTGAGGATTAAGATGACATGCCTCTTTTCCAGTAGAAAGGGTCTCCGGTTCTCTACACTCACCATACGAGACAGTGTTAAGCTGCTATTTTAAGCTGGTATATTGTGAGAGAGTTGTGCTTCCCCGGTCGAGCCGACCCATTCGTGCTACAACTGTACTAATATAGTTGGAGCGTGGCTCCATCACGTAGCCGTAAATGTTTAGTAAACGTAAGAATTTGTGATTGATAGACACGAATACTACACACACGCACAATATATTACACTGCACACGCTTTAATTTTAGTTTACGCAAAGTGTAATTAATTCTAAAAGATAACCCCAAAACTCATCCGCGTAAGTATAACTAACTTACGTAAGGTTCTTTAACAAGTACTGCGCTATCTAGTGAGATATTAATGTCGAAACAAAATTTGCAATAATTACTTATTGTGATCCTAAAACATATTGTTTTGTTTCTTTTAAAATAATGTAGGACTGATAGTTGGAATGATATGGTATGAGCTATTACCTTATATACTCATTTTTTTAAATAAAAGTGTAACACATTTGTTAGCTGTAATGTTGTTACCTATATTCTTCTAACTTTAACTAGTCGCGATGAATATAGTACTACTCTGCTTTTTTCTTTAATAACAACAGTTCTATATGCGAAAAGGTTGTCTCGAAAGAAATTACTTTCAGAGTCATAAGTACGTTGTAAAACTGGCAATGTCGTACATATTTTGTGGCATTGTGTATTTAGGTAATATGTATACTTAAGATATTACAAGTCGCGGCACGTAAATCTAGCTCTGAACGAAACGTGTAGGGAACGCGCACGAATGCCACTGGAGAGTGAATCAACGCGTGCGAACGATACGCACGACCCAATCAGCGCGACTTATGGGCAATAACGGTCACCGCTAGACTTTCGTGCCGTTACTTATATTACGTATTTGGTATTGAGGGCTTCATCATCATCATCATTACAGCCCTTCACAAGTCCACTGCCGAACGCAGGCCTCCCCCAAGGAATGCCACAAAGCACAGTCCTGAGCCACCTGCATCCATCGACTTCCTGCTTGTCTTACCAGGTCATCACTCCATCTAGTGGGGGGACGCCCTACACTTCATCCGTCGATACGACGCCGCAACTCGAGAACCTTTTTTGCCCATAGATTGACGGTTCTTCGAGCTATATGGCAGCCCATTGCCACTTCAGTTTACTAATCCGTTGGGCTAAGTCGGTCACTGTTTTTGAGGGCTTCAATACTTTTTAATTACACAAATAAGGGGTGTGGCCAGTTACGGAATAAATAAAGTAGGTTATTAATTTCTTTGCTGATGTATTCTTGACTAGAGTTTTGACTACACTAATACTATGTACTGTTTCAATGAAAAAATTATTTAGTAATCAAAAAATTCTAAGCTAACATCATGTACACACATGTCTTAGGTAATATTTTGAAATCATAGTCATAGACGACTATGTAATATAATAAAACCGACGTATATATGATTATTGTCTTTCTCGTAACACTATACATGGTGTGATGTGAACGGCAACGCAACCTACTATGCACATTTTATTTATAGCGCCGCTGCGGTGGCCTCCGCAACAAAATTTCATTTCAAATGCCGCTCCGGCAGTGTATATGTGCGTGAAGTACCCAATATGTTTAAAATCAGTGTTACGGCACCGTACTCTTAAATGTCTATAAAATAAAAAAATATATTCAAATATAATGATGCAAATGGATAATAACGTATTCGCAATAGAAACAATCATATTAATTAAAAAATTGGAGTTGCGCACTTAATATGCAAGTTTTTTTTTTTGTTATATTTAGATGATCTAAATATGAAATGACGTATTCAGTTTTCGTAAAAGCTAATATACGAGAACTAAAAATTTCACTTTCGCGGTAAGCGAACTTTGCATAATTCATAAAATTAGTCAAGATGTTTTTATGCCCACTGTAATGGTTACACTCATCTAATGAAAGTGGAAAGCAGAACAATTTGCATCACATTCCTCTGTGGACAGCATTGTTATGAATGTCGTATGAATATTAAAGCTACGCGCTGTAAATTCCGACGTACACGTTGTAATTCTGCCGTTTTTTTTAATGTTAATTATCATATTTAGATAAGTAATTAAAACAAGCATATAATATCGTGACGCACGGATATGCTTTGACAAATTTGTTAATTACGTCTAATTTAGTTGTGACCGTCACTGTGTCAGGCAACCAGTCCATTCTTAAATAGGTCGTTTCTATAGTAGTATACGGTTATATTACGTGGAATGTGTAGTACAGGGTTAAAATTTCGGAAAAACAAACGTATTCTTTTTTAAATTCCTTTCAAACGAACGAGGCTTTAATACGTGGTAGAGCCATGCTGCAGCTATATTATGGTTGTAGCACAAATGGGTCGGCTCGACCGGGGAAGGACCACGCTCTCACAGAATACCAGCGTAAAATAGCAGCTTAACGCTGCTGTGTTTCGTATGGTGAGTGTAGAGAACCGGAGATACTTTTTACTGGAAAAACGGCATTCCATCTTAGTCCTCACGGGTGACAACGCATCTGCATTTTGATTCGTAATCGAAGATAGATGTAGATGTCTATGGGCCACAGCAACCACTTACCATCAGGTGGACTGTGTGCTCGTTTGTCACCCTTATCCTATAAAAAAAAAGGCTCTAGCGACCGACTTATGGCAAGCTTAAAACAAATTGGGCAATCTAGTACAGCGAAAGCAGTCGAGCATTGAATTTTGCGTTATCGAACGGTAACAGAAGATTCGCAGGTAAAAGAGTTTTCCGTCCCATAGATACTTCTTACAGCTCTTTATACGTACTTTGATCAAAGTGAAAGAAAGAGCCCTCTCATTGGCCATTGTAGTCTAAAACACATACTTCAACGTCTTCATCTCGAAAAATAATCATTATTACGTGCGTTGTTACCCATAAAGTAAGGTCTGCCTTACTGTCAGTAATTAGTTTACCGGTTCTTATTTTTCAACATACCAAACACACAAGCTTTATGCTACTATTGCACGCCTCATAACGCAAGCGTTTTTAGGTAGACTCTCAACAAGTCACGGTCAAGCAATTTAGTGTTCTTAAAATGCCTATATCATAAACATATTGCACTTATACTATAATATGAGCAGTCGTATATCAAAAAACACTCTAATTAATCCATCTTATTTTTTCTAGCAAATTATTTTATAATGCTACTTTGAAAAAAAAAACGTTTTGAAAAATATTTTGTATGTGGTCACGATCACTCCCGAAAAAAATGACGGTTCGAGGCCGGGGTTTTTTTTACTAGCTTTAGAATTACATCAACTGGTTCCGTATTTCACATCAATAGCCTAAGTACGTATAGTTTGTTAATTAAATGGTTTTCAACGTTTAAAAGTTTTATTGCTATTGAAACTTAAAAGGCGCATTCATATTTCTTTAGCTTGACAAAGGACAAGTATGCCATACAGCCTATATAGATTTTATACTTTGTGTACCTAATTGATTTATTTTTGTAAAGATTATTATTTTTTCGCCTGTAGGTGACCTGTTAAAATAATAGAGCGCTAAATTTAAAACACGTAAATAATATATTTTAGAAGTCAGGAATACAATTTATTTTTTCATCAAAATTAAGTGAAACGCTCATGAGGCGTGCACTTTTGAATTTTCCAAGCTATTCATTCAACTCTACTGTCAGTCAATAACATTATTTTTTAACAAGGCACTAAAGATATTTTATTAAAAGTTCATGATATAATACTATGTAAGTAAATTATATTATATTACATAATATATAATAAGTATGTCGCAGTCCGATGACTTAAGAGACGATTCGGATCTGATGCAGCGCGTCGATGCGCATTTGACAAAGCAATGAAGTGAAATGGTTACTTGGTTACACCTAGGAATCGCGGCAACTGGCGCAATTCGTAGAATACAATCGGCTGCTATGTGGTGCTATAGAAATATAAGTTTTAATTTTGAACCGACAATTTTTTTTAATTGTTTATGACAAGCCTACTAGTTAACAGCGGGTTATCCCATTATTGGCTCTTGTAAAATTTACTTTAAACAGTAAAATTACGGTATTTAAGTCCAGAAAAAAAATGTCATAGATACACCCTTTGTTGAGTGATATTAAAGGTTCAAAAACGCTACATTGTACTTTGTTCGATCGAAAAAAAATCTGAAACATGTCGATTTTAAAACCTTTTTTCGTTTTACATTATAGAGGGCGGCACTGAAAATTTCGGGAATCAAGGAAGTGACACAACATTACTATTTAAAAATGTATTTATTGCTTTTCGAAGTATTCTCCGCGAAATTTTACACATTTTTCCATACGATGGAACCAATCATTGAATCAACCATAGAAGTATTAGGCTTAGAACCGCAGTAGGCGCACGCAAAGTGAAGCCATTTCAAGTTAGCCTTTAAAGGCTAAGTACAACTTTTGGCGCGTTAGTACTCGAGTCCACGTAGTCGTGTAAACTCGCACAATTTTTCAAAAAAAAAATGACGTACTGTACTGTGAAAGGGTGTCATAACTCATCAAATAATCACGAAAAAACGTAAAAATCTCATTTTACGGTTAACTACTGCCTAGCATCTTATATTTTTGTAACAAACATTCATCAAAAGAAAATAATAAATAATAAATTTGACAGACGCCAATATAATGAAAATGTTGCTAGGCATAGTAAAATATTTTACCCCATTTTTTCTTATTATTATAATTATAAAAAATGCATATTGAAAAAAAAATACATACTGCTAATAGTCTCATTCACATATAAATAGGTATTTTTATTTGTCAAATATTATTAGGGTTCCCAATTGCCACGAAAAAAAAAAACGTGTTAATTTTATTTTGTTTTGATAATGTGCAGTTGTTTTTACCTTTTTGTGGTATGTGTTTTAGGATAAATAACATAGCCTATGATTGTTTTTTTTTTATTCAAATTTACATATATTTAACATTTTTAGTTCGATTCTTTTATGAATCTAAAAAGATAACATTTCGAGGATAGCGTCATCAAAGCGGCAGTTGTTTAGAAAACAGTTGCAGTTTCAGGGTCATTAAGAGATATTTTTTTAAGTACTTGAGTACATTTTATTTTATATTAATTAATAAACATTTTTAATTTCATGTTTTAGTTGAATAGTTTATCTCCTTCCGATTCTTATTTTGTTTTAATGCAAAACATAATATCCAATAAAGTAATAATAATAATCACTTGAAGCTGACCGCACTCTTAAGTCTCGTGATTCCTTTTAAAATTATATCCATTCTGTGAAAGTTGTATGTACAAAGTTGTATGTTGTAACCTTTACGTTGAAACCGATTTAAATTAAATATATCACGTAGATTCTTAGAATGGCAAGAATCGAGATCAGTGTATGCTTTGAATATGCGGGTGAAGCCGCGGGCCACAGCCACAGTTAGTAAGGAATAACTAATGAAAAAATATCTGACAGCTAAAATTATTATCTGACAACTACTCACTTGTTAAGTGTAAGTGGGACTGGATTGGAAAAACTGGAAGAAATAGACGTGGGCATTTACCTCCTCCATTTCTTCCACTTTTCTATATATCATAGAATAAGGCCATTGAGTATTATAGATATTTATATATATAAATATACCACTTCTAAAAGAATAATATAATTACATAATAGATTTGAGAATATAACACAAGATATTACATGTATAAATAATTTAAATATTACATAAGTTAACAAAAATAAATAATGTTACATTTTTTTCTTTGCAAATAGTTAATAAATAATTATAAACGCAACCTACATATTAATTTCCCCACATTTTGGGGAAAATGTCATTAACTTGCAAACATTACTTATTTGCTTGTGTGCGTGTGGGCAAACGTAATTACAGGCCGCTTATGCAAACATTCATTGCGTTGTTGCTTCAAATTTGAACGGAATTTTGAATGTCACTATCACTTTCTGTTTCTGTTTCTGTTTCACTCTATGTGTAATTATTCTAAGGAAGCAACCATTCCATTCCGAAGTTGGGGTCTCCAAAATGGCCGTTTTGTAGGCGTCCACAGCTTCTTCAGGTGGTGAAAATTTCTGTCCATGCAATTTATTCTTTATTTTAGGGAAAGTATAGAAATCATTAGGGCTTAGGTGGGGCCTGTACGGCGGATGGTCTAATAATTCTGTTTTCTTGCTCTAAAAACTCTTTTGTTCTGTGTGCGGTGTGAGAACTCGCATTGTCGTGATGGAGGATGATGCGGTGGTTGCAGTTCTCTTTACGGAGTTCAGAAACGACCTGTGGCAAACAAATGCTAGCATACCATTCTGCATTAACCGTTCTTTGTCCCTCAAGAGGAATAGTCGTAACATGGCCGGTTTTGGAGACAAACGTGGCCACGATTTTTTTTGCAACACTCCGTGAACGAACAATTTTTGTTGGCTTTAACTCATTTTCGAACACCCAAACTCGTGACTGGTTTTTTGTTTCGGGTTCGTACGCGTATATCCAGGATTCGTCACCTGATACGATGTTGTATACAGCATTTGAGGATCCTGCGTGGAATCTTTCGAGAGTTCTGACGCACCAAGTAACGCGAGCCGCTTTTTGCTCTTCACAGAGCGAATGCGGTATCCATCGGGAAAACAACTTTTTTATACCTAATTGTTCATGCAAGATTATTTGTATTTGACTCATGCCAATGTCTAAAGTTGCCTAAACTTCGCGGTATGTTTTTTTTATAGGATAAGGGTGACAAACGAGCACACAGTCCACCTGATGGTAAGTGGTTGCTGCGGCCCATAGACATCTACATCTATCCTCTATTACATATCAAAATGTAGATGCGTTGTCACCCGTGAGGACTAAGATGGAATGCCTCATTTCCAGTAAAAAGGGCCTCCGGCCACCTGCATTCACCAAGCGAAACGCAGAGGTAAACCTCTACTTCACGCTGGTTTTCTGTGAGGTCGTGGTACAACCCCGGTTCGAGCCGGCCCATCCGTGCGACAGCAAAAGCTGCCGCGTGGCTCTACCACTGTTAAATGTCGATCTTCCTCAATCAGCTTACGCACAGCATCAACGTTTTCTTGGGTGACTGCAGTTTTTGGACGACCTTGACGGGGATCATCACTGAGTTTGACACGTCCACGTTGAAATTCAGCAAACCAGCGATAAATTGTGGTTTTGGATGGGGCTTCATCACCAAATGCAGAAATCATCCGGTCAACAGACTGTTTTTGTGTTAAACCACTTCGAAAGTCATAATAAATCATCAGTAGTGATGACACAAACTCCGGGCGGCCAACAACTCAAAAAAATTTAAGAAATCGTTAAGGTGGACCAACGCGTGACTATCCGTTATTTAGCTGATACCTTAAAATTTAAAAAGGTGGCCGTGCGCTGGGCTCTTCGAATGTTAACAGGCGCTAAAGAAAGCAAGAGTTTACATTTCAAAGCTAAATTTAGCAATATTTGAAGACGATACAGATTCTTTTTGCGCTCCTTTCGTAACGGCAGATGAAACGTAGGTACATTTTGACCCGAAGACGAAAAGCCAGAGCTAGTCGTGAAAAAGACCGTCTTTCCCGCCTGGCAAGACATTCAAGGTGTCTGCGTCCGCTGAAAAACTAATGTCTGTCTTCTGGGATGCGGACTGTATAATAATAATCGACTATTTAAGTAATCGAGAGAGAATAACCGGAGACTATTAAGCATCATTAATCAAGAAACTATGCGAAGAACTAAAGAATAAATGTCGAGGAAAATTGCGTGCTGAAGTGCTTTTTCATCATGATAATGCCCCTGCCCATTGATCTGATGTTGCAGGCGCTGCCATGCAAAATGCTTGGTTTCAGTTGATGCAGCACCCAGCATATTCTCCATCAGATAAAAAAAAACAATTTGTATGTTCAGCAGTGGACGGTAACGGAACAACCTACCTTTGTTTCATTAATTAAATTAGTTGATTGTTAAAACTTCGGGGATGAGTCGCTCGCGTCCGTAGGGGGGGATGAGTCGGTCGCGTCCGTAGGGGGGGATGAGTCGCTCGCGTACGTAGGCTTCGACCACCTAATCCTAGGCCCACCCTACACGTGTCCCCCGGGTGGTGCTAAACGAGCGACAAAGCCGAAAGAACTGACTCGGCTCCTCGCCGTGTGGTAGCGGCGTAAAAATACCACAACTTACTTTCGCACCATGAGGCAAAATATTAACGAAATGGCCCCGAGTTCCCGGCGCCCTTTAATGGGGCAGGGGTGCGAAGAATCTCCGGGAGGAAAACCGGCGACGAGGTTCCCCACCCGTCACGTTCTGTCCCCCGGAGGGGCGAAAAGTGGATTGCGGAAGCCCGTCTGGCTACATTGAATGTATGTGGAAGAATGAATGATAAGATGGATGAAGTATGCGATATGTTGCATGATAGAGGAATAGACGTGTTATGTGTGAATGAGACGAAACGGAAGGGAAAGGATGCCACTACACATGGCATGTATACTGCGTACTGATCTGGTGTAGACGAGACCGAGCGGGCATGCCAGGGAGTCGGTATCATCCTTTCAGAAAGAATGGGTCATTGTGTAAAAGAGTATGAATGTGTAAGCCCGAGACTGTTATGGATACGAATGAAAGTGGGCTTAAAGAAGTTGTTTGTTTTAGGGGTCTACGCCCCAGACATGTCTAAGCCCACTTATATCCGAGAGCAGTTTTGGGAGTTGGTAAGGATGGTGCTAATGAAATGCAAGGTTAATGAAAATATTGTGATATTAGGCGATTTTAATGGAAGGGTTGGGGTGAGGAGGCTTGGTTATGAAAGGATATTGGGAACGTTTGGTGATGAAAGTATAAATGAGAATGGTAAAAGCCTTCTCGCCGTATGCGTGGAAAAGAATCTTGTTGTGACGAACACTTTCTTTCGTCATAAGAAGATTCACACGTATACATGGGAAAGAGGTGATGATAGAAGTATGATAGATTTCATAATTGTTGATGAAAGAATGAGGAGCGCGGTGGTAGATACAAGGGTTTACCGGGGCTCTAACGTAGGGACGGATCATTACTTGGTCTTATGCCGAATTAATGGTCTTTTCAGATGTTGGAGGCATCGGACATCTGTGTCTACCACAGCGTTACAGCGTATAAGAACAGAGAGGTTACAAGATGAAGGTGTGAAAGAGAAGTTCAAATGTAGATTGAGAGAAAATATAAGTGGTATGGCTGAATTGTGTATAAATGATTTAGACTTGGAGACTGTGTGGTATAATGTCAAGAAAGGTTTAGTGGATGCAGCTACCGAAGTATGTAGTGTAAGTAAGAGAACGAATGAAAGGAAAAATAACACGTTATGGTGGGATGATGAGGTACGGATGGAAGTTGAAGCAAAGAAGAAAGCATGGCTAGATTTACTAGCAACCAAGGCTAGTAATTCTAGCAGTATGAATGATGATATTGAAAGGAAAAAGCAAGAAAGAACGGATAAGAATGATAGAAGAATATCGGATAACTTCCAGGCAAACATTAAAATGTTCTGGAAACTCGTAAGAACTACCAGGGGACATTCACAACAGCCTAGAATGAATGCTATACGAGACCAGAATGGCTGTATTCTGAATGACGAAGTTTTGAGTTTAAGGAGATGGAAGGAATACTTTGAAAGCGTGTTTATGAGTGATGAGACGTTTGAATTAAATGAAATAGAAATTCCGAAAGAAGAGGAAATAGATAGAGAAATAATTATAGATGAAATAATAAAAGCAATGAAAAGTATGAAAGCAGGTAAGACAGCCGGTTATGATAGAGTATCTCTCGAAATGCTAAGGGCTGGAGAAGGAGTGGTGGCAGACCTGCTGTACACCTTGTTTAATTTATGTTGGGAACTTAAGCGGGTACCGGGAGACTGGTGCAAAGCCGTGATAGTCCCAATATATAAGGGAAAAGGATCACAGCAGGACTGTAAAAACTACCGTGGTATCAGCCTTCTTAGCATTGTGGGAAAACTGTATGCTAAGGTACTAATTGAAAGAGTTATGAAAGAAACTGACGGAAAAATTTGGGGTGTGCAAGCGGGATTTAGAAAGGGAATGGGATGTACGGATCAGGTCTTTTCCATGCGCATGATCGCCGAGAAGTTTTTGGCCAAAAACCAAAAAGCTTTTTGTGCGTTCATGGACTTGGAGAAGGCTTATGACAGAGTGGACAGGGATGTGTTATGGCAAACACTGAACTCATTTGGGTTGAGCGCTGGTCTGATACAGGCATTGAAGTCTCTATATAGGGACTCTAGTGCTTGTGTCAGGATCAACGGGGCCTACTTGTACTGGTTTGACATCCATAAAGGTATCCGACAGGGCTGTGTGGCTTCCCCGTGGTTGTTCAACCTATTTATGGACAGTTGTTTGGAAAATTTGAAAGTAGAAGAATGCGGGTTAAGAATGGGTGAGTTAACCGTCAAATGCCTTTTGTACGCCGATGATCAAGTCATACTTTGATGGTTACATTAATGAACAGGACATTAAAAGAAAAGGGAATGAAAGTGAACGCAAGTAAGACGAAAGTTATGGTTTTTGAAAGAGAAGAAAGTAAAATGATATGTGAAATAAGAATAGAAGGGGAGTTGGTAGAGCAAGTAGATGAGTTTGTATATTTGGGATGTGTGTTTAGCAGGGATGGTAGATATGATAAGGATATAGAACGACGAGTGAATGAATAGAGTGAATGGGGCTCTACACTCTATTGTGAAAAGTCAGAATATGTCCAAAAAGGCACGTATGGCAATTCACAATGCTGTGTTAGTACCTACTTTAATGTATGGTAGTGAAAGTTGGGTGTGGCAGAAGAAGCATGAGAGTAGAATAAATGCTGTAGAAATGCGGTCATTAAGGAGTATGTTAGGGATGAAGCTGAATGACAGAGTGAGAAATTGTTTAATAAGAGAAGAGTGTGGTTTGCAAGATGATGTTGTGACCAGGATTAAGAAAGGAATGCTTCGGTGGTTTGGCCATGTAGAAAGAATGAATGAGGAAAGAGTGACAAAGCAAATTTATGTTGCAGAGGTGAACGGCATAGTCGGGAAGGGTCGCCCTAGGCGAAAGTTTATCGACCAAATTGGCGATATATTAAAAATGGGCCAAATCAAGAGTACCTTTAACCGACGAGCGTGTATGCGTAGGTATATGGATGTGATGGAAGCGAGAGAGGTGTGTCAGGATCGTGCCAAACGGAAGTCCATAATCTCTGCCTACCCCTCTGGGTGACAGGCGTGAGTGTTTATGTATTTTATGTATGTTTATTAAAACTTCCATAAAGTGTTATTATATGTATCGTTTATGTAATAATAAAAGTAAACTACTAAATAATAAACTGTAAATCTGACGAAATAAAGAAATCCTACCAAAGAAGAAAAGTATCAATTCAATTATTATAGTATTCAAATCAGTTTATCTACTGCAAATATTTATACTGTGGCATGTATTTACCGCACGGAGTCCGCATAGAGAACCTATGGTTCGCGCCGCATCCTGTAGGTCGTGTCTGAAGTCGAGTCTTTGCTTAACAAAGTCTCGGATTGGGGGCGACTAAATCTAGTCCAATTTAATCCTCAGAAGACACAAGTTTGCGCGTTTACCGCTAAAAAGAACCCCTTTGTCGTATCTCCTCAGTTTCAAGGCACTCCCCTTCTTGCCTCAGCCAGTATCGGTATCCTCGGAGTCGACATATCTAGTGACGTGCAGTTTCGTGGTCACTTGGAAGGGAAGGCCAAATTGGCCTCTAAAAAGCTTGGCGTGCTCAGCAGAGCGGGACAGTATTTCATGCCGTCACACCGCCTGCTACTTTACAAGGCGCAAGTTCGGCCTCACATGGAATACTGTTCCCATCTCTGGGCAGGGGCTCCCCAGTGCCAGCTCCTTCCACTTGACCGCATCCAACGCAGAGCGGCTCGAATTGTCGACGACCGAGCCCTTTCCGATCGGCTCGAGTCATTTGCACTGCGAAGAGATGTTGCATCCCTTTGCATTTTCTTTCGCATCTACCATGGGGAGTGCTCTGAGGAATTGTTCGGATTAATCCCAGCCGCCAAATTTCACAAACGCACATCGCGGCAGAACTCCCGATACCATCCACACCATCTGGATGATTGGCGGTCCACCACTGTGCGATTTAGAAGATGTTTTCTTCCTCGCACGACCTCCTTGTGGAATCGATTACCATCAGCGATTTTTCCGGACCGATACGACTTAGGGACCTTCAAGAAAAGAGCGTACTCCTTTTTAAAAGGCCGGCAACGCATCTGCGATTCCCCTGGTGTTGCAGTTGTTCATGGGCGGCGGTAGTCACTTACCATCAGGTGAGCCGCATGCTCGTTTGCCCCCTCTCCTATAAAAAAAAAAGGTCGTGCGTCGTGCTAGATGGGGTGAGCTGGGAAAGCGTTATAATTGCCTACAGGTTTGGGATAACCTCCCCTTTACGTCCATTACTTTATATTTAACAGGTGCGAGCCAAAATTTGCACAGCTTTGCTGTGCTTGAGGTGGTATTATTGGGTATTCGAGAAATTTAACCCGCATGACTCGTTTTCTGGTAGCTTAATAGCTACCAGAAAACGAGTCATGCGGCCATAACGGCCATAAAAAGTCATCATTACTGAGCGGGATCTGTTCCTCCCTATACTACCGTCTGGCCTATTACGGATACACAGAAAACAGCTACGGTCCTCCACGATGCATTCACATCGAACATCTGACACGACTACTGGGCAGAGATATGCACACGGCAGTGAGTCAGCCAGGTTCGAAAAAAAGTGCCAGTAGTGTATATATTTACACGTACCATTTCGAAATACTTTCGAATCCCGCATAATTCAAAAACTATTAGGCCTACACATATAATTTTGTATACCTAATAAGAGCCCCTGAAGTACATTGTTCCCCCTATTATAGTTTTTGTGTTATGTAGGTCTGAAAAGATAATTTTTATCATTCACTAAATCGATGATCAAAAACCTAGGTAATTTCTAGGTTACTTATAAACTTGAAATTTAACATTAAGATTGATTAGGCGTATACAAAGGACAAAAATCTGGAAACTAGAAATTATCGATATTCGTGTCGAAAGTGTCAACAAAGTTATTAGTGCGGTTAGTTCTAAAAATTGTACTTGAAACTAACCGCATGTCGGTATTTAATTCTTATAAGAACTAAAATCATTAAAGATCACATGTATTTATTTAAGTTAATAAACGGATTAAATTTTTTTTTAAATATTGGTATCCCATTCAAATAGTTCGTTCAGTTAGGTGCATTCTCTTTTGAAAACATTTTATCAATTTATTATAAACCAACTAATTTTTCAAAATATTTCTTATTTCAAAATTTTACCCTTTATTTCGATTAATCACGAGCAGAAATCCAAGTCAAAAAGCACGTCTATCATCATTTCGCGACCTTGATTGCCGACGCTAAGGCGCAGTCGGCCAGCGTGTGCCTCAGCTCGACCGGATTACAAGCCTACGTACTACTTCTGCATAGAGACTCGACCCTTTCTATTTTATATTTTTGATATAACTCCAGCTATTTTTGACAAACAATTAAATATTTTGAGCAATCTTAAAACCAATTGGTGGTAATTTGGCGATACCTACTGACGTTGTAAGCTCGAGCGCCAGCGGGGGCGAGCTCCTTTTTCTTGAAGGTGATCCCGCTCGCGACCACGTCAGAGAGAAGATCAACACAGAGGAACAACCCGGAAATAATTTATTTGTCAAACTGACTTCCGAACAGATCATCAAACACATCAATGTCAGATAGTGAAATGTGCCCTTGGCGGTTGATACTAAAATTCTCTCGAATAGTAGGCCTACACCAAACCACACGTATAAGGGATAAAACAAAGAGGGAAAATGAGTGGTGATATTTAAAGAAAATAATTTTTACATCGGTGCTTACCTGTAACTCATCATCCACAGCAGAGTCGAACGTTTCTCTGAGTCTCGCTTCGCCCCTAGCATCCGCCTTAGCCGCCATCTGCTTCTCTCGCAATGAGGTTCGACGAACTGATCGCACTCTGTGACAAATATATAAAATTAGGATCCCAAATAATTAAATATGGTCGTGGTGTTGGAAATTTCCCATTTCCTCTTTGGGTTTCCTAATCCTCATCAACACATAAGCGGTCCACGACTGCACGTTGATATCTCCAATAGCAGTAGCAGGTCGGATTCAGCTAAACCGTCATTTACGGATACGATATAAAATACAGTATGATTTGCCACTTTCTGTAGGAGGCTACAGGGTCTTCCTGACAATTCTCTAAGTTGCCTTTGTGACGCTCCCTATGTTGCCACCATACACAGTAGATTATAGGTGTCACAAAAATAAACGAAGGAAGATAATGCTAAAAAATTGCAGCATCCGAGCACAAATGTAAGATTTTTTTGAACATACATACATACATAAACACTCACGCCATTCACCAAGAGTGGTAGGCAGAGACTATGGACCTCCATTTGGAACGAATCTGATACACCTCTCTCGCTTCCTCCACATCCCTACGCATACACGCTCGGAAGATAAACGTACTCTTATTTCGGCCCATTTTCAATATATCGCCAATTTGGCCGATAAACTATCGCCTAGGATGTCCCTTCCCGACTCTGCCGTTAACAATAAAACGTAATAGATTATTTTCAGGGTCTGGATTTCAAGCATCTTGTTTGCTACGTCTCATCAATAATAACCTTTTTAAGTATATTGCCCACGAAAGACTGAAAAAAAATGCAGCAGCTGGAAAGCATTATTAAGAGGTAGCAAGTCTCCGTCCATTAGTAAGGTGTAGCGTATGCAGATCAGCCGGGCTATTCACAATCGTCTCGGAAAGCGAATTCGACTCGGATTCGATAACTTCTCGCACCGAAACCAATAAATGCTATTCACATTTAACGTTCGGATAAAGGTCACTTAGATACATTCCATAACTATTGTATCGTCATTTAGTTACATGCATTTACGAATTTTGTAGATAAATAGGCTTTTGTATTTTTTTAGAGTAACGCCTAAACAAAAACATAATGCAATATTTTGGTGTTAGCCATTGATATCGAATATAAAAAATATATAATTTAACTATATAATAAATAACAAAAAAAGTGAGATATGTCTCGTTTCACAAAGCAGCATATATATATATTTGTGATAGAAAACTTATAAAAAACACACCTTTCACAAAAATTCAGCTTTACGATTAAGTGCAAATATTGAAGTAATTATATGAAAATACGTCTTATAGATAATTGTAATTAATTTTTGTTACCTACCTTATAATTAAAAGGGTTTATTTATCTCTTCTAATCATCAATATTCGAAAAGTTTTCGCCAGCCTCAGAGCTCTCGTAAAGTTTCCGATGCAAACTGTCACAATTATCGAAATCAAACGTCAAAGAACGCCCCATAGAAAAAAACCCAGACCCGAAAGAAACGAGACATATCTCAGTTTTTTTGTTATTTATTATATAGTTAAATTATATATTTTTTATATTCGATATCAATGGATAACTCCAAAATATTGCATTATGTTTTTGTGCAGGCGTTACTCTAAAAAATTACAAAAGCCTATTTATCTACAAAATTCGTAAATGCATGTAACTAAATGACGATACAATAGTTATAGGATGTATCTAAGTGACCTTTATCCGAACGTTAAATGTTAATAGCGTTTATTGGTTTCGGTGCGAGAAGTTATCGAATCCGAGTCGATTTCGCTTTCCGAGACGATTGTGAATAGCCCTGCTGGTTAGAACTTGGTGAAATAGCAGAAATTATACCCGACTCGACCAGAAAACCCATGCATAAAGGTGATTTTAGCATACTGCATAGTTTAATAATGTTATGCGTTTCATTATCCTTGGATTTAATTCCTATTTATTTTTTACTAACTATATTCTCAGACCAAGAAATAAAGATGGAGCGCTGCACACATTTCAAGTGACATAGAAATAATGATCAACATTTACTATTAACAACATTTTTAAAAAATTCAGGCAAATATCTTTGTTCTTTCTTTTTTTTAACAGCCCGTAAAATTCTGATGCACACAAAATATCCACCTACAACCATGTTATTGGTAACAAATTATTTTACATTCATGTGTGCATAAGTCCGTATTTTTACAGCGTCACTTGACGCAGTGCTCCGTCTATGTTTCTTTATTGGTTTGCGACTATCAGCCTTAAAATCAGTAGAACAAGGTAGGGCTACGCTGCAGCTATATTATGGTTGTAGTACAAATTGGTCGGCTCGACCGGAGAAGGGCAACGCAATTATAGAATACCAGACATGGTGAGTGTAGAGAACTGGAGATCTTTTTTACTGGGAATGAGGCATTATATTAGGCAATATTGTTGCAGCATAGCTCTAACTCGTATAAAACGTTACGTTATAATAATGATTTTTTACGTTTACGCAAATATTACACATTAATCCAAGTATACTATGCAAGACTTTTAGGATACTGTAAGCCCGTTTATGTGTAGATCGAACCAAAAGTTATTATTCAAAAGCTGAAGGTAACCGGGCTAACTAATGACATCGGGACGTCATACACTTCAGTCACCTCCGTGGTCAAGGGTGCTGTAAAGTACCCGAAACGTCGGGAAATAAAAATTATAAAATTAACGCGCCGCCGGCTCTCCTCCTGCTCGCATGTGTTGTACCTGGTGGTGCTGGCGGTGGAGGAGGAGCGGCGCGCGGTACGCAGGCGCTCGCCGGCTCTCCTCCTGCTCGCATGTTGTACCTGGTGGTGCTGGCGGTGGAGGAGGAGCGGCGCGCGGTACGCAGGCGCTCGCCGGCGGACAGCGCGGCGCGCCGCCGGCTCTCCTCCTGCTCGCATGTTGTACCTGGTGGTGCTGGCGGTGGAGGAGGAGCGGCGCGCGGTACGCAGGCGCTCGCCGGCGGACAGCGCGGCGCGCCGCCGGCTCTCCTCCTGCTCGCATGTTGTACCTGGTGGTGCTGGCGGTGGAGGAGGAGCGGCGCGCGGTACGCAGGCGCTCGCCGGCTCTCCTCCTGCTCGCATGTTGTACCTGGTGGTGCTGGCGGTGGAGGAGGAGCGGCGCGCGGTACGCAGGCGCTCGCCGGCTCTCCTCCTGCTCGCATGTTGTACCTGGTGGTGCTGGCGGTGGAGGAGGAGCGGCGCGCGGTACGCAGGCGCTCGCCGGCTCTCCTCCTGCTCGCATGTTGTACCTGGTGGTGCTGGCGGTGGAGGAGGAGCGGCGCGCGGTACGCAGGCGCTCGCCGGCTCTCCTCCTGCTCGCATGTTGTACCTGGTGGTGCTGGCGGTGGAGGAGGAGCGGCGCGCGGTACGCAGGCGCTCGCCGGCTCTCCTCCTGCTCGCATGTTGTACCTGGTGGTGCTGGCGGTGGAGGAGGAGCGGCGCGCGGTACGCAGGCGCTCGCCGGCTCTCCTCCTGCTCGCATGTTGTACCTGGTGGTGCTGGCGGTGGAGGAGGAGCGGCGCGCGGTACGCAGGCGCTCGCCGGCTCTCCTCCTGCTCGCATGTTGTACCTGGTGGTGCTGGCGGTGGAGGAGGAGCGGCGCGCGGTACGCAGGCGCTCGCCGGCTCTCCTCCTGCTCGCATGTTGTACCTGGTGGTGCTGGCGGTGGAGGAGGAGCGGCGCGCGGTACGCAGGCGCTCGCCGGCTCTCCTCCTGCTCGCATGTTGTACCTGGTGGTGCTGGCGGTGGAGGAGGAGCGGCGCGCGGTACGCAGGCGCTCGCCGGCTCTCCTCCTGCTCGCATGTTGTACCTGGTGGTGCTGGCGGTGGAGGAGGAGCGGCGCGCGGTACGCAGGCGCTCGCCGGCTCTCCTCCTGCTCGCATGTTGTACCTGGTGGTGCTGGCGGTGGAGGAGGAGCGGCGCGCGGTACGCAGGCGCTCGCCGGCTCTCCTCCTGCTCGCATGTTGTACCTGGTGGTGCTGGCGGTGGAGGAGGAGCGGCGCGCGGTACGCAGGCGCTCGCCGGCTCTCCTCCTGCTCGCATGTTGTACCTGGTGGTGCTGGCGGTGGAGGAGGAGCGGCGCGCGGTACGCAGGCGCTCGCCGGCTCTCCTCCTGCTCGCATGTTGTACCTGGTGGTGCTGGCGGTGGAGGAGGAGCGGCGCGCGGTACGCAGGCGCTCGCCGGCTCTCCTCCTGCTCGCATGTTGTACCTGGTGGTGCTGGCGGTGGAGGAGGAGCGGCGCGCGGTACGCAGGCGCTCGCCGGCTCTCCTCCTGCTCGCATGTTGTACCTGGTGGTGCTGGCGGTGGAGGAGGAGCGGCGCGCGGTACGCAGGCGCTCGCCGGCTCTCCTCCTGCTCGCATGTTGTACCTGGTGGTGCTGGCGGTGGAGGAGGAGCGGCGCGCGGTACGCAGGCGCTCGCCGGCGGACAGCGCGGCGCGCCGCCGGCTCTCCTCCTGCTCGGCCGCCAGCCGCGAGATACGCCCCCGCATCTCGCCCTCCTCGCATATATCTACAAACAAAACGTTAAACATAAAATAAAGTCAATGTTTATATTAAAAATGGTATGTAGATTGTTAAATAAAGTTTTTTGGATAAGGCTAATACAGATTGCACAATTTTTTTTAACAATTAATAAAAGCGAGCGTGTGCATGTGTGTTTGCGTATGTCCTATTGACTATGACTATAGACTATGACCCTATTTTTGATTTGATTTTGCTCTTATATCACATTTGAATTCGAATATAATTTTCTTTCTTTGGTACTGGACTGGTACGGTTGCACTTTTGCCAGTATCAAGTAACAAGAAATTATCCTAGACATGAAGCATACTTCTTCACATTATTGTCACATTTCTTGTGAAATATTGACATCAGCTTGAGCCAGCAGACAGTTGATGGCGATAGTATCTCAAGGCGCTTAAGCACATATTACCTTGAGGTTCACATCACCATCGGGGATTTGTTTCGTTTCCACTAATGGTTCATATGCGCTGATAATTAATATACAAAAGCGCATCACTTTTACATATCAAAATCCACTGCAAATCATTATTTAAACAATAGTACAGAGAGCAATCCGACGACGGTCTAACAAAAACTAATTTTCTTTTACTATTCAAAATTGTCACTTCCCCTAGTGGGGGGCCGTGCTCCATTTCTCTTACCGGTACGAGGCTGCCACTCGAGAACATTTTATACCCATGGTTTGTTAGTTCTTCGAGCTATATGACTGACCCATTGTTCACGCCCTTAGCTGCCCCGGCAAAGGTCGAATGGGCTAGGGCCCATAGTAGCCTCCTCGACGAGCAACAGAGGACGGGGCCCAATGGCCTATGGATAAATGTTCAAAAACGGCTGACAAATAAGCAAGCACTTAACCATCTCCTGAGGTAGGGTTGACCACAGGGTACCACCCAGGTGAGGTGTATGTAAAGTGGTGTGCGAAAGTGTATATACATATAACCTGACGGTCCGATGTAATCGGAGAGAAGATCCACAGGCGCTGCTGCTCTCCAAATGTGCGCTCCCTCCAGTCGTAGTTCACCAATTGAAAACTACTGCCTTTTTTTCACTATTTCAGTTTATCAACTTTATTGTACATTTAATTAACTTCAAAGTCAACCAACTCAACGTTCATCGAAATTAAAACAAGTGACACACGACACAAGTAACAAACCGTCGTTCAAAGTTCAATATTCAATGTTCCGGGTTCACGTAGCACAAATTTACAAACACGGGAACGAACGCGGCCTCTTCTCGAGTCTCAAAGTTCAGCGTTCCACACGACAAGCTAAAATTCTTTCGTACGATATTAAAATACCACGCCCGCAATCAGAACTCAAAATCCGCCTCGTTGACACGTAAAACTAACGAAAATAGTCAACACACAAAAAAGACACTTATCGCGACGTTACAATACAACATTAACTTCCAAAAACAATTAACCGGGCCACGCCCTCGAAATGGAATGCGAGCATCAAATTCCAGGCCGTCTGTCCACTCGGCGTGCGCGCACGGCTCCACGTTACACAAGCAAATTAAATATTGCAAAATGCACTTCAACATGCAATCACTATACAAATATTATACTATACACTATACGCGGCGTTCAATACACTCTCACCCCATCGGCCGGAATTACGGGAAGCCACCCCCCCCCCTCAGGCGTTTACCTCACCTCGATGGTATCGGGTGACGCACCGGGCGCGCGTTGTTGGATGCAAATTTCAAATGCCCATATTTGGGCCTAAACACCCATCATCACTCCAGCTTACTGATCCGTTGGGCTATGACGGTAACTATGGTTTTACTGCCGAGATTATCATTATTTAAAATTGTCCACAGCTCAAGATATCTTATATTGCAGGGTTGTCAATTTTTTTAACCCACTTCAAAAAGGAGAAGGTACTCAATTCGACTGTATGTTTTTTTATGTGTGTTACCTCTTAAGTTTTTTCTGGGTGAACCGATTTTGATGATTCTTTTTTTTATTTGAAAAAAACATGATTTTTTTTTATTTCTCATGTGGTCTCATAGAAATTTGATCAAGGTCTGACCAGTAGTTGTTGAGTTATCCTTAATAATTTATATTAAAGTCGGTTGTACAAAATTTTTAATTTTGCCACTTGTCTTTTAATAAAATGTTTTAATAATGTCCTCTCAAACAGAATTTCGGTCAAGGAGGCCAGGCTCGACGGAGAATCGCCATCTGTGCATGACAATATTATAGTGCCCAAATGAATTCTTACTTTTTTTTGCGTATCAAGCTTCACTTCGAACTTTTATTATACATGCTGCCCCAGAACTCAACGTCAAGCCGAAATTGGGTGACAAGATTGATTGTAATCATCATGAGAAAAATCAGAAAAAAAAATCTATCCCATGCAGTTTGGAAATTATGGGCATTTAAGAAAAACCTAGAAATTTGGTCTAACTGTAACCATTTTTCGGTTATTGTGGTTAATTTTTATTATTTTTGTTCATTTAAACTTTGGAACCGTAACCCTAAATAACATTTCTAGAACCACAGTAAAAAATAATGACACAACTGCCCCAAGTTTTCTAGAATTAAGACTATTTGTTAAAACTATGAATCTGAAATTTTCAAAATTTGTCGACTTTGAAAGGCCCACCTCTAAAAAAAATGTACTAAAGTGCCTTGGCAAGTGCCATTAAAAGTTCGTGCATTTAATCAGGATTGTAAAATGGTACAATATTTGTTAGTTTCATACTAAAAAAACAAACTAGTAAAAAAAAAGCCTCGAGTAACCCGATTTTTGCTAACCCATTTTACTCAGTTCAAATGTTTTTTATTCGCACAAGCTATTGGTAGGTTCTTAATTTTACGGCAATATGATGAGAGAGATGGATAGTGGACATGTTTGCCATGAGCGACCGAGACAGATAGTGACGCCACGCAGTGAGACGGAGATGCGTCTGACACCAGTTAGTACGTTTCGCTCATTCGTCTACTGCGCACCTTTCCGTATTCGCTTGTGTTGATTTAGTACTGACAACTATGGCTTCTCTTTTTGAACTTGGATTTTTGTGAATTGGACTTGTTGATTACATACCGGCAACTTTGGCTTCTCTCTTTTGGAATTGGACTTATGTGTTGGCATCCTTGTTATCTACCAAGCCTACGCGGTACACTTCACAAGAATATGCGAACATGCACCTCATTTATGGGGAATGCAGATGCAACGCAAGTGCCGCCACTAGACTTTATCGTGAAAGACATCCAAATTTAGAGCGCTAATAAAAGTTTAAATGAACAAAAATAATAAAAATTAACCACAATAACCGAAAAATGGTTACAGTTTGACCAAATTTCTAGGTTTTTCTTAAATGCCCATAATTTCCAAACTGCATGGGATAGATTTTTTTCTGATTTTTCTCATGATGGTTACAATCAATCCTGTCACCCCGTTTCGGCTTGACGTTGTGTTCTGGGACAACCTGTATATGCAGTACTATTAGAACAGCAAATGGCTTGTGGACAAGATGCTACTAAAACTTTAGCGAACCTTTTAAATTTACGTACTCTCAAATATTATCTGAATGCGACAATAAAAAACTGAAGTCATTTTTTTTCATTAATTCCAAGTAAATTACTTAACAGACTTATATTCAATCACTGTGATTTCAAATAATTATCTCAATAACCGTGTTTACGGTTTTCTGTAATATTTCATCGAATAGCCGAACCATAGAGTCCTATTCTAGTCATTGTGTTAATAACTAAGTGCACCAAGCTTCTGAAAAAGGCATATGTCTAGCAGTGAACTGCCGCATTCTGATGATGATGAAAATGATAATGGTGGTGGTGGTGATGAAGCTTTTGTTTGTTCACAAGTTATCGCCGTCATCAAAAATCGTTCAGAAGGATATAAAGTAAACTAACCAGCAGGTGTCTCGTCGTGCTTATTCCTCACGTTGAGATCAGCTCCGTACTGCACCAACAGCTCTAATACTTCTAACTGCAACAAAGGTTAACAATACTCAAGCAAATATTTATGTACGAGAATATTATTGAACTTGTCCATATCCATAGAATAATCATGGTGCCTTTCAAAATGTTGTTGTTAAGGTTAATGGTTAATTAAAGAAATTCTAAACTTATGTGGACAAGGTGTTGAGTCTTGGACGAGAACTGGTCTTACACCAAAGTCATTGAGAGAAATTACTCTTAATCATCTAGCATTATAATAATAGGCAATGTCTGCATCATTAATTATTCACATTTGGAAAAAGCCTTCGAGTATACATAAGTAAGCAATGTGTATAAGAAAAGCATGTAATAATATTTGAAAACTGTTTATTTCTGGTTTTTTCACTTAATTTCATGGACAGAGCAACCACACGTTGGCTAGATTGACAGAGGAAGAAAAAAGACGTCAGAATGAATCAATACAAAAAATTACACTTTAATGTTGCCATACAAAATATTAATTAAGTAATAAATTATTAGATTATTTTATGTTTAGTTTGTACTTAACACTATGAATACTCTAAGGACAAAATAAATTAAAAAGAAATAGCAAATCTTTCCATGTGGTAGTTGACCATTTGACCGTGATTGCTATTATAGAATTTTGGAAAAAAAAGAAGAAAGGTTAATTTGATGTATCATAAATGACCTCATTATCATTACAGCCCTCCACAATTCCACTGTTGAACACAGGTAATACCAAAAAAAAAACATTGTCCTGAATTTTATTCTGTTCTAAAAAAATCGGAGTAAAAGTCGGAACTCCAGAGTCAGTGTTACAGGAAAGAGCAGTACAACGTCTGCCGGACCAGCTAGTTTAAAATATATAATAAATACATCAGCACTTAGACCTTCAAGAATGCACCTGTTGGCATTCATTTTTTGAGAAATTGTTTATATTCACCACACAGGATAGGCGGGAAAGTGCGTCCTTCATCTATAATATTATACACCCTCGTGTAATGCTGTTCCCTATTATCAGTTTCATAAATTACGGATTTTGCTATCAGTTGCTTACCAAAGGTAAGTTTGGCACTTTGAAAAAATCTAACATACATTTTACATCCCGATTAAAGGTCATTTTAATATGTATGATTAATAAATTTTTGAGTGATAGAGCCATGCTGCAGCTACATTGTGGTTGCAGCACGAATGGGTCGGCTCAACCGGGGTAGAAACACGCTCTCACAGAATACCAGCATAAAATAGCAGCATGATGCTGCTCTGTTTCGTATGGTGAGAGTAGAGAACCGAAGACCCTTTTTACTGGAAACGAGGCATTCCATCTAAGTCCTCAGGGGTGACAACGCATTTGCATTTTGATTCTTAATTGAGGATAAATGTAGATGTCTATGGGCAACAGATTGAGAGGTTCTATGGGCAGCTGTACTCGTCATAGTTGGAGCCACATGCAAGTGTGAGTAACGATCCAAGAGCGAATCTTTCCACAGTACTACGGTGATATCCCGGACGTCAGTCTCAGCGATATTAGAATGGCTCTCCAGCACTTTAAAAACGGCAAGGCCCCAGGCTCAATGACCTCAATAGTGTCTCCCAACGTATAGGTCTTAAGATGAACATGGACAAAAAAAAGATCATGTATAACGTCCATGTCACACCTATGCCATTAGTTGTTGGTAGCATTAAGCTCGAAGTTGTTGACGAGTATGTTTACGTGGGACAAATAGTCCGACTAGGAAAGTCCAACTTCGACCGAGAGGTCAATCGACAGATTCAACTCGGCTGGGCAGCGTTCGGGAAATTACGACACATCTCGTCAGGCATACTTACAATACAATACAAACACTCACGCCTGTCACCCAGAGGGGTAGGCAGAGACTACGGACTTCCATTTGTCACGATTCTGACACACTTCTCTCGCCTCCTTTACATCCATATATTTACGCATACACGCTCGACGGTTAAGGGTACTCCTAATCTGGCCCATTTTCAATGTATCGCCGATTTGGTCGATAAATCTTCGTCTAGGTTATAGTATTTTATGTATATCTTAGTTCATACTTCAAAACCAGAAAACGAGATTATACAACCAGTCCGTGTTGCCAATGATGACTTATGGATCTGAGACGTGGTCCTTCACTGCTGACCGTATGAGGACGCTCAAGGTCGCTCAGCGAGCTATGGAAAGGGCTATGCTCGGGGTTTCTCTGCGTGATAAATTTAGAAATTAGGATGTCCGCAGTAGATCCCGAGTAACCGATATAGCCTAACGGATTAGTAAGTTGAAGTGGCAATTGAACAGCCATATAGCTCGAAGAACCGACAACCGGTGGGGAAAAAATGTTCTCAAGTGGTGGCCTTGTTCTAGTAGGCAAAATGTAGGGCGACCCCCAATAGATGGAGTGACGACCTGGTAAGACATGCAGGAAGTCCATGGATGCAGGTGGCTCAGGACTGTGCTTTGTGGCATTCCTTGGGGGAGGTCTATGTTCAGCAGTGGAATTGTGAAGGGCTGTAATGATGATGGGTCACAGCATCCACTTACCATCAGGTGGCTGGGTGTTCGTTTGTTCTATAAAAAAAATAATCTACGGTAAATGAAAGTATAGTAAAGTTACGCACATGACCCCAACAGGCGGCCGCGTGCACGGGCTGCCACATGTCGTGATCGACGACGTCGGTGGACGCCCGGTGCTCCAGCAGGAATTCCACCACCTTTATGTAGCCGTTCGCAGATGCTATGTGCAGCTAGAACAAAAAAAATAATATTCAAGTCACAATTTAAGAACCATGGTAGATCAGATGCTATGCGCTCGCCGTAAATGAGCGTTCTGAGTAATTGAGGAAATTAGCAGCCCTATCGGTACCGGCACCAATGAAATTGTAATTTGCAACTTTAAGTCTTTTGCCGTAATACCTGTGGCGTATTTGGACTATATTCAGGCAAAATATGGGCGGTTCTACAGTCTCTTCAGCAGCGTTGATGTGCAAATTCAAGACAGACTTCTCTGTTAATCTGGGTTACGCTACAGTCTGTGGAGCTTGACTACCCTTTAACCATGATCTCTTTCGCACGTTCTTGTCGTAGGTGATCTACTTTTCATCACCAGTGATCAGTATTTTCAAAAACTGTTCGGTTTCATTACGTTTCAATAGAGAATCAGAAATGAGTACACAATTCATTAGGTTTCTTTCAGTGAACTCGTGTGGCACCCAAATATCGAGCTTTTTTGTGTAGCCAGACTTTTTCAAATACGTCAAAACTGTATTGTGGTCAATCCTTAATTCCTTAGCTATGTCGTAACTACTAATATGCCGATCTTGCTCCACTTTTTCAAAAATGGGATCGACATTACCCGTATGAGGGCGACCAGAGCAAGCAAGACATCAAAATTCCCGGACTGAAAACGCTTGAACCAACTTTGTGCTACACTTACTGACTAGGTAATGCATTAGGTCCAAAAACGTCAAATTTTTTTTTCGCGAATTGCGTCATATTTTTTTCTTTTATCATAAAACTTCAGAATGTATCGAATTTTTTCGTTAAATTCACTCATTTTGGCGGACAGAAAACAATTGAAAAAGGGCGGCAAAGTGTTATTTAATTTCTTTTTAATTTCCTATATGTATTTATATTAAAACCCAATTAAAACCAACCAGATACAAACTGTACAACTAAAGAGATTTTTCTTCAATTTTATACAAATAAAATACGAAGAAACTTTTTCACCAACTCAGCTGTAGACTTTGCGTTAAAGCGTGGTGCAGGTGACAGCTTACAGTTTATAATATTAAATCGATTTGAAAAAGGCGATTAACGATACATAAAGCAAAGCAAAAATTTTTTGCTTTATTTTTATTTTTGCTTATTTTTGTTTGCTTTATGTTAATAATTATTGTCGATAAAAAACTTATAACCGGAATATATATTTCTTTACAAATAAATTTCAATGCATGTAAATTTTAGTTACAGCTTAATACAAATTATGACATTATAGTTACATATTACACTATGTATTAATTTTAAAATAAAAATTATCTTTTATTTTATGTTAATTGCAACATTTTTCTTAACTGATTTTTGATAAGATTTCTAATTTATAGTAAGGCGTTGACTACACCTGCAGCTTTTTGCGAGCAAGGTACGAGTTCAAGCGCCTTTCGCTATAAATGTTTTTAAGTGTTTCCAGGTCCAGTAGGTCAAATATTGGAACGAAAGGTAAATATAAACGAAAATTAGGTTTATAAAACTAATAAAATAAAAAATAAAAGTAACAAATCAATAATAATAAAATATTTTGGGAAATCCAAATGTGCATACCTTAAGCACTCATGTTAAACGTAAAATTTTTAAAGGCGTTCAAATACACACAAGTTTCACTAATAACCTTATTACTATATTTCCAATTTTATGTCAAACGTCAATAAAAAAAGTTTGGAAAATATTAAAAAAAAATCTAAATTGTAGTTCTATTCGCCAGAGTTCCAGTAACAGTCACCGAAGGAGATCTTCAAGTCCTTCCATCAAGTCCGTAGGTAAGGTCTTATCATAACTTCTTTTTTTTAAAAAAAAAAAAACATAAGTTGCACAAGAACAAACATCTAGACCCGGAACAATTATTTGTAGTACATAAAAATACTTGTTCCGTGTGGGATTCGAACCCACGGCGCCAGCATTGCAACTCGTCACTAAGCCACTGCGCCACGAAGCTATCAATTTGCTGATAATAAAACTTTATTGTTCAATGTGAGGAAGATTAATATGCAACACCGAGGAAAATTAAGATTATAACAACGTGAACGTGTTTGAAACTCAGATAATAATCCTAATTACCATTTTAACCGATTTCAAAAAGAGGAGGAGGTACTCAATTCGGCTTTTTTTTTGTGAGTGTTACCTCAGAACTTTTTTTTCTAGGTGAATCGATTTTAAATATTCTATTATTTGTTAAATAATTATTAAAAGCTGGTGTTATAATTTATACATCCCATATAAATTAGATCAAGATCTGACGAGTAGTTTTGGAGTTCTCCTTAATAAATAATGCGTATTAGTACTGAAGTCGGTTGTACAAAATTTTTAGTTTCATTAGTTGTCTCTCTTCCTCTCTTTTTAAAAAAACAGTTTACAAACATATAACACACCCAGAACAATTATTTGTAGGCCATACAAATATTTGTTCCGTCCGGGATTCGAACCCGCGGCCCTTAGCGCTGCAACTCATTACTAAGCCACTGCGCCACGCAGCCAGGTTTAAGGTCATTGGCATTATACGCCATAATAAAAATCGATAACTGCGAAGCTGTGGTCGGGTCAACAAAATGGTGGAATAAATATAAAATTATTTAATTCCTTTTTCTTTTTCTTTTTTTTTTGGAGTTTATGGCCTGGTATCTAGACCTTTAGGCCAAGTCTTAAGTATTTTTATTCGGTGTATTGTAATTTTCCCACTCCTTCATAGTATACTGCTTCACAATATGTTGATGCGTCACATTGTGCAGTTCTTGGGAGATTTTGGCGGCAACTTGATCCAGCAGACAGCTGATAGTTGGCGATGGTATCTAAAGGTGCCTATGCAAACAAACAGCTTATCTTGAGAATCCATCACCATCAGATCACTTGTTTCACTGTTTCCACTAATAGTTCACATGCGTAGACACTTAATACACAAAATCGCAACACTTTTACATATCAAAGTCCACTTCAAATCATTATTTAAACAATAATACAGGAGCAGCAAACCGCTGCCGGACAATTTCCCGCCAAAACTCCAATTCCTTTTTCTTATTCTTATTAATTTTGCCACTTTCTCTATTTATTTGTTTATTGTAGTACATGAATCGTTAGTACCACAACCACACATATAAAATAGAATTATTTAACTTATTTTTAGCGATTATATTCGCTTGACAGTTTTTTACGTACGATTATGAGGCACATCTCTAGTAATTAAAACAAATACCGCTAGTGTGCATAATATGTAATTGCGGACACAAATAAAATAAATTAAACTTTTATAATGTTATTAGTGTAAAAAAAATAAACTATATTAGGTGAGAGTTTTTGAAGTTAATGTTAATTTAATAGTCCTAATTAAATAGAAAAAATAATAAATACAAATTCAGTGTTATTTTCTCGTAGTTAAAAATGCTGTCGTAATCATGCAAACGCACGCAAGTTACGTTCTAGAGACCTGTCAACCTGTCACCCATGCTATAACGCAGAATATAGTAACGCTACGATGTCCATCCGACTACAGGACCAGAATACGAAACTTATCAGCAAAGTATAGGTCACAAGATGAATATGGATAAGACAAAGAAATTGTTTGTGAACACCACACCAGTAAATTACATTCATAATTTCATGTCGTCAAAGTTACCTCCGGGTCGCCAGCATGGAGGTGGTTTACATACATAAATAGCACAAGGACACACATCCAGACCTGGGTACAATTATTTGCAGACCAATCACTTGTTCTGTGCCGAACTCGAGCCGTGGCTCGCAAATTAGTTGTCAAATTATGCTGCTATTAAAAAAAAATACCCTCTCTTTTTTTCAGCCTAATATAAATGCGTGGGTATGTTATAACGGCACGCTCCACGCTCAACCAAACGTCGACTGACTCCTTATCCTAATACAGATCCAACGTGGCTGTACCATATAAAAGCCAATTATTTGTTTTCATTTTGAATTAAATGTGCTGTGAATGTAAGATAATTTACTATTTCGTTTGATGTTTTTGTTCTTGAAACAAAATCAAATAGATCGTTTCACTGTCGCTATGGCTTAAAAATTCATTCGATATACCTTTCACGAACGTCTACTAGACACTAAAAACTTAAGCTTATAAAAACTCTTTAAATTTCGCTCAAGCATTTACAAGGCTTCTGTTGGAATATTCCAAATTAGTCCAGGAGGAATCGGCGCATGAGTACCGAAAACTATTCCACCTCAATTTTTTTACGCGATTCTCTGCAAATTGTCCTACTGATGATATAAATTCATGTTGCCATGGGGTAACTCGGTGTCATATTGTTAACCTAAACAGATTTTTTTCTATTGCAAGGAATTGTTATTTTCCAACGAAAGCGGGTGGAAAACCGGTACTTGAAGTCCTTCAGAAACTTTTTAATTCCGTCCTCCATGGCACTACTCCGAAGGCGTAGAGCAGAAGTGCGGTGGTCTTGTGAAAGAAAGGTGATAATGCTCTCTTGAAGAACTATAGACCGATTTCCCTTCTGAACCGCGTGTAAATACTGTTTTCGAAAGTAATTCCGTCCTCTATAGTGGCATTACTCAGGAGGCGTAGAGCAGAAGTGCGGTGGTCTTGTTCTTCAAGAAAAGTGACAATGCTCTCTTGAAGAACTACAGACCGATTTCCCTTCTGAGCCACGTTTACGTGTCGTTTTCGAAAGTCATTGACGTTCCAACGATTTTCGACAATTTTTTTTTATATTTGTTTGATAAAATACGAATAAAAAAGGTCATGACTTTTTACGATAAAGTTAAATTCAATTACTTTTGACCAATTAAAAATACATAAAGAAAAATAATAAAATATAAAAGATATTTTTTATATTTTTGGATGAAAATCGAATAAAAAAGGTCCTATGATTTTTTACAATAAAGTTATTATTTTCGGAGTTATGAATTTTTAAATGTTTGACTCATTAAAAATATAAGTATAGTGCCACCAACTTATCTGTTCAGGTGGACAAAATTGGAACTAAAGCCGCCATTTTGTAAATGACATTTCGCTGTCAGTTATTATTTATTCTGAGCTATCAGGTGAGTGTTTTTAAAAAGTGCAAATAAAATGCCTAAAGATCTTAAAAGTGATGCGCAACAGAATATCCTGAAAGTTTTATCTTTTATGAAAGGCGAGAAACGTGTACAAGCCCCAACTTACCATTTGAAAATCTGTATGAACGCGTTGCTGCCGCGACAGGTTTGTATTGCCAGATATGGAAAATTAAAATCACCAAATAAATAATGTAAAACTGTTGGTAAATCTTATGTTCCAACGCCCCAATTAATTGAAGATGCATTCCATAAAATTACACCGGTGTAGTGGAAAAACATTTGTAATCATATAAAAAACTTGAAAATGAATACAGACTAAAATACGCGTATTTAGATGAACCCTTTATTATAGCGTGTCAGAGCGATATCGAAAGTGACTCCAGTGACTCAGAAGATGAATTATTGGAACCAGTAGCTAGCGCGGGTACATCTTTCAAAACACAAATTCCTGGAGTTCAGCCGCTTTAACTCCGAGGTCACGACCACAATTATTTTTATAAAATATAAATAATATATATAATAACACTAATTCTCACTAATTTTAATATATTAACAAGAAATTTGTTTTATTTTATATTATGTGTAATGAATATGTTGTTACCTATTTCCTCGGTGAATTTCTTAAATGGCAATAGTAAGTGCTCCACTAGCGACGCTGTCAACTGAACAGATAAGTTGGTGGCACTATATAAAGAAATGTATAAAAAATGATTTTATTTTATTCTCAATTGTTTTTTTATTTAACAGTTAGAATTGTATTTTTTTTTTTAAATTCTTTAGAAAAGAGTTAATAATACATCTTTTCTAAAGAATATAAAAAGAAACTATCTTTTATATTTTATTATTTTTCTTTACATATTTTTTAATGAGTCAAAAGTATCCGAATTCGGGACTTTTCAAACCTTTAAAAATTTATAACTCCGAAAATATGAACTTAATCGTAAAAAGTTATAGGTTCTTTTTTATTCGTACTTTATCAAAGAATATTAAAAAATAAAAACATTTGTCCCGTTTGCAAATAACCATTCCATGCAATGGAAAAAAATCGTTAAAACAATATTGCACCGAGTTGCCCCATGGGAACATGCATTTATATCACCAGTAGGAGAATTTAAACAGAATCGCATAAAAAAATTGAGACGGAATTGATTTCGTTACTCATGCGCGATTCCTCCTGGACTAAATACAAATATTGATATTTTTTTCTATACTCTTACCAAAGTAGCACCTTGACTGTCCCTAGGCTCGTCCAAATCCATCCCGTTCTTGACTAGCTCCGCGACGTCCATCAGCATCCTCATCTCAGTCGCCGCTCTCGTTTCGTCAATCAACCTCTGCGTTACGCCCCTAGCCGCCATTTCGCTTTCGATCGCATCTAAGGTCCTCTCTTCTTCACAAATATCATATGGCATGTTCCCGTCCCCATTAACGGCCAGTAAATTCGCTCCCCTCTGTATTAGTATCCTGACTAAGTTCAAGTTTCCACACGTCGCAGCCGCGTGAAGTGGTGTCCACTTTTCGCTATCTTCGGCGTTAACGTTCGCTCCATGGTCTAGAAGTAGGCGCATCATTGCTTCATTGTTATCTATGCAGCATTGATGCAAAGCAGTAAGACCATCTTCGTTAGTCGCATCAGGAGTCACTCCTCTCGCGAGCAATCTTCGCACTGTAACGAATCCAAGCGATAAATTACCATAAAGTTTACCATTACGAATTAGGGTCAGATCTGTGTCATTGCGTTGCGTTCACAAATTCGTAACGTTTTTAAACGGTTTGATTGATAAATTTCGAAACTACTATTAGTGGCGTTAGAGAAATTGTTACTGTGAAAGCATTAAATAACGCGTTAAATTGGAGTAACTTTGGTAACTATAGTTTGTTGTTAGGGCCTTATATATAAGTTTTCTACATTAGTTTTGTAAACACTTGATAATAGTATTAATAAATGTTCAGATAAAAATAAAAATAAATATTAAGTCGAGAAGGTTCAGGGCAAATCAAAGCGAAGTGGTTTTGTCAAATGTAGGTAATTGAATATTAAAATCAAAGACAAAAAGAATGCTAAATAAAGATCATAATATATATAAAAGCTCAACATCAAAAGTAAGCGTCGAGTCGCGGTGTGCTAAGTATAGCACCGCGGGCCCAGATCAAATCCCAATCGAAACCAACATTTATTATGTACGTATTTCCAACGCAGTTATCAATATGCGTCAGCGATCGGTATTCATTTATTTTTTGTTATATTGACGCGAATTTTTAAACATCGATGCTCCTGGAAGTGTGCAGTCTGAGAACATGTACAGGATTGCCCCCGTCATTATATAGATTTAATAGACAACAAATCCTCGCAAAAAAAACCGTGCATGATTCACTAGGTTATTGCAATCAAAAAATATCCTAATTTCAATAAAGAAGATGGCTGGGTACAGCCATCTGCTGGGAATACTATAAATATTAAAATTAAATCCCATCCCGAACACACCACTGGAGGACTTCAAGATATTAAAATTATTTTCTGCGTAGATCGGACTAAAAATTAATAATTACAAGCTGAAGGTAGCCATGGTTAACTATGACATTTGACGTCGAACAACACCTCAGTCCCCCACAATCACGTAAAGTACACATGTTGGGAATATGAAATAAGTTAATTAAATAACCGCGATAAAATCCGTAAAAAGGCTTGTTTCATTGGATACAATTGGCAAATTCAATGAGATTACATTCAAAATAATGTAAAACGAATGTGTGACATGACCTCGGTGCGTAAGGACATCGCACTCCAGCTGAATTATCGAGGCGTTGAAATAACAGTAAATCACTTTTGCTTTTATTTTAAGTTTAATCAAGATCGCTTTATGTAGGTTCTGCTGCATGTTCTTGTGACTCAAAAGTAGGTACGCTAAGAACATATATTTACATTTTAAGAAGTCTTATGAAGTCATCGATATAAGTATACAGTATGTAATTAGTAATTAAATTCAATATATGCATATATAGTATATTTCTTAGGTGAGAACAACTCATCACGCTTGCATAAATAAACCTATTTGTATGGTTTGCAATTTTAACTCGAAAATAACGTTTTAAAATCCATAAACTCTCGCGCTTATTCACTAGGGAACAGCCTAGTAGACAGAGATTACGGATTTTAATTTCGCACGATCCTGATGTACCTTTCTCTCGCTTCTATTAGAATATCATTCTTATTATATTTTAATCGAGTAATTTCTCTTCCTTCAAAACAAAAGGTCCTCAAATATTTTATTTCAATAACTGGAATTATGGAAAGACCAAGACCTATATCCAAACAGTTGACTGTACAGGCCGATTACATATTGTATTTGAAATATACATAAGGCAACACCGCGAAAAAGTGCACCTCCTTTCATTGAATAGTATAGGAGTATGACACGACTAACGAAACTGGAATTTTGATATAGGTAAATTCATGTCTTTATCTTGAATTTGCTTGCTCAAAAACACGATTGTAAAATTTTGACTCGATAATAATTATTTGCGAAAACACCTCTAAAAATCACTATAGTTGAAATTATAAAGAAATTACTTAACCTATAAACTTGGGAATCACTCAAATATATTCATAACATGAATATTCGTAATTTACTTGCTCATTATTTTGATCAGTAAAATCAATAATTTTTTTAAAATATTTTAAGATTATAAGCGATTTCTAAGCGGTCTTAATCGTCGCGGGCGCTATGCAATTTTAGACCTTATGGCGGCGTTTTTAAAGTTTTTATAGAAATTATGTTTCATTCAGGTCAGTCCGGCGATAGCCCGCTTCAATGGTTTTCGATGTGTCTTAAACATTTTAGTTTATTGGAATGATTATTAAGTGTATAACATATTTTTCACAATAAATTATCTATTTTTTTTTAGTATAGGGTGACAAACGAGCACACAGTCCACCTGATGGTAGGTAGTTGCTGTGACCCATAGACATCTACATCTATCCTAAATAAAGAATCAAAATGCAGATGCGTTGTCACCCGTGACGACTAAGATGGAATGCATCTCTTCCAGTAAAAAGGGTCTCCGGTTCTGTACACTTACCATACGAACTACAGCAGTGTTAACTGCTATTTTACGCCGACCCATTCGTGCTACAACTATACTATTAATATAGCTCCAACATGGCTCTACCACGTATTCGATTCTATAACTAGCCGGTATTAGTTGTCCAAGTTATTAGGGGGCGTTGAAGTATAATTTTTGAAGATAATAACTCAATTTTTGAAGATCTTGGATTTTTTCGTTACGTAATACTTGAACGCCCTCTTACTCAGTTCTATGCTATTGATCTAAGTCAGATTATACGAGTACGTTACATGGCAACGAAGCTTCCGCTTAGCCAATAAATTGAATTCCAGATATTTATACGACTACTAGGAACACTGACATACGACAAAATTAATGTAAACATGACATGACAGTTATTGGGTAATAGGGCTACTCTATTCCGCCTTGAAGTCCGTCTGAATACTGGTATGGTTGTTCCACTTTGTAAAATAAGAGATCCAATTGGGTAGTTGATATCAAAATTAATAAATAACTACGTCATATATTTTGTACTTGCTCCTTTTAGTCTCAGAAATTGGTCAATTTACCATTTTCATTTTAATTAGTGCCTAATGGTTAAGGATACGGAACCAGAAACTCAAAAGTCGCGAGTTCTAATGGTCTGTTATTCCAATACTACTACCTAGTACAAGTAGGTACGAGTATTTAAAGCTTAGTTGGAGAGTTGAAAGAGAGTATTAGTGGTGAAGAACACACTGCTTGGTGCTTATTTAAAAAATGATAATTATTTGATTATTAAAACAGTGACGTCATTATACTAACCACATCATTTTCATACAATTTCTATAGAAATATTATATTATATAATTGTTTTCACAACCCTTAAAAATATTAAAATTGTCTAGTGTCAAATACCCAATTAAATACAGGAGTATAAAAATGCAGGGCAATGATGAGGCATCTCATCTTAATAATGGAACTCAGCTTGCATGGTGTTGGCTGAGATGTACATCTTCAAGTTCAAGCTCAAGTCTTACATTCTTGCATTCTAATAAACGATTTTTGATTTTGTTTTTGTTGTACACGCGGGATATATTGTTGTATAAAAACAATATTTCACTCTGTTGGCCTTTTTTCGCCTTATCATATCCGATATCCGAAATGTGAGCACAAATATTGGCTTTGAGTGGCATTGGATCTGAACCCGGCTCATGCGGGTACACTAGCAACTGCATCAAGATAGATATTTAGTATAAGATAATCGACAAGCAAGCTATATACATAAAAAGTTACCTTCCTCTATGTCATTTCTGGCCGCGGCTTCCAGTAGCATGACGCTATCGTTGAAGAATATATTCCGCTTGTTGCTCTTATCTCGTTTTGGCCGCGACCGCGCCCACTCCTTTTCTCTCTGTTGCCATAGTTTCAGCTGCTGCATACGTCGCCTGTAACATATTTACCAATCACGTAACAGTTTGCATACACAAATCGACACAATCACTATCTTGTTCTTACTAATTTATTATACCCAAAGGCGAGTAGGAGGGAAGTTCTGTGGCCAACTATATTTTCATAATGCAACTGTAGAAAATGAAGAATAGAAAAAAATTCTCGTAAAGGATGTGGTCATAAAAACCTTGCTGTAAAGTAACCAAAGCAGTTACGTACGTTGTTAGTTGACGCTTGTGACTATGAAAAGTAAATACAAAATTATTATTAGCGCCATGCAAATTTACTTCGTTGTAACTGGACACGTTTATAGTTATCGCAATAACTGAATATAATATTATTTTTAAGTAGGTGCGATTTAAAATGTTCCGCTGGCCGACCATCACTTAAAAATTCAATTTCGTTGAAATTCATTCATTCATTAATTTATAGGCTATCAAAATTCGCTGCTGAACATAGGCCCTCCATAGAATGCCTTATCAGGAGAATATAATTTCATGGTTGTCACGGTTGGCAGCCATGTTGGAGATCGCAGTATTTTATTTTCTAGTTGTTATAAGGAAGACGGCCCATCTCCGGCCGGCCGGCAACGCATCTGCAATTTTCCTGGTTCCCCTGGTGTTGCGGTTGTTCATGGGCGGCGGTAGTCACTTACCATTAGGTGAGCCACATGCCCGTTTGCCCCCTCTCCTATAAAAAAATCTCCTCTTTTATTTCCTTCTCGATGTGGCGTAGTAGATATTATAACACCACCACTACACGGTTTCAGTTTGAATAATCAAATCTAAGTCTTCCAGCAGCGTCAATTAGTTATTCTATAATAATTAATTGTATAAGGGCGCAGAAAAGTTAAGATACGTGGTATCAGCTCAAACCAATGGTAATTTGTGGTACATTGTGATATAAAAATCTTATTATACACATAACAAATTAATTCGCAATAATGAGATAATCACGGCCTTCGCTTGGGATGCCATAGTAAGGAGAACTAAACCTTATATCTACTCAATTAATCAAAATTAAACGTTGCATTGTTTTAAGCTAATTAATAAACTATACAATAAAGACAGTTTCATTGCGTATATAAAGGCGTTAAAGTGAACATTTATAAAATATGTACATATAACCAAATAACTCCACCCCGAACATATCATTGGGACAAATTTAAACTAAAGGGAAGTCCAAAGAAAGTAACACAATGAAATTACATCATTGTTTCAATATATAGATAACGCAGGTTCAATATCTGTTTGTGACAACCTGACAATGACAACATACCACACTCCTTCTCCGTTTGCAAGTGTTCATGGACTGAACTTACCATTAGATCAGCAAGTTGTATTACAAAAGGTTAAAACTATTTATTTAAACGCCGAAAATGCAAAGATTAATTTTTGTGTTGTTTTTGCATCAAAAGCATTACGGTATTTTCGATCATGTTGATATTTTTGTTCAATATTTTGTAAACGACATTGAGGAATTTGTGTATTTTTTTATCAATATCAACCACATCTACATCTGGCAGCACCATGCTAACTGACGACGAGGCCGATAGCTAGTGATAGAAAATCCATCTAGATTCCCAATCGGAAAACTCAAAAACTAGAAATCAGTATTACAGTGTGAAGGGTTACTGCAACCGCATTTTCGGAAGACTAGACAGCGGTTAACTAAGAACGTAAAAAAGAAGTGACATCCGTTAATTTCTATAACACAACAAAAACACGAATGTAACCTGAGGCACGTGCAACGTTATAGTTTCCGCTTCTTGAGAAGTATCCAATTGAGATTATCGACAACACGCGGCAAGTTAAAAGTACGTCAGTGGAGCATTGAGCCGTTTTGCGTTATTAACAGCAATGTAAACAAGGTGACGACGACGGTCGAAAGCAAACCGGTCGCGCGACACACGGACTGCTAGACCTATTGCTCCCGGGATAAAAATGTGCCATTCGGTAATGCGCTTACGATAGGGTTGTCAGGCACGCAATACTTCCGCGAATGCTTTGGTATCATATATAATATTATAATATTATCGGGTTTTATATAATAATTTAATAATGATCCCCCCCTAGCAGTTTACAATTTGTCTCTGTGAAATCCCTGGCTGTTAATATAGGTGAACCTGTTATTTACTCAGAATATAATGTAAATGCCAAAATATCCAAAAATATACTCGTATATGTTAGGAAAAATAAAGACCCTTCACAGCAAAATAATTTAGATGAACCCATGGTTACATTGTATTTCCTAAGAAAAAAAAATCTCGATGTAACAGTTATAGTTGCACAGCGCCGTGTAGTGGCGGTATCAGAGAATTCACTAATTTATCCCGTGTACTTATGTACGACCTCTTTGTGGAATAGTTTACCACCGGCGATTTTTCCGGACCGATACCACTTAGGGACCTTCAAGAAAAGAGCTTACTCCTTTCTAAAATGCCGGCAACGCACCTGTAATTCTCCTGGTGTTGCGGTTGTTCATGGGCGGCAGTAGTCACTTACCATCAGGTGAGCCGTATGCTCGTTTGCCCCCTCTACTATAAAAAATGTTATAAGAGGCGACAGAAGGAAATGGCACATAACAACGGCCGATCGGAACTTTCACAACAAAACCAGCGTAAAAACCAGCTTAATGCTGCTGTGTTTAGTTTGGTGAGTGTAGAGAACCGGAGATCCTTTTTACTGGAAAAGAGGTATTCCATCTTAGTCCTCACGGCTGTCAACGCATCTGCATTTTATTCGCATACGAGAATAGATGTAGATGTCTATGGGCCACAGCCACCACTTACCATCAGATGGACTGTGCTCGCTTATCAACCTTATCCTATAAAAAAACCAGGTGCAAGAACAAATTGTGATTGGTTAAGTGTTGTCTCCAGCTGAGATTGGAAGCCAGAACCCGTAAATTGTGAGTCTGATCTCCAACCCAATTAACTATATAGTATATATATACTTATAGCTTTTCATAAAGTTACAGCTTACGTGTTATGTTGAATAAATACGGCAAAAAACGTATAAAGAATATATAAATTAGATCTAATTCTGCTAATAATATGTTGGGCAATAACGCTACGCATGAGGGCTATATGTCTCAGAAACTATTTACTAAACCTATTAGCAACGTAGCTATTATTATTTTGCCTTTAACTATTAAGTATTATGTGCATAATATGCCTCAACGACATAAATATAATATACAATCGTTAAGTGTACACTGACGAAACGCAAGCAATAAATCTATTTCTTTAAAATTATTTTTTTACATATGACAATGTGTTATTGAAAACATATTAATGAACTTTATTTTATTAAAAACATATAAACCACGTGTTCATACAAAGTTTTAAACAAATAAATATTACTTTCTTAATAGTTAACCACTCAGATTCATGAACCAAAACACAAAAATTAAGTGACTAGTAACTACATATGGTCGAGTGTTTTATTGACATTGACAGCCCTCCTACAGCAACATCAATACTGGAGCACCGCACCGTCGAGATTAACAGGTCGGATTGAAACGCTGAGCGCGGCCGTATGTTGGTTCCTCGTTGTGTGGCTGCCAGGTGTAAGTAATTATAACGTCTCATTGAACATGATTATGAAAAAATCACTAGATTCACTTTTAAAAATATATCATACCTTGCAATATTATTATTTATATTTATTAAGGAAACCTTCATTATTTTCTTTAAAAGCTTTTTCAAGATTTTTTAGGAATAGTGATTAACAGATTGAATTGACTTTACAGATTGCAGATTGTCATGAATATTCGTAAACAGGTTTTAGTAAATAACGATCGATACACATACTGACCGAAATGATTTTATATCTTGTTCAAAATTGTACACATTTTTGTTATGGAATTATTATCCTTGAAATTTTACAACAAACACGAAATAACTGACCTTCCCCTTATGGATATAATAATTATCGCCACATTTCTTTATTTTTATTCACAATACGTAATAAATATATTTCCGCTCATATTGGAACGAAGTTCCATATCACACTGTACGAATTTGACGGATAGTCGCTAGGCGAGAAAAAGTGTCATAGTCCTTATGGCAGAATCGCTGGAGGACCTAAGCACTATTATTTTTAACGGTGGTAGAGCCCCGCAGCAGTTTTTACTGTTGCACGTATGGGCCGGCTCGAGCCGGGTTGGTACCACGACCTCACAGAATACCGGCGTGAAGTAGAGGCTCTGCTTCTGCGTTTCGTCTGGTGAGTGCAGGTGGCCGGAGGCCCAATTCCCCCCCCCCCCCCCCCATCAACATGGTAGCGGAATTACACAGTAGACTACCCCAGGAGGGTACCAGTACCCCTGGAGAATCCCTCGCTGAGCATCCACGACCATGTTATTCCAATCCTAGAGCGTGGGTGCTCAGGCTGCCCCGCGCATTATGGGGGGGGGGGGCAAAATTCCGCTCAAAAACAAAACTGCTCGGGGCAAACTGAGCAACATTACCAAGGCGAACCCTGCCACGCTATCCGTGAATTTCTGCAACATCAGGGGACTTCACTCTAACCTAAACGCCGTCCACTACCATCTCGAGACGGCGAAGCCGGCCTTGCTCTTTCTGACCGAGACGCAGGTTTCCTCTCCGGCTGATATTTCGTATCTCTCCTGCCCGGGGTACAAATTGGAGCACTCCTTTGTGCCTCGGGCTGGAGTTTGCGTGTATGTCAGAGAGGACATCTGTTCTCGACGCCTCGGCAGTCTTGAAGGTTCGGACCTGTCCATCCTTTGGCTACGCGTAGACAGCGACGACCATCCGCTATGGGACCTATAGAGGCACCGGTAGACGCGCCTACCGGTGCCTCTATAGGTCCCATAGCGGTAATGCCGAAACAGACCGACTCATCGACCACGTCCAAATGGCTACAGATTCCTTGCTACAACAGGTCCCATCCGCAGAGATCGTGATCCTTGGCGATTTTAACGCCCACCATGCCGAATGGCTCGGTTCACGTTTAACCGATCATGCGGGGAGATCTGTTTATGACTTTGCCTTGGCATATGGTCTGACACAACTGGTTACTTCGCCTACGCGGATTCCAGATGTGGAGGATCATACACCTTCCCTGTTGGATCTTCTGCTGACCTCTCATCCGGACGGATATCAGGTTTCCGTCGATGCCCCTCTCGGCTCTTCGGACCATTGTCTGATCCGGAGTATGGTGCCACTCACGCTCCCTTCGCGGTTGCGTTCTGCAGGTTGCCGCCGTGTTTGGCATTACAGGTCGGCGGATTGGGACGGAATGCGGTCTTTCTTTGCATCCTACCCATGGGGGCGGGTTTGCTTCTCGCCGGATGATCCCAGCGCTGTTGCTGACTCTGTCACTGATGTGGTGCTACAGGGAATGGAACTATTTATTCCATCATCTGTGGTACCCATCGGAGGCAGATCTCAGCCTTGGTTTGGTCGCTCCTGTAAGACTGCATTGCGCAGTAAGCAGGAGTGTTATCAAGCCTGGGCTGCGGCTTCGGTGACTCGGGATCTAAACACCAGCACTTTAAAAAAGAAGTATAACTTCGCCTCCAGGTCCTTCAAAAGAGTTATTGCCAAGGCAAAGTCAGAGTACATAGGCAGAATTGGCGAGAAGCTAGTTCGCCTTCCTTCGGGAACCCGTGCATTCTGGTCTCTCGCCAAGGCTGTCCAAGGGAATTTCTGTAAGCCATCACTACCATCTCTGCACAGGGAGGACGACTCACTGGCCCAAGACGCAAAAGACAAAGCCGACCTTTTAGGCTCCCTTTTTGCGTCCAACTCGACTCTTGATGACGGGGGGAAAATACCGCCGACCATCCCGCGGTGTGAGTGCTCCATGCCGGATGTGCTATTCTCACAGCGCTCAGTTCGCAAAGCACTTCTCTCCCTGGACATCCAGAAGTCGAGTGGGCCTGACGGAATCCCCCCAATTGTGCTGAGGACGTGTGCTCCGGAGTTGGCACCGGTCCTGACGCGTCTTTTCCGGTACTCCTACTCCCAAGGCGTAGTCCCGAATTCATGGAAGACAGCTTTTGTCCACCCGATCCCTAAAAAAGGCGACCGCTCAGACCCGTCCAACTATAGGCCTATCGCGATCGCCTCCTTGTTCTCCAAAATAATGGAATCCATTATTAACTGCCAGTTCATCCGGTACCTTGAGGATCACCAGCTGATTAGTGACCGCCAATACGGTTTTCGTCGGGGTCGATCAGCTGGTGATCTTCTGGTCTACCTGACCCATAGATGGGCGGAGGCAGTAGAGTCCAAGGGGGAGGCGTTGGCCGTTAGTCTGGACATTGCGAAGGCCTTCGATCGGGTTTGGCACAAAGCGCTTCTTTCGAAGCTCCCTTCCTATGGGCTTCCCGAGAAATTGTGCAATTGGATCACCAGCTTCCTTGCAGATCGGAGCATCAAGGTCGTTGTAGACGGTGCATGTTCTGACTACAAGCCTATTAACGCTGGTGTTCCACAAGGCTGTGTGCTATCACCAACGCTGTTTCTTCTGCATATCAATGATATGTTGCTAACTGGTAACATTCATTGCTATGCGGATGACAACACTGGTGATGCTCTATACACCGGCCGGGCCAATATTTCTCGGGAAAACGTCGCCGAGTACCGGAACAAACTTGTGTCTGAAGTCGAGTCTTTGCTGGACAAAGTCTCGGATTGGGGGCGACTAAATCTAGTCCAGTTTAATCCTCAGAAGACACAAGTTTGCGCGTTTACCGCTAAAAAGAACCCCTTTGTCGTATCTCCTCAGTTTCAAGGCACTCCCCTTCTTGCCTCAGCCAGTATCGGTATCCTCGGAGTCGACATATCGAGTGACGTGCAGTTTCGTGGTCACTTGGAAGAGAAGGCCAAATTGGCCTCTAAAAAGCTTGGCGTGCTCAGCAGAGCGGGACAGTATTTCATGCCGGCACACCGCCTGCAACTTTACAAGGCGCAGGTTCGGCCTCACATGGAATACTGTTCCCATCTCTGGGCAGGGGCTCCCCAGTACCAGCTCCTTCCACTTGACCGCATCCAGCGCAGAGCGGCTCGAATCGTCGACGACCGAGCCCTTTCCGATCGGCTCGATTCATTGGCGCTGCGAAGAGATGTTGCATCTCTTTGCATTTTCTTTCGCATCTACCATGGGGAGTGCTCTGAGGAATTGTTCGGATTAATCCCAGCCGCCAAATTTCATGAATGCACATCGCGGCAGAACTCCCGATACCATCCACACCATCTGGATGATTGGCGGTCCACCACTGTGCGATTTAGAAGATGTTTTCTTCCTCGCACGACTTCCTTGTGGAATCGATTACCATCAGCGATTTTTCCGGACCGATACGACTTAGGGACCTTCAAGAAAAGAGCTTACTCCTTTTTAAAAGGCCGGCAACGCATCTGCAATTCCCCTGGTGTTGCGGTTGTTCATGGGCGGCGGTAGTCACTTACCATCAGGTGAGCCGCATGCTCGTTTGCACCCTCTCCTATAAAAAAAAAACTATGCTCAATGACCTCAATAGTGTTTCCCAACAGATAGGTCTTAAGATGAACATGGACAAAATAAAGATCATGTTTAATGTCCATGTCACACCTATGCCGGTAGTTGTTGGGAACACTAAGCTCGAAGTTGTTGAAGAGTATGTTTACCTGTGACAAATAGTCCGACTAGGTAAATCCAACTTCGACCGAGAGGTCAATCGACGGATTCAACTCGGCTGGGCAGCGTTCGGGAAACTACGACACATCTTCTCGTTAGACATACCTAAAAACCTGAAAACGAAATTATACAACCAGTGTGAGTTGCCAGTGATGACTTATGGATCTGAGACGTGGTCTTTCACTGCTGGCCGTATGAGGAAGCTCAAGGTCGCTCAGCGAGCTATGGAGAGGGCTATGCTCAGGGTTTCTCTGCGCGATAAACTTCGAAATGAGGATATCCGCAGAAGAACTAGAGTAACCGACACAGCCCAACGGATTAGTAAGCTAAAGTGGCCGGCCATATAGCTCGAAGAACCGACAACCGATGGGGAAGAAAGGTTCTCGAGTGGCGGTCTCGTACCGGCGGATGAAGTGTGGGGCGTCCCCCCACTAGATGGAGTGACGGCCTGGTAAGATATGCAGGAAGTCGATGGTAGCAGGTGGCTCAGGACCGTGCTTTGTGGCATTCCTTGGGGGAGGCCTATGTTCAGCAGTGGACTTGTGAAGGGCTGTAATGATGATGATGATGAGAAAAAGTGTAAGATTTTTCCTTCACGCCCTCTTTCTACAGTGCGAGCGAGATGGATCCATCTCCCTCGCACTTCTTCTAATCTTGCCATGAAAGAAATAATATTTTAAATGACGCTTCATTTTAACAGATTCGTTGCGGCATCGATTTCCGACAAATATATAACAAATATTTTATGACACGCACGGCGTGTCATGCGCCACGCCAAACGGAAGGATACATGTTTTTAGTGGGTAACTACGCGTTTTTCTACGTGTTTTCTTTGAAATTGAAATTTTTATGCAGAGATTTCAAACCTTTTGTACTATTTAAAAAAAAAACATTTATATAAGTAGGTACAGCTAAATCACCCTGGAAAACCTTGGTTTTTATTATATTAAATGTTCATCTAATAATAACATTTGTAAATATCAAACAATCAAGAACCTTAATTTGGAAAAAATAACGTTTATGATTCATTGATATTTACAAATGTTAAATATTATTTAATGTCATACAAAAGTAAAAGTAAACTCGATCTGAAAACGTCTAATTAGTAAGAATAGCAAAACAAGTGTTTTCAAAAGGAAAAAACGCCGGCACTATACGGCGGTGGATTGACAAAAGACTACATATTAGCGAACATTTCGATTTTTATATATGAACGGTTTCGAACTGTTTCAAGCAAAAATAAACCTTATACCATATCATAAGAGCACATGGTACTTCGTAGGTCTATTCGGCCATATAATAGTAGTAAGGCGGCAGTTCAAAAGACAGTTTTTTTTTTTAACAGGAGACTTGTTTTCCAAAAATTTATTTACAACTTGAGTTGAGAAAGTTGAGTTGAGAAGCGATCGCAATGAGTACTATCATTTGTTACTTATTAGACTATTTTTCGACAACATGATTTAAAACCCACAAAGTAAAAAGAGTACCATGTACAAGTTAAAAAAAGGTTGTCAACCCCAAAAATTTTTAAAATTCTAAAAATATCCAGAAACAAAGCTGTAGGCATGAACTACTTGCAAAGTAATGAATATTTTGTCCTGGATAAATCTTCCAAAAAAGCAGTTTGAGCGAGTTATAATGATTTTTAAAAAGACACGACTCGCGTGTCATACGCCATACCCAAAAATAATCGATGACCGCACATCCGCATTGAACCGGTTAATAGACGCTAGTAATTCATTTATTTGTATTTGTTAATCAATAATATAATACGTTTATCAATAAGAATATACTTTGAAAGGAACTTCGTTCCAACCGAGTGTTCCACGACACTCAAGAACATAGGCCTCTTCACAAATAGCTCCATGAGGATATTTTTTTTGAGAGTTGCGGACAGAATGAACCGCTGTGGAGCTCTGCGTTAGTCGCCATAGGGTCAGACCAGCAGTCCTCGACAACGACTCGGAGAGACTGTCCCCTCAGCATGTCCATCACACAGTCAATCACACTAGGGGAAAAGCCGTACGCTGGAAGTTTGCCCAAAAGGCTCGCGTGTTATACCCTGTTAAAGACCTTCAAGTCATCAAGACAAAGAACAAATGCAGCAATTAATGCTGCCTTGGGGGCCTCGCCCCATAGGTGAGTAGCATATCCTAGAAGGTTCTTCAGATGATCGATTTCGGCGAAACGTGTACTGCGTCATTCAGTCGCTGAGGAGGTCAATGTGTTACCCTGAATCCTGAAGTGGGCGTTCAATATACGTCCATTAAATTATCGATTTTTTTATTATCTATCTTTATTTAAAAAGGTTTTTATCCTAGAAGGATATGTCAGCCTTATCGTATCCTAGCTTATTCCTGTTACACAAATACTATTTAGAAAGGGGGAATCAGCAACTATTAAGAAAATAACCGGATAAAAAGTTGCCCATATGTTATACAAAATTATTTACTGCCTACAAAACAAATTTTATGAAAATCCGTCCAGTAGTTTTTGCGTGAATCATGAACACACAATTTTTCTACAAATTTATTATATGCATAGATTTTTATTCAGACAGCAAATGATAAACCACTTCTATACTTATCCCAGATCTAAACCGATCAGAGTAAATATCAATTAAGAGATTATCCAATGACTGAAGTGACACTATCTTGCGTATTTTGTTCTTCTTTTCCATTACAGTCTATAAAAATTTAGTACTGAACACAGGCCTCCTCCATAGATTGCTTCATAGGGGAGATTTTGCCTTAGTTGCTAGGCTTGGCAGGCGGGTTGGCAACCGCAGTTTTTTTTGTTTTTTTTTTGTTTAGACCATGTCGGGTAGTGGATATTCTTATATTGCCACTACTCGATTAAGCGTATATTGTAAATGAAGACAAATAATTTCATCCCTAGTTTCAATTATTCGTAAAGTTTTAAGCAAAAAGAAGCAATCGAAAGCGATAAATTTTTTGTAACAGTCTTTATTTTGTACTTAATACCATATGAGGTTATTTTTAACACAAAGTTGTCATGCAATCATAAAAAGTGAAATCAAGGTTTCACTTTACATACTACACCAAATAACGCCGCGTATTGTTCAACTTGTTATTGCAATAATATAACGTAGAGAATAAATATGCAAGAACGAAGTAAAGTTGACCGTGGGGAATATTTTATGCAAGCATGGTAATTTATGTAATAATCAATATTATGTTAATGATAAATTTAATATCCTCAAAAACGCATGAAAATAATCTAGTTTGCATTAAATTATTCTGTTGCGTGTTGTTGTTGACAATAGAGTTAGTAATGTTTTGTTCATACAGATAATTCATTTAAATCCAATATTTTCAATACCTGGTCCATCCATCCCCTACCATCAGGTAGTCACTTCATTGTTTTATTTATAATGATACTAAACATCAAAAACAATACACAGACCTAATGATGTAATAACTTAAATTCATCAGTTTAATTTCACTAAGTTCTCGGAGCATCATTGGTAAAAGCACCCCTCACGTCATTCCAAGCGTATCGTAAGTGTAGGCAAATAGAAGCAGTAGTAGATTCTTTTTTTAATTCTAACAGTTGAATAAGTAATTTAAAGTTACCAGATTGACTGTTGACATCCCTTCTGATTACGAAAACTGTTCTAACGGTGAGAGGTTTATGACCAAGAATAGATTATTACGAACTAAAACATTATCCCTAAGTATTGGAGCTCTTTTCAACCAATATTAAACGCATCGTCTATTTTGGACATTCCGAGCGTAAAACGACGCCGTCCAGTTCGACTTTTGTCACAAGTCCTCTATTTACTATGTATGGCTTCACTGGAGAATTTACTGTTTGTATATATATAGTGTTTAATTTCATCAATTCTTTAATTTTTAAATGTGGTAGAGCCACCAGGTGCTGCAACTATATTATAGTTGTAGCACCAATGGGTCGGCTCGATCTGGGAATGGCCACGCTCAGACCGTATATCAGCGTTAAATAGCAGCTTAATACTGCTGTGTTTTAAATGGTCAGTGAAGAGAATCGGAGACCCTTTTTACTGAGAACGAGGCATTCCATCTTAGTTCTCACCATTTTTATCACTTGTATTTTGAATCTTAATAGAGGATTTGGATGTCTGTGGGCTGCAGCATCCACTTACTATCAGGCGGACAGACTGTGTGCCTGCTGGCTTATATTTAAAAACTTTCAACGCAACATATTAAGACAGTTATATTTTAACGAAGGAAATTATTTAAAAGAAAAGCATTTAAAATGAAATCGTATTCCACATATTTAAAAAGAAAAAAGAAATTACAATAGTCAGCTTTCGTTCTCTTACAAACTAATCGTGTTTGTCTCTACGTCTTTATTACGGTTCAAAATTGCGTGTCATTTTATATAATGGCATAAGTTACCCCACCCACCTATTAAATTAATTAAGACACAATAAATAATGATGAATTGCTGAAAACATGTAAACGCTTGATATTGTTAATAATGGTAGAATATAAAAAAATAGACATACTTATTATTTATTCTGTGACGAGATTGTCACAGCAACTTTGTCGCACTATACTAATGCCTCGTATACTTCATAGAGTCACAGCTACTTGTCACCGGAAGTGTCGCGGTCCGAACTACACCATCCATAAATATAGAATGTTCGATTATAAGGCAGACATTACAGTCGTAGCGGTTTGCGATTTCCTTGCGACACGCTCACGCCAGATTAGCCGGAACAAACAGACAGACAAAAAAATTTAAAAATCGTGTTTTTGTTATAAGTACTGTACATATATACTTTCATATGCATATAGTAAAAAGCTGTTATTTCGACATTACAAACAGACACTTCAATTTATTTGTATAGATAACTATATACATTCTATATTAGAGAAAATGCGTTTGTGGGAGAGAGATATGTCAGATCATCCTCAACTAAACAGTGTGTGAATATGAAAAACTTGTGGACTTTTGGCCGTAATTATTATATAGAACTTGTGTATTTAAAAAGCATATAAAGAACTATTGAACAAATACAGAAATAGTTTTTCTTACGGACATTTTCACCTATATCTTCTACAGCAAAAATCCACACATACGCACATACAGCGCTATCACTGGTTTTAAAACAAATCACGTAAACAACCACTAAAGACTCCTATCAATTTATATCTGTAATATTTACTGTATCAGTAGACATAATATATTAGTTTTGAACAAAATATACTATGTTTTTTATTGATAAAGATAAATGTTTTCAAAACTGTTCATATATATATATATGTTGTGTGTACAATTATAGATAATTTTAATGTAAGTACATATTATATACTAGCTGTTAATTTTTTTCCTTATGGATTTCCTCCTTATGGATTCAGCTATCTGCCAGTGAAAGTCCTGTCAAAATCGGTGCACCCGTTTCGGAGAGTAGCCGGAACAAACAGACAGACAGACAGACAGACAGACAAAAATTTTAAAAATTGTATTTTAGTTATAAGTACCGTATTTACTTTCATATGCATTTAGTAAAAAACTGTAATTTTGACATTACTAACAGACACTTCAATTTTATTTATTTGTATATATATATTGTATGTTATAGATGTCATATATTGCGGCTAAAAGCCGAAGTGTGGTTACACCTAGTTACCTAGCGGCCAGCAGTAGTAGCACGCACGTACACACACACACGCACGCACGCACACGCACACACACACACACACACACACACACACACACACACACACACACACACACACACACACACGCACACACACAGGCGCGCGCGCGCACGTGGACAAAAGTTTACCCATTGTATTTACCTACTACGAAAAGATTGTAGAATATATTTTATTTTCCACGCTATCTCAGTTAAATAATTTTCACATCTACATAATGAATTTCCGCAAAGCAATGCCTCATTCTATTAATTATCTTAAATAATTAGTTATTTACACCTGACAAACATTTCACAAACGCTGTGAAATAATAACCAACCTATCCGACACTTACAGTTAGTTGCATGTCGCATAATATTCCTACTCTACTTGCAGCAACCATAATAGCTTATAAAATATATGTCGAGAGCAGTAAAACCACAGGTCTTGATTTTGTAATTCTACAGTAAGCCATTACATTACGGCCACACTGAGTTAACTGCACTCAACATTTATAAGTCGACACAGAAGACAAATCTTTTTTTTATATAGCATAGCATTTACTGACATGATGTTGTTTCACATAAAATTACAACTTCAACAAAATATAAACTAACTTCAAAGAACTAAAAACTAAAATAAAAAAAAACCGAAACAAAGAGACATTCGAACGGCTGAAAAGATTTACTTAAAACATAGAACGTTAGATACGTTCAGAAGCTATATAACGAATGGGTCGGCTCGACCGGGGAAGAACCACGCTCTCACAGAATACCAGCGTCAAATAGCAGCTTCATGCTGTGTTTCGTATGGTGAGTGGAGAATCGGAGACCCTTTTTTACTGGAAAAGAGGCATTCCATCTTAGTTCTCACGGGTGACAACGCATCTGCATTTTGATTGTCGCCTCTTAGGGATACCACGGCATAACAAGGAAAATATATTTTAGGAGGTCATTAAACCTCTTAGATTGCAAGATATCGATTCAAGTTAATAAAAATAAATAATTAACATTTTCACTCACGTAACACGATTAAATAATCAGTAGAAGACCTAATGTTACGAAGTATATTAACAATATCTTTTTCCTATTATTATTATCAAAACGCTTAATCCGCTGTAATCCCACCGACGATCTGTTCAAAGGATTAGTTGTATTTGGAATTTGAACAAGCGTTGTTACAACGTTTATTGACTATGATAGGATAGCGTAAGGCCGCGTTTCCACCTACAAGAAAACTTCTGCAACAAGTGTCCGACAGTCTGTCAGACAATGGCTTGCAGATGTAAACTACGTAGCAATCGCACTCGCGCCAGTTTGTCAAACGTTTCCTGCAAGTAGTTGCGAACGCAATTAATTGCAAATCTAAACATGTTCACATCGATTCGCGACAGATCTCGCTGCTTATCGTTTTATCTTCGTATATCTCGCACAAACAGCTGGCTGGTTGGTTTGTTTAGTTCTTGTTAAATAAAAATGAGTCAACGACAAACTCGTGAATGGTCTCAAGAAGATACTATTAAATTAATAGGATTTTATGAGTGCAAACCTTGTTTATGGGATAACCGTCATGTTGATTACAAATTAAAAAAAAAACTCTATACTTAATAACATCGCTCCAGGTTTCTAGAACTGAGAATGAAGTGTCCCGAAAACTGCATAATTTAAGAAGTCAATCGCAGAATGAATTCAAAAATTAAGATCAAGATGATTGAAAGTGCCCAAGATGATCTATACAATAAACTCTCTATATAAATTCGCGACATCTATAGCTCTCGTGTGTAAATACCTCTGCGATTAGTTGCGATAGCTTTTCAAGAGCTTCTCGCGAGATCTTTATTGCGGAAAAAAATTGTAAGAATTCGTGCCATATGTAAACAGTATTGCAAGAAACTTATGCAAGACTTTCGCGAGTGTTATTGCAGGTGGAAACGCGGCCTAACAATAGTCTAAAAGAATGGCGGCACGTGTTATATTCACTAAATTTTACACATAAATGTAGAAAGATTAAGTGTTGTTTTATTATTGGATACTGTAGAGGGCGAATGAACACATATGTACGTGGTAGAGCCATGCTGCAGCTATATTAGTAGTATAGTTGTAGTACGAATGGATCGGCTCGACCGGGGAAGGGCCACGCTCTCACAGAATACCAGCGTAAAATAGCAGCTTAACGCTGCTGTGTTTCGTATGGTGAGTGTAGAGAACCGGAGACCCTTTTTACTGGACAAGAGGCATTCCATCTTAGTCCTCACGGGTGACAACGCATCTGCATTTTGAGTCTTTATTGAGGATAGATGTAGATGTCTATGGGTCACAGTAACCACTTACCATCAGGTGGACTGTGTGCTCGTTTGTCACCCTATCCTATATAAAAAAAAATACAGTACACACATAATTACGTGCAGACGTATTAAATGGAACTTAGTCTTATCACAAAACGTGATTAACTTATTGATAGTCTCGGGTTTAAACTAAACTGGTTTATGTCTTTTTCACGACAGAAGTTCCTTAGCCGCGACTAGTCTGCGAAATATGACATTTGATGTCAAATTGAATACTTTACATTTTATTATAGAAATAGGTTGACAAACGAATACACAGTCCACCTGATGGTAAGTGGTTGCTGAGGACCATATACATCTACATCTATTCTCGTTTGCGAATTTAAATGCAGATGCGTTGTCAGCCTTGAGAACTAAGATGGAATGTCTCTTTTCTAGTAAAAAGAGTCTCCGGTTCTCTACACTCACCATACGAAAAACAACAGCATTAAGCTGCTATTTTACGCTGGTATTCTGTGAGAGTGTGGTCCTTCCCCAGTCGAGCCGACCCATTCGTGCTACAACTATACTATAAATATAGCTGCAACTTGGCTCTACCACGTAAAAATTCCATACTTCACATAATGCAACACATATTTACCGCGGTACTGTTTTATTGAAACAGACTATTGTTTAAACTTGAGCCAATTCTTGTAATACGAGGGATTAAGTTTGGGGTCCAATCATGAATCGTAAAACGCAAATTTTTTGTTATTTGAAAATCATTTCTCCATACCGTATTATAGACTTAAAACTTAAATGTTTCTACCCGCATATCTTACCAGGTCGTCACTAGATCTAGCGGGGGGTCATACACTTAGCCTACCAGTACGAGGCTGCCACTCTGCCCCATCGGTTGTCGGTTCTTCGAGCAATATGGCCAGCCCATTGCCACTTCAGCTTACTATTTCGTTGGGCTATGTCGGTTACTCTGGTTCTACTGCGGATATTCTAATTTCTAAGTTTAAAGTTTATGACGCGTAGAAACCACGAGCATAGCTCTCTCTCCATAGCTGGCTCGCATCTTATTTCAATATTTTAAAATAGAAAAAATTATAAAATAACAGAAAGCCAACAAGTTTTCAGATACTACGAAAAGTAGCAAATTTAAAGTATTTGATGTACTTAGTTATTAATAATGATGGAATCAACTGTCAACTACCCAATTAAAACTAATGACATGATTGTACCATTAATTATAATTATTCTATGAATGGTCACATAAAATCCAGACTAATAGGTACTTATTAAAAGTGCTGTAATTTTTTAACATCGTTTTCACGAGTGTGTACCCGTTTGTATACGCAGATCAATGTCATTTCCTTTGGTCATTGTCAAAGGGATTTGTGAAGTTTTAACCTAACCGCATTAAGAGGCTATAAACGTTTAACGTATTAACATTAAAACTAGTACACGCACACATAAATTCTTATGCCTGTTACCCAGAGGGGTAGGCAGACACTACGGACTTACATTTAGCACGATCTTGACACACCCTCTCGCTGCTATCTTACTCTTAATTCAACCTTTTTTTTTAACAAATAAGTACTTCAAATATTTTTGTTTTTACATATATTATGAAATGTTGTGTTTTAATGTTTGTGAACACGTTTGAGTGGCTGGGCGAATTCTAATGAAATTTGGCAAAGAAATTGATTCATATAATACATAATAGTCGTGGCACAGGGCATAATGTAGAACACATATAGAATGTTATAGAAACTAATATTGCAAAAGTTTACTAGAAGTAGGCTGGTAACAGCTGACTTTTTCACCGTGAGGTAAAAATAGGGGGGGGGGGGGGGGATTAGGTAAACGTATCAGAAGCGTAAACGTGTCATAGATATTTTTCAAGCTTATTGTTTTCTCTGTAGCGAATAAAAAACATTAACAAACACAGCAAACCCTCTCAGCAATGAGAGGAGGCCTGTGCCCTGGGACGTATATAGGATGTAACTATAACTTTAAACACAGCAATGGCGGCTCAACAGCGCACCAGCGAAACGCTTGCCTGCTGCACTGCGGGTCGCGGGTGCTATTTCCACACGGATCAATTTTTGCATGGCCAACAAGGAGTTGTTTGGGATATTTCATAACTCCCACCTTTTTTATATAAGTTATATTTTAAACGAAATGCATATTTTGATCATATACTTCATCATATTTCAAGACCACAGACAAGATTTTTATGTAAATAGAAGAGACCGACAATTACGCCGAGGTGTCCTGCGTTCAAAACGGAGCCAAAATTTGTACAACAACACGGATTATTGTTTACGGGTCTAGATGAGTTATGCCATGAGTTGTTTCTGGTCTTCTATAGTTGCCTCTTACGACACCCGCAGGACAAAATAGGGTGTTGGATTCTCTTATTCTCCACCAAACGGATGTGTCCATTGTATATAATCAACTTTTGTTACATTAACTATAATATTATTTGTTAGCTTGACATGACCATAACAACATTGCACTGGGTGATACAAAAGTCATCGATTAACAAAGAAATGAAATGATGACTAACCATATCCATTATTATCCATCAAATATAATCAAAAAGAACATGTTAAAATGTCACTTCTATCAGATAAGAAATAGAATAATAATAATCTAATCAGTCATATCATTCTTCAAGTTTTCAAAAGATCATAAAGCAACTACAAAAATTAAAAATATTTATAGTAAGAAATATTGCAATAATTCGTTTGATTATAGGAGATAACGGTAAGCCATTAGTGGTTCAGCAATTCGTTTGGATACGAGTATATTATATCATTGCAAAATACTTCATATTAATCGAATATGTATTACGATAATCGATATTCATTAATATATTTCCTCTAACCCTGAATTTCTGAATATATTTCGGAGTAGTCACCATGTTCGAATCGAGTAGAATATAATACCTACTACCGGTTCGGTTAAAGAATGGGATTGAAAACGGCGTTGCCTCTATTCGTCTCTCGCTCGCACACTGTCACTATCTATACTCACACCTGCCGGTAAAGACTGCAAAAAAAAATACGTTGCGCAATTCGTTTTTCGTCATCATTCATCATCATCATTACAGCCCTTCACAAGTCCACTGCTGAACATAGGCCTCCCCCAAAGAATGCCACAAAGCACGGTCCTGAGCCACCTGCATCCATCGACTTCCTGCATATCTTACCAGGTTGTCACTCCATCTAGTGGGGGGACGCCCTACACTTCGCCTGCCGGTACGAGGCTGCCACTCGAGAACCTTTCTTCCCCATCGGTTGTCGGTTCTTCGAGCTATATGGCCGGCCCATTGCCACTTCAGCTTACTAATCCGTTGGGCTATGTCGGTCACTCTGGTTCTACTGCGGATATCCTCATTTCTGACTTTATCACGCAGAGAAACTCCGAGCATAGCCCTCTCCATAGCTCGCTGAGCGACCTTGAGCTTCCTCATCCGGCCAGCAGTGAAGGACCACGTCTCAGTTCCGTATGTCATCACTGGCAACACGCACTGAGTGTACAGTCTCATTTTCAAGTTTTGAGGTATACCTGACGAGAAGATGTGCCGTAATTTCCCGAACGCTGCCCAACCGAGTTGAATCCGTCGATTGACCTCTCGGTCGAAGTTGGACTTGCCTAGTCGGACTATTTGGCCCAGGTAAACATACTCGTCAACAACTTCGAGCTTAGTGTTCCCAACAAGTACCGGCATAGGTGTGACATGGACATTAAACATGATCTTTGTTTTGTCCATGTTCATCTTAAGACCTATCCGTTGGGAAACACTATTGAGGTCATTGAGCATAGTGCTTAGGTCCTCCAGCGATTCTGCCATAAGGATTATATCGTCGGCAAATCGAAGGTGAGTGATGTACTCGCCATTGATGTTGATACCGTATCCTTTCCAGTCCAGAAGCTTGAAAACATCTTCCAATGCAGCGGTAAAGAGTTTCGGAGATATGACGTCACCCTGTCTTACACCTCTCTGCAATTGGATAGGTTTCGTACTCTGGTTCTGTACTCGGATAGCCATCGTAGCCCTACTGTACAAGCACTTCAACACTTCGATATACCGACAGTCAACTTGGCATCGCTGAAGGGACTGCAGCACCGCCCAAATTTCGACGGAATCAAAGGCTTTCTCATAGTCCACATGCGCCAGACATAGTGGCAAATTGTACTCCTCGGACTTCTGTACAATTTGCCGAAGGGTATGTATGTGGTCTATGGTGCTAAAGCCTTTTCGGAAACCGGCTTGTTCGGGAGGCTGGAAGTCGTCAAGTCTGCACGCGAGACGATTCGTAATGACTCTCGAAAACAGCACGTAGACGCGGCTCAGAAGGGAAATCGATCTGTAGTTCTTCAAGAATGCGTTGTTGCCTTTCTTGAAGAACAAGACCACCGCACTTCTGCTCCACGCCTCCGATGTAATGCCACCATGGAGGACGGAATTAAAGAGCTTCTGAAGGACTTCAAGTACCGGTTTTCCACCCGTTTTCAGAATCTCCGCTGTAATTCCATCCTCGCCTGGGGCCTTGCCGTTTTTAAGGTGCTGGAGAGCCATTCTAATGTCGCTCAGACTGACGTCCGGGATATCATCGGAATAATGTCGGATAAGACTCGCTCTTGGATCGTTACTCACACTTGCGTGCGGCTCCAACGATGACGTGTACAGCTGCCCATAGAACCTCTCAATCTCATTCAAAATCTCAGGTGCCCCGGAAACGATGCTGCCACATTCGGTCTTCAGCTTTGACAGTTGGCTCTTTCTGGCAGACAGATCTCTGGCAAAGACTTTGGAGCCTTGGTTCCGCTCGATCGCTTCTTCAATACGAGCTGTATTGAAGTCGTTTTTCGTACATTCTATAAATTCAGTTCAACTTGTCATTGGAATGATGATCCCAAAATGTCATAAACTACAAAAAAAAATTAGTACGGTTTTACTTATTTGTGAGCTACGACACGTTATGAGTTTTCTTCATAATTGTTGTCGATTATGAAGTTATGATATATATATACATTTCAAAACTTTTAAGGGTAATTTAGAAACATCATTGTTAGGGAACACATTAAAAGAAAAAAAATCCGATCTAGGCATTAAACTGCGGACGTGATGACCACAAATGTGATCAGAAGTACGAATTTTCGGAATTTTATAAAACACGGCGTAGACCGCGTACCGTTCGGGATAGAATTTTTTTTAGGGAACCGAGGCCACCTCACCTCTGCCCAAACACGTACATACCGGATTATCCACCAGTACTGGGACATCCTGTATATATATATATATATATATATATATATAAAATTATTATTATTAATTGTTTTTGTATAAAATATTTATCTGCCATTGAGACAAACCATTTTTAAAATTTTTGTTTTACTTCCTGTCCGAGCTAATCTTGAGTAATTACGGGATGTGATCTAGACTAAATTTTATCCGAAAAATTTAGGGATATTATTAAAATAGAAATATTGATAATATAAAATAAATAGTCTTTATTGCTTACCTTAAGTCTAAATAACGCCACATTAATAGATCTCAACCAGGTGAATCCACAGCGAGTCGATATTTATAAATGTTATTTTAAACTTAATTTAGGTACACAATTCTTTTCAAATATTTTCCCAATTAATAGAAAATTTCCAATTAACCGAATAATATAACGATATGCCGTTATTAGCGGGTTTTCGCTATTATGTACAGTAGTACATGTTGACGGTACGGTTAGGATGGGTCGCCATTTCTAATCTGATATTTTAATCCGTAAGGACCATACACATGGATTCTGATTAATTATCATCATGAGTTTAAATAAAAGTTATTGTCTACTCAGTTATATACATCTTGTTATGGGCAATAATACGCAAAGATGCAGTTTGAAATGTCTATTATTTTCATGTTATCACCAACCAAAAAAAAAAACATGTTGACGAAAACGATGCCACTACTAATGAAAATAAACCTAGCAAGCTAACAGCATAGCAAAGTGGCGAAGCAATCAGCTTTGTAGCGGTTTCTAACGGTTGCCGTTGAGCAACCAGTTTCAAAATAGGAGGTTCAGATGCCTGGGTGATCAGTAATCGATTGCTGAAAACAGAATTTGAAAATTTAAAACCGTTCTCGAGATAATCGTGGGACAGACGGACAGACGTACAGACATCGTGAAATCAATAAGTGACTTCGCAAGCTTCGCCACTTAATGAGCATTATTAGTAGCCAGAGCTTTATCTCAAGAATTGACTGGTTCTCCGTACCACGTATCGTATTCGATGGAGTTGTAATCCCTTACATTGACAATGCCAAAAATCTTGGTATTTATCTTGATAACTCCTTAAATTGGATACGCCAACTGAATGAAGTAAGTAAGAAAACCTTTGTCGCTCTTAGTTCACTGCGTCGCCTTCGATCATTTCTTCCCATTCCTACAAAAATTATGCTCGCACATTCTCTTCCCATTCCTACAAAAATTATGCTCGCACATTCTCTTCTCCTTCCGATTCTCGAATATGCTAAATAAGTTTGAGAGACTTCAAATTATATGTGTATTAGTGTTGCCAGTTCCAATGGGCCAAATATCGGCATGGACGTTATAATAATCGAGAATTTGGTTTACAAATCTAATGAAATAAAAATAAAAAAATAGGTTTTTTGTAGCCATTATGGCCGCCATGAGTTATGATAAAGTCTTTTTGACACAATGCGCAATTTTTTTTTTGTCTGAGCTGAACAACGAATAATTTATCGTCCATGCATCGGAAACACTGCATATTCGTCTATGTGCGCTTTTTCCTGTAAATCAGAATTTCTTAAACGATTAGTTCCAATTCCAATAGATATTTACGTGATTTTTATATAATCGATTTATTTCAAAACCGATTTTTTGATAGTTTGTGGTTGCTCGTTATGGCTTGGCATAGTTTAGCGTACAACATCACTATCGTAAATGGGCGTTACCCATCCATGAAGTACAACAATATCTGTATGACAGTTTATTTAAAAAAATACGGAAGTTCATAGGCGTGAGCTGTCGTCATACGCACCATGCTACAGCGCAAAGACTAGTGATGGCCTCGCACGTTACACGTACGCGCAGTACACTCCGTACGCAAATCTTTAGTATTGCCTAAAACTTTTGCAGTTTAATCTAACCAATGGTGTGAAATGGTACAGTGGCATTGACAAGCTATGGAAAAAATTGTTATAATGGCCTACTTATTGGCAGAGGAAGAAAATAAAATTTTGAAGAAGAATAAGATTCTGGATTCTAAATATTTATTTAAAAAGGCAGTTGTATGGAGAATATTATGCGTTACTCAAAGACTTATTAGATGATGATGAACGATTTTTCAGATATTTGCTTTTGATATACAAGAAATTTCAAGAATTGCTATATACTAAAACCATATCTCTCTACGGAAAACTCAACATTAAGAAGGGCAAATGAAACTTAATTCTAATAAACCACTGCAGAAAACACTTTCCACTATAAATAATATTTCTCCACTAGAAGGGTAGTCGAAACTAACAGTTTTAGTGGAAAATGCACTAAGTTCGCAACATTAGGCGACACTAAATATCATTACGCGCCGAACGCGCCGCATTATATGACGTCATCAGCATGTCTCCTCTATATATCCAATATTGAATATTCGGATACATAACGCATTTTATAAAATACTGCGCGTACGGTGCGGGTGAAACGTACGAAGTTTCATAAGATTCCATACAACGAATTCTAAAATGCGGCGCGTACTGCGCGTGCTGCGCGTACGGTGCTGATAAATGTGCGTTCACCTTAATTATTGCTCTGTCGCAGTAATATGGTTGTAGCGGTGACATAGTTAAATCCCTATGGATATAGCTATACTCCGTAATATAGCTGTTCCTGTCTTACTAGGAATATAACTATGATAAGACCACTATCTAGTAATATAAATCTTACTAGACTAATCTAGAGAAATAATTGTAATTTTAAACTGTACAGGAATGTACAGGAGCATACTCGTGTTAATCGTGTAAAGGAAAATAAGTATACTACACGGCTTTAACCATCTTACTGCGACAGCAACAAAACTCAGAAATAAGAGGCCTGCGCCCAACAGTGGGACGTACTGACGTACGTATACAGATTATAACTCTAACTTTTTATGTTTTCTTATCCAATTACATGGAATGTGTTAAAGTTAGAAATATACAGATGAAACGTTTAGCACTTTATAAAACATATTTACAAATGTAAGAAAACACGTCGAGATATATCAATTTTCATTGCAGTGTAGCTAATACCGTCATATCGATTATCGCCAATATACATTAAGCGTGCTGACGGTTGTGTTACCAAGTACAAAGTTGTAATGCTTTAAAATTATACACTTTGTACAAATATCGGACACCTTACGTCGGATATTTTCATAATCAGATGAAACACATTTCAGAGCTACGTCTTATTGAGGATCAAAATAATCTCTGAATGACAACTCAGATAACAGACTAACCAACTAGATATTGTAAATCTAATATATAAACAATCATATTTGTTTGTTCGCGTTTTATACGCTGCCATACCGTTCATCAGATTGCGCTAAAACTTTGTCAACTCATTGCTTGCACTTGTGATAAGGTTATAGCCATATTACTACCTACTAACATACAATAGGTGGCGCGCGTGTTGTAACGACAAATTTATTTGACAGTTATACATCGCTCAACGCCAATGAATGTATCATCATTCCTAATTAAATAATATAACTATTTCAAATTTAAAACGATATTTCCTAAACTATTTCTTCTGCGGCAGCAATGCGCCGGGTACCAGCTAGTTAAATATAAAACAATATGAAGTGACGAAGGCAAAAACTTTACTCGGTATAGAAGGTATAAAAAGTCGGCCAGTTGCGTTCGCATTTTCTCCCGTTGGTCAAGAACTATAAAAGCGCACTTTCAAGATAACTAACCGGTGTTATTCGCGATACTTTTACGTACTGCGACAATGTCGCTGAGTTTGACTACATCGCATCTTGCCAAGAGAACACGAAAAAATACACAACAAAAGCAGTAACCGATACGTTGCTTAAAAAAATTTACATTATAGAGACCGTGACCAATTAGCAGATTTAAATTGAAACAATAGTTGTCGAAAACAGAGAAACTAGTGGTTATCGCCTCTCTTTGTAAAAATACTTCAGAACTATGTTCTGTTTAAAGAGAAAATCTATATGTAACAAAATGCGAATGATTTTTTTAGTAGTGACATTAATTGGTCTGTGATTCTCTGCGTTACTTTGATAACAGTTATCTGATGCATTTAATAAATTAACTGCATTGCAATAATTTACCATTCATTGTTCGGATCTCGGTTGATTCATTTCGAAATGTGTTAGCTATGGCCTTGCTGTTTAAAAGATATAAAACGAAAGTCTTAACTTCGTTAACTTTCTGGGATTTCCTGACAGTTAATCGTTGATTTTTAACCGACTTAAAAAAAATAGGTTCTCAGTTCGAGTGTGTTTTTTTATGTATTTTTTTTTGTATATTGTTCCCAGATTGTGAACCGATTTTAATGATTCTTTTAGGTTTTACCTCAAGAAGGGTCCCATTAAATTTTGAAGAAATAAATCCACGCCAGGGTGGAACATAGGGGAAAAAGTTTCCTATTGGAGGACTGTTGTTTAAGAAATTTCATATGATATTTTCGCAGATTGAGAACCGATTTTATTGATTCTTTTTTATTAAATAGTATATACTTATACAGTGGCCCCATACAAATTTGGAGAAAAAATTCCATCCTTTTTCCAGCATTTTCTTACAACACTATCTACCTTTTTTTTATAGGATAGGGTCAAACGAACTCACAGTACACCTGATGGTAAGTGGTTGCTGTGGCCCATAGACATCTACATCTATCCTCAATAAAGAATCAAAAAACAGTCGCGTTGTCACCCGTGAGTACTAAGATGGAATGCCTCGTTTCCAGTAAAAAGGGTCTCCAGTGCTCTACACTCACCATACGAAACACAGCAGCGTTAAGCTGCTATTTTTCGCTGGTATTTTGTGAGAGCATGGTCCTTCCCCGGTCGAGCCGACCCATTCGTGCTACAACTATTCTACTAATATAGCTGTAGCATGGTTCTACCACGTGAAAAAGCTTCTTCAGCGCATTCCATGACAGTCTATAAAAGTCTACTGTTGAAACTGTCTGTGATGAAAATTTCTGTCCACGCAATTTATTCCTTATTTTAGGGAAAGTATAGAAATCATTAGGGCTTAGGTCGGGGCTGTACGGCGGATGGTCTAATAATTCTATGTTTTCTTGCTCTAAAAACTCTTTTGTTCTGTGTGCGGTGTGAGAACTCGCATTGTCGTGATGGAGGATGATGCGGCGGTTTCAGTTCTCTTTACGAAGTTCAGAAACGACCTATGGCAAAGAAATGCTAGCATACCATTCTGCATTAATTGTTCTTTGTCCCTCAAGAGGAATAGTCGTAACATGGCCGGTTATGGAGACAAACGTGGCCTCCATTTTTTTTGCAACACTCCGTGAACAAACAATTTTTGTTGGCTTTAACTCATTTTCGAACACCCAAACTCGTGACTGGTTTTTTGTTTCGGGTTCGTACGCGTATATCCAGGATTCGTCACCGGATACGATGCTGTATACAGCATTTGAGGATCCTGCGTGGAATCTTTCGAGAGTTCTGACGCACCAAGTAATGCGAGCTGCTTTTTGCTCTTCACAGAGCGAATGCGGTATCCATCGGGAAAACGACTTTTTTACACCTAATTGTTCATGCAAGATTATTTGTATTTGACTCATGCCAATTTCTAAAGTTGCCTGAATTTCGCGGTATGTCACATCTTCCTCAATCAGCTTACGCACAGCATCAACGTTTTCTTGGGTAACTGCAGTTTTTGGACGACCTTGACGGGATCATCACTGAGCTTGTCACGTCTACGTTGAAATTCAGCAAACCAGCGATAAATTGTGGTTTTGGATGGGGCTTCATCACCAAATGCAGAAATCATCCGGTCAACACACTGTTTTTGTGTTAAACCACTTCGAAAGTCATAATAAATCATCGCTCTTGAATTTTCTCGAGTCAATTCCATTTTCTCAACGACTAAACAAGTTTGACAAAACCTTGTGACAAGACCGAGAATCTTTTTTTAAATAAATAAATGGTAATCGACTTTTAAAACCAAGGACTTTTCAATTAAAAAGATTTTAGTATGACAGGAACAGTGGAAATATTCCATTCCCGATACTTTTAGTGCAGTCTATGTATGGTGTTTAGTTACTGCTATAACTATATATTTGTTTGTTGTTATTATTAATAAGACTTATTATAGTAAGGAAAAGAAAGAGCAGTAACCGTATAGGGACGATGTAAGAATATCCACTACCCCATACCGTTCCGTGGGTGTCGTAAGAGGCGACAGAGGGAAACCAAAACAGAAGATAGTCAGGAGCATCTTCCTGACAACAACTTAAAACAATGAAAAACTGCGGTTCTATATGAAAATCCTCTCTATGAGGCAATCTATGGGAAAGTTCTATGTTCAACAGTAGACTTTTATAGACTGTCATGGAATGCGCTGAAGAAGCTTTTTCAAGTGGTAGAACTATGCTACAGCTATATTAGTAGAATAGTTGTAGCACGAAGCTTAACGCTGCTATTTTTCGCTGGTATTTTGTGAGAGCATGGTCCTTCCCCGGTCGAGCCGACCCATTCGTGCTACAACTATTCTACTAATATAGCTGTAGCATGGTTCTACCACGTGAAAAAGCTTCTTCAGCGCATTCCATGACAGTCTATAAAAGTCTACTGTTGAACATAGAACTTTCCCATAGATTGCCTCATAGAGATGATTTTCATATAGAACCGCAGTTTTTCATTGTTTTAAGTTGTTGTCAGGAAGATGCTCCTGACTATCTTCTGTTTTGGTTTCCCTCTGTCGCCTCTTACGACACCCACGGAACGGTATGGGGTAGTGGATATTCTTACATCGTCCCTATACGGTTACTGCTCTTTCTTTTCCTTACTATAATAAGTCTTATTAATAATAACAACAAACAAATATATAGTTATAGCAGTAACTAAACACCATACATAGACTGCACTAAAAGTATCGGGAATGGAATATTTCCACTGTTCCTGTCATATTAAAATCTTTTTAATTGAAAAGTCCTTGGTTTTAAAAGTCGAATACCATTTATTTATTTAAAAAAAGATTCTCGGTCTTGTCACAAGGTTTTGTCAAACTTGTTTAGTCGTTGAGAAAATGGAATTGACTCGAGAAAATTCAAGAGCGATAATTTATTATGACTTTCGTAGTGGTTTAACACAAAAACAGTGTGTTGACCGGATGATTTCTGCATTTGGTGATGAAGCTCCATCCAAAACCACAATTTATCGCTGGTTTGCTGAATTTCAACGTGGACGTGTCAAGCTCAGTGATGATCCCCGTCAAGGTCGTCCAAAAACTGCAGTCACCCAAGAAAACGTTGATGCTGTGCGTAAGCTGATTGAGAAAGATCGACACGTGACATACCGCGATATTCAGGCAACTTTAGAAATTGGCATGAGTCAAATACAAATAATCTTGCATGAACAATTAGGTGTAAAAAAGTTGTTTTCCCGATGGATACCGCATTCGCTCTGTGAAGAGCAAAAAGCAGCTCGCATTACTTGGTGCGTCAGAACTCTCGAAAGATTCTACGCAGGATCCTCAAATGCTGTATACAACATCGTATCCGGTGACGAATCCTGGATATACGCGTACGAACCCGAAACAAAAAACCAGTCACGAGTTTGGGTGTTCGAAAATGAGTTAAAGCCAACAAAAATTGTTCGTTCACGGAGTGTTGCAAAAAAAATGGTGGCCACGTTTGTCTCCAAAACCGGCCATGTTACGACTATTCCTCTTGAGGGACAAAGAACGGTTAATGCAGAATGGTATGCTAGCATTTCTTTTCCACAGGTCGTTTCTGAACTCCGTAAAGAGAACTGCAACCGCCGCATCATCCTCCATCACGACAATGCGAGTTCTCACACCGCACACAGAACAAAAGTTTTTAGAGCAAGAAAACATAGAATTATTAGACCATCCGCCGTACAGCTCCGACCTAAGCCCTAATGATTTCTATACTTTCCCTAAAATAAAGAATAAATTACGTGGACAGAGATTTTCATCACCTGAACAAGCTGTGGACGCCTACAAAACGGCCATTTTGGAGACCCCAACTTCCGAATGGAATGGTTGCTTCAATGATTGGTTTCATCGTATGGAAAATGTGTCAAATTTCGCGGAGAATACTTCGAAAAGCAAAAAATACATTTTTAAATAGTAATGTTGTGTCACTTCCTTGATTCCCGAAATTTTCAGTGCCGCCCTTGTATAAACGTTCGAATCGACGCATTTACAACGCGCCGCAATAAGACCACTAAAGCCGGGCTCAAATTTCATCATCATGGCGTATTCTGATCAGCTGTATCGAGTATTTATATACCATAGCATACACTACTACACTAGACGTATCGTATGTCAAAATGCATCCTTACAATCATAATAGTAGTGTCAGAGTGCCGGTGTACCGTCCTCTAAGTGCGCACCTACACTACACATTTTCTTCCGATCCTTATATCTTTAGTACGCCCCTACTTTTCAAGTACATGTAGCGTAGCGGCGTATATTATCACTATTGATGATCGAAGAATACCGACCAGAGATGACGCGTCGCGTATCAGTTATCGTATGGCGTAGTCGTATCGTGATAAGTATCAAAATAGGTCCATAACATACAATCACGATACGCGCATCAGATACAAGGTTTTTTGCAAGCTAATATTAACGCATCTCTAAATAGATGTTCTATTTTGATAGGAGATATATTAACTAAATTGATGCAGAGCAGCACGTAATAATTTTATTAGCCCTTTTTCCATTTTTATGATCAAAATCATTCCTACTACATAGACTGATACTAACGTATAATGGCTTCAAAACAATACGTTCTTTGCAAACATTAAAATTAAAATTAAATTACACTATCGCGGAATACGTAACAATAGTATAATAAAAAAGTTATGATTAACTTATCTACCGTTCATTTATGTCAAATAGAACAAAACGAACATAATAGATTAATAAGCAAAAAGGCTTAACACTTTAATATATCACAGACTAGCGACTCGCCCCGGCTTCACCTGGATTTATCTATACAAATAAATAAAATTGAAGTGTCTGTTTGTAATGTTAAAATAACAGCTTTTTACTAAATGCATATGAAATTATATACGGTACTAATAACAAAAACAATTTTTAACATTTTTGTCTGTCTGACTGTTTGTTCCGGCTAAACTCCGAAACGGCTGGACCGATTTTGACAGGACTTTCACTGGTCATGGTCACAGCTGATGTTACAAGGAGTAGTTTAGGACTTTAATTTTAGAAAAAGAATCAGGATTTCGCGCAAAAAAATTAAAACCCTTGAAATCTTATTAAATTCAACGCGGACGAAGTCGCGAGGGACAGCTAGTTTAGATTAAAGACAATAATCATGAAAAACCATTTATTTTAACAATATTTCAATTTCTACAAAAATCATATTCAAGTTTTTCCGATAAAATATAGCATAGATCACTCCTGGAATTGATCCTATCTGTAAGTCAAGTTTCATTACAATCGGTTCAGTCATTCCAAAGATCAGTCCGGACAGACAGAATAAAATTTTTCAAAATGGTTTTCATTTCATGTCTTAATAGCATGCAAATAACCCCCTCAGCTTAATTACGGCGCAGTTATTTCGTTATTACAGACAGACACTTAAATTTTATTTATATCTATAGATATCGATACAACAATTTACACAATAACTTGAGGAATCGGCTACTCGATGGTTAATTTAAGGTTATGACAACTGATTTAAGGAGTGGCGGAACTAACAAATTAAGCTTTTTTTGGCCAATGTAGGATTTGACCTATTAAGAATTTGACGAGTGTCTGCAACAAAGTCACCCTAGTCATAATGATTTAGAAAAAATTCAGTGGCGAAAATATCTCCGATAATGTGGTCTTGCGGTACTGAATATTTCTGGAGAAAAGAGTATTGGTTTATTGCCAACAATCGATATGATGAGAGTGGAATTTAGAGCTGTGATGCAGTGTAAAAAGGTAGACCTTAGCGGCTGGAAGTACTATGAAGAATAACTGAATGAGTTTGCCAAAATGACCGAATGTAGGTATTTTAATATTTTCCGTATTAAATGATAATACATCAGTTTTTCGTAATACATATTATTGGTCCATCAGTATAAAACTATTAGATGCAGCTAATTTGACAGATTTTAACGCGTTTAACTTTTTAATTCCCGACGGTTCGGGAGCTTTACAGCAACCATGGTAAGGGGGTACTAAGTTGCTTGACGTCCCGATATTACCCAGCTACCTTCAGTTTTTGAATATTAATTTTTGGTCCGATCTACGCAGAACGAGCTTACAGTATCTTGAAGTCTTACAGTGGTATGCATGGATTTGGGTTTGATTTTATTAATCTAAGGATCCCCAAGCAGATAGCAGTACCCATCCATTTTCTGTATTGAAATTAGTATTTTACCATCAGGTGAGCTGCATGCTCGTTTGCCCCCTCGCCTATAAAAATAGGAGGGGCAAACGAGCATGCAGCTCATCTGGTGGTAAGTGACTACCGCCGCCCATGAACAACTGCAACACCAGGGGAATTGCAGATGCGTTGCCGGCCTTTTAAAAAGGACTAAGCTCTTTTCTTGAAGGTCCCTAAGTCGTATCGATCCGGAAAAATCACTGGTGGTAATCGATTCCACAAGGAAGTTGTGCAAGGAAGAAAACATCTTCTAAATCGCACAGTGGTGGACCGCCAATCATCCAGATGGTATGGATGGTATCGCAAGTTTTGTCGCGATATGCGAAAGTGAAATTGAGCGGCTGGAATTGGTCCGAACAATTCCTTAGAGCACTTCCCGTGGTAAATGCGATAAAATACGCAAAAAGATTCAACATCTCTACGCAGTGCCAGTGAGTCAAGCCGATCGGAAAGACCTCGGTCGTCGACGATTCAAACCGCTCTGCGCTGGATGCGCATGGATGGTCAAGTGGAAGGAGCTGGCAATGGGGAGCCCCTGCCCAGAGATGGGAACAGTATTCCATGTGAGGCCGAACCTGCGCCTTGTAAAGTTGCCGGCGGTGTGCCGGCATGAAATACTGTCCCGCTCTGCTGAGCACGCCAAGTTTTTTAGAGGACAATTTGGCCTTCTCTTCCAAGTGACCACGAAACTGCACGTCACTCGATATGTCGACGCTAAGGATTCCGATACTGGCTGAGGCAACAAGGGGAGTGCCTTGAAACTGAGGAGATACGACAAAGGGGTTCCTTTTAGCGGTAAACGCGCAAGCTTGTGTCTTCGGGGGATTAAACTGGACTAGATTTAGTCGCCCCCAATCCGAGACTGCTCAGCAAAGACTCGACTTCAGACACAAATTTGTTCCGGTAGGTACTCGGCAACGTTTTCCCGAGAAATACTGGTACTGACGGTGTATATAGCATCAACAGTGCTGTCATCTGCATAGCAATGTATGTTATCGGTTTGGTTAGCTTCGTGCCAGACCCGATCGAATGCCTTCGCTATGTCCAAACTAACGGCCAATGCCTCCCCCTTGGACTCAATCGCCTGCGCTCATCTTCTATGTGTTAGGTAAACAAGAAGATCACCAGCTGAGCGACCGCGACGGAAACCGTACTGGCAGTCACTAATCAGCTGGTGATCCTCAAGGTACCGCATGAGCTGGCAGTTAATAATGGACTCCATTATTTTCGGGAACAAGGAGGTGATAGGCCTGTAATTAGGAGTACCGAAAAATACGCGTTAGAACCGGTGCCAACTCTGGAGCGCACGTCCTCAGCACAATTGGCGGGATTCCGTCAGGCCCACTCGACTTGTTATACTTCTTTTTAAGCATGCTGGTATTTACACCCCGAGCCGCCGAAGCCTCAGCCCAGGCCTGATAACACTCCTGCTTACTGCGTAATGCAGTCTTACAGGAGCGACCAAACCAAGGCTGAGATCTGCCACCGATTGGTACCACAGATGATGGAATAAATAGTTCCAATCCCTGTAGCACCACATTGGTGACAGATTCAGTAACTGCGCTGGGATCATCCGGCGAGAAGCAATCCCGCCCCCATGGGTAGGATACAAAGAAATACCGCATTCCGTCCTAATTCGCCGACCTGTAATGCCAAACACGGTGGCAACCGGCCGAACGAAACCACGAGGAGAGCGTGAGTGGCACCACACTCCGAATCAGACAATGGTCCGAAGAGCCGAGAGGGGCATCAACGGAAACCTGATATCCGTTCGGATGAGAGGTCAGCAGAAGTTCTAACAGGGAAGGTGTATGATCTTTGTCATTTGGAATCCGCGTAGGCGAAGTAACCAGTTGTGTCAGACTATATGCCAAGGTAGTCATAAACAAATCTCCCCGCATGATCGGTTAAACGTGAACCGAGCCATTCAGCGTGGTGGGCGTTAAAATCGCCAAGTATCACGATCTCTACGGATGGGCTCTGTTGTAGCAAGAAATCTGTAGCCATTTGGACGTGGTCGATGAGTCGATCTGTGTCGGCATTACCGCTATGGGACGTAAACAGGCACCCGTAGACGCGGGGATGGCAGTCGCTGTCTACGCGCAGCCAAAGGATGGACATTTCCGTACCTTCAAGACTGCCGAGGCGTCGAGAACAGATATTCTCACTGAAGTATACGCAAACTCCAGCCCGAGGCACAGAAAAGTGTTCTAATTTGTACCCCGGGTAGGACAAGTACAAAGTATCAGCCGGAGAGGACACCTACGTCTCGGTCAAAAAGAGCAACGCCGGCTTCGCCGTCTCTAGGTGGTAGTGGACGGCGTTAAGGTTTGAGTGAAGTCCCCTGATATTGCAGAAGTCCACGGATAGCGTGGCAAGGGTCGCCATGGTTTTATCGCTCCGTTTGCCCCGTGCAGTGTTAGTATAGAACAGGAAGTAGAGGGTAGCTTGACCGTGGATGCTCAGTGAGGGATTCTCCATTACCAGGGTTGCCTGTACCCTCCTGGGGTATTCCTTTCTTTTTAAATTCCGCTACCATATTATGGGGGGGGGGGGGGCTCCCGCCACCTGCACAAACCAACCAACCGCAAAAGCATAGCTTCTACTTTACCGTGTTATTCTGTGAGGTCGTGGTACTGCCCCGGTTCGAGCCGGCCCATACATGCTACAGCAGAAGCTGTAGCGTGGTTCTACCACTGTTGTTATAAAAGTATAGTATAGTAGTATGTTATAAAAATTATATCAAATCTAATGTAATGGCGGGGACGATCTTGAACATGTTCACAGACTTCCCGGAGCGTCGGCGGTTCACACCAGCTATATTATCAAATCTAATGTAATGGCGGGGACGATCTTGAACATGTTCATAGACTTCCCGGAGCGTCGGTGCTTCACCGACATCTATATGTTTTTGCGCGGGTTTTTATAGATCTTTTTGTTTGTCCTATATAAAAAAGACCACATTCACAATCAAGCTTGCACACTCCTGTATTTTGTAGGGGGATATTACACTTGACGGAAGGTACCAACTGACTAATCTTCTTCGGCGGCTTGTAGTAGGTTTTAATAGAAGCTTACTTCAAGATGTAGCCAATCTTGTCTGTATGTGATTCTTCTGACGTATGGTATTAGTACAGCAGGCACATGCTCGACCGTGGCCGACTTCACTCGGTAACGTCGGGAATTAAAGAGATAACATTAAACGCGACAAAATCCGTAAAATTAGTTTCATTTAATGTGTAGTGTTCGCGTCATAAGAAATCATTAGTATAAAACTAATATAAAAACTGAATAGACGCGGTTATTAGACCAATTTCCATACACACAATTCAAGTTCTCTCTCGCATATCCTTTTGCGTATAATTCATTCCTTACGTAATTAAGTTAACACAAAGGATGTTTCGAACGTTACCAACTAAATAATACAGCTATGACTAACTATGAAAAAAAAAGAATCAACCAATTTTTTTTTATTTGCCTGTCTATTTTTCTACACTTTATCTTAACTTAACCTTAACTAAAAAGAAGGATCCTTTTAGTTTCGATGAAAAAGCGATTTTTAGTACTATTTTTGTTTAAATTCTACTAAGCATAGTGATTTATATATACTTAGTTCTACGCGGACCAAGTCGCGGGCAAAACCTAGTGATTAATGGAATCATGAATTGATAAACATTGTTACGGCACAAGCTCGTCAACTACAAATATTAGTAATTAAAAAAAAACATATTGAAATTAAATAAATATATGGTAATAATGTTTTAATATTCGGGAATTAAAAAAAGTTAAAATTAAACGCAATAAAATACGTAAAATTTATTTTTTCCCATGTGTGGTATTCGCGTAAATATAAGAAATCATTAATTATATACTAATTTAAACGGGTCCGTGGCGCAGTTGCTTAGTATTGAGTTGCGGCGCTGACGACGGCGGGTTCGAATCCCGCACAAAACAAGTATTTCTATGTCCTACAAATAATTGTTACGGGTCTAGATGTTAGTCCTTATGCAATTTATGTATGTAAACTGCCTCTACAATAAGGGAGAAAATCCTAGTGTGCGGGTAACGTTATTTTAATACAATTTAACAATTTGGTGAATTTGCTGGATTAAGTCTTTCAGATCTCATGCCTCTATTTGCAGCAGCTTTAATAGACCTAAATCCAGTATCTGATGGATTAGTAGGGGATGGTAAAGTGACTCGCATAAGATGACATTATGAGTAAAATTAACCTTTTAGTGTCAATTTATACCGAGGATGTAAAAGGGTTGTTAACATGAGGCTCTAGTGACTAGTGAAGTAAACAACAGTATGTCCATTAGAAAATACCAAATCAAATGCCACAGCCTAGTTAAGGGGACAACATTACCAGTGCGAGGATCCATAAGTAACGTCCAACCTGGAGAGTATAGATATATTAAGTTGGTTGCTCACTGTAGTGGTAATAGTGTGTTACATGTTTCAAAATGACTGATGGTAAAACGAGTATAGATTCAGGCAAAGCCAAGACGAAATCAGTATGCAGATCAGCTAGGGCAAGATTGCAGCTCCCTTTTGGAAGAATACACAGATATTTTGAAAGTAGGACAACAAGTCACGGGCGTGTTGGTGCTACAGCGGCGGTATATTCAGTAGCTATTCACGAATATCTTACTGTTTATGTTCTTGAGTTAGCGGGGAATGCATAAAAGGATCTTAAGTTGAAACATAAACCTATCACTCTTTGGCACTTGCAGTTAGCCATCAGAGAAGAAGGGGAGCTGGACAACTAAAGCATAGCCACCAACCATGGCTGGAGGTGGTGTCATACACACACATACACAAATCTCACTGGGAAAATAGGTGGTCCTAGAGCACCTGTTTAACTGAAGTAACATCTATAAGATCAACATTGCATTAGACCTCTGATAAGTTTTAGCATTGTACAGTCATCACCCAATCAGTAAACATAGTTTATGTTATATAAATTTTATATTAATACTAGCTGTTACCCGCGATTTCGCCTGCGTATAATTTAAGTTTTTAATTTTTTTGCGCTGAACCCTAATTTAATTTAATATTTTCTTAAATAAAAGTACTCTTTATAACATAAGCTGTCTATCAATGAAAGTTCCGTCAAAATCGGTCCAGCCGTTTCAGAGATTAGCTGGAACAAACAGATAGACAGACAGACAGACAAAAATTTTAAAAATTGTGTTTTTGTTATAAGTACCGTATATACTTTCATACGCATTCAGTGAAAAGCTGTTATTTTGACATTACAAACAGACACTCCAATTTTATTTATTTGTATAGATGTACAGATTAAAGGTAGGGCCTCTTTAGGTAATTTTGCTGGCCACAGGTTCCTTTTCATTTCTGTGACGGTTATGGACCAATAACTTATTGGTCCATAACCACCAATAAGTGGGTAAGAATTCCTTGATTTATTTTTAATATACCTCTTGTACAAATAAGACAAACTATACAAATATTATTACCTTCTTGCCAGATGAAGTCTCTCTTGAGTTGTGAGGTGCTCCACCTGCGCCATCTCTGCCACCAAATCTGCATGTTCCATGTTTATAATAAGTACCTTCAAACCAAAATCATGTAATTAATGTAGATCCACATGTTCACAATCTGGAGTTTTTCATTAGTTTTAAGAAAAACAGATATTTTTAAATGAAACCTTAATAGTTAAGAATTTAAACTGCAAAATTATTAGATTTTATTTTGTGGGGTTCAATTTGCAAATCGACCGTTGGGAAATACGATCCAGAAAACTTAGCTCAAGCTTACAAGAAATGTACTACTTAATGTTAGCATCTATTTTTTTATATGCAAGTAAACTGTCACCACAGTTTGAAGACCTCTAAAAACTTTGCTGACTATCATTTTTTATATTATTTTCTATTATATAGTGCATCCTCGATATAACGAAACTGAAGGGAATTAGAAAATATTCGTTATACCAAGTAATTTGTTATAATGAGGTTTGTTATATAAGGTAGGGTAAGGTTTTCGTTTTAAAAAGGTAAGAAAAATTGTTTATTATCCTCCACATTACATAAAAACTCATCTGCCTGTCATTATGTCTTGTAAGTATCTGAACTTGACACAATTTATTATGGAATTAAGTGGGAATAATTAATATGTTATGTCAAGGTTCTAAGTTCAAAAATTTCGTTAAAAAGAGGTAACTAATACATTCTGCAATGATTAAAAATTCGTTATAAAAAGGTTTTTGATAAATGTATACATAATGTAGAGGTATACTTTGCGTTAGCTCTTGGCATTTCTAGAGGCTTTCGAAAAGTTCGTTAAATCGAGGAATTTATTAAAGCTGAACGCACATTTGTCCGCACCGTACGCGTCGTACGCGCCTAGTTTTACTGATGATGGCCACATTTGCACATACGCATCGTCCGCGCCGTACGCAAATCTTTTGTATTACCAACAACTTTTGTAGTTTTTTTTTCCGGTTATTAACTCAAAATCACTATGGAAAGAAATATAGTAATAGCCTGCTTATTGGCAGAGGAAGAAAATAAAATTTGAAGAAAAAGAAGATTCTGAATTCATAATATTAATTTAAAAAGGCAAGTGTATGAATAATATGACGGGCTTATACTTTATTTAAAGACTTATTAGATGATGATGAATGATATTTTTAGATAATTGCATTTAACATATAAGAAATTTCAAGAATTGCTCATACAATTTTTTAATAAATTATGTTATTCAAAGCGGTAGGACACTTAAACTGGAGTCATACTACTATAATAGATGTATTTTCAAGAAAGTTGTATGAAAATCTAACTTGACTTTGCATCTATGTTGCATAAAACAGATGGTTGTTATAGATGAAGTAGTACAAAATTGATTCTACTGTGTATATATGTATATATATATATTGAATATTGGTTTTTGCTCCAATCACACTTAATACTACCCTCATACCTTCCTTTCTTGTTCCTCCTCTGAACATGTTCAAGATCGGCTTTTCATTAGAGTTGTTAAACCACAAAAATCACAAAAGACTTCCAATTCCTACCATGAATGATTTCCAATGCTACAATAATAAAAAAAAAATCCAAATTTCAAAACAGAAGATGACGTTCTGCTATCTTCCTACTATCTTCTAGTATCCTTTAATTAATAAATTAAATTCAAACTCATACAACACCACTGCAAGATTTCAAGATGCTATAAGCTCTCTCTGCTTGGATTCTTTTTGAATCCTTTACAGGATTGAAAAATGATGTGTAAAGTAAAGCCTACTATGACAGAATACAGTCAGCCTATTAATAACGCCACTATCCCCTTATAACTATCAATTGATCGGGAATTAAGAATATCTAAAAATAAATCAAATTAAATGTGACAATTTCCATACAAGAAGTTTTAGTCGAAGTGTAATGTTTATGTAAACATAATAATAATGTCCTCCAGACTGAATTTCGGTTATGGCAGCCAGTCAACGGAGACTAGCCATTGGCGCACGACAGGATTATAGTGCCCGAGTGTATGTGCAAGCACTGGTGTAATCTCTATTCCCTCACTCCCAAGGTAAGATGGGACAGTAAACCAGCTTTACCGGACAGAGATAAGGTGCAAGACCAACGGCTTTACATGATTTCCGAGGCACGGTGTTGAGACACCGCCAACTTCCTGGCTGTGGACAGCTACTTAGAATTTCTTGATTGAAAAACTCAATATCTGATTCGTTTTGGACCAACGAGGCAGTCATGTGTATATATTATATACATATATAAGTAAATATAAGAAATTATTATTAGACTACCTAAAAGTCCACCTGGGTAGATACCACCCGCTTACACATACAAAGATAAGATGTATGTTTAGATTGTATTGTACATTTATATACCAACATTAATTGAATTTGATAATCATTGACAATTTGGCATGTAAGATAAAGTAGGTAAAGCAAATAAATTTACAAACTTACCCTTTTGTTATATAAACAATATTACTTTATAATTATTATTAAATATAACTATTACAATTATACGGAAATTAATGAGATACTTGGTTTATTTAAAGTTAAACTACGAAATACATTAAATAGTTTTAAAGTAGTGAATAAAGAAAATATTTGCGTATACTTATTGATAAATTACAATTGATAAGATAAAAACAAGTAGCTTTGATAACTAATAGACAGCAAAGTTATCTTACTAAAGAATTACTTTCAAATACAGTTTCCTAGTCCCACAATTATTTGTAAACAAAGTGGAATTTAGATTGGAATGATCACCGATTTATGCAAAGCCGTTATAGAAAGGCGCCTTCTACTACTTTTATTTTCACATTTATCAATCCTCAAAGTAATTTAACTAATGCCACATCATTGATGCAGCATTAGGTTTATATTTTATAACTTTTCAGTTTACTTACCGCTATGATTTATAACTACAAAGCACAAGTATGTTTCATTTTGATTTTGTTGCCTATAACACACATAAAATCACTAACTTTATTATAACACATAACTTATTGAATTCAATTAATATTAATGTTTAACAAAAACTTTTACAGTTATATGGCATTTTCCGTTACTTTTCATGAAAATTTACAGAAAGAAAAATCACAAGATAGACAAGCAACAAGAATCAGACGCAGGCGTAGGACAGTTGCCTTGAACCACAAAAATTTAATGGATGGTGGCGCCATCCATAACTTGTTTCCAAAAATAATTTGTTTATAGTTGGTCTTATGGCTTCACAGATGTCGCTACTTTGGAAAAATAAAATGAAATTTACTTACAAAATAAAAATAAGTGCACCAAAAAATTATTGGTGATTTTATTGATAAAAAATTATAATTTTAACATAAAAACACGTAATAATTATCGAATAAATCGATAAATATGACAATTATGATACTGGCAACCAGCATTTTATAATAAAATATAAAAATAAAAAATGAAATAATTGTCATATTAAATTGTCATTCCTGTAACATCGCAAATACCCTTTTTATATATTATTATCTCACAAATACAAGTGTACTTATTGAAACTATTTACCTACTTTTAATATTAAAAGTATAAATTATTTTACAAAAAAAGAAAAATTGTTTCAGTAAGTATGCGAGTTAAAGAACATAATAGTTACATTAATATGATGTACATAATATAGCTATATATAGCGAATTAGTTCGGATTCAATTTGTAGGAGACGCTAGTAGTTCAATTTTGTCTGCAATAAAATATCGTCAGAGGGCTCTCTTTTCCTGTATATACTTATTATACTCTTTGATCAGACGACCGTCGTCGTATTATTATTTAGTCCATACCATAGACAAATAAATATGTTGCAATATGTATAAAATATAAATTAATAATATGTAGTTAGTATCACAATCACAGATCATATTACAACACTATTACTCATTACTCGTTAGTATATTGTCTATGAGAGTGATTCACAGACTAAATTCTACCGACTGAGTGATTAATACAGAACTGTAAAACATAGCTTGATCTTTTTGATAGTGGAGTCTTGGCGGGAACTTGACCGGCGAAGGTTTGCTGCTCCTGTATTATAATTTAAATAATGGTTTGAAGTGGATTTTGATATGTAAAAGTGGTGCGATGTTGTGTGTTAAGTATCTGCGCATGTGAACTATTAGTGGAAAAGGTGAAACAAGTGCTCTGATGGTGATGTGATTCTCAAGATAAGGTTTCTGTCTGTTTAGGCGCCTTAAGAAACCATCGCCAACTGTCAGCTGTCTGCTGGCTCAAGTTGCCGTCAAAATCTCCGAGTGGCTGCACAATTTGATGAATAAACCTATTGTGAAGCAGTGTACTATCAAGAATAATTATACATTGTAACGTCAGGCTCAGAAGCGTTAGAACCCAGAGCCGTAAAGCCAGTTATTAAAAAATCTTTTTGACAGAGGCGTCTAGTGATGGAAACAGAAAATATCTGCAAAAAATAACGTTTTATATAGGTACTTGTAACTGTGATGAGATGGTGTGATTGTATGTATATTTTAAGCTATTCAAAATAAATTCATTCATTCTTCAATCAACTTTATTGCACTAGACATATAAAAATATTGGGCAGGTAAGCGACGATGGGTTATAATATTCATATAATATTGAGTTAAAATCAAGATTGAAAAATAAAATAAAATTTTCTCTTTAAAACCCATTTTTTAATCGGGAAGAGAAGCACAACCAAGATTACCATCGTCGGAATCGTCATCGGAACTTGTGTCATCATCTCCAACTTGAATTTATTTATTATTAACTCGTTTTCAACATAATTGTCGAAGTGCACATCGCGCATACAGTCAGACAAAACTTCTTCTTTCACGTGTTGAACAACATTCGCCCAGTTTTCACCAGTCACCTGACCAAATGTTGTTGCGTACTGCATGTCCTGTGAACCAAATAAGTGATGAATAAAGTAATACTATTTAATGCAATGTTATAGTATTTATGAAAAAAAAAGAAAATTTATTTAATACAAATATGTTATAATATTTATCAAGAAAAAAAGAAATGTTTACGCATTTTCATAGTTATATTTTACATTTATAGTGACGCGATTAAAGTACTCTTTTACTTTACTTGACTGACTCGAGTAACAAAAAACTTTTTAGCGATCGAATAATAGGTAAATGATGAGGACATCCACGACTTTTCTCTCACTAGGACGAAGCCACTATCGAATGAGGCCAAATGTTTGACAGATTTCATAGCGGGGATGTCAATTTATTAGGAAAATGTAAGGGTTAATGTTATTTTCTGTAATATTAATTATATTTTATATTAATTAGATTATAAACGAATAACCGAAATTAAAAGTAACTAAAACTTACTTTCCGAAAGTAGGAAATTAAAAAAAAGAGTTGTAAACGGGCACAAAATTAAGGAGCAAACTACTGAGCCATTGTTTTGCGTATCAATATAATACTCCAGAAAATGATAAGCATTAATTAATACTTATATACGTGGTAATAATTCTATACGCGGTAGAACCATGCAGCAGCTATATTAATAGTATAGTTATAGCACGAATGTCGGGGAAGGATCACGCTCTCAGAGAATACCAGCGTAAAATAGCAGCTTAATACTGCTGTATTTCGTATAGTGAGTGTAGAGAACCGGATTTTTTACTGGAAACGAGGCAATCCATCTTAGTCGTCAAGGGTGACAACGCATCTGCATTTTTATACTTAATTCAGGATAAATGTAGATGTCTATCAGCCTCAGCATTCACTTACCATCAAAACATTTTATAAAATATAAATAGGTATATGTTTGGTTAAGTGGGAAATATATATTTAGAAATACAGTTTCGCCTTATTATAATTAAAAAATATAATAAGGGGAAACTGTCCATGGAAGTAAATATTTTTCTTCAAATATTTTTTTTTATAGAAGAGGGGCCATCGAGCATGCGGCTCACCTGATGGAAAGTGACTACCACCACTCATGAACAACCGCAACACCAGTGTAAGCTCTTTTCTTTAAGTTTAATGATAGAGCCACCTGGGGTTTTATACATTTGAATTAAAATCCTTCAAAAGGTTCAGCTTATTACCAGGAATAAAGAAAAAAGTAATGAAAAAGGCAAAGAATGAACAGCTTGAGAATGTTGTTTTTACGTGGTTTCTGCAACAACGATCTATTGGACAACCGATTTCAGGATCATACGTGGTAGAGCTATGCTGCAGCTATATTAGTAGTATAGTTATAGCACGAATGGGTCGGCTCGACCGGGGAAGGACCACGCTCTCACAGTATACCAGCGTAAAATGGCACCTTGGAACTTCTGTGTTTCGTATGGTGAGTGTAGAGACCCTTTTTACTGGAAAAGAGGCATTCCATCTTAGTCCTCAGGGGGACAACGCATCTGCATTTTGATTCGCAAACGAGGATAGATGCAGATGTCTATGGACCACAGCAACCACTTATCATCAGGTGGACTGTGTGCTCGTTTGTCACCCTATCCTATAAAAAAGGATCGATTTTATGTGAAAAGGCGCAAATGTTCAGTGAAAAAATGCATTTAGCTGGTTTTACACTTTATAAAATGCCCCCGCGAAGCAGGTATGCATAGGAATTTCCTCATTTGAAACCCGGAACAAAATCCGTTCTGTAGTTACGTATAAAAACGTTGATAAACAAACGCAGCGTCGATCTTGGTTTTATATGAGGTATAACGCTTGCGTATAAGGCCTAGGCATTAATTGATACATTTATTTGTAATATTTATTAATATGATACATAAATAGAATGGATGTTACGGGTAGGCCTGGGTGTAGAATTTTGTCGATATATTTTGTCACACTGTCTTATCTCTATTATTACTTCCGTGTACGTTCACTTCTACTGTCAGCGCCAAAATGGCGAAAATCAAATCGCCTCATTATGTCACGGTGTATAGCCAGTCCATATATAGAGGTTGTCGTGAAGCGACAATAAAGAACAAAAAGAATCTAACCTAAGAACAACAAAACAACAAAAATACAACAAAAGCAAAAAATATATTTAAGATTCAAAAATATTTACAATTTTATATTACAAAAAATGGAGTATGAATATGAGGATGGATGATGCGATTTACAGATTATTTAAAAAAAAAAGTAATAAAAAAAAAAGATTAGTGCCGAAGCTGAGACTGAAGATCCAAGGTGTGCTCTCAGCGCCTGGAACGAGCACGCACGGCGTAGGTGAGAAGGCGTGGGCGTCTCTAGGCGACGACCTCCGGTGAGTGTGGTAATTGCAGGATCCGGCGATTTCAGGCCAGACAGGGGCTTGCAGGATCCTCAGCGGCTTCAGACAACACAGAAGCCTGCAGGAACCGGTGACTGCAGGAGGGACAGAGGTTTGCAGGTTCCGGTGACTTCAGGCGGAACAGAGGTTTGCAGGTTCCGGCGACTCCAGGTAGAGCAACGGTTTGTAGAGTCCAGCGACTTCAGGTAGAGCGGAGGTTCGTAGAGTCCAGTGGCTTCTGGCAGGACAGAGGCTTGCAGGATCCCGGGGCCGCACTGCCCTGCTAAGGCCTTTAGAAGATGCTTCCAATTCGAGAATTGAAGCAAGACTGCCTTTCTTCACCGATTGTTCGGCTTTTATACCTTTCTAGAGAGAACGGAAAAATTATTTAAATTAAACGCAAATTTTTTGTAAATGGTCAAGAGAAAAGAGTATTTATGTGGAATTATCAAAATAGAAACAACAGACCGGTAGTAAATTTGAATATAATTGCTATGGAGACCAAATAAACAACAATGTCAAAACATGTCAAATTTTGGTTTTAGGCTTGTAATAAGAAAACGGCAAGATTTAAGTGGAAAATGAGATATTATTGATATAGGAAAAAAGGTAGCGCAACTGCCCACACAAAGCCCGAAATTGTAGAGTTACGGAAAACTAACTAAAAGATCAAAAAAAGGTAGACTCCATTGACACCAATTTAAAAGTGCTGATAATGTGAAAATACGAAGTAGAAATGATTTGTTATTGTGTTCTTATGGTTTAAAATCGTTACAGGATCCTATGGAAATAAAGATGATGTAAAATATCCAGTTTTGAAGTGAATGCAGAAAATCGAAAAAGAATGGAAAAATGAATTTAAAATAATGTAAAATGATATGTAAGTAGCATAACACTACAAGGTCAATGCCTCTTAGACCTTAAAGTAACGATATAAACATGTAATCTTAGAGTGACGGTTGAATTTCGTTATAATAAAGGCAATTTTTAACAAGACCAAAGCTGTCTTCCATGAATTCGGGACTACGCCTTGGGAGTAGGAGTACCGGAAAAGACGCGTTAAAACTGGTGCCAACTCTGGAGCACACGTCTTCAGCACAATGGGAGGGACTCCATCGGGCCCACTCGACTTGCTGACGTCCAGAGCGCTCAATGGCGCTCCCTGCGTCTTGGTTTGACTCACAACCTAACTAGCTTTGCCCAAGACGGGTCCCTTCATTGCGGGGCTACAGACTGTCTGACCTCCATGATGTTTTATATAACAACATAATAATATATCTCTATAAAGTTCCCACCTTTGAAAGATTGAAGGCAACTTGTTGGTGGGTGAGACAAACATGATCGAAAAATGCATATACTCAACGTCAGTGACACAAACCCTTTCTCATGGCGAATTATTATTAATATCTTATAACTGCCTATGGGCTATATCTGCCATTGTATTGGTTGGTGGAGCATATGTGTCGACCTCATGCGGGTGGTATCTGGAGGGAGAATCTGAGGAGGCTCTCAAGGCAGCGGCCGAAAGCCGCGCAACGCGGGACCCCATTCCCTTGAGAAGACACAAATTTGCGTGTTTATCGCTAAAAAGAACCCCTTTGTCGTATCTCCTCAGTTTCAAGGCACTCCACTTGCTGCCTCAGCTAGTATCGGAATCCTCGGCGTCGACATATCGAATAGTGTGCAGTTTTGTGGTCACTTGGAAGGGAAGGCCAAATTGGCCTCTAAAAAGCTTGGCGTACTCAGCAGAGCGGGACAGTATTTCATGCCGGCAGGCACATCGCTTGCAACTTTACAAAGCGCAAGTTCTGCCTCACATGGAATACTGTTCTCATCTCTGGGCCGGGGCACCCCAGAGCCGGCTCCTTCCATTTGACCGCATCCAGTGCAGAGCACGCACGCACGCACGCACGCACGCACGCACGCATGTACGCACGCACGAATTAAGAGAATGAACCCAACTTCAATAAAAAATATATTTATTTATTTTGACAGAGTTACAGTAACCAGTTTATTACTACAATATTCGATTTTAAATGATTACAATTGTCTATTTATACTTAAGTTATATGCTACAAAACTATTTACTAAGCTTATTTACTGCATACGTTTGACCCAGATGGGATTGCTGATGATGTGCGAACGAATGAGATTTGGCAGGGGTGCTCAGCCTTAACTCCTCCCCCCTCAAGAGAGAAATTATCCGAAGGTGGCTCAAGCGACTTCGGAGAATTTCGACAACATAATTTGAATTTAATTAAAATGCTACATACTATACAGATTACTATAATGAGATATAAACTTATGGTCCATACACTGATTTCACTTGTTACTAAGAATTTTGTATTTATTTCGTTATCACTGAATTTAGCACTATTTATTAGTTCTTTTATATCACTGAAGTCCACGTTTCTTAAATCTAACTGTTTTGCTTCTTTCTTGATGTCATCCTCTCGTACAGTTGGCATCTCGATTGTGGGAAGCTGAAGTTTGATATTCGCAAAGTACCTCGGAGCGTTGATGAATGTGTCTCCAACCTGTGTTCTGCATTCTTGATTAGGTATCATGATATATGTGCCTTGCACTTGGTATTTTTGTACATGTTCTGGACAGTGTTCAGTTATTATCAAGTCCTTAGTGGTATACAGTAACCAATAGTTCTTGAAGATCCTCTGGATTTTCAAATTCTCCAATCGTATATTATGTTGCTGGCAGCTACTGTGGTTGGTTTTCATCTGCATTATTTGCTCAATACATGTTTCAGCTGGATACTCTGCGAGACTTTCCTCTGGGCATAAGAACTTTTCATCGTCGATTTCTTCACAGGGACTCACCGCTGATCGGTATTTCAATCTTTTCACCAATAGGAAAGGATATGATGGGATTATGATATGGGTAACATCGGAATTAGATATTGGAATTGGTATTATTTTGTAGTATGTGTATATGTCTGGTTCAATTAATGGGATATCTAATACAAAAACTAAGTTATTCCTATTGACATACGATTTAACTACTATATTTCTTTCTAACTTAATTAAATTTTCCTTATTTGCTGGGTAAATCAATTTGGCATATTTTTCTATATTTATTAACATATTTAATAGTTCTGTTGAATTTATGATTGATTGATGTAAAGTATGTAATTTACTAAAAGCAATAGCTGTTTCTATTTCTTGTATTACATCGAAAATTGTTCGAAATTTGATATAAAGTATTTAATATTGTTACAACATTTTCTAGAGACCTTTCCTTATGAAGTATAGAATCTATTTCCTGATTTTGTAAACGATTGACATTCGAATTTATGTCTTCCGACGCATTAACAAGCTTGTTAAATGCTTGTTGTAGCAAAGTGACTCGGTGTTCAACCAAATGTTCTCTATTATTCACCTGACTTATTTGTGAGTCGAAGTGCCTAGCGTCTTCTTCGTCTAAGTTACCTGAGATAACTTTAACTAAGGAACCTAAAGGACTAAATATGGCTCGTTTACTTATTTTAGATATAGGTAAAATCTGATGTATTTTATTATTTGTTAAATCTATGGATGTTTCTATTTGCTTAATTAACCCCCTAAATTCATCTCCAACTTCACTATTATTACTAATAATCTTACTTACGCAATTATATTGTTCAGTATTAATATCTATTTGTTCAACTACCAACTTTAAATCTAATGTTTTCAAAATGGTCCACGAGTTATTCCTGATCACTGCCATCCCAACTTTCAGAGGAGCTATCCCCGGATTGGTGTTCAGGTTCTGTAGATCTAGGCCGTTGGACAATTTTGCCAATGCCAGAAGTACTAGCCACGACCTGTGGAGGACGTTTAATATTTTTTATAGCTACTCTAGTTTGTCTCTTATTAAGTTTAACGGGTATTATATTATGATCCGGTTTCCCTATGACTTTGGCTTTTTCAAAACGTGGCTTATCTTTTGCTTTTCTTGTCCTAGTAGTTTTCATAAAAATATCGTCCCCTTCTTTAATTTTTGGGACTTCCTCACCTCCTCTTTTTTCTCTAACCTTAATCTTATCTGTCTGTAATTTCTCGGCTACATATTCATAAAGAACTTTAAGACGTTTTCTATGATCTTGTAAGAGCTTTTGAATCAAATTACGTTCCCTATCTATATCGAAGACGTTACCTGAATCGGTGGTACCGAAAACAATTTCAAATGGTGTAAAGGTTGTTGCGGAATGAATACTATTATTATAAGCCATTATCGCATATGTCATCACAGAGCAGGCATCAAGATCTGTCTTAGCTAATCTATATATTTCGTTAATGGTGGAGTGAAATCTTTCAACTATTGCCATGGAACTAGGGTTATTTGGTGTTCCTATGTGGAGCTCTATTTTATAAAGATTTAGAAGTTCTTTTATTAATTCGTTATTAAATTCTGTACCTGAGTCGCTATTTATTTTCTGTGGTAAACCATACATACTAAAGTATTTAATTAAGGCTCTTACAACTTCAGGGGTACTGCGATTTGGGATGTTTATCGCTTGCCCTAACTTACTGAAAGCATCAACAATTGTCAAATAATATTTACTTTCTATGAATAGTAGATCTATGAAAACTTCTTGGAACGGTGTGCTTTGACTCTGTGTTAATTGAATATGAGGTTTTATAGGTTTCCTTTCATATTTCATCTTTTTGCATTGTTGGCAAGAATTTATTATAGCTGTTATTGTTTCTTTCATATTTTGCCACCAATAATGCCGTTTTAATTTATTAAATGTTTCTTGGATCCCCCTATGACAAGTCTTACCCTCGTGATATTTTATCACTATCTCTCGTTGGTCCTGCTCGGAATCGGTTAAGTTAATAATTCTTTCGGTACATTCAACAAGTTTGCAAGCTCCTTTCTTATATAATTGAATTAATACGTTTGAAAAATTTATCCTAAAAGCTGGGTCTTCGAAATAGATGAAATATTTGTTCTTAAAGTCTACATATTCTTTCAGAAAGTCTTTAACTAATGTTTCATTATTTATTGGCATATGAACTTCTAAAATACGCTGCTTTTTGTTAGACATGTCCTTGACCGAAAATTTATCAGAGAACCACGAATGAACTAGTATTTGACGCGGTTTTGAGTCTATTGCTTCGTTTAAAATCGGAATGCCTTCGTGTTCCCTATTAGATACGGAGTTCGCTGTAGCACCATCATCTGAGATTTCCATCAATTCAGGTTGTTTTTCAGTTTCCGTATCTGAGATTGACACAACTGGTCCTGTCGAGGCTAATATGTGAAAATTCTGAATTCCAGTCAATTCCGAATTATTATACTGATTTGATTCAATACATTGTTGCGAATTGCAAGGTTGATTTATTTCACTATTGGTATAGTTTATTCTCCTTGAGTTAGCAGGTCGCATTGTTACATCGGTGTTCGAACTCGGCGCCATAGGTGGCGATTGATATTGCGTTAAACGCTGAGTATGCGCAGGGGCATTGTCCGCGAAATACTGACTACGCTGTATCGGGTCCGGCGCCGGCGGTACTGGTGACCTAGTGGTCGATTGTTGTTGATAATTATTGCGATGGCTATTGTTACGATTGTTATTTTGCCTAAATTGGAATGAATTATTTGACGAGTTAAAAGAGCGATTATTATTAACGTAGGGTGACAAATTATTTTGATTATTAAATGTATTTGCACTAGATTGCTCCGTATGGGAAACATTTCTAGGTGAATAAGTGTAATTATTGTTAGGACTCAGCCTAAAGTTTGTTCGATTAGACCGTGAATTTTTACTTTCATAAACTGACTGAAAGTTTTGTTCTTCTAAGACAATTTTCAAAGCGTCTTCTAGAGTAGTCACGTTCCGTAATCTCACAAGTCTAACTAAATATGCCGGTAAATTATAAAGAAACGCATTTAGTGAACTATGGTTATAAATAGATTGTTTCGCTAGACGTAAGTTCGGATCGTCAATCGTTTCGCTAATCTTAGAAAATAAGACACTTCTCAAATGTTGTATTCTGTGACAAAAATCCTGGTAATTTTCATTACGGTTTAATTTTAAGGATTCGAGTTCCAAAGCCAAACATTCCTCGGATCTCGGGTCACCAAAATGTTGGCTTAGTAATGTTTTTAATTCGTCCCAATTATTAATATGATCCCGTTCTCCAACTAGGTTCGCAGCTTCCCCGGATAACCTACTTGTAATAACGTGGAATAAATATTCGTTTTGTAACTGGCTTCCTCGGAATGAATGGAGTATGTACTCGCATTTTTTTATAAAGAGTGGTAAAAGTCTAGTATCACCATCGAAATTAGGGATAATTTTGACCATTTCCATAGGAACTCTCACTAAATTTTCCATTTTTCTTTCTTTTTGTTACAGAATACACTACCAATAAAAAATAAAAAAAATACTCTTCGGTTATTATTAAGTGAATTTATAAGGAAATTAAATGAAATAATTTAAATTCCTCAATTACTTAACTAATTAGAATAATTAACTAAGTGTGAATTTATCTAGTAATTAGGCGTAATTAATCCCACAAAACCAGAATATAAACACACACAAAATAGGAGAATAAGAAGGGTAGGAAAATACAGATTGGTGAAGAAGATTTACTCACAGTGCTGCAGTTTTCCCCATGCTCCTTCTGGAATATTGGTGCTCCGTCCTTGAAGTTGGTCTGTTCCTTAATAAATTTGTTTGTTCCTTTTTTCCCGATTAAAACGTTGAGACGTACCTACGACCGATTTTTCTGCGAAAACTTTTATTCGCCACGAAATAATACTTGGTCTTACGGGTCCCTACCGACTGCGCCAATTAAGATAATGAACCCAACTTCAATAAAAAATATATTTATTTATTTTGACAGAGTTACAGTAAGAAGTTTATTACTACAATATTCGATTTTAAATGATTACAATTGTCTATTTATACTTAAGTTATATGCTACAAAACTATTTACTAAGCTTATTTACTGCATACGTTTGACCCAGATGGGATTGCTGATGATGTGCGAACGAATGAGATTTGGCAGGGGTGCTCAGCCTTAACTCACGCACACACACGCATTACTCTCTGAGGCGTCTCAAATACATGTATAATTAATTTTTGAGAATTAAAGGTATTTAGTTATTTATTGTACTAAACGACATTTGCGCTTAAATAAATACACGCATAATTAATTCCTGAGGTCGTGCCGTATTTTGAGTCCTTAATTTTTCATCTAAACTCGCTCACGCCCGGAATATCATCGGGATAGTGTCGGGAGCAACTTACACATGCCGGTGGTTCCAATTATGAAGTCTAGCAGTGGTAAAGTACCCGAAATGTCGGGAATGAAAATAGTAAATTAAACGCGATAAAATCCGTAATAAATAGTTTTATTCCATGTGTAGTGTTCGCGTAAATATAAGAAATCATTATGTAATCCAGTACGGACTGGTAATAGCAAATAAAATTCGCCGATTGGAAGACCTTAAAACAAAGCGCGCAAGATATACAGGGTATTTTTGGAACGCTCCCGAAAACTAAGACAGGCGACAGCACCAAGTATACCTTTGATCATGGGTCATAAATAAATTTGTCCTGATGAAAAAAAAAAACATATTTTTACAACGTTTTATTAGCTTTATTCACGCGCCATCATGTTAGTACAGCTAAATGAAACGATAATTTCATAAAAAAAATCATGAAAATACTGAAACATAAAACCAGCAGTGGAAACTGAATTGATATCACCTGACTAATGGAGGTTAATGTACGCGCGAACGGTGAAAAAAGAACGCTGGCCTTGAACTTGGGCACTGAGCGATTTATCACATATTGGCCAGTATTACTGTGCCTGCATGCTATTGGTTCCCGCGCTTTGTTCGCTCTAAAAATACAGTCGCATACACAGCTTACTTTGCGACTCGCGACGATGTTTTAAAAAGGAAGGAAAAAAAATTATTTATATCTATTGTTTTATGACTAAACTAGTGAACGAAAAGGTAAATATGATAGGAGAAGGTGAATGGGGAAAATTGTGCAGTAAAGTTAAAATTGTTGAGGAAGAATACCGAAAAAATTACCATGTGATCGACCTGATGACGGAAGCTCAAGCGAAGATGAAAGTGATGATGAAGTAGCATCCAGTAACACCAACACACCATCAACATCTGGCTTCCATGTGACCCAAGACGTCATAATGGACGGCGTGTCACCCTTAGCTTAAGTTTTTTTGTTACAAACTACTTTATATTTTACGATAGAAATAACAAACAATGCTCAAGTAAACATTATCTATTTTTAATTCCCACCTCTTCCAAAGTTCTAAGTAGCTAGTAAAACACCTATTATGATTCTACAATAAAACAATTAATTACTATAATATTATAAAACAATAGCCCAATACCATGTAGTACTTTAGAACGCGACTGTACCCACACTCACTCCGCTGTCGACCTGTATCTAGCTCGGTATGAAACAATGCTGCGGTCATAAGAAAAAAGGGCGCATCTAACAATTTTCGAATAAATTACCATTCGACTCATGATAAGAAGACGCATCTACTAAATTTTTTTAATATTCACTAATATCAATATTTTAGAAATTATCGTCAGAATTTTAGACGTAGCTGTTGATCACAGATGACATTTTATTAGTAGAAAAGACTTATACAAATTCAACATAAAAGAAAAGACTTATTTAACCAGTTGCTACGTCATCTTTAACAATATTTGCATCGATTACTTAAATTTAAATTATTCTTGTCTTATTATTTTATATCTTATTATTAAGAGCTCATATCTTATTATTAAGAGCTGGTGTTTCACATGTGGTCCCATATAAATTTGATCGAGGTCAGACCAATAGTTTTTGAGTTATCCTTAATTATTTATATTAAAGTCGATTGTACAAATGTTTTAATTTTTAATTATTATCGTAGTAAGTCTTGTATGATATCCCCTTTAAAATCATTACTCAAGAGTTGCGGGTTGTTATTTTTTGTGTCTCACTACCAATGCTTTTCTAATATTTACTAAGAAAAAAGTAGTAAATTACTATTAGCGTCCTTTCAACTTCAAATGACCTTTCCAAAATGTGTAAAAATGTTAAATGAATGGTAGTTTTGTTTTATTTATTAGGTTGGGAAGACCCAAATAGTTATATGCGTCTTACCTTCGATGTTTTTGTGTTGCCAGGTGTACTTTTTTAATCTAAGATGAAAAGGAAAATTCGTTTTATTTAAATAAATAAACAAATTTAAAAAAAAAATAAGTTCGTCCTTAAAATCTTCATGTCTCTACGTATATATTTCAATATAGATACCTTTTAATATACTTTAGACACGGGGTCTGAAAGAAAAATTCATCAATTTATTTTTTATTTCCATTTTACGTTTTTGTTAGTTACTTCCTTTTTTATTATGACGGCAGAATGCCTAACCCTGTCGCCTCACGCTTGTGACGCAGTAGGTTTCAGCCTTGACGGGGTTCGTTCGTTTTAGTTTTTGAGACAGTTCCGTGTTGATTTTGTACACGCGTGCGCGAGCGACAGTTCAATCGTTTTGTTTAATAAATTTACTTGTGATTACGTGTTGATATTAAAGTTTTTGTTACGTTTTTGGATTCTTTTTTGTTTTAATAATGCCTAACGCGTACGTTTATAGTGGTCAACATGTTAGGTATCCGAACCTAGGTACACGAAGTATCGCTAAATAAATTGTTAAGACGTCGGGATGGAACAAGTGTGTCATACTGTGCAGTGCACAAAGTGTTGAAGCGTAACCGAATGCGCCCATACAAATTGCACAAAGTGCAAGCTTTAGTTCCCGGCGATCACGACCGCCGACGAGTTTTCTGCCGTTGGTTATTATACCAGCAACAACGTGTGCCTGGTTCCATTGAGCACATTATCTGGACGGATGAGTCGACATTTACCAGAAACGGCCTGTGGAACCGAAGAAATACACACGTGTATTCAGAGGTTAACCCGCACGCTGTTCGACAAACCGGGCACCAAACCCGATGGTCGGTTAACGTATGGGCAGGTTTATTTAAGGATCGCATACTGGGACCAGTGTTTCTGCCAGAGCGACTGAGCGGACAGCGATACCTAAACTTTATAAATGAACAGTTGGTTGACATTTTAAACGACCTATCGTTGGCTGAATATCGCCGCACATAGTTCCAACATGATGGTGCCCCTCCACATTTCGTGAGGTTCGTCCGTGAGCGCCTCAATGAGCTATTTGATGATCGCTGGATCGGCAGACTAGGACCACACGCTTGCCCACCTCGCTCACCAGATCTGACTCCGTTAGACTTCTTTTTGTGGGGTATGTGAAAGAAAGGGTTTTTAATCGTGAATGTGATAGTGCTGAAGAAATGCGCCAAAGGATCGTGGATGCTTTCGAGAAACTACGTACGGACTGTGTCGAAGACCACACGATGATGCCCCGCCTGCACCCAAATCTGCCTTGAAATGAATGGAGCTCAATTTGAGCCGCATCTCATAAGACCACGGAGAATTTAGAGCAGTAAGCTGTTTCATAACTATTTTTTTTTAAATAACTTAGTACTAGACTAATCTGAATAGGTACATAACTGAATACATGAGAATAATAAACATACCTACACGATGAATAAAAACGCATGACTCCAACCTTGGTTACATTTCATTTAAGTATTTCTTCATTAGCGGGGAATCGAACCAGTTATTTGGGTTATTTAACCTGTAAATTCGGATTAAAGTGGCTACGTGGAGATAAGCACAGTGGCAAAATAGTAGGTTAAGTAGATAAGTTAGGTATTTAGACACGTGTTGTAAATTATTATATTGTGGGATGGCCCGCTAGTTGCGGGCCGCGCGAATTTGTGTTCGCGCGTACATTGACCTTTATCTAGCTCAGGTCAGGTGATATCAATTCAGTCATTCCACTGCTGGTTTTATGTTTCAGTATTTTCATGATATTTTTTATGAAATTATCGTTTCATTTAGCTGTACTAACATGATGGCGCGTGAATAAAGCTAATAAAACCTTGTAAAAAGATGATTTTTTTTTTCATCAGGATCGAATTTATTTGTAACCCATGATCAAAGGTATACTTGGTGTTGTCGCCTGTCTTAGTTTTCGGGAGCGTTCCAAAAACACCCTGTATAACATCTTTAAATTTCTTGAAGAGATGTAGAGATCATAATCTCATTCCTATGTGTGTCAAAATATCAACCAAAAAGGACATTCGAGTAGAAACGATAAACAACCGTTGACCACAGACACGAACAATAAACAACGCACGGTCTATAATCTGTTAAAACAAACACTGGACGAACCTACAATGAAAGTATTATCGAAGGGCCTGCATTTCGCAATCACACTACATAAAATTCCGTATGAGGAAATTATCTCCAACGTTGAGGATTGTCTGTTTAAAAACAATGTGGGAAAGGAAGATTTAGAGGCCATGTGTCAAGACATTTCGTCCTTATTACGACGAAGTTAAGTGCCGAAACTAAATCTCCCCAAAGACGAGATTGAAGCGTTGTACAACTTACGCAACAGACCAGAGCTCACGATTCTCCGTGCAGATAAAGGAAATGCTATTGTTCACGCACCTAGCTGTCCCTACAAAGGTCTACCATACAGGGCCCATAGAGCTGTTAAGTTCGACGGACAACTAAGGACGGGACCCAACTGGCCTTATGGAAAATGTCCTATCCTACTACACAATAGGAAGAAGGCTAGGTGAATAAATAGTACGTACCTGTTCAGAAGCGAAGAAGGCTCCCAGGGCTCGTTCAGGCGTAATTGTCGTGAATGTGAGTTGTGTGTGAGAAGTGTATATCTGTGTAACCTGAATTAGGCTTTTATTCAGCAGCCACCCTGGCTCCGGCACCGCCCCCCGGCGTGGTATTCTCCAGCGGCGGCAGCAATGGACTATTTCTTTCTTCAATTCACTATGTCAGTCTATCAAGTTTACGTACATTTAACTAACTTCAAGACGCAACTAAATCCCGTTAATTATAATCAAAAAACGTAACTCGCGCCACGACGGATGACCGGTGGGTCAAAGTTCACTGACGTTCACTCCGCAACAAATTATTTCGAAAACCGAACGCGACCTTTTAAGGCGCTTAACGCAACGGTACAATCAAACATTAACTTCCCAATAATTAGCCAACCTGGCGTCTAATGTTCTAGACTACACAATTATTCGTCGCTGCACAAATCCGTTAATAAAATCGGCGCTATTAGAGGCAGCCACGCAGCTCGATTCGATTCACAGCAATGCCCGGCTGCCGCTTGACGACAAAAAAATACCCTACTATAAAGATGTAGGTACTCCAGAGACCATCGGTGCCAAAAACTCTGAGTCATCTGTTGCAGCAGGTCAAATCTGCTCAGCCGCGAAGAGTTTACTTTCCTGAAGGGGTACTCGGGTAGGGCGTTAAGCGGCTGGCCAATCAGGAAGTGTCCCGGGGTTAGAACCTCCAAATCATTCGGATCGGACGAGAAGGGACAGAGGGGCCGAGAGTTGAGTACCGCCTTAATTTTACAGAATACAGTGGCAAGCTCCTCAAACGTCAAAATAGTTTCGCCAATAACGCGACGGAGATGCGTTTTTGCAACCTTAACCACCGCCTCAAAAATACCGCCCCAGTGTGGGCAAGCCGGAGGGTCGAATTTCGACTGGATGCCCTTCTTGGACATCGCAGTACCTAAATACGTCCTGTTGTTGGACAGAAATTCGACGACCTCTTTCAAATATCTATCCGTGCCCTTATAATTCGTTCCGCAATCATACCGGATCAGGTCCGGCAGACCGCGACGCGATACGAAGCGGCCCAGCGTGGCCACAAAGGCTTCAGTGCTGAGGGCACTTACCAGTTCTAAGTGAACGGCCTTAGTGGAGAGGCACACGAAAACGCAAAGATAGACCTTATGTGAACGCGCGTTACGAAGGTTAGAGGACTTGACGAGGAAGGGGCTAGCAAAGTCTCTTCCGACTCTAGCGAATGGTCGGATGGCCCTGACGCGGTCAGGTGGTAAGTCATCCATCATAGGCTGCGATATGGTGGCCTTCAGTTTATGACTTGGTATGCACTTAAAGATGACGCTCCGAATGGTGCTTTGGCCTGCCAAAATCCAAAACTCCCGCTGCAAAATAGCCGAAACAGCGTTACACCGAGCGTGGGTATTCTTAACATGATGGTGGGTTACCAGCAACCGGACAAAGGCGCCGTCCTTGTGGAACAGTAACGGGTATCGAGCCCCGTACGGCAATTGAGAATTTTTCAAATGTCCGCCAACGCGCAGCATCCCAGCGTCGTCCAGGAAGAGGCTCAGACGGGCCAGAGCGCCCTTGACAACGGAGCCCCACCGCAAGTTTTCAATCACGGGCTCAAAATGTTTCGCTTGGACCATACTGGTCCAATGCATCAAAGCCTCACGACGCTCGCTAGGGGAGAAAACGGAGTCAGAGATTCGGTTGGACGGGTCTTTTTTTTATAGGATAAGGGTGACAAACGAGCACACAGTCCACCTGATGGTAAGTGGTTGCTGCGGCCCATAGACATCTAAACCTATGCTCAATTACAAATCAAAATGCAGATGCGTTGTCACCCGTGAGGACTAAGATGGAATGCCTCATTTCCAGTAAAAAGGGCCTCCGGCCACCTGCACTCACCAAGCGAAACGCAGAGGTATACCTCTACTTCACGCTGGTATTCTGTGAGGTCGTTGTACCACCCCGGTTCGAGCTGGCCCATCCGTGCGACAGCAAATGCTGCCGCGTGGCTCTACCACTGTTAGAATTTCGTGGGTCTCTCGAATTGCGGACAAATCGGCGTAACCAAGCAGTCACTCCTAAGAGCTTATTGAGAGAGCTGTACCGTTCTAAAAGGGAGAGATCCCGAGTGGGCTTATCCTTGCCCACTCCTGCTCGGGCTCGTAGGCCAGGCAATTCAGTCGGTTCGGAGTATTACCCTGGGGCCAGAATGACTGAGACTCAGTCAACCAACTGGGACCCCACCACAGCGGGTGCTTAACCAACGAGGGGGCTTCACAGCCGCGAGAAGCGCAGTCTGCGGTATTCAACTCCTCTGGGACATGTCTCCAGTTTAGAGAAGTCTCAGAACTCTGGATTTGAGACACTCGGTTCGCCACAAAGATCTCCAGATTGTGAGGTGCAGCTCTGAGCCAACAAAGTACTATCTCACTGTCCGACCAAACGTAGACGTCCGTAATGTCGATTACAGCCGTCAAAGACGAGTGAACGTGGTTGAGGAGTCACGTGAGAAGAGCGGCTCCGGACAGTTCCAATTTAGGGATAGTTAAGCGGGACCTAATGGGAGCAACCTTGCTTTTAGCAAGTACGAGATGGACTGCAGTTTGACCAGAAGAGCTCACCGTCCGCAAATATACGACAGCAGCATAGCCTTTCTCCTGCATTTCCCTGGAGGGAGGAAGCACCTTGGCATGGAGACCCGGTTGATGTCCGAAAGGGAGGAGACAATGGAGAGCCACTCTCGCAAGAGAGTTCCGCTAATAGGCTCGTCCCAACCCAGCCCGGGTATCCAGAGCTTTTGAAGAAAGCACTTAGCCAAAAATATGACCGGAGTGATCCATCCATTAGGATCGAAGGTGCGGGCTACTGTAGACAGCACGGAGCGCTTGGTCCATGCTTTAGGAGGGGGATCGAGTTTGACTCGATACGTAAAGGTATCCTGCACAGGCTGATATTGAATGCCCAGCACCGTCAACAAATTAGGATTTTCAGGGTGTTCGAATAGATGAGGGTCTTGTTGATCCTCTCCTGGGAGGTCCTTCAAAATATGAGGGGAGTTCGACAACCATTTTCGCAACTCATAACCTCCGGACTTCAGGATGGCAATCAATTCGTCTCGTAATACAAGAGCCTCCTCGACGGTGGAGGTGCCCGTGCAAATGTCGTCCATGTAGACCGAAGTCTCCAAAATAGAAGCCCCCCAAGCGTATCTTAGACGCTCTCTCTCAGCTAGTTCAAGGAGGGTTCGCATGGCGATATACGGGCTGGACCGGAGTTCATAGGTGGTGGTGTTCAACTCAAACACCTGTATCAGATCGCTGGGCTTCTCGCGCCACAATATCAGCTGATATCGACGGTCATCACGATGGACCACTGATTGTCGAAACATCATCCGAATGTCGGCTACAAAAACCACTTGGTGTCGACGGAATTGGATCAAAATGTCGGATATGTCCTTGATTAATTTAGGATCAGAGTGGAGACACTGGTTTAGGGACACACCATTTGACGTGGGAGCGGAGCCGTAAAAACTATCCGAATCTTACTCTCAGGGGTCCTCAAGACCGCATGGTGAGGGAGGAAGTAGTGCTCCTGTGAACGCCATTCGAAGTTGGACGGTGATATGTGGCCCAGCTCATGATACTCGCGCAAGAAGTCGACATATTAGTCGCGAAAGGCTGGGTCACACCGCATGCGGCGCTCCATGGAGAGCAACCGCTTCTCGGCCAGTGCACGAGATTGGCCCAAAGGGGGACGTGAGTCCAGAAAGGGTAAGCAAGTGACGAAACGACCGTCGACACGACGGCCGATATTGTTCTGGTAGAACAACTCGCACTCACGGTCCAGAGGGTTGACTCGAGCCGCATGTGGTGGCTCCTCAATTTCCCAGAACCGCTGGACGACGTCCGAAAGGGACACGCCCACAACAGAGAGCGGGTCGGCCGTCTTAGGAGGTGGAGACCACAGAACCGGTCCAAAGAAACTGTGCCCAAATACAGTGGACACGGCTGACAAGCCATCGGGTTGCAGGGCTCGTATCTCGCCTAACAAGATGAACCCCAGCGCATCGGCCCCCAGAAACAAATCTATATGCCCAGGTTGGGACCATTGAGGGTCTGCCGGTCTCAATCCCGACGCACAACGAACCGCGCTGTCATTTATACGGACGTTAGGGAGAAAACCTACAATGTCATCGAGGTCATTTACCTTGACTAAAATGTGAAGGTGTTCGCTGGCGGGGCTGAACACCAACTCTGCTTGTCCCCTAGGAGCAGGAGGCTCGGCATCTCCGATACCTACCATCGGACGTGATTCAGAGCTCCAGGGGAGCCCTAGTCTTCCCACCAACCAAGTGGAGGCCACACTGCGTTGTGAACCCGAATCCAGTAGAGCGCGAACCGTTAAGCAGTCGCCGCTCGGGTTGTACACCCTTACTGAGGCCGTCGGCAATAGAAAAGTTTGACAGGTGGACTGCTGACGGCTCAAAGGCTCAGTGGAGGCGGCCGTGGTGGGAGCTAGGGCGGCAGCTTCCTAGCTGGAGCTGCCTCCATTTAACCGGCCCTCGAACCGGGGGTCTGAAAAGCGGCATTCCGACGGCATCTCAACGACCCGTGGTTGCCACTCACCAAATGGGCTGACCTGGGGAAATTCGGGGCACCTGGGCCTTGGGGCCCGGGACAGTCTTGAGTTCGCCGGAACCTGGTAGTACCGGTATCGACCAAAGGGCGGAGGGTGGTACTCCAGTCGCGGCCGCTCAGCTAACGGGGGTGAGGTGGTTCTAGCTGACCGCTGAGTGGCCACAAAGCTTCTCTCAACACGCTGAGGGGGAGTGACGCCCCCCCGCCCCCCCGCCCCCCCGCCCCCCGCCCCTGGAGGAGCGACCCCCCGACTGGTCGGGGGAGGGACCCCTTTCAAACCCAGGGGCACGGCGGCCGGCAGACGAGCGCCGAGCGTCGCCTGCCAGAGGGCGCAGCTGAGCGCCCCCGCCCGTGGGAGTCGAGGGCCCGGCAGAGCTCCGAGAGGAATTGCCGTTCGCACCCAGGCACAAAACGGCATGGTGATTGCCCTGGCAGTGCGGACAGGGCCGCTGGTGCTGGCAGTCCCTTAGGAGGTGCCTTTCCAGGCAAAAGTAGCACCAGCGGCGCTCCCTGGCGATGGTTCGCCTCGCCGGGACCGGCTTGCCCAGATACTTTGGGCAGGATGTCACCCGATGCTCGGATGCCCGACAATAGGAACAGGGGGGCGCCTCCCTGGCCGCTAGTCCGCTATAAGAGGGTAGGGGGCGGCGCCCTCCCGCGGGAGTCCGCTCGGCCTTAGGGGGGTTGGCGACGCCTTGCTCGCCGGGTTACGCCTCTCCCTGGGCACCGCTCGGGCGATAACCTGGGGGTCCTCGACGGCGCCTACTGCGTTCTCCATCTGCCTGCACTGCTCCTCCAAGAACCGCAGCAGGTCCCTGAAGTGAGGAATATAGGAGGAGCCGTCCCCGCCGTACCTCTCCGCGAAATGGAGCCGAAGGTCGAGAGGCAGGCGAGACAGCACAATGTGGAGCAATAAAAAGGACCATTCGTCCACCGGTAAATCCAGCCGCCTCAATGAGGTGCAAGTCACTACGACTGGATTTACGATGTCCGTACGTAGTCTGGTCCGGTCCTTAAGCCGCGGGAGGTCTAGCAGCTTCCGAACGTAGTCGTCCGCAATCCGCCGGACGTTGGCGTACCTTCCGGCGAGGAGGTCCCGAGCATTCTGGTAGGCGTCGTCCGACAATTTCAGGTGGCCGACGACGCCCAGGGCCTCCCCCTTTTAGGGCTTACCCCATTTTCTGGCTGGGTGTCAACTCCCTCCGGGCGTCCACTAGGCTGTCAAACAGACCAACGAACGTCAGCCGTTCGGAGAGGACCCCGGAGAACCTTGGCAGGTCCAGAGTCGGGAGTCGTCCTAACAGCTCCGGCTAAGTAGGCTGCTTCCGAGGAGACTCGGACAGGCCCCTCAGCCTAGCTTCACGCGCTTCCTCCGCATTCTTGGCCCCCGCCTCGATTAAATCGTCCGTGAGCGAAAGGAACTGCTCGTAGTCCGCGCGGCAGGAGTCCAGGACTCCCTTATCCACTTCTGAGTCCTCGAGCTCAGCGTAAGCCTCCTCCACTGCGGCCCTTCGAGCATCGACCTGCTCGAGCCGCTTCCTCAAGTTATAGACTCTATCCGGTCGACCTATCAAAGCATGCCCAGCGCAGCTCCGCCCACAGGCAAGGAATCAGTAGCTTGAGCGATGGCATCACTACTAAATACAAACTAATACACAAAACAAACACAAATCAAATTAACAAATAACAAATACTATTTATTAAATTAAATACAAGTTACACTACAATTAAAGGTACACACTACAGTCAATCAGCAAAATGCCTCGCTCAAACAATCGACCCTTCGCCAATTAATCTACTATAATTATACGTCAACGATAATTATCCGATTACGTGTGATAACCTTATCTACCTAGTCAAAATATCTGACGCGTACCTAGCCCTAACAAACTACGGGCGTGGTTCCTTCCTCTTACCGCCAACAACAAAAAATATTTATATGTAATTTTTATTACGTACTATTTTTATACTATATATATTTGTCGGAGCGTCTATAAAATATCACTTAGATCGAGGTGGACATGAGGGTATATCGAGAAACACCCACTTGTTTGTGCAGTACAAAGTTCATTGTAAGCGCCGTGCGCGTGAGATTCCGCTCAAGTCATTCAACGAGTGTGGTCACTCTACTAGTGCTAAGATAGTGTCGTGGTTCTGTTCGTTGTTGTAATTCTTCTAGTGCAGGCAAGGAGGATTGGTGTTGCTGACAGGCTGCCCTGTGTTAAACTGAGTGTTGCTGTTGGTTTACATATTTTGGTGTTATCATGTAATTACTTACCTCACGTTACACTGGTGTGTGATTGTGGCGGAGACGTGTTACGGCGTAGTCGAACTGTAATTTCACTATACTGAATGTATAGTGCGTTACGTTGTCTTTTACTGATAGTGATTGATTGCGTAAGCAAGAGAGCAAGTTGAACATCCGCTCTCACACTTTTATTATTTTTAACAATTAACGCTATCCTGATGTATTCCCGAGATCAAGTTCGGGATCTTCTGTTGCAATTCTCCGACATATTTTTATATTATATATTACGGCCGGGCGATTGTAGAACCAATCAACCGCGTACTTGCTACCAGATATGTTCACGCACCTAGCTGTGCCTACAAAGGTCTACCATACAGGAGCCCATACAGCTGTTAGGTTCGACGGACAACTAAGGACCCAACTGGCCTTATGGAAAATGTCCTATCCTACTACACAATAGGGAGAAGGCTAGGTGAATAAATAGTACGTACCTGTTCAGAGACGTAGAAGGCTCCCAGGGCTCGTTCAGGCGTAATTGTCGTGGACGTGAGTTGTGTGTGAGAAGTGTATATCTGTGTAAACTGAATTAGCCCTTTTATTCAGCAGCCACCCTGGCTCCGGCACCGGCCCCCGGCGTGGTATTCTCCAGCGGCGGCAGCAATGGACCATTTCTTTCTTCAATTCACTATGTCAGTCTATCAAGTTTATCGTACATTTAACTAACTTTAAGACTCAACTAAATCCCGTTAATTATAATCAAAACACGTAACTCGCGCCACGACGGATGACCGGTGGGTCAAAGTTCACTGACGTTCACTCCACAACAAATTTTTTCGAAAACCGACCGCGACCTAAGGCACTTAACGCAATGGTACAATCAAACACTAACTTCCTAATAGTTAGCCAACCTGGCGTCTAATGTTCTAGACTACACAATTATTCGTCGCTGCACAAATCCGTTAACAAAATCGGCGCTATTAGAGGCAGCCACGCGGCTCGATTCGATTCACAGCAATGCCCGGCCGCTGCTTGACAACAAAAAAATACCCGATCTTCCACGTGCTCAGCACGTGCGGGGAGGCGCCAGCGAGCCGCGTGCCCGCCGGTGCTAAGTACATCGAAGAAGTACTTAACACGCCTCCGTTATAGTAATTTTAAATTTTCGCTTTTGGCGCAAACAGCTATATATATAATTACTACCGTAATGGATACGTCAGAGTATAATTTGAAAATACAACAACTTTTATCGGACGAAAGTACGTACAAACAGGTCAAAACAGACCTTACAACCAATGTGCTTAAAACAACTACTTTTCACAGTGGTAGAGCCACGCGGCAGCTTTTGCTGCCGCACGGATGGGCCGGCTCGAACCGGGGTGGTACCACGACCTCACAGAAAACCAGCGTGAAGTAGAGGTTTACCTCTGCGTTTCGCTTGGTGAGTGCAGGTGGCCGGAGGCCCTTTTTACTGGAAATGAGGAATTCCATCTTAGTCCTCACGGGTGACAACGCATCTACATTTTCAGTTGTAATAGAGGATAGATGTAGATGTATATGGGCCGCAGTAACCACTTACCATCAGGTGGACTGTGTGCTCGTTTGTCACCCTTATCCTATAAAAAAAAAACTAGCGATCTAATAAAGAATTACTCCGAAAAATTAAATCTCGACGTAAATTCAATAATACCATCGTGTATCAAACCACCGAGGTTATATGGGTTACTGAAAATACACAAACCAAACGCTCCACTTGTCTCATATTGATCCAAATCGATTCACCAATTTATGAGTTGGCTCAACACCTGGCAAAAATTCTGTCACCACTGAGAGGACAAACTAGAGCACACACAAAGGATTCGTGAGATAAAAGTCCTACATCTCGCTGACAATGAAACTATGGTCAGTTTTGAGGTTCAGTCACTATTTACATGCTTACCTATTGAAGACTGCATCTCAATTGTAACCAGGAAGGTAGAAGAATACAACATGCCTACAGAATATGCAGTATTACTCAAACACTGCCTTACATCTGGCTATCTATTGTGGAAGGAAAAGTTCTACAAGCAAGTAGATGGAGTGGCGATGGGCTGACCTGTATCTCCCATAGTCGACGACATATTCATGGAGGACTTTGAGGAGAAAGCCCTTCTTACTGCTCCTGTAAATCCAAGACTCTACAAGCGGTACGTAGACGACACTTTTACAATTTTACCATCTGACAAAGTAACTGCATTTTTAGACCACCTTAATTCCATAAACTCTAAAATACAATTCACAATGGAGTTAGAGGCAAACAATTCTTTAGCTGTTTTAGTCATCCGAAATCCTGATAACACCATTGGTTACACTGTGTATAGGAAAAAGACCCATAACAACCGATATTTAAATGGTGAATCGCACCATCATCCATCACAGTTAGCTACCGTGTGAAAATCTTTGTTTCAGAGAGCACGAGGGATCTGTGACAGAAAACATCTGGCCGCCGAGCTTCAGCACGTCGAGCAAGTATTGCAAGACAACAAGCTTCGGGTCCCGCGCCTACGTCAGTGACCGAGTGAAGCCGACCACTGTTGGGCGTGTGCCTGCTGTGCTACCCTATGTCAGAGGAGTCACAGACAAGGTTGGCTACGTTTTGAAGCGAGCTTCTATTAAAACATACTTCAAGCAGCCGAAGATGATTAGTAAATTTTTACCATCCGTCAAGTGTAATATCCCTCTACAAAACGCAGGAGTGTACAAGCTTGATTGCGAATGTTGTCTCTCTTACGTAGGACAAACAAAAAGATCCATTAAAACTCGCGTGAAAGAACATATAGCTGACGTGAAGCACCGACGCTCTAGGAAGTCTGTGAACATGTACAAGATCACCCCCGCCATTACATAAGATTTGATAGACCACAAATCCTCGCAAAAGAACACCGATTCCTACCAAGGATGATACGTGAGGCTATTGAAATTAAAAAACATCCTAATTTCAATAGAGAAGATGGATGGGTGCTGCCATCTGCTTGGGATCCTTAATTAACAAAATTAAATCCAAACCCAAGCATACCACTGCTAGACTTCAAAATACTGTAAGTTCATTCTGTGTAAATCGAACCAAAATTAATATTAAAAACTGAAGGTAGCCTGGCTAACTGTGAAATCGGGACGTCAAAAATCTCAGTCCCCCCCCCCCCCGTGACCATGGGTTGCTGTAAAGCACCCGAAACGTCGATAAAATCCGTAAAAAATAGTGCCTATTGAGTCCGTATCGCAAAGGTCCCGGCTGGCTTCTAAGTAGGTTCCAGCAATGGGTTCAGGGCCGTCACGACATCCCAATTCCGCTTGCTTAATGTTATGCGCGGGGTTCGATCGGTTTATCCAATAAAAAAAAGTAGCCCAAGTTACTCCTTATAACATCAGCCATCTGCCAGTGAAAGTCCCGACGAAATCGGTCCAGCCACTTCGGAGATTAGCCGGAACAAACAGACAGCCAGATAGATGGACAGACAGACAGACAAAAATTTTAAAAATTGTGTTTTTGTTTTAAATCCACTTTCATATTATATTTAGTAAAAAGCTGTTTTTTGTGTCTCTACCACATATAAAAAAATAGTAAGACTTTAATTTAAATTTCGCGCGGGAAATCCATTCGTCGAAACTTTTTTTTTACGTTGGTATGACTGTCAGTGACATCTGTGCCAAATATCACATCAAAGTAATCATTAGTGTTTAGTATACGCTTGTCTAGGCATGTCGATTCACTTTTAAAAAATCGATCTCTTAATCGATTCGAATCGAACATACTAGAATCTATTATCGATTAAATCGAGCATTAAAAGATCGATTTTCGATTAATCACGACATTTTCAAACATTAAGTTTCCAGAACTTGCGATTTTTTTCTTAAATAGAACTTTTATAATTACATTTTACGTTTTATAATTATGTATTTGTTGCAGTTCATTTTATCTACAGTATATAAATTTTAAGGCGCTAATAAAATATGTAAATAAGGATTTGAGGAGCCAAAATAAACTTCCGATAAACTAAACTAACTTTGGATAAAACAATTATATTATGATCACCAATATTTAAAAAGGGGTTCTTCTGTTTTGGAGCTAAAAGATTCTAACACTATAAGATAACCACCACGTGTTATTCACTGGTTAGGTGAAAAATAGCTCTTCATGTTGTGTCAATGTGTTGGTTTTCTACATCAGTATTTTACTAGATGGTAGGATTCCTTTCTGCTTATTAGTCCGGTACGATCCTCTTACCAATTTCATAAATATTTATTTTATGCGTTCAAATTATGAACCAAGTACGACCGATTGTTTTTGGATCCGCCAACAAAAAATTAAAAAACTAAGATACCGCAGCCAGTTTAGGAACTTTATCGCTAATCCTTGAATGAGATGAATCGGTCCGATTCGAGGGGTTTTTGGATCGATTCATCGAATCGATGTGGTGTTCCAAATCGATCTGAAAAATCGATTATTTTATTCTAGAAAATCGATTTTTCGATTAATCAATTTTAGATCGACATGTCTACGCTTGTCTTTCTGAAGTATAAAATAGTTTATACAAAAAGTGCATTCGGCGATTTTTACAATGAGTGAAATTATTCAATAACTAGCTGTGCCCGCGGCGTATCTTGCGTATAATAGGTTTTACTTAAAGAATTTGACGGTTAGGTAAGATAATATTAAACGATTTATATAATTACTGTATGAAGAAGTGGTAACAAAATAAATCGTTAAGCTCAAAGTTCTGAGTCGTTTATGATAGAGCTTCTGTGTAAGCTACGTTAAAAGTAGACTTAGCCAGGGTGTACAGAAAAAGGTTACGGGAGCCACTAACGCGGGAAAAAGCAACATAGAGTTAGCCATGTGCAAAACAGTTAGTACTGAGGTCCACTCCTTCGACGGGTAAAGTTTGACCTTGCGCTTTATTTTTGGTCATCGGTCATCGCATAACACACGCTGACTGGGAAGTGGGAACATAACACGCTTAAAACTGAAAAGAAAATTATTTGGTATTAAAGGGATTATGGGTATAAAAAAAAAACATTATCACGACAAGTTGTTGCAATTTTGTTTTGCTGCTTTTAGTCGAAATTTGTTGTATAGCTTGGGCGTAGGTATCTTTTTTCTGCTTTCTGTTTTTTCTGATGATGTTTGTGCTGTTAGCCTACACGGCACGGCTCTTTCAGATTCATCGGACTCATAAAAGTTTCTTTGTGAGAAAGCATACTTTTTATAATTTAAAGAAAACATTTTTTTTGTTTACTGTGTTTTAAGTATAAATATTCTATAATAGCACGTTTTCTTTTACACACGAATCTTTTTATTACTATTTCTCAGATTTTATGACGCCGTTAAACAAATTCGAACCTACATTTCAAAATAATAATCATAACTTTCGATAGAAGACGTGATGCGTTTATAAACAAATAGACAGACAATTCTAAGAATTATAAAAATGTACTTATTTAATGATTTTCAGTTCCCATAATGATTTTAGTCACAAATTAATATATTAAACAATGTACAGAAACAGACGCATTTTGTTATCACCATTTTTATTATACGTATAGATTTAAAGAGAGATGGCGCTGTTAAAATCAATTCTAAAAATAAAAGAGATTAATTGACGCGATTGATACAATAAAAAACATAAAATAACTTATAAATCAGTGCCTGCATAATAAGCAAAAAATTAAGTTTGATACTCGCCGAAACCAACGAAATTGATAATAGCTCTTTTAAAATTTGATTTACCACACAGAGTACTCGGCGGTAAAGAATAAATGAGATTGTCAACATGTAGTCAGGCAGCGAGTAATATAAAGATTAACAGCAAACATGAAAACTCATCTACAGGAATAAACCACAACCTGCCTTTTTGTATTACATTTGTGCAACACCACCATCTATGGATGAAATCGGTTAACTATTGTACTTTAGATTTATATTTATTTATTTATTTATTTATTTATTAAGGACAGCCAACAAATCTTACACCAAAAACATTAAATTCTTAAGCTATTATCTAAGATTTAAGCTAAGTGCAGATTCAATTACAGGCTGCCCAGACTTGCAAATGTGAGTGCTTAATGTTTATTAAAAAGTAATAAAATATAAAAAAACTAAAAAAAAAACCAAACTAATCCAAAATTATTCCGTACTCAAACTTGCACCTAGAACTAACTTTTTGAATTTAGAGAGGCTATTTGAAAAAATGTCTACGTCCGTTTTTTTCTGGAGTTCATTGTATTAACGTTGCAGCCTGTTCATGATCGCGTGATGGCCGAGATTGTTTTTGGATCTTTGGTAGAAAATGGTGTGTATTTCCCTTTTCGCGAGATTTTATAGGGTATATTAAACCGAACCTGTTCCAACAGTCCAGGGCAATCCAGACCACCTCTTACAATTTTATATAAAAACAAATGATCTAATAAAAGCCTCCTATTTTTTAAGCTTTTTATTTTGAATTTTGAAAGTCTATCAACGTACGAAGGCAACTGCTTAGCTACACCGGATTGAAATGAGACATTCCATAAAATCTTTTCTGTACACGTTCTAGTCACTTAACATATACTTCGTAGTGTGGTTATGTCTTCAATGAGTAGTGTAGTTGTACCACTTCTAGACCACCTGAGTCAGACGTGGTTCAACGACGTTCGTCGACGCCCGATCCTAAAAAAAAAAAAAAAAAAAAAAAAAAAAAAAAAAAAAAAAAAAAAAAGGTTTTGGCATGCTCTGATCACGAATCCGCGGTCCATTTTTGTGTAGAATGCACGGTTCCGGAGATGTGTAGATCAATTAGCTAATATCTAATTGATATCCGGTAAGGGCCTCCACCGTCATTAGCGTCCCATTGTTCCTATTTCTATTGTTCTATTGTTCCTTAATCACCTTCATTGCAGCGTGTGCGTCGACTATATCAGTGCTATTGTATTATAATTCTTTGTTTATACAACGCTAATCTGAATCATCAATAAAACACATTACATAATTTTGTTACAATTTTTATTTCTAAAATACAAAATCTTATTAATTATTATCTATAAAATAGGAGCGAAACATCTCATCCACTAAAATATCGTACAATGTGTTCCTTGTAAATATACTCGTAAAACTATGTATTGAACATCCTTGAAACTTATATAGTAAATACATTAAGCAATATTCGCCACAAACTGAAGTCCACTCATTCTGAATCCTATCAACATTCCAGTTCCATCTTTTACAATTCCTTTTTAAAAACTCTAGATGATATCGTACAGGTGATCGTCCATATGAATCAAAATATTGACCGACGTCATTCGTATCGATATATAAAGCTACCCAATGTGACCCTGGTTTATCATCTGTATCCAAATTACATATTATATACGTTGGTACGTGGGTATACATAGGCAGTCTATTAGCTGCATAAACATTATTTTCTAGACTGGGGTGAATCTTTTTCAGATGTTGTTGTACATCTAGTGTATCCATGATATTACTGCTATTAGTAGATTATTACAGTACCTAGCTACTCAATGAATAACATAGGAATGGTCAATTATAGTGATTTCTACATATTAAATTGCATTTTTGTGATATACAAATCGTACTTGAGTCATTGATCACCAAACAAAACACAATACGAAGAAATGTTGAGATAGGCAACGGAAATGTGAGATAAACTGATATGTTTCTAAATATTAAATTGCATTTTTGTGTTATACAAATCGTACTTGAGTCATTGATCACCAAACAAAACACAATACGAAGAAATGTTGAGATAGGCAACGGAAATGTGAGATAAACTGGTTGACGCATAAAGTAATTATCAACTCATTACGGAAATACTTTAGATTAGAATTTTTACGTACTGGTGGTATATAAGACCAACAAACGCAGTCATCGAGTTAGTGTACGGTCGTTTGGCTACAGTGGATCTATCAATAGTACATTTGTGTTACTTCAATACACCAAAGGCTATGGATGTAAGTGTTTATTCTATTGACTAAATTACTTTTTTTCTGTTATTTTCATGTGTGTGTGTGTATTATTTTATTTAAATATTGTGTATGTATATGATTAAGCCGTGGTAACTCAGATGGTTAGCGCTAGCTGTAAATTTCACAGTACGCGACCCGGGTTCGATCCCCGCCAGCACCAATTAAATTGTTAATAGCAATTTTAAGTGCTTATTACCACGTGCTTGGTGGTGAAGGAAAACATCGTGAGGAAACCTGCATGTCTGAGAAAATTTCGAAGGCATGTGAAGTTCGCCAACACACATTGAGGGAGCGCGGCGGACATTTCCTTGCTCTAAAACCCTCTCAGAAATGAGAGGAGGCCTATGTTCAGCAGTGGACTTTAATAGGCTGTAACTTTAACTTTTTTAACTTTTATGATTAAGTGTTAACAAATTGATATTAACATGATAACTGTGTTGTTGCAGAAATCATTGAGCTTCGATGAAGATACCTATAAACAGTATTACTACTCGCCACTCTCCCCTCAAGAAGAGAGTGATAACCTCGTCATTAATAATAACACATGCGATGGTGGAAAAAGAAAATCGCAATCGATTGATCATTTTTTTGAAGCTGAATCAAAAATAAAAAAGAGGAAGCTGTTATCATCAACCGTAGCACGAGCCGCTAGAGATGGTGTATCATACATTTCTACTAATTCTGACGACGGAGACCAAGCGACGCATCTCATCAAAATTGAAATGTACGATATGAAGAAGCTATCCAAGATTCCAACTACTGATCATTGGAAACATGCTTCCACGAGAATTAAATATTACGTAAAGACTAATAAGGATAGCATCTACGACAATACAAACGCCCTCGTATACAATATAACAAAGACAATAGCAGAAAGTGAAAAAGTTAAAAAATACTTTTTTAACAATGACAGTCATTAGCTGATCATTAGTGAATGTGATTCTGTTTACTTCAATTACAGGAAGACAAGAGCGGAAGGAAGAGATGAGTGTGGCATACGTGTACAAAACACATCATTGAATAACAAAACTACAACACTGAGTGGAGAAGAAAACGAGAAGAGTATGCAGTACTCAAGAGCTGAATATCCATTCTTCAGTTCAAAATCTAGCCGTTTGCTTAGTTTCGAAAACTGGCCTCTAGTTATGCGACAGAAACCTGAAGATCTTGCCGAAGCTGGTTTCTTTTATACTGGCCATGCAGACGGGACCAAGTGTTTCCATTGTGGTGGTGGTTTAAAAGATTGGGAAGATGATGATGATCCTTGGCAGCAGCATTTTCAGTGGTTTAGTCAGTGTGCTTATGTAAAATTTCAACTCGAACAGTGTTTTGTATTAGATTAAATAGAAGATTTATAAAGAAATAAAAAAAATATATTGCATACAATTTGTTTTATTTAATTTTATAACGTTTCACATAGTTACATACACACAAAATGCATTACACATAACACATAAAATCTAACACACAACACATATTATAACCTTAACTACTATAGTCTACAGTAACATTTCTGTTTTTATCTATCTCAATAATATTATCAAACTCAGCATAAACTATACAGTTAATTGTTTGTATTAATGAGGATTCAAATCGTACTTCTATTCTTACACTACCATGCTTTATGAGATTCCAATGAGTTGATGAGTTAGCTGATAAATCAGGAGTTAAGTCAAATGCTAATAGACAGTAACCTTTGCCATACTGTTCACAAGAGATTCCATTTCCTTCATTAAGAAAGTGAATAACAGTTCCCGAGAATAGAGTATGATATGCTGATGTAAATATGCTATTATTAAAAGATGGTTGCAAAGCTTTTGAAGGTATTTGTTGACCATCAATATATAAGCTGAAAGAATTAATACCATAGTTTTCAAAGTTAAATGGATTTTTAGTAAGGGAACCATTAAATGCAGAATTGTTCACAAATCCAATTATACATCTTTTCGGTACCTGTCCTAAAAATATATTATCAAGAGTTTTTCCTTGAACACCTGAAGGAATTGTTAAAACTTTTACTTCAGCTCGAGTAATAGGATATTTAGCAGTGGTAGAAGCTAAAACTTTTTGATGTGCGAGTAATACACTTGGATTAATTCGTGCTCGTCGCACAATAAGAGTTGCGTCCGTAATGCAAACTTTAAACTTTACATCGTTCGACCCAACAATTAAATTAAAACTCTCTCTTGATCGAACCAATTTAACACTCATTTCAACACCATTAATTAAAAATTTATCTTGGTTAAAAATGTCACCGTGAAGATGACCAATCATTTCTATTTCCTTACTTTCACTAATCAATTCCTGTCTTTTAACAAATCCTATGTTTTTACCATCTGTAGAATCCATTTTTCCTGCTGTATCCTCACACCAAAGACTACAAGTAAGATGAGATTGTTTAGCAGCAGGGGCATAGTTTAAAAGGGTTTCCATGTATGCTCGATATGCATAGGTATTATTAGGTGGTGATACAAGTTTTTGGTTTAAATAAACATCAAGTTGACTAAAAAGTGAATGCAGCCAATTATTTACAGGTGCTACTATTGTAGTAGATACCAAGTTAGTTGAATCTTGATTTAATACTTTTGCCTTTATGTGGAGTAATGTATGAGACAAATCTATGTAGTCATCGCCGGTCCCAGGAACTTGAAACTCGATAGGTCCATCATCACCAAGAGATGAAATTGGTTTATAATGAATCCACAATCCATTTTCAATGCTAGTTTGTGTAGACGGTAGTGCAAACAAATCCAATTCTGACTTAACGCACTCGCAAGAATGATTATGAAGGAAAGACATATTTAGTTTGAAAATATATCTTTGATATTTTTTGGTTTTAGACTAAGTTTTTTCGCAGCTTTCACTTTAGCAGTTAATGGTGGAATGAACGATGTCAATCGTTTTCTTTTAGTTTTATACCCAGATCCAGTCATGTTAAATTGATCAATTTTCTCATCAGCCTTTCGTTTTAAATTCGTACTAACTTGCTTTAGACGATCTTTTATTGAGGCTTCCATAGGACGGGCTTGAACCATATCCGATACAAGTCCTACTCCAGCGCTTAATGCCTCCTTACCAATCACTCGAGCACCACTTGAAAGTAAAGGTAAAACTGATCTGAATAACCCCCCTAAGAAGCTCCCAATACCATGACCGCGTTGATATGGTGAACCCTTATAAATTACTCCAACTCCTGATCCAGCTTGATGTGTATAATAATTTTCATATGGACATTTATGATGATCACGAAGAGAATTCATTATTATAATTTTCGGAAATGTAGTTTAATACACACGGTTCCAAACTGGAATGGTATTTTTTGTCCTGTACTCGATCTTATAACTATTTCCAACGTATCGAACTCTCTTCGCATAACAGGTAAGTAGTGAGGTTGAGAGAAAACGTGCATTTTATTTGCACCATAAATGTATTTTGTAGGATCTAATGAAATGACTCTTAATAAAGGAGTCATAACATCACCCACAATCTGAGGATCGATAATATTGCAATATAGAAATAGTTGAGATGGTAACCCTAAGTGTAAATTAGCAGGACACTTTCCAAAATTTCTCTCTAGGAGATTTTTATTTGGTTCATAACCTAGCTGTAAACTTAATTTGGGTGATAATGTTACGGATGTTATATTTTTATCCAATACCGAAATAGACACAAATTTTGTTATTTCATCATAGCGAAATTTCAAGTTCTCTCCGATACCATTTAACACTCTTAAAATATGCTCAACGTTATCATAGTTGGTAGCTGGAATATGTTTTTGTAGTACACTGTGGATGGCTTATCTTCATTAGGCATTAACATAGATTTTGTAATGTATATAACATTTTCATGGTCTTGAACAGTAAACATGGTACATGGATATTGAAACTCGACAACTCCAACCGACCATTCACCTTCTAATTTTATAGCTTTTGGTAATTTCGTTGAAAAATTTGTGGTCTTGTTATCAGGAAAGTATTCCATTGAACTATTGCTGAGCAAAGTTAAATAGAAACTTTCTTTATTCATATTTCTTTTAAACTAGAAGCTAAAATCCAACTGTTAAATTTATCTGGATAACCTTTCCACTTCACTAATACTTCTTTTCTGTTACCTGAATAACGAGTGTCAATTATTTTATCTATTTTATGTTGTGAGGTGGGGTTGTAAGTGATTTTCTGTAATTCTCTTTCATAAAAAGTACCAATTATTGGTTCATTTTGTAAATCTGTTATTGTATAAACAACCCATGGAGATCTATCAATTATTGAAGATATAATAAATATTTCATCACTCCAATTTGATTCATATCCTTTTTGGAATACATGTTTATATTTAGTTATTCGAACATAATCACCCACATTGAAATTTGGTTTAGGATTTTCTAAAGAAAGTTTTTTTGACCGTCTATCATAAAGATTAGTCCAAACTGTCATAATATTGTTGGAATTTACATCACATGGGCACATCTTAATACTAGAGTGAAAGCTGTGATTATAAGAGTATATTAAATCTTGTAAAACATCTATATATCTATAAGTATTATTATGAGTGAAATAACGCCACATTTTCATTTTTAGTGTTCTTTGAAATCGTTCAACAATACTGGCCTTAATGTCAGGATTGTTAGTGGTATAGTAATTAATCTTTTTGGATTTAAAGTATTTTTGTACATCTTTTGAAACAAATTCGGTACCTTTATCGGATTGTATGTGAGTAGGTGTTAAATTACTTTCAGTAAATATACTTTCAAAACATTCTTTAGTTGTTTCTGAGTTTTTCTTTTTCATTGGTCTTGCAAAAGCATATTTACTAAATACATCAATAATACAAAGTATATACTTGAAACCATCATTATATTGAGAATAAGTTCGCATATCACTTAAATCAGCTTGCCACAGTTCATTAATATTTGATAGAATGTACCTATTACGCGGGAATTTTTTTCGAATGGGTTTATGTAATGTGTATGTTTCTTGTGATTTTAACCATTCCTTTACTTGCTTTTTATTCATTTTACCCTTCATGGCTTTTGATAATTTATCAATACTACCAAAACCAGCGGGATTAGATGGATCATAATAAATCCTGTTAATTTCTTCTAGTACGGAGTCCATTTTTCTCACTCAAGTCCTTTACGTATTTTAGTTGTAGACTTTTTATCTCTACTGCACGGTGTAGAAAACTCTTGAACTTCAATCTCAGAGGGTTTGTTCAGATCTTTTGCTTGAAGTTGGTTAATAAACTCACATCTCCTTGGATTTCCAATATAAGTAAGTGGTACTTTAATATCTTTTAATGCTTCAGCAAATCTAACCCACCCTACCGGATCACTTCTTTTTAGGGGTCTTAGTGAATCATTTATTAAATCAACAATATTACTTCCAGGAATTTTTTCACTATCAATTATGACTGTACCTTCGTTATCCCAATGTATTTTACTTTTACTTGTTTCAACTAAGTTTAATAATAACTGCCCTTTTTTATGATAAGTTTTTGGTATTAAACTGAGTATTTGAGCTGGAGGAGAATCGATCCATTAAAAGTAAAGAAAATGATGAAAATCCACTTTACACACCTAAAGTGGATTTTCATCATTTTCTTTACTTTTAACGGATCGATTCTCCTCCAGCAAAGATTCAATATCAACTGAAGTTTTTAGATCTCTATCTTTATTTTTAAAACCAATTTTTGACTCATTTGAATCTTCATTAGATGTATCAGAATAAATTGGTAATTTGAGTGGTTGACGATCCTCTTCGGTAAAATGAAGGTATCTTTGCAGTGTTTGTAAATATAATATCCATTTCTTTCGGTCTTCCGTCTTACTATTCATAATATTTTGCATTTCAATATCTAATCGAGATAAATTACTATTAACCTTATTTTCTTGTTTTAATTTTTCAATCAATCCAGGTTCGATAAGTATCATTTTCTTTGCATTTTCCATGTTAACTGGCTAGTCCACTCACTAATCCACTCAATATTGCACCTAATATTGTTGGTAAGAAAGCCCCTCCTTTTTGTATAATTATATTTTTTCTTAGTTTATGTTTACACTTACGTACTAGTTTACGGAGTATGTTTTTATGTTTATTCAATTTTTGTTTATCCTGATCTTTAAGAGGTACTTTTCCTTGTAAAACGTTATGAATACACTCACAAATACAGTTAATTTCTTCTTCATCACACGTTTTAAGTAATGCTCTTTGATATTTTGGTTTAAGCGTATGCAAAGCGGTTAGCAAATGTTTATACGTTGTGAGTCGACGATGCATCATTTAGCAATGATTTCAATTGTTTGATTCTTGGTGTATTTAAACTCTTTTGTGGGGACGTAGACTGTACAGAAACCATTAAATGGAAAGACATTTGTCTTGATACGACAAAAATCATTGGTATTCTGTTTTAAATCTACCATTAAATATCCATGCGCCTCTAGAGTTGCATCCCTGTAGGCATTTTCAATGAATTTTGGGTTATCTGGTGATACTTGTCTTGCTAAATATCTTATTTGAGTTTTATCTCGAGGGTTTTTAAAATATATTATATAACTTGAGTTTAAAGATATGTCTCTTTGTCCTTTACCCTGATGAAATAAATTTTGTGTTAGATAAAATACACTAAGATTCCTGTGATGACTACCTTTTGTAAATATATCCACAATTCTTCCATCGGACTCTCTCATTAGATCATCAATAATAACAAGATGTGGGTTTTCACCATCAAACATATTAAGATTTGGAATTCCTTGATGATAGTTAACATTTGGTAAATTATATAATGGTTGCATTTCATCAAAGCACCATGTGATCTGATTAAAATCACAATTACATATTTCTGTAACTGATTTTATGAAATTTGTTACAAAATTTGACTTCCCACACCCACTTGGTCCTGCCACAATAGCAGTGAACGGATGGATAAAGTGAAACATAACACACGTCTAAAGTTCAAAGGGGTGAAATAAAAAATGAAAGTGTTGGTGTAAACAATTAATATATATTCCAAAAATTATATAAAACAGAATTATCTGTATACTATTTCTAACACAATTAGTACATCATAATTTTACAATTAACTCAACCTCAAATAAATAGAAACAACAATTAGTACATCATAATTTTACAATTAACTCAACCTCAAATAAATAGAAACAACAATTAACTTAAATTATTTACAATAAAACAATGTTTAAATATGTAATAAACTACGACATATTATAGTATTATCATAATTTTACAATCAATATAAATTTTTCTTAAACGCAGACATAAAAGTAAAAATCAACACTTAACGCAGTTTATAATGACCCCAAGCTAATGTTTCAATATTATTATCTAAAATATGTCTCTTTGTGTCATTATATGATAAACCTATCTTATTTAATTTTTGTGTGAAAATTGTGTGTTTAATTGATTTAAATCTAAGCATACTATAATATTGCACTTTTTTATTAAATAGAGAAGACTTATAACTATTCATTGTCATCTTTTTAGTGATACATTTATTTACCCCTTTTGCCTTGGCTATAGTCTTATTCTCTAAGTTAAAAGCGTACATTTTGGATCGTAAACCCACAAATTCTTTCATGATTTTACCATTATTTTCATCTTTAAAAAAACCTAATTTCTTTTTATTTAATTTTGGATATTCAAAAATATTATTTGTATCATAATCTGAGGTATCAAAGTATGATGAAAGGTCAGGTTTTATATCAGTGTAAAAATCATTTGTAAATATATGATATATTAAACTATCCGTATCTGTATACAATAATTTGATTTTACTAAACTTTTTAATCATATAGTTATAATGAAAATCATACATTAATGTTTTTGAAATATCTAAAATGCAAAACCCTAAATAAATTGGTTTGTTATATATTAACTTCGTTTTTCGCAACTGAACCGCAACTAGGTTTTCCGAAAATATTGAAAGGCTATGAAATTGTGGTTTAGCGATTAGATCTTGAGCACCTAAAGCTTTACCCTGGTTCTCCCAGTGCGTAACTAATTTTATGTTAACCCTTTTTTCAATATTCTCCATAGTCTTACCGAAGACTGAATTATTCATTAATTTATAAAAATCTTTTTCGAAATCTGATTTTGCTAAAGTTCTTAATTTTGTGTTTAGATCTATGTACATCTTCAACCAGGGAGACTGTTTAAATTTTAAAACTCTATGAATTTTAGTTAATTTAACCCCCATTTCTATGCACTGCTTTAAATTTCTGTAATGAATTACATATTTATCTTTATTATTTAAATTTGGGACTAGTTTATTCTCATTAATATTGCCTACACAAATGTTTTCTGGACATAAAGGAAAGTCCGAATGTAAATCATGAAGTTCATCTGGATATTCCAAATCAACTTCTAAAATAAAACCGAAGTCTGATGTCTTAGACACATTAAATTCTGTATTTGGATTTACCCATTCGAATCCACCAGTAGGAAGATATTGAGACATAGCCCAACCATATAAATTGTTGGCATCAAAATATGTGATATATGAATTTGGTTTCCCTGTATCATAATCCTCCATGTATTTGTTATTAGCTCTAGCATAACGATTACTACATTGAGATACACCACCTCTGATACCTGATCTAATAAATGCAATTTTCTCATAATCTGTTAAAAGTTCTAATTCTATTTTTGTATATTTTAACATTGCATCCCAACTTAAACCGGGTGCTGTGTAATAATGGACAGGGTCTAAATCATATGTATTAATACATAACTTTCTAAAGTTTTCAAATACATCGGATAAAAGTAAAACGTCTGTTTTTAAATATAGGTTTGAATAATCTAGCATATTACAACACCCAAAATGTTCCCAAACATCTTTAGCATGATTGTAATCATCATTTGAAATATGTGAATCTGTGAGTGAACTATAAAAACATTTTTGTTCAGGGAGCGATGTTAGACTTAAACTATCATAATTAGTCATAAGTTCATATGGATAAACACCTTTCCGTTTTAAACGAAAGAAATCTTCATCATTAGGGTAATTTCTACGTAATTCTTGAAATTGATCATTACTGAGATTTTTGGCCAATTCTTCTAATTTACACGATAAAAACTTAAATGAATCTAAGAATCTCAATATAATTTCGTGGTTATTCACTTTTAATTTTTTGGAAAAGGATATATATTTTTCTTTATTTTGAGGGATAACTTCGACTTCACCATCACAAAAGTTTAACGCGTGAACAATAAAATGAGCATCATAGTGACTAAGGTTGTGTAAAAATATTGGTATATAACTAGGTGTTCTGATCTTCGAACAACATGATTCATGAGCAACACCTATAAAACTACCAGTGTACCAATCAAAATCATAAAAATGTTTTGCCAACTCAGTTTCACAAATATGACAAATGGTTGCATTTGAAATTTGGTTTTTGTCTTCATTTGTTAGCGGAAGTGGTGGATATTTTTGAAGTCTATTTATTTCTTTTAGATTGTTAGATAAACTTTCCATAAACACTTGTGCACAGTTGGGTCCGCAATATGTTACATATTTTGATAATTTATCATCATATTGTGACGCCTCATAATTATTATTAATAAATAATAATTAAATTCATTATACAGACATTTAAAAATGTCATAGAAATTATAATTTAAACAATAAAATGCAAATAATAAGCACAGAGTTCAAAAATATCCATTTGGAATATTGAATATTATATATATTAGTAAACGCATAAAATGTCTCAAAAAATCTCTAAATTTATTAAAAACCTGCTTAAAATGTTCAAAATATATCAAATCATATAAATACAAGGCGATTATATTGCAATAACAAAGATAAATAACATTTGTAATATAATAGAAAAAATGGATTAAAATTTTCTAAGTTGATGAAGGAGTTCGTGTAATAATTGGAAAATTTCTAAGTTAATGAACGTGTTCTTGTAATGTACCCTTATATTGGGGCGTTGTCGGAGACACATACCCAAGGTTGTACATATATATGGGGTGGTCGGCTGACCGACTGCTAGTACTAAGGTTGCACAATGACTAGTCCTATATTAGGGACTTAACATAGTAAGGTCTGACGAACCAAAGCATTAATATAGAAGGTCTCTATGATGCATAAGCATTATGATAGCAGAGTTATGACTTGAAGTCCCATATGAATAAGACATACAGTAGTATGGTCTATGAAATAAAGCAAATATGTGGAAGGTCTCAAATATGTAAAAGCATTATATTGAAAGAAATTGGACTTGAAAAGGATTATTATAGTGGCGTGTAGGTTGCTTCGCAGCCTCTGAGACCGAGGTAAACTTGGACTCACTAACCGATGTGTCCTAGACATATCATCTTAGTGCCGGTGGTAAGCGGGTTTGTTGTAGCAATACGACTTGCCCGTGGACATCGCACACCCCTACCGGTTGTGGGCGGCGTCTTAGCGCATAGCGTTATGATACGTCGGCTATCTTTCGGATTAGGGTGAGTGTGTTTGGTAGTACTTTTAAGTGCAGCAAGCATACTCAACTTCATGTCTTAGTGCAATAGCGCTATGATACGTGGAGTTTTGGCTACTGACGTCTTAGTACCGTACTACTATGATACGTCGGTGGTATTTTTAGTTAACAACATTATCAAATTTTGTTACCAAAGTCGATAGGGATCATGTGGGTGTGTTGTGAGGGGGCGCCATCCGTATGATAGTTGCATTGATGCTTACTGCTACTTGCAGTATTGCGTCTTGTGATGGATCTGCGGGTGTACTGCACCTGATTCGATGCATCTTGTGGTTCTGGTCGATGGAGGTATGCGGGTGGTGATGTCTGCTGGGACTGTATGGGGGACCTTGGGATGGTGTAAGCCCGACGATAGTCGTATTGATGCTTGTTGCATTCTGTAGCATTGTGTCTCTACGATGGTTGTTTGGCGGGTCGCTATTCTCAATGGCGCTCTCTGCGTCTTGGTTTGACTCACAACCTAAGTAGCTTTGCCCAAGTCGGGTCCCTTCATAGCGGGGCTGCAGACTGTCTGCCCTCCATGATGTTTTATATAACAACTTAATAATATATCTCTATAAAGTTCCCACCTTTGAGAGATTGAAGGCAACTTGTTGGTGGGTGAGACAAACATGATCGAAAAATGCATATACTCAACGTCAGTGACACAAACCCTTTCTGATGGCGAATTATTAATATTATCTTATAACTGCCTATTGGCTATATCTGCCATTGTATTGGTTGGTGGAGCATATGTGTTGACCTCATGCGGGTGGTAGCTGGAGGGAGAATCTGAGGAGGCTCTCAAGGCTGCGGCCGAAAGCCGCGCAACGTGGGACCCCATTCCCTTGAGGTGAGCGGTAGACTCATGACACGCTCTGCGGCCAATTGGCCGTGCTGACCATGCAATTGGTGGTGATGCCTTACACTTACATCACGTCTGCAGGAACGGCGGTCTGGCAGGTGGTGGCGCTCACGGAAGGCTTTTTATGGTCAGTGTGCCTATTGTTGCCTAACCCGTGTGACGTACATTCACTGTGACTGGATTTGATCGTATTCTGTATGGCGTTTACACGCATTGACATGCGCGACTTCGGTCGATGTTTGTGCTTACGCACTATCAAGGGGCCAAGTCCTCTTTTACTGGTTCGCCAGTTATTTTGCTGTGGACTACGGTCCAGTTCCCAACTTTGCGTACCCTTCGGGGGGAGCGCATTAAAATGGTTGGCGCTCACCGTGCGCGGCGTGTGTGGGGCCGTGTACCTCCTCCACATTTTTTTTAAAATGTGGGAGAGCGAAGCCCTTGTAACTGGTATTTGATATAAATATTGTGAGCCTTTTCCAAGCGGGAAGGGATTAATTAATAAGGAATTGACTGTTGTGAACCAGATACAAGTGGAATAGGGACAATTTATTGTTCTTAACCTTTTTGAGCTCTGTCTTCGTGAACGGGGTTCTTTAGCTTATAAGACTCTACCAACAGCTTTCGATTGCTCTCGTGAATATTCATTCTTCCAAGATACACCTAAAAGAACTAAGTTACTATACAAACACAACGTAAAAAAGGGTCCTAACTAAGACGATCACGCCATAAATTTATTAAACGGCCTATATTTAAACCTTTAGAAAGATCAAGTTATACTGGTCACGTAAATTAGATGTATTTATATATCTTACAGATATAGATTCTAAAGAAATACAAGTATAAGTGGATATATAGTAGAAGAGAAAAAAGATGGGGGGGGGGTTCGTTACAATTTGGTGCCGTGACCAGGATGGAGGTTAAATTTTAAATAGGAGGCCGGTAATATAAAATTATGAGGTAGGCTATATGCCTACAATTTGTTGTCAGTGAAATGGAGAGGTGTCTTGGAGAGTGGTGTTTGCTGGGGGTGGTTGAGAGTCTGGGGGTGGGGCTTAAATATTAAAATTGAGTAATAATATAGGAGGTGTGTGCATAACGGAGCGAAATAATAAAAAGTGAAATAAGTGGAAAGACTCAATTAAACTAAGCGAAGGACACAACAGGTGTAAAAAAAAAAAAAAAAACTGCAATACTATATATTATAAAGTGAAATAAGTGGAAAAACTCAATTAAAGTAAGTGAAGGACACAAAAAGTGTAAAAAAAAAAAAAAAAAAAACAAGTGGTAATAAAAATTAAAAATGGCTAAAAATAAGAACAAATCAACCTCAATTAAGGCTAAGCCTAAAGATGAGATGAAAATGCTTCAGAAATTAATTAAGAATGCAGTGAAAACCTTGGAGGTTAAAATAAAGGATCTTGAGGAAAAATTTATTAACCAAACGAAAGATTACCAAATTAAAATAAATCAAGGAGAGGTGTCCGGGGCGAGCACCTCTCATGTAAATGATCCTAGACAAAATATTGTATATAATGTACATAATGTAACAATAGAAAAGCCGAAATTCGGAAATGGAAATACTCATCCAGTATCATTTTTGGAAGATCTCACCAATTATTTAAAGAAAGTTCCATCTAATGGTCTCGAAATTTCGATTGCACAAGAGTGCTTAGTAGGTGAAGCCAAGTATTGGGCTCGCATTAATAATGTGCGTTGGACAACTTTTGATGATTTTAAAGCTGACTTCCTAAGAGTGTTTTGGGGTGAAGAAGAACAAAATAAAGTAAAGAGATTCCTTGTGCAAAATAAATGGAATAGAAGTACACACCCCACCATGGTTAGTTATTTTCTTTATGTGGTTGAGAAGGCACAAACATTATCATATCCGATACCTGAAAAACAATTAGTAACTGATGTAATCAGACATTATCCTAAAGCTGTGCAGCAATTATGGAGAATAGCTAATATTGAGACAATAATAGACACGACAGATTTCTTAAGAAACTTAGATGACATCGACAAACAAGATGAAGGTCGTGAACCTTACTATAATGAGAAAAGGAGGAAGTTTAATAATAATACGGAGCAAAAACATAAAGAAATACAACAATCATACAAAATATGGCGTAAACCCGAAGAGGGAAAAAAGAAGGTTAATGAAGTACATGAAATACATTTCACTAATGACCAACCTGATGTTACGGCCCCTGAGCCAAATTTAGAGCTGTAGAGGTCGAACTAGTTCCCAATTCGACCCCTTACAATGTAAAAGGGAACAAAGCATTAAATATGTTATTAAAACTGGGTTGGCGACCTGGTCAAACATTGGGTAAAAACAATAGAGGGTTGCGAAAACCTATTACTTTAAAAGCAAATTTTAACAGAGAAGGCCTTGGTTATAACGACAATGTAAATAGCATATTAAACACCTTAAAAGCCAGGTCGGACTTGCCCATAACGGAGTTATTCGTGCAAACCGTCTTCGAGGAAGACGAAGATAAATATCAAAGGGAATTTATAGGGAATATGAGATCTGAAATTAAAGTTTCAATATTTGACAAAGAAATAGACGCGCTCCTTGACACTGGGAGCGATGTTACATGCATTTCAGAAAGTTTATATTTACAAATTAAAGATAATAATCGTAAAATATCAATAATGCCAGTTAAAGCAATGCAAATAAAAGGTGCTGTTGGGCAGCGCAGCACAAAAATACAACAGATGATCATATTGCCTATAAAGATAGATGAAGTAGTCTTTGAAACACAAACTTTAATTGTAGGTAATTTAATAAGACCTTTAATATTAGGCTTTGACTGGCTCAAGAGAAATAAAATATTGATTGATTTGAGAAATACTACTGTTGGAATAGAATTTAAAGTGAAAAACAAAGACTACTTTATACCTTTCAAATATAATAATAAATCTGTATTACATAATAACTGCATCAAACAATGTACCGATGACCCCTTAATAAATATAAAAATAGGATCTACATTGGAGGTCTCTGAAAGGGCAAAACTTAGTAAGGTTTTGGAAAAGCATAAGAATATGTTTTCGAGCAAATTGGGAAGAGCCAATTGCTATGAGCATAAAATTGAAATGATCGATGATGAACCTATAGTTACTAGGTCCTATCCCATTCCATATGCATATAGAGCGAAAATGGAAGAAAAGTTAAATGAAATGGAACAAGCTGGTATCATCACAAGGACATCAACGCCTTACAGTAGTCCATTGACATTCACTCTTAAAAAAGACGGCTCAATTAGAGTTCTGCTTGATGCCAGAAGCATAAATAAGAAAATGGTTGCAGAAACAGAGAAACCACCTATACAATTAGATATTTTGAATTCATTTCACGGAGCGAATTATATCACTACCATTGACTTAAATAATGCATATTTTCAAATTCCGATAAATAAAGATGGTAGAAAATATACTGGATTCACATTCAATGGAAAGTCATATGTATATAATGTTTTGCCGCAAGGATTAAAAACATCAGTAGGAAGCTTTAGCAGAGCCATGAATTTAATATTAGGACCAGAAGTCCAAGAATTTTGTGTGAACTATTTAGATGATCTAGCCATTATTACAACAGGAACGTTAGATAAACATTTGGAGCACATTGATATTGTTTTAAGTAAATTGAACAAAGCTGGCTTAACGTGTAACTTGCAGAAATGTGAATTTATTTGTAAAGAAATTAAAATGGTGGGTTTTATAATTTCAACAGAAGGCATAAAGACAGATCCCGATAAGATTCGAGCGATCCAAGAGTTTCCAGCACCTAAAAAGATTAAACAATTAAGGGCCTTTTTAGGTCTATGCAATTTTTATAGAAGGTTTATACCAAATTACAGCGAGAGCATAATACCGCTCTGTGAATTACTTAAAAAGGGACGAAAGTTCCAATGGAGCGGTAAAGAACAGAAGGCATTTGATTTTATAAAACAACAATTTATTAATACAATACAATTGCATCATCCAGACTTTAATAAGCCGTATTATTTACAAACAGATTGTTCCGGTGTGGGTATGGCCGGAGTACTATATCAGATAGATGATAATAATGAAATGAGAATTTTAGGCTATCATAGTAAAGCCTTAAAAGGCCCCGAATTAAATTGGTCTGTTACTGAACAAGAGTTTTATGCTGTAATAAGCTGCCTAAAGAAATTTGAAACATATTTGAGGGGCAGTAAAGTAATAATACTAACTGATCATAAAGCATTATTGTTTATTAATAATATGAAGTTATTCAATGGTAGAGTAACCCGATGGATTTTGTATATAGAACAATTTAATTATGAAGTACAGCATATATCGGGTAGACGTAATATTGTTGCAGATGTGCTATCACGTTATCCTCCTGATGGCGATTTAATACAAGAGGATAAAAATAATAGTTTAGAAATTGCTTACACAAAGAGCGAACCGAATATTGAGTTGATAGAAAAATTAAAATCCTTAACAGTATATCAATTACAAGATTCAGAGTCGTTGGCTATTATTGAAAAGTTAAAGACATTAAATACTTCCATAATAAAACAAAACAATAAATTTAAAAGGTATAGTTTGAAAAATGATGTATTATATTACAAAACGAATTTACAAGAAGTAATATATTTACCTAAAGCATTGAGACAAGATATTATAAATCAAGTGCATGTCGAAATGGGTCATCAAGGACCCTATAAGGTAATTAAATATGTGAGAGACAGATTCTTTTGGAAAGGTTTAACAAAAGATATTAAAAACCAATTAAGGGCTTGTCATTTATGTCAGTTATCTAAGAAAAGCAATATAACATATGTGGGTCCCTGCAAATCTATAATAACAGAAAACATTGGCGATATAGTCATGGCAGACTTATATGGACCACTTGTATCAGGTACCTTTGGGTACACTTTCATATTTGTCATTCAAGATTCATTCAGTAAATTTATCAAATTATATCCTTTAAAACAGTCAACAGCAAAGTCTGTTGTAACAAAAGTAAAGCATTTTGTTGAGATTATAAAGCCCAAGGCAATAATGACAGATAATGGAAAACAGTTCGTAAGTAATCACTGGAAACAATCAATGAGTGAATTAAATATAAAGCCAATATATACCACAGTTAGAAATCCTAGACCAAATACAACAGAGCGAGTAAATAAAGAGTTGAGCAGATTATTTAGGACGCTTTGTCATACTAACCACAAAGATTGGGCGTTAATATTGCCGAAATTAGAAGAATTGTATAATAATTCTTATCACAATAGTACAGGCTTCACGCCTTGTGAGATTCTTTATGGTGAGTCTAATGAGATGTCTTTTGACAAAGTAATTTCCAAAAGTAAAGACAAACATAATGTCGAACAAATTAGACAACAAGTGCGTAAAAATTTAAAAGAGGCAAGTCGAATAAGAAACACAAAATTTGATAAGCGAAATAGATTAATAAAATATAATATTGGTGACTTAGTAAAAATTTCAAGATATAGTAGATCAGACGCTGATAATAAAGTTATGAGTAAGTTTAATTTGGCATATGAAGGACCTTATGTAATAGCAGCCGTACCATTTGACAATGTATATACCTTAGCAAATCCAGAGACAAACGAAATTAGAGGAATTTTCAATGCTATTCACTTATTAAAATATTTTAAATAATAATTTCTTTTTGTATAAATTAGAGTAATTAAATAAATATTGTAACATAAAAGGGTTTTGTGGGTGGCCCATGGAAATAATTGTTTAAGTTAAAGGTCTAAAATTATTAAAGTTATGAGCAAGAGATTTGTTATATGATAGTAGAACGTTATTAATATATAATGAAGAGTTGTAAATATAGATCGTAAGATAATTTTGTAATCATTTTTATTAAATAAATATGGGAGTTGGGTCAGGGCGAATGGCTCAAACACATTTATCCTATGTGGTATCGAACTGACCTCAACAAATATCAAACTGGATTGTATGCACATAAAGTGTGACACTATCGAAATAATGTTTCAAAGATTTAAAGATAAATTAATAAAATAAGAAATCGACAATTGACTGCAAACTTTATTAACAACACGATATACAATAACTTAAATTATGGTGTTATCACATTGTGATAATTGTGGTTGAAGGGGTGTTGGTGGCGGCCATTCCCTGGGGCAGGGGGATTTAATAACATATGCCGTATTGTAACAGATTAAAAGAAGAAAGAACAGATATATAAACAATCATTTGAGTGTAGTGTATATGCTCTCAAAATACTAAAATTTTATATTAACGACTCCACTATGTGGATCATTAACATAAAATTTGGGGGTGGATTGTGACGCCTCATAATTATTATTAATAAATAATAATTAAATTCATTATACAGACATTTAAAAATGTCATAGAAATTATAATTTAAACAATAAAATGCAAATAATAAGCATAGAGTTCAAAAATATCCATTTGGAATATTGAATATTATATATATTAGTAAACGCATAAAATGTCTCAAAAAATCTCTAAATTTATTAAAAACCTGCTTAAAATGTTCAAAATATATCAAATCATATAAATACAAGGCGATTATATTGCAATAACAAAGATAAATAACATTTGTAATATAATAGAAAAAATGGATTAAAATTTTCTAAGTTGATGAAGGAGTTCGTGTAATAATTGGAAAATTTCTAAGTTAATGAACGTGTTCTTGTAATGTACCCTTATATTGGGGCGTTGTCGGAGACACATACCCAAGGTTGTACATATATATGGGGTGGTCGGCTGACCGACTGCTAGTACTAAGGTTGCACAATGACTAGTCCTATATTAGGGACTTAACATAGTAAGGTCTGACGAACCAAAGCATTAATATAGAAGGTCTCTATGATGCATAAGCATTATGATAGCAGAGTTATGACTTGAAGTCCCATATGAATAAGACATACAGTAGTATGGTCTATGAAATAAAGCAAATATGTGGAAGGTCTCAAATATGTAAAAGCATTATATTGAAAGAAATTGGACTTGAAAAGGATTATTATAGTGGCGTGTAGGTTGCTTCGCAGCCTCTGAGACCGAGGTAAACTTGGACTCACTAACCGATGTGTCCTAGACATATCATCTTAGTGCCGGTGGTAAGCGGGTTTGTTGTAGCAATACGACTTGCCCGTGGACATCGCACACCCCTACCGGTTGTGGGCGGCGTCTTAGCGCATAGCGTTATGATACGTCGGCTATCTTTCGGATTAGGGTGAGTGTGTTTGGTAGTACTTTTAAGTGCAGCAAGCATACTCAACTTCATGTCTTAGTGCAATAGCGCTATGATACGTGGAGTTTTGGCTACTGACGTCTTAGTACCGTACTACTATGATACGTCGGTGGTATTTTTAGTTAACAACATTATCAAATTTTGTTACCAAAGTCGATAGGGATCATGTGGGTGTGTTGTGAGGGGGCGCCATCCGTATGATAGTTGCATTGATGCTTACTGCTACTTGCAGTATTGCGTCTTGTGATGGATCTGCGGGTGTACTGCACCTGATTCGATGCATCTTGTGGTTCTGGTCGATGGAGGTATGCGGGTGGTGATGTCTGCTGGGACTGTATGGGGGACCTTGGGATGGTGTAAGCCCGACGATAGTCGTATTGATGCTTGTTGCATTCTGTAGCATTGTGTCTCTACGATGGTTGTTTGGCGGGTCGCTATTCTCAATGGCGCTCTCTGCGTCTTGGTTTGACTCACAACCTAAGTAGCTTTGCCCAAGTCGGGTCCCTTCATAGCGGGGCTGCAGACTGTCTGCCCTCCATGATGTTTTATATAACAACTTAATAATATATCTCTATAAAGTTCCCACCTTTGAGAGATTGAAGGCAACTTGTTGGTGGGTGAGACAAACATGATCGAAAAATGCATATACTCAACGTCAGTGACACAAACCCTTTCTGATGGCGAATTATTAATATTATCTTATAACTGCCTATTGGCTATATCTGCCATTGTATTGGTTGGTGGAGCATATGTGTTGACCTCATGCGGGTGGTAGCTGGAGGGAGAATCTGAGGAGGCTCTCAAGGCTGCGGCCGAAAGCCGCGCAACGTGGGACCCCATTCCCTTGAGGTGAGCGGTAGACTCATGACACGCTCTGCGGCCAATTGGCCGTGCTGACCATGCAATTGGTGGTGATGCCTTACACTTACATCACGTCTGCAGGAACGGCGGTCTGGCAGGTGGTGGCGCTCACGGAAGGCTTTTTATGGTCAGTGTGCCTATTGTTGCCTAACCCGTGTGACGTACATTCACTGTGACTGGATTTGATCGTATTCTGTATGGCGTTTACACGCATTGACATGCGCGACTTCGGTCGATGTTTGTGCTTACGCACTATCAAGGGGCCAAGTCCTCTTTTACTGGTTCGCCAGTTATTTTGCTGTGGACTACGGTCCAGTTCCCAACTTTGCGTACCCTTCGGGGGGAGCGCATTAAAATGGTTGGCGCTCACCGTGCGCGGCGTGTGTGGGGCCGTGTACCTCCTCCACATTTTTTTTAAAATGTGGGAGAGCGAAGCCCTTGTAACTGGTATTTGATATAAATATTGTGAGCCTTTTCCAAGCGGGAAGGGATTAATTAATAAGGAATTGACTGTTGTGAACCAGATACAAGTGGAATAGGGACAATTTATTGTTCTTAACCTTTTTGAGCTCTGTCTTCGTGAACGGGGTTCTTTAGCTTATAAGACTCTACCAACAGCTTTCGATTGCTCTCGTGAATATTCATTCTTCCAAGATACACCTAAAAGAACTAAGTTACTATACAAACACAACGTAAAAAAGGGTCCTAACTAAGACGATCACGCCATAAATTTATTAAACGGCCTATATTTAAACCTTTAGAAAGATCAAGTTATACTGGTCACGTAAATTAGATGTATTTATATATCTTACAGATATAGATTCTAAAGAAATACAAGTATAAGTGGATATATAGTAGAAGAGAAAAAAGATGGGGGGGGGGGTTCGTTACAATATGAACATTTTATATAATATCCAAAACTATGTACTTCATGTTTCTGAATATTATGAGTGAAAGGTTTGGAAGGATCGTTAGAACATGATTCTATTGGTTTTAAAAATGCTTCAAAATCAGCATAAACTACGAATGGTATCTTTAACTTTTTTTCATAACTATCAAATTTAATTTTATCATTTGAAATAGGTTGACCAAACCAATTCTTTTTTTTTAAAGTTTCACTGTTTGGTAATACTGTACAAATGTGAGCACAATCGTATTGTTCATGGTTATTTAACCTTTCCTGAGATGGAAAACGAAGTAGACATGCTTCACAAATGTACATGATGTGACCGTCTTTTGAAATTTGTTTACTAACTAACCGCGATAAATTTTTTATATAGCAATAATGATTTTTTGTATCCTTGGAAAAAAATAATAAATTGATATGTCTATCTTTACGACACTTTGTTAAAAATAATGGACCTACTATAGAATTACATCGTTTTTCTTTATTATATTCTAACCCAAAAACATTAATACTAATATCATTTAATTTCTCTACTTTTGCTATGTCAGAAATTTTAACCGGAAAGGAAATACCATCAAATTTAAGTTTATTTGCATGTTTAACGTACGATGATACCCGATCGGTGTGTTTGTTTACAGGATATAACGCCGAGAGTAACGCCCATTTAAAACAAAAATAATCCTTGTTTTTTACATTTATAACAGCCTTTTTTAATTTTATGTCACGAGGAAGATCTATGTATGAAGTACCGCGTAGGGGGTTAAATTTATTAACATTCATGTCTATAGATTTTATGTTTTTTAGACTCCATCCACTATCTTTTTTTTCGAAAGCACTAATTTTAGTAGTAATTGTATCATTTAAAGATGAAAGAAAAATATTTAAGTCATCTCCTTGACAAATAATATAGTTAAGCGTTTGAAAATCGAACGTATCATGAATATCTTTAGTTTGTTGAACAAAATCAGCATGCAATATGAAGTTTACCTTAAAAATTATGTGTTGATGAATACACTCTTGTAATAAAAATAAAATATCATCTTTAATAGAATTTAAAAATAGTTCAGGAGTTTCAAAATTTACCCATGTCGAACGATCTACTCTACTCTTGATTTTATAAGTTAAAATCCTATTTCCAAAAGCAGATTCAATAACACTAACGTTTGATAAAGAATTATGTGAATTTAAAAGATTATTTTTATGAACATTACTTTTAAAATGATTAGCTAAATACCGTTTCTTGATAAATATATGGCACGTTGGACATTCCACTTGATCATCGTTACTGATACTGTTCCCTGCAGAGGTATGCGCTTCTGCTTCCGTTGTTGGTTTTTTGATGATCTTGGATTCTTTGCTGCACGTTCGCTTCGTTCCTCTTCCAAGTTGTAGTGGTTGACTGCTAAAATGTTTAAATTTATTAAAAACTGTATAAGACAATATGTAAATTATGATCGAAATGAATGTTTATTTTACATACTTAAACTGTGTTTCAACCATCGCACAGTGATGATACAACTCATCATCGTATGACGAATCGAACAGTTGACCCCTCTCCATTTCTTCACAAACTTTAGACAACTCCTGATTTAATTCACTATTGAATAGTTCCGTATTCTCTTCCATGATTGTGGAGAAAAAAGCACTGGTGCACACTTCACTGAAGTTTTCCCTTCCTCTTTTTTATTTTTGATTCAGCTTCAAAAAAATGATCAATCGATTGCGATTTTCTTTTTCCACCATCGCATGTGTTATTATTAATGACGAGGTTATCACTCTCTTCTTGAGGGGAGAGTGGCGAGTAGTAATACTGTTTATAGGTATCTTCATCGAAGCTCAATGATTTCTGCAACAACACAGTTATCATGTTAATATCAATTTGTTAACACTTAATCATAAAAGTTAAAAAAGTTAAAGTTACAGCCTATTAAAGTCCACTGCTGAACATAGGCCTCCTCTCATTTCTGAGAGGGTTTTAGAGCAAGGAAATGTCCGCCGCGCTCCCTCAATGTGTGTTGGCGAACTTCACATGCCTTCGAAATTTTCTCAGACATGCAGGTTTCCTCACGATGTTTTCCTTCACCACCAAGCACGTGGTAATAAGCACTTAAAATTGCTATTAACAATTTAATTGGTGCTGGCGGGGATCGAACCCGGGTCGCGTACTGTGAAATTTACAGCTAGCGCTAACCATCTGAGTTACCACGGCTTAATCATATACATACACAATATTTAAATAAAATAATACACACACACACATGAAAATAACAGAAAAAAAGTAATTTAGTCAATAGAATAAACACTTACATCCATAGCCTTTGGTGTATTGAAGTAACACAAATGTACTATTGATAGATCCACTGTAGCCAAACGACCGTACACTAACTCGATGACTGCGTTTGTTGGTCTTATATACCACCAGTACGTAAAAATTCTAATCTAAAGTATTTCCGTAATGAGTTGATAATTACTTTATGCGTCAACCAGTTTATCTCACATTTCCGTTGCCTATCTCAACATTTCTTCGTATTGTGTTTTGTTTGGTGATCAATGACTCAAGTACGATTTGTATAACACAAAAATGCAATTTAATATTTAGAAACATATCAGTTTATCTCACATTTCCGTTGCCTATCTCAACATTTCTTCGTATTGTGTTTTGTTTGGTGATCAATGACTCAAGTACGATTTGTATATCACAAAAATGCAATTTAATATGTAGAAATCACTATAATTGACCATTCCTATGTTATTCATTGAGTAGCTAGGTACTGTAATAATCTACTAATAGCAGTAATATCATGGATACACTAGATGTACAACAACATCTGAAAAAGATTCACCCCAGTCTAGAAAATAATGTTTATGCAGCTAATAGACTGCCTATGTATACCCACGTACCAACGTATATAATATGTAATTTGGATACAGATGATAAACCAGGGTCACATTGGGTAGCTTTATATATCGATACGAATGACGTCGGTCAATATTTTGATTCATATGGACGATCACCTGTACGATATCATCTAGAGTTTTTAAAAAGGAATTGTAAAAGATGGAACTGGAATGTTGATAGGATTCAGAATGAGTGGACTTCAGTTTGTGGCGAATATTGCTTAATGTATTTACTATATAAGTTTCAAGGATGTTCAATACATAGTTTTACGAGTATATTTACAAGGAACACATTGTACGATATTTTAGTGGATGAGATGTTTCGCTCCTATTTTATAGATAATAATTAATAAGATTTTGTATTTTAGAAATAAAAATTGTAACAAAATTATGTAATGTGTTTTATTGATGATTCAGATTAGCGTTGTATAAACAAAGAATTATAATACAATAGCACTGATATAGTCGACGCACACGCTGCAATGAAGGTGATTAAGGAACAATAGAACAATAGAAATAGGAACAATGGGACGCTAATGACGGTGGAGGCCCTTACCGGATATCAATTAGATATTAGCTAATTGATCTACACATCTCCGGAACCGTGCATTCTACACAAAAATGGACCGCGGATTCGTGATCAGAGCATGCCAAAACCTTTTTTTTTTTTTTTTTTTTTTTTTTTTTTTTTTTTTTTTTTTTTTAGGATCGGGCGTCGACGAACGTCGTTGAACCACGTCTGACTCAGGTGGTCTAGAAGTGGTACAACTACACTACTTCAATGTGTTTGTGAAATCGAAGTTTTTTATCCAAAATAACGCCTAGGTCCCGGATAGAATCTACCTCTTTAAGTTGTTTTCCATTGATGTGGTACGAAGGTGATGCTTGCAACCTGTGCCGTGAGAATCTAATAAAATTACATTTATCAACATTTAGTTCCATTTGGTTTTGATCGACCCAGATTGCTAGACTATCAACATCCTCTTGAAGAAGCACAACATCAGTAGCTGAGTTTATTTCCCTACAAATTTTTAAGTCATCTGCAAAAAGATAGACCTTTGAGTATTTTAAAACCGAGACTATATCATTTATGAAGATGTTAAATAGGGTAGGGACAAGATGAGAACCTTGGGGTACACCAGAAAGCACAGGCAGTGGATCAGAAGTAAAACCTTCCAGGACTACACTTGCCACTCGACTTGATAAATAGGAAGAAAACCACTAAAGCAATCCATCCCGGAAGCCATATTCTGCCAGTTTTGTCAGCAGAATTCCATGGTCCACTCTGTCAAAAGCCTTGCTGAAGTCGGTGTAAATAGTGTCAACTTAATTATTCTTGTCTACTGACTGACTAATATCTGAGACGAATTCAGCAAGGTTCGACGCAGTCGAGTGATTCCTTACGAACCCAAATTGTCGAGCCGTAATAAAATGTTTAATGTGCCAGGATAAAATAGGACAAAGAAGTGATTCGAATACTTTAGCAATGATTGATAGCAGTGAAACTGGTCTGTAGTTTTTTATTAGTTTATCATTACCAGACTTAAATACTGGCACAATAAGGGCTCTCTTCCAAACTGTAGGAAATTCCCCTCGACGCAATGATTCATTAAAGATCAATGAAAGCGGATATGACAAACACTCTGAACAGTAAATTAGAAACACCGGAGGTATCCCATCAGAACCATCCCTTTGCGGGATCAAGTTTCTTTAGGGCAAGTTCAATTTGTCGCGGTGAAAATAAAATTTCCCCAATACTATAAGTGCTAGTCACCACTGGTGGGAGAACCACTTGTCTTTTAGCAGTTGAGGGCACAGTATAAGCTAACATGAAGCAAGTGACAAACAGATTAGCTATATCCCTTCCAGAATCAGCCGTCTCGCCATCATAGTGCATTATAGAGGGGAAATTACTACTGTTAGATTTTTTATGTTTCATGAACGACCAGAACAGTTTGGGATTCTTAGAGAGTGAGTTTTCTATGTCAGATAAATATTTTTTATATGACAACGTGATTAAAGAGTCACACCTCTTCAAGGATTGTAAGTACAACAGGTCAAGAGGGTTATTGTATTTTTTAAATTTCATTCGATATTTTTGTTTTTCACGAAGAAGTTGAATTAAACTTTTCGAATACCAAATAGGATATTTTGTGTTTTTCGGTTTGCACAATGGAACATGACTAGTTATAACCTCTCTCAGTATGTCATAGAAACGTTTAACTTTGTCTTCTAGATCTAAACAGCCTCGAAATTCTTGGTCCCACGAGGTACCCATAAACTCGAAACAATTCCCTCATAGTCCGCCTTGTAGTAATTATGTCGGGCTACACTACTTTTATCTTTAAGTTTCGTGTCAGATCGCATTGATAGGGAGAACTCTAAAATTGGGTGTAATGGGTCTATAACGCTAAGGCTGCATGTGCTGTTTGTAGGTTTAGCAACCTCAAGGTTAGATAATATCAGATCAAAGATTTTATTTTTACAATTAGGGATGTCATTATACTGTTTAAGTCATTTAAATTAATAAAATCTATTAACATACTATTAAGAGTGCCCGCAGTACTCGAGTTGCATGGTAAGTTATTGTTCCAAACTAAGGAGTTCATATTGAAGTCACCTACAATAATTGTATTCGTTTGTGCCTCCATATTACGATTAGAGTTATTAATAAATTCAGCTAACATTTCTTTTTGTACAGGAGGAGGTAAATATACTGAACAAATGTGTATTTTTTCAGTTCTGAACGGTGATTTAAAAATCAGGGCTACCCATACATCCTCGGACAGGCTTTCATAGGACGAAAGTCTATAAGAGGTGATATGTTTTGCAACGGCAATAAGTACCCCGCCGCCCTCTTTCCCCCTATGAAATCCACTAGTTTCACGATCCCTTCTATACACATTGTAGCGGTCGCCAAACAGTTCACCATCGTAAACTGAACTATTAAGCCACGTTTCAGTCAAAATAATCACATCATAACTACATACTAACATATTCTTATAAAATTGCAAGATTTTACTTCGTAAGCCTCTAATATTTTGGTAGTATAATTTTAAGCTATTGAACTTTTTTCTGTTACGCCTAATACATTCGATATAACTGTATAATATAACTAAACTAAGTTCCGCAGCATGTCCATGCTACGCACATATACATATTCAGAGGTTTCCGTCTTCCGCATGAAAACTCTTCCTCCGCGTACCCACACAAATTTGTAGTTCAGTTCCTTGGCGCGCAAACGGGCAGCCGCATGCAGAGCTTTGTTTTCTGGACAAAGGTTTTCCACCAAGTATACCGCTGGCTTTCTCTCGTCACTAAGCCCTAAGTGACTCGTATTTAATTTATTTTATTTTAATACAGGTTAATATATTTTTGTATATATTTATTACGTTCTTTATGTAATACTTTTGTTTACTGCGTTTTGAATATGATTATATAATTATAGAACATTATTTTACGTCATTTAATTATGATTTATAATATGATATTAGTTTAAAATGCACTTGATGACTCAACCAACGCCACCATTGAACAAATTCGTACATATTCTTCGTACCCACTTCAGAATATTTATCATAACTTTGATGGAATGACCTGATTTTAATGAAATAAAGACTAAATGTAACCTGAAGATACACTTTATAATTTCCTTAACGATTCTTATGATATAAATTAGTACTTTATACGTGATACGTTAACAAACAAGCAAACAGACAGACAGACAGACAGAAAATTCTAAAAATGGTAGAAATGTATTTAATTGCTTATTTTTAATACCTCTCAATCAATTTTATTACAAAAATATAAAATGTACAGACATCTGCTATTTACATTTTTATTATATGTATAGAAGAAGTTCCATTAAATTTTGTGTGCGGAATCAAATTTCTACTGCCGAAACGTTCAGAATGTTGCAAAAGGCCTTCGGTGATAATTGTATGTCGCGTGCAAGAGTTTTTGATTGGTATAAATTATTCAAAGAGGGTCGAGAACGCGTTGACGACGAACCACGTCCAGGACGGCCATCAACATCAACTGATGCTCAATACGTTAATAAAATCAAGGAATTAGTGCTCGAAAATCGACGATTAACAGTCAGATACCTTACTGATATCGTTGGAACATCGGAAGGATCAGTGAAAACCATTTTAATGGATCATTAGGGCCTAAGAAAAGTGAATGTACGATTGATTCCAAAATCACTCAATTTTCTTGAAAAACAGCGTCGCGTTGACGTCTGTGAAACAATGCTTTCCAGGATGTCATGAAACGTATTACAAATGGCGACAAGTCTTGCATCTACGCTTACGACCCGGAAACAGACGATCAATCGGCCGAATATCGTGCCAAAGGTGAGCCGAAGCCGAAAAAACCACGTCAAAGCAAGTCAAAAATCGAGGTCATGTTGACAGTTTTCTTCGATCATCGAGGTGTGGTGCACTCCGAATTCCTTCTGACCGGCCAAACTGTTAACAAGGAATACTATTTGAGTGTTATGCGTCGTTTGCGCGAAGCTATTCGTAAAAAGAGGCCGGAATTATGGGCCGACAACTCTTGGTCTTTGTCTTCGTGAGCTTATCGCCAAAAATTCAACCAATATCGTTCCACAACCACTGTATTCGCCTGATTTAGCTCCGTGCGACTTCTGGCTGTTCAGCAAACTCAAGCGACCGTTCCGGGGAAACCGTTTTGAGTCAATTGAAGAATTTTAAAATTATGAACAATTCTTACTATTTTTGCCCACAGTATTATGTATCTAATATTTTATTTTTGTATAAAAAAATTTAATTCAAATTTTTCAAATTCATTTATTTTCAGACAACAAAGATCCTTGGGTTAGTATTAAATTAACGCTAAAAACTACATAAGTGTTAGTATTTTGAAAAAAATAAATTAAATTATATTATGTTATACTAGCTGACCAGGCAGACGTTGTTCTGCCTTTCCTACAAAAAACTCCTGATATTAGCAATAAAAAAAAAAACTGAGGGTTACTTATCAGGATAATCTATCCTATCTCTCAAGTTGGACCAAACTGCACACAGTGTACAAAATTTCATTGAAATCATTTCAGTAGTTTAGGAGTTCATCGCGGACAAAAAATGTGACACGTAATTTTTATATATAAAGATAATATCCAAAACCAAGTCCCTTAAGCATTCGTAGTTGACGTGTGATTATATTCTAAGAATATCATTTATCATTATGTAGGCAATTGTCGATTAAGAATTCTTCTACAGAATAATAACATTATTCCACTGAACAGACCTGATCCGGTGAAGAAGTTCTTAAAATAATACATCAAAATATACTTTCATTATTTAATTACATCTAAAACAACCCAGATCTTCGTGGTGTACATTATCCTTTTATAAATTTATAGCGACAATATAGTCAAAACTTTAAGTTCCTTGAAATGTGGCCAACAACTAGCCGTTCGTTTTATGCCACGTATTATTTATGCCACAATCCCCGAAATAATTAGAACTCTTATGTATGTATGGCGATGGCATACCATATAGAGTAAGTGCAGATTCAAGAACCGGGCATTAATAATGTATTGATGAAAGAAACCCTTAGCTTCTACAAAATAGATTTGTTGCGTATATTAATCTATTTTTATATTCCCGACGTTTCGGGTGCTTTCCAGCACCCGTGGTCACGGGGGACTGAGGTGTTTGACGTCCTGCTGTCATAGTTAGCCCGGCTACCTTCAGTTTTTTAATATTAATTAAAAAAGACCACAAATCCTCGCAAAAGAACACCGATTCTTCCCAAGGACAAGGACAACATCCTAATTTCAATAGAGAAGATGGATGGGTGTTGCATCTGCTTGGGATCCCATAATTAATAAAATCAAATCCAAACCCGAGTATACCACTGCTAGACTTCAAGATACCGTAAGCTCATTCTGCGTAAATCGGACCAAAAATTAATATTAAAAAACTGAAGGTAGCCGGGCTAACTATGACAGCAGGACGTCAAACACCTCAGCCCCCCGTGACTACACGGGCACACGTTGAACGTTTCCATTCCAACCTATTAGAAATATATCGCTTAGCGAAATATGAACGGAAAATTACAGATGCCGCGTCTGTAATGACATATGCCATTATGTCATACAACCAAACAATACACTCAGCAACAGGTCTTACGCCTTTCGAGGTAGTGTTTGGTAATACTGACTCCTCAAGTACTTTTGATGTCGAATTTAACAAAAATTACACACAAAAATTATAACAAAAACATAAACGGCGAATTCAGTATTTATACGAATATAAAGCTATTAATAGGAAACAAAATATTAACGAAGAAACTGGCCAAGTGCGTGTCGGGCCACGCACAATGTAGAGGTAGGGTTCCTTATTTGCCCGTCACAATACCTTGGCTTTCTTTATAATAAGCATAATAAATGAATTCGCGGTTTGACCGTTATAACGACAAAAATGGGCCGAAATAAGAATATCGTAACTAAAGAACTTAGTTTCAAATTAGACTTATAGGGAGTGGTATTCAAAAAAGATTTAAAAATCTTTTCGATTTTGATGATCATAGTTCACTATCTATCCATATATTCCCGGCAGTGCAACCCTAAGATATAGATATATGACCGTAACGAACGTTCACGTAAACCACCACTGCCCTAAATTATCCTGACGTCGTCTGCGTAAAACAAGAGTGTGACTAATGAAACTGTATGAGGCTATATGATTTGTATGAGGCACAATAAGTACCAACTAAAAAATAAGAGAAAGTAAAGTAAGAAAGATCCTCCCTGCCTATCCCGCAAATTAAAAAGTAATGCTATAGTAGTAATGCATATTGCATATAAGTCGTTTCCTTCTTAAAATGTTTTTTTTTAACATTTTACAATAACATTACAAAGTTATAATGCAGCTAGTTTTATGTCACTTTCTATGGAGTTGTAACGAAGGTTTTGCTATTCCAAGTGCATTTTATAAGTTGATCAATTATTACTCGTTAACTTCTTAATTCTACTTAGCTGTGATCGTTTTTCTTTGAACATTATTATATATACTACTATTGTGTATACTTTTCAGATTTTCAAAAACAGCGGGTTAGTTGGTAGGGGAGGGGGGGGGACATATGACTCTAATGAAAAATACCACTTTAAAGAAGACAAACCCCTGGATCGAAAAGATGTTGTTCCACACCCCCAGTGTTTCTGAAAGAACTATCCAGCGATATCCCACATGATGGAATAGATGGATACAAAAACGTCCTCCATTTCCTTGTATGAAGTACCTAAAATAAAAATGTTTTTTAATATTTTATTTCACAGTTTTCTAGGCATGATTAATATCTATAACTATGCCAAATTGCAGATTTGTAGCACCTATGGTCTCTGGGTAAAACTGCGAGAGGATCAAGAATTTAATATGGATTGATACGGTAACCTAAATACATGTGTGATACATTACTTGGGGAAAAAGATAATTAACTATGAAATAAATAATTTAAAAATTCGAACAGATTACATTCAAAATAAAACTATTGAAAAATTAAAACAACTATTATCATATAAAAGAGTTAAACGCGGTATTCTAAATCCTCTCGGATCTCCCATTAAAACTGTAACTGGTAATTTAGATAATGACGGTGCCATAAGGTACTATGCTTTAATAAATGATGTAAAATTAAATCAAGATAACAGAATAAAGCTAAACTGAAAAATAACAATGGTCGCCGAAATGATGAACAACTTTATTAATATTAAAAATACTAGAAAATTCAATTTCATGCAGCTAGATAAAGCTCTTTGCGAAATTGGAAAATAAATTAATATTACATATAACTATCAAATCGAACTTAAAATATCTAATATATATAACCTGTTTATACACAATTTTCATACTATAATTATATCAAACTGAATAAAATTGAAACAGCAGTAGCCTTTAGTAAACTAGGAACATTGCGTCAGTCTATTATTGACACCGATGAACTCTTATCATTGTTAAAAATTATTAAACCAAAAAATAAACTTGTATTTCCTGTAAATTTAGAAAACATTTTAAAATTAGAATAGAGAATAGATTTAAAAGTACGTACTAAGGAAAATCAAATAACATTTATTCTAAATATTCTCCTAGGTAATTCCAATACATAAATATATTACAAAATCCTCCCTTTTCATATCATTAATTCCATGAACCAGACATCCTTATTGTACCTGAATACTCTTACCTTTTGATGAAAGGATTGAAAGAGGTGTCACTTCTTCACCCATGTAAAGTAATTGACGACTCACACTGTTTCTGTATGAAGAGGATTGTTCACCTATGTTTATTAAAGATAACTGTGTTGCTGCAAGTGCTGCAAGATAGTTTGATGAATTTTGCAGCTAACGCCACCCAATGCCAACCCATATTAGTAGAGTTTGATGATATAAAAGTAGTAAAAATACAAACCGATCGATAGATGTTTTACTTAAAAACTACATTATTACTTACCAAGAAATGTGGAAATGAGATATAAAATCGATTATGTATGTTCCAATTAAATGAAAAGCTTGATTACTGGTGATGAAAAGTGGATCACCTACGACAAGAATATACGAAAAAGATTATGATCGAACGGTAGTCAAGCAGCATTGACTGTAGCGAAACGGGATTAACACGCAATAAGGTGATGCTGTGTGTATGGTGGGATTGGAAGAGCATCGTTTATGAGCTTTTACCGCCGTGCAAAACCATCGGTTCGGATCTCGGAAAAAATCGGCCGGAATTGATCAACAGAAAAGGAGTGGTCTTTCATGATGATAACGCCAGACCACACACATCTTTGGCCACTCAGCAAAAATATAGAACCACCATATAGTCCTGACCTTGCACCCTCAGATTTTTACCTGTTTCGTTGTCTTCAGAATTCTATGGGTAGTGTTAGGTTAACATCAAGAGAAGACTGTCGAAACTACTTGTCACATTTTTTTGATCAAAATTCCCTAGAATTCTACAGCAACGTGATTATGTTACCTACAAGATGACAACAAGTTATCGAACAAAATGGCACATATAATACATGTAACAAAAACCCTGTGCTTCCCTTTAAGGGCGTTATCATATACAGTTTTCAAACGTAAAGAAATAACTTTTTTTCAAAAAACTAGAACATTAAAAAAAATTCTTTTCACTAAACCAAAATTAATTTGCAAAGGACAATGTCCAAAACCGCCCTGTGTAATAAAAGCATCCGACATACACGATAATTAATTTTCTATTTTATTATGTTAGTTGCAAATACTTTTATAACACGGACTAGCTGCAAGCTAAAATGAACATTAAAAAGTATTCTACTCGACTAATAACATTAATCGCCGCCATCTTCGCCAAACATTATGTTGTGGTGTTGAAAAATGATTAGGGATGCCCAATCGATTGTAATCGATTATTGAATTTTTAATGAACTGTTGTATATTTTTTAATCTGAATTACATTTTAATTTATTTCGAATAAAGTTGCAAAAAGAAGCTACAATAAAAATATCATATTACCATTTCTTTATATTCTTTTATATTATTCCCTACAAGTATAATTTTAAAAACCTACTATACCTATTGAATATCATACTCGATTTTGAATAGGTAGTTAGAATAATACTGAAGAAAAATATTCGCAAAGATAATTATTCAGGATTTTGTAATGGTCGTTTAGACAGGAGTATATTTTACGTCTTACTAAACGATAACTTACGAGTTTAAGATATTTATTTAAAATAAAAAAAACAGTTATCGTTATTTCATTAATTATAAATGTGTTTTTTTAAAAAGTGCAATATTGCAGAATAGATACAGATATTATTATTAATATTGGTACAAGTATGGAAGAAGTAGAGACGTACGTGTTATTATAAGTAAAATAGCACAGTGTTATGGTATTAATATTATCGTATGACAAAAGATGATATATACTATATAGATGGTATACTGTTTGTAACGTACGGCTATAATAAATCTTAGGAAATATTCATAAGTCCTATCGTATTTGGCGCTCCTATTTTTGATGTCACTAAATGGTCACTAGTCAGTCTCTCATGAAAAAAATATGATCTCCAAATCTTATACTAGAATCGATTCTCGATTAAATCAAGCATTAACAGATCTATTTTTGATCAATCGCGACATTTTCAAACATGCCTATAATATAGACACAGAACATTATTGACGATAACTTACCGTAAATATAAGTAACTGTATAGAAAAATCATTAAATTAATAAACATAACATTACGCCAGTATTTTCCAGAAGGAGTAGGTAGAGGTGTGTAAGTACTGTTATGTTATACATATACATCCCATGTAATAGGGGATGCGCGTATTGCCAAACACCGGATACAAATCCAGACTCCGTGCTACTACTGGGAACTTCAAGTTATAAAAACCCAATAATAATTTGCCCGACCCTGGGATCGAACCCAGAACAGAACAGTTTTTCTGTCTGTCACAAGGAACAGATGTTCCAACTATGCAAAAGTATTTCTTGAATCGTTTGAAATATAGCTAGTTCTTGAATAAGTCCGATTCGAGAGGTTTCTGTATCGACATCGGACAAGGATTTTTCAGATTTATATCGATCTGGAAAATCAATTCTGTTACTATAAACAATCGATTAAACGATTTCAAATGGACATGCCTACTTTGTACCGTCATCTCTAATTCTGTCAAAGTTACATTGGTTGGCGTCGTTTGCAATTGTAATTGTCTTTATACATAATTCTATCGGTGTTGTGGTGACTTTCGGGACTATATATTGAATATTACGACTTGGCTATTTTAACGGACTCTGATTGCTTTCAAGAAATACTTAACTTGCTGTGGTTTTCGGAACTGTGTACCGCTCAAACGATAACCTAGCATTCATAAACGGACTTACGCATACGCAATGGAAAGTGTATTTTGTGTAAATAGCGGCTCTGCTGGTGGTACAATATTGTTTAAAGATGAACAGAGAAGCAATCGTGCTATATTGCTGTAATCGCATCGTTGTACGCAGAACCATCGGTTGCTGCGCCCATGTTATGACCATTATTTTTGGTACTTGAGCTTTACGAGACATCAAAATAATATCGACATCCCTGCACAGTTTTTAGACAATATTCTTATTTCCAATTTAGAAAATGGACAATAAACATGAAATTAATCTGTGTTTTATTTCTAATTCAAACATAAGTTAATGTACGTGTAAAAACAACTTATACTACCAATTAGGTACTAAGTCGGTAGGGCTGGTTTCATAGTCACGCGTTTGAACAGCGCCGTCCAGACGCACACGCTTGCAAATGTACTAGATAGTAGTCTATAATATTCACGCTGTTCATGCGCGGGCTGTTGAAACTTGGTTGAAACCGTGGTTGATACGCTCGCTGTTCGACGGCATGTCTAGCGGCGTGACTGACAGCCTAAATACTTAAACATTTAGGTACTAGGTATCTTACCGTACCGTATATGCTAATGACAACATCTAAATGTTAACAGCCATATACATATATTTTTATTTTTATATTAATACACACAAACATTATCTCTCATTTCAAAACCAATGCTCAGAAAGCAGGTTTGTTAACTACATTCTATGTATTTATACGTTGCACTTACATACACTTAGGCTTTAGAACGAAAATTGCATACCTAATTATGTAGATAGGTACGAGAAATAGCTAAATATTTTAGGACATCGTTTTTCAGTTTGTTAAAAATCACTCGGATCTATGAAAAACCGTAATATTCATGGTTCGATTATAACCTCAAAATCTGATACTTTTTTTGAAATATATCTATTATGCAGCTAGTCCGCTATAAAAATAAGATCAAATAGGAATTTACTAATGATCAACAATAAAATACATAATTTTCCGATGCTCTTGGTTCCAGGGGGAACAATGTATGGGCGCAGAGCAATGTCCTTTATGTGGTTTTATTACCTATAACTGGCACGAGCATCAGTGAACGGGGGTCTTTCACAATCCTCTTATTCTCCAGATAATGCAGAGGTAATAAGCCCACATACACAATGCAAATTATTTTTTTAAATTTAAATATTTTTTTAATGTTCAAGTTTTTTGAAAAAAAGTTATTTATTTACGTTTGAATACTGACTCTGATAACGCACTTAACGGGAACCACAGGGTTTTTGTTACATGTTTTATTATAATTAAATGTAATTAAGCTTTGTAACAAAATGTCGTGAATTTGTATTTAAAATACGAATAACTTTTTCCCCGAACTTATAATTTGTATTAAACTGTAACTTAAATTTACAAGCATTGTAATTTTTAAAGAAATATGTGTTCAAAGAGCATGGTAATGTAGCATTGTTTAAATACTCTCTCAAGGTTGTCATCCATCACGGAGTTCATCTGTATCCATACACTCAGAATTCGGTAATGAATCTGAACCAAAAATACCACACCTCATCAAATCTGAAGATTTCAAGAGACTTAAATCTACCACAGAGTAAAGCAGAGTTATTGGAATTGCGATTAAAACAATGGAATTTACTTGATTCTGATGTTCGAATATCCCATCAAAGAAACGACATGAAGAATTTTCTTGTACTTTCACTAAGGAAGATGGACTCCGTTTTAGTCATGACGTGAAAGGTTTATTTAAAGATATCGGGATTCCTTGTCGTACACTGAATGGCGCCTTTTTATTGACAGCTCAACAAAAAGTCTTAAAGCTGTTCTACTACACAATGGTAACTTTCTATCTATTCCATCGGCACATTCCATATATCTCAAAGAAAATTATGACAGTATTAAAATGTTATTAACTGCAATTAAATACATGGAATATAAATGGGAAGTTATTGGAGACTTTAAGATGGTGTGTTTTTTAACTAGAATGCAAGGTGGACTTATATACTAAATACTCTTGCTATCTTTCCCTGTGGGATAGGCATAAGGCAGTAGTTCATGGTGCCAATTTTCAGCTGCATAATAGCTAATTTTGCAATTTTTAGCTACAAATGCATAATTTTCAACTCTATGGTTTCCAAGGAAACGATAGAGCTGAAAATTATGAAGAGCTGATTACTGACATAATTTCGAATTTTTGTATCATTGGATGTAGAATATCTCTAAAGATGCACATGTTAAATTTTCATTTATACGTGGTAGAGCCATGTTGGAGCTATATTAGTAGTATAGTTTTAGCACGAATGGGTCGGTTCGACCGGGGAAGGACCACGCGTATACCAGCGTAAAATAGCAGGTTAACACTGCTGTGTTTCGTATGGTGAGTGTAGAGAACAGGAGACCCTTTTAACTGGATAAGAGGCATTCCATCTTAGTCCTCACGAGTGACAACGCATCTGCATTTTGATTCGCAAACGAGGATAGATGTAAATATCTATGGGCAACGGCAACCACTTACCATCAGGTGGACTGTGTTTTCGTTTGTCACTCGATCCTATAAAAACATTGGATAAATTTAAGGATAATATAGGAGCTTATTTGGAAGAACAAGGGGAACGCTTCCATCAAGACATAATGGAATTTGAGAGACGTTACCAAGGCCAGTACACCGAAAGCATGATGGGGGATTATATTTAAGGGTTCATAAGAGGAACTTCTGCTGAACATAACAGGAAAAGCAATAGTTAATTTTTAAACATGTTGACTCTATTTTATGACAAATCAATCATAAATGGACGTTCGTTATCTTTTAATAAATCATTTCTATGTATAGATTTTACGTATTTTTATTTATTTGTTGTTTTTTTTTTGCAATTTTCACACAAAATCAAAAACAGAACTATTTTTGTCCCTATTCTTATTTCTAGCTATAAAAGCAATATAAATAAGGTATATAATACCTAGTCAGGTCATAAGTATTGTCACACAGTAAAAACTTTTCTTTTAGAATGCTGGCCACAAAAAAGTTTATTGAATTTGAATTTCGAATCATTCATGAAAATAAAACTGTATACTTTTTAGAATTTTACTCATTTTTAAATATGGAGTGGACGCTTAAAGAAGACCGTGTTGCAGTTATTGCGTTGCATCGTTGCGGTTACGCGCCAATTCAAATTTTTGACATACTGAAATATTTGAATAAAACCAAAAGATTCGTTTATCGTACCATCAAACGATACAATGAAGACTCTAGTGTAGATGACATGACAGGTCAAGAAGTGGTCGCCCTCGGTCTGTTAGGACTCCAGCAGTGATAAAAGCTGTGAAGGCGCGAATCCAAAGAAATCTCAAACGTAAGCAGACACTGTTGGCCCTTCAGATGGGGTTAAGCAGAACCACGGTGAAAAGGGTGTTAAATGAAGACTTAGGGTTTCGGGCATATCGAAGAAAAACAGGACATCGTTTGAATACTCGTCTAATGGACCTGAGACTGAAGAGATGCCGCGCTTTGTTGAAGCGGTACGCGGGAAAAAAATATCGGGAAATTCTTTTTTCGGATGAAAAAACTTTTACCGTAGAAGAGAGCTACAACAAACAAAATGATAAGGTGTACGCACACAGTAGTGAAGAAGCGAGCAACCGTATTCCGCGTATCCAACGAGGTCATTTTCCATCCTCGCTCATGGTATGGATGGGAGTTTCTTATTGGGGCTTAACAGAGGTACATTTTTGTGAGAAAGGTGTAAAAACGAATGCAGTTGTGTATCAAAATACAGTCCTGACGAACCTTGTGGAACCTGTTTCTCATACCATGTTCAATAACAGGCATTGGGTATTCCAACAAGATTCGGCGCCAGCTCATAGAGCGAAGAGCACACAAGACTGGCTGGCGGCGCGTGAAATCGACTTCATCCGGCACGAATACTGGCCCTCCTCCAGTCCAGATTTGAATCCGTTAGATTACAAGATATGGCAACACTTGGAGGAAAAGGCGTGCTCAAAGCCTCATCCCAATTTGGAGTCATTCAAGATATCCTTGATTAAGGCAGCCGCCGATATTGACATGGACCTCGTTCGTGCTGCGATAGACGACTGGCCGCGCAGATTGAAGGCCTGTATTCAAAATCACGGAGGTCATTTTGAATAAACTTTAGTGTCATAAGAATCTATGTTTTGTTAAGTTCATTTTGGTATATAAATGGTTACATAATGAATAAACTTGTTTCAATTATTTTATATTAAACATGTGACAGAATTTATGACCTGACTAGGTATGTCCCATGCGCAAAAATACTGTAGACCGGTGTTATTAGTCAAATGAAGACTTTCTTTATATTGAATTTTGTTAAGTAGTTCTTCATAATGCTAATCAATATTTCTACCATGAATATCTATCTCTTTTTATCACCAAATATATTTCTAAATAATTGTCATGGGGGCCGAAGTATCCAACATCTCCTCTAGTTGCTAAAATATGAAAACATATTTGTGAGTTTTAAAACTGCTTCGATGATATTATTATTAATAATGCTATTCGTATGTTGATTTTTCACTGACCAAATGCGCATGGGTTTGGTATCATACTCGGGGTCATCTACTCGTCTAGCTGTGTATTGTTTTGACATAAATAATAAATATATCAAACGAGACGTGGTTGAAAATAAAATTAAACATAGTAACTGTGTTCTTATGATGTATAAGTAGCAATTGCACTCGATTTCAGCCTTCGCTGTTTTCCTTTGTTAACAAAGCAGTGTATGGAGAAGTGCTTTGAGCAAATACGACTATTCTTAATCCATTGATTTTATGCCCGTGGAATTACTGTCATCCAATTTTCTTTATAATTTTTAGATATCTAAAACAAATAAAATATAAAGATGAATGTCGATATGGGGTAGTCGACTTTACTAATATGCCTTAAAACCACATCACTACTGTTAATTTTTTTTTATATAAATGTATTTTAACGATAAATAATAAATAAAAGCTTTTACAAAAATTTACTTCGCAAATATCCGCGTTATAAAATAAAATGATGTGTCTTACCTAGTATGAAGAAAGAAGCACCTCCCGCCCTCTCTCAATTGCGTGCACTATCCCCGTCACCACTAATCCCAGCACCGCTACTCCCAACACCACTACACTAGGCAAGACACACCACTGACGACAACACGACACGTGTTTCGCCTCTACACGAGGCATCCTCAGGTGATACAGACTCTACGGTGGCTAACCGCTAAGATAATGCGAAATAAATTTTTGTAAAAGCTTTTATATAATGGATTTCCGCAAAGTAACGCCTGATTCTATTAACTATAAATAATAAATGCAAATAGTCATATTTTTACACAAAACAGACTTGTTATTTTCAAAACATTTAGAAGTACACTTTACTTAGTCATAACGTACATAATTTAATTCATAGCAGTGAGGACGTGTTAAGAATTTATTTGTGAAATGTGCAATTATCAGGATTGTTTCTATTATTGACACCGCAGTCACTCACAGAACAAAGAACCATTTTTGAAGACAATTAATTACTTATTTAAAAAAACCACTATTATACTCAAAAAAATCAAAATGCCGAGGAGCTCATTACTTGCGTGCCGAGTCTGAGCACGCGAAGACCTATCAATAATCTAAGGAATGAAAGTTAAACTTTACATTTTTTAATAATTCATACAACCTTCTACAAAACACTGAAGAATATTCAAAAAATAATTTTTAAGTAGCACACTACGATTACATAAAATAAAGGACAATAAAATGAAAATGCAAACATTTGCAAGTAATATTTTATTTCCAATGAGTTACACAATCTATTCGAACTATGTTACAATTTCAACAATATTGAATACACAAAAATAAATAAAATGAGCTGTTGTAGTTGTAGTATATAGTCTAGGCACTATTATTTTCAATTGACACACCATAGTTCATAGAAAGCTTGTAGATTAAACACTATTGGTTTTATTTATAACAATCACAATTTAATTTAATTATTCATATAACACTCGAAAGATAATTTCAAAGAGCTTTGACTTCGTTATTTATCAATGCATTAAAATAGTGTTAATAAAATAACAGCTGTAGCTGGCAGTACCTAGTGACAAAGATTTGTTTTAACGTATTTATTTTACGACGGAACAATATTTTTTCAAAAATAATTTCTCTCTTTATATCTTGCAATAAGGAGAAGTGCCAATTTTAGTGAAGTTTTGAAAAAGCATGGTAATGTAACATTGTTTCAAATCTGGGAGTCCGTGAGCGTCACAACTCTTAAGAGAGTAAAGTTATGGCTAAAGTAATTGAAGTACACAATAACTATTGTTAAATTATTCTTGTTTGTCATAGTTATAATATAAAAAAAAAAACATAATTATGATATAATTATAAAAGTGAAAAAATTTCAAACAAATCTATTTTACCGAACTCAATGACTAAGTATATTATACTACGAGAAACAAAAAAATTAAATCACTACACTATTGTCAACCTACGCCTACGCTTATCAATTGCCTACATAATACATATTAACAAACTATTCTACATCATTTACAGCGAAAAATTATATCAAATATCACATTCGTCGTGACTTTATAAATACTTGAAAATATTAAACGGATGCATAGTGAAAAAAATTACCAACGGCACTTTTTTATTTAAATATACACAATAATACTGTAAGAATTTCTCGTGTTTGATAAAGGCGTTTTACATACATTAATTAATTGCACGTGGACCAATGCCCAGTCTTGCCACCATTATCTATAGGCCATACAAGTACTTAACTTTTTTATAAGATAGGGGTGACAAACGAGCACACAGTCCACCTGATGGTAAGCGATTGGTGTGGCCCATAGACATCTACATCTATCTTCGATTACGAATTAAAATGCAGATGCCTTGTCACCCGTAAGGTCTAAGATGGAATGCCTCGTTTCCAGTAAAAAGGGTCTCCGGTTTCAATCTACACTCACCATACGAAACACCGCAGTGTTAAGCTGCTATTTTACGCTGGTATTATGTGAGGGCGTGGTCCTTCCCCGGTCGAGCCGAGCTTCAGCATGGCTCTACCACGTATAAATGGTTCGAAAATAGAACTGAAGTTTAGCTACTGCACTACCGAATCGACTTTTAATATTACTAGATAGTAATTTAAAAAATATCTGCTAAATAACGCAAGGTTTACTTAATATTTATGCTTGTTTCTGTACAATTTTAGTGAAAGCCAAAAATGAATGGAATATTCTAATCATTTTATCTCCAAAACGAATAGAATGAGGATAATGTCAAAAACTGAGTCACTTTCAAATAGGAAAATTATTAACTTAATGTTTAAACATTAATTACGTAAAACCATAATTTGTTACCAAATATTATATTATATTGATAATGGTGTAAACGATCATTCTCTCTAAAGGTAAGTGGCTACTATTACCCATGGACAGCTAGTAGAGTGCATATAATTCCAAAGGACTAACACTTGATCTCGTTGCTAAAGTTGAAGTCTACAAAGTCAGTATAATTAGGGATGTAAGAACATTTTCTTTAAATCCCAATCTCACCTTTACACACAGCATCTGACGAGGCTCTGGTGATCGATTGATACCGCGATATCCATCTAAAACTGTTTATCCCATATTTCCACGGACAGTATAATTATCAGTGAGAAATCTACATTAAATATTGGTATATTAAAAAGTAATGTGTAACTAATGCGTCACTTTTTAGGGTTCCGTGCCCAAAGGGTAACCAATGAGACCGTATTACTAAGCCTCCACTGTCCGTCCGTCTATCTATCAGCAGGCTGTATCTCGTGATCCGTAATAGGTGGACAGTTGAAATTTTCACAGAATGTGTATTTCTGTTGCCGCTATAACAACAAATACAATAACAATTAAATAAATTAAAAATTAAATGGGGCTACCCTACTAGAATTGTGTTTTACGATGGTACGGAAAACTTCACGCGCAAGTCCGACTCGCACTTCACCGGTTGTTTTTGCTTTCGCTACTCGGTTATTTAGTTAGTACGTGCCTGTGGTCTTATGTTAACGTTAGACCGAAAATTCATGGACAACCTTTAGAGATCGCTTTAACGCTCGAGGTTCTATTTATGTTAAACTTATTTACTATCGTATTATTCAATTCGATAAGTCTTTGTTTAGCTTCCAGCTTTATTTAACCTTGTTAAAGGACATTATTTAATTTTTTTTATGTTTATGTATAGTATCGTTAAGCAACAGCAGACATCTCTGAGACGGTTGAATAGATGAATTCTTGTTACTTTTTTATTACTGAAAATAACAACAATGTTCATATTTTTTAACGAGTACGTTTTGTGACGTTTCTGTTGTCCGATTTGGTAACACGGTCATTGAATATTCGTAATGTTATGTGTATTATTAACACGTTTATTACTTAATTCTGGAAACACTCTCTGGAAAATTGTCTTGAATTGAATTAATCTAAGAAACATGGGAGAAGGTGCTTAATCCTGATATACAGGTTCTTATCTAGTTCAGAATTCAGAGGCTTCATAAGCTATTTGTAATCTCATATTAACTCAATAAAGATTATTATTCCGTATGTTTATACATATTACTACCTAGTATGTGGCCTAAGATTTCAGTAGATCGTAGGTCTCTTTTGCTGCGTTGGACTTAAGAGTCCGTCGGTAGGTTGCTAAATTGCCGTGTAACAATGCAATGGCATAATTGTTGTATTCTTATTAGAAAGGTGTGAAGAGCCAGTAGAATTATAGGTTGTAAGACATTCCATCTTAGTTCTCAACAGTGACAATGCATCTTCAGCCGTCTTTGCTTGAAGTTGGATGCAGTTGTCCATCGCAACAATTTTCATTAGTGGACTATAGCCCATCGTCTTATTTCATTGGGTAGGAATAATAAAATTAGTTTTATTGAGATATGTCACTAAAATCTCGTGGCGTACGCGTACACAATGTGCAGAAAAACTCGACGACAATGCGGGTAATTATAAGCAAATATAAAACGTGAGGGATGGTACAGCAATTAATTAACAAACCGTCTGGCAAGTAGGTATCTATGTACACTTTAGAGATAGATGCAATATGGCGGTCTTATCGCTAAATAGAGATCTCTAACAGACAACCTTAAGATTAACGTAAAATTAAAGTATTGTACAGTGGGAGGTGGTGTATTATGATAAACTTACACGCCATTACCTCCATAAACTAAATCAACATATTATATAATAACAAAATAATACACTAATATTATATACAAAATGAATAAGTATGATAGACATACTGACTTATATATAATGCATAAAAATTTGATAAATGAACAAGTTATTCACTATTTACGGCTGATCTTCCTTGAGAGAGTCGAATATTTAGCAAAAGTCCATTTGGATGATGATGGTCGTGACAATAATCTTTCTACAAATTGTAGGTAAAATAGATAAGCCGATAAGAAAAGCTATTTACAGTTTTTTTTTTGTATCGGATAATATTGTACTACTTATCACTATTATTGTACTATAATAAGTTAAACGCATTGTAGATCTACTGTTAAAACAGTGCCTTTAAAGTGTTAAGTTATAAATTTGCTCTAAAGCATTAATGTGATTATCGAAAGAAATTTTTAATATCATTTTGTAATTTACCATAATAAAATGATCTCGAATTGCCAATAACAAGATTATAATCTATACAAATAAATCAAATTGAAGTGTCTGTTTGTAATGTCAAAATAACAGCTTTTTACTAATTGCATATGAAAGTATATACGGTAGTTATAACAAAAACACAATTTTTAAAATTTTTGTCTGTCTGTCTGTCTGTTTGTTCGGGCTAACCTCCGAAACGGCTGGACCGATTTCGACGGGACATTTACTGGCAGATAGCTGATTTATAAGGATTAACTTAGGCTCCTTTTATTTTGGAAAAAGAATCATGGTTCCGCACAAAAAAGTTAACACCCATGAATCCAACTGTAATAATTTCGACGTGGACGAAGTCGCGGGGAACAGCTAGTTCCAAATAAATGGTCTTATAAACAGGTAGATAAAAATCTACACTTTAGATTTACGAGTACCTATGTTTTCAAGTACGTTTCAGATATGTTTGGTGCTATCTATGTTATTTACTGCTTCTTATTAAGAAGTCCAGGCCTTTTCTTTATATTGTATATTGTATCGATTACAATATTTTCCACCTAACGCGAGTCTTGTGTGATTGATTACAATCTACAGAAGGTATATTATAGAATAAAAAATTATAACTTGCTATATTAAATCACTTTATTCAAGTTTGTAATAGCATGGTTTAAAATGTCCGTTTACAGACAAATCATTGTTAAAATGTTTACGTAGGTCAATTTGATGTATAAGCGGTCCGTCCTGGCTTCGCCTGAGTGGGATCTATTAATGTGGCATCATTTAATTTTTTTTGCAATATATATCAATGACCGTTTAATTTACCAATTTTTCGATTTAATAAATGTTCTCCAAGTTTTTCCGGATAAAGTATAGCCTACATCACTCCTGGCATTGTTCTCTTTCGGTTCGTGAAATTTCATCACATTCGGTTTAGCCATTCCGAAGATGATACCGAACAAACAGACAGACAAAAATTTTACAAATGACTATTCATCTTTTAATTTCATGTGTGTTTCAAGTACGCCCCCCGAGTGAAAATGCAGTTATTTCGATATTACAGAGAGACACTTCAATTTTATTTATGTTTAGATGATATTTCTACTGTGTAGAGGCAAATACCCCATTCCTTCTTATCTATCAAGACTAACTTGTGAATTATGAATCATAATTAAAGTTACTTAGAGACCAATAAGAATGTATTTCTTTAAACTTATTTATGGAATAAGGGTGACAAACGACCACACAGTCCACCTGCTGTAGCCCATAGACATCTACATATATCCTCGATTAAGAATCAAAATGCAGACGACTAAGCTGGAATGCCTCGTTATAATTAAAAAGGGTCGCCGCAGCAGCATTAAGCTACGCCCATATTCTGTAAGAACGTAGTCCTTCTCCGGTCGAGCAGACCCATTACTGCTGCAACCATAATATATATAGACCTTATAGCTGTAGCATTAATTTGATTATCTATTTGGTTTATTTGGCTCTACCACGTGAAAACCGTCACCATATCACCGCACGACGTCCAAAATAGTCTTATATCTTGAATGAATTTTCCATCGCATGTACCTACACCAACTTATGAAATGACGCGTAATCAAATGTGAAAAATACCATTATTAAATACGAATTTGAAAAAATCAAAGCAATAATAACACTGTAATATGCAACATTCCAAATAAATGAAGATAAAAATTTAATTGAACAGAACAATTGCCTCAATTACAATATGTAGTTATTTTCCTTCAGTTCACCAGTTGTGTTTAATATAAATTTATTAAAATATTATATTGTCATTGGAAACTAGCGCCATCTCTTATAAATAAAATATAATATATTATGATATCATATATGTATTATGACTTTCAGTATTGTGTAACCTATTTTTATATTCTTAATTTAACAGTACTATTACAAACGACATATAAAAATACTGTTGAAGGTACAAGGAACTATTATGTCTTTACTCATTGTACCCAAGTAATATTTTTTTATTTGATAACATTAACATTGACGTTACAATATCGTTACAATTATTTACGTAACAAGTTTCAATAAACAAAAAATGTTTTAAATTAGATTGTTAACAAAATAGTTATAATCAGAAATTGACCAGTAGTATCAAAGGAATTTACAAATTATTGCAAAAATGTTTAATCCATAAAATATGTATGTATCTATGTAAATTGAAGTACCTATAATGTTAGTACATATTACTTCATATTTAAAAAAAAAACCTATCTCAAAATAAAAGCGCTAAGCATACGTTTGTAATAGACATTAAACTAAACTACACACGTATGCTCATCGTGAATTTCTAAATCAATTATTAGGTCAATTCAATAAAATGCTTATTTTGGTAAGATTTACAGAAATAAAACACGCTGTGGATTAATTAGGTACAAAAAATGTTTGAAGATCTGAAAGCTAGGACAATTAATGCGGGTTAATTATTGTTGGTTCGAAAACGTTTAGAAGCTGATTACTTATCGATTAAAAAGTAAAAAGTGCTTAATGCAGTGGGTTAAGAACACCCATTATAATATTTAAATATGTTCACTGCTTTATAGTAATAAGGTATTCTTCAAACTTCTTAAGTTTAACCTCGCGGTGATCTTTTCGTAAAGGTAAAACATATCTACCGAAGTCTTGGCTATAGAGTGCATTAGTTGTCACTATCTTCAATTGATTACAAAAAGAATTATGAAATTAATAAGTATTATACCTTAGAGTATATATAATATACAGTGTGCTTATGTATGCTCTAAGGTATGTTACCATCGGACATCCACAAAAAGTCATTAATAAATTTTTTAACAATTTTTAAATATTTTTACAAGCAGATTTTAGCCATATCAAAGTGGCTTATTTTTTACTGCTCATAGTCACGCTGTCTCTCTTTAAAATAATGTTTACACATAACCTCAACCATACTATATTTCACCTAGACTACTGTTCACGTATCTACGCTTTCAAACATTTTAACTATAATTACACCACAGATTCACAGCACGGATTACATTAGGTATTGTTTTTAATTTAAAACTGGCTATATTTTGTGATCACAATTTATTCTAATGTCCTGTACCTGAGTAGTGGCAACCGGTCCTGGTCACCACGGCGCGGTACTCAGGTGTTCTCGTCGGACGATTCGTCGGACGATGAGCTGGTGAGAAGGTTGGGAGTCATCGCCATTTGTCTAATAAATGGCTCCCGCGGTAGACTTTGCTGTCCCAGTTGCAGCCTCCGTACACCCATCCTTTCGCTCTCCGGCAGTGATTTACTACATTTTTCCTCGGTGATTGCATCCCGCGATAATGACCTGGAATAATTACAAAAAAATTCGTTACTAACTGTGGTGTAGGAGTTTCTTTGCGTGAAAAACTTCGTATTTAAGATAGCCGCAGTAGAATCTGCCGGCGTCTGTCTTTGCGTCCGATTACAATCTGGGTGTCTTCAAGTTAAGAGACGGACATTGTACAAGACAGCATAGGATGCTGCCGCCCGGGGCTGGCAGAGCCAAAAAATGGAGCCTCTAACACTACCTCCCCATTTTAGAAATATAATCTCTTAAAAATAGTAAAACAATTATGTATATTACTGTGTAAGAACCATGAAGCAAATAGTAAGAACCTCCAAAGGAGGCGGAGTTATAGTCGTAATAATAATTTAAATTTTTTTGGTTTTTGGCCATTTTGACCCCCTAGGAGTGTAATGAGAACTTTTTGCCCCGGTTCAACCATGACCGTCATGACATCCTCTACATGATATGCTATTCAAACTGACTAGGCCTAAACTTCGAGTCACTCCCCAACTCATTTCTAGTCTTTACTTCCAATTACTCCCAATAAATATGTCGATACGACACGCGTGCCACCTACTGTAATTAACTTGTACTATGCCTATAACCTTCGCGCATGTGCAAGCAATAAGTTGACAAAATTTCAGCGCAATCTGATGAACGGTATGGCAGCGCATAAAATACGAACAAACAAAAGTAAATTTTTATATATTAGATTAGATTAATTAAATCATATTATCTTTTCACAATTCAATAACGGCTAATTTTCTTTTTCCCAAAATGCCGCCCCCTAAAACATACAGCCTTCAAAAAAGGAGGAGGTTCTCAATTTGTCGGAATCTTTTTTATGTACGTTCACCAATTGCTCGAAGACACCTAAACCGATTTGGAAAATTCTTTTTTTGTTTCAAAGGGTTATACTTCCCAAATTTTATCGAATACGATCTAGCGGTTTTAAAAAATCAACATTAAATTATATATATTGAAGTCGGCTGTACAAAAAATTTAATTTAACAAAAAATACACAGCTATCATGATATAGACTAAATGATAATATTTTTAATTTAATTAATAACCAAATTATAATTAAAAACAAAAATTGTACAGTAAAATCTTACCCAGTTAACTCCAGCATAGATCCTCTCCTACATTGCCCTCTATGTGGTCCTTGCATTATACTAGCAGGTCTTGTTGAGGCACCAAGTGGGTCAGAGTGTGCCACGTCTTCCATCAATAAAACTGACGGACCACCCAAACTTGTGCTTCTTTTCGAAAGGAAATTTGGGGCTGCTCTTGAAGAACCCGCTGATTCTCCTTTTACAGAAGAACTCTCGCCTTTACTGCCGTCTGTTTTATTGCCTTCGTTTTCTGACCCTGAGAGTAACTCCGGTGCTCCTTGCGTGGAACTTGAGCTCTCTCTTCTGAATAAACCTATGATAGATTTTGGATGTTTTGGCTTCTCTATACCACCTAGTTTTAGGAAGGCGATGACGGGTGTTTTATAAGGGATAGGGGGAAAAGAAAAAACTGGGTGAGAAAATGTCATATAACTATCCTACACTATGCGTGAACTAAATTGTAAAAAAAAATTTCAGCGATAGGGATTTGCAAATAAAAATCTTTTATAAATTTGGGTAAAAAATATTAAAATTAAATAATACTCAAGTTATCCTATATTTGTTACTAAACAACATAGGTAGTATAAAAATGCAATTACGAGGAAAAATAATAATTTGCAATCGTTCTTTGGAAATAGATACGTAAATAAAAGTAATTTCATTTCATATCCGAAATGATTTTTATCCATGTTTTTACAAATATAATTATTTGACGTGGTAGAGCTACAGCTATATTATGACTCGACGGGGTAGGACCACGCTCTCACAGAATCCCAGAGTGAAATAGCAGCTTAATGCTGCTGTGTTTCATAAGGTGAGTGTAATGAACCGAAGACCCTTTTTACTGGGAACGAGACATTCCATCTCAGTCCTCTGAGGTGACAACGCATCTGCATTTTGATTCTTAATCAAGGATAAATGTAGATGTCTATGGGCCCCACTGCATTAATTTATCATCAGTTGGACTGTGTGCTTGTTTTTCCCCTAATTCTAATTCTAAATAAAATAAAATGTGAATAAATTCTTTGCTAATTTAAAATTGTTCGATTTGCTTTTAAGGTGAACATATAAATATATTAAATATTTACTAGAGAGCTTCGCACGGGTGATTTATGGATCTCGACAACAGCGCCACGTACCAGGTAAAACGTGAATCTAAATCATCTAGGGACCCATTCAAACACACAAAATATTCATCAAAATGGGTCGAGCCGTTGTTGAGTTTTAGCGAGACTAACGGACAGCAATTGATTGTTATATATAGAGAAGATAAAAAGATGAAGCATTTTTCAGGATGATTTTTGTTGTGTCCAACAAAATAATAAAGCTTTAAAAATTTTAATAAAAATAAAAGTTTAAGTCAAGCATACGAGTATAATAAAACGAGATTTATATAAACAATTTAGCGTTTATAGAACTTAAATCTTAAATTAATATGCAAAGACTAAAATTACTAAAATTTAAAACTAATTTATTACTGCGTGAATATCAAATATAAGCTTGAAATATCTTTTTGACGATCTCTTGTGATTTACGTAAAAGAAAAACAAATCATTTAAGATGATGACATTGAATTCTTATTGCTTTGTTGAAATGTATTATAATTATAAGTAACACATTGATGAAATGAAATAATTTTCATCAATGTGTTACTTACATGATTTATATCGACAGTATATAAATGTTATAAATGACAAATGCATCACTAAAGTGACTATAGATTTATAATTAAAAAGTATTTTTATCAGAGAAAAATACGCAATTTAATTTCGAAAGACCTTTACCTAGAAAAGTCGCAGAAGGGGAACTATACGCTAGATATTCCTTGTTGGAGGCCCAAGATGGAAACTCAGATTGTTTAAGAGCTCCCGACCCTTCTGTCTCCTCTCGCTTCCAAGGTAACATGGTCTCCGTGGCCGTAGGGGTAGTTACTCGTGCTTGCTCGACTACCGTCATATAAGTATCTGTAGAAAAGAGCAATTTTATTCTTTTGCAAACAAATCGTTATATGATCAAACGTGGAACTTCTGGAAATAGACAACTCTCATGATTAAGAAGATATATGGTATAATATGCAACTTTTGGTGGCCAAAATGGATCTTGGAAAGTTTAAATTTAAATAAATCAGCTGCACCGATAGCCGCCACAAACGTTTGCCTAAATAATTAAAGGATGTAATTGTAACCTGACTGAATAATAAAGTGAACTTATTTTGTTCATACAAAATATTTATTCCGTTGTAATATGTGCACACAATCTGATCTCAGGTATAATGAGCAAAATATTGTAAATTCTGAAATCTATGCAAACCGGAACATAAATGTAAATTTTAGTTTTCTTAAATATTTTGTACCAATTCAAAATTATGTGTTATATTTTATATTAAATATTGTAATTTTGCGGCCCTACCGTTATCGTTCGACATTCTTCTTTCGTCCTCCTCTAGGATGTCCTCGTTTGGCACTAAAATAAAAAGGATTTTTAGTTTGGAGGTTTCGAAGAACACCGTCGTGTATTCATTTTTGTACCATATTATATTGTTACAACAAAAACACAAGGCACAAGACGTTGCATCATGTATTTTTTAGATATGTACAATTTTTTTGTGTATTACTTTAATCATGCTACAAAATTTTATTACAACTATTTGCCATGTTAATACTTAATATGTTATATTATTCAATTTCTTTTTAAAATAATATTTTCGAATATACATATTCGAAGACTTATATTTTATAAGTAGGGCTGATTCAACATTTTGAAATTAACAAATATTTTAGTAATTTACATGCTTAAGAATACTAAATATTACTTGAAAATGGAATGAGTATTGCACAACATCTATAAACAGAGATAACCATTAATACTACTCAATTTAAAAGAGAATACAAAATTAAATATGACATCTTTTTATGAAATCAAACTTCTGATGACATAGGAGTCATTAAAATTTAAATCAAAGAATATTGTTGAGCGCCACCATTAATGCCTGTAGTAACAATATAATTATCCGTATTTAACTAAGCTAAGTCAGTTCAGAGCGTACTGTGGTACGTACAACTAGAACTTGTAGAATTAGAACTTAGAACTTGTAGTAGACAACTTGAATTAATACGAGGGCGTTTGGTTTTCACGCCGCATAGGCCACCCCGCTGCACGCTCAGACACTCAGGCCCGTATTAATAAACGTTACTCAACTCAAGTGCGTGAGTACAATCTTGAGGTTTCTTATTAATAAACATATCTCAAGGTGCGGCTTAAATTTACGATATCAGCTGAGTGACGCACTGATTAATAAACGGAAATCTACTCTCAAGTGTGTGTATTTGAGGTGCTAAAATCTGAGTGAGGGCAGTCCGTGAGTTAACTCACGGATCGTGATTGTTAATATATATCTTGAGATGATGATATCGTAATGAGGGCGTATCAAATCATTACGCCCTTGAGTTCGTCGTTGAGTAACGTTTATTAATACGGGCCTCAGACTGCTTAGTGCGAAGCCACGCGGTGCGTTGCGGCGCTGCGGTGGCGCGGCATCACAACAGTGATATTGCTGCATCCTACTTAAAAGAACTAAGAAACCGTAGCATGAGAAATTGTCCGTTGCAAATTCGGAGTGACAAAGCAACTAGCTCAAGGCTTCTAACGCCATAAAGTGATATTTTCTACAGTAAGACTAAATCTACCGCCGTTGTGGTACTGTAGTGATGCTACCTTACACTGTGATGCTACGCCGGATTTGTGGTGAAATCATAGCATTACCGTGCCGTGCCGCCGCCACAACTCGCCAATTGGTTTCACTATTACATTCAACAAGCTTAGGGATTATATGCTTACCACAAAACGTGCAACGTTCATAGATAATTCTTATTCTGTGGCCAAAATATTATGCTTAAAAAGCGCCGTAAATTATATTAAGTAGTCAAAAGCCAAAAGCGCTCCAAACTAAAACTTTGGCCATCCGAAGCGAATGCCGTTGTGACTAAACGTTCAGTTTTTAGTAAACACATACCGAAATTGTACGTGGATCTGTCCCTTCTCCACGGTAATGATTTTTCAACAGCTGTCGGCAGTATTTCTTCGGGTGTTTTAGCATACTGCTTAACAATCCTCGCTTTCAAAGGATTAAATCCAGGCAGGTTAGCCAATTGGTTTAAGAGTGAACTACTGTTCTCTTTATGCGAGGACGTCGGACTGACTTCTTTTAATCCAGCTGAATTTAGCATCGCCATTTGTCGATATGTTAGTTTGCGATGCCGCATGAAGTTTGCCAGAAGGGAAGAAAACGACATTGAAACAAACATTAAACAAGCAAAAATGAAGAGCAAGTTAACATAAACAGGATAATACTGAAGATTATTTAATTAAATAAGATCAAACGAGCATTTCTGGTAATTGATTCATATTTTGCAGCACAAGTTTTCTTAAGAAAATAAACATGTTCACAATTGAAGTAACTGTTTTATGTAATAAATTACAATATGTAAAAGAAAACCCTGTCCGATTCGTGAGAGTGCTTTTTGGGAATTGGGGTATGATTTCGTTCATATAATCTTTTGCAGAGGACAAATAAAATAATATTCTACAAAAAATATATAAAATTTGCGCGGGTGGATGTTGGGTAACCGCCTCTACAGGTTTGAATATACCGTGTTCTACCACTTAATAAATAATATTATTACGTACCGTCGCCACATGAGTAAAGAAACCGTACCGTACAGAGGCAAAGCTTTATACCTAGTCAGGTCATAAGTATTGTCACACAGTAAAAACTTTTCTTTTAGAATGCTGGCCACAAAAAAGTTTATTGAATTCGAATTTCGAATCATTCATGAAAATAAAACTGTATACTTTTTAGAATTTTACTCATTTTTAAATATGGAGTGGACGCTTAAAGAAGACCGTGTTGCAGTTATTGCGTTGCATCGCTGCGGTTACGCGCCAATTCAAATTTTTGACATACTGAAAAATTTAAATATAACCAAAAGATTCTTTTATCGTACCATCAAACGATACAATGAAGACTCTAGTGTAGATGACAGGTCAAGAAGTGGTCGCCCTCGGTCTGTTAGGACTCCAACAGTGATAAAAGCTGTGAAGGCGCGAATTCAAAGAAATCCCAAACGTAAGCAGAAACTGTTGGCCCTTCAGATGGGGTTAAGCAGAACCACGGTGAAAAGGGTGTTAAATGAAGATTTAGGGCTTCGGGCATATCGAAGAAAAAAAGGACATCGTTTGAATGCTCGTCTAATGGACCTGAGACTGAAGAAATGCCGCGCTTTGTTGAAGCGGTACGCGGGAAAAAAATATCGGGAAATTCTTTTTTCGGATGAAAAAATTTTTACCGTAGAAGAGAGCTACAACAAACAAAATGATAAGATGTACGCACACAGTAGTGAAGAAGCGAGCAACCGTATTCCGCGTGTCCAACGAGGTCATTTTCCATCCTCGCTCATGGTATGGTTGGGAGTTTCTTACTGGGGCTTAACAGAGGTACATTTTTGTGAGAAAGGTGTAAAAACGAATGCAGTTGTGTATCAAAATACAGTCCTGACGAACCTTGTGGAACCTGTTCCTCTTACCATGTTCAATAACAGGCACTGGGTATTCCAACAAGATTCGGCGCCAGCTCATAGAGCGAAGAGCACACAAGACTGGCTGGCGGCGCGTGAAATCGACTTCATCCGGTACGAATACTGGCCCTCCTCCAGTCCAGATTTGAATCCGTTAGATTACAAGATATGGCAACACTTGGAGGAAAAGGCGTGCTCAAAGCCTCATCCCAGTTCGGAGTCACTCAAGACATTCTTGATTAAGGCAGCCGCCGATATTGACATGGACCTCGTTCGTGCTGCGATAGACGACTGGCCGCGCAGATTAAAGGCCTGTATTCAAAATCACGGAGGTCATTTTGAATAAACTTTAGTGTCATAAGAATCTATGTTTTGTTAAGTTCATTTTAGTATATAAATGGTTACATAATGAATAAACTTGTTTCAATTATTTTATATTAAACATGTGACAGAATTTATGACCTGACTAGGTACAATCGCGCTATGATAATAAAACTACGACAAGCTTGAGGCGCGTGTGTGCGTGAGCACTGGCGGATCGTCACCTACAGAGAGAAGCTGCTTTAAACCGCCTCGGCCGGTGCTCAAACTCAGGGTTGTGTAATGAATAAGTGTAAAATTTTATTTTTTAAAGAATTATTTCTGTCACAAGAAATATAAAAAAGTGTTATTATGGTTTACTGTATTTTTTATATGAACAATAACAGAAATAAATAAAATTATATATATTTTTTTAATTATCCCAAAGATTACACTAGGTAAGTAGTAACTTGACTATAATTTATTATTTTCAATGTGGTAGATAGATAACTATAATTAATATAATTTTTATAATTGAATAATTACGTTTATAAATACGTAGGTTCATGTTTTTATTATTATTTGGAGTATTTATAGAGTATTCTCATCTGGTTGGGTAGAATAAATATATTAAAGGAAATAGTGAATAAATAAACATAAATATATATTTAATATACTAACATAAATAAATAAATAATACATAAATAAATAAAATCCCAACCAGATGGAAGACCTCGACAGGGGAGACCAAACGGCCGAGGCTTAGGGGGAAAGGGAAAGAAACCGAGCGATGCGAGCGGTATCAAGGAGCACAGCCTTCTGCATTTGCCTGGAGTGGTCCGTCACGGAGTAAACTGAGTGAACTCCTTATTATTATTATTTCAGACAGCAAGAGTCGTTAAAAGCTGTCGGACGTGAAGATTTCCTTTCAAAACTTTCTGATTATAAAGAGGCAACAATATAGATTCTGTGAGGATCACTTCGAAAAATCATGTATTAAGCTTTCTTAAAAAAAAAGACCTGTAAAATTTTTGTTTGGAAATGCTTTTCCAACACTCAACTTGCTGACAAATGATGGTACTTGTTTGAGTTCCAGCCAATGTGAGAACTAAAATGAATGTATGAATTGCTTGTGCAAAAATTTTGCGAATATTTTGATCTCGAAAGAATCATTGGTAATATTAAAACATGTACAAGATTCTCTCTCGATATATGGCCATACGTCAATTTCGCTACATAAAGAGCTAGACATCACATCCATATGATTATTAATGTTACCATATTTACAGACATGTAATTATAAGATTAGTTTATTAACTAATTGATAAACTTTAGATTATATAACAAAAAATGTAATTGAAAAATGTATGAACTGCCCTCCGTTGGTCTATGCGTCGCATCGGTGAGTCTTCTCGCTTAATAGAAATGTAAGCAATAGATTGAGATATATAGTATTAAATAAGATTCCATAAGTTCTAAGGAGGATCCCAATTGAT